>CP144198.1:8847066-10227742 GCA_036452645.1 Capsella bursa-pastoris | reverse complement strand
TTCTAAGAGTTGACATATGAACCTTTACAAGAGGGTCTGCTTCGTCAGTTCTAATCTTCTTCTCATATCCTGGTGGAGGAAATGGGAAGCACCGAGACATGGCACTTGTCTGTGGGAACTGTAAAGTAGTAAACTTTAACCACTCTCCAACTTTTTAGCTCATTTATCCCAACCCTTGACCAAATCAGAATCTATGATCCTGTACACCATTCCAGCTCAAAATTCACTTTCCGACCCGCAGTAACCACTTCCAAGTATTCAAATTCCAAGTCCAAAACTTCGAAATCACTAATAACTTAGCGAAATCACACTTCTGGACCCTCTGATATGGGTCAAACTTAGTACCCTCAAGATTATATAGCCTGCCACAAAACCACATCACCAAAAATCAAGATCAGAACAACTTTCACAACTCACATTAACATAACTTCGGAAAATTACGAGCATCTCACAAAAAAAAAGCACCTTTAAGTTCAATTAATCAAAATCTCAACTCCGTGGCAAGCTCGAATTGAATATGAAGAAACCCAATTGGGCAAACAATACTAACTCACAACATCAACAGCCGCAATTCAATTCTCACACTCCAAAGAATCGAACTTTCCACTTAATTAGGGTTAAATCCAATACGCGATCCAATCAAAACCCTAAAAAAAAACCAAATTGAGAAAAACAAAATGTCAAGTGAAATTCACAAACTTCCCCAAAATAATGCAAAGGAACGTAAACTCGAAGCTATACACCAATCTTCTCCATGTGGGTTTGAAGTAAACAAAAAACCAAAAATATCAGAAAACCCCAAAATCAAGCTTTTTAAGTATCTAATCTCTGCGCCGATCCAATTTCAAAAACTTTCGAACAAAAACCAAATAAAAATCCAAACTTTATCAGTACAAGAAATCAAACGATACTGCTTCAGGTTTAATCAAGAAACGTGCGATTTCGAAAAGATCTCAAAGAGTGAGAAAAATATCAATCTCTCTCTCTCTATATACCAATCTACATGTGTTGGCATATGTATATGTATATATATATACCTTTGTGTAATATATATGTAAATGTTCTTCTGTGAAGGTTTTATTTTTGAAAAAAAAAATGAAACTTTATGGGTTAATTTTTGTTCTTTTTGATGGGTTGGCTCTTTGATGTGGGAAGAAGAAAACTCTCTCTCTCTTCTTTCTTTGGTTTCTCTCTCAAAACCCCAGCCAAGGAAAGAGAAAACTTTGGCCAGAGAATGGTGAATTTGTATTTATAGACCAAGAGAAAGAAGAAGGACACGTGTCATTCGTATACTTTATTTCAGCTCATTCTCTTAAAAAGTAAAAAGGCTTTTTTGGACTATTTTCTTTATTTGGGCTTGGCCG
This sequence comes from Capsella bursa-pastoris, assembly GCA_036452645.1. NCBI lineage: Eukaryota > Viridiplantae > Streptophyta > Magnoliopsida > Brassicales > Brassicaceae > Capsella > Capsella bursa-pastoris. The sequence continues at coordinate 10,226,378 of CP144198.1, read as the reverse complement.
ACTTTGTTTAACTGGTTTCTTCAAGTCTTCTGATTTTGTCACAAAATTTGCTATGTTTGTGCTGTTGTATATTAGTGGAATAATAAAACCAGGGAATTTTTTTTAGTATATTGTTATAATTTAGTTTAGTTGATATATTATTATTATAAAAAATATTATGTCTTACAGAATGTCTTCGAAAGTACATCGACAAATAGAATGGTCACAACTAAATAAGTTTTCTTTTTTTTTCAATACAGTGATATGCACATAGTTGGCAGAAAATAAGTTTTATGTCTTCGGGGAAGTGTCCGATATGTTCGTCGGCTGAATCAATTAGAGAGCTTGGAGAAATGGGAGTTGGAAGTTTACTCGTGGAATAGATGTTGTCATAATACTTGATACACCTATAAGTAATTCAAAAGAAAATGAAATTATTGTTAATATATTATTCTTGACTATAAACTATTATCTGTATATATATATATAAACTTACATGATGAAACAAGAACGGCAAGAGTTAGAAAGAAAAATGTGGTCTTCATTATTCTATAATATTATAATATTTTAACCAAGAAAGAGAAAAAAATGAACTTATTTGCAATTTTTAATTGAGTTTTGCTTGTTATGTTTTTAAAACAAGATGATACCATATATATATATATATATATATATATATATATATATGTGTGTGTGTGTGCATTTACTTATGTTACATAGTATTTGTTTTTTTATTAAACGTATTTCTTATAAATAATAGTTAAAGATGTTAAAGAATTTAATTCATAGTTTTTCTTATAGAAGTGTTACCTTAAACGTATTTACTATATTCAATAGTGAATTGAACATTTCAGGTGAAAATGAGGAAGTTAAATAAATTTGGTTTAGCATATAGATCAAAAATCCTTAAATCGTATCATATATAAAAGTAACATATCATTTTCTACCTATTGGGTCACTTGTCATCTCAATTTATAATTTTTGTTTCATTTTAGACTTTACAGAAATATTTTTATGTAAGTGATTTTGTTTAGTTATGGTTTTAAAATACCAAAGTTAATATTAAAATAATTATTTATTCAAATCATAGACATAATTAAATAAATATGTTTGTGTACTGATATGGTTTTAATTACGATAGTTAGTATCAACTATCAAATGACTGGATAAACTTCTTGACCTCGTGTGTTACATCTCCAATTAAGTTAGGAGGCTTGTGGATTTGTTCATCAGTGAAATCACATGTTAAGTCGTTATGTAGCAAAATCTAACAAGAGACTCAATGACGAAATAAGGAATACATTTGAGTGAAGAAAACTTATGCATGAGTTCCAATGCATGAGAAAATCTATTTTTTGTTGAGGCTTGGAAAGTATTTTGTCACCTGCTATATCTGCAACTGCAAAAGCTTGAGGGCATAAACTTAATTAGGAACATTGCAATATAAAGTATTTTTACAAGATAGTACAAGGTTTGCATCAAACCCAAATCATATAAAACTTTGTTGATGTTTTGCTATTCATAATTTTTTTTTATCTTACAGTTTATTTTAAAACTCTTAACATCAATCTTTACTTTTGACTGTAACATATGTCTTTAAGATACTGAATAAGGTAAAAGAACAAAAAATATTTTTTTTTATCTCATTTTGCATAATAATCTAGTGACAACTATTGTCGACATATTCAAACTTTTTACTGCAATATTTGATATTTAGTTTTCAGAAATGGAGTTATAGTCACATGATTCTATGATATAATAATTTACAACTTATATAAATTATGTTTAAAAAAATATATATTTTAACGAGACCAAAAAAACGAAATATGCAAATTTAGTATATTATCATAAGTGTAAAAGCAAGACTAGGAAAAAAATTAGTATATTATTATAATTTAGTTTAGTTAATATATTATTATTCTAAAAAATATAGTGTCTTACAGAATGTCTTCGAAAGTACATCGACAAATAGAACGGTCACAACTAAATAAGTTTTTCTTTTTCTCGATACAATGATATGCACATCGTTGGCAGAAAATAAGTTTCATGTCTTCGGGAGAGTGTCCAATATGTTCGTCGGCTGAATCAATTAGTGAGCTTACTGGAGAAATGGGAGTAGGAAGTTTTCCTCCTGGAATAGATGTTGTCATGATACTTGATACACCTATAAGAAATTCAAAAGAAAATGAAATTGTTAAGTTAATATATTATTCTTGACTATAAACTATTGTGTGTATATATGTCGTGATTAACAAGAGTACACTTACATGATGAAACAAGAACGACAAGAGTTAGAAAGAAAAATATGGTCTTCATTTTTCTATAGAATTTTCAATATTGTAACCCAAAAAGAGAAACAAAATGAACTTATTTGCTCTTTTTTCTTTTTAGTTTTGCTTGTTGTGTTTTTGAAACAAGATGATACCATATATATGTCCATTTACTTATGTTACATAGTATTTTTTTTTATATAAAACTTAATTTCTTAATAATAGTTAAAGATGTTAAAGAATTTAATTCATAGTTGTTCCTTTAGAAGTGTTACCTTAAACGTATTTACTATATTCAACACTTAACAGTGAATTGAACATTTCAGGTGAGAATGAGGAAGTTAAATAAATTTAGTTTAGCATATAGATCAAAAATTCTAAAATCGTATCATATATAAATTAACGTTTCATTTTCTACCATTGGGTCACTTGTCATCTCAATTTATAATTATTGTTTCATTTTAGACTTTACATAAATATTTTTATGTAACTGATTTTGTTTATTTATAGTTTTAAAATACCAAAGCTAATATTAAAAATTTATTTATTCAAATCATAGACATAATTAAATAAATATGTTTGTGTACTGATATGGTTTTAATTGCGATAGTTAGTATCAACTATCAAATGACTGGATAAACTTCTTGACCTCGTGTGCTATATCTCCAATTAAGTTAGGAGGCTTGTGGATTTCTTCATCAGTGAAATCACATGTTAGGTCGTTATGTAGCCAAATCTAACAAAAGACTCAATGACGAAATAAGGAATATATTTGAGTGAAAAAAGCTAATGCATGAGTTCCTATGCATGAGAAAATCTATTTTTTGTTGAGGCTTGAAATTTTTTTTGCCTCCTGCTATATCTGCAACTGCAAAAGCTTGAGAGCATAACCTTAATTAGGAACATTGCAATATAAAGTATTTTTACAAGATAGTACAAGGTTTGCATCAAACCCAAATCATATAATTTTTTTTTGATGTTTTCTATTCATAATTTTATTTTATCTTACGGTTTATTTTAAAACTCTTTAACATCAATATTTTTTTATTACTATAACATATGTATTTAAGATACTGAAAGAGGTAAAAGAACAAATTGTTTTTTTATCTCATTTTGCATAATAATCTAGTGACAACTACTGTCGAGAGATTCAAACTTTTTCTGCAATATTTGATATTTAGTTTTCAAAAATGGAGTTATAGTCACATGATTCTATGATAATAATCGTTTCCAACTTATATAAATTATGTTTAGAAAAAATATTTTATGGAGACCAACAAAACGAAATATGCAAATTCAGTATATTATCATAAGTGTAAAAATAAAACTAGGAAAAATTTAGTATAGTATTATAATTTAGCTTAGTTAATAAATTATTATTGTAAAAAATATAGTGTCTTACAGAATGTCTTCAAAAGTACATCGACAAATAGTATGGTCACAACTAAATAAGTTTTTCTTTTTCTCAATACAGTGATATGCACATCGTTGGCAGAAAATAAGTTTCATGTCTTCGGGAGAGTGTCCAATATGTTCGTCGGCAGAATCAATTAATGAGCTTACTGGAGAAATGGGAGTAGGAATTTTTCCTCCTGGAAAAGATGTTGTCATGATACTTGATACACCTATAAGTAATTCAAAAGAAAATGAAATTGTTAAGTTAATATATTATTCTTGACTATAAACTATTGTGTGTATATATGTCGTGATTAACAAGAGTACACTTACATGATGAAACAAGAACGGCAAGAGTTAGAAAGAAAAATGTGGTCTTCATTTTTCTATAGAATTTTCAATATTTTAACCCAAAAAGAGAAACAAAATGAACTTATTTGCTCTTTTTTTTTAGTTATGCTTGTAGTGTTTTTAAAACAAGATGATACCATATATATAAATATATATATATATGTGTGTGCATTTACCTATGTTACATAGTATTTATTTTTTAATAAAACGTAATTTCTTATAAATAAGAGTTAAAGATGTTAAAGAATTTAATTCATAGTTTTTCTTTTATTAGTGTTACCTTAAACGTATTTACTATATTCAACACTCAACAATGAATTGAACATGTCAGGTTAAAATGAGGAAGTTAGATAAATTTAGTTTAGCATATAGATCAGAAAGCCTAAAATCCTATCATATATAAATTACCGTTTCATTTTCTACCTATTGGGTCACTTGTTATCTCAATTTATAATTATTGTTTCATTTTAGACTTTACATAAATATTTTTATGTCACCGATTTTTTTTATTTATAGTTTTATAATACCAAAGTTAATATGAAAATATTTATTTATTCACATCATAGACATAATCTATATATATAATGGGAGAGTTCTCTTTCCCTCTAAAGCTGTCCACATCAGCATATTTTTTTTTGTATCTAACCTAACAAATAATTGAGACCCAAATATTTATCTTTCATGGCATGTTTAGTTTATAATATAAGGCCCAAATTAAATATTTATCTCTCTCCATCTAGGCTATCCACATCAACATCCATCTCTTTAAGAATTTTTTAAAAATTAAATTTATTTCAAATGTTTATTTATTATATATTTATATACTCATAATTGATTTTGGTTTTATTTATGATTTTAATGGCAAAGTAAACAAAAAAGTATAAATATTGGATCTCATCGAGTAAAATAAAATGAAAAAAGTAAGTAAACTATCTAAAATTTAGATCGACTCTTAAATAAAAAAATAAAAAAATTTGTATGCACTATATAAGTTTGGCAGGACATGTCATAAGTGCATGCTCAATTACAAAACATATTAACAAAAAAATATTATGCCATGGGTTAATATTTAAAACTTCGAGATTCCCTATTGATAAGATCCAAATTCAAATAGATAAAAACGACCTAACAAACAGAGCACGCTCCAGCTTTGATAAATTAATTTTTAGTCAAATTTAAAATATGACAATAAAAAAGGAAAAAAAATAATAGAGTAAAAACAGGTCTATTGCCACACTTTCCTTTTAAGGTAAAGTTTTTAATCTAACTATATTAATACATGCGTCCAAACAAAACCAAAAACATTAATTAGAATACGAGTAATAACAGCGCCACACAAATGAATACCTAACAGTATAAGATTATAATATCTGAATATGGAATTTTTTTTCAAAATTTAGCCAAAAAAATACGACACAAAATGTATATACAATCATTAATCTTAAAAATATAACACCAAATAAAAAATAATTTAGGAAAAATTCATAGCGAACAAACCCGCGCAACGCGCGGGTCTCCTCTCTAGTTAAATAAATATGTTTGTGTACTGATTTGGTCTTAATTGCGATAGTTAGTATCAACTATCAAATGACTGGATAAACCTCTTGACCTCGTGTGCTACATCTACAATTAAGTTAGGAGGCTTGTGGATTTCTTCATCAGTAAAATCACATGTTAGGTCGTTATGTAGCAAAATCTAATAAGAGAAAGAATGACGAAATAAAGAATGTATTTGAGTGAAGAAAGCTTATGCATGAGTTCCAATGCATGAGAAAATCTATTTTTTGTTGAGGCTTGAAATTGTTTTAGTCACCTGCTATATCTGCAACTCCAAAAGCTTGAGAGCATAAACTTAATTAGGAACATTGCAATATAAAGTATTTTTACAAGATAGTACAAAGTTTGCATCAAACCTAAATCATTAAAAAACTTTTGATATTTTCTATTCATAATTTTGTTTGATCCTATGCTTTATTTTAAAACTCTTAAACATCAATATTTTCTTTTGACTATAACATATGTATTTAAGATACTGAATGAGGTAAAAGAACGAAATTTTGTTTTTTTATCTCATTTTGCATAATAATCTAGTGACAACTACTGTCGAGAGATTCAAACTTTTTTCTGCAATATTTGATATTTAGATTTCAAAAATGGAGTTATAGTCACATTATGCTATGATAATAATAGTTTACAACTTATATAAATTATGTTTAAAAACATATTTTATGGAGACAAACAAAACGAAATATACAAATTCAGTATATTATCATAAATCCTAAAATCGTATCATATATAAAAGTAACGTTTCATTTTATTGCTATTGGGTCACTTGTCATCTCAATTTATTATTATAGTTTCATTCTAAACTTTACATAAATAATTTTATGTAATTGATTTTGTTTTATTTATGATTTTAAAATACAAAAGTTAATATTAAAATTTTTTTTTCAAATCATATACATAATTACATAAATATTTTGTCTACTGATTTTATTTTATGTTTTTAATTGCCTGCGATAGTAAGTATCAACTATCAAAGTACTGGATAAACTTCTTGACCTCGTGTGCTACATCTCCAATTAAGTTAGGAGGCTTGTGGATTTCTTCATCAGCGAAATTACATGTTTTCTATTCATATTTTTTTTTATCTTACGGTTTTTTTTTTTGAACAAAATCTTATGGTTTTTTTAAAACTCTTAAACATCAATATTTTCTTTTGACTATAACATATGTATTTAAGATACTGAATGAGGTAAAAGAAACAAAAAAGATTTTTTTTTTATCTCATTTTGCATAATAATCTAATGACAACTACTGTCGAGAGATTCAATCTTTTTCTGCAATATTTGATATTTAGTTTTCAAAAATGGAGTTATAGTCACATGATTCTATGATAATAGTAGTTTACAACTCATATAAATTATGTTTGAAAAAATATTTTATGGAGACCAACAAATTGAAATATATAAAATTCATTATATTATCATAAGTGTAAAAATAAAACTAGGAAAAAATTTAGTATATTATTATAATTTAGTTAAGTTAATATATTATTATTCTAAAAAATATAGTATCTTACAGAATGTCTTCGAAAGTACATCGGCAAATAGTATTGTCACAACTAAATAAGTTTTTCTTTTTCTCAATACAGTGATATGCACATTGCTAGCAGAAAATAAGTTTCATGTCTTCGGGAGAGTGTCCAATATGTTCGTCGGCTGAATCAATTAGTGAGCTTACCAGAGAAATGGTAATAGGAAGTTTTCCTCCTGGAATAGATGTTGTCATGATACTCGATACACCTATAAGTAATTCAAAAGAAAATGAAATTGTTAAGTTAATATATTATTCTTGACTATAAAGTATTATGTGTGTGTACATATATGTCTGTGTGTGTGTGTCTTAATTAACAGAATTAAACTTACATGATGAAACAAGAACGGCAAAAGTTAGAAAGAAAAATGTGGTCTTCATTTTCTATAGAATTTTCAATATTGTAACCTAGAAAAATAAACAAAATGAACGTATTTGGTAGTAATTGTTTTGATTTTTGCTTGTTATGTTTTTAAAACTTATGTTATATAGTATTTAATGTATCATAGTTAAAAAAAGTTATAAAATTTAATTCATGGTTTTTCTTTTACAGGTTTACCTTAAACATATATACTATATTCAACATGACTAGAACATTTCAGGTGAAAATGAGGAAGTTGAATAAATTTAGTTTAGCATATAGATCAAAAATCCTAAACTCATATCATATATAAAAGTAACGTTTCATTTTCTTCCTATTGGGTCACTTGTCATCTCAATTTATTAATATTGTTTCATTTTAAACTTCACATGTATAATTTTATGTAATTGATTTTGGTTTTATTTATGATTTTAAAATACAAAAGTTAATATTAAAATATTTTTGTATTCAAATCATATACATAATTACATAAATATGTTTGTGTACTGATTTTATTTTATGGTTTTAATTGCATGCGATAGTTAGTATCAACTATCAAATGACATGATAAACTTCTTGACCTCGTGTTGCTACATCTCCAATTAAGTTAGGAGGCTTGTGGATTATTTCATCAGTGAAATTACATGTTAGGTCGTTATGTAGCAAAATCTAACAAGAGAATCAATGACGAAATAATGAATATATTTGAGTGAAGAAAGCTTATGCACGAGTTCTAATGCATGAGAAAATCTATTTTTTGTTGAAGTTTGGAAAGTTTTTTGCCACCTGCTATATCTGCAACTGAAAAAGCTTGAGAGCATAAACTTAATTAGGAACATTGCAATATAATCCAAAGTATTTTTACAAGATAGTACAAGGTTTGCATCAAACCCAAATCATATAAAATTTTGTTGATATTTTCTATTCATAATTTTTTTATCTTACGGTTTATTTTAAAACTCTTAAACATCAATATTTTCTTTTGACTATAACATATGTATTTAAGATACTGAATGAGGTAAAAGAACGAAAAATTTTTTTTATCTCATTTTGCATAATAATCTAGTGACAACTACTGTCGAGAGATTCAAACTTTTTCTGCAATATTTGATATTTAGTTTTCAAAAATGGAGTTATAGTCACATGATTCTATGATAATAATAGTTTACAGCTTATATAAATTATGTTTTAAAAAAATATTTTATGGAGACCAACAAAACGAAATATACAAATTCAGTATATTATCAAAAGCGTAAAACCAAAACTAGGAAAAATTTTAGTATATTATTATAATTTAGTTTAGTTAATATATTATTATTCTAAAAAATATAGTGTCTTACAGAATGTCTTCGAAAGTACATCGACAAATAGGATGGTCACAACTAAATAAGTTTTTCTTTTTCTCAATACATTGATATGCACATCGCTGGCAGAAAAAAAATTTCATGTCTTCGGGAGAGTGTCCAATATGTTCGTCGGCTGAATCAATTAGTGAGCTTACTGGAGAAATGGGAATAGGAAGTTTTTCTCCTGGAATAGATGTTGTCATGATACTCGATACACCTATAAGTAATTCAAAAGAAAATGAAATTGTTAAGTTAATATATTATTCTTGACTATAAAGTATCATGTGTGTACATATGTATGTGTGTGTCTTAATTAACAGGAGTAAACTTACATGATGAAACAAGAACGGCGAGAGTTAGAAAGAAAAATGTGGTCTTCATTTTCTATAGAATTTTCAATATTGTAACCCCGAACGATAAACAAAATGAACGTATTTGCTAGTAATTGTTTTGAGTTTTGCTTGTTATGTTTTTAAAACAAGATGGTAGCATATTTATATATATGTGCATTTACTTATGTTACATAGTATTTAATGAATCATAGTTAAAAAAAGTTATAAAATTTAATTCATGGTTTTTCTTTTACAGGTTTACCTTAAACGTATTTACTATATTCAACAGTGACTTGAACATTTCAGGTGAAAATGAGGAAGTTGAATAAATTTAGTTTAGCATATAGGTAATTAATCCTAAAATCGTATCATATATAAAAGTAACGTTTCATTTTCTTCCTATTGGGTCACTTGTCATCCCCATTTATTATTATTAATTCATTTTAAACTTTACATAAATAATTTTATGTAATTGATTTTGTTTTATTTATAATTTTAAAATACAAAAGTTAATATTAAATTATTTTTTTATTGAAATCATATACATAATCACATAAATATATTTGTGTACTGATTTTATTTTATGGTTTTAATTGCATGCGTTTGTTAGTATCAACTATCAAATGACTGGATAAACTTCTTGACCTCGTGTATTACATCACCACCAACAACATCCCAAGATTCCTTGTAGAAGAGAGTTGTCATCTCCTGTTATGGTTTGTGGATTTCTTCATTAGTGAAATCACATGTTTGATCGTTATTTAGCAAAATCTAACAAAGAGACTTGATGATGTGATGAGGAATATATCTGCGTGAAGAAAGCTTATGCATGAGTTTCAATCTCTTCATTACCACAAAATACATTCTCATGAGAGAATCTAATTTTTTTAGTCTTGGACAGTTTTTATGTTTCTATCACCTCTTAAGCTTTATGTTATGTTTAGCCACCTCATGGCTGGAGATCGACATTAGTTCAGGTTGAGAGCGGTGTCAGTTTCCTAAAGTCCGTGGTTTGATTGTATGTCATTGTATTTTATTTCATTTATATTTATAGTCTAGTAGATGGGAGGATCATCTCAATGAATATTTGTGATAATACTCATGTATACTTTTTCTGTCGTGGTGCATATAAAGATAAAATGTTATCATGGAATCGTGGCAAAGAGAAGGAGATGATCTAGGATCTCAGTTATATGATGTTGTTTTATGTTCGTTTATTTTTCCCTAGTGATGAGCCTCTCTTATTCAGCCCATTTTAGTTAGCCAATCAAAATTTACTATACGTAATCTAACCAAACAAACTAAAGTAATTAAAATTATCTATATAAAAAAAGTCAACAGTAGAAATTGATTAGCTCATAAAAGTCAATTGGGAGAAATGTTGTTTATATAAGTAATATGATGCGGTTTGAAACAAACTCGTCATGCTAAATAATCCGCTTTAACACTCGCATTACGAGTAATATGAGTAAGAGAACAAGTGAAGAATTCTTCTCTATCGATCTATATGTCTTCCAAATATGTAAAAAAGGCTAGCCACTCGGATGAAGAAGACATCATCTTCACCAAATCTTAACAGTCAATAAGGAACACAACAATTACATAGAAGATTAGTCGCTCCCATGGTAGGCGTCAGATCATTATATAGCAACCATATCCATATAGTACCTGAAAACTTATCTCCTTTCCAGGATCGATCCACAAAACATCGATAAACCAAATTACTGACATATAATTTCATTTAATTGTAAAATTTAAACTGAAATCCTCCTTTATAAATCCAAATCAACATATTATCTTGTTTAATTGTAACAAATAAACCATAATCCTCATTTATAAACCTTAATCGTCATATAATTTTGGTTAATTGTAAAATTTAAACTCTAACTACTCTTTATAAACCTAAACTCGCAAATAATTTCGTGTAAATGTAAAATATAAACCATAATCCTCATTTATAATCTCAAACCAACATATAATTTTGATTACTTGCTAAGTCTAAATCTTAAACTTCCTATATAAATTCTAATTAATATATAACATCGTTTAGTTTTAGCAAAGTTGATATTATATCATCTTAATAATTATTGAATAAATTCTAACAATATCTGTAAATTTTAAAAAATATGAATTAAAAATCAAACGTTATCATAATCTAGTATTGTTATATTTTGGTTAGCTAATTAAATGGGATTAGTAAGAGTAGTTTACCCCAAAAAAAAAATATATTTCGTTTCCTTCGAAGATGCAACACATTCATATGGAGAAGTAGGAAAAATGACGAGAGGATATAAGAGTAACAAAACAAATCTCTATTAATCATTCGTTATAAACTACAGTATACATATAATTATCGCAAACTATAGACAAAATTAATTTCATATAGTCATTGACCCTATAAAAACCTTTCGTCTCGTTCTCTTTCTCTATATATGCAATATCCACCAAAAAGATATTTCAAGATTTTCTTCAATCAAACTGATCATTCACACACTGCTATTTTCTTCTTCTTCTGCATTCTCATTCTCCTTGAGCTTAAAAGCACCATCTACATACTCCTCTGTGTCCCATAGAAACGTACCAAATGCCACAGCTTCAAGAAGTAGCCTCCTCAGGCTAGAAAACGATGTCACAATGCTCTCTTCGCTGTTTCCTTCAGGACCGAAAAGAGCTAAGCTTTGCTTCTCTATCAGGCTTTTCGCTTCGTGTGACCTTGGCTTTGCGCATCTCTGCAGTATTTTGGGATCAAACTCAGAGATGTAATGTCTCAGTTGCTTGGTGAAATTCCCATGGTGTTGTGATAGTGAGCATTCAAGTTGGTGCCTTAAGGAAGCGGATTTCAAGAAGTATCCATACAAGACCGAAGCTGTGTATACTTTACTGAGATGATTCTTATCTATCTCCGTTGTTGCACAATCGTCAGTCAAACTCGAACTCACTCTTAAACTGATGACTGCGTTACTGTGTTCTTTGATGAGTTCAAGTACGTCAAAGCTATGGATTGATTCAAGTTCCCAGTCTTTTGAAGGCGAGATCTCGAGTCTTCCATTGTACACGCAACTAGGAAGCTTTGGAACAAGAGGCACTCTTATCTCTGAGAATTTGTATAAGATCAACATGTACATTATGTCTTCAATTGCTGTTTGGCAATCACTCTCCTTCAGTTGTGCTATCCTTCTGCAAAACCACAATATCAAATCAAGGAATCAGCATCCATAGGAACCTCAAATACAAACTGAAAACAACTAAAACATAAAATCGCGATTTTACATTCAGCGATTCACTATTCTGCAGGATTCATGACTAAAGTCAAACAAGATGTGCAATTCTGCAAGTCTTTGAGAAGTAATAAACTCAAATCAACGAATCATCGAACATCGAAACACCAAATCATGAACCAACTGAAACATCAAATTCGACCAAAGCATGAATTTGTCAAAATCATATGAAAGAAATCTGCAAAATAGTTGAACTTAACCACAAATATATGTGTAATCGTGATTTAACAGTCAATGATCCTCTCTTCTGCAAGATTCACTAATAAGATCAAAGAAATTTGCAATTCCACATAAAGTTTTATCCTGCAATTACACGATTCTATAACCAAAACTTGTAACCACTGATTCATAAATTCCTGGATTATGCAATTTGTCTCCTACAATTAAGTGATTCTACAGTGGCAGCAAACACATGTATAAACCATAGATTAGCATAATTTCAAGATTAATGGCTAAAATCGAAGAATCAATTATTTCAATTCCACAGTAGCAACAAGTACTTGTAATTGTGAGGAAGGTTATGAAACTAACCTGTGGAGAGAAGCTTCATCGGAACCAGAACTAAGGAACATACGAGACAAAGCAGCTTCCTTATCATCGGCGAGTTGTTTAAGCAAATCAGCGACGGCGAAGTGAAAGAGCTGCCGTTTTTTCACCAACACGCTGCTTAGAAACCTCCCGTGAGCCGAGCGTGGAGCCAGAGGCGCGTCAAGGCTAGCTCCCGCTCCTGAAGCTGCAACCACCACCAACGAGTCGTAACGGACCTTACGGCGCGAAGGGAGAACAACGCAATCGCAGCCGCTGAGGTTTCGTTTAACGGAGTTGCGACACGACGGGAGGAAAGAGAGGGAATTGTGGTGGGAGAGAGATGTGTCCATTGAAACAGAGAGAAGCGATTTGTGAGAGGTTTTTTTGGGATTGGTGAAGAAGTGATTACAGAGAGGAAGGAGAAGAGTTAGTGGGGAGGAGCAGATTTGGATAAGGTAAAGGATTGGTAAATCTTATGAGTTCATTTCTATTATATGTTACTAATAAAACTTTTTTTTTTATGGGAAATCAAATAAAAACGTTTTAAATCTCTAAAAGGGGATTTTATTTCATTTTATTGCTTGGTGTGTTGTGGATGTGTGATTTGGTTCATAGAATTTTTTTAAAAAAATTGATTTCCAAAAGAAGAAGAAAAAATATAAACTTTTGTTTCATTTTTTTTGAAAATAAAATAAAAACTTTTAAGTTTTTTCTTTTGTAAATTGACTAGATATGATATTATTATATAATGAAAATCTTTTAGCGAAACAAAAACTGACTTGAAGGGTTTTTCCATTAGTTATTAAAAAAAAAAAGGTTAAAGCCCTCCAAATTAGTTATTTAATAGACATAAATAGTGGACTAAATTTAAAATTAATTAAATAACAAAATATATTGATTTTAAATTTAATATTAATTTAGTACTTTTATAATTATTTAAATAGATACATAGAAAAATGGTGTAATTGACTTATAGTTTAAATATGTCTTACAATCTAAAATGAATCAAAATTCCAAAATGATTCGGCCAATGTACACAGCAGATGATCTTATGAACCATGTAAATTTGTTTGCTTCTCCTTTTTATTCTTCTCAAAATTCACATGTCTCTTTTTCTTTATTTTTTTTTCATTTAACAGTTCACATATACACTATCATATGATTAGGAGAAACTTTGGTTTTCTTTTCGATGCAAATTTTTTTTCTACCAATACACTTGAAATTAACATGATGTTCAACAATTTTCCTTAAAAAAAATGGAGAAATAAGTAAAGAAAATGTTTATCGTGACAATAAGAATTAAAGAAAGAGAAACACAAAATTTTTATAAAACAGTTCACTATATAAAGAGTTATAGCCAATCCAATATTAAACTCTAATTTAACAGCTTGAAGCTTTTAGCAAAAAAACATTAAAACACAAAGCTTCAAGCTGCTCGTAATTATCAAATTAAAGGAACTCTTAAAGTCTAACTCTACATACCAAATAAAGGAGTAAAATGTACTCAAACAACCTCTATTTTATGCATGATGAGATAGAGACAATAGGATGAACACAATCCAAACATACAGTAATATTTTTCAAAGTTAAGAAAATGGGCAATGAAAAAGGCCGAAACAAGCACATCATACAAAGGCCCATATGTTTGGCCCAATAAGATTGTCTCTGCGATATGAAGCAAAACACTGAAGAAAAAGGAGAAAAACTGAGAAGAGAGTGTGAGAAGAAGCGACTATGGCGAGCAAGATGTGTCTCCGTTACTCCCTCTTTTTGATCTTCATCTCTCTCATTTCATTTCAAGGTTCTGATTTTTGTTTCTTTCTCAAATTTTATACTTCTCATTATCTGATGTGCTACAACAACATGATCTCTTTGTTTCAACCTAATTTCAATTTTCTCTATCTAATTGTTCGTAATGGATCTGTTCTTTTCCATGTTTTGTCACTGTACAGGTTTTGCTAAGAAGACGGGAGACGTGTCTGAATTGCAGATCGGGGTTAAGGTAAAGTTTTTATCTTTCCATCAGCAAATCAGTGATCTAGTGTCATATTTTTTTTGTTTGTGCTTGATCTGGTGGTTTTGATTGTCTTGTAGTGTGTTCTGTTATGGTTTACTAGAATAGTAATAGCGTCTTTGACCATTATGTTAAAGTCTTTGGATCTTTGTCAGCAAATTGCAAGATACTAAAGAGTTTAGATTTGCTTCTTGATTGGATTCAAAGATAATAAAGAGTTTAGTTTTTTGTCTCTTATCATCTTTTAACTTGTTTCTTATTTTACTTTTGTTGCAGTTTAAGCCAAAAACGTGTGACGTTCGGGCTCATAAAGGTGATAGGATCAAGGTGCATTACAGGGTAAGCTTTGGCAAGTTTAGGAAAAATTCGGATTCAATCATTGTTATGAAGAGATGTTTGGTGTTGTTTTTTGGTTGTGTAACTTAGTGCTGTGTGGCAGGGGAAACTTACTGATGGAACTGTATTCGATTCGAGTTTTGAAAGAGGCGATCCGTTTGAGTTTGAGTTAGGAAGTGGTCAGGTTATTAAAGGTAGTGACTTGGTGCTACCCACTTGCTTTTTTTGGCTTTGAGTCTCGCTTTTCTTTGTTTCTCCAATGGTAATATTCTGTTTTCTTGTAGGTTGGGATCAAGGTTTGCTAGGAGCGTGTGTAGGTGAGAAGCGGAAGTTAAAGATACCCGCGAAACTTGGATATGGTGAACATGGCTCTCCGCCTACTATCCCCGGTATAGATATGCTTCATCTATAAGCTTTTAAGTTGTGTATTCATGTTTGTGAATTGTGATATATATGGGTTTTTTGACAACTGAAAACAAACTTTGCAAACTTCAGGTGGTGCAACACTGATATTCGACACAGAGCTTATGGCGATAAATGAAAAACCAGCTGGTGGAGAAGTAGATGGAGGAGATGAAGAGGGAGAAGGAGATGGTGACGACGACGAGCTATGATTCAGTCTCCATTCTCCAAACGGGTTTGCTTCAGAGTTCTCCAAACGAAACGAAGATAAGGACTATGGGAGTTTTTTAATTTAGTCTTTTGGTACTTCAGTTTGTCTTTTAGGCTTAAAGATTTGCAGATGACTGTTATGGCGATATTTCACGCTTACTTTTCATAATGGACTCAACTTCAGTTATAAGCAAAGTAATCCAAATAGAATTAGACTGGAATGAAAAAGTTTGAGAATAATGGTGTTCATATGGAAATTTTAGAAAAATCAACATTAACTTTCCTATATCCCTACTATAGTAAAAGAGAAGTATACAAAAGATTCGGGTCGGGTTTTTCAAAAAATTCCGGGTTAAATTTTCAATCGGATACTTGCCAAAATTTTGTTAAATATTTGCCAAATATATCAACAATATACACCAGATTTCTATCATTTAGGAAACTATATTAATGTTACATTATTTTATTTTAGAAAATATATTAATGCTAAATAAAAATTTGTTTATGAATATAAAGATCTCAATCTTTTAAATATATTTTAATTAGTATATTAATTTATTATATGAAAAAAAAATTATAATTTTTTATAAGTTTAAATCTTTGATATATAGAAAAATATACTTTAAAAATATTTGGTATAAAAATATAAAAATGCATCTAAAATACATAAATAATGGTAATATAATCAATAAAAGTGTTAATTGTAGTATGAATTAGTTAAATGTTTCGAAAAATAAAAAACGAAAGACTTTATTAAACTAGTATGATGTTTTATAATATATTAAATCGTTATTATTATTTTTTATCTTTCCTAATATGTTAAATGAAAGATTTTAATCAGAATAAAAAAAATAGAATCTGAAAAGAGGTTTCAAAATTATTCCAATAATCCAATCATCAATTTGAATTACCTATAAAAAAGAATAATATTTTATCAGTAGCATAATTAATGCAAAATTATAGAGATCCATATATATCTAGAAATGGTTATATTTGAATTTTGAAAAAAAAATATTTTGACAATCATTAATATATTTCAATGAGTAATACGAAAATATTTTGGATACAAAAAAATAATTAAAATTTTAGGATAATTATTATAATTAACTAAAAAATACTTTAATAAAAATATTTTATCTTTCTAATTATTAATCATCAAATCAGTACTAATACAAAATCAGTCATAAAGAATATATTCCATAAGTTAGTTTAAATAAATTACCTTAAATTCTGAATTTTCCTTAAAATGTTCTAAATATATATATTAAATTTAAGGAAATCACTTAAATTTTTTTACAAGCTGAAAAGGTGTTTTCTATAAGAATTCAATTTACTAACTTACAAACCCAAAAAATCGACACCCTCTCCTTACAATATAAAGTCATACATTCGTTCAATATTATACTTTTTCATGATTCTTTTTAAAATACACGAGTTTTTGCTGATTGGTTCGTCACCACATACATTGTGAGTATATAATTTGTTTAATAATCATTCTTTTATTTAGTATATTAAAATATTATATTTAATTTCCGATAACACACTTTTCTCAAAGAATTGAAACCAAATATACAATTTGAAATAATAATTGTTGATACTAAAATAAACGAAATAATAACACATACGACAAATCACGTTAAAATAAAATAAACCTGAAAATATTCTCAGCGCGGGTCTTAAAATGTTCTAAATATATATATATTAAATTTAAGGAAATCACTTAAATTTTTTTTACAAGCTGAAAAGGTGTTTTCTATAAGAATTCAATTTACTAACTTACAAACCCAAAAAATCGACACCCTCTCCTTACAATATAAAGTCATACATTCGTTCAATATTATACATTTTCATGATTCTTTTTAAAATACACGAGTTTTTGCTGATTGGTTCGTCACCACATACATTGTGAGTATATAATTTGTTTAATAATCATTCTTTTATTTAGTATATTAAAATATTATATTTAATTTCCGAAAACATACTTTTCTCAAAGAATTGAAACCAAATATAATTTTGAAATAATAATTGTTGATACTAAAATAAACGAAATAATAACACATACGACAAATCACGTTAAAATAAAATAAACCTGAAAATATTCTCAGCGCGGGTCTGAACCTAGCATACGTGACAAAGTACACATCCACGATAGTACATATTCTCATACTTGCCAAATTCAATACCAGTAATCTATTTCAATAATTTAAAATTTATGTAATTCGGAAAAAACAAAAACCGACACTTTTCCTCTGCGCTGTAGCGCGGATCCGGGCCTAGTTATTACTGTATTAAAGGTTTTACAAATTAATTTTATAAATTAATAAAATATTTTTAATCAGTGTATAATTTTAATGTATTAATAAATAGAGAAATGTTACAAATTAGAAACATGTAGATTAAAATATTATTTGTATTTTAATATAATTAATTTATTATATAGAAACAAAAAAAAAACACGACGAGACCCGCTCAAAGAAGAGAAAAAATCACGCTAACGGTATTATCTGGAACCATCGAGACACATCTTTAGGCTCTCTCATACTCAAAAAGCTTTCATCAGAATTCTCTAGAGAAACCCCAAAAAAAAAAACACTCTCTTCACTCTCTCTATAAATTCTCATCACAATTTCTCAATTCGATCTCATCACACTTGTTTGACATCTCTTGTAATTTGATTTCGCTCTCACAATTTCGACTTTGATCAGAAAAATGGAAGACGATTTCGATATGCAGCAGTTTCCGGCAGAGGAACCGGAGGAGATGGATATGGATCTCCCTGAAGACGAAGCTGACTCGTCTCCTTATTTGAAGATCGGCGAGGAGAAGGAGATCGGGGGATCAGGATTGAAGAAGAAGCTTGTTAAGGAAGGTGAAAAGTGGGATACGCCTGAGAACGGTGACGAAGTTGAAGGTATATAAATATATTTCAATCACATCGGATCTGATGATATGTGAGTGATCAGGTTCTGAGATTGATTCCGCTGTTGTCTTCTTTTTGCAGTGCATTATATTGGAACTTTGTTAGACGGGACTAAGTTTGATTCAAGCCGTGACAGAGGAACTCCTTTCAAGTTTACTCTTGGCCAAGGTAAGTGTTGAAGTTATTTTGCTATTTTCTGGTTTTAGATTAAGCTTTTGGATTAGTGTGGTGATGCTTGGCCCTTTCTGGAAGTTTCTAATGAATCTATTTCGTGGTTGTACTCAGTTTTGTTTGAGGATTTGAGGCTTATCATGTGGTTAATCTCCTGTGAAATCGACGCTAGTGACCATTTTGTGTATAGATTGTGCAATGTATGGCAGAGATTGGTTTGTTATGTTCTTGAGTTTTGAGTATCTCTGGTTTTGGATTGGTCAGGACATGTGATAAAAGGATGGGATATAGGGATCAAGACAATGAAGAAAGGTGAACATGCTGTGTTCACTATCCCTCCTGAGTTGGCATATGGAGAAACTGGTTCGCCTCCAACTATTCCTCCGAACGCTACTCTTCAGTTTGATGTGGAGTTGATATCGTGGAGGAGTGTTAAGGATATATGTGGTGATGGTGGTGTGTTTAAGAAAATAATTGTGGAAGGAGAGAAATGGGAGAAGCCAAAGGATCTTGATGAAGTTTCCGGTGCGTTTTCTTTCGTTCCCGTGAATTTATTATAAGACATAAGCTTGTAGACATTGATTTAATGGTATTGATATTGCTGCAGTTAAGTATGAAGCTCGGCTTGAGGATGGCACCATTGTTGGAAAGTCGGATGGTGCAGAGTTCACTGTCAAGGAGGGTTAGTATCATATCATTCGTTGTTCAAGGTTATGCATTTGGAATAAGATCTGATAGAACTTTCTGTGAAATAGGCCATTTCTGTTCTGCGCTTGCTAAGGCTGTCAAAACCATGAAAAGGGGGGAGAAGGTTATCCTAACAGTGAAGCCACAATGTGAGTTTTATGAATTGGTGTTTGTCCTTTGTTAGCTGCTAGGCAGTGAATTCTGGATATGGTCTGACTTGTGTATGTGACTAATACAGATGGCTTTGGGGAAATTGGAAGACCAGCTTCTGATGGTTTACAAGCTGCAATCCCACCAAATGCGACTCTTCAGATTGATCTTGAGTTGGTTTCTTGGAAGACTGTGGTGGAAGTGACTGATGACAAGAAGATCATTAAGAAAATACTGAAAGAAGGAGAAGGATATGAGCGTCCCAACGAAGGAGCAGTTGTTAAATGTAAGTATCTTTAAGAGTCTGATATGAAAAGCTATACTATATTCTGATCTGGTAACCTGGTTATGCTGTTTTGTTGCAGTGAAGTTGATTGGTAAACTTCAAGATGGAACTGTGTTCTTGAAGAAAGGTCATGAAGAAGAAGAGGAGCCATTTGAGTTCAAAACTGATGAAGGTATATATATAGAAACTGGTGTCTTGTTTCCTCTTTGTATATGGCGTTTCACAAACTGTGAATATTAAAGTGACAGAGGATTTGTGTTCTGTGCAGAACAAGTAATTGAAGGGCTCGAAAAAGCTGTGATGGGCATGAAGAAGGGTGAGGTAGCATTTATCATGATTTCACCGGAATATGCTTTTGGTTCTACTGAATCAACACAGGAGATGGCTGTCATACCACCAAACTCAACTGTATCCTACGAGGTCGAGCTTATATCCTTCATCAAGGTGAGAATGCTTTCCGAGTGTTATCTCTTATCTTCATGATCAAGGTTATTGATGTTACTAAAGGATATCATCTTCGTCAATTGATGCAGGAGAAAGAGTCTTGGGACATGAACACACAGGAAAAGATAGAAGCTGCTGGCACGAAGAAGGAAGAAGGAAATGCACTGTTCAAGGCTGGAAAATACGCAAGAGCTTCAAAGAGATACGAAAGGGTTGGCATTTGTTCCTTGTTCCTCCACAATGTCTGCATATTTGGATTCAGAACTAATGTCAAGTTTTTGGTTGCAGGGTGTCAAGTACATAGAATATGACTCATCTTTTGATGAAGAGGATAAAAAGAAAGCAAAAGCTTTGAAAATTGCCTGTAACTTGAACAATGCAGCTTGCAAGCTGAAACTGGAAGATTACAAGGAGGCAGCAAAATTGTCAACAAAGGTAAAATAAAATAAAAGGCCTAGTAATTTTGTGTATTCCAGTTAGAGAACAACTGCTAAGTAATGAATGTGTATAGGTGTTGGAGATGGATAGCAGAAATGTGAAGGCGATGTATAGGAGAGCACATGCGTACATGGAGACAGCTGATCTCGATTTGGCTGAGCTTGATATCAAGAAAGCTCTGGAAATTGATCCTGACAACAAGTGAGTACATCTTAACTTAGTTCTTTTGTCTTTAATTTCGTTCCAGTTGTGATGTATTTCTAAGATCGAGTTTCTTCTCCAGGGAGGTGAAGATTGAGTACAAGAAGTTGAAGGAGAAAGTGAAAGAGTACAACAAGAAAGATGCTAAATTCTACAGCAACATGTTGTCGAAACTGCTTGAGCCTCACGTAAGTACAGTAGTTCAAAAGGAACGTTTAATATATAGGGAAAGGCCTTTGTTGAACTGATAGTAATTCTTGTTTGTAATAATTGTGGTTTGTGCAGAAAGGAGCTCAGAAGGAAGCACAAGCGATGAGTATTGACACCAAGGCTTGATGAGTTTTTGAATGACTTACGAGAATAGTAGCATTGATCCAAAAAAGAGTATATGTGGAAGTCTATTAATATCTGTGTTGCCTATTGTAATCTTGGTGTGTATGACTTATTTTGTTGAAATAAATTAGTTTTGTAGTAAGTACTATCCAACAATCCTTAAGGGTTTCGTTTTAGACCAATTCCTATAAAAGACCTATGCAAATCATGCGGTCACAACAAAAATAAAACTTAAATTTACACTTCAACTTGACTGTTCCTTCTGTCTGGTTGCTCAAGTTAACAAGTGCTAAACACCATTTTCTGTTGATTACCAGATGAAAATAAATTGAGTACCCAAACCAAGTCCGCTATGCTGCTCAAAAACTATAAATGAATATCGCTGCCTAAAGATGAGCTTTAGCTCCGGGCTGGGCTTGGTTCCAAGTCTTGCTAAGTTCACTTAGAACCTGAGTTTGATGAATCAACCTTGATTCGACATATGTGACTAGATCAGCCTCATAAATTGTTGAGAGGCAGCTAGTGGATCTTAGAGAATGCCAAAACAAATGGTGCTGAAAACAATTTAAAAAGATAATGTACGTGACTAAAGTAAAATCAGTTTGTTTGTGTGGAACTAATGAGGATTAAGAATTAGTATATTAATATCTAACATGATTTTAAGTTTTTAATCCGTGGTATATGGCCGAACAATTTTATATCTATTTATTTTTATATTTTATTTAATTTTGAATTTTACTGATTTTGTTAGAGTTTATTTAAATTTTAACTTAATTATTTTATTCGACATATTTTATATTAATATTGTTAAAAATAGTAAAATAAGAATTTAACTGTGTTTTAGTATCAAATTAATGATATTTTTATTTTTTGTAATATTGATTTTAACTCATCTCATCGTACAACCCGTCGTATAATATAAGTCAACTATGATTATATATTTATATTCTGGCATTATATAAATTTAAAATTAAAATACTACTCTACGTGTGGGGTACAAATCCAAGTGTATAAAGAAGAAATACTAGCTCGTGTAATAATGTCACAAATGTCTTGGTAGTTTCGTACACCCCTGCAAGTATTTTCCTAATTTCTGTCTTCATA
Organism: Capsella bursa-pastoris; assembly: GCA_036452645.1. Classification (NCBI taxonomy): domain Eukaryota; kingdom Viridiplantae; phylum Streptophyta; class Magnoliopsida; order Brassicales; family Brassicaceae; genus Capsella; species Capsella bursa-pastoris. The sequence goes on along the minus strand of CP144198.1, from coordinate 10,203,746 downwards.
TTACTGAAAATAAAATAAAAAATATAATTTCGTTTCATGTAATTTTTTTTTATATATAAGTTTTCCAAATTTAGAGATGCAATCGACGTTGAAATTGGAGATAGGACGACTTGCAATGCATTTCAGAGGAATATGCCAATATGGAGTCAGGAGTCTTCTGAAGTTGAAGGAATAGTGTAAGCTACACGGCACTTGAATTTTCAAATTTTCCCTCACTAAACTCCAACATGCTTATACTGAAAGAAATTTTCAACAATATGCTTCAACCTATCAAGTCAACGGAGCTTCATGTGTTTTAATATATATATGTAGTGACTTGCAACACCAAGTTACCATCACTACTTGATTACTTTTTCTTTTCACGAATATGAAAGCTTTTTTACATAATCAGGAAATGAGCTTCCTTCTTCGTTCCATTCGTTTCCTTTTCTTTGTTTCATGTTTTCTAAACACGTTTGTTTTAGCTACACAACACTTGTGTCATCAAGACCAAAGAGATGCTCTTCTTGAGTTTAAGCAGGAGTTTGGGATTCGGAAGCCTATTTTTGTTTATCTTGATGTATCCTCTTATCCAAAGACAAAATCATGGGTGAATCATAGTGATTATTGTTCGTGGGATGGTATCACATGTGATGCTACGTCAGGCAAAGTTATCGGGCTAAACCTTAATTCCAGCTGTCTCCATGGCAAACTTGAATCCAACAGTAGTCTTTTTAGACTGCGTCATCTCCGTGATTTGAACTTCGCTTACAATAATTTCACCGGTTCGCCAATCCCAGCTGAGTTTGATAAACTCGTGGAGCTAGAAAGACTTGACCTCTCTCAATCTTCACTTTCAGGCCAAATTCCAACCATGCTTCTTAAGCTAACCAAGTTGGTGTCTCTCAATCTTTCTTATTCTTCTTTTTCCATTGATGAATCTTTTCTTCGTCTTCTTGCTCAAAACTTGAGAAACCTTAGAGAACTAAGTATGAACTCTGTGAACATTTCCTCAAAAATCCCACATGAGTTTTCAAGCATGTGGTCTCTAAGATTGTTACATCTTGCCGAGTGCAACCTGTTCGGAGAATTTCCAAGCAGTATTTTTCTGATTCCCAACTTAGAGTCCATTATCTTAGACTACGATCTAAATCTGAGAGGTAGTCTTCCCATTTTTTATGAAAATAACTCTTTGGTAGAGTTGAGCATTTACAACACAGCCTTTTCAGGTACAATACCTGACTCCATTAGCAGCCTCAAACATTTGATTTCTTTGACCATTTCCCATTCTAAGTTCTCAGGGAAGATTCCATTTTTACTTGGGAATCTTTCTCATCTTTCTAATCTTGATCTTTCTTCAAACAGTTTTGTTGGTGAAGTCCCATCTTCGATTGGCAACCTAAAACAGTTGATCAGTTTTGATGTTGAGAAAAACAGTCTTAGTGGAAACTTTCCAACTACAATATTCAATTTTACCCAACTACGTTCACTATCTCTCTCTTCCAATCAGTTCACAGGTTCTTTTCCACCCAACATTAGCCAACTCACCAAATTAGAGTATTTTGGTACGTTTGATAATTTTCTTACGGGAGCTATACTTCCATCCCTAGTCAAGATTCCTTCATTGACTCACGTTTATTTGGATTACAACCAACACAATGACATCATTGGGATTGAGAATATCTCTCTGTTACCTAATTTACAATATCTTAATGTTGTAAACCATAACTATGACAACAAAGTTAGTCCAGTTGACTTAAATATCTTCTTGCATATGAAGCAGCTAAAAGGATTAGCTCTTTTGGGGATCTCTCTTTCAACAACAAACATCAGTTCTACATCAGATTTTACATCACATTTGGAAGAGTTGTATTTGCCAGGCTGCAACATCACTGAGTTCCCTGAGTTCATAAAATACCGAAGAAATTTAGGGTCTATAGACCTTTCAAACAACAAAATCAAAGGTCAAGTACCAGAGTGGTTGTGGAGACTACCAGAGTTGTCCGATGTGAATCTCTCTAACAACTCTCTCAGCGGTTGCAATGGATCCTTCAATACTTCTCTCGAGAGTCAAATACTTAGTGTAGATCTAAGATCAAATTCTTTCCAAGGACCAGTCTTCATCCCGACAAAGTCTATTTTATATTTTTTTGGTTCTAAGAATAACTTTATCGGAGAGATACCTCTATCGATATGTGAACTCAGCTCTCTATACGTCCTAGATCTATCAGATAATAACCTCCACGGCTCAATTCCTTGGTGTTTCGAGACTCAGATGAGTTCTCTTTTTGATTTGAATCTCAGTAACAATAAGCTCAGCGGAAATCTACCAGAAATATTTATGAACGCCAAGTATTTAGGGTCACTTGATGTCAGCCACAACCAAATGGAGGGAAGACTGCCTGTTTCTCTTATTGGTTGTTCGTCTCTGGAAATTCTAAATGTGGGAAGAAATAGAATCAACGACATGTTTCCCTTCCAGTTGAATTCTCTGCAGAAACTTCAAGTCCTTGTCCTTAATTCCAACAACTTTCACGGCACGTTACATAATGCTGATGGGGGTTTGTTTGGATTTCCTGACTTGAAAATCATTGATGTATCAGATAATGACTTCTCTGGTACCTTGCCCTCCGACTTCTTCCTAAACTGGACTATGATGTCCTCCAAGAGAGATAATAATATGGAACCAGAGTACATTAGGAATCCTCGTACATACCGGTACTACACTTCACTCATCTTGACGAGTAAAGGAGTGTCAATGGAGTGGGATCGCATCCTTACAATCTACACGTCAATCGATTTTTCAAGAAACAAACTCCATGGAAAAATTCCTGATTCCATAGGTCTGCTGAAGGAGCTTCGTAATCTCAACATGTCTAGCAATTCATTCACGGGCCACATCCCATTTTCATTGGCAAACCTGACGAATCTCGAGTCACTAGACCTATCCCAAAACAAGATTTCAGGTGGGATTCCCCCAGAGCTTGGGACACTCTCTTCTCTTGCATGGATAAACATTTCACATAACCAGCTTGTAGGTTCTATACCGCAAGGCACACAGTTTCTACGACAAAACTGCTCATCTTACGAGGGAAATCCCAGGCTTTATGGTCCTTCTCTCAAGGAGGTTTGTGGAGATATCAAAGTGCCTACACAACCAAACCCCGAACTGTTGGAGACAAAAGAAGAAGAAGAAGAAGAAGAATCACTGAGTTGGATAACAACATGTTCAGGCTTTGCGCCTGGAGTTGTATTTGGAATGGTGATGGGATACATAGTGGCTTCATACAAGCATCACTGGTTTACGAATACTTTTGGCCGTAGCAAGCAACAGAGCACCATAACCCGTTAAGTCACTCATCGATCACACTCCCTTCCTTACGACATTGTTGTTCTTTTCAATTAAATTGGTATATAAATATATATTTTTTGATGTCTTGAAATTTATTGATTATTGCAAATTATGAAAATTGTTTCAAAGATAATTCTACCATCGACAATTCTTGCCTACCCTAATAGATCCACTATTGACAACACTCTATGTTGATTTTGAACACATCCTTCTCCATGGTGATTTTGGACACCTTCTTCTCTTTTAATAGCTAGAATCACGGTGAACGTCTCTAATTGCGCATTACTAGAGATCTCTTGTAAACTTGTCAAATCTCATGGTGTAGAAGCATTACTAAACCCTTGAGCAACACCATTGTACCAAGGGGACTACGGTGTATAAATATTTATAAATCTTTTTTTTTCTCAAACAAAAATTATAAATCTATACTACACTAATTTTTGAAGTACAATTTAGAAATAAATCCTTTTTTTCAAAAGAATTACAATGAATATCACTGCTATATCCATATCCAAAAAAAAAAAAACCTCCTTCTTCTCTCTCGACAGGTTCGCCGTAGCCGCTCATCAATTTCAGTTCTCCTTTTGCCCTCTCCGGTGGGCCGCGCTCCTCGCCACTGCCGTGAGAGGGTACTTTAGTTTCCTACTAGTTGGTGTTCTTTAGTTCCTCGATTCCCTTAGCTTGTGGTTTTGATGGAGAAGGGCTTCCCTTTAGCAGAGACAACAGTTCTTCGTCGAAGCTTGTGGGTTTTGTCGGCGGCCAGCTTCTCCTCAGAGGGTTGATGGTGGACCTCCAATTTTGTCAATTTGAAGATTCGGCAAATATTTGGTGAATCCCGAATTTCGTTTATCTTGAATTTGTGGCTGTGATCTCGTTCGTTTTGTGTTCTTGACATGTTAGTCTTCTTTGGTTGCAGTTGGTTCTTCTCATTGTTGCTGTTCGCTGTGGTTGATAGCTTTCTCGACATGGTGCTTGTTTGAGCTTGGTTTTTCGAGAGGTTAGGCTTCCCTCCTTGTCCTTGCTTTGCAGATCTGTTGAGATCTGATTGCGTTATGAAAGCTTCTACCTAGACGTTTTGGGACGCTGCAGTCGTCGTCGTCGTATCCGAAATGCAATCGAGTCTTGTTTTTCGGGTTATGAAGTCTACTGGTTTCGAGATATTGGCTCTCAATGTGATAGGAGGTAGTTGATGTTATCGTCAGATTGACCGTGGGCTTCCTTGGTAAATCTATTCCACAGGTGCTTCAGAAGAAGAGGTATTCTTGCTCCTTGTGACTAATGTGCTTTGTAAGGCTTAAGCCTTATTGTCCTATCTTTAGTTAAGAGTTTGTCTTTTTTCGGGGTTCAATTTTTTTGCTTTATAACTTGTTGGTTTTTATGTTTCCGGAGATTTATAGTTGTCCGCCGGCTTAAGTTGTATTTCACCATGTATCCCTTTTAGTTCTATCAATAACATCAGTTGACAAAAAAAAAAAAAATCCATATCCAAAAAAATTTACAATTAATTATCTCACTATCCGTATAATCAAACACAGGTAAAATATTTTAACATTAAATATTTTAATTTAAAATATCCATATAATGTTCCGATATTATAGAAATTTAAAATATATTGTCAAGATTTAAGATAGAGATTCCAGATCAACTCTCTCTGATTAGCTTGGTGTATTTGCGTTGCAGGATCATCAACTTGAGGGATGAATGGAAGAATTGGAAGACTCAATGTTTATGGTTTCTTGCTTTAGTTAACTCATGAAAAAAAAAAAAAACTCAATAAGTAATGTGATGTTATGTAATTATTGAATCAGATTGTTCAATCCGGATATTTATGTGTTCATGAAGAGGAAACAGTCCATTCTCATCTGTTAACAGTAAACCGACTTCACAGAGACCAGCACCACAAAAGCAAGAACGTCGGAGGTTTTTGTTTTGCTCAAAATAATGTCGATTTACTTTTAAGTAGTGATTTGCCACTATGTAACATTTTTAGAGATAATTAAAAAGTAGTATGTCACATGTACACTCTCATTTACTTTAGCAATTTCTTAATATCATTAAATTTTCCGAGTGAGATGCAACTACTCTTTCAATAATAATTAATTAAAAATACACAAAAACCACCCCACATTCAAAGCATCTTCTTCTTTTTATTCTAGTGATAAAATAAAATAAAATAAAAACAATGGATTAAAGTATTACTAGTAAATTATTTAAAAATAAATTAATTAATTCACCCCTACCTATTCTTCCTACGTTCAATAATTCAGTGTGTAATTATAAATTATAACTAAAGCTGCAACTCATGAAGACTAATTGAACCATATATAAAAGATTTATTTGAATTAACAACTTTTCAATTATGAACTTTGAAAGTAGTTGGTGATTAGTTTAATCCAAAATCATTATTCTGTGTGCTTAAGTCCACGAATCAGAGTGCATACACCCATGTGATTTGCTATATTTTAGTTAATTCCCTTTTCACACTAAATAATTCATCAGTTAATCTTCAGATAATCAGAAATGATTATTATACCTATCATTGGTTCTTTTTATTACGCTAACATGTTGGAACAAAATGAATTTTTGTAAAAACTTTACCCGAAACCAAAGATAGTCAAGGAAACAGATTTAAGAAAAAAAACATTTATTGGAACCTGATTAAGCTCAATTGATCATATACAATATTTGTGTATCTACACATGAACTAGAATTGTATTTGGAATATTAAATCAAAAGATATTTATCTATTGTAAATAAAGTAAATATAGGAAATACCAAAATCGTATTTATCCCATAATAAACTTACATCGATTTATAAATTCAGATTTTATTTATACTCAAACACTATTTTCTACTAGTTAAAAAAAAATGTATAATAAATAATAATCATGACAAAAAAATTGTGACTATTAACCAAAATTTCATTGTTTTATGATTACAAAAAATTATGAAAAGACACAATAAATTGTGTATATACAAACATAATCCAAAATATTTTTATGATTTTTTTATGACCGTACATATAACTATAATTTAAATAAACTTATTGCCTAAACTTTTATGACTATTATGTGACCAATTCCAAAAAACTATAAATTGGTCGTGATTCCGACGTAATTATACGATAAATTTATACTTTGATCCCTAAATTTATACTAGTAATCTAGTACATATACATGATGAACTATAGCCCAAAAAAATACATGATGAACTAATCGACCTAGTGACCTACGTATGAAATGTTAAATCTAAGCTACTGAAATATATCACTAAATTAATCAAAATTATTAATATAATTAGAGAAAGCTATTTGGTTGATTACGAATTAAACCGGTCAAATCAAACATGAGAGGAACATAAGATTCCGCGTTTTCTCAGTAGATCTCTAGAAACTATTACAATTAATTTTCACAAAATCACAACTATAATAATATCGTGTTTTCAAATCCATCCTCTCTACTCTAACTCCAAAGACAACAGAGATAAAGACATAACACCCTCACCACAGCTGGTTAACATTACCAAATATCAAATCGAAAAGAATCTAGGAATGAAGGTGATGTTGACTTATCAGCAAGTTAACAATTTAAAAATTAAAGGAAACAAAAAATAATCAAAGTTTCGTAATTTTTGATAAATTAGATTATAGTCCATCATTACATACAAGTTTGATAATTATCTAAAGGTTACTTTCTGTCTAATGATATTTGTCGGAAAGTTCTTTGTCCTAAAGTGTATGATGTAAAATAATTAGATTTAGATAAGATGATTGCATATTATTTGTTGTAAACTAGAACACTCGATATTAATTTACCAAGATATTACTAATTAATATTAAAAATATATAAATTAATAACGTCGAGACTATGTTTATATATATATATATATATATATATATATAGTTTAATCAAAAATCCAATTTGAAAGCAAAAAACTATACCGATTTATCAAAATATTAGTTTATCTAGTATTAGTTTATAAAAGTTATACGGTAAGGTCCAAATTAGAGTTAGTATCGCGAAAAAATAATAAATAATCGGAAATAGAAATAACCGTGCATGTATACAAAAATGTCACTTTTCATAATACAATATTTGATAATAAAAGCACTCTTTGTAATTTGTTATACAAATATGGGGTTTTCACAATTATACTTTACATTTTGAAAATGATAGTCTTAATTTCTATAATTATATTATAATCAAATAAATAGAAAAGTTGTCCTTTTGTCTAACCTAATTTGGAGTAGATTAATCAACTTGGATTGTAGTGGAAGGTAACAAACTTACAATGATATTACATTAGAAAAGCAAAAGGAATCCAAAGTGTATAACAGTACAATTGAACCCTAATAATGAATTGGAAGATGACATATATAATATAATTAACAAAGGGTAAAATAAAATAAAAATGTTACTTTCATAAATGAGTATATATATAGAAATGGAGATGAGTATATGAATAAATCACATATATTGGTATGGTTAAGTACACCCATCATTCCTTATTATTTGGTTGATCAAAGCTCAAGTTTCATGTGTTGAGATTCATTGTTGGGTTGTGCCACTCCCATTCCTACAATGCTTTGTAAATCTTCTTCGCTAAACATTTGATACTGAAAAACAAAAACACACACAAAATATATATGTTATAATCTTCTGATTAGATAAAAATATAATCAATAAAGAAAAATCATGAAAAAGTTGAATTTAAACCTGTGAAATTGAGTCAGTGAATTGGGTAAGTGTTGGTAAGTGAGTGAAGCTTCTGGCTAAGCTAGAAGTTTCCAAAGAGTTCATAGGAGATTGGAGCATCATGTTATTAGGATGTAACTGTGAATTATTATTGTAAATATTATTAAGTTGTTGTTGTTGATGATGATGATGATGATGACTTGAAGATTTTGATTGGAATCCTTCTTCATGCAATCTATTGTTGTTGTTACTTGATGGAATCATCTAGAAAAAAAACATGTAAAAACTAAAAAGGATTGCATATTATTTAATAAAAAAAGGTACTTTATAAAAAGAAAAATCATAAAGCTGCCTGATTAAATGCTAATTTGTCGATTGATTAAAAATAAAATAAAAATTAAGATAATGAGTGAGACGACAAAAACATAAAAAAGCAATTGATAATGATTAATCACAACAAAATTATCATTATCAATGGTTGTTAAATTGATGTTAATGGTTTTTAAGGTGAACGATCACTTACAACAACATCCTTTGACACAAGAGCATCCACGTTAAACTCCAGCCTGGTGTCGTTCACTGATGATAACTTCATTGACAAGAACTGTCATTATTAAACCAAAACCAAAAAAATTAGAAAAATTAATTCCAAATAATTAAAATTCGGTGATTAATGAATGAAATAATAATAATAATAATAATACCTCAACTTGTCTTTGCAATGATTGTACGTAGTTTATAATTTCATCAAGCATCAGTGCTTTTCCAGTAACCTTTCATCGTATAAACAAAGACATTCATTTTTCTAATTATATCACTAATCAACAATTAATTGATAGTTCATAACCAAAAACTAATCAGTGATTAATCAATGACTTAATTAAAAAAAAGTCTTACCTTATTGCATCCAGGGACAAGATCTTGAAGAAGCTTCATCCTTTCACCAATCTTCTCCCTCCTAACCTAAAACCATAACATTAAAGAACAAATCAAACACAAACTCTAATCTCATCTCAAATATACAATTAACACATCTAGATCAAATTCGAACTAGTAATTTACGCAACAAACACTAATCTTTTCTATACAGATTCGTCGTTAAGCCTCTCCTGACAATCTGACTAGCGCCTAACGATTTTTTTTAACAAATGTCTACGACTAATTTTGGCAACTATGCGGAAACTTAGGGTTCCGGCTTCCGAGTTGAACCAATTTAGCTAAGGAGAAGTGAAATTGATTACTCGTTCGGCGAGGCTGTGGCTATCGGTGGCTTGGCCTCGTCGAGCACGAACATGGATGTAATCTTTAGGAGGCTCTGGTGGTTTTGTGTTATTGTTTTTGTTCCCTTCTCCTCCTTCTTCTTCTACATTATCTTCTTCATCTTCTCTTCTCCTTTTTCCTACTTTTTCTTCTAAACTTTTACTTCCTTTACCACTCCAATCTTCTTTCTTCTCCGCCGTCTAAGAAATTTTTAAAAAACACAATAAAGTTACTCACTTTATAAAAAAGCTGACTTTTCTAAGAATTGGGTTCTTCGAATATTGAAGTTAGCAAAAAAGCGGGTCTTCCAAAATTTGAAAAAAGCTTAAAACTTTCCGGGAAAAAAAAAGTTAAGAAATTTTCCGGGAAAAAAAAGTTTGAAACTTTCCGGGGAAATGTTTCTGTACCTTCGAGAAGCTAGGAGATGGAGAAGCTGTGGAAATGGGATTTTCTTTGGGTTTCCCTTTAGGGAAAGATTTTCTCTTCCGGGAAAACTCGCCGCCGGGAATCATCGGTGTGACTTCCGGCGAAATAAGAGCGTTAAGAGCCGGTGTGCTTGAGACACGTGTCAGTTTCCCGGAGTTATTGACGACGTTGTTGCTGTTGTTAATCGGAAGATTAGAGTTGGTTCTTCCATTAAAGCTCCGACTACCAAAACAAGAGAATCTCGCAGCTCTCTCCGCAAAACCCGGATCCGCTGAGAATTCAGTCAACGGCGTCGTTCTATTCATCATCATATGAGAATTCGAAGTCCCCGACGGCGGTGGCGGCGGCGGAGGAGAGCTCATCGGAGTTGCGTAACAAGAGGCGGACCTAGACATCGGAGTAGTAGTAGTAGTTCCGTAGATCTCACCGGAGATATTGTGATTATTACCTATGTTTCCAAGCTTACCAATGAGTTCTCTGATTATAAAACCATCACCGCCACCACCGCCAACACCACCGCAACCGCCGGAGAAGTTTGAGTTAGACGGCGTCGGTGATGAGACTAATGAGCTCAAAGCAGAGTCAAAGATGCTCTGTTGTTGTTGATCCGTTGACTTTTCCCATAAGAAGGAAGGATCTTGTTGTGGGTTTGTTGGATCCATTAAGGCCCAATTAAGCATCATCGCCGATGAAGAAGACGGTGGTTCAAACTCCGGCGGTGGTGGTGGGAACTCTGAGTTCATAAACAACTCGTTCTCCATATTCTTTAAGTTATCAAGAAATCTAAAAAAAGAGAGATGTAAGATTCCTAAGTTACGTAGAAGTAATAGTCAAATTCACATCAGAGAGATTTGTGAGTTTTTTTGGAGTGTGTCGGAGGAGAAACGTAAAAATGGTTATAGAGGAAATGGCTTATAATGGTGGCTAAACTTTGGGTTATATAGTTGTTTATTAATGAAAACATTATATTATGTTTATAATTATTTAATGTGGTTATATAATTAAGAAAAAATAAGAATTAGGAAATTGAATTATCATTTTTTTTTTGTGTGTTGCACCGTAACGGGCGGAGATTAGGAGTTGTATTGCCGGGCCTTTGACGTTGAGAGATATGTTTTTTTTTGCTAATAAATATGTAATTTTTTTTTACAATTCCGACGTGAAATTTTTTATTCTACTACATGAATGTCAAAGTTGATTTTTTTGTTTTGTTTTGTTTTATGTGGAATTGTTTTTTAAAGTTTCTAATGGAAAAAAGTCTACTACAAGGATTAAGGAGGTTTGCCATTTTTGCTCCTCAACATTCACAATTTGTATGCAATGTGTGTGACTATCTTGAGTTTCAATGTATTTTGGATAAATAATTTTGGGTAATCTATTTGAATATTTGATTCGAGTCGAATTTTTTGGATAATTTTCTTAGTCGAATTTTAAGACATTCAAGAATCAAGATTATCACTAAAAAGTTTTCAATGTATCTACTTCGTAGAGTAGAAGTCCAAAGACCTATAAAGCCAACTTAAGAGACCAAAATATGAAATTTTATTTGTTGTTACTCTATTTTTCTAGATAAAATTACATGTGACACTACTACACTATTCGTCTAAACCTATATTATTCGTCTAAACTATGTTGCATGTAATGGTTGGCATTTGGTAGGTGAGTTTTAAATCCATATGTATTTTTTAAAATTAACAACAAAAAAGGTTTAAATTACTAGTACAAATACGCATTCGTAAAAACATTATATTGAATTTATGTTCTAATATACTAAAGATTGAGCATCTATATTAAGATTTTTGCAGCATTTTTTGGAAAAACCCTTTCGATTAAAACTTATTTACAATGGCATGCCATTAGTATTAATTATTTATCTAAAATTATAAAATAATCAGATTTAACAACATTCCTAAAATCTCTCCATAATAAATACAAAATATTATTTTCTTATTTTTTCAATTGATTTCTCTCAAATAATTTTTCAATATCTTTATACGATCTTATTTATTTTTTAATTTAGTTTAGTACCTAAAATATATGTATAATAAAAATACAATTTTTTCACTATATTGCAATTTGAATTTTTGAAAACGGATGAATATTACAATTTTTTTTTTCCATATGTATAAAGCCCCATATCGGGTAGACAATGTTTTTGACCTTGCTGTAGTTAAAATTCTACATCAAGTTTAAACTAAAATATTATTGACCTTGCTATATTGTAATATGTTACTGATGGATTGTATGATAGGACGGCTTGCAAGAGAGGACGTGTTTGAATTGACATTAATTAAAATATCATTTATCTCATACTTTAATACGGGTAAAAATCTTCATTTTACTATTTTTAACAATAATAATATAAGATATATATAATCAAAATGATTTAGTAAAAATTGATATTATGTAATCTTAATAATTATTAAATAAAATAAAAAACCTGTAAATTTTAAAAGTATAAATTAAAAATAAAATATTTATCATACGGTGTACCGCATGTTAAAGTATAGTATTTTATTATAGAGTAACTCTATTATTATTTGAAATATTACTTTGCTTTGGGAACGTAACTACGAAGTATGTACTTATATTAACTCACGACAAAAATATATAAAAAAACAATTTTTAATAATATGATCATCTCACGTATACAATTACGTATTCTCTACCCTTTTTACAATACACTATTGAGTCTTGACCAAAGAACGAAACTGGTTCTCTATCTACACAAAATATTATTAAGAAAAATCAAAATTCATCAAGTGGTCGTGATATGCAGTGAGCAATATATCTATTATCTAATGTCAAACTCGTTTTATAAAAACAAGTCTTGGAAATTTATTTTCAAGTTGATTCCTAATAAAGTATTCAACAAATAAACTTGCATTAAAAAAAAATGATTAATCAATGTCATATATGTAAAACAAATCCTCCTACCTAGTACCTTCTTTTCTGTACACTCTTTACAAAAAAGACATTCTTTAAAAAAAATCAGTTTATCTATTAGAAAATTACATCTTATATTCAGTAACTGTTTTAGAGTTAAAATTTTGTTTTATAATAGTCATAGTTTTAGATTTTAATTCGATTTTTTTTTTGTAAAAATTCTAGTTATATTAAAATTATTTTAATTTTTGACTAGTAAAATATTAAAAAAATTTGTTAAAAAGAGTAAATGAAATTTTTTTTTTTTAGTTTATATAAAACTATTTTAAACGACAAATATGTAAGTGTAATTTGGTAAATAACATTTTGGTAGGAAGATGTGTGATATTATTCTAAGTATAATATTATACATGTATGTCCAACTTGATGCAGATCCATCCCCTTTAGTCATAGTTTATAGAGAAGGTTGATCCGAAATTATTAAATTGCAAAAAAGATAAATGATAAAATAATCAAGTGAAATAACTGTGCTTGTTACAGGTAGCAGCTAGATTTATAGGTTCCAAGTTAACAAGAAGAACAAGTAATAACACAAAGAAACATATATACATTTTTTTTTAATCTTTATGAAATTAATTGTGGTTAAGTTGGATATATGTTACATGTATGAATGCAAATTCTTTACATCAAGAAAACATATTGATTGAATATTTGCCTAACGAGTAACGAGTAACGACGACTCATGTTTATAAGAAAATTAGGTTTGGTAAAGTAAAGTTTGAAAATTGTATTGGGGGATAAGGTCTTTGGACACGATTTCTATTGCCATAACTTGTTTACATGGAGACATAAACACGATGAATATAATTTTTTCATATAATTTAACGATGAAAAGAGAAATTAAGATAAATAATCTACAAGTTTATACAATTATGATAAAATATATTGATTTCATCTATTACTAATTGAAAACAAATAAAAATAATAGTATAAAAAATAATTTAAATCATCACATATTTCATTGGTATGGAAATTGAAATAAATAATACAATTTTTTTTAATTAAATCATGGCATATTGTCAAATATTCAATCAATATATTTTAATACGTGTCACAATTATGTAATTGCCAATTTTGAGAAACCAAATTACAACATATTAATTAGTTCATATGTTCCTAATAGATTGACGTTTTTAGTTGTCATTTGCTCCTAAATGAGTAATTTTATAGATGTATAATTTGAAGAAAATTTCCTATTTTTGGCTTTTTGCCACATGACATGGTAAGTAGTGGTCTATATATACATATATTTTACTCATAAAGAAATAATAAATTAATTAATAAGTAAATATTTATTGTTTCTTAATATAATTAAAAAGCTCAAAACATTAATCTACTAGAAACTAAGGGAATATATATACTATATAGTAAGATATATTTCCTTTTTTATAATTATTTCTTGTTTCTAGTTGAAGTATATCCTTCTTTTCAATTATATACTTTATCATCTATGTTTTTTTTTTTTTTAAGATTTGTAATTTTCCTTTTTATGTTCAAATATGTAAAATAAAAAAAAATTCTAACTGAAATTAACTTTTTTTTTTTCATTTGTAGAAATCTTATCAACTGATTAACACATGTAAATTGTAATGATCATTTTCTTTTCTCCAATCGTTGTTGAATAACATTGTTTCAATGTAATAATGATTCGTATTCTAAACAAAAACCCATTCAGGTTTACCTTTGGCTTTTACAATCTTCTCACGTCGAGTATCTTTTTTAATACGGTTTTCCTTATACGACCTAAAACCAATAAGGTCATCTAATGAAGAGTAGAAGCTATCAGCAAAATACCTAACCTCATAACCAAGATCATCACCAGGCGTAAGCATTAAATGGAAACGTCCTCGAAGACGTGCACCAGCATTAGGATGAGCACATATGACTCTTGATCGGTCATAGTAACTCTTGAGACGAAGTAGATAATTAGGAGTGTAACTCACGATGAAATCCTTAGTTATTAATTCTTGAACCTCATTCTCAAACCCAATATACTCCATACGTTGTGTCTTGAGGTTCAAGTAAATACAAACGTTAGAATTCCAAATCCTTATAAGTAACCCTTCCTTCCATGCACCAACCACATGTAATATGTTTGTACTCGAGTCATGGCCACGGCAGAAGCCTTTCACTTTGTCTCTGAACACGTTGGTGTCAAATTTGTAGTCCATAGACCATTCTCCTCTCGCCTTATCTCTTAGTGTCCACAACCCTACATACTCATCGGACGAAAAATCCACTATGGCCAAGTTCCCTCGAAGATTAGTGAGACGGAAGAGTTGGACAAGAGTCTTCTGGATGATAGCTGGATGAGTAAACCACTCAAATGTCTCCATCTCTAGGCTGAAACATAGGACCATGTGTTTCGTCCAATTCATAGTTTTCAACCAATGCTCTCTCATAAAGTATAGAAGACCACATGTACAAGCCGCTTCGTATCCCTGTAATTTTTTGCAAGAACTTAATACTTTAAAAAAATTATAGATTTTTCAGTTTCATAAATCATACTTAACTTGGTGACAACTTTAATTTAATTATTTTTGATAAACTCAGAGGTTTTGGGTTTATAAGGTATATTCCCTCAGATCCCGAGATCATAACATGATATAAAGTCTCGGCCCAAGAAACACTCAAACCGACTGCTTCTAGACTAACAGTGAGTGTCTCGGACCAACATATTATAAGTGATGATATATAAAAGCCCAAGTTATTACTTAGACTGTTAGACACTCACATCGCTTATAGTGGCCGTCCAGTAAACATATCCACCGATGGTCACAGTGGAAGAAGAAAAACAAACATTGCCGAGAGGAAGAGCTGAGGCGGAAGTGGAGATGTCTAAGCTCCTCCAATTTGAGTATGCTCCCCTCAGGTCGAATACTTCAGCCACAAGCTCTTGCTCTTGTGTTTGCCAAACACTAATGACCTAGTGAGTGTTACCTAGGATCATATCGGAATCCTAGAGGCTGTTTCCATGAACTTTCGTCTTCCTGTTCTGGTATCTTCATAACCTCTTTCCGTATCGGGTTGAAGACATACGGAGAAGCCGAGCCACATCTAGCTAGAATTAGTCCATTGGAGCTTACAGGGTGAAAATAAGATTGCATTTGTATGCAAGGATAATTCCAAAGGTATCTATCCTCCACCATCAACACATTTGCTTCATCATTCTCTTCGGCCAGCCTTGTGTTACACATCCACATCTTATAAAACATCTCTCCACCATGAGTTCCAAAAGTTAGCAACGCTGGTGGTTCACCACCATCATCATGAAGATGTCTTTCTATGAAGCAATGAGAGTCTATAATACTAAGAAACGTTTTGGAGACACAACGGCAGATCATTGCTTGTTTCCCTTGTAATTTCCTTAGAATCTCCATTAGAATCTCTATTGGTAGTTCCTCTATTAAGCTTCTACTTATACGACCCTTATCTTTGCCTCTCCATATCACCCGAGAAATTAGCTTTGTAATCATTTTGATCATCTTCTCTTTATCACTTGGAGTGAACACCAAATTGGTTCTTCATAAATCTGTGGATTGGAATGGGAAAGAACTGATTCCTCTACTTAAGGAGCCACAAATGTCTCTTACTTTTTTGTGGTTCCAATTGAAAGCTAGACTTGGTAAAAAATGCAACTTGAATTTTATTGTTAGCAATTAAAGCTAGACTTGTGTCTCGTATCCCAAAATATTTGTTATTTGACTCTTAAATAAAACTTTGCTATAGTTAGGCATGGCTGGAAAAAAAAGGATATGATAAAGAAAAAACTTTATTTGTTGCACCAAATATTATTGTTCCTAGACTACGAATCCCAATTAAAACAATGTAAATTGGTCAGTAGATACCAACAAATATATGCATGGTGACATGAAAAATATATTGAAAAGTGCAAATATACAATATCATGTTAGTTCACTCACAAAACCTGTTAACTCTGAGAACAAAATGCAATCAAATTACAAAAGTCTTACGAGTGATGCACGATCATAAAAAAGAAGAGCATAAAAGAAAGGATTAGAAAGCATGATTATCTCAATAATCGACTATGCACATTGTCTTTTGCTTGTTCCTCATATTATATTACACATTCTTAAAAGAAACAATTGAGTATACTTCAAGGTGATCCTCATATTTTGACACAAATAAATAAAGTAAACAGAAATTCTGAAAGGGAAAGAGTAGATCAGTTTGTTATCTAGGTGAATAAACTTGAATATTCATGGTATTATTGACATTTAAATAGTCTTAGTGACAAATAATGAAGAATTGCGGTTTTTTTTTTAAAAGGTAGTTTTGCAAAAGTGTATGATAAAAAGGTTATTAGAGATAATTTCTCTAATATATATGTGTGTGTGTGTGAAAATGGCTCCATTTTTTTGTTTTAGTTTGAAAAGTACATTTCTTTTTTCCTTTTAATAATTTTAAATTCAAGTATATAAAATGACTTTTTTATTCAAACTAAACTTAACAGTATTTTTTAAATCTAATTTTACAATATAAGTTTGATTTTAATTATAGATAATAATTTTATTTTCAGACAGTTCTTATATAATTAACGATTTGAAAGATATTTTTTTTTATCATAAATGATTGTTAAAATGAGAATTAATATTATACTATTAAAAAAAAAGTGAAAATTTGGGTAATTAAAAAAAAATATATATCCTGAGTTATTAGCCGAAATTGTTTTTTGTAGAAATCTAGTAAGGAAGTAGGTACATCTAATGTTTCAATTTATCTTGTCGACCAAAAGACAATGAAAGCACTAAGATATGACCCACATGGTCAAGCTCAGTATTACAATACTTGGATAAGGTTTTAATGCAGTCACCAAACTGAAAGACGCAACATTTTCAGTCTTCACAAACAAACATGTCCAAAATAAGAAGATAGAAAATAAAAAAGAGGAAGAAGAGACGAAGAAAGTGATCCCTTGAGCATCTCTTTTTAGTTTAGAGAGATGTTCCCTTGCGCATGCTAGATAATTGCCCCTTCAAATGACTCAAGAAGCCTGCCAAGCACATACATACCAAAAAAAATTATTCACCACTCAATTTTCTGCAAAAAGAGAAGGTAATGAAGAGCATAAACTTACCTTATCTTCCATTTTTGCAGAGTCGCATGCAGATCCATCGGATCCTGGGAAAACAATGTATGGAAGATAGGGACAACATCTTCAAGGTGTTGTGGAGCAACGAAAATCCTTTTAACCCTAAATTTGAATATATCAATTATCCAAATGCTAGCGCTGTTGGTACCAATGAAAACTCCAGCTCTGAGTAAGAATATAATTTTTTTGGGGAAGGGTTTGGCCATGAAATACAGCTTTAAGAACAAAAGAGTGATCCTCTACTTCATTTTCTTTCTATTTTGGTGTCAAATATGTAGTCCAACGATCATTCTGCTCTCGCCTTATCTCTTAGTGTCCACAACCCTACATACTCCTCGCACGAAAAATCCACTATGGCCAAGTTCCCTCGAAGACTAGTGAGACGGAAGAGTTGGACAAGAGTCTTTTGAATGATAGCCGGATGTGTAAACCACTCAAATGTCTTCATCTCTAGGCTAAAAACGAGGACCATGTGCTTTGTCCAATTTATAGTTTGCATTTTGCAACCAATTCTCTCTCATAAAGTATACAAGGCCATATGTACAAGCCGCTTCAGATCCCTGTAATTTTTTGCAAGAACTTAATACTCTAAAAAAATTAAAGATTTGTTTTTAGTTTCATAAATTATACTTAACTTAGTGCACATCTTTAATTGATATCTTTCTGATTAACTCAAAGATTTTGGGTTTATATTATATATTTGCTCATATCCGAGATCATAACATGAAATAAAGTTTCAGCCCAAAAACCACTCAAAGCGACGCCTTCTATTAGACTTTTGCATCATATCTTTACCACTTTAGCTATTGTTAATGTAAAAGATTTAAGGTGGCAACATTTATTTGGGGACAAATTATGACTTATACAAGTTTGATTCTGTGACGTGATATCACCACCTCTAGCAAAAACCATTTCAGCTACAAGTTCATACCTAATACTATTTTTTGAAAAATAAATAAAAGCCCACGTTATAACTTAAATACTCACATCGCTTATAGTGGGCGTCCAGTAAACATATCCACGAATGGTCACAGTAGAAGAAGAAAAACAAACATGGCCAAGAGGAAGAGCTGAGGCGGAAGTGGAGATGTCTAAGCTCCTCCATTTTGAGTCTGTTCCCCTCAGGTCGAATACTTCAGCCACAAGCTCTTGCTCTTGTGTTTGTCAAACACTAATGACCTTGTGAGTGTTACAAATTATATAACATGTCAATCTCTTAGGTGGTGCTGGTTCAAAACGTGCATCCTGGTGAAGTGGTGGCATTCGTAAGTATATATCGTGAGCAGATTGGAGTAGTCTGTGGCTGTGGCCATGGAGGGATGGAGAAGGAACATAGAAGGTTGAAGTCATCGTCTTTCGACTTAATTAGATTAACCTAACAAGCCTCTGATTCCTTTACAATCCTAAAATCTCAAATTGGATAGTTTCTACATGCAGGACTGTTACAAATTAGATGAGCTTAGCAAGCCTCTGATTTGAATGAGACTGAACCATGTCTTCTTTTTCTATAACTAAAAATCTTGATAAATTAACCGACAGATTCAAGAACATGGACAAAGAAAAACGAGACTGAATATGAACTATACAGAATATACTTTGTGTTTGGATTCTGTATCTAAAGTTACAACAATGGGGGATCTCTTGATAAGAGACTTTTTTTATGAGGGCTGAACCAATTGTTCTTCAGGAAGGCTGCACAATTGTTGTCGAACACGCGATACCAATTGAGATGCTTCCTTGTCAAGTTTCAGTGTGTGTCTCCTTAAGCTCTGTCATCACAAACAAAACAACAAGAAAAAAACATCAAGTCAGGAAACTTTCATACACCTTACACAATGTATTGTTTCGATCTTGTTTTATACCTGGGACGTCCATAAGCAATCGTGTTCCTTACGCGGGATTATGTGAAGGTGTGTCTGAAATGCAATAAAGAAAGGAACTGTTAGTAGAAACTTCCCTCCTCAGGAAATAAGAGAAATAGAAAGTTAGGGAAATCGGTATGTGCTTACGTGAAATATGACTTGCCCAGCCGCTGCGCCGTTGTTAACCAATAAGTTAAATGAATCTGATACAATAATTTGGTCAGAATCATTAAGGCTTGTACATTAAGAATGTGACAAGATTACTTTAGAATGTGACAGTAAGTGGTAAGGTACTCAGTGGTTTCAAAAACTAATGATGAGATAGATAAGATCTTGAACTCCAAGGCTTGTACATTTTTAAAGTAACCAATCTTTGTTATAAGAGTAACTATGGTATAAAAAGGTTATGCAGTCCATCTATATAAGATAAGCAGAGAAATGGGTTTGAGATCATCGAGATATCCGGTTCCTAAGGGAAACTTCCATTAACGAAATGCGAAGGTTCTTGCAATTTCAGCACTAATACATATCTAAAGACAGATCTTATAATCTCACTGTATCAGAGATGGATACAGAAATGAGAAGGTAATAGACATACCACTGTCAGTAGCTTTCACAATGGCGTTACTGATAAGAGGCACTTTAGAACACATGGCAGCAACTACCTGCATTCTCCTTGGGAGGAGACTTATAATCAAAATCTTATACACATATACAAATTCTCTACATTAAAAGAAAAAACTTTCAAACAAGAAGAGACATACACACATACAAATGAAACTACCAACTACTCAAAAACATACAAAGGTGGTAGGAAGAGGAACTTACTGAGGGAGGTGTTTCCTCTAATGTTGGATAATGCAACTTGGGAATGATAAGAGAGTGCCTAAAACACCCAAAGAACAAAGAACAAAGTTCATAGCTTTTAGATTCGATCAAGATTACAAGTGTAAACAATCCAATCCATTAATCAAGAGTGTAACCAAATTGCAGTAACTAATCAAGAAACCAAGTAAAACTACATAGAAACTTAACAGAGCATATGGCAAAACCAATCTCAAAGGATCAAGATTTGAGTATTATTATTACCCATTGCTAAGTGGGTTAGTATCCAAAATACACAAACACATATCATCCTCGTACAACTGCAACAAAAGAGTTCAGTTAGTGTTTAGTTCTGTCTCTATATAAGAAAGAGAGACATAAAGGAAGAGTCTTTAAAACCTTGAGACATGGAGACTCGCCACGAACAATCTTGCAGAAAACGCAGTCGTTTTGGAGATTAGATGACTCCACTTTCCCGTCGTCGCCGGACGAACCAGAGCTACAAGCGGAGGCCCTGAGAGTCGGGTCTCGGGTCAGGTTTGGACCAGATGGGTTGAGGTGGGAACAGAGGATCGCTAGCCTTCTAGCTTCCATTATCTGAATGAAGTTAGAAACAGATAATAATAATTACGATTCTTTTGATTCTGACTCGAGCAAAATGATAAGACGTTATTATTTTATTTTATTTTGGGTTGGAATTATTAAATTTTTGGTTTTTTTTTTTTAATTAATGTTGGATGAAGATTGAGAGGAGAAGAGTGGATCATGTTTTGTTTTATCCACAAACATCATGTGATGGACACAGTTCACTGTTTTTTTTTTTTTTCTTTATTAAGAATTTATAAAAAACTCTAAATATGGCTATATATGATCTTGTAGAGTTTTAGATTTAAGGGAAATTGTAACTTTTTTTTTTCCTTAGGTGAATTTTATAAGAGATGAAAATTCAAATGAAAGACATATTTTTTATTCAAAATTGTATTTTTGTTATTTATTAAAATTTACGAGAGTTTGTTATATTGATAACAATTTTCGTATGCTAATTAATTAGTGGGGACGAAAAAGAATTAGCCATTTCAGATGTTAAGAAAGTAGTTGTGACGAAAAGAAATTAGCTATTTTCGGATGTTACGCAATTAGTGGTGATGAAAAGGATTTAGGGATTTTTGTTTGATTTTTGTAAAAATATCTACGTTTTAAAACACATGTAATATGAGTAGTTTTTTCTTTGTCTATGTTTTCAAACTTCGATTTAATTCATACGAAATGTAAAAACTCAACACATACCATCATGGATTGGATGAAATATACAAAATTAAGGTCTGATTGAGAGAAAACAAATTAATGGTCAGATGTGATTAAATCTGGTCTTGAACTTGAATGAAGGGAACTGTAGAGTTATCAAGTTGTTTCACATGTTACTAAAAAAAAATGTGGAAGGGTCGACAAATTTAAAAGTTATCAGAGGAAATCGAAAATAAATCCTTTTTAATTAGAATATGTATTATATTATTAAATATTGTTTATCCTAAGTGAAAAAATTAGTTTTTTCTAAAAAAACTAGGGCAATTTGCAAAAATACATTTTTCCATAACCTTTTACAAAAATTATTTCTTTTATGTACAAAATAACTAAATTATCCTTCTTTTAGTGAGAGTCTATAATAAGAAAGTGAATATTCCTTCCAAAATAAATTTCCACCAAGATTTTGTACCACAAGAATTCCGCAATTTTTTTTAAAAAATATCATTAATAACCTAGTAGATATTTTAAAGCCCTTATAAAATTCTTTTTAAATTTTTTTTTTTGTAAAATCTCTTAAAAGACCTTGTAAAATCCCTTTAAAAGCTTTTATAATTTTTTAAGACGCCTTGTAAAATTCCTTTAAAACCCTTTTAAAATTCTTTGTAAATTTTTTTAACTCCGAGATCACTGCTCCCGCAAAAACATTTTGGGTGGGAAAAAGTAAATTTTGCATTTTGTTGACTTAAATCATTATCAACTAAGGATAAAATGATCATTAAAAATTAAGAGAGAACAAAAATGAAAGTGACTAGAAAATATGGAATTTTTGCAAAAAGGTATCTAGAAAAAGGCATTAGTAACAATTTCTCTTAAAGCTAATAACATTTGGTGTAATATTCAGAAAATTTAATGTTAGTTATATAACTGTACATTTGGATTAATATTATTAGGATAGGTCTTGTCTTTTTATGAAAACATGTTATAAGCATGAAAATCTGAATCTAAAGATCTAAAATAAATTCATCTCCCTCTTAATCTGAAATCACATTACTGTATATCTCTTGATGCGTGTTCAATTTTTTTTTCTTTTCTTTGTGTGTGTTGGTGAGAACAAGTACAAAACTATAAGTCACAAACCCCATAACTATATTTTATTACTTTTTTTTTGGACCAACTATATTTCATTACTTTATTATAAAAATCTTATCATAAATGAGATATGAAAAATAGATGACAAAAAAAAAGGAGATATGAATTATTTTTGTAAATAATTTAGTAACTACACTATTAAAGTGGAGGCCATGGACCACAACAGTAGCAATGTTTAGGGTCTTTTTGTTTGGCAAACGTGGGGCACATACCCTCTAATCCTTTACCCTTCTTCTTACAAAAAGACTCACAATCTTTGAGAACACACAAACCAGTTTTTGATTTAATTGGAAATTCGATACATCGGTTGCTTCTTATTTGCTCCACATTCCCCATCACTCCTGTTAACATAATATATGATTTACAATCAGCAAATTTAAATGTAGTATCTTTGTTTTGGAAATAAAAATATTATATTTTCGTCTAAAAATATGTTTAGAGGAGTTTTTGTTTTGCATATTGTAATGAACAAAAAAAAAATATGTGTATTGACACAATTATCTTTGCAGCACGAACATAAAGATATTATAATTTAAAAAGCAATAGAAAATTATGAATCAGTTTATATTACAATAATTTTTATAATATATGAAGGACACATAACTAATAAATTAATTAAAGAACTACCCAAAACAAGTTACCAGAAGTTTAAATTTATGGGATTGGTTCCATAAGTCTAACAACTTAATAGTATAGACCTAATATGAATTTGACATGAAAGTGCTAAATTCGACATTGTGGAGATCTAAGGTGAAAACTAATTTTGATACAAATTTTATATAACTTTAAAACTGGTATCTACAATTAAATTGCTTGTAGAACGACAATATGTAATACACATATAAATATATAAGTGTTTATACTAACCTAACACAAGAATGATGAAAATAGTAAGAATGGTAAATGAGAGTTGAAATATTTTTTTCATCTTCGGTGATAAAAAGAAATGGATGATGTTTTAAAACTTAAAAGGAAGAAGAAAGGTTACTTATATATATAGAGAGAGACAAATTAGATGCTTTCACAAAACATATCTATTTGAAGTTTTTACCAAAAAAAATAATCTATTTGAAGCTAACTACACCCTTTAATTCCAATTTAAAGGGATCTTGACTGAGTTATCTCATTTTTTTCTCATTTGATATGTTTAAGTTTTTGACTCAGTTATTTTTTACTAAATAATTAAATTTAATTAAACGCGATGAAAAAAATCATGAAGAAAATACATATACAACTATAGCATGACATTTTCAGTTCATCGAATATGTCATTTTAGACAATTTTATCATTTTGAAAGATCTTGAAAAAAATTTGGAAAATTTTGAGAAACTTTATAAAATTTTAAATGAGGGATGATAGATTAGTTAATGATATTTATTTCATTTGTGATTTTATAGAATTTTGGGGGAATTTCAAAAATAGCCCTTTTCAAATATAAAATTTTATGGGAACTACCACATTCTAAGTTTTCCTATACAAAACTACCAATTTTTATAATTGTTTTCTTTTATACCACATTCCTTAACAGAAAAAGATAAATTTGCCCTCTATTTTTTTCTTCCTCAAAATCATTATTTTCCCCATCTATTCTCTCAACCTTTTTTGCAAAACCATCAAATATAAACCCAGAAATTTAGAAAAAGATGTAGAACTTTGGTTTTGTTGTATACGATTTCATCATCGAAATTATTAATCTACGCCATAATTGTTGTTCATAATATGAAATTCATTTGTCATTCTTTTCATTCTCGTTTCCTCCTTAGATCTAGGCCAACACCATCGCCGTTTCCTCCTTAGATCTAGGCCAACACCATTCTCGTTTCACAGAAGCTCTTCGACGTCGTTGCTACCATTTGTAAGCCACAATCATGTTTATCATCATCTTTCGTTAGGGGTGATGATTAGATCTCTAAACGCATATATCCACGGTAAAAATTGTCCACAAGATCTAAATGTTTGTATCTACTTATTTTCGTTTGTTTTACATTATATTTGTTTTGATGGACAAACTTGAACATCTCAATTATAAATTACAGTATAGTTATTGTCCATGACACATGTATCTTATCTCAATTATTTGTCTACGATATAAATATCTTGTCTTAATTCTTTATATTGATGTTTACTATGAAGTCAAGTATGAAATTGATGTTTATTTAATTTTGTGGACAATGACGGAGGTGATGATTAGATTCTTGAAACGTATATATGTCCACGATAATTATGTTCCATCGATATCTATCCATGGATAATTGTTGTCCACAATATACTTAAACTATGGACAATATCTAAAATGTTTCTCTCTTCGAAGGGTAAAATCGTCCGATTAAACACACCACTGCCACACAAAAGTGGTATTCGGCGAAACAATTCAAAAATGTGGTAGATGCGGTAAGGGACCCACAACCTTGTGGTAGATACTTTAAAATTTCATTTCAAATAACAGATTTTAAAAATACCCTCTTTTAAAACTTTATAAAAAACCACTAAAAATATTGAAATATATCCAAATATGTGTAGACTTATAAATATACACATAAATTACCTTTGTATGTGTATAAAGTTTTATATAACTTTCATAAATACCGTAAAAATAACTTATAAAACCCTTTTGAAAACCTTATAAACCCTTATAAAAACTTTATAAAACTCATAAAACGATTTAAAACCTTTTAAAACATTGTAAAATATTTGTATCGAATCTCCCAGTAGTAGTTATTATATATAAGTGCCTTATAGTCCATATAAAAGTTTATAATTTTTCATATTTAAATAGGGGTATTTTTGAATATGGATAGATAAATAGTGTATATTTAAAAAAGGTATACCAAAAATGGTATTTCTCAAAAACTCTCTAGAATTTTTTGAAGGGTTAGTTAAAAGTATTTACATAAATGAATGGAAAACAAAAAGTAAGGTGGTCATAATTGATTAATTACTTTTTCACATATTTAGATTGAAAATTACAACTTTATCCCTATTTATGATTTAGGGGTCTACAGATGAGTCTAACTACGACCAATTGAGAAAGGGTTAGTTAAATATTGGTACACAAATAAACTGAAAACAAAAAAAGGAGATCAATAATTTCATATTTAGTTCTCTCTCCATAATGGAGGCAAAGTTACTAGATGGTCCCTAACTCTATTTAACAAAAGAAAAAAAAAATAGGTTTTACTAATATAGGAAAGGCTAGAGGAAGCTACTAATTATGTGGACAATATCTGATGATACGTAAGTTGCATTTAATAAAAGCGTTCGATATCTTATTTTTAAACATGTTAAATAATTTGTTATCGAGATAAAATACATATTATCTATCAAATTAATACTAACACTATTCATCACTGATGACATAATTCGATAATATTTTTTATCAGTGATTAATAGCGTTATAACTTATTTTTAACCATGTTAAATAATCTGTTATCACGGTAATTTACATATTATCCGGTAAATTAATTTGTATTGCTAACTTATCGATAATATTATCGATAACTTATAATTTGTAGCATAACGTATGATTAACTATAAATAATTTAACTAGATAACTATGAATTTATCAAATAAATTATAGCGTATAGCAGTAACATATGATTTACATAGTTAATAAAATAAATAACCACATATGTTATGGTTGATATTATAACCTATTCATATTGATAACTTATTCAGAGTTGGGGAGAAGAAGCATCACGACGTCACCGTGGCGGATCCCAAGCCGATGCATTCCGGGCGGCGATCCTTCTTGAATTGGTTTGTACATGGACGTAGGTTATGATACTTCCGATAGCACCGTCGATGAGACAAGTGGCGGTGGAGTCACCTTCTCCATCGCCGAAGAATTTGTGAAAGACGTAATCGGTGAGAGGAAGGTGATTAGAGATGAAGATATCAGGGAGCTTAGATCAGAAAATGAAATAATGAGAAGTTTTTCTTTTTCTTCTACTTCTTGATCTGTCTTGTTTGTGAGAAAATGCGTTTATTGTTGGAGCACCATTTGTGTGGAGATCTAATTCTTCTTTCTTTTTATTTTGTTTGTGATAAAGTTTCTTTACAAAACAAAATGTAACCGGATTGATGGAGAGAGAGAAATGAAATGATGGAGAGAGAGAAAAGAAAAAAGTGGTGGTGTGTAAAGTTTGGGTGGATAACATATTTTTTTAGATGGAAAATAGGGTTAAAATGGTCAAGGAAAATGATAGCTAAATAACAAAACATTGAAGACATTTACTTAATAAAACAGTCAACTGAATCCATGACTTAGAATTACCCATTGAGAAAGGTCATTTATCTTACAGAATTTAAGTATCTATACACTTAAAGCTCAAATACCCATTAGTTTTACATTAAAGTTTTCAAATGATTTAAACTACACATAATCAGATAATTCATTTTTAGATCTTTGGGTACGGATAATGAATCAAATATTTCTACAACAGATTATATTGTTTCCATATTTAATTTTGATTTTCCTAAAATATCTCTACCTAATTTAATCTAATTTATTTTATTTTTTTAATTATTCTTCTTTAACGTTTATATGATCTTATTTATATTTTATTTTATATTATTATATTAAACATATGAATAATAAAATAGATTTTTCCGCATATGTTGCACTTTGATATTTTTGAAATGGACGTATATTCCTAAAAATTAAAAAAATAAAAATTAACCATATTATAATTATAAATTATAATTTATCTATCTAACTCTTCGAGAAAAGTTATCTGTGCAGTAGCACGAGTTATTCTCTAGTCTTTACATTATTTAACTAAGATTTACTCTGTGGTACACCACAGATCATAATTTAATGTATTGTTTGGTTGATATTTTCATAGTTGGTTTATATAATCTAGTTTTATACGTGTTTATTTTATTTTTATTTTATATAATTTTATGAATTTGTATCATAAGTAGATTCATAGATATATGTGGTCAACCCGCGATACACCACGGGACGATCTTGTTGTAAATAAAAAATTATATTTTAACTTAACCCGTAAAAGATTTTAAATATAAACAATCCGTAAAAAATATTATTATATTTATGTAAACTCATGAAAGAACCCATCCCGTTTTTTAAAAAAAAATTCATTAATCAGTAGTCTCATACCTACTAATTAACCTTACCAAATTAACCCAACAATAAAGCATCATGCACAACGAAAACATATTAAACCAACACCAATAAATCATAATATTAATTAACCAATCATTTAGTACCCACAATTTACACAGCAACCTAGCATGCCTCTAAACAGGTTCCAACAACAATTAGCATAAACATAAAAACTGAGACCCTAGATCATCATTCTCCTCATTGCCATGATTTCACGTCACACTTTACCTGCACCACAAACACAATGAGATGCGTGCGTATTATCACAAATACTCAGTGAAGCGATTCTCCCATTAACTGGGTTATACACAAAAGCAATTAAACCAATCTAATATGCATCAGATAAACAAAACAAACAAACCATGCATAAAAAGATACGAACTACTCGCTGTCCAGAAAATTTGTCTAGAAAATTGGTGTCGAGCGACACTAGACTGGTGTAAATTTTAATTCTTTTAATATTTTTATTATTTTATAAAACTTAAATTAAATATTCTAATTTGCAGTTTTTAAAATTTTAATATTTATAATATTTTTAAATTTTTAAAAAAAATTAAATATTTTGAAACTTTTAAAAATTTAATTTTTCTTAAATAAGTAACCGGATTAAATTGAATAAAACTTTTAATTTGAATACCTGAGAACATATTAGTCATATTTATAATGGTTTGGAACTATTAAATTTTCTACCTTATGTAGAAATTGTATATATTTTTCCTTTATCGATTGAGTTATATACGTCCGTTTTCAAAAATTTCAATTGCAAAATGTGTGTAAAAAATTTGTATTTTTATTGTAAATATATTTTATGTAATAATATAATTTAAAAACAAAAAAAAATTATATAAATATATTGGAGAGAGATTCGATTTATTAGAGGGATTTTAGAAAAAAAAATTAATGTAATAAATATTTGTTTCCATTTTGCCATTCGCTTGTGAGTTAATTACAAAATTTATTTTTAAGTTTTGTTATTTATTCAAATGGCAAGGGTTTTATTATTGAAATATTACAAAATAAATGGTAATAACCCAAAATAGATTTTAGTATAAAATGTACTTCAAAAATGTTAAGACAGATAATTCATTGGTTATCTGATAAATAAGCAATTACCCAAGACAACACTTTAAAGTAAGATTTGGATTATCCGCTAACAACTATACTTGAATTCAGTTAATTGTACTACATGTTGGAGATAGTGTTCATCAACATCTCCATAACACTGTTCATTTGTGATTCATAGAATTCGATATAGTAAATATTTTGACATTATACTGCATAACTTATTTGTGATATATATGTTATTTTGAAATTATACTGTAACTCGTGATTGCTATTTAAATTAAAATAATTTTTTTTCTTGCATTGAATATCAAAAAGACTGTTTATTTCGGCATTGACTATCACTGTTTAAAAACAAAATTTATCACTAAAAGCAATAAAAACAAAGAATTGTGTGAATATTGATTTGATTAAAAATATCAAGTATATTATATCGCGATAAGTTATACTTATGTGATAAACATATATTTATTTTGTTAAATCATGTAATATATATAATATATACAACAATTGATATTCAACTTTTTTTTTCCGGCAACAAACAAGCTTTCATTTAGAATACAGAGTTGTTACAAAGACATTATTGATGGTCATAACATGGGATGACTTCAACACATATACAAACATTAATACAGTGAATTGGTTGAATTGGCATCTATGAATAGAATGGACATTGATGCACCGTGATGCGTTTCTCTCTCTTTGATGAGAACTGCGATCATGTAGTGACAGAACCACGACACTATCTTTCTTCCTAGTACAAAAGAACATCAAGGTTATGGGATCCGCTTGAGGTTGATAGTAAACTTTATCGTATACGTTGATTGAAAGAATCTAAATAATTTTAAGAAAATCTCAATTGATATTCAACTATTTATCTCCCTCTTAATCTGAAATCACATTATTGTATATCTTTTGATGCTTGGTTCAATTTTTTTTTTTTTTTGTGTGTTAGTGAGAACAAGTACAAAATTATAAGCCACAAACCCCATAACTATATTTTATAACTTTTTTTTTTGGACCAGCTATATTTTATTACTTATTATCGAAATTTTATCATAAATGAGATATGAATTATTTTTGAAAATAATTTAGTAACTACATTATTAAAGAAGAGGCCATAAACCACAACAATAGCAATGTTTAGGTTCTTTTTCTTTGGCAAACATGCGACATATACCCCTTAATTCTTTACCCTTCTTCTTACAAACAGATTGACAATCTTTAAGAACACACAACCCAGATTTTGTTGTAATTGGAATTTCGATACATGGGTTCCTTCTTTTTTGCTCTATATTAATGGTTTATTCAAAATTAATATACAAGTTAAAGAATCATCAATAAATTATTATTTTTTTATACTAAAAAAAAATAAACTAAAACAGGAGCATTTTAGAGAAATAATTTGTACCCACATTTTTAGTAAATAGATGGCTATCTTTTTCCTTAAATATACTATCTTCATTTTGGAAATAAAAATATAAAAAAATAATATTTTTGTCTAAAAATATGTTTTGAGGAGTTTTTGTTTTGCATATTGTAATGAACAAAAAAAAATGTGTATTGACACATTTATCTTTGCAGCACAAACATTAATATATTATATAAAAGAAATGGAAAATTATGAATCAGTTTATATTACAAGAATTTTTATAATATATTAAGGACACATAACTAATAAATGAAAGAACTACCCAAAACAAGTTACCAGAAGTTTAAATTTATGGGATTGGTTCCATACGTCTAACAACTTATATAAATTTGACATCAAAGTGCTAAATTCGACTCTGTGGAGTTCTATAGTGAAAAATAATTTTGATACAAATTTTATATAACTTTAAAACTGGTATTTAAAGAAATAGTTAGATATTGAAATTCAATTTCTTGTAGAACGACAATATGTATATATATATATATATATATGTTTATACTAACCTAACACAAGAATGATGTAAATGATAAGAATGGTAAATGAGAGTTGAAAGATTTTTTTCATCTTCGGTGATAAAAAGAAATGGATGATGTTTTAAAACTTAAAAGGAAGAAGAAAGGTTACTTATATATATAGAGAATAAATTAGATGCTTTCACAAAAGTTTTGTGACAAAACATATCTATTTGAAGCTAATTACACCCTTTAATTCCAATTTAAAGGGATCTTGACTGAGTCATCTCATTTTTTTCTCATTTGATATGTTTAAGTTTTTGACTCGGTCATTTTTTATAAAATAGAAAAAATTAAATAAACCCTATGAAAAATAATCATGAAGAAAATACATATACAACTATAGCATGACATTGTTAGTTGATCCAATATGTCATTTTAGACAATTTTATGATTTTGAAAGATTTTGAAACAAATTTGTAAGATTTTGAGAAAATTTATAAAATTTTAAATGAGGGATCATAGCTTACTTAATAATATTTATTTCATTTGTGATTTTATAGATTTGTTTGCGGTTTTTAATAGTTTTGAGTTTTTATCTGTGCATTCGATATTTTAGACCAAATTATATAGCAGTAACCATATAAATTAGGGAGAAATTGATGAAATCATCAATAGCAAGTACAATAATAAGTTAAGTTGTATGGAAAAATGCAAATGAGACTAAGCCAATAGGAAAAAAGTTGTCAACATATAGATATGGATATTCTTTTGGAAATCAAGTATAAAGAGAATAACCATTTAGCTAGAATTCACAATGCTTGAGAAATATAAAACATTATACAACCAATTATTTGTACGTTTGCACAATAAGAAATATAAAAAATATTAAGTAAAATAATTAATAATACCTTATGTACATAATAATAAAGAGAAATATTCTAAAATACTATAAACTAAGTTTTCTTCCAAACCTATTATCAATATTGTTCCCAAAAAATATTATTATAAATTTTTTGGTCTACAAAAAATATAAACACTAAAAATAATTTTGAAGGAGTTTATGAAAGTTTGGGTTGAGTTTCATTATTTTTGGTTTAAGATTTAGTTTTTAAGGTTTAGTTTAAATATTTAACCCTATTGTGATCTCCTAAAATAAAATAAAATAAAATAAAAGACAAAATATCACACTTTCTTCTCTCTCTTTCTCTCGCTTTCTCTCTTCTTCTCTCTTATCTTTAGTCTGAGTATTACAAAATGGAGTCATGGTCTCCTCCTCTTATCTTGTGTATGATCTTCATAGATGAAATCAAGTATTTCGACGGAGGTTTGAAGTAGCTATGATCTTTTCTCTGGTAGTGTTGGGTGTGGAAAGATGCTGATTGAGGCGTCATGGAGGTCAGAGTCTCATGGTGTTTTGATCTTTCTCCGTTGTGGTTCTGTAGTTACTTGAAGAATGTGGCAAGATCAGCTGGAGATTATGGAGCAAGGTTCCATTTATCGAATATTGAATAAGTTAGCATATGAACTTATCCTGCTAATATAAATATTATTTGGTAACAACTATTTTACCATGTACATATGATATTATTTAGATTTATAATATGTTATCTTGGTCAGAAATAAAACTTTGGCTACTTCACTCGGAGACATATAGATAGAAGAAAATCGTTCATTGATCGAATTTTGAATAATTTAGTAAGCTAAAATTCAATTTATCAGATATTGAATAAATTAACATGCTAAATTTATAATTTATCGAATATTAAATAACTTAGCATACTAACTTAGCATGTTAATATAAATAAAATATAGAACCATCATCTTTCAATGGTAGAGATATATATTTATTAGTCATGAAAGACTTTTGAGTTGAAAGAGAGAAGTGGTCGATGTTGCTTGCTCCACTTTGGCGTTAACGTCGACGTTTGAAGCAATAAAACATACTAATCCACAGTCAACAATTTCTGCTCCATTCATTTTGACTACCCATGTGATTGCCCATTTTGGAATCTTCCACCTATATATTATTTATCTTTTCTTTTTTTATCTAAATTTTAATTCACATTGGATTTTAATAGAGGATATTATTTATAAATACATGTTTGGGAATATGTTAAAACAATATTAATAGTTTATTTCAATGAAATTATTTTTAGTTTTATATCAAATTAGCCTTTTTATAATATAAATATTTCATTCATATCACTTAATATCTTTTCATTTTTATTATTATTTTAAATTAAAACACTCAAACAAATCAAAACGGAAAAGATTGTTTACATGAAAACTTAACAGCGGTTCGAAATGCACATTACTAACCAGTTTTCATCATTCAACATAAATTTTAAACCGCAAATCTACATTTATATCAATTAACTCTATTTAATCCATTTTATTTTTATTTAATATACTTAGTCCTTTTAATTTGTTTGGCCTAATATACAATTTTCGTTCTCTAAAAATTACAAAACACCAATGTCTAGTGACAGGGCAAGGTAAAGTTGACCAAGTACATTTGATTTGATTGGTCACAACTCACACAAGTTTCTTTGTAGAGACTACTTGGTCAACCATGTTGTATTTTCTTTAAAATTAACAAAACAATAATTTCCCACTTGCTGATGATATGCGTTTTGACCGAGCTATCTTGTTCTAGAAATAGATAACGTTCTAGTATAAAAATCTGAGTCTATCCTTCTAAACCACAAAACAAAGTAGAGTTTATTTACTAATGAAGACATTAGTTGTGAAGTGTTTCCTTCTATTAGCTCTTGTATCCAGCTGCAGAGCTGCAGATTCAATATGGGATCTTTGCAACAAAGATTCAAACATTTCATCAAGCAGCCAAGTTTCCAAGAACATCGAGTCTCTTCTCGCTACGCTTGTCTCAAAGACTCCTTCACAAGGTTTCGTGACTACAACTTCCTCAAGTTACAACAACAAAGAAAAAGTGTATGGACTTGCTCAATGTAGAGGAGACATCAGCCAGACCGATTGCTCCACGTGTATCCAAGACGCAGCCAAGAAAATCCGCGAAATCTGTCCTAACCAATCCGACTCAAGGATCTTGTACGACTTCTGCTTCTTACGTTACAGCCAAGAGAATTTCATAGGGAAGCTTGATACGGCCGGTGGTCTTATATACTTCAACGTTGCTAATGTAACCGAGACCGATCCCAAAACGTTCGATAAAGAGCTTGGAGCACTCTTTGACAAGATTAGGTCTGAGGCGGTTTTGCCTAAGAGTCAAGGTTTAGGTAAAGGTAAGACAAAGCTGACACCCTTTGCGACATTAAACGGTTTGGTCCAATGCACGAGGGACTTATCCGAGTTAGATTGCGCTCAGTGCTTTGCGACTGCTGTCGGGAGCTTCATGACAGCTTGTCACAACAAGAGAGGGTGTCGTGTTTTGTATAGTAGTTGTTATGTCCGGTACGAGTTTTATCCTTTTTACTTCCCTCTTGATCCGGCTCAAACCGGTCCTAGTGTTGGTAGAGTTTCTTCTCTTCGTCTCTCTCCATAGTCACAAAGTCCAATACAAGAGTATAGATTATATCTGCAATAAGGCTCTTTCCTTTTGTTTCTTCTATAAGATGTAAACAATTATAATTTGCCAAGTAATTTTTCTTTCTTGATTCCAAACTTAAAGATATTGGATTCTAGTAACAAGTCCCAAGATTACTATTAAAACATATGTGTTGAGGATATATGAAGGATTCAAGAACAATACCTCCAATCTTTTGAGATTCCCTTGATGATACGAAGTGCTAGAGTTGTCTTTCCAGAAGCTTCTTCTCCATAAACCTCAGCCATTCTTTCTTTTGTAAACACACAATTTAGAGACCTCATTAAGTGCAATTGTTATAGCATGACTAGTCCTATCTCAGGCTCTAAATTAAAAAAACCTTTTGCAATCCTCCAACTCCAAGAACAAGATCAAGGGTTAAGGGAATGCAATGACAACTTAGAGTGTTCACTAAAATCACCCCAAAAGCTGTGATAATGCTAAATATAGAGCAGTGTCTTTCTCCATTACTTTGCTATCATCAAGCTCTAGACTATGAACTACTTGATGAAGTTCCAGAGTAAACCATTCATGGTAACCACAAAACAAAGGAAGTTACTGATTACTTAGAGAGGAAAGATACAACAATGTTTATAGCCAGAGGAAGCCAAAACACCTAATTGTTCCCTTATGCTACAGAACAAGAGAAGAGACATTTATTTTAGTCAGTAGCTTGGGATAATTATCATCATTGTTACTCTACAAGGAGAAATTTGTATTTCTCTGGGGCTGGAGCAACTACTACTACACAATTGCTATCTATCCTAGTTTCTTCTTCATCTGAAAAACAAATCAAATCTTTCTTTCTTACTCAACCTAGCCATTGTTTGTAAGAGAACAACAAGATGAGAGACGAAGAGAACCTGAGATTAGTTAGAGAAGAAACGAATCTAAATGTCTATAACAATGTGGAGTGCATAGTCAATAGTGATCATGAAACTGTTGCTGGTTCTTCTCTTGCTTTTGGTGAATACTATTTGTTGCTCCTACGAGGACGATACGATGACTATTGTGGGCTTTAGCATCAGCTCCCACTAACTGATGATAACCTTGTGATTCCTTCTTGTACTCCAAAATCGAACTACACAGAGATGGAAGTACCACTAGATTATTCTGGTAAGTTCATTGATTTTTAATTGGTTTGGCACATGCATGCATTGATCTACGTATATAATATAACTTCTAATCTTTTTATTTTATTTTTATAACCACTTCATGTTATTAATTTCTACTTTATTTTCTAGGTGTTTTCAATCTCTATAGACCCCTAAGGACATCCTCAATGCATGGGTTTTTAAACAAATCTTAAAGATTTTTCTTCACAAATCTTAAGATAAGATTTGTTTAAAAACTCATGCATTAAGGATGGTCTAAAGTACCCCAAGAATTTACGCAACATACATATAAATCATGAAGTTATTGCTGTTTGTTTTTTCTTTTTCTTTTTCCAATTTTGGTGTTTTCATCATTTTATTAATGCTTTTGTATATCAACGTTTAACTGAGTCGATACATTAAACCTAGTTTTAGTTTGTATGCGTAATATCTTCCGAAAATAACAATTCCCTTGCTTGTACGTAGTTGACTCATAAATTTTCTTGTATCACTAGTATATGAAAATATAAATACTATCTTTTGTCTTGTATTTAGAAAAAAATCGATTTATTAATATAGACTGATGAGCCCATGTCTATACACATACGTACGTATACATACACAGTTAATTAAAATATATGTGCCAAGGACAAAACGCGTTTACTTGAATAGTTGAAAATGTGGTAGTAATTATTTTCTTTATACACCATTATGATGAATCGTTGCTTTGCTTATAGGCCACTAGAGAGATATGCCTATAGGCTTTGAAATTAACCCAAACAAACACTAAGACCTTTTTGAAAACTCCATCTTAACAAATTCACATTTTTTTGGTATCCATGTATTCTTAGAAGTGGGAACAGTATATATATGGTAATTACATGTTTTTTTTTCTCTTTTGAAAACACTTTGAGTATCTGTTTAAGTATATGTCACATATATGGAACATCCTATGGGCTAATCAGTTTCAGGAATGCTATCTAACAAAGGTCTCCAACCTTTATGACACTCATCATCATCACCACCATCATCATCATCATCATCATAACACAGGTTGCTTAGCAAGAGTCCTATAAACCATATCATGAACTGAACCTCCTTGGAGAAGCTTCTCAAGCTCTTGCTTACTAACAACCATCTTGACTCTCACAACACCATTAGTCTTCTCCATGGTGTTGTCACAAGAACCTATGAAACTATCTTGTTCTTGTTCTTCTTGTTTTTCCACCTCTGGATTTGCAAACCTGACTTTCTTGATGGTCTTGATTGTGGAAGACGTGTCCTTGGGCAAGAGATAGTAGAGACGACCACAGAGAAGCTTGGCTTGAGGATGAAGATGACAATTGTTGTTGGAGAGGGAGTCAAAGAGAGAGTAGTGAGACGAGAATTGAGTTAGGATGTGATGAACCTTCATTGGTCCTTTGTATTCAACTACTTTCCCATCATTTCTCATTATCTTTATCACTTTGTTCTCCATTACTAAACAGTTCCCCATCCTTCTTTTTTTCTTACTTTTAGTTTATATAGTTTTCTTTTTTTTTGTCTCTTGAGTTTTGGAGATTTGTGTTTGCATATTTATAGAACTTAGGGTTATGTGAATGCCCTTACATTTCTAGAATATTC
The DNA here is from genome assembly GCA_036452645.1 of Capsella bursa-pastoris. Taxonomy (NCBI): domain Eukaryota; kingdom Viridiplantae; phylum Streptophyta; class Magnoliopsida; order Brassicales; family Brassicaceae; genus Capsella; species Capsella bursa-pastoris. The sequence continues at coordinate 10,166,539 of CP144198.1, read as the reverse complement.
ACGAGAAATGCCATTATCTCAGTTGGGACCCTAATTGATCTTTTATCTCCAAAGTTGCATCACCGTTGCATGCATCCAATGTATGTTCATAAGTTATGTAGGTGGTACAAGATACTCAAATTGGTTAGACTAAAATTAAATATATCATCAAACCTTTCAATATTATATATATATATATATATATCTTGGTCTCTTGAGGATTTGAGCTAGTGTCATTTATAAAAAGAGTTTTTAAAATTAGTTTTGAATATTCAAGTTGTTTAACTAATGATTCATTTCATGTCGGTTAAATTAATAAGGATGGTGGTCACATTATATAATTTTTTTTTTCGTTTGTTAGAAACAAAAATTAAACATCAACCAAGATCTCGTTCATAAAGATTGTTTCTATATTTTTAAGTAAACGAAACTATATATATTATGTGTGATTGCATTACACCAAACCATGCATAATGATACTTTAGTAAACATCATCTAACTACACTAGATTCAACTGTTACAAGTAGTACCATTCACAATCTATTGACCAAAGAGGTAAAGGATTGTAGCGGAGGCTTGCCTAAATCAGAAGGTGGAGCCACTAGCTAAGCTAGGAGTCTAGGATGACCACAAAAGAGTTCAAATGAATTTTGATGAGTGGATGTCACTTCCAAATTTCGAACCACAACTTGATTTCTATAATCATTCTTCTATTGTGTATACTTCGCACTATACGACATGTTATTATTGTTTTTTGTTAAAAGTAATTAGTAAAAACGCATTACCTTATTGATGGATATGCACTGTCAAGTGATGTACATTGCAATATCCTCATTTGTTTGCATTTACTTAAGTTTAATTTTATGATTTATTGTAGTTTTATTGTTGCTCAAAGCTGATATATATGATCAATTTTGATTTAAGTTCAAATGGAAAATATTCATAACACTTCAAATTATGCTTATATCTCGGTTTATTTTGGTTTCTCTCTATATATATAAGCCCTCCTTTGTAGATAGCTTGACTCGGTAGTATTGTTTCTTTTGTAACGTTGGACCATCACCATGTTGTTGATTTTAACACCATCGACACGAATGATCTAGCTTATCATAAGTCAAATCAAACTCACAAGATCCAATGAGTGAAACGTATCATCTCGTGCATGGTTGAATTTGGTAAAAAATTTACTCTTTCTTTTAAAAAAAATCACCAAACTTACATCTCTTGTGATCCCAAAAGAAGTTGCATTCGGGTCTGCCTAAAATAAATTCTAACGTCATATATTTTTTTTGCATAGAGAAATATGGACCATTAAAGACATATATACATAGCCAAATTTATACCAAAATTACCAAGAAAACCAAACACTCTTTACATACTTAATTAGTTATCTCTCTACTTTGCTCGGTAGCTTCACCAAACTTTCTCTATCCATCAGTCCATCACTATCTTAATTCTCAAATATACACATTTATACATATATAATCCTATTTGCCCTCTTGATAAGGTACGTAAGCTTCTACAAAGATGATATTTTTGGGTAGTGTGGTCCATTCCATTTCATCAACTAAGTTTAAAGTGCTTGCTAGTATATGATAAAGTGGTTTCGACTTTCGATTAGGTTCCACCAATGAAGCATGTTTCATATTTAGTATATATTTTGTTTTCTTGGTAAACGTTGAATTTTCAGTATGCATTGGATACATATTAATCTCCCATACATTACAGTATTATTTCTTACCAAGTTAGTGGCTTAATGTATTGAATATATAAAAGTAATAAGTGGGTTTAGATAATTTACTTTCCTTTTTCTTTTGGTCGGCAGAATTTTTTTGAGGACACACTTAAAAGATAATGAGTGCATAGGAAACCAAAGAAGTAGAGAGGTAAAGATGAAGAAAAAAATTACAATGGGTGGGTAAAGATAGAAAATTTTGGGGTTTTTTGTTTGTTTTTGGTAATATAGTGGATGTTGATGATATGATGATCTAAGCTAAAGATACAATAAATAAAGGATTCAATTTGCCTTTGCTTACAATGTAGGGCACTAAGAGCACTCTCACATTTAGTGGTGGCGGCAGAAATTTTTTTACATGATAAAGATGGAAATTTGATAAACTTTTGTTGTAAAATATGATATGATGAAATAATAATAAGATCCATCTACAAAGATATTTATTCATATTATGCATTTCTATGCATACAAATCTCACGAAGTACCACATCGTGATATAATTATGTGAAGTATCAATTAGGAATTTGTTTTTTCTTCTTAGCAAATTTTTGAATTTACCATTTTTGGTCAAATCTTATGGATTTGCTATTATTCAAATAATAAAATGTTACTAAATATATTTTTTACTCGTTATATTTGGATTTAGTCGGTTTTATTTGTCTTTTAAGTTTTAGTATTTACTATAATGTGTGTATTTTAACAACAACAAAAAATCATATATATAGACATGTTTATATGTTCAAAAATGACACATACATAAGATTTTAACAAAAATGACACATTTGTAAAAGTTGTCATAATGGCATTTCTCGTAAAAATCTCTTATATAAATACATAAACAAGCCTGCCCACTGACAAAAATTTGAAAACCTCTCTTTCTACTAGAGTGTTTATCACATAAGAGAGAAAAGACAAGTATTGGTAGAGCTTTGCTGTTTCGGTTTAGTTGTTAACACCGAACCAGGAATTCCGGTTCAATTAGATTTCCTATAAACTCAACATCACATTCCCTCCACATTCACAACCTTTTCATGGACCAGCCACGGCGAAGCAATCACTTCTGGACACAGATAATATTAGTAACAATTTTGATCCACAAACTTACATTAATGGTTTACACTGTCTCTCAATCAGGATATAACACAAAAGTAAGTTTCATTTAGTACGCAAAACTCATCGGTAAGACCATTTAGTAGACTCAAACTCCTCGTCGCTGTCGATGTCCCTATAACCATCCACATCCTCTGCGTAATCATCCACATCCTCTGCGTAATCATCAAACTCGTCGTCTCCAAGGACTCTTTTCACATGTCTTTCTGAGGTCTCCTCGTCGTCTGATTCATCAGAGGCATCACTCTTTTCTTTTTCTGTTTCTTCATCATCATCATCTTCTTCTTCTTCTTCCTCGTCCTCAGAGATCTCTTCTGGGTAATCATTCTTTGGGTGCTCTTCAGCTGAGTCACAGAAATTCAAAGACATAGTAAGTATTACTTCTTTCTTGACTTTTGCTATGTTGCACAGTACAAAACCATCAATGCTCAACAATGTCAATGATAGTTCTGCTCAATGTTAACTCATAATCAAATAGATATCAAGAGCGGTGAAAAAGCAAATGCCACAAAACCAAAACTACAAGATTCTAGTTACATAAGAGTGGATATAAACATATGGATGATAAAAGTGTACCATTTGAATCATCAGAGTCGTAGTCTGATTCATCAGGTCCATCGCAGTAGTCTTCTTCATCCTCGACTATGACACTGAAAAAAAGAGACCCGGCAACCAATATTAACAGGTGACACAAGAGACAAAGAAGAAATAGTTAAGGACTCCTCGGCAAAACGAATACGCACAGAGGAAACTGGCTCTTGGAACTATCTTCGCTGATATCCATCTCTTCGTTCACAGCATAATAATCATAAACGTATTCTTCAGTGCGAGTAGAATGAATATCAGCTTCAATCTCTTTAGCTGCTGTTGGAATACACTCTCTGAGAAGAGGCAAGAAACTAGCAAGCATTTTCTGGTCCTCCAACGATGTAACCCTACAGAACGAGTGTACCTTCAAATACTGTTGTTTCTCCAGCTATAGCTAAACTATTTCTGAATCTGAGATCTTAATGACAAATACAAATTACTAGGGAACTTACTCTCCTGCACTGTCTCGGCTTTCTTCAGCATCAATACGAACAACGTCAAAGAAATGACACCTATCATGGATGCCTTCCTTGTTTCCCTGCCTACTCCGCCATATCTGCTCAAACCGAGCATTTTCTGCAGCAATCTAACAGATAGGGGAAATTTTGATTAAATTATTCTCAAGTTAGTTATTCGATCTTCTTCTAAGATGTTAACATCAGAGAAGCTGTTTGACCAATAGGCAAATACCTGTTGCTGTTGTACAGCTTTGGTCAGGCGCTGTTCCTTTCTCTACAGGCCAAAATGAAAAGGAATTAAACCATCATACAAACAGCGGTCAAGAAAGAGAATCAGGACTGAAAGTTCAAAGAAGAAAAAGGTACATTGTCTTTCTTGAAAGAAAATTTCCGTTCCTCAAACTTTTCTTTACTGCAACTTTTCTCATTAAGATCAGACTCCTGCAGAGCCCAAAATGACAACTATAAGAACATACAAACAACAACAATAACGTGCAGGGTTTGTATTTCAACCAGACTACGAAAGTTCACTCACAAAGAAAGAGTGGATAATGTCAGCCGCAGTCTCAGATTCCTTGACTGTCTCTAAATGCCGCACTAGCACCTTCTTCGGTTTCACTTCCTCTGACACAGAAGAACCTATATCCACATAAACAATACTGAAGTTTCACCGAATCCAAACCATAATAACACAAGCACATAAATCCAGAGATAAATATAGAATTACCTCTCTGGCCTGAATCTGAAATAGATAACTTCGATAAATCCAGAGTCGGTCGTTTGAGTGGTCTTTCATTTATCTCCAACCCTAAATGCCAAAACAATATCATTTTTTCCCCATCCAAAACAATAGATACATACAGAGAGATCTAAGAGAACTTCTACCAAAGATTAAGGGTAACAAACAGAGCACATATAGCAAAAAAGGAGAGAAAAGAAACTTACAGAAAGCATCGAGCAGAGACTGTCCAACTTTACGCTTAACTCTAACAATCACAGGCTTCTCTCCTACCTCATTCTTTTGAGTAGAAGAGCTTTCACCCACTATATCCATGGTGGAAACCGCTGCTAAATCCTCAGCCCACTAAAGGGTTCGTAATCTAAAACATCAAGATATCAAAAATGAACTACTAATTTCTAAATATCATTCCTTTACAAAGGAATCTGGAGATACATAAACCCATATTCAAAGAACAACTATTCACAAGAACAATCTCACTGTGCCACTCTTTGGTTACGACTGATTGGGAAGTAACCAAAAAAGCTCAAAGGTTTAAACTTTATCACATAGACACACTAAAGATTTATACTTTATCGGTTCATCAGTTAGAAACGAACACTAACTCTATATAAAAGCTATAAGAAAAAACCCAAAATTCAGCACTGTAGAAGCTAGATGAAGCTGGAATCATTGTGGCAGCTCATGGAGGTCTCAAGTTTTGAAATTTACTTTAAGAATTAAGTAGAGAGAAGAGAAAGTTACCTAATTTCGTTGAGGTTTTCGATTAGATTGATTGATTCGAGTGAGCTCTGCGAAGACGATGACAGAGAGAAGAGAGCCCTAATGGTGGGAATGAGAGAGGACAATATAGTTGCGTTTTAATTAACAGACTACTAAAAACGACGCCGTTTCCAATTGTTGTTCGATTTTCCATAATTTTTTATAACCGACCGAATAAACCGGAAAGACCGGAATGAATCAGACCAGAAATCGAATGAGTGGGTTATTGTATCCACTGATGAAATCTTGTGAAGGAGTCTTTGAAACAAGCCTCAGTCACAAGCAAATAATCCATGTTCTTAGAGGCTTGGCTACATGTTAAGATTTTTAAATTTCTATTGCAGATTTGACGATGTTGTATAAATTTGTTGAGACTAGAGCCTTCCCCAATTTAATAAAATTTAAAGAAAATGTAAAGTGAAACTACCATTTTTCATGTTTAGAGTGAGTGGTATGGGCCTGGCAGCGATTGAACTGCAAGTGTACGCACATATGCTACGATTATTTGTCTTCTTGTCTTCTCTATCTGCAACAAGCCCATTCCAAACAGTTGCACACATCCAATATAGTATACTCGCAGATAGGGCTGGGGTGGAGCCGGATATCCGACTTTTTTAATAATATCCGTATCCAGCGGATTCGTAGTTTTAATATCTGGTTCCGAATCCGTTATTCCGGATATCAGGGTTCCGGATATTTTATAGAAAAGCAGGATATCCGTATCCGGTATTTTGATTTTTTATTTTATTTTAAAAATATTATCATAAATTTTTTAATAATAAAACTAATATTTTAATATATATAATTTAAAAAGTATATCATATAATATAAATATTAATAAAAATACTAAAAATGTTGGATCCGGATATCCGGGCTAAAATTTTTCCACTATCCGTATCCAGCCGGATCCGTTATTTTACTATTCGGATCTGGCTCTGCCCTATCCAGATCCGGCTCCGCCCTATCCGGATATCCAGTTTTTTGGAGCGGATCGCAACGGATTCCGCCCATACTTAGCTCTCCATATTTCAGCGAACTATTCTTGACAAGATCATCGACTCGTCCACGTCTCTTGTTCGCCATCAAACGATCACGTGAGTGGTGCTTCTTCTCGTCGCCTCAGAATCCATATGATGATGAGAAGACTTCTCTTGAAGTAGCCGCAACCGATTATCACGTAAAGTTCTCGGCTAGGTTCATCTTCAAAGAACAGTGTATGTGTAGCTATATGCCTCTGGTTTGTTATGTTTTCCTAATGCGCCCGTCTTTGAAAACAAGGGTGGGGATACTGAGTGTGTTATATGTAACCCGGCCACGGGACAACATGTGACCTTACGAAAACTGAAAATGGGATGCAACTCGAGATTCTTCCTAGGGTTTGATCCTATTGACAAGCGATACAAGGTTTTGGTTTTGGTTGGGTTCATGAAAACTTTTGGAAATAATTCTGAAAAGGTTATTTATATTCTGACATTAGGGACTGGAAAAATGAGTTGGAGGAAGATCACATATCCCTCAGAGGTAGACCTTTATCCTTCCAATAAAGGGATATGCATCAATGGAGTTTTGTATTACTCAGCTAGACAATATGTAAGTAAAACGACTCGTGTCGTTATAGTTTGCTTCGATGTTAGGTCTGAGAAATTCAAGTTTGTTGGTGCAAGTTGTTTTAAGAAGCAACCCGATGGTATTACATTGGTAAACTATAAAGGTAAACTAGGTGGGATTTATTGGAGGTTTGACCAACTTTGTGTGTGGATTCTAGAGGATGTCGGACGACATGAATGGTCGAAGCATGTCTATTCATTTAAGGGTCGTCTCGACTCGGAGTTTTGTTAAGTCATTGGAGTGACTACTAGAGGTGAAATTGTTTGTTCAGGTGAAGATAGATTTGATGAACCAATCAGAGTTTTATACTTCAATCCTGAAACGGACACTGTTAAGATTGTCCAAATCCAAGGTTTGAAGTATCGTAGTATTGTTCACGCTTTTGTTGACCATGTGGATGATCTTAATGTTAACGATGCAAAACTATTCAAGCCAATCCTAAGAAAGGAAAAACGGGGAAAATCAACCCAAACTATTTCGCGAAGGTATTTTCATACCCAAACTCGCGTACTTTGAATTTTACAACCCAAACCAGCTTTCAATTCAAATAACCTACCTGAACCATATCAAATTTTGTCGATTTCAACCTCGACGTTAACAATATCCCTGCCCATCTTAAAGATTTGGACAATCAAGCTTAAGCTTCTGTAAAAACCAAGAGAAATTAAGCTTAAGCTTAAGCTTAATTGTCCAAATCTTCAAGATGGGCAGGGATACTGTTAACGTCGAGGTTGAAATTGACAAAATTTGATATAGTTCAGGTTGGTTATTTGAATTGAAAGCTGGTTTGGGTTGTAAAATTCAGAGTACGCGAGTTTGGGTATGAAAATACCTTCGGGAAATAGTTTGGGTTGATTTTCCCCGTTTTCCCTCCTAAGAAAGCCATCAAAACCACAACAAGATGGTCTTCCATTAGCTAACCTAGAGTGAGGACATGTATCGCTTTTGTCTGTTCGTTCTTTCTTGTGTTTCACAAATCAAACCGAATCAAAGGGGAAAACAAAAAAAGAGAAAAATAACGGTTTGGTACAATCGTTTCTTATTCCAGGTTCTGTCATTCATACTCCTTAATTATGTTCCATACATGACAGATGTACGTAATATGTGTTGTTTTTAAAACTCTGGCAATAGTAATATGAAACCTAAGAGCATGTCCAATGGTGGTATGTTATTTAAATTTCTTAGTATTTTTTTACTAATAAATGGTGTAATTTTTTAAAACAAGAAATTTTTGAAGATAATCCAAATTATCCACCTCCAATGGTAAAATTCTTAACTGGAGTTCTTAAAAAAAAAAAGAATTTGAAAACTAAAATTTTATAAAACATAAAAATAATTAATTTGTTACACACATAACTAAAACATAATCAAAATACATAATACAAATCATATTTTAATTGTTGCCAAAGTTTTGCTAAATATTCTTAACCAGATTAGACAAGAGATGAAACTGTTTTGTTACCTGAGAGAAAGAGACAGAGAGATGGAGAGTTTTTCGCTTTGGTCGGAAGAGATCTTTGGTTGGAAGAGATCTTTGATTGCAAGAGAAAGATAATTTCAAAAATACATTTTTTCAAATACCACTTTTTAAAAATACTTCATTTTCAAACTTTATAAAAAAACCACTAAAATGTTGAAATTTATCCAAATATGTGTGTAACCTTATAAGTATACACAATTTTTTTTTTTTATATTTCATAAATAGTGTAACAGTAATTTATAAAAACCTTATAAACCCTTTTAAAAACATTTTTAAAACTTTAAAACTTGTATAAAAGATTTAAAACATTATAAAATATTTGTATCGAAGCTCTCAGTAGTAGTTATTATATAGAAGTATTTTATAAACCATGTAAAACTTTATAATTTTTCATATTTAAACAATTTTTGTTTTTTTTCTTAAATTCTATTGTACTGACACGTGTCTCTAAGAAACTATCTCAAAACTTCTTAACTAAGAGATATCTCTTAACTTAATATTGATTTATGATTTATTTTTTGCTTTTTTATTTTTAAGATACAAGTTAAAAAAACTTGCATTGGAGATGCTCTAAGAAGATGATGCATCAGTTTAAATACACTTGGGACAAGATTCCAGTCACTGCCTCCTCTTCTCTCTGTCTCTATACTTAAAAACGATATAATCATCATATATACTACAGATAGCAAAACACAATCACAACAACACAAGAGACCATGAAAATTTACGAAAACGAAAAGAAAAACGAAAAGATAACATAATTTAACCAAAGTTGTTCAAACAATGAGAAGAAGAGGGTATACGAAGAAGAACAACGCCGACCATATATGCGACTAGCTAGTTGTTTTAATTATTAGAATGAATAAAATCTTAAAAAGCTGAAGAAATCATACATAAAGGTTTACTAATTTTTTATAAAGGTTTTTAAATGATTTTTAAAAGGTTTTTAACAAATATTTATACGGTATTTATTATATATATATATATATATATATATTTACACACATATATAATATGTGTCTATATATATAAGCTTGCACATATTGTTTTGATAAATTTCAAAATTTTAGTGACTTTTTAATTTTGAAAGAGAGATATTTTTTAAAAGTGGTATTGGAAAATGAGTATTTTTGAAATTCTCCCATCATTTAATTACACAAGATTAAAATTATAATTTTGAATATATCAACTAGCTGTATACCTAAATGCCCAAATAATCAAAATATACAAAATTTAGTTTTTAAAGATGTCAAAATTTAGCTAAAATTATTTAAATTTATCTGATTTTTATAAGTTTTCATGGGTACCCGGTAGTTTGGATAGTAATCATATTTTAAATATGTAACCCAACCCGACCCGAATCCGATAGTACCCAAATCGAAACCTGAACCAAATTAAAAGTCTTGAACTACCCACTGTGTTCTATTTTCCTTAACTCAAACCCGACCCAAAAACCCAAATGCCCAGACCTAACTAATGGGTCGGCCTCAATATCTATGAGCCGAGCAGGGAGCCTAGTAGGCTTTAACGGGCGCACTGTTGACAACATGGTGTTTTTGAGGGTGGTTTTTCACCGTTTGGACCGAATTGACATATTGGGTAAGGCCCATATCCAATATAGGGTTAGGGTAACTAAACCCTAAAACCTTGTGCATATGTATTAGACCAACATTATCAATGGGGCTAAGATCCCTCGATTTTTGTAATGATGCCCTTAGAGTGTGACTATATTCATATTTTCTCTCCCTCCTCTATAAGCGGCACGTACCAAACAACGATCATGAGCAGAGCAAAACATTCAAACTACATCCCCACTGATCTCTATTTCGAGATATTCTCAAGGTTGCCTTCAAAGTCCATAGCTCGGTCTCGCTGCGTGTCGAAGCTTTGGGAGTCCATGCTTAGCTCTCCATCTTTCAAGGAATTGTTCTTGACCAGATCATGGGCTCGTCCACGTCTCTTATTCGCCATCAAACGATCCCATGAGTGGCGCTTCTTCTCGTCGCCTCAGTATCCATATGATGATGAGAAGTCTTCTCTTCAAGTAGCCGCCACCGATTTACATGTGAAGCTCTCTGGCAAGTCCTTGTACAAAAGCACGTGTATGTGTAGCTTTACCTCTGGTTTGTTATGTTTTCCTAATAAGCCGATCTTAGGAATTAACGATATGTATAATGAGTGTGTGATTTGTAACCCTGCCACGGGACAACATTTGATCTTACCAAAACTGAAATTGGGAATCGAATCGATATTCTTTCTAGGGTTTGATCCGATTGACAAGCGATTCAAGGTTTTGCATTTGGTTAAGTTCATGAGAACTCATAGTACCAACCAATACGGAAGTTATTCTGAAACGGTTCATTATATTCTGACATTAGGGACTCGAAAAATGAGTTGGAGGAAGATCCCATATCACTCAGAGGTAGGCCTTTATCCTTTGAATAAAGGGATATGCATTAGTGGGGTTTTGTATTACTCAGCTAGACAATATGGAATTAAAATGGCTCGTTTTGGTATAGTTTGCTTTGATGTTAGGTCTGAGAAATTCAAGTTTGTTGATGCAAGTTGCTTTGATACGGAACCTGATATTACATTGGTAAACTATAAAGGTAAACTAGGTGTCATTTATTGGATGTCTGATGACTTGTGTGTGTGGATTCTAGAGGATGTCGAAAAACATGAATGGTCCAAGTATGTTTATTCATTTGCGGGTCGTCTCGACTCGAAATTTTGTTACGTCATTGGAATGACTAGTACAGGTGAAATTGTATGTTCGGGTGAAGATAAATTTGATGAACCAGTCAGATTTTTATACTTCGATCCTGAAAGGGACACTGTTAAGATTGTCCAAATCCAAGGTTTGAAGTATCGTAGTATGGTTTACACTTTTGTAGACCATGTGGAAGATCTTAATGTTAACGATGTAAAGCCACTCAAGTCAAGCCTAAGAATGGAAGGGCTACACTAAAACCAAAGCAACGTTGTCTTCCATCTCGTGACCTATACTACTCTGCTCCATCTATGAAGAATACAAAGCTAAGCCGCAGGCTTTCTTGCAGAACAAGTATGATTTATTAGCTAACCTAGAGTGAGGACATGTATTGCTTTGTTTTTAGTATAATCCGAGTCTACCTATGTATTTTGGTTGTTTGTTTTTACTTGTGTTTTACAAATCAAACTGAATCAAAGTGAAAAAAGAAAAAAAATTGTACAAACGTAATGATTAGTTTGCACTTAGGACAGAGATTCTAGTCACTGCCTCATCTTCTCTCTGTCTCTATGACATAAACGATATCATCTGATCATCATCGTCATACAGATAGTGAAACACAATCACAACAACATGAGAGACCATGAAAATTTTACCAAAACGAAAAGACTTGTGAGCTAAAGACTTGTGACTTTGTGGGATTCATAATTCTACTGTACGAGTCTGCACATATCTATAGTTCATGAATTAATTGGCTCTCTTCCCTCATTTCATAATAAACAGTGTTGATTATGATCTGGAAACCATCTTCTGGATAATGAATTAAGACCAGAACCAATAGAATAAACGTAACACACAAGAGTAATACAACTGAGAAACATGAACTGAAAATATTTTAAAACGAAAGAAGAAAAGCTAAGATAACCCAAAATAGAAGAATGGGCAGTAAGTAAAATCAATCAAAACCACTAGATAAAGTCCTTTCTGTGTACAATAATCACAAAGGAAGTTAAATGCCAAACTCAAAACAAAATGAAACTAAGAGAGATCATTTGTGCTATGTACTAATATGGTGAGAACCTACGATGAGGATTGGCGAGCACGAACGAGTGCGTTGAGTTCCCTCACTTGGTTTCTCAATCGCTCTGGGTTGCAGAAAAAGTCCACAAATACCCGCCTTTGAAGTTCCACGTCCTTTGCGTGATGCTTCACAATCTGCATCAATCATAGTACATTCAAATTTTCTATTTCACTCTTATACATATATCTGTGTGAGAGGAGATAAAATTAACAGATTATGACTTGCCTCCCGTTTATTGCGGTGTTGGAGCGTGACCTCTTCCACTGCGGTAGAGAGTTTGGAGTTGATTTTCCCCATTTCGTCAAGTTCTTTCATTAACGGCTAATGTTACATGAAGGAAACAGCATGAGTGAAACTTCCATATATTGGTTTAGATTAACGACTAAAATTGGTAAATGAGAAACTGAGAGTTATTTTTACCCATGGTGTCAATATGGGTTGTGCTGTAGTTGAAGACGCAAAGAGTAGTTGCTGCAGGTTCTGAATATGGGTACATCTGAGAAACAGAGACGAGACAATAGTGATATATGAGGCTCTTTAATGCTTGTTTCTGTGGACGAGAATGAGGAAATGTTACGAGGATTTTGGACTTACAGCTCGTTAATGCATCTGTTTCTGTCATCTGGAAGGGAATTCTCGAGGTCAGACTGAAGTGACGATAAATCCGACTGAAGAGCAACTATCTGCTGAATGATGGCTGGAGCTGAGACATAACTCGATAGCCCGGTTTGGGCATCTATAACAGAAAGAGATGAAGGATATCAGCCTAATCTAGGTTTGGATAATACCAGGCAAAGGGGAACAATTTGTGTAAAACGATAGTGTTTACTACTTGAGTGAATGCTCAAGAGATCTCTAACTCCATGTAAAAAGCTGTCACGGTCATCTACTGCTCCTTGTTCTTGCACATCGGATGCAGCTTGGATCAGTGCTGAACACCGCCCCTGTATATATAGTGAAAAGATGGAATTAGTTTCATTATCTGATAGTTGCAGGAAAGAGTGGACTGAAACTATGGCTATAACCATACCACACGGCTTCTTGTGGCGGAGAGGTAACCCTGAAGTTCAGATTCAATTACTTTTAGCAGAGAGAAGGCTCCAAGCATGTTTTTCTTTTCTAGCTGACATGCTAATTTCAAGAACTGGTGTCTTGCTAGCTGATTAACCAGATGATTGATGAACTGCAACAAAATTTCAGAAATTGATGACAGATTGACAAATAGATTGTGACTCAAACATGGATACACACAGTACTGTGGCCAACATATCTTGATGATATCAAATCAAAAGAAGTACAAATAAATTGAAGGCCAACATACCACTTTCTGTTTATTAATATACAGCTCTTGACGCATGACCTTTAGATCGTAGTCACCTAGAAGGGTATGATGAGTAAAATCATATCAAAGTCCAAAACTTCGCAAGAGCTACAGGTGATAAGCAAAGTGTAAATGCTGAATACCTTGCAAGATATATGTGTCCTGGAGTTGAGCAAGCTCCCAACATAGTTCAGGAATAGTCTGAAAAGAAGAACAGATTAAGGAAATATGTAGTATAAAGAAATACCAACTAGTTATAGGTTAGGAAAGATGATACTTAAATTTTAGGAATTGAGTATAGAAACAAACCTCGGATAAGAGTTTTTCTTCTTTCTGATAAAGGGTCGAGATTTCTTCAACAAGATCTGCATGTTTTCTCCTGCACAGGTATGAATATGATCACCGGAATACAGTATGACAAGTTAAAGTGTCAAAGATGATTTTATCAATGTCTTGCTTCAATGTTTTATGTTCTTCTACCTTAGAGAATGTAGATCAAAATGGATATGAGCTTCAACTGATGTTACTTGAGATTTGAGTGTCAAGAGAATAGCTTGTTGCTTAGCATTCTCGACCTGGGCTTCAATCCATTGTCTCTCACTTGTTCCAAAGCTGTGAATAACAAGAAAAATCCTGGGAAGGTGAGAAAATTTGTATGCGTGAAAGTACAAGAATTGTCTATGCCACAAAGTGGTCTCCAGTATTTTTTAATGGCTGGCCAAGTAGCAAGAGAGACCCATAACATATACAATTTTCTGAACTAAAAGATTTGATTCAAATCTAGAGCGACGGTCAAGGTGAAAGCTGAAAGTTATATTAACGTAGTACCACATAATACATACATAGATCGAAGCCGTTGCAGTTCAGCTACACGTTGATGCTGTGACTTTTCCAAATCTGTTGCATTGTAAATAGATAGTTAAAGATGGACAATAGCTTCGAAAAAGTAAGAACCATGCACAATAACAAAACGGAGGAGTTTTATTATACAGAAGTTACATAACTGCAAAGGGATATACACATTTCAGGCAACGCAATTGCACATCTGGAAAAAAAAACACTATGGTGAAGTTACCTCGCAACATGTTTGATGTATCATCAAGACTAACCCATGAGCATTTCGATTTTCCTTCCTCCGCAACTAAACGGTATGGCCCCTGACATGATAGCAGAAAAAATCACATTAAGCTGAGTGCATAAATTGGTGCAGGATGAATAACATTATACTTTCTCCATGGTCAGGAAATTTTCAAACCATACTATGGATAAGATCTCAACTAGCTTGACTTTTCTATATGACGGCAAGAAGCTGAAATCATCAGCAATGACATTCACTTACTGTGTCTAGCTGCTTTGCAAACCACTGATTTAGCTCCTTTGTGCAGGCTGAATCTCCAGCCAAGTAGGCCTGAAAATCGGAGTATGCTAAGTAAATTCCATCCTCTGCACATATGAAACAGCCAATTAAGTTGGCTAAACGAGTTGATGACAATTTACTGACATAGCTGTCAAAACAGTTTGGCTGACAAAGCTGTCAAAACCCCCTTCTTCGTCTACAGTAAATACAACTTACTGCCTCCATGAAACTCTTAACACAGATAACTAATAGAAAAATCACATAAACAAAATCTTACCTACAAAGTGAAACCAATCTAACTAATTGATCTTTTACATAACTACCAGATACACAACTACCTTATGCAGCTAATCTAAGAGTATAGTGCATTAAAGCCAATTACAAAATTCAACTTCAAAGAAGATTTACGGTAGTTCACCAGGTATGGAAAAGTCAAATGAAATGAGAAGGTATAAGAAGGACACCTTCGCCGGAATGATAATGTGCCAGCTCTTGAGAAGTGGAAGCCAGTCTTCCTAGAACTCCATTCATCTTAATCGCAGGAAAATACCAAAAGTAAACATCACAAATCTATCAAAGACCAAAAGAATTACACATTCCGCTTAACAATCGTGTGAGGACATGTATCAAACCTGCAAATTTCTAGCAGATAAGCTGTCTTCTATTGTTGTTATCTGTCCAGTGACAGCAGAAGTTGCAGCAACTCGAGCACGTCTCCCTTGGATTAGAGCTGAAGATTGGCCAGTGAGCAAATCATATTGAGTCTGTAACCGCCTTAGCTGCCTCTGCAACTCCAAGGCTTCAGCCTTATGCAACTCTGTTGCATCTCTGTCAGTTAAAAAGAAACTGTCAGTAGTGCTGATGTAATTCTTAGTATCCACAACTCAATCAACAAAATCTAGTTCACTTATGAACACCTTTGAGAACATAAGGAGATCTCATACATGAAAATCCAAGTTATGAGAAATAAAGTTCCTGGACATTCTCACAGGGAACAAAATACATTTATATAGAGCACCACAAAGAAACCTCTAATTACTAATGCAAACGTCTCATGACTCACATAGATAAGTGACATGAAACCAAAGTTCTCAACAAAATTACCCCACTTCTCACAAGACGGGAAAATACTATAAAAAGTGCCAATAGGTCAATAAACTTAGTGCACACATGATATCCCATACTAAGAAACCAGGACAGTGGAACAGAAAGTACAGAATATCATATATGATATGAAGGTCTAACCTTACTTCTTTAATGCTTTCTTCTGCTCCAAAAACCGCCTCCTGATTATTTCTCCTGGAAGAAAATGCTGATATGCTATCATAAGCCTGGTCCAGATCGTCACCCTGAATCCACAAAAAAAAAAAAAAAATCACAATAAGAAGGCAAGGAATTAACATTGTAAGACAGACACATGTCTGATGAACTCTCAAAGCCAAGAAAAAGTAGACTAACACAAGGAGTTACCTCTAAGAGTTTCCCATCTCTTTGAAATTGCTCATATCTGGGTCCAGAAACAAGAGAACAACCAATTAACCACTGATATATGAACTAACTACATAGAGAGAAGCATATCGGCTTTATAAAGCAAAGAAATGTATCTGATTCATCGCTAATATGTTCCTCAAAACTAATATAGAACAAAACATTGATCAAATTGAAACTATAAGCACAAGGATTTCGCCTAATTGCTTCAATTCAAGCTTCACCAAACTAGAATTTATAACCCAATTCATCAAATTCAACCTAATCCGGAAACCAAACACTATTCAGAAGCACGACATTCGATTTGAATCTGAGAATGAAAGCGAAAAAGAGAAAGAGAACAACATACAGGGAGAGTTCGGCGAGAGAGAGGACATTGGAGGGGCGAAGAGAAGAGCAGATCCAGTCGAGGATAGGTCGAGCATCGTCGTACTGGAACGGCCATTCGAAGCTGTCGGGGTCTAATTTTCCGGCGCCTTCGTAACCTAACTCCGCCACAAGAGAACACAGTCTCGCGCTGCTCATCTCCGATCGCCTTTGTTTTTCTCTAGCGCCGGTGGTTGTGTGTGAATACGGTTGCGTCGAAATGAAATTTTGAAATTCACACGGTGGTTTGTTTGTTTGTTTGTTTTGTTGCCTCTTTATTCAATTTTTAAAAGTTATGTAAAAGAAATAAGCATTTGTTCTCGTCAGTGGAAATGTTCTGAATTTGATGTCTCCTTTAATAAATTTTTTTTAAAGGATTATGAAGAGCTTTGGTGTTTAGTTGTCATTAAAAAAAAAAAAAAATTGGTGTTTTGATTTTTTATATTTTAAAAAAATGTTAAACTGATTAATCTAAAGTTATGTAGAAGGTGTAGTTAAGTGAATCTAAGCAACCACCTAAGCAAAAGAATACAAATCATACAAATCAAAAGATTAGTCTACTTCAATTAAATTACAACTTTAAGTTTGTGAAAAATGGGTTACCAATTATTTTCTCCGGAGAACTATCATACCGAGCTCAAATTTAACCTTAATTTATATATCTTTGGAAAATAAGTTCGAAACATATTTCTCCCAAAGTCAAAAGTTCGAAACATATATCTTCCAAAATAGAGAAATTCCTAAGATGCCATCATTTTAGTTTTTCTTCCAAAAATACCATAATTTGTTTTTATTTCCAAAAATACCATAAACATAAAAAGTTGATTTTTGAAGGTGTAGATTTTTTTTAATGTTTGGGTTGACTATTTATATTTAGGGTATAGTTTTTAGGGATAGGGTTTAGTGTTTAGGATTTAGAAATTAGTTTTGAATGTTAAAAAATTTTAGTTTTAGTTTTGTGGTATTTTTGGAAAAAATATATATTAGTGGTATTATGAAAAATAAAACTTGTAATGGTATTTTTGTAAGAAATACCAATTTTCATGGTATTTAAGAAAATTCCCCTCCAAAATAATAGTTTTCACCTAATTTACCCACAAATATCCGTTTAATTTATTTTACTGTTCGCTTAATCAATTAACAAAACCACTAAACCAGATTAAACCTAATATAATCTAGTTACAATTTACAACTAATATAAACCAGACCCAACTTTCTTCTTATGTAAAACGACCAAAAATATTTTTTTATTTAATAATACTTTTAAAATCCTTAAAAAAATATTCTTATTTTTCTTTTGTCACCATGATGAATGCTCCATCACAAAAACTTTATATCTTACTCATGGAATGGAAGCTTTAGTGGAAGGAAATCGAATGCTCAGGTCTAAAAGCTTTCATTTTTGCAACAATTATGCGAAATCAATTTTTTTAAAAAAAACAAAAACACCACCAAATCGACCTGGCCTAAGAAATACAATGGGTAACATAGGTAAATGGCAAAACGTAAAAGAAGACGACCCAAAAGATTTGTAAAGTTTTTGAAAAACGACCCCAAAAAAAAAAGTACATTGTGCATAATTCTTTTAGGTCCAATGAAGACAACAAAAACTATAACAATTTCTACAGCGTAAATCAGTAGAAACACTAACACATGCATCGTTGATCGAACCACACCTAGAACAGCTTAAAGTACTAGGAGGAGTAAGAGAAGCCTTCATTATCTCCACGGCAAGATTTGGGTTACTAGCCACGAACAACTTGAACTCATCAAAGCTAGCAATCGTAATTATATTCGTCTTGATATAGTCAAAAGCTGCATCGTTAAGGACTTCGTCAAAAGGGATCTGAGCGAGCTCAAGGATGTCAAGAGAATTCGACAAACTCAAAGAAGATATAAGCTCCATTCTGCATAGGTCTCGAAGATGAAGAATGACGCACTTATCAGCCGCAAGATAGAGTGACCGAGCATGTTGCTTCACGTTGTCAGAAAGCATAGAGCCATGACTGTATATGAACTCAACAAAAGCTTCCAACTCTTCTTGTTTCATCTCTGAGAGAGTGATTGTTTCCACCTCTTTAGTTGAAGTCTTAAGCTCGTCTGATTCTAGCATCTTCTTAAAAACTTCAGATCTTGATGCCTATTTTGCATGAAGAGAAAACTTCATTAACAAGTAACAACACCTAACAAGATAAGCAAAACTAGAGTTGATTCTTGAATAAGATAATGATATCAATAAAGAGAGAAGAAAAATGAAAGAAGAGACCAGAATAAGTTTGTGGGCATAGATAGCTGAACCCTCGTCACTATTCATTGCCTTGAGCCGTACGTCAACTTGCCATTTTTCAGACAAAACCTTTGCAAGTCCACCCGAGAAAAGCTCTTGGTTGTTTGGAGTTGCCATATCAATATATTAGTATATTTGTCGTTGTAAATGATGGTAAGATTATATAGAGAACACAAAGAAACGGTCAAGATGACTTATTTATTTTTGTTTCTCCAACTACTTCCATTTTTCAAGACTTTGGAAATAGAGAAGACACAAATACAATGAGATTTCCAAGTCCAAACTCTATAATTAGTCTTCTCCTTTCTTGAAAAATGTATCACGAAATTGAACTTGTGATAAAGAAGATGTATAGTAATAATTTGTTTTTAAAAAATGTTTGGATATATTAATTGATTAAATTTTTATTGATAAATTAAATTACAAAGAAATAAATTAGAAGATAGATACTCCTTAAAATGAGATTTGTTTAATTTCTTAAGAAAAGAGGATGAAATTAATATTGAGAAATTGTTAATATATGCGTGATGATTACTTTTGCATGGCCATATATATAACTCGTGATGACGTTCACGTATGCGTTTGTAATGACCAACAACTTTTGTCTTCGATTCCTTAAACCACATGTCTATGCATGGCTCTGGCTCCTCAATACAATCAGATTCAGTTTATAAAACACCTTATGAGAATACCATAATTAACTATGAGAATAAATTTGGACTTTGAATGTTTGTTTAGTTAGAAGTTAGATAAATTTGGACTTAGTTATAAAACGAGTAAACGAATATAAAATTAAGATTCTATAATAAGTAGTATCCCCAACAAGAATAAACACTAAAGAGAAAATAGTTAAACAAAACAAAACAAATTACATAAAAGAATATTTTGACTCTACCTTATTCCATTACAAAACAAAAGAGTAATCTTTGCTTTAAAATTTGTTCACTTTTTCAAATTTGTATTGGCATAAATGAATCTAATTACACCAACTTTTCATCAAAATAGTAAAAATAAATTGTAGAATAATTTATTTTTCAACATATTTGTAGTGGCATAAATGCATCCTATAAACTTCTCTATGATTGTTGTAATAGTAGAAACTAAAAATATAATTAAAAAAAACCATTCCACGACAAAGTAGAAAAAATCAAAAAAATAAAGTAGAAGCTAATTTGATCAAAATCTATAGTAGTTGCTTTAAAATGTGCTTTAGAGTGCTCTTTCCCTAATTTTAAAGCATTGCTCTTTCCTTTAATGACATTTGATTGCCATAATTCCCACCACACTTTTGTCTTCTCTTTTCTTAAAATACCAACTTTTTCTTACTTTATTTAAACGTGTATTATTTTTTTTTTCTTTTCTTTTCATTTGTTTATATAAAAGAAGATAAAAAGACGAAATAATTTGATTAGAAAACTGAATTTTTAATAGTTGTAAGTAGGAACCTAAGACCATCATTATCCATAGTCTCTTAGCAAATCTTAGAGTTAAGATTTGTTAAGAGATGTCTCTTAAATAAGAGGCTTTCTTAACAAATATTAGCTCTAAAATTTGTTAAGAGACTATGGATAATGATGCTCTAAGAGCAGCATTAGTGGCAGTGCTTATTGGGTTACTTATAGAGATTGTGGGCCAGAAATAAATGCAGAAACTAAAAAGAGGGTCCACTATAACGAGAATCGTTGCTTCTCTTGGTAACGAAAGCAATCCTTAAGACACGGTACGTGTCAATTTATTATCGGAAGGCGATTAAAAAGAAAATAATAATTAATTGTTTTCCCCATTTTCGACTCGACTAGCGAAATCGAGAAAATCAGCGGAGAAGATTCCGAATTCGAAGCCTACGCCGGTGGTTTTCTCACACACAAGTCCGATCCAAACACCATGGAGGTTGAAGAAAAAGTGAAACGAATCGTCGAACAAGTTAAAGAGCTTCACGATTCTTCCACCGATAGTTTCCTTGAAGATGGATCAGAGGGTCTCTGTTCTCTCTCCCCTATCCAGGTTTCTCCTCGATTCTACCTAGGATCTATTTTATTTGTTTCTCTCTGTTAGTGACTTCATCAATCATCTTCGATATTTGCAGAGAATGTACGCATTCACTGATTCTTTGGCCACTGGCTTGCTTCTCATGTTTCTGGTAAAGATCCATTTGACATTATTCAATGCCCTCTTTTTAGTATTTCTTCCAATTTCATAACATAGAACTATCCGATTTATTGATCTTATAGTGATTGATGATGTTCTTCTCTCAATCACTTGATTTGGATCGAATTGGGATGATCTTGAAGAAGTAATTTTCATATTTATGTATCTTCTTATGCAGCAGTCTATGATTCATATTCCATGGCTTTCTGAGAGAGATTCACGGTTCCTTTTCTTTTAGCAATCACGGATTGAGAAAACAGACATAATTTTTTTTTTTTTTCCATCGAGTTGGGCGTTGAAGGATCTGTGTGTATGTTTGCAGGAGTTGAAGTGAAACAATAAAAAATTTCACTCTTAAGGCTAATGAAGCAACATAAATCAAAAGACTTCACCTCTTCCAGGTCCTTAATATCATTTTCTACCCTTAATTGATTTCGGTGATTTTCTTTTCAGATTTTGTACTTTGGATGCTTGTGTGATCAATTTCTTATGCGTGCTCTTGATATTGGGGTTTTTAAACGTGATTGGAAGTTTATATACACGTCAATTAGGGTAGGGAGTTTGGTATGCAACTTATTATAGTGGAGCTTAGGCGAATTGGTTGTGTAACTTTGTTACTTCTAATTGATAATGAAGTGTTTTTTTTTTTGGTTTCTTATTTGCTTGTTTGATCCTTGCAATTTATCCATAGTTTTCGTTTAGTTTGAGTCTCTGTACTAGTATCTTTAGTACAGATAGCAAAGACACTTCTTCATGCAATACTTGTATTGATCTGCATCTTACGATTTTTGCATCATCTTAGATTAGGCATTTGCACATTGTTTCTATCTGATGATGTACGTCAATTCTTTCATAATCTTGTCTCTTTTCCAGTATCTATTAAAGAGATGGCAGCTAAAACAAAAGACAAGAAAGAAAATGGTAAACGTGGAAGACTAAGGAAGAGGAGAAGACATAACTATATATTCCATGATAGACGTTTATTTTGTGCTGATGTTGTTGTTTTTGTTGTTATCATATATTCAATTTTAAGAAAATAATTTCTAGCTAAAATATTATATTTTTTAATTAATCTTTTTCTAAGCACCTCTTGTAGAATTCAACCATTGGAGAGACAAAATTTTGAAAAATAATCTAAAGGTGCTTAACCTTAAAATTTTCAAAATTTATAATATAAAAATGGCAAGCAACCCATGGAGAGTACTAACCATTAATCATGGTCTAAGGAAAGAAACACCA
Organism: Capsella bursa-pastoris; assembly: GCA_036452645.1. Lineage (NCBI taxonomy): Eukaryota > Viridiplantae > Streptophyta > Magnoliopsida > Brassicales > Brassicaceae > Capsella > Capsella bursa-pastoris. Next base: position 10,144,083 of record CP144198.1, on the reverse strand, counting down.
AACTTTCATAATTTACGTAGAGTCACGCCCAACATTTATGTGATACTTTTACGTTTAATATTAAGCTTTTGGTTTATATAAATTCAATTGTTTTTTTTTCAACTATTGAAACTCGATTGAGAAAAAAATATATGATATACATACTTTTATGAAAGGTGTACCCATAGAAAAATGCAAACGAAACAATCAAAAAGATAATGATTTTGTTATGTAATTAGGAGAAAGAAGCTATTTCTTTCCAAGAAAAATGAATGAAGTTATAGTAAAAATAAGTATATATGATATATTTCACAAGATCCATCCAATCGATAAATTCCAAAGGTAAAAAAGCAGCATCAGTAAATAGTAAAAAGCTAAAAAAAAATGGAGGAGATTTCGACAACGTGGTTACATGTTAACAAAAGTGATTTCATCAATTTTTTCTACTCCATTTAGACCCATTATCTAGTTTTTATTCATCAACTTTTAATATAAGTCCAATCTTTTTCAAACCACAAAAAAAAGGAAACAAAAATAAAAATATAGTTAGCTCTGCCACAAGTCAAACTTTCTGTAGACAAAGCCTAAGTCTATACTATTCAACATTCTCCTTTCCACAGCTTTAACTCCCTTTCCCATCCCTAATCTAACCAAATGGTCCAAATCCATCACTTATTACCAATATACAACATAGTACTTACTTAAAGCCAAATATGCAAAAACCAAGTCTCATATTTTTATATAATCTTAATTAATACAATATGGCTCAAAAGCTACATTGCTCTACTATCATATTTTAGAATTCATCTTCCTTTTTTTTCCTAGGCTTAAATAAAATACATACATAATAACTCCACAAGCATAGTCTTTTTGATAATACTATTAGAGAAAAGAAGAAAGAAGAAAAAACAAAGTGTTGTTGTTGTTGTTGTTCTGACTCAAGTCTCTCACGCTTTGTTGTTTCTTCAAAGTTCAAAGCACCCGTGTTGGCAAAAAACACCTTGAAATGCACCCAAACCCTCTTTTCTACAAAATTGTTTAACATTATCTCAAAATCCTTAATCCATACATTAATAAAACCATAAATTAATGAAAAGATTAAACTTAAGTTTTTATTAATTACCCTTTTGGATTTGACTGAGAGAAGTTGTGGTGAGACTTTGTACAAGTCTTCATCCACAGGCTTAGGTGTTTTTATCCTCCGCTTCACACTAACCGGCGCGTTTGCCTCACGCGCCTCCGTCTTGTAGTTGTGTTGCTCTTTAGAGACGTTTCTCTTCTTCTCCGCCGGTTCTTGACCAACCTTAGCCTGAAAACATATACCAGGAAAACAATAAGACTAGATCAAGAAAGTAGTTCTTGAATCTTGAAAAGGGAAACAAGAAAATCAAGAACGTACACGGCGACGAGGGAGGAGGATAACAGCAGGAGCTACAAGGTGGTGGTTGTCGTAGAGGTCACCAGCGAGGTAAAGATCACGATCTTGATGATGAGGGTAAGGAGCATAGTGGAGAAAAGCTTGAGGAGGTGGCTGTTGTGTTGTAGTAGTAGTAGTAGTCGCTGTCTCGAAGCATTGAGTGAATGGAACGGCGTCGTTCCAGTCCCAGCTTCCAAAAGCAGGCACGTGCCCTCTCTTGCAGTACTCTCCTCCTCCGTATTCCTGATTGAAAACACAAAAGAAAGTTAAAAAACTTTGTAAAAACCCACAAGAAGATGAAGAAGAAGAAGCAAGCTTACGTAGTCCATTGTAGTACTAGTGATTGATGATGTATGTGTTGGATCTCTCTGGTTCTTGAAGTGATCTAAATAGAGAAAGAGAAAGAGAGAGAGAGAGAGAGAGAGAGAGAGAGAGAGAGAGAGAGAGAGAGAGAGAGAGAGAGAATGAGAGAGAGTAAATGACCAGATGGGTATGTTACATTAACTCAACACTGAGACAAAAGTTGTCTTAAAGTCTACTTGTAGGGGAAGGGGTTAAAGAGAGAGAGATGGGGGACTCTCTGTGTTGTGTGGTCTCTCTGAGAGCAGAGAAGAGTGTTGTGATTTTAAAAAAATCTAGTAGGGTAAGTGAATAATCAATAATGTGTGTAAAACTAATAATGAAACAATAGAGTTGGGTTTTAGCTACTCTTCTTTCTTCTACTACTACTACTTTTTTGTTTTTTTTACTTTTTCAACTAAATTTTACTGTTTTTTAATGTCTTTTTATACAGTTCTTATTAGTTTTTTTTTGTGGGTTTTGGCTTTAGACTTTGTTTTTACATGAGGGTAAACTTTTTTTTTTCTATGGTTGACAAAACAAGAGAGACTTATAAAAAACGTAACGTAACTTTCACTAATGTCACTAATAAATTTGACCAAGTTTTTTTATGGGTTTCTAAAGCTGACTCATTCCATTGATTACTATCTTTTGAATTGTGAAAATGATTTAAAAAAAAATCTTGGATTATTAGATTTACATTCATTTATGAGAATATCGAATTTGAAACACAAAATGGTCTTTTATTATTGTTTTAGAAAGAAAGAAAAAAAAGGTGAAAAAGATGGGATGAAGAGAGACAAAAGAGTTAAGAAAAGGAGCTTTAGAGGAAGAGAAAGGGCCACAACAACACAAATGCAGCTGCAAAAACATTACCTCTGTTATGAAACTTTGTGCTCTGTGCAGTGTGCAAACTACATTGCCACGACTACAAGCAATCCTATTTTTATATCTTTTGTCTATTTTTTCTTCTCTTTTTTTACTTTTTACATGCTTATAATATTCTTATCTTCTTACATCTTTTTTAAAAATAAATTTTTTATCAGTAGTTTTGTAGTAATTGACAGAGAAGACAGGTGGGGGTTAGGTCAAAATTACTGATACTGTTCATGAAGGATAATAAATTTTGGGGACTGTTCTTTTGCAGCCTTTGGTATTGAGAAAACAGTTAAAAAACAAAACACATATTTTCAACGGAATGGGCTTTTTTCACTGATGCAAATAAATATTTAGGTTTTGGTAACAATAAATATTTAGGTTTAGTTGGCGACAAAAAAAAAAAAAAACTATTTAGGTTTAGATAAATATTTATAAAGGGGTTCCCGAAATAAATGATATTTGTATTAATAACAATAAATATTATAGTATTTGTATATAATTAGGTTGAATATAAATAACCAAATTTATTTAATAAAAAAGGCGTTAAAAACAATTAACCAAATTTATTCAACATTTTTGAATGAAATTTTAAAACATTTCTCGTGACATTAGTCTTTTGTTTCCCAATTTTACTAATGAATTTTCAGTAGTCCTTGTTTGCCATTTCTAAAATGAGTTGGGAGTTCTTATTGAACACTATCACAAACACATGAGCACTTATGATTCGATTTTTTTTTGTGTTGAACTACAGAAATATATTAGCATTCTAATCTATGGATTTTGTATAAAATAGAATGATCTCTCTTGTTACTTACAATTGTATATCATATAAAATGTATATAAAATCACCAAATGATCGATATATAACAATAAATATTAAATAAAAAATATTGTAACGAGTCGAAAGTAAAAAAAAAAACACATTACTAAAATTTTTCTATAAACTGTCTTAGAGATTTTAGTGTTTATAGAAAAATGTTAGTAATGTGTTTTTCCGAAAGTATTAACTGTTAAAACATTTGCAAATTATTTCTACAAACTGCCTTCTAATTACTAAATGAAAGAAATGTTAGTCATTTTTTTGCTTAAGTTAAAATAAATAAATGTTAGTAATATTACTAATATTTGTAAAAGTATTTCTACAAAGTTGCAAAATAAACAATTTTTTTTTTGTTTTTGAAGAAGAATAAATAAATAAATGGATGCAATGCAAATGCTTCTGAAAATCCAAAAACTAAATGGGTGTTTTTTGTTTGAGAAATAATGAGTTCGTCAACTTGTTATGCTTTGGCCTAGTCTACGTACAACAACTACTATTAACGTTTGACCTTTCTATCATTAGTCTTTTCTATGTTTCTATCATTATTAATCCACAGGCTTTGTCTTCTTTTGCAGTTAATAATTGCTTTATTACGACAAATCATGTTGATGTTACTACTTTAATTCTCATGTTTTTTTCGTTTTATGTAATTGCTTTTAATTTAATACTCATCATTAGTTTAGTCGAATATTTTTTTAAAAAAATGAACTTCTTTTTAGTTTTTAAAAATATAAAAGGTGTCAATGGTTACACTGATTTGAACAGACAAAATTATCCACGAACCAAACCGTTTTCTATTTATCATTCATTAATTGTGTCCATAATATAATAGTGATGTCTCCAAAAAACAAACGAAAATCGATGTAGACCAAGTCCGGACTGTTTTTATATACAAATCGAGTTGGATCGTCGCGGTTTGTTATCCACCTTAAAAATATAGTATATCAAACCGCTGATAGATTTGTCCACCATTCACACCAAAAATTATCTAAAAAAAATGTTTAGATACAATCATACCAATACGAACTTTGATAAATCAACCAAGAAATGTAAAAATCTTCATATATCGAGATTTTTGCATAATATTATTATAGCTCTTCAACTAAGGTCGTTTAGTTTTTTTTTTTAACTTGTTACTTTTATATTTTCTGATTTTCACTAAAAAATTTGCTTTCTCTGTTATTATGAATATTGTTTTAATCTATTCACACATCCAATATTTACACTAATTGATACAACATCACTTTTTATATAAGAATCAGTTAATATAATTCTCTTAATGCCAAATTGTATTTACAAGGTCAATTTTTTTCATATAAAAAATCTGAATCATTAAAATTTTAAAAGAAAAAATTAATGAAACCAGACATATATATGCTGCATTGAATAACATTTATTATGATACAGGAATAAAAAAAAATACAATTATAATTTTCACAATTTTCATTCCTCAAGTTTCATGAACATGCTCTACTACACATTAAAAGGCTCTGTTCAAATTTACTCCTTCTTGGGACCTTAGAATATTAGAATACGTTCATAAATATGTTAATCTATTCCTTCTTGGGACCTTGGGACCTAGTTTGTAATAAACATTTGTGCATGCTTCTCTCATTTAAAAATCGTTCTGCATACGTCTCTTTGCTCCATTCGTCTAACGAAGGAGTATAATTTTATAGTTCTGATACTTACGATAACATCGAGAAGCATTTAGTTACATGAAGCTAAACCAAGATATATACATTCTCTAGAATGAGCTGAGCAATGCTAGTTACATCACCATCGTGTTAGGTTTCTAGTTTTGTAGATCGAGGTCACACAAAGTTATAGGTGACCTGGTCAAACACACAATACTAATTTGTGCTTCTCTATGCAAAACCTAAGACTTATTTATACTAGTCTATCACTATCAGAGTATTCCTATAACGACGAACACTTTTGGAAAATACAAAAATCTAATAACGAAAAGATAAAATAAAATTCTAATATTTAGAAAATCATCCTATAGTTATGGTTCTCTTTGCTTTAATTCTTTTCATAACGGTAACAAAAAAAAAATGATTGTAAATTAGGTAAAGAAAAACAGTGATCGCCGCAACACTTTATTTAGGTTTAGGTAAAACAGGGATCGCCGGTAAAAACAGCTAGTAATTGCAATTTTGAAAGCTAATGGTCTAGCTTTGTCTTGTGTATCAAACAACTTACATCATATTTGAGCAAAAAGATGAGATGGTAATTATAAAATATAAATCCTTAGCATAATTATGACTAATTTATAGAAATAAAATTATCAAATTAAAGAAAAAATATATATTAATTTAAAAGTTGAAAAGTAAAAAGAATCTAGAAATTTGGATTTTTCTCAACACAGAGACGGAAGGAAAAGGCTAGCAAAGTATTTAAATGGCAAAGGTCAAACTGTCAAAGGCTAGCTAAGTGTTAATATGACAAAAAGGTCAAACTGTCAAAGGCTCTTTTGCTCTTTTTTAGGGTTTTTTTTACCTCTAATGTTTACTTTTTTTTGGTTCCTGTTTTTATAACTCTTGATTTAATAATTATTACAAATTATGAAAACTATTACAAAGCCGATTCTACACAGATAATTTTTTCCGATCCTATTAGATTTATCGCATATTACTCTTTTTTTATTTCTTTTTCTATGTGTAGTGTAGAATCACGGTGAACAACACTAATCATGCATCGTTGTAGATTTCGCTAATTTGTGATTAAAAACTCAAAGTAGCTAATTGTTGTTGACAATGATGATAAGTAAGAGCACGGAATTAAAAACTTCTCAAAAGGCTACGATGGTTTGACGTTTGAGGTAGCCCAAGAAAAGACAAAAAAAACACATAACTCCTAGTTGGGCTCAACTCAGGCCCAGTAGTATACTGGTAGTTGTTAATGTTTTTGTTTCAATTAGAGGATCTTTTAAAATAATACAATGTGCCAGTTCAAGTTGCAATATAAAAAAAAAAAAAAACATAATGGAATTTTTCTTTTTCCATTAGTAGTAAAAGAATTGTGGGCTGGAAACTGTGTAATCGGATAATAATTTGATAAGAATCCGAAGTGCTATGATTCTTTGACAAATACCATATCCCAAAAGTAATATACAAAAGAACACAACCCCGTGACTAATCGAATAATTCAATCTTTGTTCACGGGTTCCTCCTATAACTTTACTATATATACAACCTCATGAGCATTCACTTCTACACCACAAACACAAACAAACATTTAAGAGGAAGATAAAAATGGCGAGCAAGAAGGCGGCTATGGCTACAATGATGTTGATAATGGTTATGTTAGTCGATAAGTCAGTAGCGATTGATCTCTGTGGTATGACACAAGACGAGTTGAATGAGTGCAAACCAGCTGTGAACAAAGAGAACCCAACAACTCCAACACAGCCTTGCTGTTCAGCTTTACAACACGCTGATTTCGCTTGTCTTTGTGGCTACAAAAACTCACCATGGCTCGGTTCTTTCGGTGTGGATCCTGAACTCGCTTCTGGTCTCCCTAAAGTCTGTGGCGTACCCAACGCCCCAACTTGTTAAATAAATAAGCTTTGTCTGTGTCAGTGACTCAATTTGCGTGTGTGTTCTTTTATTTCCTTTTTATATAATAAGATCGTACTTTCTGCCAAATGGCGTAGTATGGGTAAAACCCCAAAAAACTAGTCAAAAGGTTTATAAAGGACCAATTGAAAACAAACTTCACAAGGCCCAAACAACACACGTAAGGGCAATTTCGAAAACAGAACCAATAAGCACAGACCCAGAGGCTTTATGGTTTCACTACCTCCGACACAGTATTCAAACACTCTGACACAATAACAACAAACGAAACACAATATAAACAAATTATTCTTCTTAATTCCTTCTTATCAAACCACTAAACCATTTATTTAATGTTGACGACACGATTCTATCCTAAGCACGATAATTAAGAGAAGCAAAATCATTAACAAAACATATAAAACCCGAGATTAATATAATATCTGATTTCACCATAGATTAGAGTATGTCAAAAGGGGTGAAATTTTAAAACGCTACTCCGAGAAAAAGTCATTAACGCTACTCGAACCGGTTTAACTACGAACCGGATTCCACAAAAGACAAAATAAACCAGAAATTAGGATAAACAGAGTTTTTTTTTTTGTTCAGAACCCGACGAAAAAATCAGATCCGACGGTTAAACCTCCTTGTTCTCGGTGGCGGCATTCTCAATCTCCTTCGCCGGAGCAGAGAAGATCCAAGTGAAACCAAACGGATCCGTGACTTTGCCGGTGACACCTCCTTCTGTCTCAACCTCCGTAACCTCCACTTTCACAGCTCCGGCGGACACAGCTTTCGCAACGGCTGCTTCAACATCGTTAGTCTCGAGGGTTAGTGTCATCGCAGCACCTCCCGATTTCGCACTGTTCGACGAGAAACAAAATACAAAAAGTCAAAATCAAAATACAAAATGAACAAAGGAAGCAGAATCATCCATGAAAAATATCTTCTAAGAACTTTAAACTACCAGAAACTTCTCATATCACAAACCTCAAACCAGATCTAAAACGAAATCAAACGCTACACGAGTATAACGAACACAGTATCATCTTATTTTGCACTATTCAACGTATGAAACAGAGTCGAATCAAACAAAACTCATGCTTAAGGAAGAAGAAATAGCTTCTAAGCATGATATATCTTCTCATACAACAACCTAAAATCCAGATCTACAACAAAATCAAAACCCTAAACGAGTAAAAAACCTCAAAAAACCAAAAACAGAGGAGAAGAACGAGAGATCTAAACGTTTTAACACCAGAAAAAGAGAGAGCGAGAGTATGAGAAAGCTTACGTGAAACCAGAGAGAGTAGCGACATCACGAACAACTAAGGAAGAACCAACGAGGTTAAGCTCAGAAGAGAGAACATGAGGAAGCTCTTGGTCAAGCTTACGCTTAGGGTAAACACTGTGACCAGACTCGATCGCACCAAAAGCAGATTTGTAGAACGTAACAGCGTCGCTAACTTTCTGAGCTTCAACGATCAACGTCGTCTTGAAAGCAGCGAAGGCCGTAGTCGTAGCTCCAACAACAGGTTTCTCCACCGTCGTAGCAGCTCCTCCGTTAGCACCACCAACAGTAACATCTTCTTGAGCCATCTCAGGGAAAGAAAAAAGCTTGAAAGATTCGTTTACGGTTAAGAGAGAAAATGAAAATGGTGTGAGTGAGTGAGAAAATGAACAATCTAGAGAGAGAGATATTTATTATGGAAGCGGAGAAGCGGAATCGTTTCGTGTTATTAAACCCCCTGACGAGGAGGATTTCAAAAGGATATAACAATTGCTTTCGCGTCCGGTATTTACCCTTACTTTTTCGTTTATTTACGAGAGTGTGCCCCTACTCATCCCACCTTTTTCATTTACTTCTCTCTTTTCCTACCCTATAGGACTACTGTCTCTCTTCCACGTGTCGTCTTCACTAAACCGTTACGAAACTTATTTATCAATTTATTCATTCACGATTTTTTAGTATTCAATTTACAATAGTATTAAGTTTGTTTGTTATCATTATTATCTAACTAAATGTGTAAATTTGTACACATACAAGCTACATTTTCACTCATTCATTTTGAATGGGTTAAAGATATTTTATGTCGTACCAATATTACATTTTTATATATTTAATTCGACGTTGAATTTAAAATTTTGGATATATAACCAAATTACAATTATATACCACCAAAAAGTTTGACTAATATGCGATTTCTTCGAGAACTTGGAGGGTCTTCTGGTGAACCTGTTAAACAAAGAGATCAGATGAAATTGCAGAGAAACAAGTTTTGTTTCGTAAGCAAGTTTTTGGTGTTGTTATAAGAAACTTACCCATTCTAAATGTTGTGCTGTTATACCAGAGGCATTACCTGAGTATATACTTCCCAATACCTATCAAGATAAGATTTTAAACATTACACACAATGGTCTCACACCAACTCTTATCATCTGTTTGGACAAGCTGGTTTGACAAAATATTGAAAACATTACCTTTGTGACAGTCTCTAGAAACATTCCTGGCCTTACTGGTAATGGTTTTCTTCCTGTGACGCTTCCCTGGGATAGCATCGAGTAGGCTAAGTAAGTAAAAGAAGACTTTTCTTGTTTAGGGATTACTGAGAAAGTGTTGTGTTAGTGGATCATACTTACCCTTCCATTTAATCCGCTCGGTTTTCGTCCTTGGGTTGAAGAATCGCCTTCTTTGCTTAGATCATCTGCACCTTCATCTTTCCCTTGCATTACATTCTGGATCATTTGCTGTACAGTGTTTCCAGGTTTCAGAGCTACCAATTTGCTTAAGAAATTCACCTGTTTAGTGATCATGCAATAAGTCATTTGTGTTCCAATGTTTCAATAAACTTCATAGATACATCATAATGGGGGTAATAGTTTGTCTCACAAACCTCTGATTCAGGCAGAGTTGTGAAACCTCGGTCATTTCTCTCATCAAGTATACCTCCTCCCATCATATTTCGCGCTTCCTCTCTAATCAAAATGAGCCTCGCTAGTAGTTTTCGATCCGGAATAACTGGCCTTGTTTCCATAGTCTGCAAAACTTTCTCAGACTTGTTAGCAACATTCTCAGACTATCTCGAGCATAAACAGATATATATTCCGAAACAAACACAATACCTCTAGCAAGTCATCAGCCTGATTAGCTATGTCATTAAGATTTGCTCCGGGTATATGAAGTTTAGTACCGTTTCCACTTTCAAAAGCCCCACCACCTGCTGCTACCCTACGCAACAGCTCATGTCTACTTTCCTTTTTAGGGGTTCTACAGAGTAAACCAATCACCTGGACCTAAATAACAGTAACACTAACCATTAAATCATGATTTAAAGCTAGTGGAAAGTCTTGGAAGTAAGAAGAAACTAATCAAAATATTACTCACATGAGGAGGGCATTTTTTAGTGAGATGAGATAAGACAGTCTCCTTGACGACCTCTAGTAAAGACTTCCTCTGAATCCAAAAAACAAAATGTCTTTCTTTTATCAGTTTTCCAGCCTATGATGCAGAACTAATGGCCAAGATATATCATATATGTAAGAGATTGATACACTACATCGCAAAAGCAATCTGAGTTACAACTGAATACCAAATCTAACAATGTTGGTCCTTTGGGTAGCAAACTCAGGTCAATTCTTAGAGGAGATTTCTTTTAAGTATATTCAGAGGGAAAATGCAGAATTGTTTTACCTTATCGTCTTGGTCCTTGTCTGCAAGTTGAATCATGTAATCAAGGGCCATCATAAACCCTGACTCCATTTCATCAACTCTTTTTCCTATAACTCCTTGTGCCGCCAATTCTACAGCAACATTCTCAGATGCTTCATTCATCTTCATATCTTCCAACTACAACATCACAGCAATTCACATGTCAAGCTATCACAGAACCAAGAATAACATTAAGACCGTAAATAACGTGTGAAGATTCTATTTATCATAAACCCATCTGGAAAAAGTGATGAATAATCCCAGAAAACCACAAAGCCACGTCTTTAAGGTGTTCGACGAAATGTCAAACTTAAGAAAACAACACAAAAGCAAGCCCAGATGAAACATAACTCGATGGAAGCATAGAAACGAGAGCAAAGGTGATCATTTATTTAAACAGCTAACGAGTAAGTAACGAAAGCTTAACGCCTATAAGTTGTTCGACGAAATGCCAAGCTTAGAGAAACGAAACAAAAGCAAGTTGAGATGAAGCAAAGCCCAAAAACACATACGAGGGTAATCATTTCTTCAAGAACGGAGGTGACTTGTTCGCCTCCTTTAAGCAAAGCTTCATACTCAGATGGATCTAACTTATCCTCCACATTAGTTTGATTTTGTTGTTGAGCTCCGTATCTTTCGAACAATTCTTCATCTGTGTATCCACCTCCAACCTCGTAAGGAGCGCAAAACTGAACCAGACGCTTCAATTTCTGGGTTTGTTTCGGACGGAACGAACAAGATGAGAAAGGTATAGAGCAAATAATCGATGGAAAGATTAGAGTTTCTCTTTGAGATGGTGTTGGGGTTGAAGAGAAACGAAGATGAATTGACTGTAACATATTTTCGGATTCTGAATTCTTTGAGGTTTTGGGTTTAAGCAAAGGAAGAAAGATGAAAGAATCGAAGAAGACGACGACGAGGATAATTTGATAAAGGATTATTATATTAAACAGGAAAAGCAAAAAATTAAAATCGGAAAAAAAAAGAAATCGCCGTCTGTGGGGATCGAGAACCCACGACCACGTGGTTAAAAGCCACGCGCTCTACCACTGAGCTAAGAAGGCCATGTTGATAAAGTCCTAATATTAATTATTATTATAATCAAACGTAGAACAAACCATTCATCATATAAAAAAAATTGAATTGATTTGTCAAATAAGACTCGGTTATCAATGTTGGTTATCGTATAACACTATTTAATATGAAGGTTTAATCTAGGTAAATGAACTGACAATACTAATACAATTATATGTGTTTTTAATTGGTTAAAGTTGTTAAGCTATATAGTTTTTGATCATTAATATTCTAGTTTGATACACAAAATCAGATTTTCAATTATGGAAATTGTCGTAGTTGAGATCAGCAACCATGTGGGATGAAACCCATGGAGGGGTCCAAATGATATAATGGTGTTTTATGATTCTTATTAAGTTCATTGCCTACTTAGAAAAAAAGTCGAGTTATCATATTAATCTATATATACCACATAATAAAATTAATCTAAATTCAAGGTAAGACATATATATAGTTGCTTACCAAATATAATTTAATTTTGTTGAAGTGAGAAAGCTATATATAAAAGTAGGCATGGCTAAGGATTGCTTCATATTGGCTCAATTATTACAAAATCTCACTTTCTTTCTCATTCACTATTGTCTGGCACATGCTTTATTTCCAAATCCTCTTTTAGGTGTAGCTTTATAGTACACTATAGCAATCAAATATTTTGTTCTTGCTTATAATTTATACACACGTTATCTTATATAATAGCGGTATATACAGTAAAACCTCTATAAATTAATAATGTTGGGACCACAGAATTTTATTAATTTATAGTGATATTAATTTATCTATAAATTAATAATTATTATTTTATAGTGTAAATTAATAATTAAATGATGAATTAGAACGATTTTACAAAATAAAATTATTCTTTAAGATTATCTAAATTTTATAGTTTAGAATTGAATTCTATATTTATATTAAAAAATAACAATGAATCAAAAATATTATAAATAAATTCACTTCTATACAAAGTACATACATAAATTCAAATATATGATTAATACTTCAATTGTCATCCTATAAAACAAACAAAAAATGAATATGATGCATATTTATAAACAGAAAACATTTAAAAAAATTTGGTTATTTTATGATGTTATGAAATATATTATAAGATTATAGTTTTAAAAAAACATAATATAGAGATGAGGTCTAGGAGAAATTCATTGTTAGACAAAACTAAAATCATATTTTTACATAACTACTTATATCATATATATATATATATATATATATGTATATATAGTGATTATTAATTTATGATATTATTGGGACCATATTTACATAGGGATTTCAGAAAAACTTATTATTTTATTATCTTATCGAATTTGGTTAATTTTTACACTGACCCAACTTGGGACCAACAAAATTTATTAATTTATAGTGTTTATTAATTTATAGAGTATTAATTTATAGAGGTTTTACTGTACATAGTAACTAAAATATTTTATTAATTTATAGAAGTATTAATATAATGAATAAATTTATCAAATTATAGATTATATTTTTGTTTCCTAATTTCTTTAAACAATTTAGTTTAAAATACGTTTTGTTAGTTAGAAAAAATATATTATTCTAGGACCAATGACATGTAAGAAAACAGTTATCACATACTTTACATTTTTTTAATGCAATATGAAGTATTAGAGATGGTCTTTTCAATAAAAATGTAAATTCATAAGAAAAAAGTAGCACTAGATTCAGATATTTGATGAATATATATAATTATTTATTTATGATATTGATGAAACTATATATTTCCATGCAACTAAAAAAAAGTTATCTTACTAAATTATGTTAATTGTTATTATACTAACTCAACGGGAGACTGAAATTCAAAAAAATATTATTGTGGTCATTCAGTTATAGATGTTTTACCCTAGTTAATAACTTAGGGTAGAAAATAATTAATAGTTAAAGACTATTTACACTGTTATATCTCATATATAATCTGATCAAATTTTAACCACTCAAAAACATCATAACTCATAATTCATATGCAATTTGACATGGTTTAATTTGCTAAAATATGGTGGAGTTTGTCATATGTTATATATACTGTATATATGTATATTCTCAAGGCGTTGTAATTGACTAATTTCTCTTGCCATGCTTTTATAGGAAATAATTGACAATAGAATTCCAATTGAATATTAGCTTCAATACATTAAATAAGAAATTGTTTTTTTTTTTGGTTGGTCTATTTGCCACTAGAAAATCGATGTTATGTTTCTAGTTACTTTGTATGTACTAACAATGCATCTAGGTTAGTAGGGTTTACGATTGCAAATTTTTATTATTATCTTAGTATCAATTGAATTTAAATATTTAAAGTTTGTAAAATCAAAAAGATAGTTTTTTAAAAAGTTCGAAAAGTTAACAATATCAAAACCAAAATACTATATTTTTCTTTGTATTGTGCAAAAAAAAAATATTTTTCGGAAATCAATAAAGAAAAACATTGACAGATAAAATACTTGAGTTAAAGCAATCTGAATTACTTCTTGGTCACACATAGATTATTTTCTCACTATAGATATAAAGGCAGAACGCTGACAAAACAAAAATAAGTCGTGATTTTATGCTTATTCTATAAGCCCAATTGCAGTATCAAACTGTAAAGATTTGTAAGTCTTCGGAGTTTTTTAATGATTTAAAAAAAATCATACTAGCCATCTTGTATAAAAAAAGTAGCAACACGCTTTAGTTTACTTAATTTAGGGAAGACAATTTTAAATTTCTACATTTAAAATTGACAAATTTCGATCATGGATATTTCACTTTACCATAAAACTTAATAGTTAGGCTAACACACATAAAAATATTGATTTAGTTGGGGTATGTACAAAAAATATATCTATCACTGAAAAACGTAGTTTTTCATTAGAAAAAAAAAATCAAGTGCAATCATATTATATATACTTATAAATTACAAAAATAACTTTAATGCATTGATAATCTATTTTTAATAAACCTTTTTTTGTATTTGTCCATTGCCACCATGATGTTTATGTTTTTGGATACTTTAATTTTTGTAACTAACAATGCATCTAAATATTAGGGTTTACCTTTGCGCACACATATCTATATTATTTAAAGAAGAGTACTAGAAGTAAAATTAATAAGTGTTATGCCGGTTGGTAAAATTAATAAGTGTTATTTTCTCACCATTACAAAAATATTACTTGGAGTCCATGTAATAGAGTGTGTTAGAGTTTATATAAGTAGTATTATAACAAATATATTATTAGTTTGAAGTAACACGAGTTATATGAGAGGTATTACGCCAGTCATAACCCTGCCTTATCACACTATATATATATATATATATATTACATTTTGTAATATAAACTAGAAATATATTAAACAATTTTAACTAAGATTTCTCGTGCTTATAATTCAAAAGAAGATTGTCTTGCTTGTTTTTCCAGATCTCTTGATTACGAAGCTACTTTTGTAAACAACTTTCTCCTGTTTGAGCTAACAATCATGGAGTAATATTTTAATAAGTGTGTGGTTGAAAAAAAACTAGAAATATATTATGAAAAAGGGAAAATTGTCATTTAAATTACGAACATTCAAATTTTGGCCATTTAAATCACGAACTTTTTCTGTGGCCATTCAAAACATGAGTTTTTCGTGGACTTCGTTTTTTCGTTTTTAAGACATCATCTTTCGTCGATTAAGCCAAAATGAACATCATATCCAAAAATCTGTTAACAAAACAGCTAACAAACATTTAGACATCACTAATCCATCTCTATTAGTAAGAGACGACGTCGTTTAAGGGTAAAAAAGTGAGAAATTAGAGATTTGATTTTTGGATTATGACGTTAGAATCACGATTTTGAGATATCGTTTTAGCATTAAACGACGTCGTTTCTCACTAACAAATATGATTAACGATGGCTAGCTGCTCTGTTAACGGATTTCAAGATATGATGTTCATTTCGGCTTGGTAAACGAAAGATGATGTTTTAAAAAATAAGTTAACGATAAGTTCATGTTTTGAATGGCCACATAGAAAATTCGTGATTTAAATGGCCAAAATTTGAATGTTTGTGATTTAAATGACATTTTTCCTTTATGAAAAAACTACAACTACTAATATAATATCAAAATTCACATAGTAAAATTTATTTGGACATACAACAAACAACAACGAAATCTAAGTCTATATTCGTAAAATTCCTTATTTTATTTTGAAAACAAGTACAAGTTAAAGTTCTATAATTTAATAACAATTTTTAACGTTAAAAATATAATATTAATAGATACAAAAATAACAGTAAAATTATTTGCCGTAAACTGATTACCCCTAGTATATATTATAATAGTGTTAAATATATTTGAGAAAAAATTGAGGTGATTTTTTTCAGAATTGGAACTTTCTTTGTTTAACTTAAAATAATTAGTTCTCTATATAGAGAAAAAAAAATCATAAATATATTTATTTACATTGGTAATATTTTTTGTGTGGTGCATATAGAAATAATTTACAAAAGAGTAACAAAAAAAAATAGTGACAGATAGAAATTATAAAAAGTCAAAGAAAGTTTGAATTTTTTTTCACTTTGAACTTTTAAATGAATCCACACCTTTAGATGAAATAAAACGACCGTTACATACACAGCTCCAACTAGTTAATAGCCGTAACTTCAAAATCCCGTATATACCCTCTCCACATCACGAGAAAGCCGTTAAAGCTAAAGGAAAAAAACGTAAATTCATTAAAATCTCAAAACGACAACACGGCCCCTCACAGGTCACAGTTTTATTGCCCACACCAAAAAAAATAAAAAGTTGATTGCGAAATTTAAAAAAAACGCAAAAAAGACTCAAAGGGGTAGTTTCGTCATTAATTTGAATTTTCCCTTTCTCTTCTTCTTCTTCTTCTTCACTGCCAGCTCTGCTTCAGAGCTTCTTCTTCTTCTTCATCTTCTTCACGTACGCTTCGTCGATCAGAGTAGAGAGAAACAAAAAAAATGTCAGGATTCGTTGGGATTTTGGTATCGGATCCATGGTTACAGAACCAATTCACACAAGTCGAGCTTCGGAGTTTGAAATCTCACGTACGTATACGTTTAATTTTTGTTCTCTCAATTGATTTTTTTTTTCCGATCTGATTCTTCCGATTTCCATAGTTCACGAGCATGAGGAGAGAGAGCGGTAAGCTTATAGTATCAGACCTCGCGTCAAGGATGGGGAAATCAAAACTAGTCGGAGATCAAAACCTAAGCGACGAAGAGAGATCAACGCTGATCCAAAATTTTCATCCCAATTTAAACGATGAAGTCGATTTCGAGTTTTACCTAAGAGTCAGTATCCAAAACTCTACAGATCTCTTTGTGGTGATTTGAATTTTAAATCGCTAATTTTTGTTTTTATTGTAGATTTATTTGAATCTTCAAGCGCATGTGAACGCTATTATAGGAAGCGGTGTTAAGAACTCGTCTTCTGCGTTTCTTAAAGCAGCTACGACGACTCTATTGCATACGATTAGTGATTCTGAGAAGTCTTCTTATGTTGCTCATATTAATAATTATTTATCTGGAGATGAGTTTTTAAATAAGTACTTACCGATTAATCCGTCTTCGAATGATTTATTCGAAGTTGCGAAAGATGGTGTTTTGCTTTGGTAAGTTTCTTAGTTTAGATTCTATGATTCTTGAAATGTTTTAACTTTGATGATGATTGGGTTTTTGTTTCTGATGTGATGTAGTAAGCTTATAAATGTGGCTGTTCCTGGAACGATTGATGAACGAGCGATTAATACTAAGAGTATGCTTAATCCATGGGAGAGAAATGAAAATCATACGCTTTGTTTAAACTCTGCAAAGGCTATTGGGTGTACTGTTGTTAATATTGGAACTCAAGATATCATTGAAGGAAGGGTAATGTTGAATCTGTAACTCTTAACTCAAAGTCTATCATTAGTTGTTCTGTATCTTGAAATATTGGTGATGGCTATGACTAACAACATTTCACTGCTTCTCTAATTTCAGCGTCATCTTGTGCTCGGTGTGATTTCTCAAATCATCAAGGTGAGGCTCTATTGCTACTTACTGCTATTTGTTTGTTTTTGTTATGATTAATGTGTTAGTAATCTTTATTGTGAATGTTCTGTGTAGATACAATTGTTAGCAGACCTTAACTTGAAGAAAACTCCCCAGCTGGTGGAATTGGTTGGTGATAGCAAGGTAAATACAACTCACTCATTGTCTTGATACTTGTTGTACGAAACAAATGTCCAAAGACAATTTTCTTTAGTGAAAAGAAATTGACTTTGTTTCAACTTTTATGATTAACAGGATGTGGAAGAGCTGATGAGTTTACCACCTGAGAAGATCTTATTGAGATGGATGAATTTTCAGTTGAAAAAATCTGAATACAAGAAAACGGTCACAAACTTTTCCTCTGATGTAAAGGTATTCAAAGGCTGATGTCAAGTTATGAGTTCTTAAGTGGTTGGTTTAACCAAAATTTTCTATGTTCTATAGACTCTTTTATATGGCTGATGACATGGGTTTCTGCAGGATGCGGAAGCTTACACTAATTTACTGAATGTCCTAGCACCAGAGCACAAGAATCCATCACATTTTGCAGTTAAAAGCTCATTTGAGAGAGCAAAACTTGTTCTCGAACATGCAGACAGAATGGGATGTAGGAGATACTTGACGGCTAAGGATATTGTTGAAGGCTCCCCAAATCTTAATCTTGCTTTTGTAGCACATATATTCCAGCACAGGTGAAAGATACACTTCAAACATAGACAGTTCATGTAAAAGGTAACATCTTTAGTGTTGGTCTAACAGATTAGAACAACGCTTTTATTTTCCCCCAGGAACGGTCTTTCAACACAAACAAAGCAGATATCTTTTCTGGAAAATCTAGCTGATGACACCCAAATTTCAAGAGAAGAAAAAGCATTCCGGTTTTGGATTAACAGCTTTGATAGTTTGCTATACATAAACAACGTGTTTGAAGATCTCAGAGATGGGTTAGTATTTCAGCATTGAGTATAAGAAATGGTTAATAGAGTGTAAAATGTATATCTAACACCGAGTTACCTGTTTGTCAACAGGTGGATACTATTGCAGACACTAGACAAGGTGTCTCCAGGCATTGTTAACTGGAAAATAGCAAGCAAGCCTCCCATTAAATTGCCATTCAAGAAAGTAGAAAACTGTAATCAGGTTGTGAAATTAGGGAAGCAGCTCAAATTCTCTCTGGTAAACATTGCTGGAAATGACATTGTTCAAGGAAACAAGAAGCTCATACTAGGTAAGTTTTCCAATTCTATGATTTATGTGTTTCTATGAACCAACTTAAATTATAATGATGTCTTGTTAAACCTCTTCCAGCATACTTATGGCAATTGATGAGATACAACATCCTGCAACTTCTTAAGAACTTGAGATTCCATTCCAACGGCAAAGAAATAACAGACGTTGATATATTGGAATGGGCAAATGCTAAAGTTAGAAACAATGGATGCAAAACACGCATGTACAGTTTCAGGGTAAGTAGCTCTCCTGCTTCATTTCTTTTACATACACACTCCATAAGACAATACAGGACCAATACAATGAAAATGGTGGTCCAAGTAAAAAAATAGTTGTGGCCCTTTCAATAATATTTGCTTTAAGAATCTGTAGGAAACAAAATGTTAAGTAATCCTTTTGCTTTGTCGGGTTTGTCTTTCGAACCAAACATGTGTGAGTAACAAATGATGTCTGAATTTGACAGGACAAGAGCTTATCCGATGGAATCTTTTTCTTGGAGCTACTGAGTTCAGTGCAGCCAAGATCCGTAAACTGGAGTCTTGTTACAAATGGAGTAACTGGTAATGAACTGTTTAATATCTGTTTCTTTGTTTGTTTCTGTTTGTACATTAAAAGTTAATAAGGACAACACTTGCTAAACATATACAGATGAAGAGAAAAAGATGAATGCAACATACGTGATTAGCATAGCAAGGAAACTTGGTTGCTCCATATTTTTACTCCCTGAAGACATAATTGAGGTACACTTTAAAACCTAATCAATTTAACAATTATCAAAAGATTTGTATTTTTTATGTGTGTGAAAATATTATGAACAGGTGAATCAGAAGATGATGCTAACATTGACGGCAAGTATAATGCATTGGACTCTCAAAGAACCTCTTCATCTTAATAAGCCAACAGGATCTCCTGATAACCACTGTGGAAGTCTGCTCGACGATTCTACTTCTGATTCCTCCATAGAATAGTATATTTATCTTTAAGAGTTTTACATGTGATGTTATTAATTATGGTGCTCATTCGTATTTTTTATATTTAGTTTTGGGTGTAAAAAACAATATTAAAAATTTGAAATGTCATCGGCGAATATTGACATATATCCAATCCAACTACGAAATAATACATTAACTAGATCACGACATGTTGAATTTTTATTTATACAATTATACTTGTTTATTCATCATAATATTGTTTGTAGTTATAGTTATTCTCGCCGTCTATAATAAAGATCATAATTCATTCCACTATATAACACATTATAGTTAATCTGTAGCATGCGATAAACATTTTAAATATATATATGTTTAACAAAATCAAAATAGAGTATTTATAAATTTAAGCGTTTTGATCTGTTAAATTTTCATGACATTCTTTAAAAATATCAAGTTAAATGTTCCATATTAAATAATTTATTAAGTTTACTGTAGTATATAAATAATATATTTCAGCAAAAAATATATGAAATTGAATATAAATATTCAAATTCTGACATGTTACTCAAGTTTGAATGTTTGACCCGCTATAATTTTTCTTCCTAGAATAATTTATATTTGTATTAAAAATTCAAATTATGGCATAAGTGGAAAAAATCTACATTTTATTTATCTAATATATGAATAATATGATGATTTATTTGTTTCACAAAAATGTAATCAGACTTATGTCACCACAAACAGAGACTAAAGCAAGTGTTGGATTCAAAGCTGGTGTTAAAGAGTATAAATTGACTTATTATACTCCCGAATATGAAACCAAGGATACTGATATCTTGGCAGCATTCCGAGTAACTCCTCAACCCGGAGTTCCACCTGAAGAAGCAGGGGCTGCGGTAGCTGCTGAATCTTCTACTGGTACATGGACAACTGTGTAGACCGATGGGCTTACCAGCCTTGATCGTTACAAAGGACGATGCTACCACATCGAGCCCGTTCCAGGAGAAGAAACTCAATTTATTGCGTATGTAGCTTACCCCTTAGAGGATCTGCGAATCCCTCCTGCTTATACTAAAACTTTCCAAGGACCACCTCATGGTATCCAAGTTGAAAGAGATAATAATGATTAATAAAAAAAATTAATATGGTAAGTTGATATCAAATCTTATACAATAAGTTTATTTTGAGCGATTATTCATCTTTCTGAACATTAACAATGTATTTTTCATTTTTTTTATAATTTAAATTCATTATATGAATGATATGATGATTTATTTGTTTCACAAAAATATAATCAGATAAATATAAGAGATGAAGTATAATGATTAGTAAAAAATTAATATGGTAAGTTACATATCAAATCTTACACAATAAGTTTATTTTGAGCGATTATTCATCTTTTTGAAAATAATTAATGTATTTTTCATTTTTTATAATGTAAATAATTTGCATAAATTATTATTTGACATATTTATCTGTAATGACTATTATTACTTTGTTCTTTGAAACCTACATTTATATTGACATTTGACCGTAAATATATATATCCTTATAAATGTTATTTTCATTGTGTACTTTCGTTTAAATAAAGATTGAATCAACATGAATTAATTAGAAAAATTCAATATCCACATTTGTTTATATAGTTTTTGAGTCATACTACAAAAATTGATGTCGATTAAAGAAAGTTATTTTCACGCGAAATGTGTGTTAAGTAGTATGGTTTATATTCCTTAATTTTTTTATATATATAATGCTACGGTAAAACCTATATAAATTAATACTATATAAATTAACAATCTCTATAAATTAATAAATTTATCCGTTTCCAAGTTGGAACCAGTGTAATTTAGACACACTTCGATAAAATAATAAGTTAATTATTTTTTTTGAAAATCTTTTATAAATATATGGTCCCATCAATATTATAAATTAATAATTAGGTAAAATTTTCAAAATATATATATATATAGACACATTAGTTTTTGTTAGAGTTTATTTCTAATATTTTACTATATCAAAATTTTTTAGCATTCTCTTTCAAGACAAATAATTATTATTTTCTTTGTAATTAGTTATATAAAATACTAATTATCATGATTAAATCTTATTTTTAAATACCTTTATGAAAAAACTTTCCAAATTAGGAAAATCTCTCTATATTAATAGATTTTCATGGTCCCAACATTATTAATTTATAGAGGTTTTATTGTATTAACTATACCACTTTTTGTAATTAATTTTACTTTTATTTTTTATTTATGTAAGAAAAAATTTAAAATCATTGGTAAAGAAAAAATTAAATTGAAATGTCACATAAAAATATATTCAATTCAACGACAATATGATTCATTTTGGTATCCAGCTATTAGTAACTCAACATGTTAAATTTCACCAATCCATAGAAATGGAATATGATTCATTTTGGTATGGATGCCCAAAATTTGAGTTCCATGACATAGACGACCTAACCCAACTTTGATTTACAACGAAAACGAAATATCTGTTATTTGATAAAGGAGGGTAATCATTGCAACAATGTTTTTCTAATCATGTTTAATCCATAAAAACATGTAATTTATCCACTATTTATAAGTGGCTCATATCATGTATGATGTAATAATCATTTTCCGAAAACTCTAGTGTAATAACTTTCTATTTCTGATTTGATATAAATACAGAAAATTAGAAGGAAAAACAAAAGAAATAGAAAGAAAAAACTAAGCAAAACATATTTTTGTTTTAATTTTATTTGCATTTCTACAATTTATGTGATTTATGTGATAATAGACCTAAGATTTTGATCTAAATTTGTTAGTTATACTAGGATTTAACCCGTGGTCCATAATTTAATATATTTGTTTGATTTATTATTTTCGTAGTTAGTTTATATACTATAGTTTTATACGTGTTTATATCATTTTAATTTTATATATTTTTATGAATTTGTATAATAAGTAGACTCATAAATATATGTGGTCAATCCGCGATACACTTCCCCTAAAAAAAAAATTGTTGTAAATAAAAATTTATATTTTAACTTAACCCGTAAATTTTTTTAATATAGACAACCCGTAAGAAACATATAATCATATTTATATAAACTCAAAACCGTTCAATCATATTTATTTACAATATTATTATATTTTAAATATTTTTAGAAATTTTTGTAGAGTTTAAATATTTTTAATATTTTAAATATTCTATAAAACTTTAAAATTTTAATTTGGATACATGAGAAATCAAAGTTCATGTTCATTTGTAGTTGTGAACATATTAGTACTATTTATAATGGTTTTGAACTATTATCTAAATTTTTTTACCTTATAGACGTTGTACATATATTTTTTCTTTATCGTTTGAGTTATATACGTCCGTTTTCAAAAATGTAAATTGCAAAATGTGTGAAAAAATTTGTATTTTTATTATAAATATATTTTATGTAATAATATAAATTAAAACAAATAAGATTACATAAATATATTGGAGAGAGATTCGATTTATTAGAAAGAGACATTTTAGGAAATCTTTTTGATGTAATAAATATTTGTTTCCAATTTTACAATTTGCTTGTGATTTAATTATAAAATTTACTTTTAATTTTTGTTATTTATTCAATTGGCAAGGGTTTGATTATGCAAATATTATAAAACAAAAGGTTATAAACCTAAATAGATTTTAGTACCAAATGTACTTCAAAAATGTATATATAGATTTAAGTAAGCATATGGTGAAGTAAATCATATCTATGATACTTCATATTCAAAAACAAGAATGTCCCACACTCACAAAGTTACAAGTCACAAATCTCTTCAACTCACTTTATACTTCTTTTATCGAAAAAAACTAAACTTTAGACTTTAATTGAGCAGATCATGTTACCTTTTCTGAATATGACGAACGTTTAGGGTGAAGAATGTTGACTCTTTAAGTCTTAACTCTTAAGCCTTACTTTTAAAACACTCAAATTGTAAAATTCAAATTAAAAGGTGTGGGAGGGGGTTAAATTGACACTTTTCCTAAAGTTTTTGGGCAATTTTGATAAAATCTCTGAAGTTTCTGGAGAAGTAGGACCAACAAGTATGTTCTCTTTTGGCGCCTCTGCTGTAATCTCACATTCACACACGGTTTAAAGCTTTCTTCCAATCTCTGCACATGGTTTTCTCCAGTTTCACTCACTGCTCGACTCACAGAGAGAGTGAGTGATCCAATGCAGTACTCTCCACTGCACTTATGGTGCATATCAGTGGTCGTTTTCTTGTCGGTCACCGGAACCCTAGCCGCCGACCCTTACGTCTTCTTCGATTGGACTGTCTCTTACCTCACTGCTTCTCCTCTCGGAACTCGTCAACAGGTTGTTCAGTTTTCTACAGTTATCATCTAATTCCAATTCGAAACTTTCAATTTTTAAGATTCTAAATTTGGAAAGTTTCGATTTTTAAGATTCCCATTTGAAAAATTTCGATTTTTGAGATCTCGAGTGTTTTGGGTTGTTGCTTGTGTATTCGATTTCAAGGTAATTGGGATAAATGGGCAGTTCCCTGGACCAATTCTAAACGTGACTACGAATTGGAATGTTGTTATGAATGTGAAGAATAATCTTGATGAGCCATTGCTTCTTACATGGTCGGTAATGAAGTCTATTCTTATGTTCTATTCTAAGTATTTGTATGATTTTGATTTGGTCACTAAAACTATGTTAGTGGTTTGTAGGAATGGAATACAACAAAGGAAAAACTCATGGCAAGATGGTGTTTTAGGAACTAATTGTCCAATCCCTGCTGGTTGGAATTGGACTTATGAGTTTCAAGTTAAAGATCAGATTGGGAGTTTCTTTTATTTCCCTTCTATAAATTTCCAGAGAGCTTCTGGTGGGTATGGAGGGATTATTGTCAATAATCGAGATATCATTCCGGTTCCTTTTGCTCGTCCGGATGGTGATATCACTCTCTTTATCAGTGATTGGTATACTAAGAGCCATAAGGTTTAGAAGCCGTAAACTTTCTTTAGTGTGACTGTCTTGTCTCTTTTGTTATGCTTAACATTTCAAACATTTTTTTTTGGTATCAGAAGCTGAGGAAGGATGTTGAGGGTAAGAAAGGCCTTGGACCTCCAGATGGTATTCTCATCAATGGTTTTGGACCTTTTCCTTACACTCGCGAGCTTGCTTCGAATGGGATTCCTTTTGGGACTATAAACGTTGAACCAGGTATCCTTGTAAAAAAGATTCCTTTTTGTTGAATCTTCATTTGGTTTATAGTTTGAGTCTTGACCTGCTCTGACCACGTTTATATCTTTATTGTTACTAGGAAAAACATACCGTTTTCGTGTTCACAACTCTGGGATTGCGACCAGCTTGAATTTCAGAATACAGAATCACAACTTATTTCTTGTTGAGACGGAAGGGTCTTACACAGTTCAGCAGAATTATACGAACATGGACATTCATGTGGGTCAATCTTTTTCATTTTTGGTCACTATGGATCAATCTGGTAGTAATGACTACTACATTGTTGCCAGCCCAAGGTTTGCTACATCCGTCAAAACTAGTGGAGTCGCTATTTTGCGCTACTCTAGTTCCCAAGGACCAGCTTTAGGTCCACTCCCTGATCCTCCTGTTGAGTTGGACGCATCTTTCTCAATGAACCAAGCTCGATCTTTAAGGTTGTTAACAACAATGTATAGTTATGTTTCATACTAGGAAATATCTTGGCAGAATGTATTTTCTATTAAGCATAATCTGGAACTCCTTTTTAAGAATGCAATTTTACTTGTTGCTGATGGAATGGCTATTTGGTAGGTTGAATCTCTCGGCTGGGGCTGCCCGCCCAAACC
Source organism: Capsella bursa-pastoris (assembly GCA_036452645.1). Lineage (NCBI taxonomy): Eukaryota > Viridiplantae > Streptophyta > Magnoliopsida > Brassicales > Brassicaceae > Capsella > Capsella bursa-pastoris. Next base: position 10,118,262 of record CP144198.1, on the reverse strand, counting down.
CTCAGGGGTCTTTCAAATATGGCCAGATCACAGTAACTGATGTGTATGTAATTGTCAACCGACCACCAGAGATGATAGAGGGACGATGGCGTGCCACTCTTAATGGTATATCGTATTTACCTCCTTCAACACCCCTAAAGCTTGCTCAGCAATACAACATCTCAGGGGTATACAAGTTGGATTTTCCAAAAAGACCGATGAATAGGCATCCCAGGGTTGATACCTCTGTCATAAACGGCACATTCAAGGGATTCGTGGAAATCATATTTCAGAATAGTGACACCACTGTTAAGAGCTACCACTTGGATGGTTATGCATTTTTTGTTGTTGGGTAAGGTTGCATTAGTTATATTACATCCAGTTATGTGATCAGTCATTGAAAGATAATGGACAATGTGATTGTAAAATTAAAGAATGATGTCTGTTTTGAAGGATGGACTTTGGTCTGTGGACAGAAAATAGCAGAAGTATATACAACAAGGGGGATGCGGTTGCTCGATCTACTACGCAGGTTTTATGACCTGAAACTGAAATGTTACATCTGTTTTCTATGTAATTCTAAAAAGCTAGTTTGTTTACAGGTGTATCCTGGTGCATGGACGGCCATATTGGTTTCTTTGGACAATGCTGGCATGTGGAACCTTCGAATAGACAATCTCGCCTCATGGTATCTAGGCCAAGAAGTATACTTGAGTGTGGTTAATCCAGAGATTGACATGGACTCATCTGAAAATTCCGTTCCTGGAAACTCCATATATTGTGGTCGGCTCTCACCATTACAAAAGTAAGGTTTGCAGAATGTAATTAGTGCTTGCTGGAGACAGTTTAATTGGAGTTTGTTTGTTTCTTCTTTTAGAAATCTCATGTCACATGTAGTTTAATGGAGATAAACTTGTTGCATTGACATGTGTCTTGGTTTTTCTGCAGAGATCAAGCACAGAGGGTACATTTCTCGGGATCACTGCGATCCATATTTGTGACAAACAGTGGGTTTCTCCTCGTTCTTTTTGCAATCTTGGTCAATAGTTTAGCAAGATGACAGATTCTGAGCTTCTCAGGACTGATTGTATGCCACTTATTTCATTTTAGAAGTTGAGAGCGTTTGGTGTAACAGTAGAAACTTGAAGATCACAGATGATGTGCTTCTTGTTTATGCATAGAGTTTTATTCAGCCATCAACATAATGTTATGCCGTAAGGCTTGCATTGAAATATAACATTATTATTAGATGAACTTGGTGAGAAGACAGCATCATGTTTGTAATACTAAAGATTATTGATTCTACTGCTTATGTACCATTGGAAATAATAATTTTGGCCACTGAATATTATAGATGGATTACTCCATAAAAGAGTGAAAGATCAAGATGGAGTTATATTATCCTTGCAAGCATATCCAAAATGTTAAATACTAATCTCTCTTTCTTTCTCAGTAAGTAGATACTTATTACTTTCGAATAGAGCACCATAACTAAGTTATCTTAAGATACCATTATCAAGTATTCACCATACGACCTTAACCCGGTTTGGCTACCTTGACTGGTGATTGTTTGGGGTCGAAACCAAACTGAAGTTAACACAACAAGTGGTGGTCAAAAGAGAATTGTTAGTTTCACATTTTATGTTTAAAAACTTAAAAACAAGAAAACACTACATTTACACAAAGTCAACTCAAGTTAATGTAATAAAATTGAATACACAAAACTTTAACACATGAGTTACATGTTGAGACAAGATTTAAAACTGATGTTACTGTTTGTTTCCTAATCCTATAAATTCTAAGTTTCTTCCAATATCAAAAACCATCCCAAGCATCTAAGTCTAAACAAAACCATAAACAAAGAACGAATCAGATAGAATAAAGGATTAACAAGAAAGATGGCAAGCAAAATTTTCCTCTCAATCTTCTTAATTCTTTCCCTTTGTGCTGCCACTTTTGCCACTCAAGGAGTCGCTCATACACAAACGCCACCAACGGTTCCAGGACTTTTCCTACCAGGTTCACCTATTGATCTTGTAAAATGTTGGTCGTCTCTCTTCAACGTAGAAGGATGTGTGCTCGAAATCTCCAAATCAATTTTCTCCGGAAAATTCGAAAATGTCCAAACCGCATGTTGTAAAGCTTTTTCGACCTTAGATGCTAACTGTTGGCCTCATATGTTTCCATTGAATCCGTTCTTCCCTCCTCTCCTCAAGGATACATGCGCTCGCATTGTCCCCGGCTCCCCTACACACAATTAAGAGCAAGAATGATTGATGGTCGTCTACACTTTCTAAATCAGTCGTTAGCTCCAAAGTCTAATGAATTTTAATCTTAATTTTTGTTAGCAAAATCATAATGTGAACGCTCTCTATAGGTCATCTCAATAAAGTAGAATTTTTAGCAAAATCCATTCAAAAGTTTCCTTATTTAGCACTTTTCTCAATGTTTCTTTGATCACAAATATATGAGAGTAGTAGTATTGAAAATGGTTTACATCAGAAAGTCTTATCTCAAAATTCAATAACCAGATAAACCCTCTCATTAGTCAAGAATATGATTCTTACTTACTCTCATATTACTCACTCAAGAAGATGATTCTTACTTACTTCTTAATGTGGCGAAGCACTAATGACTATTACACATAAACTAAAAGTGTCCACTTTGCTAATTAAAGAGTTTTTTGATACGATACAAAAAAAAGTTAGTAATTTTTACGGTTGACTTTTGAAAGTTGAAACCTTTACGATACCAAAACCTCTCCAATGGTTTCCATTGTCTTTCAAGCACCAACCTTTTTAACACCCAAGAATTACCCATTCTCATCTCCGACCTCTACTCGAAGGACTCGGCATGGAGCTTCTCCATTACTTCGTGTTACAGCGTCTCGCAGCTCCTACGATGTCGTCGTTGTTGGTGGTGGGATCATCGGACTGACCATAGCCCGTCAATTCCTTACCGGGTCGGATCTATCCGTTGCCGTTGTTGATAAAGCCGTCCCTTGCTCTGGTGCCACTGGTGCCGGTAACAAATTGGATCTGAAATCACATTACCCTCTTGGATTTTGCAAATAAAGTTGGAGTCTTGGAGTGAATAGAGTTGACTTAACTTGAAATTTGTGGTTTTAAGAATTCAGGGCAGGGATATATATGGATGACACATAAGAAACCAGGCAGTGATGTATGGGACTTGACCTTGAGGAGTCATCAACTTTGGCACAACCTTGCAGAGAGCTTAATCGATGAAGGTCTTGATCCTGAAGAGTTGCTTGGTTGGAAAAAGACAGGTTTTTTATGAATACCCACTTCGTATTTGTTTAAGATTTAGTGAATTTGGAGCTCTTTGACTCACTTTGTTTATCTAATGACATTGCCTTGATTCTTATATAGTTCCTTAGCCAATTGGGTACTATACACTATTAGTTTGGTTCTTTTGGCAGTGTTATTTTCATCGTGTTCAACAAAATGGTTATAGTCTTGTAAATGTTATAATTTAGTGTATTGGTGTCATCTGCAGGAAGTTTACTAATTGGAAGGACCTCTGAGGAATGTGTTGCTCTAAAACGAAAGGTTCATGAGCTATCTGAAGCTGGGTTAAGAACTGAATATTTGTCTAGTGCTGATTTGTTTTTAAAAGAGCCTTCGGTTCTTGTGGATGATGATTCCGGGGCTGCATTTCTTCCCGATGATTCGCAGTTGGATGCTCATCGTGCGGTTGCTTATATTGAGAAGGTTGCTAGTTTTTCCTGGATAGTTGAATGTCTCATGTGACTCTTTGCTTTGTGGTTAACTGTTTTGTTTGAGTTATTCAGGGAAACAGAGAGTTTGCAACAGAAGGAAGATATGCTGAGTTCTATCATGAACCTGTTACAGGTTTAATAAGGTTGCTTATCTTCTTTTTAGCTGAATCGGAACTCTTCTGAACCAGAAATACAAAAGCTTTCTGTAATCTAGGGACCAATGTGAAATAAATATTCATAACTGTATGAGATATTTGTGTCTAGTTTACCGTCACAATTTCCTAATTTTGGTACCTTAAGAGGCTGGCTTCATTGTATATTTGATTCAGGTCTGAGGGGCATGGTACGGAGGTTACAGGTGTTAAGACTTCTAAACGCAACTTGTATGGTAAGAAGGCTACTATAGTAGCTGCTGGTTGCTGGAGTGGAACTCTCATGCATGAATTGCTTAAAGACTGCAACATTTTGCTGGACGTTCCTGTGAAGCCAAGAAAGGTTTGAACTCTTGTCTGATTGCTCATTCTTCCATTTCATTTACCCCGTTATCAATCTCGAGAAAATGCCATCCAAGAGGTCTAGAAATTCTGGAAAGCTGAGTTCTTGAAAGTTATTGTTTACGAGTAACAACTATACTTTTGTTTTTCGAATTAATTCGCTGCAAGCTTCCAGAATATGCAAACTCTGAAAATAGACTACTTTTTGATTATCCATCTTATTACTTTGCAGGGGCATCTACTTGTGGTAGAGAATTTTGACTCGTTCCATTTAAATCATGGGATAATGGAGGCTGGTTATGCGAATCATCAAAGTGCTTCAGTTTCAGGATTGGATGTCGATGAACGAATGCTATCTATTTCCATGACAGCCACAATGGATACAACAGGAAACCTTGATCTTGGTAATTTTTAATTTCATGAGTTTATGTCCACCACTTGACTCCTGAACCACTTATCTTGTATGCTACAAATGTTTACCAATCACACATGATATACATCTCTAATTTCAGGGAGCAGCCGTGAATTTGTTGGTTTTCACACTGAAGCTGATGAGTTTATAATAAGGTGCATATGGGAGCGTGCAGCAGAATTCTTTCCCAAGTTACGAGATATTTCCCTCGAAGATTTCATCCGTAACAGGAAAGTGAGAGTCGGGTTGCGCCCTTACAGTAAGTCTCTTGCTTCTAAAAGCTTCAAAGATACTTGAAACCGGTGTTTGGAATGATCACAAAATCTGAACGTGTCTTTGAAATGATAATAGTGCCCGATGGGAAGCCAGTAATAGGATCTGTGCCTGGATTACAAAACTTGTACTTGGCAGCTGGGCATGAAGGAGGAGGACTTTCCATGGTAAGTAAAGATGTATACATATAATGTTCTAAAACCTTTCTCAAGAACATTATCATGATTATTGGTTTCTTGAAATCGTTTAGGCTCTAGGAACAGCGGAAATGGTATCGGACATGGTACTGGGGAAACCGTCACAGGTAGCTAGTTCAACGTTTGGTGTTAAAGGACGCTGTTATTGAGAAAATTGACGCAGTTTGGTTTAGTTAAGGGACTGAATCCTCTTGAGCATTGTTGTTGCTGAAATGGATTCTCAAAAGGGAGTTTGGTGTCTAAATGTTTTGAGGAATGTTTGTCTTAGGCATCCTTGTCTATGGTCAAGTATCGTTTTGTTTTCTATGTTTATTTATAATTTTGCGTTTGGAGTGTTACTAAAGGATGATGACGATTATTACCACCGTTTGCATTTGTATGCTAAAAATGCTTAGAAGCCATTCCCATTTCCTGCAATCTGCATCCCCCAAAAACGCATGTTAGTTGGATGAGCCAAATTCTGAGTAAATTAAAGTAAAATATACAGAAACTTATCTAATATCTACTAGGATTGCTCCCCTGAGTATCTGAAGTAGTTTTTACCCATCTGCAAAAGTCAATCAAAATTTAGTCCAGGAGGGTAGAAGCCTAAAGTTATTATTCATGTCTAAGAAAAAAAGGAATCTGAGTTCTTTGATAGCTGGACATAACATACCTAAAACTTCTTATAAGGTGCTTTATACAAAATCAATCATCAAAGGTGCTTCGGAATTGTATACTTAAAGAAAACAATCTAAGAAAAATTATACTGTTACGTACGTACAAGCTTATAATCAATTATTCGTCAGGAAATTCAATCCAAAATTACTGAGAATAAATATATGAGATAATCAGTTCTCATGTCACACAAACATTTAAAATTTAAGCCTTGAGAAACCTGAGATGTTAACAAAGCAATATATCCGATATAAAGAGCAAAACGTTCTCCCCAATATAAGAAAAGAATCACAAAAGACATTAAGGTTCAGGTTTGGATTAGGAGAATGTAAGTAACTTACTAAAGCCAACAAGTATTGAAGATTAGAAACCGAAAAAGAAGGACGTACCTGAGAAAGAAACCAGAGCTTTGCATGTTGATGTACACCACAAATGCCAGCTTCTTCTAAGGCATAAGACAAAAGCTTAAAGCATATAGTCATCCTATGCTTGAAAAGATCAAAGGCTCAGTACTTTCATAGAAAATAAGTATTCTTTTGTATAGTAAATAACCTTTGGTTTTGTAGAAGACATGACCTAGTAACCCTTTAGCTTCCCTTTAAATCCTGCAATTTCAATACAACTTTGCAGTTTCGTAAACAGGTCTAGGAATCATAATGTGCATCATAACTATGAAAGAGAGAACGTTTAACTGACCAAAATTTGCAGAGTTTCTACAATACCTCAATCTCTAGGTAAAGAATCAAACACACATGTAAAGCTTCAGAATACTGCAATAATCTCAACAAGGTTCAATTACCTATAACCGGTGCCTTATTTTAACTCCTACAAGCCGTATTAGTAAGTCCTACAATACAGCTTCGACATTGTTATAGAAGTTGTCCTTGACAGATCTTACAATGATTTAGAAGCCATTCCCCTGATTTGCAATCTGCATCCCCCAAAAGAGTAAAAGGAGGAGGCAAATTTAGAGACTAATTTAAGTAAAAGATAAATAAACTTATCTAATATGGACTGGGATTGCTCCCATGCAAGCAAGCAGTAGTTTTATTCATCTGCAAAATCATCATCATTCTCATATGAAGTCATTCTACAGAAATTTACAAAACATTCTAAAACACAAATGTAAAGCATCATTCTCACCTATATGGCCTCCAGGATTTTGCTGAACTCCAGCTTGTTCTCGTTCTTTACACGTGAAAGATGCTTTTTTCTGGTGGACAATCTGCAACAAGACACCAAATAAAGAAGGATATCACACCCCTCAGGTAAGCAATCATAGTTACTGCTCCCAGTCGTGACCTCCCCTTACAAATGCAGTAAAGAACTTACAACGCGGGAAACCAGACGACTAACTCAATCTGATCCACATCATGAGCAATTGCAAACAACATATAGGTTTCAGAAAAGATTCCTGCAGCGAGCTTACTAATTTCTAGAGAGTGACAATTGAATTAATCAGTAAGGGAAGATACATGCTTGATGAGGTAAGTCCATACTTCAAAGCAATTGGATTCTTCGACTTAGAATGTTTTTCCCGCAGCCTCACACTGAGCCTTCTTGAGAAAACGCTCCTTCTTGGCAGCTTTGTCTTCAGGCCTACACTTGAGAAGAACCTTAAACAGAGAAGTGGCGGCAATTATATAAACATTGGGTTAAACAGCTAAATGGTAATAAAAAAAAAAACAGAGCAACAAGAGGAATAGAGAAGAAGACCTAAGCTTTTGTGTGACCTTCAACCTCTGCTTCAGGATACACAAGAATCTACAGTCATAGAAACAATGTATATGATCACAAATTCAAACAGCAACAAGGTGTTTAGAGGGCAAACCGTTCGGCAAAGAAAGAAAAGAGAGAGAGACAGAGAGACCAAAACTTAAGGCTTTCAAATTACTTAATAGCTGTTACGAAAACCGTTCCTGCATATGATTTAGGGATGACATCTCCAGAAAATATAGGAAGTGCAATTTCCAGCAAACATTAATACACCTTAAGTCGCATAAAGACACAGTAGCTTCCCTTGACATTCGAAAGATGCTTTTAAATCCTGTAATTTAAAATGCTTTGGTAGCCATTCCACTGATCTGCAATCTACATCATCGATCAAATTTTACAAAATCATCATCAGTCAAAATCTTAGTCCAAGATAGAAATCTAAAGCTATACTTCATAGAATCTAAAAAAAAAAACGAATCCAGCTATTAAATAGCTGGCCATTAAGATACATAAAACCTTTTATAAGGAGCTTAACAAAAATTAATCACCTAAAGTGCCTCAGAACTAAATAGCTAACCATAACAATTCATCCACACACAACTTAGCTTCAGAATTAAAATGTGAAATGAACTCATGCGACCTGCAAACAAACATCAAACGCAGGCAACAACAAATTTCAAAGATTGGAAATTGAAAAAGAAGGGTGTACTTGAGAAACGAACCAGAGCTTTGCTTTGCTTTCTGAGGATGTAGTATTGTTCCATTAGCTTCCCCTGGATTTCGAAAGATAACCCTTTTAAATCCTGCAATTTCAATACAACTTTGCAATACAAATTTGCAGTTTCGTGAAATATAACCCTTTTAAAGAGAGAACGTTGTAACCGACCAAAATATGCAGAAATTTCTACAATACGTGAATCTCTAGGTAAAGAATCAAACACACATGTGAAGCTTCACAACACTTCGAACAATACTTTCAACGAGGTCCAAACTAAATTATAAACGGTACCTTATTTTCAACTCCAAACAAGACAGTTAGTAAAGTCTTACAACACATCCTAGGGAGTTTATGAAAGCAATCCCCGAGAGATCTTACAATGCTTTAGAAGCCATTCCCATGTTCTGCGTATCTGCATCCCACAAAAAAAGAATGTCAACTAAAGTAAAATTCAGAGAGTAATAAAATTGAGTAAAAGGAATAGAAACTTATCTAACAGGACAGACAGGGCTCGATCAACAGATCCATAATCATCGAAAGCTGTGATCAAGCATCGGAAATTTCAATCAAAACAAGTTGCGATAAACCAAAACTTGAAACTGAAACAAAGGATCGTACCAAACAGAGCGAGATGATATTTTTAAACAACAAAATCAATCCGATAAAATACAAGGAGGTTCAGATTCAAAGTTACGAACATTGTTAGGGTTTTGAATATCTTCACGATCAACCGATTCTGAGTTCCGTCGTCATCTTCTCGATCGCCGTCTTTGCAGCGAGAGAGAGAGAGAGAGAGAGAGAGAGAGAGAGAGAGAGAGAGAGAGAGAGAGAGAGAGAGAGAACCACACAACACAATCTGAATTTGAGAGATCGTACAATGCATTGTTATATATATGAATTCTCACGAATTCGAAAAAGGACCGTTGCGTTTCCAACGGCTCAATTAGAGAAAGAAAGAGATTTCTCAAAGGTCGGTGTTTTGTGATTTTTGAGATTTTCTGGGTTTTATACCCAAACGGTCGAAACTCGACACATATCTCTATTTCGTAATTGAAAAGGATACTTTTTTGGATTTAATTTCACGTTTTCACGTCCACGGTTTAGTTCTTCTTAATGACGGTTTGAAGGAAGCATCATCAATTTAACTAAACCAAACCGATATTATTTACAATTTAAACCAAACATAATTCAGAACCGGTACTTTACATTTTACCAATTTACCAAACCGAACAAAATTCATTTACATAATTTTTTCATGTTCCTTGACGCTGAAGCCTCTCTGCTATGACATGGCCATTGAACTGTCACAATAAATTGTTGCGTGAGTAACAAGGAATAATTAAGCATCAGCGGGAGATTAGCATCGCTCTCTGTTTTTGTCTTTTTAATTTTGAGAAACACATTCAAGTCACAGGGTCTTAAATCATTTGCTTCTCATGTGTTTAACTTTGTTTACAGAAGAAGAAGCTCTTTAAAATAGTATATAACTCAGTGTTTGAGAAGTTTGATATGTCTTGACTCTTGAGAAACGAAAATGGGCAAATTAGATCATCCTTTGTGTTTTCTGTGGCATTTAAACATACATACCCCAATCAGTCAAACACAAACAAAAGCAAAGTTGCGCTTTTTCCCCATCTCCTCTCGTAGCTATCTTGCTCTGGCCATGTCGCAAGTTATTCCTTCACCTTTAAGGCAAACATATAACATCTGTATCCACTAATGCTGACACAGTTCCAAAGCTTCTTTAAAACTCAGCTGTGGCATTTTACACATACCCCTATCAGTCAAACACAAACGATAGCAAGATTTGCGCTTTTTTCACTATCTCCTCTCGTGGTCATCTTGCTCTGGCCATGTTACAAGTTCTTCCTTCACCTCCAAGCCAAACATCCACCTACGCAGCAATCAGCTTCCACACTAGTTTTGCTTCTGAATTCACAACGACAGTAGGGTTTAGATTTTGCTAAATTATTTAGCTGTTCTTGAATGGGTTTAGATTCTGGAATCATCCGTAAATCCAGCAGTACTCTTGTGTTAATGTGCGAACGAGATCAGGTGTTATATATAAATCTGTGATCTCTTTTGATGAAGAATCCATAAAGAACAGCATCGTTCATAGGATCATACTTTGTAGACCAAACAACCTTGATTGATCTCATGTTAATTAGAATCACGCTTTGAACCTATCTGTATTGTATTTTTTCCTCCTTTTTTTTTTATAAACCCTGTAATGTATTTTTTTCCAAGAATGTTTTCAAAGTTTGTATCTAGATAAGATCCTCTCTAGTAAATCAAATCACTTGAAGAGTTTCTAGAGCATTTACAAGTATGAAATGAGCTTTTAACTTGTTAACAAATTCAAGAATCATATGCAACAAAGCCAAACCTTAAACACATCTAAACATTACAGGACTAAAACTAAGCTAATTAGTTATGTCATAGAATTGTACTGAAGAGCTCGTAACTATAAATTGGATTATTCGAAACCATCATTGATATCGTAAACCAACCATGTGCCCATATAAGGATCACTGAAAATAATCCTGAGGACTAAATTAAATTGGAATACAGATCAATTTAGCAAACGAAGAAATTGCACCAAAACATGGAATTAATGGTCTTGGGACAGAGTGCGTTTGCCTTCAAAACCATTATAAAGATTGTGCCAGTAGATTAAGGGCCTGGATAATCATGATTAGTATCAGATCCAGGCGAGTGATACTGACTAAATTCCTATTTCGCAAGTTATGATTTTCATAAAATTGATTGGATTGTGAAAAATCTTAACCCAATCAAAGAAGCTGAGACTTGCTTTCAAAAACAAAAAAATTTATCTACCAAAACAAAAACAGAACAAAGATGTAATCTTAACGAATTGAGTAAAAAAAACTAAACAGAGACAGAGAGAGAGATGTGAGAGGCGTTGTTGTTGAAGAGAAAGAACAGAGTTTATTATATATAGTATGAGATTAGAGAGGTAGAAAAATTAGGGTTTTTCTGGGTTTGATGGACTCAATGATTTTATCAGCCCGGCCCATTAAAAGCCCATTTGTACATTAGACGAGATATTTCGTATTTTAGACTCGGTTTTGTTTTGGATTAGGGTTTTTCAGATTTCTTGGTTAGTAATCAATGTCAATAATCTCCGGTTTACATCTAACTACCTACATTATAAAATAATTTTGAATCTGATTACATCTATATATACATTTTAAGTACATTTTGTGCTAAAATCATTTTTTAGAATCAGATTCCTCAAAAACTAATGTCTTAAACATTATTAATCTCAAATCATTAAGATTAATTTTGTAAATATGTATTCCGGATCGGTTCAAAATTAAAATTTATAACCCGAAATTACAAATCGGATCCTTATGAATTTTATTGAAATTAAAAACAATATTATTATATATTGAAAATATGATAATATTTCGACTGTTACCAAAAAGAAAATATATAAATTTTTCTATATTAATATACTAACTCATTTAAATTTAAATAATTTATAGAAAAATAGACATGTGGTATACCACTTGGGGTCAATCCTAGTTTATTACAAAGGGTGAATTGGAGGTTTGAACATATATACAAAGCATGGATTGGTCTAAAAGACTAAAACATCATTCTATACTTTTGTTTGAATGTAAGAAATTTACAAGTAATGGAACCTTTTGTTGTATTCCTAATTCAGTTCCTACTGTTACGTTGAGCCATTTGAACTGCATTTTCACCAATGTGGTCATCAAGAGGACTAGGATGGATAGTTCTTGTGAAATGTATCCTGAAATGTATAATTTGTCGCAAATAGAACAGTTTAACCGAGTTCATAAGGACTTCCCTGTTGTCGCGGAGCCAGAGAATGACTAGTGCTGCAAGAGCGACAGTGAATGCAACTCCGGTGATCATAAACAAACCGCGGAATCTATAAAGAGTTATAGGATTTGATGTATCATCCATTGTGTATGGAAGTTGTTTATCAAACCATGTTTTCTCCATCTCGTTTAGCTTCTCGCTCGTCCTTAGCTTTATTATCTCTCTGGATACATTAGGTACCAACTCAAAGCCCTTTTGAAACATCTGAAAACATCATATAACAAACCAATGGTTATATAAATAGTAAGGAATTAAGATTATGATTATGAAGTATAAGGATATGTATTAATGTATACTTACAAAGCCAAAACCGTTGGTGGTAGATTGTGTCTTGACCATGATAAAATGTGTCGGATTCTCACCAAGGAGAACTTTGAGGTAAGGCAACTCATCAACAACGAAGGAGACTGTTCTGTTTAACAAGGCTTGTGCATAATCTTGAGCACTATTGAGACCAAGGGATCTCATTGCTCGAAGGCTAGAACTGGTTAGTGCCACATTTGCTATGAGGGAACCAGAAAGGTGACCAACATAGTCTTCATTAGAGTTGAATCTTATCTGTTGCACTGTCATCATTGATGTCAATGTTGCAGTGTAACTTGCAGTCAATATGAGTACTGCAAATACCCAAACTGTAACTACAAATCTTGATAAGTTATGTTTTAGCCTCTCCCCTGTAATAAAGATCCAAATGTGAAAAACTAATTGTAACCAAGATTATGTACATATGTGGTTACTTACTGTGAGCATACACAAGAGTGGAGAAGCCAAACCAAAGAACAACTCCAATCTGTTTTGACCTAGATCCTTGAAACTCCTCGTTGTCAGATCTTTCTATCAACCAAACTATAAGGCCGGTCAAGACAAAGAAAGCTGCACTTGTTATCCAAAGATCTGGTGTTAAAGGTTGGAAGAACACCCACATACTCCTCTCCTTTGTTGCTACAATGCCAAGACCCATTTCGGTGAATGGTAACGTAAAATCAACATACATCGATCTATTCGAAGTGATTGTAATATCTCCAACAGCCGCATCATATTTATCTTTCTGCGAGATGTAACACAACATATTAATAAAAATTTACTAGGTTTCAACACACACTATAGTACTCTACATTGATGAAATAGAATACTTGTAAATATAGTAGTACCTGGCTATGTAGTGCATATGCAAGATTGTCGTAGTTACTGCCATTGAGCCAAGGTAAGTACTCTATGTCATAATTAAAAGGACTCATTGAAGCTCTAAAGACATCTATACAAAACCCTTCAACAATTAAATCATTGGTTACTGGATCAGTATCTACCTTCATCAGTCTTGGGAATCTATTGCTAGATGTAACAAGAACCCTCAGCTTTTTTCTATCGCTATCTCTTAGACTACTCCCATTCGGACTTTGAGTCGACCCACCAGGCCAAATTATTGTCTCTAGCTTGTTATTATGAGTAGAAGATAATTGTCTTCTATTGCTAAAACTACCATTAGAATTCCAAAATCCTATCCTTCTCTCACCTGATCCTATCATATTCACAATCTCAAACTTGTCTGACAACAACTTGTTATCAGCTAATTCAAAGTCACCACTCAAACCTTTGAACCTAGTCTTTGTGATTGCTTCAAGGAGAGTTGATGACACATTTGCTATCCTTATAACTTCCGCTGCAGTCGCTAGAGCCCAAGCGATATCATGAGCCCATAAGCCAGAGATACTCAACTTAGTTATGTCAGCTTCTTCAACAGGCAGTGATTTTTTCCATCTCAAAGTGAAATTTTGAAGTGCTTTTGACATTGGGATGTAAGATCTAAAACCAACCACACCTTCCATAGACTCCTTTGCAAAATCATTAATGGAAGACTCATGGAAGCTGTTCATGCTTTTGGCAGTGAGTATCCAAGCAAACCCATCACCCATCAACCCTAGTCTCACAGCACATGGGAAGAGATGCGTTGCAGTAACTTCAGACAAGTGAACAACAAAGACAGTAGTTCCCAAGTCTTTCAGCTTCTGTAACCTATCCATCACAAAACCATCACTTGAAGAGACAGTAAAACCAACCTTGGACTGTACACGAACGTTGTTCTCATGGAAATGCTCCACCATAAGTTGCATAGTCTCTCTCCAATCATCATGATCTTCATAAACAAGAGCAACACTGTTCCAATCAAACCCATTAATAAAAGATGTAATACCCTTTGCCTCAGAGGCAGAATCATGTGTGGCTTGTATCAAGTGACTGTATTTGCTTAATGACAATGAAACAGGAGAGTTAAGTGAAACCACAGGAACCCTAGCTTTCTCTCCAAGTTCCCCTACAAGCTTAGCTTCTAGCAACGAGTTCCCGCCAATAATCGCTTCTACTCCTTCAGTTTTCAGCAGATCAACAGCTGTTTCATTCACAGAAAGATCATGAGCATGGATGGAGACAGAGTATAAAAAGATACTTTATGTGGAGTAGAAGTGTGTTACCTGAAGCAAGAGCAAGAAGAGGCTCTCCATGAGAGTCTCTGAACGAAAGAGAGACTCTTTTTTTGTAATCCTTGTGAATAGCGTAGAAATCAGAAAGCGCCAAGGAAACAGAGCTTTTCACTACCTTGCCTTCCACGGAACCCAAATCCAAAACCAACCCGACCCCAACCGGAACCTGTTCATGCCCGGACCTGAAACGTCCATCGTTTAGAGTCGAACCAAAGGAGCTGGAGAAGAAGAGAAGCAGAACAAGCAGAAACGATATCAAGATTAGGTTTTGAATACAAAATCTCTCCATTAAAAATATAAACTATAGAGAAAGGAGAAAGAAACACATGTTTGTTGCTTTACTCTTTATTATTATTATTACAGAACACCATGCCGTGTTCTGTTTTTTCATCTGTCTTGCATAAAATAGAATATACGAAGAGAAGAAGAAACATTCAAAGTTTAAGATGATGACACCATTATGACTTTAAGAGGATAATGACATTAGTCAACGAAAATTTCGGCGTGGGCAACCGAGTTTGGCTACTCTTTTGTCTTTCAACATCCCCTAACGTAGGAGAAACAACATTTATAATCGAATCGTGAGAACAAATGTGTTTTTGCTTTTGGTATTGGCATTTTCTACGTAACTCCATAGTTTTTTTGGATAGTATTAAAGTATTGTAATAACTTGGGTCGACGAGAACTATTCAACTACTAGTTAGACCATCATTGATGGAAGGTTTTGAAGATATCTCTGCTGATTAGTGTTTGTAACATTTTGTATGGTTTTAAAGTTATTTATGCATATACAATCATTTTTTTTTTTCTCTGTAGAGTTATATTTTCCGGGAAAAAACATAAACTAAACGTAGAAAGAAAAAAAAAACAGTTTGAAAAAAGAATACTATTGCAAAAATGTTAGCATGAACATGAGTGAGCAATTAAAAAATCATGTAATTATTTGGTAAAACTGATATACTTTGTTTGTGTAATAGATAAAAGCTCCAAACAAATAATGAGAAATCTTAAGAGTTGTTGCCCTCATATAGGAAATTGCCAAAAAATATATTTCAAGGCATAAGATGTACCACAAATAATAAACCTAGTATTTTATATGATTTGAGGTTTATCGAGTTTTTATAGGATTTTGGCGATTTTAGGGAAGTTGATATGATTTATTGTAAAAAAAAAATCAAATCCCATCTTAAACCATGAACTTTGGATTTCTGTATTTTAACTAAGAAAATTCTTCTAAATCGTCTAAAATCCTTCAAAATCATTAACAATCAAATCCTTAAAATGTCTTTTTAATATTAGTGAATTTTTAAATTGATTTTTAAATTATTAGTTCAATAACAATATATTTTATTAGACTTTCTAAATTTCATGATTGAATAATATAGGATTTGTACAATTTAATCACTTAAAATCTTAGATTCAATACACCTCCTAAGATTGTTTACAAATCGATGAAAATGAATATCATATATCTTCTTACATATTTTTGTTGTAATATCTCATGGGTAGTTGAATTTTCCCATAATTTTTTATAGGTAACGTTATAAATATGCAAATTAAAATTTCAAAAATCAAATTAAGAAAATACTATTATGTAGTGGTATTTTAATTAAGAGAAATTCCCTTTGATACCAACATTTTAGTTTTCCTTCCAAAATACACAGTTTGTTTTTTCCAAATATACCACAAAAGTTTTGTTTTTCCAAAAATACCATAAACATAAAAAGTTGATTTTTGAAGGGGTAGAATTATATTTTTCATGTTTGGGTTGCCTATTTTATATTTAAAGTACATGAATTAAAAAGAAAATGTTTATGTATAGTTATTATTAACATATTTGATATTAGTATATATATATATATGGTTATGCGATTGACCAAATATATATACTTTTTGAATATATATTTACTAAAAATAATATGTTAATTTTATCGATGTCTTATCACTTAATTGAGCCAAAAAAAAAAAAAAAAAGAAGACTCATAATGACGTTACGTTATGAATGATCACACTATGATTTACAAAATTGGTCACAATCGTAAGCCAGTTTGGATCAAAGAACTAATGGACCACCGGAGGAAGAACGGCAAGGTCAGAGTTAGAGTCAGAGTCAGAGACATACCACCTCACAACACTTGTGTGTAAGCTATAGAGTCATGCACAAGAACAGGAACATCCACTTCACTTGTAGTAAAGATCACGTTAAGCTCTCTATGTTAATCAGTGTTTACGGTCTGTTACGTTGAGCCATTTGAACTGCATTCTCGCCAATGGGGTTATCAAAGGGACTTGGATGGATAGTTCTTGTGAAGTGGATCATGAAATGTCTAAGACGTCTTGAGAGAAATATATTGACCGAATTCATAAGAACTTCCCATCTTTCTCGGAGCCAAAGAATGAGAAGTACTGCAAGAGCGAAAGCGAATGAAACTCCGGTAATCATAAACAAACCACGGAATCTATAAAGGGTTATGGGATTTGATGTATCATCTGTTGTGTATGGAAGTTGTTTATCAAACCATCTTCTCTCCATCTCGTTTAGCCTCTCGCTTGTCCTTAGCTTCGCGATCTCCCGGGAGACAAGAGGCGTTAACTCTGAGCCCTTCTGGAACATCTGAAAACATGGTTTAAGAAACAAACGTTTATTATAAGAAGATGAAAAGTAAAGAAACTGATAATGCAGAAGAATGATACATACAAAGCCAAAACCATTGGTGGTAGATTGTGTCTTGACCATTAGAAAATGTCCAGGGTATTCGCCAAGGACGACTTTGAGGTATGGCAACTCACTGACAATATATGTAACAGTTTTGTTCAACAAGGCTTGAGCATAGTCTTCTGAAGTATTGAGACCTAGTAATTTCATTGCCCGGAGGCTGGAATTGGTGAGGGCCGCATTCGCGATGTGGGAGCCCGAGAGATGACCAACATAGTCTTCATTGGAGTTGAATCGTATCTGTTGCACCGTCATCATTGATGTCAATGTTGCAGTGTAACTTGTTACCAATATGAGCACTACAAATACCCAAACTGTAACTACAAATCTTGACAAGTTGTGTTTTAGTCTCTCTCCTGTCACACATAATAAGTAGCAAAAGTTAAGCATCACTTCAATCTTTTCTGACCAAGATTGCCATATACAAATGTGAAATAGGGATTACTTACTATGAGCATAAACAAGAGTAGAGAATCCAAACCAAAGCACAACTCCAATTTGTTCCGACCAAGATCCTTGGAACTCCTTGTTCTCAGGTCTTTCTATCAACCAAACTATAATACCCGTCAAGACAAAGAAAGCTGCACTTGTGATCCATAGGTCTGGTGTTAGAGGTTCAAAGAACACCCACATACTTCTCTCCTTTGCTGCTATAATTCCAAGACCCATTTCGGTGAATGGCAACGTAAAATCAACATACGTCGATCTATTAGAAGTGATTGTAATATCTCCCACGGCTGCATCATATTTGTCTTTCTAAAGGACACAACACAAAAATTCAATGAAATTGATTCAGTTTCCACACACTCTACATAAGATGAAAAAGTACTTGTAACTGTAAAATCGAGCCATGGTTAGTACCTGGCTATGAAGTGCATATGCAAGGTTGTTGTAGTTACTTCCATTGCGCCAACGTATGTACTCCACTTCATAGTTGAAAGGTGCAATGGAAGCTTGAAAGACGTCTATACAGAACCCTTCAACATTTGTTATATCATCTGTTACTGGATCAACATCTACCTTCATCAGTCTTGGGAATCTATTACTAGATGTAACAAGAACCCTCAGCTTTTTTCTACCGCTCTCTCTTAATATACTCCCTTTTGGACTTTGGATCGACCCACCGGGCCAAATTATGGTCTCCAGCTTGTTATGAGTAGAAGATAAATGTCTTCTATTGCTGAAACTACCATTAGAATTCCAGAATCCTACCCTTCTCTCACCTAACCCTATCATATTCACAATCTCAAACTTGTTTGACAACAACTTCTTATCATTCAATTGGAAATCACCACTCAAACCCTTAAACCTACTCTCTGTGATTGCCTCAAGGAAAGTTGATGATACATTTGGCATCCTTGTAACTTCAGCTGCACTAGCCAGACCCCAAGCGATATCGTGAGCCCATACGCCAGAGATACTCAACCGAGTAACTTCTTCAACAGGGAGTGATTTCCTCCATCTCAAAGTGAAGTTGTGAAGCTCTTTTGACAATGATATATAAGACTTGAAACCAACCACACCTTCCATTGCCTCCTTTGCGAAATCATCAGCGGATTCATGAAAACTGCTCATGCTTCTGGCAGTTAGTATCCAAGCAAACCCGTCACCCATCATCCCTAATTTCTCAGCACATGGGAAAAGACGAGTTGCAATAGCTTCAGACAAATGAACAACAAAGACAGTAGTTCCCAAGTCCTTCAGCTTCTGTAACCGATTCATTAAAGAATCCTCACTTGAAGAGACAGTAAAACCAATCTTGGACTTTATACGAATGTTGTCCTCATGGAAATGGTCCATCATGGGTTGCATACTTTCTCTCCAATCATCATGATCTTCATAAACAAGAGCAACACTGTTCCAATCAAACCCATTGATGAAAGCTGTGATTCCCTTAGCCTCTGAAGCAGAATCATATGTCACTTGAATCAAGTGACTGTAATTGCTCAACGACAATGACATAGGAGAGTTAAGAGAAATCACAGGAACCCTAGCTTTCTCTCCAAGTTCCGCCATAAGCTTCGTTTCTAGCAACGAGTTCCCGCCAATAATAGCTTCCACTCCTGTTTGCTGCAACTGTACAACTGTTTCATTCACAAAGACTATAAGTATACGTATATGGATAATCACAAAAACAGAAATGGGGTTTGTGTTAAAAGGTAGAAGATTTATAGAGTAATGTACCAGAAGCAAGACCAAGAAGAGGCTCTCCATGAGAATCTCTGACTGAAAGAGAGACTCTGGTTTTGTAATCATTATGAATAGCGTAGAAATCAGAAAGCGCCAAGGAAACAGAGCTTCTCACTATCTTCCCTTCCACGGAACCCAAATCCAAAACCAACCCGACTCGGACCCGAACCCGTTTATCATCATCATCGTTTTGACTCGAAGCAAAACAGTTGGGGAGGAAGAAAAACAGAACAAGAAGAAACGAGAGCAGAACTGAGTTTTGAATACAACAAAATCTCTCCATTATTAAAAAAAATACTTTCCAACTACAGAGGAGGAAGACGAAACCAACCAATCCACACGTTTACTGCTTTACAACATTACATTATTCTTATTTTATATTTTTCATCTATATAATCGGTTTTATTCAACTCATGCCGTGTTTTACATTTTCTCTATTCTATGACAATATAATTTTCTAAAAAAAATCGAATATTAGAAGAAGAAAAATTCAAAGTTAACGATTTTTTTGGAGGATGACAATAGTCAACGGATTACAATTGGAAAAAACAAATGAAAAAAGAAAAGAAATTTCGGTGTGGAATACTAAGGTTGGTACTCTTTTGTCTCTCAAGTCATTATTTTAGGTAACATCCAGCTAAAATGTATAATGTTTAGTAAGCTAAGCATGATCACCATTACGGTTAATGCGGTTACGATTTATTAACTACTAGTTACGCGAAAATAATGTTATTCCCTTGTTTAGTAACAAAAGTAAAAAAAAAATGAATATTGAAGAATCTATTGGTCAGGATTTATGAATGGACCAATTTTAAGCAAAAACAACCAAAAAAGTAAGAAAAAACATTTTTCAAATAAATATGTTATACTTTGGTTTTCCTTTTGTCACTGACGTATTTTTGTGTATGTGTAACCCCATAGACTTTGGATATTATTTATCCTTTGCCGACAAGAACAATTCAAAAAAAACAAAAACTAAAAAACTAAAAACAAATTCAACAAGGTACTTAGACCATCATTAACGATGGTACCTTAGCATTTCTTAAACAATCTTAGGTGTTTTAAGATTAAAAATTAAATGATATATTAAACAATCTTAGTGTAACTGTAAGGACTAAATGATATATTAGACGGTCAAAGATATCTAGAAGTAGAAGAAAATGGTGACAGTCGTCTCATCTCAAAAGTAAACGATCATATGTTCAAAGTTTAGTCAACATCCTCTGTAATCCCTAAGTTTCGAGGCATCTCCACCTACTAACACTAAATAAGTGAATTCTTATTAAACTACACACGACCACCAAACCCTTTCTATCATAAAATCTACGGTCAAATGGGATTTTGATCATAATTAGATTTGCATAACTCCCATGAGAGATGACTGTTATGATCTTAGAGGAGATTATTATGTTTGCTAGATGCTAAGAAGACAACCTATATTCAAACTTAGCTTGGAATCGTTTTTCTCTAGTTGTGATTTGATCTTCAATAATGCTATATCTCGACTTATTTCGCGGAAAGTTAAACTATGCAGAAGGAACTTTGGTCTGAAAACCAGCCAAGTAATCCTGCATACAAGCTTTGTAAGTATCCATACCTGTTACCTTCTCAGCGATTTCCAAACCGATGCTCAGCCATTTTTTAGCGGTCTCAAACTGTCCTAGCCTCACTGGCAATGCTGCTCGGTTCCAAGCTGTCATTGAGAGCCATTTCCCTTCTTCAGTAGGGTATTCCCCTTCTTTTAACCCAACCATGATTCTGTATGCTTGTTTGTACATCTTTTGGATCGTTTCTTCATCCTCTGTATCGCCTTTGTGGACGCTGGATATGGAGATCAGCTTCCTGATTATGAGAGCTATGGTTGGGTAATCTGGTGAAGCTGATGCGATCAGAGCGGATAAGCATTCGTTAAGGGCAAACGTTGACACGTCTGGGTTGGACCGTGGGCTTTGAGAAGCGAAAATCCCAAGTTGGAGAAGATAGTTGTAGTTGCAAGACTTGGAACCAGCAAACGTCTTTACTACAAGTAGCTGGAATGCAGAATTGTTGATCCTTCCGTGTATGTCATATGCAATTAAGGTGTACATGAAGATGAATTCTGGCTCCATGATACAATCTTTTCCATCTGAGAGCGAAGAAGACATAATCTACATATATCTAACCATACATTAGTGCACTGAAAGGTAAAACTCAGCATCTAATAGTGCTAATATTAACAAAGAGGAGAGTAAAGAGACCTTTCCAGCTCTGACGAGCAATTCTGCAGCGAGTTTCACTTCGGTTTCAGTCAGTGTGCTCTTGTTTTGCTTTTCTAAAGCAATCATAGCAGTGACACTTAGTATTATTGACCGGCAAATCATCATTTTGTTTTCTGCAGACTCATCAGTATCCATATAACCGTAAAATTCAGATGCAAGCCTCATGAATTCACCACAGAGCTCATACTTCTTTGTACTCCCACATTTTGACCCAAGATTCCAGCAAGTCACAGCAAACCAATTCTGCTCTCGTTTCCCAGTCTCTCCTGATCCAAAGAAACATTCTGCCCCAATCTTGGCTGACCTGCTCTGAGCTTGCAACATAAATTCAAGAGCTTCTGTTTCACTGCCAATGTCCTGAGTCAGAATAGTGACTAAGGTACGGAAGACCACAACCTCTGTGGTTGGCATGGTCTTTCCTGAGATATGGAAGCTGAGAAACTTCGAAAGAGAAGCAACAGCAACTGGAAGCGCTTGACAAGAAATAGCTTCATGCGCTGAAAGGGACAAATAATCTGGAGAGAAATCAAGGCAGGACGTCATTGCATCAATCTGACCAATGGCACAACTGTGATCCTTCTTTTGCAGATAGATCTTGAACTGCAAGAATCAGAAGCAACGAGAAGTTGCTAAATACGATTTTTTCCAAACAATCTTAAATTGCTAGGTAGCTGCAGACCATATGTTAAATAAACGAGTACTGTGGGGAAAAACGACAGTTTACCTTAAGAAAAGAGCAAGCAATATTGGGCTCAAGCTGCAGAGACAGAAAACTAGTTAACAATTCTGAGTTGAAGGATCCAACTAGGAAAACAGTTGGAAAGAGAAGTTTCACAGATAAATATGTACCTTTTCAGCTTCTTCTATGTATTCAAGAGCTCGATCTAGCTGAGAGAGCCCAAGGTAGCAAAGACACAAAACCCTGAAGCCTTTGGCCCTGAAAACTCTATTTTCTACATCATGTGGGATATAGAGCATTGATTTCTCATACATCTCTGCACTTATCTCATAATCTTTAGCACGGAAATGATCTGAAGCACTGTAAACAGCAAGAGATACCCATATTAGATCTCCAGGACACATTTTAGGAACAAACAACAACAGAAACCTATCGACTGCTGTGGCCAAGTTGAGTCACTCTGTTAACTAATAAGCAATAGATTAGATACACCAATGTAATCAAAGGAGATTACAGTTACATGATTGGCAAAAACATACCTATTCCAAAGAACAGAATGTATTGCCTTCCTCTCCTTAGTCACTGCTTCACCAGCAAAGAGAGCAACAACTCTCTCGTCTGATACAAGCTGAGCCACAACATTCGCCCTGATTCTCGAACCATTATCACCTCCCCTACTCTCACCAAGTACCCGATGGGCCACTCTGAGCGCCGCCTTTGCACTAACATGGCACCTTCCCAACAGACCTAAGAACACACCCTTTGCAGTTTCTGCTCCAGCAGTCCCCACCACCTCAAAATATGCTTCCACAGCAGATACCCACACTGCCTCTGGAATGTCTTTGTTTCCCACCATACTTCTCAGCTCCTTCTCTGCCTCACTATGCCTCCCAAGACCTAGCCAAGCTTTCATCGCCAACACAGGTAATGAAGCATGTTGATCAGGTCCATCACTACCATTTCCTCCATTCCTGAGAACTTTCACACACTTAATCACACTCTCGTACTCTCCTTTTTGCAAGTGCACAGCTGATATGAAACGCAGAGTTTTGATTCTCATCCCTGTGAACTCCATAGTGTCTTCCCTTGTTTTTGCTGTACCTAATCCTTTCTCACAAAGATCCAACGCCTCATTCATAAGCCTAAGAGCATCGTTTAGACTACAATCGTCATCATCTCTGGACAAGGAGCTTTTACCAAACGCGAGGAATTGATTTGAGAGCGTTTTGTAATGATCCGGTAAGCCAAACAACATACTCTTCGCTCGATTAAGCAACGTTACAGCCAAATTCCGATCAGAATTTTCCCAAGCAGTTCGAGATCTCGCTAGGTTCAGATCCAGAAACAGTTTTTTTTCTCCGGCATCGGAAATTTTCGCGATATCAATTTTCGAAACGATTTCGGTGGCTCTTTCGAAGCAATCAGAGGCGAGATCGAACTTTTTGAGACTGTGCCACACAAGACCGGTCCGATAGTAGAAGAGAGATGACTTAATCGTCGGAGATGGGACTCCGTTGACATCCTTAGCGAGAAATAGCATATCCGCCGCAACATGTCTTAGATTCGCGATGCTCTCGGCGAAAGTTGAAGAAGATTGGAGAGAAGCGTCGTTAGAGAGATCAACACAGGCGTTCCACAGGCGAAAACTGAGCTTCCATATGGTGAGCTTGAAGGAGTTATCGGGAAAAGGAGCGAGTTGACTCAGCCGAGTTAGGGATTGTCTAAGAGAAATTGGGAGAGATTGAGGTAACGGCTGATTTTTGGAAATGACTTCGGACTGTTGGATCAAAAGCTCGATCTCGGAGAGAAGAGGATGGTGAGTTTGTGACTCGGTTTCCCGATGATGTAGACGGAGGTCCGGCGTCGTGATCTCGGCGATTCTCATTTCGATTGTTGGCGGGAGATATCAAAGAGCGAGAGAGAATTAGGAATTTCGAAGGAGTCAAAGATATTTTCAATTCAAAATTCAAAAAATAGATATTTCTTGAGAATGGGTTTAGTATTGGTTTAATATCGGTTTGCGTTGGTATTTGGGATCATACCGAACCGGTTTAACGTTTTTTTTCAGGGGGGAAGAGAAAACAATACAACAACATCAAAGATATAATTAATAGAAAATTCAGAGCATTTTTGTTTTGTTTTGTTTTTGTTTTGGGTAGGGTTGATCCTTAAAAATACTAAAATCATCCGTACACAACAACATCAAAGGGAAAAGAAACTAAGGAGAGAGGAGTTAAAAAGAGCTGCCACAAAGTTAACACCAAAGGAGAGAGGAGTCACACAGTCACAGTCACATTTCACCATCGCCTTCGTTTGATCACTAGTGAAAGTAAGGAGGAGGAGCCTGGTACTGATAGCAGTTCCCGTAGAAGTTCCCGTGCGCAGGAGCGGGACTGAAAGTGTAAGTCTGTGGAGCAGGTGGAGGCGGTGCTTGTGCTGCCATGATTGGACCGCTAAGGAACGGTCTGTTGTCATACACATACTGCGGATACCTTTCAGGGATGACTCTACCATATCCTGTCTTGTTGTTGTTATTGTTGTTGTTGTCAGTGACTCGGGGTTGAGCACCACGTGGTCGTTTTGGCTGAGGCTTTGTGGGTTCTGTTGCTCTCTTTTTCTCTGCTTTGGCCTTCTCGAGCTGGAGAATCCGTTTCTGAAGTGGCTCAACTGGGTACTGCTCTTCCAGGTTATGCTCTTCGATACACTTTATCACAGCTTTAACCCCTGTGAGCTCCCGCTCATTGAATTCATCCTGCATTGGTACACATATGCAATTATATACGACAATCTTTTTTGTTTGACATTGTACAACAATCTGAAGCTGAATGTAGCATCAGCAAGTACTATGATACCTTATACACCTAAAGTAATTGATAACGATCCATATCCATTGGTTTTGAGTTTTAAGGATCTCTATTAGTCTCAAGTAAAGATATAACAGCTAACTGAACAGACCTCAGAGATGTTCCAGCAAGGTAAAATTTACCAACAGCCAGATGCTCAAGGAAAGGTAACAATAGTACCAATCGTTCTAGGTAACGTCCATTAACAACAAAGCTCTTAATTTCTCTTACAATTGATGTAGAATTCAAGTTATCAAGTCAGGGAACACTTGCCTGAACAGCAGGAGATGCATTGCCAGGTCTGCCTTGGGAGGAAGATCTCCTTGCCTCAGACAAGTAAGATTTCAGTAATGCAACAGGAGGGAACTGTTCTGTGAGTTGAAATGCAAATGCCATGTTAATCGCATCAATCTGTTTTCCACTGTTCATGAGAACTTCAATAACACCTGGAATGAAAGGAGCAGCGCACATAAGAAATTAAGATCAATGCTGAAGGTAGAGAATTTGAATTTACTAAAAATGTAAAAACATAATCCACGTTGTGTTTAGGTCCTTAACCAGAGACCCTAGCCCAGCTACTAAGATGAATACAAACACCAAATTTCCCATCAAAATGTCATAATTTGTAAGATCATCAGGCATATCCAGTTTTAGAAAACAAACCAGGCATTTTTTCTGATAGTCCAAGAGAACGGCACAGCTCAGCTGCCTGACGACGACGTGAAACCATGGGGATCAGCTTCAAGAGTTCATCCTCTTTAAAGTCGGAAACAATAGCAAAAGTGGCAAGCAGTTGCAGGAATGCATGAGCCTCTAACGAATTACCATTGCAAGCATCCATTTCAAGAGTTTCCAGCAGTGGATTCCATCCTTCTGCAATAGTTTTTGCTCTCTGCTTAACACTTTCTGAGAGAACAGTACCAAGGGAGTTGAGGCCCAAACCAGATAACAGTATACCAAGGCACTCCATCAACATGATACAGGTCCTGCGCATGCCCAAGAGGTTAGCGTCTTTCTTTCCATCAGCGTTTGGTGCCTCCATGGGGTAAAACCCTTCCAAAGAGTCCAACACTAAGCTGGCTGGGTTTGCTGCAGCTCTGAACGCAATAGGAATCTCCTCCTTTAGTGATGCAAGGTTCTTGCGGTTATCTGATACAAACTTATGGAGCCCTGTTGAGTCCATATCCCCGCACAGTTTCAGTAACTGTGGATAAGCCTTCACCTCAAAATTTCCCATCACAGGTGAGATCTGAACATCTTGGACAATACCATCCGAATTGTCATCAGTAATACTATCATCAGCAAAGGCATTGGGTGAATCCCTTACAGCACTTTGTGGCCAACGTTCACCAATAGAAGGTTTACTGATGGGAGCATTGTTGTAATTATCCAAAGCACTGTTTATAGCAAACATAGCTGCGTCTCTCTTCTTCTGAAGCCTCTCTAACGATGCCTTCTCCTTAGCCTCAACAGCTGCCTTCTTTTTCTCCAACAGTTCTTGAGCTTTCCTTGTTTTGGTTTCATACTCTTTTTCTTGATCTTCAAGCTCATGAAACCGTCTCTTCAAGGACCTCTCAAGCCCATGAAAATGCTCCTCAAGTTCCTTCCACTTCAGATTAAGTGTTACAGCACGCTGACTTTCAAGTTCAGCAAACGCCCTCTGAAGCTGCTGAATCTTGGACGATGTAGAGTCCATGAGCGAAGCAACTGAATGAGTATCCTCCATCACAAAAGATCTAAAGACCAGCATTAAAACAAACATGAGTAGTAGAATATTAAAAAAAAAGAATTAAGATTCCAACATTAGAGGCCACAGAGTCTCAATACTGTATTAAAATCACTCATGTCAGAACTACATTAAATTATTCACTATATCTTATTCAATAAGAAAACTACAGAGAAAAGAAGAGAGCAATACCAAAATCTCCAAGCTGCAAGTAAAGCTCCAAAGATATTCCAATTCCCGAACAACAAACAACTACAAAATAAACCAACCAAGACCAGAGAAACAAAGATCAGTCAAAACTAATCACTCATTCAGGAGTCCAATAACAACATATTCACTCGTTCAAGATAAAAACAAAACAGCTCTGTAACACTAAAACTGTTCAAGACTTCAAGTCATAGTGGTTGACTATGTAAGAAATTGGCCTACAAGAGCAAGTAAAAGACAAATGAACAAGAAACCCCACAAAATTCAATCAATTCAAGAAAAATTCATATTCCTAGAGAGACAACTCATCTTCAAGAACTAATCCGACGAACTTAAACAAAAACACTAAACTGAAACAATACTAATGTCATCACAGAACATACAGATTGAGAAAACAGTGGATAAACAAGCTGATTCACTGATTCTGTGAAAGACCCAACTCAATCCATAACACAATCAAGCTTCAAGACCAAAATTCAAAGTCTTTACAGAAAAAAATTTCGCTATTCATGGAGAAATCAACAAACCCTAGCTACAGTGAAGACGAACAAGAACTCGAGAAGCAAAACGAAGAGAGAAAGAAACACACTTCACGAACAAAGAGAAGAAGAAGAAGAAAATACAACTTTACCCGGAAAAATCAAACCTTTATAAAAGAAGAGATCAGAAAAACTTCAAGAAGCACCGGAAGATCGTAGATCCATGTTCGAGGAAGCGATCGAGAGAATTCGAGGTTAGGCAGAGAGAGAGAAAGAGAAAGAGGAAAGTGAAATCCCTAAAAAAGGAAAGAGGAAAGTGGAAGAGAAGGCAATAAAAAAAGCAAAGGTGTGAGATTTATAACAGACACTTTATTAAGCACACCCAATTTTACTTAAACTCTCTCTAGTATAGCAGTACTATGGTGTGTGGTGTGGTGGCTCGTACTTTACAATCATCCCTGGCACTGAGTACTGACCAGGTGACTGACCAGAGTGGCTCTAGTCAAATCTTTGTAAAAGTAATTGTGTCACGTGAGTTTGTCTGAAGCTGCCGGGAACTTGATGACTTCCTTGTAATTTACTCTTTCCTCCTTTCTATTGGTATCTCTTCACCAGCTATGTTATTATTTATTTTTGGCTTGGTACCATTACCACCCTTTAAATTCCTTAACACTTCCCCATATCTTTAACCATTGTCCAATATATTGTGGAACATCTGGGCATCCGGCTCTAAGTTTGAGTTTAATCTATTTGGTTATGAAACATACTAGTTGGTGCGAACCACATGGTGGTGGGCTAGTGGTTTCTATCTAATGGAAAAGTTGTTTTGTTGGTCTCTCCTCTAATGTGAATTGCTTTACATTATCGTGTGGCCACATGGATATAGACCCTTATTTTCGGCTCATTTGAATACTTGGAGAGAGGGTCTATATGTGGCATATACCTCCTCTAGAGATTAGTTTCAGATCCTTACCTTACTCTGAATTAACAAACAAAAAAAACATACTAATTGGTGCTATAAACATCCCTTAAGTTAACTATGTATTTGTATTATGAGTTCTAGATGGTTTTTATTCTATTCCTTACAATTTATCTAAATACTTAATGTGAATATCATGATGCCTAATGCTTCTCTCACATTATCGTTTTTAGATTTTATTTACTACTTTAGTCATCGATGATTTTATTGTTCTACCTTGATTTAAACCATATAAACTCGGAAGTATAGGTTAGTATAGTCCTTGTGTATTCACTTCCACATACAGTATATATACGGTTGCGTATAATTGGCATTTACAACTATTGAATTTTTGTTTAAAACCTGACCTCACCATTTTGGGGGAAAAAAATTGAATAAGAGAACTGATGTTTATTTTGTTAATGATTATAATATTTATTCCAAGAATTAGTACGGATGATTACCTAATAAGTATTTAAATTAAAGATATAAATTTTCATTTTTTATATAAGATTACCATATGCATTGGTATTTGTCAGAATTATACCAAGAAAAACAAAATTCTTTGCCATTTTTTTAAATTGTAAAATCTTAAATCTTCGTATTCATTTTTTTATTTTGGATTACTGTCATCCTCATTTTCTTGGAATCCTAGTTTGCGAATTGCTTTATTTCTTATTATGGATATCATCGTCATATTTATTTTCGTATTTGATTTGGTTTCAAACCATTACAAATACCAAATGAATTATTTAAAATAAATAAAAAAGTGAAATAAAACAATCTGATGATACGATGAGATATGATATTATGACAAGTTAAAAATAAAACATGAAAGAAACGTTAAACGCGCAAAAGACCTATTTGGTTTGAGTCATTACGTTTGTTTGTTCCCATCACTCATCAGTGTTGTTTGTTTTCTTTCTTTGCCCCCATTCTTCACGAACTTTGTTTGATTCTTCCACAAGTGCAACGACTTTTATCCAAGTCCACACACCAAGTTATTCTTATATTATCCAATGTATCCTTTCATCATTCATTAACACTCACGCACAACATATTTGCTCAACACACATGCACAAGATCATCACGACGACTCATTAAGACCAAACCTCACATTTTTGTATTTGTGAGTTCCTTATAAATTTCCCGCAAATTTTTGTATGAGATATGATCAGTCGTTACGTCAACGTTGTCTTCTTTTTTATGTGAAGAATCTCCAGTTGCGTAATAATTTCTGACTATGTGATTGTTTAGTTCCAGGATATAAGATGGTGTGTAGGGTTTTGGCAATTTTCTTTGGGAATTTTATAAGTTTGCTGCTATTGTCAAGCTTGGCCGATGCAAATCAAGCCGACGTAGAGTGCTTGAGGAACTTTAAATCTCAAGTAGAGGATCCTAATGGACACTTATCGAGTTGGGATTTTACAAACCAGACTGAAGCAGGTTTTATATGCAAGTTCAGTGGTGTGACCTGTTGGCATGATGATGAGAATAGGGTTTTCAATATTAGGCTCTCTGGTTATGGTCTTAGAGGAGTGTTTCCTCTTGCGGTTAAGAATTGTTCTGATTTGGTTCGTTTAGAGCTTTCTAAAAACAACTTCTCGGGGCCATTACCATCAAACCTTGTATCCATAATTCCACTTGTTACAAGTTTGGACCTCTCTTACAATAGTTTCTCTGGTGAAATCCCTGCTAGTATCTCAAACGTTACCTTTCTGAACTCTCTTATGCTTCAACATAACCAGTTCACGGGTCAGCTTCCTCCCGGTCTAGAAAAACTTGCACGGCTCAATCTGTTCTCTGTGGCTGACAATCGTCTCGAAGGTCCTATCCCGAAGTTTAACAGTTCCCAAATCAACGCGGATAATTTTGCTAATAACTTGAATTTGTGTGGTAAGCCTCTGGATGATTGTAAGATTACTTCTTTTACTTATGCTCGTGTTAAAGTTATTATTATAGCGGCAATAGGTGGTTTTACTGTGGCAGCATTTGTCATTGGAATTGTTTTGGGATCGTTTTGTTCTTCTGTTTCAATAGAGCGGCTCTTGTTCAGACAAGGTTGATAAAAATATGCTTTGTAGGAAATGGCATCCACATCTATTTAGTCTTTTTTTCTTTGTATGAATGTAAAATTATATTCAACAAAAAAGGCATGTTACACTAATACATATATCCTTTTTTTTGTGTAGCAAATTTTTCTCGCAAAACATCATCATAATGTCCAAAGCTGATTACGAAAAATAGGCAAATTAAACTTCTTACATGCATGCTTAATCAGTTCTTATCTAGAGGCGGCACTGCAAGTACAACTACTAGCCGAAAGGGAAATAAAGAATCTTGTGTCCTGTGAATTCGAGTTAATTTTGCTTTATAACTGCCAAATCCACTTAATATTATGGTATAATATTTGTATTATATGTAGATACTTTACAAAACAAATGACATTTAAAAAAGAGAATTTTTCTAATATCGCTATGTGACAATACAAAAGCTAACGTTTTGGGGTGTTCGTTTTGCCGTGGTTAGCGACGACGTCTGTCAAAACAATGTTCAAGAAAACTTCAAGGAGCACCGGAATTAAATGACTAATTAATGACTAATCTATCCTTTAATCATATTTTTGGTTTGTTCTTTATTCTAATGGTATTTTTAGTAAATATGATGAAAACCTTGTATTTGTTTGAAGTGGTACTTTCCCTTTAATATAAATCTAAATTTTATGTTGTAAACGTCTAAACCGCCAAAAAATCGTTTAGACCCCGATTAAATGTTATAGGCGTTAGGTGTTAGGCGAAAAATTTTTGATCGGAAAATTTTCGGAATGGTAATTTAGTCATTTCGAAAATTCGACACTAAGCACTATGGCAACCGAAAGAAACCAGGTAAGTCTCGAGTCTATTCACACTTTGTTGCAGGAGGTCGCTGGCAAAACTGAGCAGCAGCAGGTAGCCACCACGGCGCTCACCGAAAAAGTTGGTAACCTCGACGATCGGTGCACAGCCCAAATGGCGACCTTATTGGCTACCGTCACCGAACTGTCTAGCGCTCACAACGCTTATGCTGACCAAGTCGATGCGCTAGCCGCATGAGGCGCAACTCCGCTGACTCGTAGGCTGGAGTTCGTCGGCGGCCAACCGCAAACGC
The DNA here is from genome assembly GCA_036452645.1 of Capsella bursa-pastoris. NCBI lineage: Eukaryota > Viridiplantae > Streptophyta > Magnoliopsida > Brassicales > Brassicaceae > Capsella > Capsella bursa-pastoris. Next base: position 10,086,524 of record CP144198.1, on the reverse strand, counting down.
CTCTTAGCTCTGCTCGCCACGCCACTCCGGCGTCGGAAACAAGTTTGCCAGCCCTTGAGAGGGGGGAGGAGAGTGGGGGTGCTCCCTCCAATCCGACCCAGGAAGTGCCTCATCTGGGGGGCAGAGATTCAGCACCAAGCGGTATCCGAACTCCACTTCGTCGGGGGTAACCACCGCAGTAAACCCCGAGATAGCCTTCCTTCAGAATGAAATTCGGGCTATGCAGTCCAAGGTTCATAATGCTACGAGCGCGGCGCCCGACGTGGATCGAGTGATCGAGGAGTCGAAGAAAACTCCGTTTTCACCTCGGATCTCGATGGCCCGACTCAAAGATACCCGGAAAGTCAAGTTCCAGAGCTATGAAGGAAAGAGAGACCCCAAGGTTCACCTCCAGACGTTCCTGCTCACGGCGAGCCCGGTGGACTTCGAGCCACACGAGGAAGACGCTGGGTACTGTAAATTGTTCGCAGAAACTCTCCAAGGACCAGCTCTCCGCTGGTTTGCTTCGCTGAACGAGGGGTCGGTGAATGGTTTCACCCAATTCTCAACCATTTTCATCAAGCAGTACTCCAGCTTTATCAGAGTAGGAGTTACTGATGCTCAACTATGAAATCTTAGCCAAGGACCCAACGATTCACTCCGATCGTACGTCAATAAATTCAAGGAAATAATGGTGCAGATTCCGGGGCTCTCCGACTCCGCTGCTTTGTCAGCCCTTAAGAATGGGTTCTGGCACGAATCCCGATTATATTCAGAGAGGAGCTGACGGTCAACAGGCCTTCCAACATTCAGGAGGCCTTGCATCGAGCTTCGAACTGGATCGTTGCGGAGGAAGAGAAAGCAGCCTTGGCGAAAAAATACAAGGTTGCGCCAAAAGCAAACTTTGACACAAGTCAAAGAAAAGGGCAGCGACCTGGAGCGGCAACGTTCGCAGTTGACAAGGAACAGAAAAGCGGGGCAAGGAAGTCAGCTGACACTTCCCGTCCTAAAAATAGAGCTTTCCCGAATAATAAGTGGGTTCGCGACCAACCTAGTCCGAAGGAGGAAGATTCGTACTGCGAACTTCATAAGGTCGGAGGACACGCGACCAGAAATTGCAAGAAACTCATGCACCTACTTGCGGAGCGGTTCGTTAATGGGGGAATGCCAGAGATAACAATAGAAGAGCTGGATCAGGCGTAAAATTCGATGCAACAAATAACCGAAGTCTCTACTGAATTAAGTACGGAGGACGAAGACGAAGCTCCCCCGGCTAAAAAACCTAAAACCCCCTTGATGCAGGAAATACCACAGGAGCCTAAGAAAAGAATCGATGTCATAATGGGAGGGTCCCGGATATTCAGGAATTCAATCCGAGCTATTAAAGAACACCAGAGAAAACTCGACGGGGCGGCGCCTCGGGGGATCAGATCTGCAGGGGAAAACTGTCCCGATATAGTCTTTTCCGAACAGGAGACCAGCACTCTTGATTTCCCGCACGATGACGCACTGGTGATTACTTTGGACGTCGCGAACCACGAGGTGTGTAGAATTTTAGTTGATACAGGTAGCTCGGTGGATCTGATTTTCTTGGATACGTTGACCAGAATGGGAGTTGGCAGAAACCACATAGTCGGGATGCCTGCACCCCTGGTCTCGTTTACCAGTGAGACATCGATGTCCTTGGGAACTATCGTGCTCCCGGTCTCCGCTCAGGGGCTGTCAAAGATGGTAGAATTCACGGTGTTCGACCGACCTGCGGCCTATAATGCTATACTGGGAACTCCTTGGTTGCACCAGATGAAGGCCATTTCGTCAACATACCACCAATGCGTAAAATTCACTACTCCAGAGGGAGTTCGGGAAATCTTGGGAAGCCAGGGCATAAGCTGCTGGTGCAATAGCAACCACAGCTTGAGGTCACGAAAAATCCAGTGAGGAATAAGCTGGAAGGTGACCTCTACGAAGAGATCTACATAAATGGGAAGTTCCCGGATAAAGGGATTAGAATCGGGGTTGGTTTAACGACCGAAGTCCGAAGTGAACTGGTCGCTTTTTTGAAAGAGAATAAGGCGACGTTCGCCTAGGATGTGAGCGAAATGACCAGCATAAGCATCGACGTCATTTCTCACGAACTAAACGTGGACGCATCGTATAAACCTATTAAACAAAAGCGGAAGAAGCTGGGGAAGGAGAGAGCTGACATCGTCAACGCTGAGGTAGATCGCCTTCTCAAGGTTGGCCTTATCCGCAAAGTTTAGTACCCCAAATGGCTAGCGAATACGGTGTTGGTCAAGAAAAAGAACGGGAAGTCCAGAGTATGTGTGGACTTCACCGACCTTAACAAGGCATACCCAAAGGATAGTTTTCCTCTCCCTCACATCGATAGGTTGGTCGAGTCTACCTCGGGCCATGAGTTGTTAACTTTCATGGACGCTTTCTCTGGGTATAATCAGATACTGATGAATCCGGAGGATCAGGAGAAAACGGCGTTCATAACAGATCGGGGGACGTATTGCTACAAAGTAATGCCTTTCGGGCTGAAGAACGCGGGCGCAACTTATCAGCGCCTGGTGAACAGAATGTTCTCCGATCTCCTAGTGAAAACAATGGAGGTCTACATTGACGATATGATGGTGAAATCCTTGGATTCTAGTTCTCATGTCGGGCATCTCCGGGATTATTTTGCAATCCTTAACAAGTTCGGGATGAATCTAAACCCGTCGAAGTGCACCTATGTAGTGCCATCCGGAGAATTCTTGGGATACATAGTTACGGAAAGAGGGATCGAGGCTAACCCGAGGCAAATAAAGGATTTTTTATCTATGAGTTCGCCAAATAATGTAAGAGAAGTACATCGTCTGAATATAAGGATCGCCACTCTTAATAGGTTTATCTCCCGGTCAACAGACAAGTGCTTGCCCTTTTTCCAGCTCTTGAAAAAAGGAAGCAAGAATTTTATCTGGAGTGAGCAGTGCGAGCTCGCTTTCGGGTTACTAAAACAGTACCTGGCAAACCCTCCTGTGTTAGCCAAACCGGAGCTGGGGGAGCCACTCTTCCTGTATGTGGCGGTATCAGACTATGCAGTCAGTGGCGTGTTAGTTCGGGAAGAAAGGGGAGAACAAAGGACCGTTTTCTACGTTACTAAGACATTCACAGGAGCTGAGTCCCGTTATCCCATGATGGAGAAGCTGGCGCTCGCTGTGATAACATCGGCTAGCAAACTAAGGCCCTATTTCCAATCTCACACAGTGGTGATCCTTACGTCTCAGCCGCTTTGGACCATACTTCATAGTCCAAGTCAGTCCGGGAGAATGGCGAAGTGGGCAATCGAACTACATGAATACGATTTGGAATTTCGAGCTCGAACTGCGGCAAAATCCCAGGTACTCGCGGATTTCCTGATAGAGCTGCCGTTGGCGGATGTTCAGAGGGGAATGGAGTCGGACGTTCCTTGGATGTTGCACGTCGATGGAGCCTCGTCTAAACATGGGAGTGGGATAGGAGTTCGGTTGCGATCACCCACGAATAAGGTGTTTGAGCAGTCATTCCGGCTTGCTTTCGTCGCCTCCAATAACGAGACCGAGTACGAGTCTTTATTGGCCGGACTTCGCCTAGCCATAGGAATTGGCGTACAGCGTCTGCATGCGTTCTGCGACTTCTAGTTGGTCGTAAGTCAAATGTCCGGTGATTATGAGGCTAAGGACGAGCGTATGGGGGCCTACCTGGCTCTAGCCTGAGAGTTGGTGTCTAAGTTCCGCCATTTCGAGGTCAATAAGATTCCCAGGGCCGAGAATTCAGCCGCGGATTCACTGTCGTCTTTAGCCTCCACGTCAAATCCAACCACTACTAGAGTCATCACGGTGGAAATACTTAAACACCTTAGTATTCAATCAGAGAGATCCGAGGTAAACGTACTCACGAGGTCCATGCAGCGCCGCCTGGACCGGGGGGAACTTCCGCCCGAACTCCCGGTGGTTAAACGAGCTAAAAGAGTTCGGGCCCGAAGCCTGGAGCTCCAGACGTTCAGGAAAAAGGCGAGGTCAGTACGGAGGCCAGTACTGGGACCGCAACTCCTCAGCAGGAAGGCGAGTCTGAAGCGAATGTCCAGATAATCCCGGGAGATGCGGACAAGCTCGGGGCTAAGGGAGATGAGGGCGAAAGTTCCTTACCCCAAGCCCCGGAAAAAGATTGGCGAACTCCTATCTTGGATTATTTACGGAGGGGGGAGCTGCCCAAAAACAAATGGCAGGCTCGAAAGGTTAAAGTTGTCAGCGCAAGAATCTGTTTGCATAACGATGGCTTGCTTCAGAGAAGCATCGGGGGCCCTTACCTAACTTGTGTGGCCGGTGAGGATCCCGGCATTTTACTAAGGACAGTTGATGACGGACCCAATTGTAATCATTCCGGGGCAAGAACGTTGGCCTTCAAAATTAAGCGACAAGGGTTCTTTTGGCCAACAATGTTAGCAGACTGCGAGGCGTATGTTAGGAAATGTGACAAATGCCAGAGGCATGCTCTTACAATCCATCAGCCTTCCGAACTGCGGTCTTCCATTTCTTCCCCGTATCTGTTTATGAGGTGGTATATGGATATCGTGGGACCACTCCATACTTCGACTATTGGTGGGGGGTAAGGTTTCTGCTGGTGCTTATCGATTATTTCTCCAAATGGGTGGAAGCAGCAGCGTACTCCACTATTGGTGGGGGGCAAGTCAAACAGTTCGTGTGGAAAGAAATTGTTTGCCGACATGGAATTCCCTATGAAATCGTGACTGACAACGGGTCGCAGTTCATATCCCGGCAGTTCGAATCATTTTGCCCGGAGTTGAAAATAAGACTTAGCAAGTCCACCCCGCGGTATCCACAGGGAAACGGACAAGCGGAGGCAATGAATAAGGTAATCCTGTCTAACCTGAAAAAACGTCTCGATGCGCATAAAGGCAGGTGGGCGGAGGAGCTACAAGGGGTGTTATGGCGATCAGAACAACCCCTCGGTGGTCAACCAAGGAGTCACCGTATTCACTTGTGTACGGAGTGGAAGCAGTTGTCCAGGCCGAACTCGAGGTGCCCGGAGTTCGGGTAATGTTAAACCCGTAAATGAGTGCGGAGAACGACGAATTCCTAAGGAATTCCCTAGATGTCATTAACGAGAGACGGGACCAAGCTATGATCCGCCTGCAGGATTATTAGGACGCAATAGCCCGATATTATAATTCCAAGGTCAAGCATCGCGAGCTCAAGGTCGGTAACTTGGTTCTCCGGAAGGTTTACGAAAATACGAAGGAGCTGATCGCCGGAAAATTGGGTGTTAACTCAAAAGGTCCTGACAAAATAACGTCAGAAGTGCGAAATGGAGTATACCGGTTAAAAGACCTAAGGGGAAAACTACTCCCTAGGTCGTGGAACGCAATGCATTTAAAGTTATATTTCACCTAAAGAAGGTATTCCTTGTAATCAAACTACGATTGGCTTGATCCTGCATTTTGTGGATACGTAGGCAGCCTATTTAAAATAGGTCCAGCTCCTATTCGTAATAAACAATGAGATTTCTTGCAAATTCGCGAAAAACACGAACTGAGTACTAAAAAGAGAATATTATTCAAAATATGATTTTAAGTTTCGTGCATGGGTGAGACCACCGAGGTCAAAAACACCCTAAGTAAAGCAAAATAGGAAGAATAATCATGTCTTTTAAAAAAAGAAGCAACAAAAGGGGGGTCAAAGACAAAAACAACCCAAATTAGTTCAAATCACCGGCTTCCGAGCTCGAGGGAGAATCAGCAAATTCGGTCGACTCGGGGGCCTTTGGCTCCGCGCCCTCGATAGCTGGCAGGGCGGGCATCCCGGCGGTTGCGCCAGGCCATACACGCTCGTCGTCCTGAGTCGAGACATTGGCAGGATTAGTCTCCGACTCATCGATCACAAGGGGGGCAGATGCCAAACCCAGCTCGAGCTCGGGGGGGGGGGATATCTGTCCAATACTCATCAAAATCCCTAAGATTGAATTTAGTAGTCGGTATCTCTTTTGCGGTCTGCAGGGCTTCAAGCTCGTCTATTTCGAGAGTCTCGAGCTCAGCTTTCCGGTCGGATATCCGGGATTGCAGTCCTTTGATGTCATTGACATCAGGGTTGGAAAGCAGTTGGTGCTCGTAACTCGCAACAGCGCTGTTGAACTCGATAAGGGTCTGTGTAAAGGGGAAGAAGTTTAGCCAAGAGTTTGTAAGCTATGGTAAAGTTATTTCTACGGTTTTAGTGATTAATCAAGAATGGTTGATTACCTCTCCGACCTTCTCGGCAAAGCGGAAGTAGTTCTCCCGGTTGAGCTCGGCCATTTCCTTAAAAGGAGGAACTCGAGCCCCAGGACGGCTGAAACTGCGCATCATGTCCGCGAGTGATTTTGGGGGAGCTGAAAGAAAAAATAACTCAGGGATTAGTGACGCTGAAGGAAGAAAGAGTTATTAGCCATGTTGCAAAGGGGGAAACACCCTTCTGCCCAGCGGCTGGTGGGGGGTTAGTTCCTTTTGAACCAGTATCAGTTCGCTTTACAGCTGAACTGACTTCAGCTCGCTTCGCCTAGTCAGACGTGCGAGGACGAGATGTCTCCCTAGATGCCAGAGTTGAGTCCGGGGCCTTCCTCTTCTTGGAAGCCTCGCCCGACTCCTTCCCCGCTTGGGCACTCACCGGAGTTGGGGGCTCGGGGCTCGTGTCACCCGAGTCGGATGTAGAGTCGAGAGCAACCACTACTATTCGGCCCCGGGCTTCAGGTGGAGCGGTGGAACAGGAGCTCTTTTCCTTAGCTGGGGTCTTGGACTTCCCTTCAGCAAGGGCAGTAACCATCTGTTTCTTCAGCTCCTTTTCTCAGAGCTCCGCCTGCTTTTTGTAGGCTCTCTCCTCGCAGTAGTTCATGTTTCGGGGGAGCACGGGTTGAAGAAAGTTAGTGATGAGGGAACTGATATGGATGCGAGCTCCGGACTCCCGAATTAGATGAGCAGTGAGCTTATGAAACAATCGGCAAAGGTGCGGGATAGGGACCCTCGCTCTAAAATGGCTGGAAGAACATAAAAGGAGGTTAAAATCCAAAAGATTAAAACAAAAACAGAGAACTAAAAGACAAAACAGTTCAGTTCCCCTCCGTGGTTCTACCGATTTTCGATGACCACTTTGGAACGAATAAGTCCGTCAGCTCGCCGAAGGTGGAGTTGTCAACAGGAAAGAAGAATTAACCACTTTGCCAGTTATCGTCCTTCTCAGGTAAGTCATCTAACACCCGGAACCCCGCGAGCGGACTGAGGTAGAAGGTTCCTCTAGTTCGTCCTCCCTTGATTGTATACAGATGGAGGATGTCCTGGAAAGTCAGGAGATAGCCTTGCTCTTTCGCCAAAGTCTGAAGACAGAGGACGGTACGGATGAAGTTTGGACACAGCTGGGGGAGTGAAACACCCAAGGCGTACATCGCCTTTATCAAGAGCTCTGGCAGCGGGAAGTATAGCCCGCAGTTGGAGAACATGATTTCGTATGCGCAGCAGTATCCTGCGGGAGGATCCTCCGGCGATCGCTCTTCGGTAGGAGCCAAGATTTCAGATTCAGAGGGGAGGCCGCAGAGAAAGCGAACGCCTATGAGGTCGTCATCCTTAATCATGGACAGTGGATGGGGGCCAAATTGCCCCGAAATAGTATCCTCGATTGGCTGGCTTGGCTGCTTTGGCGGAGACATTCTGCGCAGACTGCCGGCGGAAGGAACTGACAAGTAGACGAGCGGTGGAGTGATCGGAGAAGAGAGAAATAGCAACGAAGACCAAGAGCGAAAAATACGAAGGAAAAGCAAAAAGAGGAAAGAAGCAAGGAGGACCTGTACCTTTTATAGCAGCTTCGTTCTTGTAACGCAATGATGGCCAAGGGAAGCTAAAAGGTCACGACCTTTATAGCTCAAGTGTAGGGGTGCCATCGCGGTAAACGAGGAGACGCGGTAAGCCAAAAAGGCAACCGCGAATCGAGGCAAATCAATCATGACGATTCGAGAATCTTGGTTCCCAAAAACGATGTTGCATAAAAGTCTTCCGAACTGAAGCCATTTCGAAAGACTTGGGGGGCAAACTGTAGCATCCGTGTCCGGGTATTCTAGTCGAGCTTGTGATCGAGGATTGAGATCAATGCTCGAAGGATTATCGAAGGAAAAGCGAAGGATCGAAGGTTTATCGATGGAGATCGATATTCATCGATGGAATGCGAGTGTACCGAGAAATTCTGTGATAAATGATGAATTTATCGAGTGTTCCGTATTTTTCGGAGTAAGCTGACGGTTACTTGGTCCGAGCGGGATTTTCGGACAAGTGTGGTCGGTAGCCGACAAGTCTGGTCGAGAATCCGACAGTGATGGTCGAGCAGTTATCGATGTCTGAGATGATGCGTGTGAATTGTTCGAGAGAAGTGGCGGGAACGGTTACTTTTGTCGAGAAAACACGCGGATCTGTGTTAAGTGGCAGTTACTTGACGGTTTCTGGGAGAAGAATCGAATAAAAAGGGAAGTTAATCGATATTCTTCGTCACTTATGTTATATCTGCGAGAGAGTCTTGAGAGAAGGGAGAAACGAAGAGGGTTCTTCGAGAAAGATGGAGAGATATCGATGATGAAGAGATTATCGTCGGTTCTGGGCGAAAGGTTGAGGAAGATCTGTTGTAATAGTCGAGATTTCACGATGGTGTGTAGAGCATCATCGAGAGGTATCGAGAGAAAGGTGAGCTTTGTCGAGGATGAAGATTCATCGGTGATTCTTATCGATAAACGAGTAGTTTATCGAGAATGCGGTTCTGGGGTCGACTAAGGGCGATGCGAGTTGACGTATGACGGCCGGATCTGAGTTTTATCGAGAGAACGAGCAGTTATAGTTGATATCGGATGGGTTATCGTTGAGAAATAGCGATAAGTATCGAGAATACGAAGGGAAGTCGAGTTCTGAAGAGAAATCTGTCGAGATCAGTACGTTATGTCGATAGAAGATCGATGTTGTCAAGTTCTGGAAGGCGGTTATCGAGATCGAGTAGAGCTGGTCGAGATTCTGGATTGATCGGCTAGTTTCTGTCGAGAAAGCAGTTCGGAGATCGATTGTCTTAACGATGACTGTCGAGAGTTTGGTTCCGAGAGCGAGATAGAAGTGTTGAAGTACGTATCTGTGTATGGATCGGGATAATGAGTTATTACCGAGAGTTCTGTCGGGTGTGGATTCATGATCGAGAGTTCGCGGTTCGATGATCGAAGATGATCATGTCCGGATCTTCTGTTGGTCGAGGAGGGTCGATCATGTGTGTCTGTTGATCGAGTGTTTGCGGTTCGATGATCGAAGATGATCATGTCCGGATGTTCTGTTGGTCGAGGAGGGTCGATCATGTGTGTTTGTTGATCGAGAGATCAAACGTTCTGATCGGAGTGGTGTTGATCTGATTAAGAGTTCTGTAAGTATGTTCGGTGTGATGTTGATTCCGGACATCTCTCTTTGTACTTAGTCATGTGGGGATGGTTGGCTGAGTGACTACGTACCGAGAGAGATGTTGGATGACTCATCGATGGCCGAGTGGTTATGGAAGCTGTTTCGGAAGCTGGAGCATTGGAGTATCGAGAAGACTCGTGTAGGTCGGACGAGTTGGTTCGATAAGTGGCCAAGGTACGATTAAGTTAAGCTTAATTATGTCTGTTGTTGATTTTAATCCGCTGCGTAGGTTGTTCTAGTTAAGTTGTTAGCTGAAATCGGTCTGTTTTGAGAAGTTTTGTGGAAGTTGAATCGTCGTCGGAAGTTTATCGGAATTTTAGTCTCCGACGAGGTGGTATTTCTGTGTGTTCTGTGGTCGGAGTTCTAGTAGCGAGGTCGGGGTATTATACAAACTGTGGGCACCAGAATTGGCACCGCATAAATAGTTGGGCTTTTTATGGCCCAGGCCCAAAGGGAGTGTAACGCAGTTAAGTCCGGTCCGTTCACAGTCGAGCTGGGAACTGAGAGATCGTGAGGGGCAAACTAATGAGTCAACGAAGCCATAACGAAGATCGCGTGATTTCCGGAGCGAAGATCGCGTTCGGTCTTAATTATCTTAGAACCTGTATATAAAGAGAATAGAGGATCATTTGTCGGGGGATCGAAAGATTTTGACTACCAATAAAGGATAGAATTTTCAGTTCGTTACGTTTATATACAAAAAGCTACTTTCAGTTCGGGTTCGGGCAAGTGAACTAGTCCCTTAGTACGTTTTCAGTACCTTAGGTGGAATCAGCTCCCACACCGATCACTTGGGATTTAAAGATCTTCCTGATCAATTTCCCGTTCTTATTCTAGTTGATCCCCAAAATTTCCCGTTCCCATTCAATGTTGAATGTGGGATTTATTTTGGCAAATTTATCCCGGAGGAGATCCTTTGGCGAATATCCCTTGTTTACATATTTTTCACTTTTCATTTTCCCCGTATTATTAATGATTTTAGAAATCGTGTATGTATCTGAAAATCTGGATATTCGTTAAAAACTATTATTCGCAAATAATTGCGAAGATACGTAAATATGTAAAAAATATATTAAAATGACGTATATTTTAGACCAAAATACCGAATATTATCTAAATACCAGATATTTGTATATAAATACTATTTGTATCAGTTTTTGTGGAAATCATTTTTTTTAGGTAAAAACAGATACATATATAACAGCATAAGGAGGTGGGGCACGTGCCCTATACTAATAACTTCCCAATTAGTGAGCTTACAATAATGTTTATTTAACTTTTTTGGTAAGAGGTTACCCATGTATTAACTTGTGACCAGGGTTCGATGCCCCAAATCTGGGATTTTTGTTTTCATTTTGTTATTTTTTTCCCCGCTTTATTTACAGATTTCATGCCTCAATCTCTCCTTCGTTAAAAACATAAAAAGCAACAAAATAAAAAAGGTCAAACCTCTAAATTTATTCCATAAACAAATCCTCTTTTCCCACTAAAATTGTGACATACTCTTAAAAATGAGTATTAGGGATGGATGGACCCGCACGTACGTGCAGGGTTGATTGCAAAAACTAAGCTTATCATAAGTCTGTAATATTCGGATCGACATGATAAAAGACCTGAAATAAGTGTGAACCGAATTAATGATAAGTTAGAAATCAATTAAATTCATGAACTATCACATCACATAAAAACAAGAAAAATATTAAAACTTTTGCATAAAATAACATGAATATAGATGTCAAGATAGTCAAACTCGTTCACTATGCATGTCCTGCAACAAATTGAAATATTTTGGCCTATCCACATAAATAAATATTATGTCTTCTGCTTGCCTATTACCCATAATTTCTTTCTGTATTAATTAGAAATAGTTAAGATAATAATTTTTGTTTTCTAAACTACCCCTTCTCTTTCTATATTTGTTATTTCTTGTTCCAGTATTTGAAATATTTAAGTAATTTGAAACTTACTTTTGCTATATAAATTTCATATTCTTGTATAATACCCGTCATTTGATATTTGAAAATTGAAATTGAATTTAAGTTTCCAAATTTTTTACATCGCTTGTTTTTGATGAGAAATAGTTTAGATAATTTTTTTTTGAATTACATGTTCCCTTTTTGTACCCGTTTTTTCCCTATAAGATATGATTTTATATTTTTTTTACAAATGAAATTCTTTACATGTTTGTTTTAAAAACAACATTATATAGCTTGTAATTAAATAATTAAATTACTCGTTCTCTTTCTGTATCCGTTATTTCTTGTCCCGATATTTGAAATAATTAAGTAATTTGAAACTTACTTTTGCTATTTAAATTTCATATTCCTATATCATACCCGTCATCTGATATTTGAATGTTGAAATTAAATTTAAGTTTCCAAATTTTTTATATCGTATTGTTTTTGATGAGAAATAGTTTAGATATTTTTTTTGAATTACCAATTTCCTTTTTGTACCCATTTTTCCCTCTAAAATAAGATCATGTATATTTTTATAAAACTGGCAGCATTTACATGTTTTTTTAAAAACAACATTATATTGCCTGTAATTAACAACATTAAAAAACCAATACCGTTAATTATTAGGTTATAGAAACATATAGCCTGTAATTAGAGTATACTGTTCTGTTTTGTGTTACCACAAAATTTAAAGAAATGTAACCAAAGAGTCACATTTATAAACTACAAACTTATCTCGAATTAAATCTTCAAAAAAAAATGAATCAATTGAATAAAATATATATTAAATATTTTAGTAAGTAGCTATGGTAAATATAGATTAAGTAATGGAAATTCAAATAACTATTTTATTCCATTTTAATCATAATTATTTGATTTTATTTATTTAGTTGTAGCATACATTAACTGTTTTTTTTTTGTGGATTGTCAATGTTATATTATATGGAAAATATAATAATCATGTGATATGATTTCCTGAACTTTTCTAAAATTATTAAATGCAATTGCATATTAGTTAATATCCAGCAAGATTGGGGAGTTAAATATATTATTAAATTGATGTTAATAATAAGGAATGGTTATTTGACGATTTTATTTTGGTCACATGCTATTTTTAGTTTTTTTTTTAATATTTTATTTCAAGGAAATATATAAATATCTCATTTCTAATCAATATACTTCACAAAGGTTTTTTTGTTTTTGCTATATTTTCGAGATTGTTTTTCAATATGAAGATTTTTAATGTGAAAATAAGAGATTGTATGTGATATAAAATATTTATTCTATTGATTTTTGAAAATAAATTTTTATTATTGATTTATTTAAGATTTTTATTTAAACATTTTAATTATTTATTTAATATTTTATCATTTTTCAATTTTTGTTAGTCATATTATCAATTATGTTGAATATTTCTCCATATTTTATGCTATTGTACAATATATAACATATTTATTTTTCTTTTTATTTTTCCTAAAATATTATTTTTTTAAATATATGATGATTTTTTTAACGAAAAAATCAATATATTATCATATCATAAGAGTTATACAAAATACAAGTAACATAAACCACTTGAATAAAACCATTAAACCAAATAAATAAAATACAATAAATTAGATTTGATTAATTATTAAATTATTGTTTAAAAATATCTCAAAAAATTAAATATGTTACATATGTAAAATATTGAATATAATTGTCCACTTTTTTGGCATCAAAATTAATATGATTTACATAAATATAGAGTTTCTGTTTTTAATTTTTTATTTATTAAAAATAATGATGTCTTTAATTCTGTTTGTCTACACAGATAACTTTCATGATATTTTATTTAATTTTTGAGATCTGTTTGGCTACAGCTTGTACTTCCCAATTAATAGTTTAGATTTATAACCATGTCTAATATATTTTCCAATTAAGGGGTTAAAGATACATGCCAGATTAATTTGGTAGAACGCAGTCCATCATTCTTTTCTGGAGGGAAATTGGATAATTTTGACTAATTTCAAGATAATACCAGTCGTAGGAACTTTTAGGCCAGCTCAACATAGATACAAAATTGTTTCCTACTTAAATAGTTACTAGGTTCGGATCCGCGCTACTGAGCGAGGGAAACAATTACATATATATTACCTTTAACGAATTAAAATATTTTACATTTAATTTTATTGTAATGCAGTCGATTATGGTGAATCTTATAGTTGTGTAATAATAAACGAAAAAGCGAGTAAATAATAATACATTGAGTTTTGATACAATTAAAAAACAGTGAAAATTTAATAGCATGAAAGAATATTTATCGTCAAATTATTCAATTTGACCATTTTTGTAGTAGAAGTAGGAATATATGTAAAAATTACATGCTTACAATATATTTTTGAAGGATCAACCCGTAACAGAATTCATATTTTTAAAACATTATTTATAACTCGCTTTACAATTATAATTGTGATTTTAACAAACTACTCGTAAACTACCATTTACATAGTTTGATATATAATATATTTTATGAATAAAAATTATGTCTCCAAAAAATTATTTTTAATATTTTAAATTCTAAACTTTTTATATATCTGAACCTTTTAATTATAATGTTTTGAAACTTTTAATTATGCTCATGTAACAATGGTTTTAATATTGGTCACCTATACTGATTTTAAATCATTGTCCAAAATATTTAACCGAGTGTAGTTGAGTAATATATGTCCGTTTTGAAAAATTCAAATTGCAACATATGCAAAAAAAATTAATTTTTATAAAATATTATTATTATATAGTATAATATCATAAATTAAAAATAATATCAAATAAAAGTTAAAGAAGAATAATAATTGATTAGTTAGAGATTTATTAGGAAATCATAAAATTAGTTATGTAAATAATATAATTTGAAATTTAGATATGGAAAGTATCCGATGTATGTATCCAAACCCAGTTTAATATCCAATTTTAAAGTATCCAATTATTAAAATCGGGTTAATTTTTTATTTTTGACCCGATACGTATTCGATTTTGTACTTCACTTATACTAATATAGGGATATTCAGATTATACCTTTATATCAGTTTACGTCTATTAAAAATTAGATTTTAATAAACAAAATTACATATCAGTTAAAATTTAATTAAATTTCATATTTTTGTTAGTGATTTTATTTCAAGTCGGAATTGCATCAAATTTTTGGGTTAGAAATAGAATATTGTGCACCTAGACTTAACAAGTTAAACAACATACGAATCATGGCGAACTGATTTGATTCCGACGGATGTCATATTTTATCATTTGATTTGGTCAAAAACTACAAACCAGTACAAATAAAATTCAATATCCATAATTATTTAAAAAAACTAATTAAAAAAAAAAGCGAAATAACACCAAATAAAAGAAAAATTTGTCCATCTCTCTCTAACAAACAAAAAAAAAATAAAAAAGATATAATGATGTTGAAAAGTCAAAAAAGAAGAAGAAGAAAAAAACATTTAACGCGCAAAGACCAATTTGGTTTTTTTTTATTTTTTTTTTCTTTGAGTCATTGTGTTGTGTTCTCATCAGTGTTTCTTTCTTTTCCTCTTGCCCCATTTTTCACGAACCTTACACAAGACGACGACGACGACGACGATCCAAAGTCTGAGTCAACTCACACATCAGACGACTCTTTCTCTTTATTAAAAACTTTTTTCAAAGTCCTTTCTTCTTCATTCTCATTTTAAACACTTACCCACAGATGCGTTTTGCTTCCTCTTCTTCTTCTCCTCCTTCTTCATTGTGCTCTTCAATGAACACGAGCACGACGACAACGAAGACTAAGACCAAAGCTTCTGTCTTTTGATTCGTAAGTTGAATTTCTCATAAGAAAGTTTTAAACTTTTTCTAAGTCAACTCAGTTTTTAGATCGGTTTCTGAAAATCTGTGATTATGTTCTGTTTACAGGTGTTTCTAATGTTCATCGGAAGAGACAACCCTAGATTTTGTTTCTGTATTTTATAGTGGTTTTACGAATTTTGGGAGATTTGTGATGATGGGTAGGTTAGTTTTTGCAATTTTCTTTGGGAATTGTCTATGTTTGCTTCTACTGTTGAGCTTAGCCGATGCAAATCAAGCCAACATAGATTGCTTGAGGATCTTTAAATCTCAAGTAGAGGATCCAAATGGGTACTTATCAAGTTGGGATTTTTCGAACCAGACTGCACAAGGTTTTATTTGCAAGTTCACTGGTGTGACTTGTTGGCATGATGATGAGAATAGAGTTTTGGCTATTAAGCTCTCTGGTTATGGTCTTAAAGGAGTGTTTCCTCTTGCGGTTAAGAATTGTTCTGATTTGACTGGTTTAGAGCTTTCTAAAAACAACTTCTCTGGACCTTTACCAACAAATCTTACATCTGTGATTCCACTTGTTACAACTTTGGACCTCTCTTACAATAGTTTCTCTGGTGAAATCCCTGTTAGTATCTCAAACATTTCCTTTCTCAACTCTCTTATGCTTCAGCATAACCAGTTCACCGGTCAGCTTCCTCCTCAGCTAGTGCTGCTCGCCAGGCTCAAAACGTTATCTGTGGCTGATAATCGTCTTGAAGGTCCTATCCCGAAGTTCAACATCACCAAAATCACCGCAGAGAGCTTTGCTAATAACTTGAATTTGTGTGGTAAGCCTCTGGATGATTGTAAGAGTTCTGCTGATTCTCGAACTAAAGTTGTTGTTATAGCAGCTGTTGGTGGATTGACTGCGGCAGCGTTAGTCGTTGGGGTTGTTTTGTTCTTCTATTTCCGTAAAATGGGTGTTGTTAGGAAGAAGCAGGATGATCCTGAAGGTAACAGATGGGCAAAGAGCTTGAAAGGACAGAAAGGCGTTAAGGTAATAATAAACCTCATTGATTTAGGAACACATGCTGTATTTTGCTGTATGTTGTTATGTTCTGAAATTTGTGATATATGTTTCAGGTTTTCATGTTCAAGAACTCGGTTTCAAAGATGAAATTAAGCGATCTTATGAAAGCAACAGAGGAATTCAAGAAAGATAATATCATTGGAACAGGAAGAACAGGGACAATGTACAAAGGTGTTCTTGAAGATGGGACTCTACTTATGATAAAGAGGTTGCAGGATTCTCAACGTTCTGAGAAAGAGCTTGACTCAGAGATGAAGACTTTGGGTGCTGTAAAAAACAGAAACTTAGTCCCTCTCTTGGGGTATTGTATCGCGAATAAGGAGAGGCTTCTGATATACGAGTACATGGCAAATGGTTACCTTTATGATCAGTTACATCCAGTGGATGAAGAATCTTTCAAGCCCTTGGATTGGCCTTCAAGGTTGAAAATCGCGATTGGGGCGGCAAAAGGATTGGCATGGCTTCATCACAGCTGCAACCCAAGAATCATCCATCGCAACATAAGCTCGAAATGCATATTGTTGACTGCGGAATTCGAGCCTAAGATTTCAGATTTCGGTCTAGCTAGGCTGATGAACCCAATTGATACCCATTTAAGCACATTCGTCAATGGAGAATTCGGGGATTTCGGTTATGTTGCTCCTGAGTATTCAAGAACCATGGTTGCAACTCCCAAAGGAGATGTCTACAGCTTCGGGGTTGTGCTTTTAGAGCTAGTAACAGGCCAAAAAGCAACGAGTGTGACAAAAGTGTCTGAAGAAGAAAGCTTCAAGGGTAATCTTGTGGAATGGATTACAAAGGTATCAAGTGAATCGAAACTGCAGGACGCGATAGACAGGTCATTACTTGGAAACGGTGTGGATGATGAGATTTTCAAAGTGCTCAAAATAGCATGCAATTGCGTTCTACCTGAAGTACCAAAGCAAAGGCCTACCATGTTTGAAGTGTATCAGTTTCTGAGGGCCATTGGAGAGAGCTACAACTTCACGGTTGATGATGATATCTTAATCCCCTCTGAATCAGGTGAAGGTGATTTCATCGAGGAGCTCATAGTTCGCTGATCAAGAGGAAGGGTGAGACATCTTTAGTTATAGCAGTCCAAAGTTATATATATAAATTACATAAGTAAGTATTGTTTTTCTTTTATTTTTGGGTTCTCCTTGTTCATGGTGTGGTTGTAATATTATATATTGTTAGGTGCACTCTTATCATCACTACTATACTGAGCTTTTGGTGTTGTAGTACAGTCACTGGTTTGGTTTTGTTTTGCCACTGCGTTGTTTCTTATTTCTAAATTTTGAGAGCCAATACAAGGTGAAAAGAATCTTGACGTTGAGAGGCAACAAGTGTATTGTAGAAGATGGGGGAAGAATTGGTAGTTAAAAATAATCAAAAATACTAAAACATGGAATGATAATGTATATGACCAAAGTAAAATATTTGAGATCTTATATATGGTATAAAACAAATGTTTTTCTTAGAAAAATTCATGACATATTATTAAATAGATTATTAGTTGTTGAGTCTGTTTTTAACCTTTTAGCCATGTAATTATGAAAAGTGTGATAAGATAAGCACATTTATGATTTGGTCAAGAATTCTCATATAGTAACCTTCACTTTCTTCAATTGAAAAAACAAGCTCGCTAAAGCTATTATAACGACATGATATTATATATGTACCTATACACTAATAATATTCAAAAGACTCGGTATATTTGCATTTTATATGGAAAGGTGTTATATATATATATAAGCATTTAATCATAATTGATACCTATAATTAGGTCAACAACAATCGATAATTAACGTGAAAACTTTTACAGAAATGTCTTTATGGAATATGTATAAGCAAGAGACTCTCTTACTCTCTTAGTGATAATTTATAATTTTTGTTAACTCCTCGTTTGATTATTTTATTATATTAAATCTCCAATTCTCGCAAGATTTAGGTTACCAATTTTTATTTAGTGGAATAAATGACTATAGTGATATTTTGTATAAGAAAAGCAAAAGATCCAAAGGAATTTTTGTTTATCTAATTAAAAACAATAATAAACGCTGATTAAACAAAAAACATTTTCTATTGTAAAAAGAAACTATTGTCTATTAACATTAATTGACTTACAACTAATTTGTTTGTTGTATATTTTAATTTTGAAAATAGGATTCTTTGATATTTTTACTCATATCTTATTACATATAATTTTATATTTAATACAGTAATTTGTTGTAAATTTTTTTTAGTAAGTTATTACTTGATTAAAAGAAATAAAACTACTGTTAATATTTTTGAAAAGTTTTACATCTTTTTAATTCTTCATAATAACAATCCAACATAAGTCTTACCATTAACAATTCCTACCGATTACGTTTCATGGGAAAATAGAAGGAATTTTCCTTGGGAATTCCTAGGGCTATCTTACAAATTAGTTTTCATAGGAAAATAGTAATACCAAGTCCTTCAAAATTCCTACAATATATAACAATACTTATTTTTCCTTTCAAATTCCTTTTAATTTCCTACCAATTTCCTACGAAATTTTTTACCACTTTAATTTTTTGAAAACAATCCTAAGTTTAAGGTAGGAAATAATTCGTAGGAGTTTTCGTAAGGTTTTTTCATGTTTTCTTGTAGTGAATTATATATATAACTAATTCGTTGAAGAACCTTGTCTTGCTTCGGGAAAGTTTCATACTGTTATCTATCTCTCCTTACTTAAAAGAGGCTTCTTCATCTCTTACAGCTCTTACAGAGAAAAATTGCCTTGATTCTGGAGATTTTAAGTGCTACTTCTTCTGTCCAAGAGAAAAGCAGTATCGCAACGACGGTAAGAAAAAAATATCAACTTCTCATTTTTAGATGAGACACAAGGTATATATATGTATCTCTATCTCCTTTACCTTCAATTTATACTTCTTCTTCATGTTTTGAAGATGGCAAACATTGTTTAGCATTCCTATTTTATTAAGTTACTAATATTCATATTAGTCTTTAAAAGTATTTTAGTTTTTCAGTCAAAAGGATCGAAAGTGTGTACTCAACCAAAGGATGAACAAATAACCAAATGTTCTCTTGATACACAACATCTTTCAGAGTTGTGATGCTTAATATCATATTCACCTTTATTTAATTTAGAATTCAAATATACAGTTTATACTCTTATATGTACACACATGTAATGCCTCTGAACATTTGTTGAATGGATTGGGTCTGTGGCACATCGGTTGGATTTTTCCAAGATTATCTACATGTATTTCACAAGGTCTTCCATGTGTCGCTACTAAAGAAGTACTAACATAAAGAGATTTTTACAGGTTATGTATTAATTTCTAAGATTAAGAATTGAAAGATCAAAATTTAGAGTATATTATTTAGGTTTTGGAGTTTGGTTTGAGGGTCTGAGGTTATATTTTATAAATTTTGGTTTTTTTAGTAGTGACTGTTATGCGACTATTAAAGGACATCTAACGCCGAGTCGCATATTAGTCGCTAAATTGGTGAGTGTTTAGCGATTATATATTCTAGTATACAATATAGTCATAAAATAGTCGCTACATAACGACTAGTATACCAACTAATTATTGTAGTCGCAAAATAGCGACTGCTTTACAACTAAATATCTGTTGTTACCAATATAACGGTCATAATAAATAAATATTCCGTCACAAAGTTTTATTGTGACAAAAATGATATGATTTCCTCTATGTCACAAAAAATAGTCACAAATTCATGAAGGTCTCAAAATAGTCATAAATTTTTGTTACGGTTTTCAATGGTAACAACCCATCACGACTTGTGGGGACATTCAGATAGTCACAACAAGGACACAATTCGTGACTGCTAATGCTTTCACATATACCATATATGAGATTCGACATATATGTGATTATATTCCGGTGAGGGAATATGAGTGGTGGATATGACATGTGATGTTGTACGTAGGTCACAAGAGGTAGTTATGGTCAGAAGATGTTGGTAGACGTTTAGAGTTATTCTTCCATTAAGGACGCATGGTCCTGAACAACTCATACGCAGATGACTAGTTTTCTAGAGGGGATGATTATAGTTCCCCTGGTGTACCGTTAGCTCGAGGGGTGGTGGCCATGAGAGTGGCTGAGGAGATGATTAATTCTTTTGATAGTATGATTAAATCCCCTAATAACGATATATCTGAGAGTGAGGCGGTATGGGTCAAAAGCTGCGGTTTGAGAGCGCGAGCGGTACGGTTCAAAAGTATCAACTTGGAATTGGTTTAATTAGGAGCAAATAATGTCTAAGACATAGGTACTAAACATTGTAATTGGATTGAAATTAAACCTCAAAGGTTGATGGTGGTTCAATCTTGGGTTTCGTGTGTTGGCTGAGTCGGTCAAGAGTGTGTGGACCGTGGTGACAATGGCATGAAGGTTCATGGTAAATGGACGGTGTTGCGAGTTTCAAATATAGAATATCATTAAAAAGGGAAAATTATAAATATAGTTCATTAAAAAGGGAAAATGGCCTATTCTATTAAAAAATAATGGAACACAAACATAAATCTTCAACAAAATAATACAATGTCGTTCAAGACATATCATAACTTTTTTCTTCTTAAATTACTATCTTTCAATACTCCAATATAGTAGTAAAAGAATTTGGTTCAAATTAATAAAATATCAAACTTATTTTTTGTTTTAAATCATGTTATAAAAATTTAGTTTCACTCGAGAATAAGTAGGCTTTTTTAATGTTACACAAATTACATATCACGCATTTAAAAAAAAAATGCTTATATATTACTTTCTCTATATTTTTTTCTAGAACTCATTTTTTTTTTCACTTGAAATTTCATTGATAAACTGAAAAGAGAATACATGGTAGGATACATATGCCCAAACGAGGGAGACTAAAGCCAGCAGACGACATACATGTCTCTGGAGTCAAAGCCGGAGGAAGACTAGATTTCCCCAGAAGCTACGACCAAACAAAAGAGAAATACATTCTAGAAATACAAAACATAACTTTAAAATGGGAAAAACTAGCGATCAAAACCTAACACTTAACCACAAAAGCAACTCGACTTAAACCGAAAAGCTAATAGAATCCAAGAAAGCAAAGAGACCTCTTCATAGCAAGAACTAGTGAATGAGATTTACCAAGGATGCCTATGGCCAATCCAAAAATGATAACCTCTACCTCCTCCTATCACAATGAGAGCCAAACTCTCGAAACCAGGAACCAAGACTTCATGATCCGTCAAGCAAGACACATAAATGGAGAACAAATACGCTTCGCTTCCGGATACGGCGTCCACGACTACAACGCCAATAAACACCAGTTACCGCCTAGTTAGAAGTCTTCAAACGCTAACATACCTCAACAGATCTCGAAACTAGAGACAAGGAGAGAAGTTTAAGCCCTCAATTCACACCATCCTCAGAAGGGAGAACGACGACACGAGCAAGCTAACACCCATATCGACACCCAACAAACAAAGCTAAGAAGAGGGACCACCTGCAAGCTAAAGAGACTACGCCCAAATTCAGAGAAGACGAAGCTCCTACTAGGAAAGGGATCAAAACAACAAGGAATTGAAGGCGGAGATGAGATGAAAACGAGAAGGCAGAGGCCAAGGTTGGACTGACTGAATCACGTCCAAACTCCATCGACGGCATAGAAACGACAAACAACACAAGAGCGACTTACAGATCTAGGTTGGAGAGCAAAATGGCGTTTTTTACACAAACTGCATCACATATCTAACAGATCTAGAATCACCCTCTTTGTTGGCTTTACGAAAACCACTAACTTTGGCCACTCGACCGCTCCTGTTAAAATCCTAGAAAACCCCTGCGCAAACCAGACTAAATCCCACAGCTCAAAGACCACACGAAAAAGATTTTAAACTAGGCAGAGAACTAAAGAAAGAAACAGAAAAGGAGACCAAAACCAGTGCTAAAAGAGCCACCGCACTTTGGTTTCATAACTTGAAAAATTGGACGACGGCTAGGTTTGGCTTCTTCGAAGAGAGAGTAAACGAGGGCAGTTTTGATATGTAATTATTTATTCTTTTAGAAGATGGATATTGATAATGCAATATAATTTCACAATGTGATCCTTCAAATATTTTCCTTGTTTCAATCGACACCGACTACATAGCATCTTTAGAATCGATCTCTCCACTCGTGACATCGATTTACCCGTCACCAAACACAATCCACACATGAACTGTGAGACCATGATTATTCTTAGCAAATCTTAGATGAATTTTTTATTAATTATATTATTTGAAAAAATATTTTGTTATAATAATATAGTTTCTGGTGTTTGTAATACATTTTTAAAATTATATTTTATACTTATTTAAGAGACATTTACACAAATAAGCATACAACCCACAATGAACCACACAGTACCCACACATCCAATCCTGTCTCAAATCAACATACACACTAAAACAAGGCGTGATCAGTCATCACCATGCACTCACTTCTTGTTTGGATTGATTTTCAACAAAGATTAGCAAGAACACAACCCTTATGAATTAGTGTTTAACAAACAAAAAAAAGTGCTGATTGTGAAATTAGTAGCAGAAAAAAAACATACAAATTAGAGCAGAAGAAATGTTTAATGATAGAATCAGACCAAGTGTAGCTTTTAAGTTAAACTCTTATAAAAGAAAGAAACAGTAGAGAAGCTCCAAAGTCAATGGAGCTAAAATAAACCCAATGACCTTCCTTTGAATGATTCACCAGCTTCTCTTTCACCTTCCCCTTCATCTTCAAAAACTCAGAAAGCTGAAAGCTTCTCACTTTCTTCATCCAACCATGAATTCTCCGAGACCTATCTCCGTCGTCTCCACCTTCGCCTCACCATCTTCCCCTTGTGACTCAACTAAGAAGCCTTTAAGCTTATGGCCTGGTATGTACCATTCACCTGTCACCACAGCTTTATGGGAAGCCAGATCCAACATCTTCGAATCACTTCTTGATCCTCCTCTTAACGCTCCACCTCAGAGCCAGCTTCTTACTAGAACCCCTTCTCATAGCCGCACCACCATTTTCTACCCTTTCTCCACTGATTTCATTCTCCGGGAACAGTACAGAGATCCATGGAACGAGGTCCGAATTGGGATCTTGCTTGAAGATCTCGATGCTTTAGCTGGCACTATCTCTGTCAAGGTATCCTCAATTTTGTGTTTTTTTGCTAAAGTTTGATGCTTTTTAGGATTTTTGTGATCTTATTCTGTATCTGTGTGTGTACATTTTGATTCAGCATTGTTCTGATGATGATAGTACAACGAGGCCACTGTTGCTTGTTACAGCTTCTGTTCATAAGATTGTGTTAAAGAAGCCGATTTGTGTTGACATTGATCTCAAGATTGTTGCTTCTGTTATTTGGGTTGGTCGCTCATCTATTGAGATTCAACTTGAAGTTATGCAATCCGAAGACAGTATGTATAGATATTGTCTACAAATTTTCATCTACAAGCATGTTATCTTGAAGATACAATAAAATTAAAACACTTGCTTTTGTTTTGTGGTTGGTTTTGTTTTCAGAAGATGTCAAGGCTTCTGCGGATTCGGTTGCTCTAACTGCCAACTTCATTTTCGTGGCGCGTGATTCTAAGACTGGTAAGGCTGCTCCTATTAACCGGCTTTCTCCTGAAACCGAACTTGAACAGCTTCTGTTTGAGGAAGCTGAAGCGAGGAATAACTTGAGGAAGAAGAAGAGGGGAGGTGATAGAAGGGAATTTGATCACGGGGAGTGTAAGAAGCTCGAGGCTTGGTTGGCTGAAGGAAGGATTTTTTCTGACATGCCAGCTCTTGCAGACAGGAATAGCATTCTCCTGAAAGATACTCGTCTTGAGAATTCGCTAATATGCCAACCGCAGCAGAGGAACATCCATGGGAGGATCTTTGGAGGGTTTTTAATGCACAGAGCATTTGAGTTAGCCTTCTCCACAGCTTATACATTTGCTGGTTTAGTGCCCTATTTCTTGGAAGTTGATCACGTCGATTTCCTAAGACCAGTCTGTATCCAAATCACTTCGTAGTATCTTCTTCTTGTTCACGTTCTCCTTCTGTATATAACTAATGCTGAATGGACTTGCATGATAGGTGGACGTTGGGGACTTCTTACGTTTCAAATCCTGTGTGCTTTACACTCAACTGGATAAACTGGATTGTCCGCTCATCAATATCGAAGTTGTTGCCCATGTTACAAGTCCAGAGATTCGTTCCAGCGAGGTAAAATCCTAACTGGATGATGGGATCTTTCTTAAGATCATTTTAAACTCTTGAGTCTTTAGAAAATATGCAATTTCATGCCAATGTCTTAAACCATATCAAGTTTGAAGCTCATTATGTCTATTTGAGGTCTCTTTCTCTGTTGCATATGATGTAGGTTTCAAATACATTCTACTTTAAGTTCACTGTAAGACCAGAAGCAAAGGCCAGAAACAATGGGTTTAAGCTTCGAAATGTAGTTCCTGCCACAGAGGAGGAAGCTCGTCATATCCTCGAGCGCATGGATGCAGAAGCATTGAACTCAAGCAAACAACAAGTGTAGAAATAATAAAGATATCTATGGTGCTTTTGTGTTCTAAAACATTTGGCTTACCAGGTTTTATCAACTGACCACAAAAACTAACTAGAAATGTAGATGCATTTCTACTGTATCTAAACGATTTGCTAATATAACCAAAGATTTGGCTTACACCTGCAACCCATTGATTTGGATATCCAAACAGAATACATATTACCCTTTTGAATGTTTTTTATACACCTGATGCAGCAGAAGATAGGTAGTAGAACAGGGTTTCTAGTTGAGAAACTGCAATAAGAAATGTCTTAAAATCAATACAACTTCAAGTGGAAGAGTGAATTTCAGAGTATGAAGATCTTTTGATTTTCCTAGTTAACCGAGAAATGACGGCTTAAAGTTTGGAAATTAACTGCAAAAGCTCACACTTAACACCTATGGATTTGTCTCAAGAGATGTTAGCAAGCATATGGGCTCTTTGCCCTTGGCTTGTGTCTTCTCAGGCTATCTTCTTCTGCAAAAGCAGTGACCATGATCGCTGCAGTAAGAAGGTACCGTCCTCCTCGCAACGATCTAATGGAAAGCCACATAGAATGAAATTAGAATGAAATTAGAATGAATTTACACTAACTAAGACCAAGATTTAGAATGAAATTAGCATCAACACCTACAAATGTCTTCCAAAAAAGTCATACAGAGATTCTCCAGATATGGCGTTAGTCATACCCGTTACAAGACACTAAAACTACAGATACACTGAAACTAGAGATACGTTCCTAATTATTACATTAAAAATCTTACAATGGGAATCAGTCTCCCATCTGGTTACACACTTTGTCTAGAACAGACAAGAAGTCTCTCACAATCATGAAGATTCTCATTGTGTGACCTTCCTTGGAAGAATCACCATGGAATTGCTCAGTGACTTCTTCCAACGCGGAGAGCGTTGAACTTTCTCGTATTTTAATCTTCACAATCTCCTCTGCAGCAGTTTTCAAGAATCTAACCATCTTCTCCCTGAACTTCAGCCATTGATCTCCACTTGCTCCACTCTCCTCGCTCAGTAGCAAAAGCTCCTCGATGTTCTTCAGTCCTTGACAAAGCTTTGAGACATCGCTTCTTACAACACCATACTCAATGTCTG
Source organism: Capsella bursa-pastoris (assembly GCA_036452645.1). NCBI lineage: Eukaryota > Viridiplantae > Streptophyta > Magnoliopsida > Brassicales > Brassicaceae > Capsella > Capsella bursa-pastoris. The sequence continues at coordinate 10,060,542 of CP144198.1, read as the reverse complement.
CTGATTTCTTGACATTGCTCAGCTCTGAATTCAGGTTTCTGATGCCTTCTAAAGCTCTCGTACTGCCATCTGATCTTATTATTTCCTGAACAACAAAATGCAAGAGACTGCTTCTTCCATCCACTAGCTTGAAAAGCGTGTCAAGTTTGAAGTCATGAGCATCACCGCAGTGGTTTGTTCCACTATTCATCATGTTTCCTCTCTTCAGTACAGCATCCAGAAGTATGGAGAACATTCTACTGTTACTAAGCTCTTCACAAGCGACCTGAAAAACCAGATAAGCTTAATGAGACATAACATAAGATTACAACATCAGACACATATACATAAATCTGTTATCTTAAGCCATTACCTGAACAACACTGAATGATTTTCTAAGACGTTTGATCTCGGATTGGAAATTCGCCACAAAGAGCAATGCCCCAACACGTTTGAACACGAAAGGCACATGAAGTAACTCCTTAAGGAACCTCTCAGCTGGACCAAGCTTGATGATCATTGAATCATCACTAAAGCTCTTCAACCTCCTCTCTTCTTCTTTACTAGGTGCCAATCTCAATAAACACTCAAGAAGTTCAGCTCCAAGTGCATCACAGTTACCTAAATCAAGAATACCAAATCAATAACTTTACAAAAACACATGGCAATAGATTTAAAGATGATTTTACCTTCAAGAAGAGCTTGACAAACATCCTTTGTGGTTAAGTTAAGTAGTTGAAGCAGAGTAGCAATATTCTGAGCCTTTCTCGGATCTAAAACTTTGGTTTCTTGATTTAGAATCGGAAGATCTCTTGGGTTTGACGAGTTTGCAATGAACAAAGTCTCTACCAGCTCCTTATCCAATCTAACACATAATCAGACAAATCAAACTACATTAAACTCATATCATAGACAAAATAGGAAAGATGATAGCTTTCACTTTCTCTTACTTGAACGAGCTTGATCTAAGACGATCCCAAGGCAGCTGTTTGGGAGGTTGGTCCGAAAAAGATAGTTTCTTTACATCATTCTGAACAACAAAAGGTTGAGACGGTGGAACAAGAGGAGGTGGTCTGGTCGGAGGAGGAAGAGCAGGAACTGTTGCTATTTTACTCTGTTGAGTTGAAGATTCACCAATATTGATAACAAAATCTCTCCTTGATGAAGCAGAGTGAGAAAGCAAAACAGACTTCACATTCCGACTAAAGTCATTCCAAATCGGCGGCGAACTATCAAGAAACTTCCGGAACAACCCATCAGGAGAAGTAGAAACTGAAGAGTAGAGAGAAGAAAGTGGTGTTCTAATGAATCCTCTGTCTGGTGAAGTAGAAGCAGAAGAGATACGAGGAAACCCAAATCCCACATTTTGATTCCAAAAGCTAAACATTCTTAAAGACGCCGACCCGTTTCCGTTATGTTTCCTTACTCTTAGTCTCTCCGGTGAAGGAGACTGAAGATTAGTAGCGTCTGAGTATCTAGGGTTATGTGGAGACATGGTCATAGAGAATGACCTAGCTGGAGAAACCCATCCGGAACAGGAAGAAGAGCATGAATGAGATGGGCTTGAAGTCTCTGAACCAGGGAGTGAAGCCATAGGTGAAAAGAACACATCTTCTTCTTCTTCTCCGTCTTCTTCGTTTACCTCTGTTTCATAGTCATGGTGAAAGCTACGCAGCGGCAATGGTGGTAATGGTCGTATCTCCGGCGAATCTTGCTTCAAGAAATAAGTACCTCCGGTTCTTATATGTTCAGATTCCTCTGTATTGAGGTAAAAGACTTGTGAAGGAGATGTAGTAGCAGCCATGTTGAAGTTAGTAGTGATATGACTCTGTTCATCATCATAGCTGCTTGTGTTGCTACTAGGACAATGACTGTTCTTAACATGACGGTTTTGTCCTTGGTACCGACCGTATAGAAACAAAGCCAATCCCAAGACTGTGGCTACAGCAAGAACGGCGGAGATAGCTGGAAGGAGAAGAGTAGGAGAAGCGTGGTGCGGTTTAGAAGAGCGAGGGAGGACTAAAGCAGAGATGTTAGCCGGAAATGTAGGGAAGACGGCGAAGGTAGGAGGAGGAGGAGGAGACGGAGGAAGAGGAGGAGGAGATGAGGAGGAGTAGGTAGGGAAGAAAGGAGGACTTATGGGAGAGATAGGAGGAGGAAGTGGTGAATCGTAGTCATAGAGGTGACGACGGCTTAGAGTAACGGCGGATGCGTAGGTTAAAAGAGACGGTGGTGCGCATGTTAGCAAGAAGATGAAGATGGCGAACCAAAAGTTCTGCATTTTTCTCTGCAAAGCTTCTCTCTCTCTCACTCAGACACTGTTAATGGGGGCACTACTATTATGATTTATGACTGTACCTTGTGACTTTGCTCTATGAGCAATAATAATAATAATACTGACTCTGTGACTATTTTAATTTTACCAATGTAATTATTTACGTGACACTGACACAGAAGACCACTAGGGCCAGTCGTAAAGTAACTACAAATATTAAAAACTTTGATATATACGAATTTTTGTGTATTCGTGAAGATTTAGTGAATCCATGTAAAGAGAGTGTATAAGATATGTATAATAATTACTTGAACTTCGAAGTTATTTACCCGTCGTTCAAAAGAATCTTTTTTTTTATTTTCTTGACTTTTTCTGACTCGTTCACCTATCCAATACATGGTCTTTATTTCTTTTACATGGATAACATCAAAGAGTTTGTACTATTACTCTTTGGCATATTCAAATATCATTTTCACTATCAATGGCTAGAAGCTCATTTCTATTGGGTTGTGAGTCCAAACACTTATATTCAGAAGTTGGGCTTGAACTTATCTTCAGAAGTTGGGCTTGTTTAAGCCCAACGTTACACTACACTGAGAAATGATTGTTCAATTTCATAGCTCTAAAACTCTTATCACCTTCTTCTGCCATTGAGACTGCTTCATGAACATATGTTGTACATATCAATGGTGAATATATGATTCTGTAAAGAAGTGTAACATAGAAACCAATTAGGTTGATCATCTTTGAACTACTTCTTTTGTTTAGTAAAAGAACTCACAGAAGTTGAGTTTGTACAACCAATATACTTTGACATCTTACAAGGGTGTGTGTGAATCATTTTTGTCTAGCTAGTAACCACTTCATCCATGTCGACAAGCAATACTTTGCAATGTGTTCTGGTAAATCTACCTGAACAAAAAAAATCATCTCAGATAAGAAACATGTCTATTATACGAAAACACGAGTAAACAAGAAAAGGAAACTCACCGTGGTCCATGTTGCAGTAAACCCATCAGTAGATAGCAACCAACTTCGACTTATCTGAGGCACACCTAAAAGCTCATCATCATCACCAAGATCATCATCAAAAGCCTTCTTCTTTTTCTTCTTTCTTTTCTTCTTCTCCTTCTTGTGCCTCTTTTTAGAAACCCGGCTTCTACTATCTGAGTCGGATTCGCTTTCTTCAGAGAATCCCTTATGGCTTAGCAATGAATGGTCACTAGACCTTCGGAATTCAATCCCATTTTCTCTAAATAGAAGCTCCCATGAATCTGGCGACTGATATTCCTCTGATAGTCTCAAGTGAATAGTCCAAGAAAGTAACCCGAGTAATTTTATCGCCTCTACGTGTTTCATCTTCGAGAGATCTCTCAGAATTAAAGAAAAGCTATTGCCGTTTTCCAAACCTCTAGATATCTCTGATGTAGTTTCTCTCAACAACTCTCCCTCACCATTAAGGTTCTCATCACGTACAAGTCGTAGCAACTGACGACCTTGGTTGATAACAGAATTCACCAATAGCAGCTCGTCAATAGGTTTTGTGTCGACATAGTATGAAAGAACAACCCCGAGCCAGCAAGACGAGTCACAACTATCCCAGGATTCAATTCTTGGCGCGAAATAGCTGCCAAGCAATTCAAGAAATCGACACAAGTCACATTCTTCAAGAGTAATAAGGAGATGCTGAGTTAAAGAAGAGAAAGACTCCTCCGTAAGAAACTCCTCAACAGCATCCCACACATCATTCGTATCTTCCTCATACATAAAACGGATAAACAGATCTCGAAAGAACTTGGTATCAAGAAACAAAACCTGCCCATCTTTCAGCGACTCAGCAAACTCATTAGAAGACCAAAACTCCGGAACATTGTCGAGAAAATTCTCAATAGTTCGTTCAACATCCAAATCAAGAAAATAATGAGGCTTCGTGGCAACAACCGCAGGCGATTGTCCGTGTTTCCCCCGCCACTCAAGCTCTTCCCAACAAGTATCCCTATTCGCAAACGCAAACTGCGCCAATGCCTTTGCACCGCGTTTGTGATCAGACCCACCATCATAAGCAAACTCAGAGAACCACTCTAGTATACGCTTCGGATTCCCTGCATATATCACAAAACTCAACATCAAACACAATTTTACAAGGTAATGTAAAATAATGAGAGAGATCAAAGCTTAACCTTCAAAGAATCTCTCAAGTATATAACTTCTTTTAGCTAACAAAGATCCAAGCTTCCTTGGTCTCTTTTCAAACATCATTGTCAGAAGCTGAGATACAAACTGAATCTTTCTAGGTTTTGATCTTAACAGCTTCATGAAAATACTAAGTTGTTTCCTAGAGGATATGTTAACAGAAGAAAGAGCACTACAAAGCCAAAGCCTAGCTTCTGATCGACCTCCACGAGTAACCAACGATTGAATTTGAGAACCTAATTTGTTCAACAGAGGTAAAATCACATCGATGTTGCTGCTGCTGCTACTGTTTTGGGCAACATCGTTCAACAATGGTTCAGATAAGAACAAATTCACCATTTTCTGATCGAACAACAAAAAAAATACGATATGGATTTTATGAGAAATCAATAGATCATGAGAGAAATCGAAAATTGAAGGTGAAAGCCCTAAATCATATTCCAGAATACGTAACCGAAAGATTCAAAATTTAGGGTTTATACGAGAATGAGTTTTGAGGATTTGGGAAAAGAAACAAGAACCGAATCTGTTGTTTATGACCGAGCTGCTTCTGGTTCGCAACTTTCCCCACAGACCAAACGGTTCTTTGATATTGGTTCGGCTCAACCGGTTCTATTTAATTTTGAAGAAAATAGAGCGAGTAAATACGTTGGTATAAAAAGTAAATATGATTTTTTATTGATAATATCTATACGCTGAAATACTCATTTATTTTACACTAATATTTTTAAATGAAATAAAATACATCATTAATCGGGTTTACATGCGAATCTTTTACAATTAATAAATTCATTAATCGGGTTTAATTATTAAATTACTGTCGTTAATCTAAAGATCAAATCTTAAGCGTTTATTTTAAAAGATTTGATTAACAACATTTAATATTGTTCCTTATCTAAATTTAATCAGAATAGCAACATTTTAGGGAATAAAAATCTCTAAGTTTTAGCTTTAATTATATTATTATTAATAATATGGTAATCATTAAATATGTTAATCAAATCGAGATCCTAATAATTCTATAACAAAATAACGTTTAATTATATGCAAATTATAGCTTAAAAATCAAGATCCTAATAATTCTATAACAAAATACGGTATTTAATTATATACAAATTAAAAAAATTATACAGCATATTATTAGCATATTCTTTAACTACTTTCTAAATTCTACTAGAAACAAAATCACAATCTTAATATTTTAAAAAACTTGCTCACCAAGATTATCTCTACTCATGCACATCATATCTTGGAATCTCCTCAAAACACTATAAATACTTCTCATTCACAACACCTAATCACACAAATTCGATAAACACAAACAAAAAATATTCAAAATATTGTATTAGCGTAGCAATTTTACTTTTCTTTATCATCATAAAGCTTTTTATTAATTGTTTAGAGTTTTTATTATAATATTTTATTGTTTGATTGTTTTTAAATAGTTTTAAACATTGTCCAGTTTGTATAAAATATGTTCATTTTTAGTTTGTATGAACAATGTCAAGTTTGTATATACATTGATCAAGATGTATTTCTATTCACAATCGTAGCTCTAAAATTATAAACATAATTTTCCCATTAACTCCATCTCTCCCTATAAATAAATGCATTTATGATTAAAAACACAAAGTCTCATTAGTCACATTTTCAGAAAAATATTTTTAAAAAATATCGAACCTATTTTATTTTTGCTTATCAAATTTTGAATATACGTGAAACTGAAACTATAAATATTACATTTTATAATATTTATTAGAAATATATTATGAAAAATTACAATAATATCAAAATTCACAATCTATATTCGTAAAATTCTTTATTTTATTTTGAACATACAACAACCAAATCTATATTCGTAAAATTCTTTATTTTATTTTGAAAATAGTAAAAATTACATAAAGAAAAAACAATTTCTCACGGGTTTACGATAACCAAATTTAGTTATATTTACTTTTGTTTGACAAATAATAAAAATGTTATAATTTCTAAAAATAATTAAATTATATATTTTACTTCCAATTCATATAGATTTTGTAAACCAACATCTGGCCGGTTCATAGGGTCACGGGTTAATGGCAGTTTTTTGTTTTTGTTTTTAAGATTACTAGTTATCAGCATTAAAGTCAAATCGAAAAAGTATCCAATCATAAATTAAGCAGTCGAACCGACCAGATATGTCCAAAACTGAAAACCTCTTATTTTTTTTTTATTTTTTTTTTTGCCGCCAACCTCTTATTTGCTAAACACTTGTGATATGAAAAATAAACACTATCTTACAAGAGAAAATTGTACGCAATGACAGGTACAGTCGCAAAATTTTTAAGTATTGCCACTTCTTCCAATGTATTTTCCCGCCTGCCACAAAGGCTAATTAAAAAGACATTTTTGTCCTTCTAATATTGACTCTTACTTCTTCTTGGTTTTTAGGGCTGAGGTTAATTTAAAACCTCTAAAGTAGTGAGAACCCACATGACCAGCAAAAGGGCCTCTGCTAAGTTTCTCACTATGTTTTTTTTTTCAGATTCTTCTATCAAACATTTCGGAGAGTAAATGAGGACTGAGGAACATAGTTTTTTTTTTTTTTTTTTTTATCTATTTTATCAAGCGTTGCCAAGAGTAAATGACGAACAAGTTGCACAAGTATTTTTGCTTAGCTTTTCCGTTACAAAGTTTCAGAGAAATGTTTTAACAGCTATTAAAGGACGACTTTATGGTATGCCACAACTTTTTTTTTTCTCTGGCCCTTGCAACATAAGAAGAATCATACCAATTTGCATTTATCTCCCATCAAATTTATCTCCCATCAAAAATCCCTTTAAAAAAATTAAGTAAAATCCGGATATCATCCAATTGGAAACAAAAATGTAAACGTTCTTAAGAATAACTGACGGTAAAAGTAGAAATAATATAGAGTAGTAAACAAAAAAAAGAAATAAAACAAAAGGGACAGAAAATAAAAAAAATACTACATTTTTTTTTGGATTTGGAGCGAATGAACAAGGAGGTGGATCATCCGAATCCAAAATTTCTCGAACAACAAGATTCCTTGCCCGATTAATAGTCATGAAACACAAGTAGATATGTTCTTCAAGCTCATCTAGTCACTAAAGCTTTCTTCACATCTCGTCAACTCTCGAGCCACTTCTTCACCGGCTCGAACCCGACCCGATCCTCTCCCAACCCAAAATTCAGCCATGGCTCGAACATGGTCCACCTCATCATTAATCCGAGTCACTAGTCGGCTTATAGTGTCCAAATCACGGCTTAAAATGTAAGTACCTTTCGCAGCCACGTCGAGTCGAGCCGCTGTTTTCGTTAGCTTATTCCTTAAACCAGCCAATTTGAATCGACCAGTTAAAAGAGTCGGACCGGCTATAAACAAAGCAAATGCGTGAGAGGCTATGGTTACAATCAATGTAGTGGTTAGAGCCAAAACGACAAGTCCTGAGCTATGAGTTAGTCCGTTAATGAGTTTGAGCTTGGTTCGTGTCTTGTCTCGGCTCGACTCTAACCGTTTAAGTAAGTTTAAGCAACCGGATCTGGTTAATTATATCTGCAAATATACATACTATGAAACATATGTCAACATTTTGAATAAGAGTGAGAAAATGTAACAAAATTGCCCACTGGTACCAATAAATTTAGTGTTCCCTTTACTCATAGCAAGCAGCTCTGCTTTGCTCTTTCCAAGTGTATGGGACAAGTTCTACAGAGTGAGGAGCTTGAGTAAATAAAGGAGCTAGGGTCAACTATCTGAAGACCAGGTTTTTCCATCATTCCTTACCGGAAGTGGAAGCACCGTGACTGTATCAGTCTTTAGCCTGTGGTCTATTGACCTTCATTTTGAAAGTCCCAAAACATGCATTACTGTTCTCTTCATGACAAACTTGAGTTAGTTAATTGCAGGAGGAGAAACAAAGTTGTAGAGAGCGACCACATGCAAGCTCTTCTCTTCTGAATCGGATAAATTGCTTCGGTTTATTCAAGAAAAGTTATAATACCACAAGGAAAAACTTAACTGCGAACCCCCAGCTCCAGCAGCAACATTTACCCTACTCAGAGAAAACATGACCAAGATTGGTGAAGAAGCTTTAAACAATGTGCTGCAAAAACTGAAGTGATTCTCCAGAGACAACTACTTGATTCATTCCAATGCGTCTTTAGATTTGGTACAACAGAGCGATGTTAAACTAAGGAACCAAAACAACACTGAAACTAAACAAATTAAAATCAAGGCCTATTAATAATACATATCCTACAACACCACAGAATAATCACCACGTGATTCTTCCATCTCAAAAGGTTTCCTTTGTCTTCTTCCTGTTTCATCAAAGAGTCGCAGCAACAGCCTTCTCTAACTTATGTGATAGAGGCACTGTAAGCACATGATCACACCACTCAACCTTCCCCCAAATTTCACAACTTTTGCGCCTTTCAAGTGCAATCTCGGCACACCAAATCGTATTCTCATATAATATGCCATAATGAGAAAGATCGACCCAAAAAACGACCATCTTTCCATCATAATCAACCAATCTAACACAATCATCATAAGGGAACTTTGGTAGATCAACCAAACCCTTCAAATCTTTCCAGAACCCGACCTGAGTGTCATACCATTTGAATGCTCCGTCAGAAAAACAGTACAAAACATTGTCTATCTCACAATGAGAATCTGAAAACAGATATCCACTCATTGCTGGTCTAACCAGGTCCCATCTACCTTCCTTGACATTGTAAGCAGCCTCCTTAGACCCAGCCATCACGTGGAACTTTCCATCAAGACATGCGCTTGTGTAGAAAGACAAGTCTTTTGCCACGATGCAAGGGATGGGATTAGGATCCCAAACTTGTGTTCTTGTGTCAAACACCTCGAACGAGTTCTTCAAGGGATCAGAATCATTTTTGCCATCTAAGGACCTTCCTGCTACATATATCTTTCCATCAAGAACGTTAGCAGAAACAATAAATAGCTCCTCAGGCAATCTTGGAGCCTCGCGCCAAGTGTGAGTCGTGCAATCCAGAACAAAGACGGTAGAGGAAGAGGCTTTGAAGTGGGATTGGGTTTTCCCAATGTTATAGATATTAGAACCAACTGCCACGAGACCCGAAGCGTCCGCCTTAGGAGAATGTGGAATTGGGACTTTAGCCAAAACATAACCACTCTTCTTCTTGTCGTCATTGCTTAGGGTTTGAAGGGTTTGATCAGGTTTACGGCAGAGGGTGAACCAAATACAACAAGTATACGTCTTAAAGCACACATAGAGACAACTCTCGGTGTGCCCTAAGCGTGACCGGGTCTTGTAAAGCTCCGGTGAAGTCAGCAGAGATCGAAATCTCTTGGAGACGAGTGAGAGAGTCGGATAGTACAATATCGAGAGACGTGCGATGATGTTCAATATCAAATCATCGGGTAGTGACGGACTTGGGCTCGTCGACGGCTTCTTTTACTTCGTCGTCCTAGTTGTAGCCGTTGTCTTCCTCTTCCTCTTCCTCTTCGGAATTGACGATCCGAAATTGCCGTTCATCGACAACAACTCCATTCTTTCTACTTTTTCTCCAAATTCAGAAAATCTAATTTAGGGATTTTGCGAGATCCGGCGGTGTTTGTTTACCTCTCTCTTAAAAGTTAAAAGGCAGACGACGACAACATTATAGTTAGGTTAAAATACTATTGGACTTTATGGGCTTATTCTGAATTGCAATACTTTGATATTTTTCTCTCTCGGTATTGGGTTTTCATTTGTTGGATTTGGTATGATAGTAAAAGCGTTCGTAAAAGCCCTACATCATTTTTTATTTTATTTTAGAATTCTCTAAAATATCATCATTTTTGTTTTTCAGACAAAAATACAACAAAATTAAAATTAAAATTTTTAATTTTAAAACTTTAAACTATAAATTCAAAACACTAAACCGTACCCCCTAAATATTATACCCTAAATTGCAAAATAATCAATACAAACCAAGGATTTAAAATTTTATATCATTGAACAATAATTTGGTTTAGTGGTACTTTTGAAAAGAAAACCAAAATGATGGTAAGTGAAGAAATTCCTTTAAAAATTTTATTTACAAACCCACGTATGTTGGCATTATTTTTTTTTCTTACACGGGTTATAAATTTTTTATTTTAAACCCGCGTATACGCGGATTCTAAATCTACTAATATAAGGGCATGGGCATCCCTGGGACCGGTTTTAGTCCCAATTTTTTTTTTCAGAATTAAAAAAAAAACAAAAGTAACCAATCGCAGGCCGCCACGTGTCAGTGGGGTCCGCGAAAGGAGGAGGGACGGTCTCATTTAAAGAAACGACCCACCCAAATTTTTTTTTTCTTTTTTTTTGGTAAAAAAACTGGGGGACTGGCTATGGGACCTGCAATGGCCATGGTGTAAGTGTTTTATGTAATGCAGTTTGAGCATAAAAGAAAGCACGTAGGGACAGCCATTGATTGTTATATGTTGGAACATGGTGTTTTAGTGGAAAAAGCCAAAGAAGAGATCAATATCATGGCATTGGATTTATGAGACCTCAACCCTTTTCCTTTCCCTATGCTCAAGATATTCCTAAACCTCTCAACGGTCATCGAGGTTTTCTACAAATACACTGATATTTTCACAAATCCTGAGTTGATGAAAGATCATGTGGATTCTTTGTTCATCGACAAAATACCCATTTGATGAGAACTCTGCGACAGTACAACAGTACAAGCTGTTCTCGGTTTGGTGTGATGCGTATAATAAGTGGCTTTCTTCGATCATATTTACACATGCGTTTCTGTCTTTTCTCTTTCTCTGAACTGTTATTATTTTCTAGCTAATTATATTTCTCGGTTTTAACTTTTAAGTTGTGTGAAAATAAGTGGCTGCCTTCGTCACATGATCACGTAGACCTTGTGTGTGTTAGTGTGTAACAAATCCTAGATGAGGGAATCATCCATTAATCGATATTATATACTATTTTTTAGTAAATCTTTATTTTGGTTTGATTTTTTTTTTTTTTTTTCTCAACTTCAACTATTCATTATCCAAAGGATTACATCCAAATTCAAGGTACATAACATTCACCTCTATAGAATTGGACCAAATGCAATGGTTTGATCTAGTATCACCCTGAAACACTAGCGGATCCAACGCTACCTGATCGAGCAACCATTGCATTTTTAAACCACAATGAGATAGAAAACACTCCACAACTCAGAGTGAAATCATCTCTTAAACCACCTAAATTAAACCTATGACACGAAAACAACTACTTACACAGAGAACACCATCACCTATGCTGAAGTACAGAGCAATCCCAAACTATTAGGCCTTCATGATCGGAGTGTAAAACTTGTCCCAATAGCTTCACCACCCAAAGGCGCATCATAGAAGATCTTGGTTTCTCCGGCTTTCGTTATTCCGGTCTTAAATACCAAAAAACGGACAACACATCCGACTGAACCGACCAAGAGACGCGAAGCAAACCAGCATGACCAGAGACTTCTCCAAAATAACCAAGCAAAACCAGAATACTAATCGCTTAAGATAATGAAGTGGAGCACATATTAGTATATTCTCACGTCATAGTGCATTTTTGGATTGGCCACGTCGCTGCCTTGTTGACTCACTCTCGAGCCGGACTGAACCAGAAAATTGAGGAAGCTTTCGAGAGAGCCGGCTTTGAGGACAGCCTCAAATCTCAGTCACTGTCAGAGCCATAATCTTTCTCAACAACCGGTGGACTCTAAGACTCGACTCAACCGCTTAAACCTGACCATTTGGTATCTCCGGCGGAAGAGACAGGAGAAGCAGAAGATCGCATCCCAACTATCCAAATCCGTCACCCTAAGCTGCGTAGAAGACTGCACGGAACAGCTTTGAAACTCGCCACGAGGTTCACGGAGGAGAAGCGAGCCGAGATCTCTCTCCATGGTGAACCACTCCTCAGCACGGTCGGAAAAGAGATCGAGTCAAGCTACTACAAAAACCAAAAAAAAAACTGAAAAGGAAAGCCAGAGCCCTCTCACACCGCCGGCGAAAGCCTTAGGCGGCGGAGAAGCAGCAAATCTCAGATGGAAGGCTCTAAGGAAGAGAGGTTTTTTTTTTCACTCTGTTGAATTATTTAGGTCTCGTTTGATTTCTTTTATCTATGAAAAAAAGAATATGTGCTTTTATTGTTTTTTCCTCTAATTTCACAAAAATAATCAAAGATCTTAGAGATTTTTCACAAGTGAATTGGGCCCAAATGGAGACAATTTCATGTGGGTTAAACTGTGTATTTCAGTTAGATTAGACAGCTAATATCTTTTTTATTTGCCGTGTTGATCTTTAAGTTGTTATACGTGTATACGTAATCTCATTTAATATAATTTTTTCGGTTTTATTTTCAAAGATAATTATTCCCGCAGCCCTGCCAGCAGAACACGACACCGCGCGTTCGTATTCGAGCTCGTTATCGATTGTTTTTGAAATTGAACTTAATAATATCGAAATTTTAATATTTTATTATTTCTAAAATTAGTTAGATATACAAATTTTAAAATTATAAAACAATATATAGTATAGTATTGATAAAATAATCAATCGACTAAATCTATCAATCTTTTACTTGTACACATCACATATTGTTGTAAGTTTACATTTTACGAAGAAGACACATTTATGCTCTTTTTTTTATTTTACATTATTATAAAAAAAAAATATAAATTGCTTTTCATATAAGATGACAATTAACAAAATCCAAAAGAACAATGAATATAAAGCATATAATCTTAAATGTGATAGTAAAATTAGAAAACTATTAAATTTAATTGAAAATCATTTGGGAAGTAAAATGTGAATTTTGCCTACTAACTATTTTGAGCTGTCAAAATCCGTGAATTAAATAAACTCGTTTTATGTTGACAAAAAATAAAGTACATCGTAATAAAGTACACTCGACCAACCTCTTTCTTCACACTTCTAAACATTCTTTATCCATCTCTAACACTTGTTATCAATCAAATTCATTGTATTATTACATATTTTGACTGAGAATTATCTTTGTATCGAGAGTTGAATAAATGTGGTCGAGAGCCGGACGAGGGAGGTCGATATCCGGACAAGGAAGGTCGAGTTTGATCGAGAGAAAGAAGCATTTTGTCGAGAGAGATTGGTCGTGGTCGAGAGCTGGAGGATCGAGAGCATCGACCGAATGGATCGACCGATGATCGAGAGGATCGACCGTGGGATCGACCGAGGGATCGACTGAAGGATCAACCGGATGGATCGAGTGCATCGAGCGAGGATCGAGAATATCGACCGAGGGTCCGTACGACCGTACACCCATGTCGGGCCTAGTATCGACCAAACTTAAATGGGAGGTAAACCCATTTCTCCAAGGCCTCTTAAAGGCCCCATGAGCCTCTTCTAGAATCTTCTTAAAAGAGTAGTTGCGAGTCAAAGAAGAGGAAGAAGGAGTCACGTGTGGAATGGTCGGTTTGAACACGGACGGGTCACTATCATGCCTTGGGATCGGTCTCCTCTCTCTCTTTATGTCCTTTTCGATCGTTTTGTCCCTTGTAAGGAGTGCGCCCTAGTTGCCTCTCTATTTAAAGGCTTAAGCCCACAATTGTAACACTTACACTAATGGAAACTCTCTCTTTTCTTATTCTTGTTCGAATACTCACATTCTCCATTTTACTTCTCTCTTAATCTTACACTCACTCTATTATTTCCGCTTAGATTAACATGGTATCAGAGCATGTTTTTCGATTCTATGCTCTCTAAACTTCTCTATTCTACCTAATCTCTCTATACTCTTCTCATTCTATTCAAACTTTTCTCGATTCTAGAAGATACATTCGTTTACCCGTTGAGTAATAAACCTTATCCATTCATCTTTTCAAGTTTTTCACCATGGAGAATCCTAAACCGATTGTGAATCCGGTCATTCTCAAAGGTGTAAACTATCTCTTGTGGACTAGAACCACAAGAACCGCTCTTTGTGGCTGAGGGCTTTGGGGTCATGTGGAAACCGACAAAGTCGTCAAAGAAGCCGTGAAGAAAGACGAGCAGGTAGCTGTGGGAGAAGAGGAAAAGGCAGCCGAGCTTGAAAAGGAAGCAAAGTGGTTCCAAGAAGATCAAACTGTGCTTGCTATCCTCCAAAACTCACTTGAAACCGCAAAGGAGCTTTGGGACACTCTTAAGAATGTCTATGGAAACGTCTTTAACTTGACCCGTGTGTTTGAATTCAAGAAGGCTATCAACAACTTAAGTCAAGAAGATTTGGAGTTTAATAAGCATTTTGGGAAGTAAAGGTCATTGTGGGCCGAGCTTGGAATGCTTAGACCAAGCACCGTGGATCCGGTGGTTCTTAATGAGAGGAAGGAACACGACAAGGTCTTTGGGCTTCTTCTCACTCTCAATCCGGCGTACAATGACCTTATCAAGCATCTCCTTAGAGCCGGTAAGCTCCCAAAATCTCGATGATGTTTGTGCACAAGTGCAAAAGGAACAAGGTTCTCTTGATCTCTTCGGTGGAAAGGGGGAGCTTGTTATGGCTAACAAAGGAGCGTATAAGCAAGAAGATAAGAAGGTGGTGGCATGTGACAATTGCAAGAAAAGAGGTCACATCAAAGACAAATGCTGGATCCTACACCCTCATCTCAAACTGGCAAAATTCAAGGCTAATCTCTCGGTGGAGTCACCTCAAAAAACCGGCTCCGGATCAACCAAGCGAGTAGAAAATAAATGATTCTCCACTCATAACGCGCCACCCGAATACAACTTCCTCAGCCACTGTTTGCTTATTTTTGAATTTTTAATCCTCACACCCCACTACAAGTGCTTCTCACCACATGATTAGGTTTTTCCGAGTTATACTAGTTTCATGTATCTTGATTATCTAATATTACATTAATTGCTTTGACCTCAGCCATATCGCTATTGTGGCAAAGGTCGTCCGATCGACAATTGGAAGCAATCGAAATGTGTACCAGAATGTTTGTTGTTGCATCTTGAGACATTCGTGTGGACAATTTATGAATGGCAGCGAGAAGATGAGAAAGAAGTGGCTATATACATTCTAAAGAACGCAAGAAGGTTGAAGAAAGCAACTCTCACCACAAAACCCATTGAATCTAAAGATCTCGAAAAGTTGGAAAAGAGACGTGAGATGCTCGACGAGTTGGCTAATGTTGTTAGGGCTTCAAGTTCATGTCACCTCGTGTTAGAATCTGATACCTACTCTCGTGATTAAGATATTTTCCTTTTCAATCAGGATTTCTATTTTCTGGATTTAGTAAACTGTTTTGAAGAGATGTGAAAAGCCAATTTTCATTTTTCTCTTTAGTAAAACTGTTACAGCTGTAGTCAATGATTTTCTGAGAGTTCAGGAAGCAGTTCATCATCAAACAAAGACCTCAACTACTTATACTATATATCCAAATCGTTTTCTCAAATGGTTTGAAACATATGTGCAAATCATTCATTAATCTACTTGACATATATTTTCCAACTCTGAATTTAACCGGAGTTTCATGTCGTCCGTAGTAAAAATGAATGGAAGTGGTGATAACTTTTTAGAAATGTAAATCATGATTCCTATTTTACGTTGTTATTGAGAGCACAAACAAATATACCAACGTCATGATTCTTTTCTATTGGGCACGACAGAGAAAGAATAACAGAGTTTCACTTAACTGTTCCGAAATATGAGACTCTTACTTGTATATAGATCCAGCTTCATGGCTTCGTGTTGGCTCATTTTGTCATCACACACATACATGAGTTTGATGCTCTCTGTGCTTGTTTTCTTTAACTATTCATTTTAATTATTTTCTCTTCTATAAATTATCACAGTTTTAAATCATAGTCTTTCTTAGTTCTTGTACTTTTATCATTTCAATATTTTAAATTTAGCTATTGTGTCTTGAAATGTATCATCTTCTATCAAACCACAACTACATTTCAACATATCAATTAATAAAATGTTAATATAATGGAGGAATTGTATTTCAAGATAATGGTATTATGACCTGAAATATCATCTTTATTTAATATCTCCAACACATATTAGAATAAGTTCCTCGAAAATAATACTAGATTGAAAATGCATTCATATATTCATAGAGAATATAGCTTAGATCACCAAGAAAAAAGAGATTCAATAGTTAAACACTAACCAAAGAAGGGAGTATAGTACAAAAGAAGAATTTACAAACCCAAAAAAAAAGAAGCAGTTTTAACGGTTTTATTACAAACCAAACCGATATATTTATAGATGATGACAGCTGAAACGGGTTATTGTGTAAAACCAAAACGAAATTCAAATCCGAACCGAATTACTAATTACGGTTAGGATAAGGTTATTTTGCACCCCAAGCCTTAGAAAGATGTTGGTGGATTTGGGCGTTGCTTTAAAAAGGCCGAGCTAATAAGCCCATTAAAAGGAAGACTTGTAAACACTCGTCGTCCTCTTCCTTGTCTCCAGATCCAGTGCTGGAGTGGAGGAGTCTCTGAGTGTTGCTATGCATTAGTCGTTACTCTGCTAGGGTTTTCCATTTGGTTTTTGACACAATTAAATCATTTGGAGCTGAAATCGTCATCAATTCTTAAGCTTTAGCCAGATTCTTGTCTTCGTTTGCGTTTGGAGGTGTTCGTAAATGCAAAATCCAAATTGTTACCTCTCTTAACTTCGATGGAGCAGCAATTGTAAGCATCTTTGATTCGTTTTTTAGCTGTAAAGATAGATCCAACCCTAATTCTTTGAACCCTAAAATATTTATGTATATATTTTTTTTGCTATTGTTTTTTTTTTTTACAGCAAAAGAGATGGTTTAGGTTTGAGTAATCGAAAGGCGAAAAAAAAAGAAAAGGGTTTGAGTAATCGAAAAGATATGAATGAGGATAGAATCAGTGTGTTGCCTGATGCTTTGCTTCTGCAGATATTGTCTTTACTCCCGACAGAAAATGTCATAGCTACGAGTGTTTTATCTAAACGCTGGAGATCTGTTTGGAAGATGGTGCCAAAACTCAAGTTTGATTCTGATTTTCATCAAGTGTTTGAAAATATAGATCCCCATGTATTTTCAGAGAACGTTTACAGGTCTTTAACTTTACATAAAGCTCCGGTTCTAGAGAGTTTGCATGTAGACATATGATCTGCTATTAAAGTTTGCATGGAGACATTAGCATATGATCTGCTATTAGAAGCGGCTACACCTACATACCTGGTTTTTTTTTTTTTTTTTTTTTTTTTTTTTTTGCCGTTTAGTCCTGAATTTTTTTTTTTGAAGAAAAATATATATACTAATTAATATTTCTGCTTAAAATCCCAAAAGAGTAAAATTTTGTTATTTTCGTATCCACGATCTCAAAACAAAAATATAATTCTAATTTTACCTTTACTATCACAATTAATGTTTAAATGATATGCGGTAACTTTTAAACGAAATGGCAATAAATTTATTTTTATTTGTTAAGAATTATATTTTAACTAAAAAATAATTTTTTTGATACTTTTGTTTTACTATTATTATTTTATTTATAAATAAAAATAAATAGAAAATAAAAGAAAATCTAATCAATTTATATAAATTAAAGAAAGTAAATCTAAAGAAAGATCATAAATTTTTATGGGGATTCTGTCTATCGCTGTAGGATTCCTATTCAAGATCTTAGTTTCGCTTACAAATTAATAAATTACAAAATTTTTAGGTCATTTTAAATTAGTTTTGCTTACAATTTTTTCCAATAACACTTGAGTAAACTTTGTATTTTTAGATTTTTTGTAATATTTTTATTTTATTTTAGAAAATAAATAATAATAGTAGAAAATATATCTAATAAAATTTATTTTTGAGTTAAAATTAGTTTTTATCAAATAAAATTAGAAATTATTGCCACATGATTTAAACATCAATAATTAATTCTTATGATAAGGGTAAAACTGGAATTTTATTTTTGTTTGAGAGCGTGAGTATGAAAATAACAACCGTTAATTAGTTCAAGTATTTTTCTTCCAAGAAAAAAAGTTTAGGTTTAAACGCCCAATAGAATAATAAACCACTAGATGTTAACCCGCGGGACAAATTTTTTAATTTTGAAGTTATATTTGTAAATTTTGTTTGTTAATTTCGATAGATAAGTTCTTATAACTATTTTTTTTTAAAAAAATTAGGTTGTATTTTTTTTGTTTGTTTTGTTTTGTGTTTAAGCTTGTACAATTTTATTTTGATTGTTAATTCTATAATTTTAACCCGTGGACTTCGATATAAATATTTTTTTACATGATTTTAATTTAATTAACTTAATTAAATATGTATAATATTTTAAAAAATGAGTTGACGATGACATAATATCTTTTAGTTCAACTTATTTGATTTCACAATAAAATATTTTGTTTGTAGACCACTCATAAATATATATATATATATATATATATATATATATATATATATATATATATATATATATACTCAAACTCACTCTATCACATGACGCATGAACACTGAAAAATTTCTTTTACATTTTACAAAATAATACTATTTTGTAATAGTATTATATTATTTTTAGTGATTTGTTTAAAACAAAAACTCTATTTTATAATTTCATGTAAAAATAAATCACATGACTCGTGACCTGTGGTTACAAAAATAATACTATTTTCATAATTATTTTATAAATCATGATTTACAATTTTTTTGAAAAAATATTACATAATAAAGTTTAGTTTTTAATGCACCTTAAATTGGATATTACATTAATTCATGATTTTAAGTAAATAAATCATGGTAATTATTATTCATATCATATTCATTAGTTGTAAAGTTGTATCTACAATAATTTTTTTTGGTTACCATTTTCTTTCTTAACAATATGCATAAATTTAAATTGATTTCAAGTTTCTAAATTATTAAATGGGAAACTACAATCTATGTACACAAATAAGAGAAAAATTCAATATCCAACCCAAATAAACGTATATTTAGCTGATTATTTCCTTGACCATTTCGTCCCTATATCATAGACAATCGAGTGCTCTGTTGAATATAGACTTGTGCAGGGATCATATCTTTCTTTTTGATTTTGTATCGGAAAACTAAATAAAGATGATGATATTTATGTACCAAACGGCGCAAAATTATATCGGGTTTTCCCTAGCCGCGTCTCCTCGATTTCATTAAAAGAAACTGCTGTTTCCTTTTTTTTCATCAGTTCCTTTCTGCCCAGAAACAACTTATTTCGACTTTTTCCATCTTCACCAGTACTGGTTGAATTTTGCAAACGCTGACCGTCTGAATTCTTCAATATTTGGGTCCTAATCGCCGCTAATTCGTTACCTCGGTGGGTATTGCGATTTCAGTCTATTAATGTTTATTATTGTAATTTGCAAATTGATTTTAACTGGATTACCCTTTTTATGTTGTTCCATATTCAGATGGCGGACCTTGAATTTCCGAACCGTCTCATAGCCTTTGGGGAGGAGCCTTTGGGGGAACGTGTAAACGTCTACAATAAAATGAAGACTCTGTCCTTGATTTTCGATGCTCTTGATGATGAAGAGCGTGATTGGTTAAGAAAATCGTCGTTTGGAAGTTTGCTAGATTTCCCAAATAAGCCGGCGTGGTCAGCGTCATTTGGTCTGTTCCTCCTTTCACGGCAGCTTGAGATTTGTAAACCGTACGAACTATGGGTCATTTTTGGTGGAACTCCCGTTCGTTTCTCTCTACGCGAGTTCAAAATCGTTACTGGTTTGCCTTGTGGGCGGTTTCCCAATATGCAGAAGAGGAAACGAAAAGGGACTGCCGGTAAAAAAATTCCCTTTTACAGTACCCTATTCGGTTTGGAAGAGGATGTAACCGTTGATAGGGTTATCACCATGTTGAAGAACAAAGTTGTTGAGGATAAAGACATGCGCCAGATTTATGTATGTTTGGCTATTGTTGACGGTTTCCTGGTCCCCACATCTCACTATCCCAAGATTGTGAAAGAGCACGTAGAAATGGCTGAGGATATTAATTTTTTCCTTTCTTATCCTTGGGGACGTTTATCGTTCGAGATGATGATGAAGTCTATTAAAGAGAGAGATGTTGAGCAACTGGCTACAACATGTGTTGCTGTTCAAGGGCTATTATACGCCTTACAACTTGTTATTCTTCAAGCAGCTCCCGCCATTCAAGAAGGTTCCCCATCTGAAGAACATGACTGTAGCGATTCTGATGGTGGACCGGTGCATGATGTTGGCCAGCGTTCATCGGTACCTCTGAAGATAGCCAATGCTAAACGCCTTGATGCTAACTGCGAGGTTAGTTTGGTTTTTTTTATCTGTTACTCTTTCTTTTATCATCTAACGTAAGTGTTATTCAATTAAGTTTTGCTTATCGCTTTCCACGTATGTATTACTCAGCTACTTGTCGATCCCATAATATTTCCTGATCTGGAGTTGGAGGCCGGCGAGGACTTGACTTGGGAAGATGACTTGGAAGACCCTGCAGTTGATAACATTGTCTCTTTAGCTTCCCAGGGCTATTTATTCAGTAACGATATGTTTACAGGTGGATGCATACCATCTCAGCTTGAGCTTGCTCCGAAAAAGCAGAAAAGGGGTGTGAAGGCTAAAATTAGCCGTTCACGGAAGTGTCATATTGCTCCTCCTAGCCAACCTTCTCGGAGTACTAATCAACATTCCTCGTCCGGAGCAGGCGCTGGACTAACTGGAACTTGCAACCTTGCAACTCTGTCTCGCCTTTTGGATTCCAAACTGGGTGCTTTGGAAGACCGAATCGTCAAAGGTGTTACTGACTGGATCTTAAAAAATCCCAACATTTTGGATGCCTCTGCTAGAAATTTGGTTACAGATGTAGGTGCTGAGAAGGCGGCCAATGTCACTCATCCACCTGTCTCTTCACTGAATGTTAGTAATGCATCACAACCCCTGGTACTTGCTCAACGCCTTCTTCATACTGACATTGTTGGCAACTCCATTATGGAGATTCTTTCATGTTATACTCCGAACCATACCGAGGTTTGGGACCATTATTTATAAGGACCCATTGTTTTTTTTTTAATCGTGCGTACTTACATAAAAATAATATTCTTTATAGGTCCCCGAAACTAGGACCGATGTTTTGCCCAATATCCTGGAGCCTATCGCTGAGCAAGTTCCAGTAAGTCCCCTAAGTTGTAGGCTTTAAACTTTTATAAAAGCTAAACAATAGTTTACCTGATATTCATCTAGATATACTTTACCTTATGATTTATTTATAAACGTTCTTCTGTTAGGGGCCCTTACAAGAAGATAGCCCGTCGCTGGTTTCAAGCCCAACGGTTTCTTTCCTCTTGCCTCGCTTCTAACTATGTTCGAATTTATACTTCTTGTTAACCTGTATTGCAATTTTCTAGGCTGGTAGAGGTATTGCTGATGCTGTAAGGGATGCTGTTGATATTGGCCGGACTGTTGTGGGCATCGAACAACCTCTTGACGAAATTAATCCTAACACCGTTGTTGTAAGTTTTATATTGTTCTCTTAGGATTATGCTTTTTCTAAGCCATGCAATCGTTTCCATATGTTAGAAGACTTAGGGTTAAATATTTTTTTCTCTCAGATCATGCATCAGAGTGGTTTTGGGGTTATTAAAAGTGTTGGATATCAATCGTTCCCCTCACCCTTAGCCGAGGGTGGGGAAGGAGATAGGGTTAGTTTGTTATTTATTACTTGAAGTCATTGGATATATCCGGTATTAACAGTTGTATCAACCCCCTTAGGTGTCCGGAGGACCCTCTGCTACTGTTGCATTAGGAGGCGTTGGTGAAGCTGTTACCGATGAGATGGATAACACCATGGTTAGTTAATAAGTTTAGACTTAGTTGTATTCGAATTAACTTTACGACGCTATTCGAGCAGATTATGATGTACGGTTTACATTTTTAATGAGTTACCAACTACCAAATATTTTATCGGATATTTTTTACCTTACCTACCTTTATTTTGTTATTATCGCATTTGGAAAGATTATGATGTATGGTCTATGTTTATAAGGAGTTTGCGAATCCTTTTTTTTAATCGGATATATGATATTCTATCTACCTTTCTAGTGTTATTATTGTCATAATTACATCATTGGAAAAATTCAATTCTGAAGCACATCAGTTCAACCCAGTTATAATCATCGTATCTATGTAGGAATGCAATGTTTCCAAACCCCAAGTCGAGGATGTTTGCCACTCTGGTGGGAAGCTGGTTAGTTTTTGTAACTTGTCTCCTGCAATTTTCATGGATGCCAAGATTATGATTTTCTTATAGTGTCGATTGTCTATGTTTATTTTTACCCGGGTAACTGTTGGCTTATTGATTTTCCACCCACTTGGGTCATGAGTTTGCGTCGTCCTTATGTCATAGGGATTTAACACGCCTCCCACCCTCGACGCCACTGTACCTGCCTTGGTATTTGGAGAGCCTGTGTTTATAGAGTCTCACTAATGGTTATTCAGTATTGAGTTTTGAATATGTGTTAGGATGCTGTTGCTGGCCATGGCCGGAGGAGCAAAAGATTAAGGATGTTTTCCACTAAGTTTGACGGCCGTTTCCAGTACGACAAGAAGACTAAAAAGTTAGTTGGACACCCTTCCCCGATAGTTAAGGATCCCAATTTTTTAGATGATCCGGAGACACGGTACCAGAACTCTATTAAAAAGCTAAAGGCCGCAAGGTACCGCATAATTTTCTTTTTTGGTAGGGAGAATATTGAGTGCTAAACTAAATTTTTTATCCGTTTTGATTCCAAAGAACTATCAGCCTGGGTGGTGAGGCTTCGTTGTCTAATAAAGAGGTGTTTGATATTATAGAGAGGAAAAAGCATCCCTCATCCAAGGTATGGTTATTATTGAAGTAGATTTGTAACAGTGTGGATCATGCTTGACTCGTTTCAAAATTCTACTCATTAGGTCATGGATGCATTGATCAAGTTTAGCCGGCACTTATTACGAACCGAGGACCTTGATGGCGAAAAATTGCGTGTGGACTTGTTAGACTCGAAGTTTGTTTCCTTGTTATTTCGACAGTTTTCGAAGTTTAACAAGTCAACCGTTCATGGTAATTTCAAGTTTCCGAATGAAGTCGTTGCGCATTTAGTGGGTGGTGGGGACAGTGGTCGTGCTCAGCTTTTTACCGAAGCTGACTTCCTTTATGCACCATTCAATTTTGACCGGAAGCATTGGGTGTCATTGTGCATTGATCTTTCCGGCGCGAGCATTGTCGTGCTTGACTCCAATACCCATCTTCGGAAAGATAATGAAATTGTTGGTGAACTACAACCCTTCGCGACAATGCTGCCATATTTACTCATCCAGGCTGGAGTGTATTTTGGGGATAGGGAAATGTTAAAGACCCCTTTCAGCATCACCAGGCCATGTAACATACCTCAGGTTCAGTCCACAGCAGATTCTGGCATTATGTCCATTTTCTTGATTCATGCTCATGCAACCGGTGGGTTGGAGGAATGCAGTGAACTGAAGGTCGAGCTATTGGAGTCAGAGCTCAAGAAATTTGTATCTGCAATAATCCTTACTGGGGTGTAGTTGTTCGGTAATGGGGTTGCCTTGGTATTTTTTTCCCGTCTATTTAGTTTTTATCCATTAATGAGTTTGTTGTTGTTGTTCTCAGTGTGTTAGTTGATTACTCTATCTCAGTGTCGAATTTGAATTCCTTGGTTGATCTACTTATTTTATATTTTTCTGCAAAAATTACAATTTCTGCTAATTGGTGACTATAATATTTACCGGATGTTTTTTAATCCGCTAAAACGTCCATCCGGTAACTATATGGTTAATTGTTAAGTGGACATATCATCTTACCCCTGTCCTTTGTAAAGTTTCATC
Organism: Capsella bursa-pastoris; assembly: GCA_036452645.1. Taxonomy (NCBI): domain Eukaryota; kingdom Viridiplantae; phylum Streptophyta; class Magnoliopsida; order Brassicales; family Brassicaceae; genus Capsella; species Capsella bursa-pastoris. The sequence continues at coordinate 10,036,245 of CP144198.1, read as the reverse complement.
AGCTTATCCGATAATAGTCACTTATCGTCTACTGTACCCCGTAAACTTTTATTGTACTAGGTAGTGGTCTTATTTTGGCCACGGTGATATTTATACGCATGGTTTTCGACTAATCCAGTTAGGCGGTAATAATTTGCCCGAATTTAAGGTTAATTATCTAGACTACCTGCATGTTAACTTATAATTTCCTGTTTATACTTTATAGGTGATCCCTAATTCATATAAAATACCAACATAACAGGTAATTTTGTAAATACCTTCTAATATATATTTCGCTGATTGTTGTACCGTTATTGTGTTTAAGTGTTTAATAACAGATAGTTATTTAGTTACCGTCTAAAGTATATAGGTGAAAGAACCCATCCCATTTTTTTTTTCTTTTAAACATGCAAACCGGATTAACCCAATTATTTAAAACCAGCTAATCCAACCATAATAATTTAAACCAATTAAACCAAGCAATCTCATTAAAGTAAACCAACAATATTAACCAGCGGAAGACTTAACCAAAAATCCAATAAAAATTCTATTAAACCAACAAGTTCAACCAAACATAATTCCAAAACATGATCATCCTAACATGTTTCTAAATTCCATTCTAACACCCTAACAAATCCAACAATAATCTAAAACACCAATGAGCGCCTAGATCATCCTCCTCTCCTCGCCATGATTCCACGGATCACACTTTGCTTTTACCTGCATCAAAGAAAGAGATGCATAAGTATTTCATAAATACTTAGTGAGGGCGATCCTCCCATCTACGAGCTATACACACAAGCAATGAGATAACACCCACATATATAACAAAAACAAACCATCCAGAAAGTTAAAGATCCAATAACACATCCAATTCACCTACAATTCATCACAAAACAAGTCACTCGATTCCAATCGCTTAGATAAGCTCATGGTCACGCACTCACCTTAACAAGGTGATTTGAACAACAAAAACAAACAGGAAAGACTCTCCTTGCGACTGCAACAGCCAAACAACACCCTACAACAATCCACACAAACAAAATCTCTAAAAACCAATTAGACAGAAACAACAGAAAACTACAGCCGCAGAAACGAAGTCCTAAAACACAAACCAACCGTTAACTCCTTAATCCCTTCGGTGGAAAGCAAGAATCAGACGTCCTGAAGCTGCCCACAAAATTTGGTGCCGATCGGAGAAAAGATGAAATCACGATCGCACTTACAAGCTTCGCTGATCCCAGTTCACAACAGAGAAAGAGCGTCTCACCAAACTGCATATAACTCACTGAATATTAATCTGAATTCACTTCTGTAAAAAGGAGAGTCAACGTACACGTCTTAAGAACAAACCTACCAAATTTCGTTACCTTTCGATAAGATTTGATATGTCGAAACACTGTTCTACCAAAACGTGACGAGTCTGCTTCTCTTGCCTTATACACCAAAGCAAGGCTAGCCCTCTCCTTCTCACAAGTGAACTTCTCATTCTCTTTTTCTCAACTCAACTCTCAGAAACAACAGCGACAAAACAAAAGAGAGAATGAAGCGTTCTTTATAAAACTAGGGTTTTTGGTTTAATTTTGATTAAACCAGGGTTTACCTAAACCGATATTAATTAAACCTTCTTTGATTCAATTAAACAAATCGACCGGTTTAGGAAATCCACCGGAATTAAACCGACTCCACCCTAATTCTTATACACCTTCAAGTCTCCTATTAATTTCCAGAATACGGGCGTTACAATTCTCTCCCACTAACTAGGATTCGTCCTCGAATCCTTCAACACCGTCCGTCAGCCCACAACTGACTTCTCCGAGGCCCCTATCTAATCAATATACTCACAATCCAGACTCTATTTGCTCATACACACCCACCTCCCCCGTCCATAGGTCGCAACCCATGAATCATACCGGCTCGTCCTCAGGCCTCACCCTTAGACTACGGTATCCAGGAAGTCTCACCACCTCCCCCGCTCTCAGGTCGCAACCTTCAAGTCATACCGGCTCACTATCAGGCCACCAGCCTTCAAGCTACGGTATCCGGGAAGTCTCACGCTCGCTCTCGGGTCGTCACCCTTAAGCGCGCACTCGAATCGTCATCCGAGGCTATCACATCATACCAGAGCAAATAAGTCTAAACGCCCCCGAGCATATCCCTCGATCAGATATACCTCCCATGGTTCACTTATAGCGTCGCAACGCTATACTAACCACAAACCGAACTTTCCAAAAATAGAACCGTCAAACCCGACACTTTCTATTTTTAGAAATTCACACGTATTTCTTTTACACATGACATAACAAGTCAAATCCAAGAAATACTCATCTTATTAATCTCAAATGTCATAATCATTACACCAAAAATGAAAATACAAAAGAGATACAACCAAAACAACCCAAACACAACACAAGCCAACGGTCTACTCCTCGACCTGCTTGTCAAACCATTTCCGGAACCTTGCCTTCATCCTGGCCACTGGCTCCCAAGTCTCCTCCAAGACTCCATCACAGTCCCACTGGACTCTCATCAAAGGAATCTTCTTACATCGAAGTTCTTTTACCCGCCTCTCGAGAACCCTCACTGGCCTCGCCTCCAAGGTCATGCTAGGTTGAAGATCTGCCGGGATCGTAGCCAACACCTCATCATCCTTGTGAAGACACTTCCTCAGCATCGACACGTGGAATACCTTATGAAATGCATGCATCACCTCAGGTAACTCCAACCGATAAGCTACCGGTCCAACCCGCTCCACAATCCTGAAAGGACCCATAAACCTCGGACTCAGCTTAGTCTCGGTAAGGGACCTGTTAGGACCACGCAACATCGCCATCTTGAGATACACCATATCTCCAACCTCAAACTCCAACTCCTTGCGCCTCTTATCAGCATAACACTTCTACCGATCTTGCGCCTCTCTCATGTTCAGCTTCAGAACCCGAATTTTCACTGAAGTCTCCTGAACAAAATTCGCACCATAAATGCTCCTCTCCCCCACTTGAGTCCAGCACAGAGGTGTCCGACATGGCCTCCCATACAACGCCTCATAAGGAGCCATCCCAATACTTGCCTGGTAGCTATTATTATAAGCAAACTCCACCAAGCTCAAGTGATCTGCCCACTGACCACCCCAGTCCAACACACACATCCTCAACAAATCCTCAAGTGTCTGAATGGTCCGCTCAGACTGCCCGTCTGTCTGAGGATGGTAAGCCGTGCTCAAATGCACCTTAGTACCCATCTCCTTCTGGAAAGCCTTCCAGAACGCCGAAGTGAACTTCGAATCCCGGTCTGACACAATACTGGCCGGTACTCCATGAAGTCTCACAATCTCCTGCACATACTTCTTAGCTAACACTGCCGCTCCATCAGTTTTCTTGATAGCCAAGAAATGTGCAGACTTAGTCAATCGGTCCACAATGACCCAAATGGCATCCTTGAACCGAGACACTGGCAAACCCACCACAAAATCCATCGTGATCATGTCCCATTTCCACTCTGGAATAGCGAGACTCCGCAATAATCCACTCGGCACCTGATGCTCAGCCTTCACTAGCTCACATACATCGCACTCAGAGACCCATTCATCCCGACCCAATGATAGTACCGCTTCAGATCTCGGGACATCTTGGTCGCTCTTGGATGAATAGAGAACCTACTCGCATGAGCCTCACTCAAGATCTCTCGTCTCAACTCCTCATCCTTGGGCACACAAACCCGCCCATGCACAAGGATAGTACCATTGGCTGCAACCTGATACTCTGACTCAGTATCCTTAGAAGCATTAACCAGCCCTGCATCCTTCTCCTGAGCCGCTCGAACTCTGGTCAGAAGATCTGCTTGGTTAGCTGCTTCTAACCCTAGTGGCTCCTGAGAAGTAGCACACAACCGCAAGGTGCTAAGTTCTCCCACCAAGGTCTCCATATCCTGCCCTCGAGCTGAAGCCGTCCGCTTCCTGCTCAGAGCATCTGCAACCACATTAGCCTTACCGGGATGGTAAGCTATCTCCAGATCATAGTCTGCAACCAACTCCATCCAGCGCCTCTGCCTCAAGTTCAACTCAGGCTGCGTGAATATATACTTCAGACTCTTATGATCTGTAAACACCTGAACCTTCGCTCCATACAGATAAGATCTCCAAATCTTCAGAGCAAAGACCACCGCTGCCATCTCCAAATCATGAGTAGGGTAGTTGCCCTCATGCTTCCGCAACTGCCGCGAAGCATAGGCGATCACCTTACCCTGCTGCATCAACACACAACCCAAACCAACTCCCGAAGCGTCCGTGTACACCACATACGGCTCTCCCTGCTCCGGTAAAGCCAAAATCGGCGTACTCGTCAACATCTCCTTGAGTTGAGCAAAACCGCGCTCACACTCGGGAGTCCACACAAAAGGAACATCCTTTCCCGTCAGCTTGGTCATCGGCTGAGCTGTTCTGGCAAAGCCCTTCACAAATCGTCTGTAGTACCCCGCCAGACCTAGAAAACTCCGAATCTCTGTGGCATTCTGCGGTGTAGGCCAATCTCTGATAGCCTCGATCTTCACTGGATCCACAGAAAACCCATCTCTCTCTGCCAGAAACTGCACTTGCTAAGCTTAGCATACAGCTTCTGCTCCCGCAGCTTCTCCAACACTGCCCGCAAGTGTCCCTCGTGCTCCTCAGGACTCTTAGAATACACCAGGATATCGTCGATGAAGATGATAACGAACTCATCCAGAAACGCTTGGAACACACTGTTCATCAGCCTCATGAACGCCGCTGGTGCATTTGTCAACCCGAAAGGCATCACCACGAACTCATAATGCCCATACCTCGTCCTGAACGCCGTCTTACGGATATCCGCCTCGTCGATAGGAATCTGATGGTACCCCGACGCCAAATCAATCTTAGAGAACCACGTAGCTCCCCTCAACTGATCCAACAACTCGTCAATCCGCGGTAGAGGATACTTATTCTTCACCGTGACTCGGTTAAGTCCCCGGTAATCGATACACAGCCGGAAACTCCCATCCTTCTTCTTAACGAACAACACCGGTGCTCCCCACGGTGAAACACTCGGACGGATGAAACCCTTACCCAGCAGATCCTCCAACTGCTTCTTCAGCTCAGCCATCTCCGCTGGAGCCATCCGGTACGGAGCCTTAGACAACGGCGTCGTCCCGGGCTCTAACTCAATCGTGAAGGGATCAGACCGAGATGGTGGTAACCCCTTCAACGACTGAAACACATCCTCGAACTCCTGTACCACCCGGATCTTATCCACTGCTACCTCTCCGACCGTCTCTGGCATTACGATCGTCGCCAAGTAGGCTTCCCGCCCCTTCCGGATCATCTTATCCGCCTGCATCGCCGAGATCACCAAACTCCCCGAAATCGGTCTCACACCCTGGTAATACAACTTCGGTCCGGGCCGCTCGAAGTACACTCTCCCCCGGTGACAATCCAGATGAACGCTGTGCCGATCCAACCAATCCATGCCGAGAATTACATCATACAACTCCACCGGACTAATGTACAGATCTGCCGGCATCGACTCTCCAGCAATCTGCACATCCACACCACTAGCTCGTCCTTGAACCGCTAGCAACACGCCTCCTGCGACTTTAACGGCTCCAAAACAACAATCGAGATCAACTCGGATATTACCACCCGCCGCGCACTCCGGGGTAATGAAGCTATTCGTAGCTCCAGAATCGAACATCACGTGGGACAAAAACCCGCCCACCAACAGGGTCCCTGTGATCGGCCGTCCAGTGCTTGTTTCTCCTGTCTCCACGGTCGTGTACCCCCGCGATCCCTCGATCTGAGCCACCGGCGGTGCTCCCAACTGAGCCAAAGACTGCCCTCCCAACTGCAATCCTGGCTGCACCACTGGCTGCATCACCGGCTGCACCGCCGCTACCGCCATCTGCTGCAACTTAGGACACCTCGTCTTGATGTGTCCCGTCTCCCTGCAGTGGTAACAGACACGGGTATCCACCCACGGCTCGCCCTTCTTCGGGCAGCTCGCCACCCTGTGGTCCGTGCTCCCACACTTGAAGCATCTCCGATCACCCTGACTCGCCCTAGGAGTGTCATCCCACTTTCTCTTCTGTCCCTGAGCAGGATTGCCACCTCTGCTCGGAACCGACTGCGGCTGGGTCTTCTTCGGCTGCACCGACGGAGGAATCACCCCGTGACTCCTCAACTCATCCTCAATCCCCGCCGCCACGCGATGCATAGGCCCGCACCTTGCACCGCACCCTCATGTCAGGGCTGAGACCCTTCATGAACCGACGCACCTGCATCTGCTCAGGATCTCCCGCACGCCCCGAGTACACCAAGAGTCGGCTGAACTCCAAGTCGTACTCCCGCACCGACCGCTTGCCCTGAGTCAACGCCAGGAACTGCGACTCCATCCGGTCCAGTGCCTCGGCCGGAAAATACTTGGCATTAAACTCTGCCAAGAAATCTCCCCACACCGCCAATCCCTGCCCCCTCTTGGCCGGCACACTCCGACACCACAAATGTGCATCACCCGCCAAGTAGTGGGCCGCTAGGTCCACCCGATACGCCTCCGGGCACCTCATCGACTGGAAATACCGCTCCAATCGCACCCGCCACTCATCCGCTACAGCCGGGTCGGAACTTCCGAAGAACAAAAACATCCCGAACCGCTGTAGCTGCTCTAACATCCGCAGGTAGTACGGCTGCTCGACCACCGCACCTACCCCCTCAGGCGGTACAACCCCAACAACAGGCTGCACACCCGGCCCAACAGGCTGCACACCCGGCCCAACAGGCTGCACACCAGGCCCAACAGGATCCTGCAACTCAGGCCCAACAGGAGCATGCACCGGCGGTACCGCACCCGGTAACCGCTCCAAGAGCTGCGTCAGTAAATCCGCAAGCCAATCATTCTGACCCTGGGCTGCACCTGTAGGAACACCCCCAACCGGGTTTCCAACAACACTAGTACCGTTCCCGGACGAACCGGCTCCCACGGCACTCACACTCTCACCACCCACGGGCCCGTCCTGATGCGACTGGGACTCACTAACAAAATCGGTCGTAGCATTCCGGCCCACACTCGTGTCCTTAGTTGATCTACTTATTTTATATTTTTCTGCAAAAATTACAATTTCTGCTAATTGGTGACTATAATATTTACCGGATGTTTTTTAATCCGCTAAAACGTCCATCCGGTAACTATATGGTTAATTGTTAAGTGGACATATCATCTTACCCCTGTCCTTTGTAAAGTTTCATCAGCTTATCCGATAATAGTCACTTATCGTCTACTGTACCCCGTAAACTTTTATTGTACTAGGTAGTGGTCTTATTTTGGCCACAGTGATATTTATACGCATGGTTTTCGACTAATCCAGTTAGGCGGTAATAATTTGCCCGAATTTAAGGTTAATTATCTAGACTACCTGCATGTTAACTGATAATTTCCTGTTTATACTTTATAGGTGATCCCTAATTCATATAAAATACCAACATAACAGGTAATTTTGTAAATACCTTCTAATATATATTTCGCTGATTGTTGTACCGTTATTGTGTTTAAGTGTTTAATAACAGATAGTTATTTAGTTACCGTCTAAAGTATATAGGTGAAAGAACCCATCCCATTTTTTTTTTCTTTTAAACATGCAAACCGGATTAACCCAATTATTTAAAACCAGCTAATCCAACCATAATAATTTAAATCAATTAAACCAAGCAATCTCATTAAAGTAAACCAACAATATTAACCAGCGGAAGACTTAACCAAAAATCCAATAAAAAATTCTATTAAACCAACAAGTTCAACCAAACATAATTCCAAAACATGATCATCCTAACATGTTTCTAAATTCCATTCTAACACCCTAACAAATCCAACAATAATCTAAAACACCAATGAGCGCCTAGATCATCCTCCTCTCCTCGCCATGATTCCACGGATCACACTTTGCTTTTACCTGCATCAAAGAAAGAGATGCATAAGTATTTCATAAATACTTAGTGAGGGCGATCCTCCCATCTACGAGCTATACACACAAGCAATGAGATAACACCCACATATATAACAAAAACAAACCATCCAGCAAGCTACACATCCAAAAACACATCCAGTTCACCTACAAATCATCACAAAACAAGTCACTCGATCCCAATCGCTTAGATAAGCTCATGGTCACGCACTCACCTTAACAAGGTGATTTGAATAACAAAAACAACCAGAAAAGACTCTCCTCGCGACTGCAACAGCCAAACAACGCCCTACAACAAACCACACAAACAAAAATCTCTAAGAACCAAAAGGACAGAAACTGCAGAAAAACTACAGCCGCAGAAACGAAGCCCTAAAACATAAACCAACCGTTAACTTCTTAATCCCTACGGTGAAAAGCAAGATCCAGACGTCACGAAGCTTCCCACAAAATTTGGTGCCGATCGGATAAACGATGAAACCACGATCGCACTTACAAACTCCGCTGATCCCAGTTCGCAACAGAGAAAACGCCTCTCACCAAACTGCATATAACTTACTGAATATTAATCCGAATTCACTTCTGTAAAAAGGAGAGTCAACGTACACGTCTTAAGAACAAACCTACCAAATTTCGTTACCTTTCGATAAGATTTGATATGTCGAAACACTGTTCTACCAAAACGTGGCGAGTCTGCTTCTCTTGCCTTATACACCAAAGCAAGGCTAGCCCTCTCCTTCTCACAAGTGAACTTCTCCTTTTTTTTTTCTCAACTCAACTCTCAGAAACAACAGCGACAAAACAAAAGAGAGAATGAAGCGTTCTTTATAAAACTAGGGTTTTTGGTTTAATTTTGATTAAACCAGGGTTTACCTAAACCGACATTAATTAAACCTTCTTTGATTCAATTAAACAAATCGACCAGTTTAGGAAATCCACCGGAATTAAACCGACTCCACCCTAATTCTTATACACCTTCAAGTCTCCTATTAATTTACAGAACACGGGCGTTACAATTCTCCCCCACTAACTAGGATTCGTCCTCGAATCCTTCAACACCGTCCGTCAGCCCACAACTGACTTCTCCGAGGCCCCTATCTAATCAATATACTCACGTTCCAGACCCTATTTGCTCATACACACCCACCTCCCCCGTCCATAGGTCGCAACCCATGAATCATACCGGCTCGTCCTCAGGCCTCACCCTTAGACTACGGTATCCAGGAAGTCTCACCACCTCCCCCGCTCTCAGGTCGCAACCTTCAAGTCATACCGGCTCACTATCAGGCCACCAGCCTTCAAGCTACGGTATCCGGGAAGTCTCACGCTCGCTCTCGGGTCGTCACCCTTAAGCGCGCACTCGAATCGTCATCCGAGGCTATCACATCATACTAGAGCAAATAAGTCTAAACGCCCCCGAGCATATCCCTCGATCAGATATACCTCCCATGGTTCACTTATAGCGTCGCAACGCTATATTAACCACAAACCGAACTTTCTAAAAATAGAACCGTCAAACCCGACACTTTCTATTTTAAGAAATTGCACGTATTTCTTTTACACATGACATAACAAGTCAAATCCAAGAAATACTCATCTTATTAATCTCAAATGTCATAATCATTACACCAAAAATGAAAATACAAAAGAGATACAACCAAAACAACCCAAACACAACACAAGCCAACGGTCTACTCCTCGACCTGCTTGTCAAACCATTTCCGGAACCTTGCTTTCATCCTGGCCACTGGCTCCCAAGTCTCCTCCAAGACTCCATCACAGTCCCACTGGACTCTCATCAAAGGAATCTTCTTACATCGAAGTTCTTTTACCCGCCTCTCGAGAACCCTCACTAGCCTCGCCTTCAAGGTCATGCTAGGTTGAAGATCTGCCGGGATCGTAGCCAACACCTCATCATCCTTGTGAAGACACTTCCTCAGCATCGACACGTGGAATACCTTATGAAATGCATGCATCACCTCAGGTAACACATTCTTTAGCTCTGTGGCGATTGTTTCTGTTCGTTCCCCTACCAACTCCTCAAGTCTTGATAATTCACGCCGATTTTCCAAGTGGAGATCCATTAGTTTTGAAATATCGTCGCTATGCACCAACACTGTTTCCTTCATGTTATCAATATCTTGAGTCGGTCCACTATGCCGCTGCAATGTGCGTAATTCCTGTACAATGGCTTCATCCCACCACTTCCAAATGTGACATTCTTCATCCTGCTCTCAAAAGATTTTTACACACTTAAATACTATTCAAGTGCATCGATTTTCCAATATACCTCACATAATTACCTCACGGTTTGGGCATGTGTAGTATAATCTTCCCGGGTTCGTCCTTGTCATAGAAGGTTCTACCTGAGCCTTTTCGCCACAGTAACAAACCGTTGGAATACCATAGTCTTCGTAATCCTCTCCTATTAATTCCACGCTCGTTGAGGAGGTCGAACTTGTCGTCATTTTGGAAAAATCCAAAACCAATTATTGGAGTTATTGTTATTTCCCCCAATTTGTTCTAACTGAAGAACCCTTGACGCGCCTCAGTGAGACGCCGTTTTATTTCTTTCAATTTTTTACCCACCATATGTTTGTAGGTGTACGTCTTTATGGGTATTATTTTTATTCGTTTTTGTCTTGGTTAGTCGATAATTTTTATGCCTTTTTTTAGCCACTAACGCCCTTGTTATTTCAAAATTTTTTAAATGTCCGATTTTTAACATAGCCATTTATGGTTTACAATTACATGTTTAGGTGTTTTGTTTCGATAACAAATTTTCCTGATAATTAATCGTAGATTTTAATTTTTTAGTCAACTACTTGTTGGGAAAATATTAGAATATTTGCAATCTTAAAATTTTAACTACAAGCCAAAATGGTCAGGAATTTTTTTTAATTTCCATTTAAGTCAATTTAGCACTTCATGGGGTCGTCGTATATTGTGGTACCCCTCCTCAACCCAAAAAAAGTCTTCTTGGAGATAATGTATTCGCTAAGAATAATATTAGGTGGTTGCTAGAACCTTATCGAATAGTTAACCTTTAACCCTTTAATAATCCATTTATCGAATATGTTTACCCATAACTAAACATCTTCCATCAGTAGCTATGATGACTTTAGTACTTTGACATTTAGCGTTTCACAAGTCTGATTTGGGACCAAGTCATATTTCATTAATTATAAAAAACATTGTTTAACCAAACAGTGTTCATGTTCTGAACATTGTTTAGCTAAACACATAGTTGCTGTTAACCCTTTATGGGTGCAATCGGATAATTAAACATTTAACGGGCAACAGTGCCGATACTATATACAAAAAAAGTCTGTGCCCTATTCCCCAACAAACGTTCCCTGCATAAGTAATACACCCTCTTGGTCACCACCACGCCAAAAAACCTTCAACCTTGGTCAACCTATGGCCCCTGCATGTTCCCACAATGTCAGTTGTTTTTCACATAGCCATGTGTGAAGAGGGATTACAATCTAAAGTACCTCAACGGGACCCCTACAAGTGGCCCTGTTGTGTCCAAGAGAACGGCATCTGGTGCACCTTCTCCTTGATGTTCTCTGCATCAAAAAGATTTAATGGGACGATATTAGCATTTTGCTAATGTGGTGTTTCGTACTAATAAACAACTTACTCACTAAAGAATTTGTTATCTGATTTCAACTTACTCTGAACTCCCCCCTTGAGAAAAGTCGTCTTTTCCTTGGGCATCCCGGGGCCCTTCTCACAAACGGAGGTGCTAACTTCCCACCACCTATGTCGTTAGGAGATGGTGCAAGAGTATCCATGTCGGGTACCGGCATTATCATCTCGCCATAACAGTACCTCAGATTAGGGACTGTGTGAGAGACTCCCACCAAGTTGTCTACCCGAACACCATCTTTAATGGCGGCTGCAATTGCATGGGGGCACGGGATTGTCAGTACTTTGAACTCGCGACATGTACACGTCCGTTCCCACAGATTCACCGAAAAAGCTGAGTCTTTGTCATCATGCACTTCATACACCCCATCCCCTATCTTCATAACCATGAATCTAGATCCTTTCTCATAGTTCTCTATGACCATTTCATTTACTTTTGGAGGTAAAATGTTTTCTTCCACTCTTGCTGCCTCACGCCTCAATGCAAACCAAGTCACCAGCGTCGTGCGGATTGTTTCCATTATAGAGATCACCGGGTAGTCTCTTGCCATGGTCAAAACGTTGTTGAGCGACTCCGCTATATTGCTGGTCATGACGTTGTACCTTTCTCCTACAAAATGCGATCTGGTCCAATGTTCAAACCCGATTCCTGTGAGGTAGTCTGCGCATGGGCCGCTCATTTTCCTGATTTCCTCAAACAATTTGTTGAAATCGTTAAGCGTATAAGCTCTTGCGGCGCTTGAGACAAGGCAGCTCAGTGGGTCGGATTTAAAAATGTCGACTATGTTTCTCTTAAGGTGAACCACACAAGCAGCATGGGAAGCCATTGGGTAAACCTGCACCAGAAATTTGGGGTTATTACTATCTTTAGTTATCTCGGCAATATATATATTAAACGATTTTGTTAACATTATCAGTTACAGTCTCAAGTATCAGATAACCACACAGTTATGGATCAGACAACTTATTTATAGATCAAGCTACCAAATAACTTTCGAAATATCACTTTTCAGTTAGCCACCACCATTCTACATATTCATAACTTTTTAGTTATCGAGCAAGTAATTTATTATTGAAATTGACAATGGTATCATATTTTATTCTATAATTTTAATTTTAGCATCTACCAATTGCATCAGTATAAATTTCAAACAATTTTTCCTATTGCGAAGATATTGTATATAGTTAAATCTATTAGTAACCCAAATGAAAACTATGGTATAAAATCCTAATTAACATCTAACCTAAAAGTTATCGAATCCTCATCCACATAAATTGGTTTTTACCAAACGATAAACTTACCTATTACGTAACTAAACAATTACCGGAGATACTATTACCTTGCGGATGCTTGCGTAGATTGATGAATGTCGGTCGGAAACGATAACCAGGTCCGGGTCATCCGGAATCGCCTCCGATAGCTTTTCCATGTACCATGTCCAAGCCTCATCGTTTTCGCTGTTCACGATCCCAAAAGCGATTGGGTAAATTTGAAAATTCGCATCTTGGGCGCTAGCTGCAATAAGACAGCCTCCATATCGACCTCGAAGATGAGTCCCGTCGATAACTATCACCTTCCGCATGAAAGAAAATCCCTTGATACAAGCTGACAGTGCCAAGAACAGATACTTGAATCGCTCGACTCCCTCACTATCCTTATTTGTCTCCAAATAGACTAGTGAGTCTGGGTTACTCTCCAACAACTTCTTGAAATAAGGTTGGATCAACGCGTAACTCCCCATAGCGGAACCCATCGCGTTATCCATAGCTATTTCTCGTGCCCTCCAGGCCTTCCAATAGGATACATTTAGACTGAATTCTTGTCTCAGAATCTTCCTTAGTTCACTCGGCCGTGGTCCTCTTCCAACCCCCATATACTTTGTTCGCATCAGCTTGCCAATCACAGCCGTCGACGCCATCTTATGGAAGTCTCCTCTAGCATCAACACTACATGTGTGTTGGAGTATGATTGTTCGGACCTCGAACCTCTCACTCTCTGATAGTTTTGTTGCATATACTCTCCAGGGGCAGGTGTGACTAACGCACACTGCAGCTACAATGTCGGCTGTAGACTTGGCGAGTATGAAATGGAACTTTCTCCTTATTGCATGAATGGCAAGCTTAGTTGTACAATCTTCTTTGTTCTTGAACATTCTTCCCACAAACACATCATCCCCCTCGTAGTCCGCATCACGTAGTGCCCGCTGTAGGAAATCTGTCAAAGTTATTAACCAAATTCAATTAGTGACGGTATACAATTTCATCAAGGTCAAAAGAGTGATAATGTAAACTTCATTTCATATAACTATTATTATCGGTATAGTTTTTACTTACCCTTTAGTCGATATGTTATCTGTTTAACATATATGTTATCTGTTTAACATATATGTTATCTATTTAACATATATGTTATCTATTTAACATATATGTTATCTAGATAACATCATCATGTTTGAATTATTCGTTATTACAGTTATCTAAGTCTTTACCTTCCTCGCCTGGGTCGTCAAAGTAGGGGGGTGCATCCATGTCGTACAACACTGTTGGGACCGGTGTATCACGGACCCTCACCAGAGCTGTGTTGGGGGTTCCAATCGATAATGTGCCTGTTACCAGGGTAACGTCCATTGGCTCCGTTTCGACCATGACACCCTTCCCTTTATCCCTGATTCCTTGAGCTTGGGGAGCTGGGTCAGAAGTCTCGCACATTGCCCCATCCGACTCTGAGTAGTAATGAGCCATCAAGCTATCATCTGCAAAGCACAGGCTTCTAGCGGTTAGTATATATTTCCGTTAATTAATACTTATCTGGATAACAATTATGTTATCTTACCCATGATATCATCTTCGTCAGCATCCGAAGTTAGGTCGTCGATGGAGAATTCCTCACTTGAAGAATGTGTCGTTGTTGGGACAAAAGCTGAATCGCTTGATGACACTGTGACTACGTTTTGGCTACTTTCCCCAATCATTGCTCCCAGATTTATGTTTCTACCGCTGCCGTTTGTTGGAGTCGTGTTTTCACCCGTTCCAAAATCCAAGGCTCTTGCGGTTTTGATGCCGTACTCATCACCACCCGTCTGGCCGGTCCCGAGGCTTATTTGAGTCGCACAAACTTCTCTCCACATATCTTCCCGATATTGTTTCTTGAAGATTAGATAATCTTCATCTGTGACTATTTCATCGATCCTCATTTTTTGTTTACCCTTCTCCGCCGTGGCGGCCGGTTGGTTGACCTGTTCTTTCTGGGCATTTGGTGAAAGTCGGGAAGCCGAAAGATTGATGGGGGTTGTGGCCTGCGGGGGCTCTGAAATTCTTATTCCTGCACCAACGTTTCTTGACGGGCTGTATGGGCCTACACCCCTGGCAGAGGCCTTTTCGTTATCTCCCGTTAACTTGCCCAGCAACATTTTTGTTACCACACTGTTCCAAACAGCTTGCGTCTCCGTACTGTTCCAGTACTGGTCAGAGATTTCCGCCGTCGTCCTCCCCGGGGTGTTGAAAGGCCTTGGTTGGGCCACATGTCGCTGTACGCTGTTGAGCTCGGTCGTGGGTGTAACCTTAACTCGGAGATACATCTCCTCTAAGTCTGCTCTTATCGCCATAAATAGGGCCATCTCCTCGTCGGTTTTTATTTCTACAGGGTCGGCCCTTTTCCACTCAGGCCCCATCATCCACTTTGGCCACTGGTACGAAAGATCAACCTTGTCGTCTTGGTTAAGTAACAAGCGTGTCTTAACCGCGTCGGTAACCGTGCTCAAGTCATCCCTTTCTCTAACCCGTACAGCCAAACAGTACCCGCCGGACTCAGCAACATGCTCATAATTTCCGTCTTTGTCCAACCGCCATTCTCCTCGGACAATCCTCACTACCAACGCCATTTTATACCTAAAAACAAAACATATAACTCGTTAGTTAGCTAATTTAAAAAATAGTTATCCACATCAAAACTTCAGCGCCGGTTAACGTAAAAAGCATTTAATACTTCTCTACGATATAAGTAATAAATCGCCGACATCCATAAATTCTTACCCGATTTGTTCTTGTTCTGTAACTTTACTATTTCGGTTACTTTAATGGCGAGAACTTGTAAAGATGTTAGGTGTGTGGGAGAGTTGTTGGTCAGGCAAGTTACTTACCCATGTAATAAATAAGCTGCACTCTAGGTTAGCTTCTACCGAATCATATCTCATCATTATTCTTTGCCCAAATATCTTACTCACTTCCCCCAATGCCGGCGCTGTGTGCAGGAGTCAGAAAGTTTTCCACATAAATAATCTGACACAACCAGATTTGGTAAGATATGACAGAGGTTATATATATATTATTGTTTAATCGGTGTAAGGGCAGGTCGGTAACTTTGTTACGGGGTTGATGGAATAACTAATTTTGGTATTATCGATCATCGTTTCTTTGTTTTTGAATTATTACAGTATGGATTTTTAACTAGCCCTTATTAAATTAAATAAGAATTTAAAAAAAAAAAATAACAACATTACAGTTGATTATACTCAAAAATATACATTATTCACAAAAAAATATAGGGCAATCCAAAATATGGGTAAATTATTTTCTGATTTTATGCAAGATCGTGTTTAAAATATTCCTAAATTTTCTATATACGCTTTTTTGGTCAAAATTATATTTAATTAAGTATACCATAAATGTAGGTTTTATATAGATTTTATAGACATTTTAAATTTCAATTTTAAATCGATTTTTTAGAATATTAAAAATGTTTTTTTAAAAACAAAAAAATTGATTTAGGAAAATTTAATAAATATAAGAGAAATATTGTAGGAATCAATTTTGTTTGGCGATTTTATACCCATATTATTTTAAGAATATCAAAAATATTATAGAGAGATTTTAGGAGATTTTAAGTATTGATTTTAAAATTTTATTTTTAAAAACAATTAATACCAGTGGCACTCTTTGTAAGCACTAATATGGGCTATGGAGAGTATTCTTATAAGAAGGATTGACTGTCATACTTTTGAATCAGATTGTGCCGAGCTTATCGCAATGGTACAAGACCCGCAAGAGTGGCCAGCTTTCTCCAACCTCTTAGACGATTTCCTTCTGCTACGTGCATCATTTCCATCCTTTTCTTTAACTAAGATTTCTCGTGACTGTAATTCAAAGGCAGATTGTCTTGCTCGTTTTTCCAGATCTCTTGATTCGGAAGTTACTTTTGTAAACAACTTTCCTCCAGTTTGGGCTACCAATCATGGGGTAATATTTTAATATATGTGTGGTTGATAAAAAAAAAAAAATCTTGCATATATTTTTGACTGCGCAATTTATTGTATTTCTTACCTTAATTATTTATTATAAAATTTGATGGTAAAATTCGTACAAATTAACATCAATCCAAAAAAATGAGTTATCGTTGAGAAAAAGATTAAGATTTTTTTTCAATAAGAAAGTATACATATTTGAAAAACTATTATTTTAGAAATCATTGTACTACGAATTATGTTAATAATTAACTTATTTAGATTAGCTTACTGAATGATATTTAAACATTACAATATTCTCGATAATGCAAATATTTTCTAAGATTAACTTATAGTTAACTAACTTACTCTATTTTCTTTATTTTGTTAATTTTTTTTCTTTGTACCTAATTTTTATAAATAATTTATTTTATAATCACTCTCCTTTTTCTCTTAGGATTACTACTAAGTAATTGTTAAATTTCCTGAACTGATTTATATAATCTCTTACTACTAATTTTTTTGACACGTGTCAACATCTTATCAATTGAATTAATACGTGTCACGATCTTATTAATGACTAACTTTGGAAACCTACTTTATACAATAAGATATCGGTTTCAGAATCCAAATTTGGATTCGAATTATCCGAATTTGACCCGATCATATACGAATTACCCGAACAACCTAACTAACCCAATCTGAATTTAACTAAAATTAGTATGTTTCGGTTTAGCGAATATCCAATTGTGTATCTCGGTTATAATCCGATCCAATACGAATCACATTGTAACATAAAAACCGATCAGGTTTTACCAAGCAACCCGAAACCGATTTTTTAGGAATCTGATTATATGAACAGGCTAAGTTAACAGTTTCAGTTAATGTCAAAACCCAAATGACATGTCTGGTCGGTTAATGTGTGTTCGGTTTAATGCATCCGCGTAAATCTTGTATCAAATTTGTATCAGAGTACCCATAGCTAAATACGTTGAAATAATATATGTGCATGAATCAATTGTTTTGTTGTGATGATGATGTTATATGTAAACGTGTAATCAAATAGCTTATTTTTTATACCCACATTGCCATGTAGTCCTGTCATGTAGATGAGTTATAAAGTCAACCACATGGTCACATCAATGAGGTTTCCATGTTATTCTTTTTCAGCCATCATATTAGTCTAGGCACTAGACGGGGCTATTCAGCTACTAAAATCAAGCTGTGATCAAAGCCAGCGACTGCTTGAAGAACACAACCCTCTACGTCCTCTAGCAACATTGGTTCAGGCTCATCACTCGAGCTTCCTAAACCAAGCCTACCATTCTTCCCACATCCCCAAACCCAAGCTTCTCCTTTCTCTGTTACACATAAAGAATGTACACGCCCTGCTGATATTGAAGATGGAGTTTCTCCATCAAAACCTTCTACTTCTCTCGGTAAGTTTTCCGGTTTTCCCCTACCAAGCTGCCGACTCCGGTTCCAACCCCACGAGAGAATTTTAGTTTCACCTCTGTTGCAGATAGCTAGAGAATGACCAAGACCAGCTGCTATAGAGATCGGGGATTCGGTTATGTCAACAGGCGTCATTCCCAGGTCTTGTTTAGACCGACCCAACTGACCATAGATGTTGCTCCCAGAGCTTAAAAGTGTGCCATCATCTGAAATCAGCAAATACCAATCAGAACAAAAATAACCAACTCTATTCAATGAATAAAACGGTCTCTTTAACTTACCACAAAGGATCAAGGAGTGATCGGATCCACAAGCAATATCTGCAACCTTTACGTTACGTGTTTCTTCCACCAGACAAGGTTCCCAAGCTATTGGCATATCGTTCTCCTTGCTCATTGCCTCCACAACCTTCTTTTCAGCTGCTTCAAGATTCAAATCAACGGCCCGTTGATCTTTTATCGACCCATTTGTAAGTGAATCCAGCAGAGATGCTTCAAGTGGAAGTCCGACACTGCCTACTCTCCCATCAGCTACATAACCCCATCCAAACACTTTACCGTCATCAGGATGATCTGGGAACAGAAGTTGCACCAGAAATGGAGAGTAAGGAGGTATCAGTTGGTCTTGATTTTACAGAGAGTACGGATGACTTATTAGAGGATGGAGAATACCAGGAAGAGGATCAAGTAATGAATGAGGAAGAAGCTACATGTATCGTGACTCATGGTCATGTTGAGGATAATATTCATCGAAAAGGTATGTCTCGTAGCTCTGATCCTTTATGTATTGATGTGGATATAGTTAGTAAGGCTATGATGGAGGTTGATTTGGGCAGTAAAAACGTATTATTACAGAAAACTTATGGTGTTCATGGCAGTAAAGGTGTTAAGGCAAATAAGAGATATGCTTTACTTATGGCCTCTCCCGGAAAACGTTTGTTAGCTAAGGCTTTACTTTCTAAATCTGTAGGTGATGTTAACAAGCAAAAGGCTGCAGGAAGACAACACCATAAAGCTAAGGAGGGATTCATCTCGGGTGGAGAGAATCGCGCGTCGAAGAAAGGGACGGTGGCGCTCCCGAAACCACCGGCTCAAACGTGAAAATTATCAGTTGGAACTGTCAGGGCATAGGGGCTGACCTGACGGAGAACTATTTAAAGGATGTGTGGCAGAAGAATAAACCGGACCTTTTATTTTTGTCGGAGACAAAAAAATGTTTTTCTTATTTACAAAAATTTCAAGTTAGTTTTGGTTATAATAAGTTGTATACAATTGAACCACGCGGTTACAGCGGCGGTTTAGCTTTATTTTATAATGATGAAATAAAATTGGAGGTTCTTTATGAGAGTAATCGAATTATTGATGTGAAAGCTTTTTTGGGACAACAAATTGTTTTTATGACGTTTGTATATGGAGATCCTGTCGTCAGTCTTCGGAGTTTGGTGTGGGATAAATTAATGGAATTAGGATCTAACAGAAACGCTCCATGGTTCATGGTCGGTGATTTTAATGAACTTACGGGGAATCATGAAAAATTAGGTGGCAATTTGAGGCATGCGTCTTCGTTTGTTTTATTTAACTCAATGATCCAAGATTGTGGGATGTTAGAGTTTCCGTGTTATGGTGATCAATTATCTTGGAAAGGATATAGAAGGAATAACCAAGTTGTAAGATGTAGGCTGGATCGGGCTTTAGGAAATGAAGATTGGCATAGTCTTTTCCCTTTTTCCAGAGTAGATTATCTGGCTATGATTGGATCTGATCATAGACCCATTTTAATCAATTGTGAAAAATATTTAGAAACTCCTACAAGACAATTCCGGTTTGATAAGAGATGGATTGGCAAGGATGGTCTCTCAGGGGCAGTTGAATCGCGGTGGAACCGAACAAAAAAATTTAGAATTCCGGTGTTTGTGGATAAGATTAAAAACTGTAGAAATTCTATCTCGTGGTGGAGGAAAAATAATATTCCCACTGGTCAGGTTTTAATATCCTCTTTGAAGTCGGCTTTAGAAGAGGCAAAAAACGAGGATTCAATTCCTCAGGTGGAAATCAGAAATATTGAAAATAAATTAAAGGAGGCATATCATGATGAGGAGATATATTGGCAACAAAAAAGTAGAAAATTTTGGTTAAAAGTAGGAGATAAAAATACAAAATTTTTCCATGCATCAACAAAGCAAAGAAGGGCACGGAATAGGATTTTAGGACTTTTTGGTCCAGATGGCGCATGGGTGGAGACAAATAGGGGTATGGAAAGCATTGCCACTGATTATTTTATGGATCTTTTTAAAAAATCTAATATGAGTGGTATTTCAGAGATGGTACAAGAGATAAATCCATTCATTACAGAGAACATTAATAGTGATTTAACCAAGGAGATCACAGAGGGGGAGATTAGGAGAGCTCTATTTTCTATGCACCCAGAAAAAACACCAGGACCAGACGGGATGACCGCTTTGTTTTATCAAAGATTCTGGCATTCTTTAAAAGGGGATTTGGTTGCTTTGGTTAAAGATTTCTTCGATACAGGAAAATTTGATAGAAGATTGAATGAAACAAATATTTGTTTAATTCCAAAAGTAGATAAACCACAACGGATGGCAGAATTTAGGCCAATAAGTCTTTGTAATGTGAGTTACAAGATTATTTCTAAGGTTCTCTGTCTTAGGCTAAAAAAAGTTTTACCTAGGTTAATTTCGGAAACACAGTCGGCCTTTGTTTCGGGTAGATTAATTACTGATAATATTTTAATCGCGCAGGAAATGTTTCATGGGTTAAAAACTAATTCATCATGTAAATCGGATTTCCTGGCTATTAAGACATATATGAGCAAGGCATATGATAGGATCGAATGGGATTTTCTGGAGGCGGTTTTGATCCAGCTAGGTTTTGATGCAAGATGGATTTCGTGGATTATGTGGAGTGTGCGGTCGGTTTCATACCAAGTGTTATTAAATGGTCAACCCCGAGGAAGAATTACGCCTCAACGAGGCTTAAGACAAGGAGATCCATTATCACCTTATTTGTTCATTCTCTGTACAGAGGTTTTGATTGCTAATATTAAAAAAGCAGAAACAGAGAATAAGTTGACTGGTATAAAGTTAGCACGAGAGTGTCCGGCTATCTCTCATTTACTTTTCGCTGATGATAGTTTATTCTTTTGTAAAGCGGAGGAGGATCAATGTGAAACAGTCATGGATATAATTAGGAACTATGGAAATGCTTCAGGGCAAGAAGTAAATCTTAATAAATCATCTATTTTGTTTGGGAAAAAAGTATCAACACAAGTCAAAGACAAGTTGAAAACAATAATTGGTATAGATAAGGAAGGAGGTATGGGTTCCTATTTGGGAATCCTAGAAAGCTTAGGTGGCTCAAAAAGTAAAATTTTTAATTATGTTCGAGAAAAACTTAATGATCGGGTGAATGGTTGGTCAGCTAAGTTTTTATCGAAAGGAGGAAAAGAGACGCTGGTTAAATCGCACTTCCTACATATGTCATGTCTTGCTTTAAACTCCCTCAAGATTTAACAACAAAGTTAACGAGTGCCATCTCAAAGTTTTGGTGGAGTTCTAATGGTAGAGATCGCGGTTTACATTGGATAGCATGGGATAAAATGTGTAAGCCAAAAATTCAAGGTGGCTTGGGCTTTCGTAATTTGGATAAATTTAATGATGCAATGTTAGCAAAACAGTATTGGCGGTTAATACTTTATCCGGATTCTCTGGTTGCACGGGTGTTGCAAGGGAGGTACTTTAGGAATAAACATCCCTTAATGGCAAAGAAACCATATTCTCCATCTTTTGGATGGAGAAGTATTTTTTCGACCAAGAGTTTGGTAGAAAAGGGGGCACGTTGGTCTATAGGTTCAGGATTTGACATTTCGGTGTGGAAAGATCCTTGGATACCTGATATTAATCCACGACCAGCTTCTGGACGAGGAAGTTTGCTTCACCCAAATCTGAAGGTTAATCACTTAGTTAATCCAATGAGCAAGGAGTGGCATTTACCCATTCTTAATGAATTTATGCATCCGGAGGATATTCGTATCATTAAAGGTATATCTATAAGTAAAACCTATAAGCCGGATAGATTGATTTGGCATTACACAAAATCAGGAAAATATACGGTCAAATCTGGGTACTGGCTAGCACAAAATTTGATAGGAGAGGCTGAAGAGAATCCAAGTTATACTGTCTTACAAGCGTATGCATGGCATATTCGAGCTCCCCCAAAAATCAAACATTTTATTTGGCAAGTTGCCACTGGTTCACTTCCGGTCATGGATTGTTTAGCTTCTCGCAAGATTCAATGTGACACGGTATGTAAAAAATGTGGTTCTGAAATCGAGACAATTAATCATGCGCTTTTTGAATGTACGCATTCGAGGCGAATTTGGGATTTGTCTACAATTCCAATGCTCCCAGGAGGTTTTCCTTATAACTCGAGATTTGCGAATCTAGACTTCATTTTTTGGAGTGTGATTCCTTGTTTGAGGGAGAAGGAGAATAAACATTTATTTCCATGGATTTTGTGGTTTCTATGGAAGGATAGAAATAAAAAGGTTTTCCAAGGAATTCAGTCAGAACCGGTTGACATTATAAATCAGGCGTTAAGTGAACAATTATTATGGGAAGAGGCACAAACTATTATGACTGAAGCAATTGCACCATTAGAACCTATACCTTTTCTTTCGCTAATCCTTCGATGTCGAATTGATGGTTCGTGGAAGTCAGGGAATACGTTCACAGGCTTGGGGTGGTGGTGTTTCAGAGGAGAGGAGCAAACATATCTACTAGGCGCTAAGTGTTTTAGCGGATGTCCTTCACCACTTCATTCAGAATTAGAAGCGCTAATATGGGCTATGGAGAGTATTCTTATAAGAAGGATTGACTGTCATACTTTTGAATCAGATTGTGCCGAGCTTATCGCAATGGTACAAGACCCGCAAGAGTGGCCAGCATTCTCCAACCTCTTAGACGATTTCCTTCTGTTACGTGCATCATTTCCATCGTTCTCTTTAACTAAGATTTCTCGTGACTGTAATTCAAAAGCAGATTGTCTTGCTCGTTTTTCCAGATCTCTTGATTCGGAAGTTACTTTTGTAAACAACTTTCCTCCAGTTTGGGCTACCAATCATGGGGTAATATTTTAATATATGTGTGGTTGATTAAAAAAAAAAAATCTTGCATATATTTTTGACTGCGCAATTTATTGTATTTCTTACCATAATTATTTATTATAAAATTTGTTGGTAAAATTCGTACAAATTAACATCAATCCAAAAAAATGAGTTATAATGTCGTTGAGAAGATTAAGATTTTTTAAAAATAAGAAAGTATACATAATTACATATTTGAAAAACAATTATTTTAGAAATCATTGTACGATGAATTATGTTAATAATTAACTTATTTAGATTAGCTTACCGAATGATATTTAAACATTACATTATTCTCGATAATGCAAATATTTTCTAAGATTAACTTATAGTAAACTAACTTACTCTATTTTTTCTATATTTGTTAATTTTTTTTCTTTGTACCTAATTTTTATAAATAATTTATTTTATAATCACTCTCCTTTTTCTCTTAGGATTACTACTAAGTAATTGTTAAATTTCCTGAACTGATTTATATAATCTCTTACTACTAATTTTTTTGACACGTGTCAACATCTTATCAATTCAATTAATACATGTCACGATCTTGTTAATAGCTAACTTTGGAAACCAACTTTATAAGTTTATATAATAAGATCTCGGTTTCGGATCCTAGTTTGGATTCGAATTATCCCAATTTTACCCGATCATATACGAATTACCCGAACAACCTAACTAACCCGATCTGAATTTAACTAAAATTAGTATGTTTCGGTTTAGCGAATATCCAATTGTGTATCTCGGTTATAATCCGATCCAATACGAATCACATTGTAACATAAAAACCGATAAGGTTTTACTAAGCAACCGAAACCGATTTTTTAGGACTCGGATTATATGAAGAGTCTAAGTTAACAGGTTTCAGTTAATGTCAAAACTCAAATGACATGTCTGGTCCGCTAATGTGTGTTCGGTTTAATGCTTCCTTCCGTGTAAAACTTGTATCAAATTTGTATAGAAGTACCCATAGCTAAATATACGTTGAAATAATATATGTGCATGAATCAATTGTTTTGTTGTGATGATGATGTTATGTGTAAACATGTAATCAAATAGCTTATTTTTTATACCCACATTGCCATGTAGTCCTGTCATGTAGATGAGTTATAAAGTCATCCACATGGTCACATCAATGAGGTTCCATGTTATTCTTTTTCAGCCATCATATTAGTCTAGGCACTAGACAGGGCTATTCAGCTACTAAAATCAAGCTGTGATCAAAACCAGCGACTGCTTGAAGAACACGACCTTCTACGTCCTCTAGCAACATTGGTTCAGGCTCATCACTCGAGCTTCCTAAACCAAGCCTACCATTCTTCCCACATCCCCAAACCCAAGCTTCTCCTTTCTCTGTTACACATAAAGAATGTACACGCCCTGCTGATATTGAAGATGGAGTTTCTCCATCAAAACCTTCTACGTCTCTCGGTAAGTTTTCTGGTTTTCCCCTACCAAGCTGCTGACTCCGGTTCCAACCCCACGAGAGAATTTTTGATTCACCTCTGTTGCAGATAGCTAGAGAATGACCAAGACCAGCTGCTATAGAGATCGGGGATTCGGTTATGTCAACAGGCGTCATTCCCAGGTCTTGTTTAGACCGACCCAACTGACCATAGATGTTGCTCCCAGAGCTCAAAAGTGTGCCATCATCTGAAATCAGCAAATGCCTATCAGAACAAAAATAATTATCTCTACTTAATGAATACTCTCCAATAATATAAAACGGTCTCTTTAACTTACCACAAAGGATCAAGGAGTGATCAGATCCACACGCAATATCTGCAACCTTCACATTACGTGTTTCTTCCACCAGACAAGGTTCCCAAGCTATTGGCATATCGTTCTCCTTGCTCATAGCTTCCACAACCTTCTTTTCAGCTGCTTCAAGATTCAAATCAGCCGCCCGATGATCTTTTACTGACCCATTTGTAAGTGAATCCAGCAGAGATGCTTCAAGTGGAAGTCCGACACTGCCTACTCTCCCATCAGCTACATAACCCCATCCAAAAACTTTACCATCCACAGTAAGCGCAAGTGCGTGTCCCCAACCCAATGATACCTGTCATAATTGAAACCCTCTTCCTATGAAAAACTTTAAAGCTGATTACACAAAGAGTTGATTATCCAAGCATGTACACCAAACCTTAACAACGTGTTCTGCAGCTAATGTTTCAACTCTCGAAGGAACAAGCGCTTCAATGATACCTTTTCCAAGACCAAGCTGTCCTCTTTTAGATCTTCCCCAAACCCACAAAGAGCCTTCATCTCCAATAGCCGCTGAAACAACTCCAGACGCAAACGCAGCCCGGACATTCACATTATCTAGCCCTTCCACTCTCTTCGGCTCACTACTTGAATCTCTACTAATCACATCAATAAAACTTCAGGTATAGTAACATAAGAGGCCTACCAAATTCTAAATGATACATCTCAGACTAATCTCACTAACTAACCCTGACTCAAATAAGCAAATTCAAGTTCCATTACTGCTTTTGATGAAATCAATTTAGCAAAAAATTATAGATTTTACCTAGAATTAACGGCGACTCGACCGAGCTGACCTTCATTGTTACGACCCCAAGCCCAAATCCCACCGCTTGATGTAACGGCAAGAGAATGGTAATGTCCGGCGGAGATGGAAGAGACATCGGAAGGCAAATTAGAAACAGCGGTGGGTTCGTAAGCATCCATTCCCATACCTGGAACCGAAGAAGATGAAGAAAGACCCAGAGCGCCATGGCTTCCGTCACCGAAGCTCATCACTGTTCTTCTCTCGCCGCCAGTGCTCGCGAATCTTCGTCTGCCGATTCCATTGAAGAGAACGTCTCTGCGAAAAATCGAATCGCAAGTAGAAACTTTACCGATTCGTACTTTCGCGATCGACAATAATCGGAGCATATCGCCGGAGAAACTGACGCCAAGGAGGAGAAGGTAAAAGATTCGCGCATCTTGAGATGATGATGACTCGGATGGTTCTTTACCTCGTTAAAAGCAAGGGCATCCGTTAGAACTGGTTTTTGTCCCAAAAAAAAAATATATATAAAATTATGATGCAAATATATAAAAGAAGTAATAATATAATAATTATGTGTATATTTAGACATGACCAAAAGCTTAACCGTATAAAACGGTTAAAAATCGTAATTATTAATCATACAAGTAAATTAGTTACGGTTAAAAATAATAATAACTGTAACCGTTAATTAACCGTAACCATAATAAACCGCCAGTTGACCGTACGATTAAACACTCGGTTAACCGGATATTTAAATCCTTAAAATAAATTATATTATAACTGTATACAATGAAAAACACATCAAATGTTTTAATAAAATTTTCACCTTAGCAACACAACAAGTTGAACTCGTAAGTAATCAAAACATTTCATACTAAATTATTTTTATTCTTATTTCCGTATGTATTTGATGTTGAGTTTCTCAGTTTCGATTCAATACCCATATTTAACTAATTCACTATAAATATTTGAAAGCACATATAATTTTTATTTGTAACATAAATAGTATTTCATAAGATTTTATCTCTAATATTAATATTATAATAATCATCAAATAACCATAACCATATTTAACCATAACCGTAATAGTTTATAACCGTAACCGTCTTAACCGTATATACAATGGTTAAGGTTATGGTTAAAAAAAATATATAACCGATAACCGGTGGTTAATTAACCATAACAGTTGTCATGCCTATGTACATTCTTAATTTTCGAGCTTTCTATGTATATAAATTAATATGGTCACGACACCATCGCAAAAAAAACACAGCGCCGTCTCTCTCTCTCTAAAGTCGCCCTAGCGTCCAGAAGTCGATTTCTTTGGTTGCCCTCTCCGGTGTGCGGCGCTCCTCGCCGTAACCGTGGGAGGGTCCTTGCTGCTTGGTTTTTCCTTTGTTAGTAGTCTTTGGTTTTCGTCTCAGCTTGTCCCGGTTGGTAGATCTTGAGTTTAGCTTGCTCGGCCTTGTAGACCGTTCTTCACTGTGAGGCTTGATCGGTGTTCTCATCTCCTGCGAACTTTAATCTCCCTCCCCCACCGGTGTCATAAGATTGAAGGCTCGCTCTCGTCAGATCCAGCGAGTGTTGTGGTCACGATGAATGGTTCCTTCTCAGATCTGGTCGCCTGGGTTTTGTGTGTCTAATGGTTGGGTAAGCTTTCTTCGTGTTCTTCCTCTTTCTCCGAGTAGTTGTGGCTAGTTTGCTTTAGGTTTGGTTGTAGTGATTTTGGCATGCGGATGGGATTTTGTTTGCCTTGATTCGAGGTCGAGTTTGGGTCTTGCGGTATCGGTTGTAGCGACTTTGTCTGTGGGTTATGGTTTAGCGAATCGCTTGGTTCCGGATCTGTTTGATCTATGGTGCTGCTATGAGAATAATGCCATTGTATTCGCTGGATCTGATCCTATTTCCTTGTCGTGTTGTGCCCTTCGTTTTTAAGCCGTTTTTGGTTGAGTGGTGTTTGGACTTTATTCAGGGTCCGTCCAGCTTTTGCTCTTCCTTCCGCTCCTGGTCTCCTCGTCTCATCTTTTGTTTTCCTTTGGGTTTGTCTCCTTGCTAAGATGAAGTTTCAGTTTGGTTGTTTGTGTGGATAGACTATTTGGAGTTACCTCTTCTCCCTGGTGTTGCTCGCTGTGTTTGATAGTTGTCTCTATTTTCATCTTTCTCTCTTTTGAGATTGTTGTTAATGGAGAGGCTGGACCTCTCTCCTTGTTGTTGCTTTCCTGATCTGTTTAGATAGGATCGCCTTTGTTGGCTTCTAATTAGACGTTAATGGGCGTTGCAGTCGTCGTCGTCGTACTCGGAAGCTTGCTCGAGGTTTTCTCAACTCATTTGCTTAGTTTGCCGGGTTATGAAGTCTTTGGTTCTTGGTTGCGAGAGATCAGCTCTCTTTGTGATTGGAGGAGGTGGATGTTATCTTTGGTTTGGCCGGGGGCATCCTTGATAAGTCTCTCTCGCATGGATTTCAGAAGAAGGTTTTCCTTGTGTTTTGTAGTTTATTGGTTTTTAAGGTTAAAGCCTTCTGCTTCTTCTTAACGTTTGGGTTCGTTCTCTTACGCTTTTGGCTTGAAATCATTTTTCTTGTATTTTCAGATGTTTGTAGTTTCCCTTTCATAGGGTATAGTTTCCGGGGAAATCTCGTATTCCTCCGGTTTTGGTTCCGGAGATATTAATGTTGTCTGCCGGCTTATGACTCCCTCTTTTGGGCTTTGTATATTTCCTTGGTTTGAAACCAAAGTTCTTAATAAAATTTTAAGCGACAAAAAAAAAATGTATATAAATTAATATAACCTATAAAAAATAAACTATTCTATAGTACTACTATTGTCTATTGGGATTATCTAATCTCTCAATCGATCGTTGACTTTGTAGTAATCAAAATCTCATATCTCTCGTTTGCTCAAATAATCTCACAGCATCTCCATGGATTCGCACTCGAAGCTCCTATCACTTTTCTTTGAAATCCATAGTTCGACTTTGGAATCATATTCGAAACTGGATTCTATTTCCAAGATCATATCACTCATTACTCAAGCAATATCTCTGATCAGATCAATAGATTTTGACTTGCAGCCAGATTCGGAGTTCATGTCACTCATTACTCAAGCGATCTGTCTCTTCAACTCCATGGATTTAGATTCCCAGCCAGATCCGTTAAGGAAGCTCATATCTCTCATTTCTCAAAAACTCTCTCTCGTCGTCAACTCCACAGATTCGGATACGGAGTTCATGTTACTCATTGAAGAAACATTTAGTCTAGAGCCGCAACCAGAGTTTATATCACTCATTCGTCAGATATTATCTCATATCTCTATGTGTATAAATCTGGAACCGAAGAGTACGATGGAGCATAATCTCATATTACTCATTACTCAACTAATCTTCCAACGTATATATCTCTCGTTTGACATATCTGTCATTAGTCAAATAATCTCCCTAGTGAGTTCAATATATTTTAAATTGCAGCCAAAGACGGAGTTGATGTTACTCATTAGTCAAACAATATGTGTCTTCAACTCTATGAATTTGGATTCGCAGCCGGAACCGCTAAGGAAGCTCATATCTCTCGTGTCTCAAAAACTTCCCCTTGTCAAGACTAACAGGATTTTGACCAAGCGGGAGCGGGAACCGAAATCTGCGTTCAAGTTTCATTTTGATGAAAGATTGGGAATGGAGTCAGAGCCGATGCTTATGGAAGACAGTTTTCCGAAATTATATCCAGTCAACGATATAGATTCAAACTCTGACACTGATTCAGATTCGAAGTTTTTGGAGCTGGATTTGAACCTGTATATAGATTCGGACCTCATTGATGAAACATTGAGTCTCGAGCCGGAGCCGGAGTTCATATCGCTCATCTATCAAATATTCTCACTCGTCGTCTCAAAGGATGTAGAGTCGAAAAAGCTTATTGTTCTATGCCCTCAAGGAGAAGTAAAATTGGATCAAGGAACGTTTCATGTTGTTGAAGAAGTCTTGTGCAACAGCAATGACAAGTGGAAGTGCCTCCCTTTCAACTGGAAGAGATATTGGTTAACAAAAGAAGACGCTACCCATTTTCTCTGCCGAGGATGCAATGGCGAGAACCATGGAGAATATGCGAAAGCTCCGATTGAGATCAAACACTCTCTTCATCCAAAACATTCTCTACAACTTGTCTTGTTGAATGGAGACAGAACCAGGGAATGTTATTGTTGCGATAAAGATCTCGAAGAGGTATTTTATTATTGCTCGGCTTGCGATTATGCTATGAATATTGCTTGCTTAGAGACACCTAGAGTCTTGTCCGTGGACCATCCCAAGTGGCATGAACATACACTTTCTCAGTTTCCAAGAATGACTTCTTTAACTTGCAACGTATGTGCATTGACACATTCAAGCTGTCCTTTCTATATGTGTCCCCCTTGCGACTTTGTGGTTCACCAACAGTGTATCGGCTTACCACGTGTCATAAGGATATCTCGCCATTTCCATCGTCTCTATTTTACTCCTTCTTTTGACAAAGGAGTCCGGTGTTGTGGTGTTTGTCGTAGAAAGATCGACAATGACTATGGGGGTTATTCTTGCAAAAAGGACGGTTGCTCGTATGTGTAACGCCCGTGTTCTGTAAAATAATAGAGGACTTGAGTGTGTATAAGAATTAGGGTGGAGTCGGTTTAATTCTGGTTGATTTCCTAAACTGGTGGTTTTGTTTAATTGAATCAAAAGAGGTTTAATTAATGTCGGTTTAGGTAAATCCTGGTTTAATCAGAATTAACCAAAAACCCTAGTTTTATAAAGAACGCTTCATTCTCTCTTTTGTTTTTTCGCTGTTGTTTCTGAGAGTTGAGTTGAGAAAAGGAGAAGGAGAAGTTCAATTGTGAGAAGGAGAGGGTTAGCTTTGCTTTGGTGTATAAGACAAGAGAAGCAGATCCGTCACGTCTTGGTAGAATAGAGTTCCGACGTATCAAATCTTATCGAAAGGTAACGAAAGTTGGTAGGTTTGTTGTTAAGACGTATACGTTGATTCTCCTTTTTGCAGAAGTGAATTCAGATTAATATTCAGTGAGTTATATGCAGTTTGGTGAGACGCTCTTTCTCTGTTGTGAACTGGAATCAGCGAAGCTTGTAAGTGCGATCGTGATTTCATCTTTTCTCCGATCGGCACCAAATTTTGTGGGCAGCTTCAGGACGTCTGATTCTTGCTTTCCACCGAAGGGATTAAGGAGTTAACGGTTGGTTTGTGTTTTAGGACTTCGTTTCTGCGGCTGTAGTTTTCTGTTGTTTCTGTCTAATTGGTTTTTAGAGATTTTGTTTGTGTGGATTGTTGTAGGGTGTTGTTTGGCTGTTGCAGTCGCAAGGAGAGTCTTTCCTGTTTGTTTTTGTTGTTCAAATCACCTTGTTAAGGTGAGTGCGTGACCATGAGCTTATCTAAGCGATTGGAATCGAGTGACTTGTTTTGTGATGAATTGTAGGTGAATTGGATGTGTTATTGGATCTTTAACTTTCTGGATGGTTTGTTTTTGTTATATATGTGGGTGTTATCTCATTGCTTGTGTGTATAGCTCGTAGATGGGAGGATCGCCCTCACTAAGTATTTATGAAATACTTATGCATCTCTTTCTTTGATGCAGGTAAAAGCAAAGTGTGATCCGTGGAATCATGGCGAGGAGAGGAGGATGATCTAGGCGCTCATTGGTGTTTTAGATTATTGTTGGATTTGTTAGGGTGTTAGAATGGAATTTAGAAACATGTTAGGATGATCATGTTTTGGAATAATGTTTGGTTGAACTTGTTGGTTTAATAGAATTGTTTTATTGGATTTTTGGTTAAGTCTTCCGCTGGTTAATATTGTTGGTTTACTTTAATGAGATTGCTTGGTTTAATTAATTTAAATTATTATGACCGGTTTAGCTGGTTTGAATTAATTGGGTTAATCCAGTTTGCATGTTTAAAAGAAAAAAAATGGGTCGGGTCTTTTCAGTATGCAGCACATTCAAAATGTGCCACACAGAGCAATGTGTGGGATGGTAAAAACCTTGAGGGCGAGCCAGAAGAAGACTTTAAAGAAATTGAGCCGTTTGTAACGGTAAGAGATGGAATCATACGACATTTCAGTCATCAACATCATCATCTGAAACTCGATGAGAACACGAGCAGAGATTACAACGAGAATAAGTTGTGTCAAGCATGCATCACTCCAATCTATTTTGGTAACTTCTACTCATGTATGCAATGTGATTTTCTTCTCCACGAAGAATGTGCTAAACTTTCTCGCAAAATAAATCACCCAATACATCCGCATCTGCTTAATCTAGTGGGAAGATCTGATCACCTTGTTAGGGATGCTACAAAATCATGTTCAGTTTGTCCTTGGAGGTGCACATCTGGTTTCTTCTACGAGTGTAGTGAAAGAGAATGTCGTTTTAAGGTACACGTGCAGTGCGCCACAATTTCTGAGCCACTGGTCAATGAAAGTCATATGCATCCTTTGTTCCTAACATCGAAACCAGGAGAGGAAAGAAGATGTTGTGTGTGCAAAGAGTTAGGACATTGTTCTACAAATGAAACATTCAATTGCATTGAGTGCGACTTTGCATTGTGTTTCAAGTGTACTCTTTTACCTCAAAAGGTGAGGTATAAGCATGACAAGCATGTGCTTACTCTTTCCTATGGAGAGGAGACAAGTACCATGACGTATTGGTGTGAAGTTTGCGAGAAAACTTTAAATCCGAATGAGCGGTTTTATATGTGCGATGGGTATTGCTGTGTCACCCTTCACATTGAATGTATGCTTGGGATGGACTTATATATGAAGCCTGGTTCATTTTGGCTCTACAGCAGTAACAAGGTAAGCGTTCTACCCAACAATCATCATATGTCAAGACCTATTTGCTCCTTTTGTGAGAAGCGTTGTCCACACAAAATAGTTTTACAATGTTTTGGTTTAATATCGTGTTCCACTTCTTGTATTCGTGTTAAGCATTCGATAGAGTCATAGAGATGACCATGTAACTTGATGGACGTCGGTCTAGTAACAAGAGAGATATTTTGAATGTTTATTATGTTTTATGTATGTCTGTGCTACATCAACCATCTTAAATATGGGATTATATATTTGCCACTTTTGTTTCAAGAAAAAAGAGATTTCCTTATCCTTATACAATTCTTCTATTATATTTCTTGTTTTCTTATTTTCTCTCATGTCTTTTATATTTTTCTTTGGGGGTTCAACTAACGTATTTTAAAAATTAGAATACATCAAAATACAGTACTGTGATATATGATATACTAAAATTAATTTAAGAAAACTTGATTAATAAAATTTACGAAACTTACTTTTGTGAGATGTACACATATATCGCACCCAGTTTATATATTTCTTTGTATCGTTTTTTTAAAACTCTTGCTTTATTATTTATTGCTAATTGTGAGAACTGTTAGAATGACGATTTTACTATAGATAATACTCTCCGACCCTATATTAGATTCAACACATATTACACTTTTTTTGTGACATACGACATTTCCTTTTCCATGAGTAGAATCACGGCGAACGGCTCGTAATTATGCATCGTTGTAGATCTCCTGTAAACTTGTCTTCTTAGACGCATTAATCAATGCTTGGTCATTAGTTGCATGTATATATGTTTTCATTGGGATAAATGTCATAAACATCTCGAACTTTCAAATTTTAGACGAATTAATCTCGAACTTTCATAAAGTCATTTTAATCATAAGCATATGTTGTATTTTCCGTACAATTGTTAAGTTTTGTTGATTTTGCAGATTTAAGCACGACGTTTAATCTCTTTTAAAATCGAGAAAACGACGTTTAACCATGTTTTCTAAACCACAAAATGACGTCGTTTAACAAACTAAAGAACCTAAATCCCCAAATCGATTCACAGTTCACAAATCTAAATCCTTCTCGATCCACCAATTCTCTCTACCTCTTGTCGAATTGTTTCCATGGTGCGGACTCGTTGAGGAAGAAAGTGCCTTTCAACATTGTTTTGTCATTTAAAAAATGTTATCGTTAAGGCTAAACAGGAGCATCTCACAAAATAATTAACCTTGTCTTCAAAATTTTAATAAAGATTGAAAATCGTGCTTAAACCAACAAAATCAACAAAATTTAGCTATGTTACTGGAAAAGTCAACATAATTTTATTAAAGTTTTCGATTCCATGAATAGAAAATGTTGATATTTGAATAAAATTTGATTAAAGTTTGACAAAGATGTCTAAAAACAACATAATATATTTGTTATATTAGTCTAAAAGTATATAATGTCTAAAAATATAATTGTAATTTTGGTAATTAGATTATATCAAACATATAAACCTTACGCACGTAACGCGGGTCAACAACTAGTTAAATATATTGACTAGTAAAATATCAAAAACTTCAATGCTATATTACTAACTTTAGTAATTTATGCTCATTTGGAAATTTGAATACTGAAAACGGTTAAGACAATCAATAACATATTTTGAACAATATCAGTTACTGGACAAAACCCAAAGCTTGGTCAAATATTCAACATTCAAAACTAATTCTATATCTAGCTGATAACATATTGATTGCATAAACGTAAACACAATCACTAATTTAGTAATTAAGTACGTAGATGCTCACTTGGACTGGTTCTAATAACATCTCTCTACTTAATTCTATATATATACCCACCTAAATGACTCTCATCAATCCAAGCTTTGTAAGAAAATATCATTACAAAAAAGGGATTTTAATCATGAAACTCTCAGAAAAAATGATATATTTAGAATTCTTGATGATAATATTGGCGATGTGGCTCGTGCCCATGAGTTATGGTCAAGTAGCCGATGTTAGGAATCAAGCCAGGTCAGTGGGCTCTGCTTGGTCTGACGCACGAGCCACATTTTACGGTGACATTCATGGTGGAGGAACTCAACGTAAGTTAAAAATATTAATAGTTTTATATCTTGTTCCTATATTTTTTTGTTACAATTATATAGTTCTTGGTCACAAATTACAACTAATTTTTGTTAGTGAATTGAATGTATTAATGGTTTTTTAAAAAAAAATGAATATTGAACTTCGCAAGTAATATTGTTCTTGATCTCTTTCGTATACATAAACTAGTTGTTGACCCGCGCTGCGCGCGGGAGATTTATAATTTATATTTTAATTTTTAATTTATATTATGACTTTTTAACCTTTTTTGGTTGGTTTTTACTGTTGTCGTTTTTTGTTATTCTATTTTCATATGGATTTTTTTCAATTTTGCATTAGTTTATTACTTAAAATGTTTATTGTTAATTGCTATTCGCCAGATGTCGAGAGCAATTTTCTGTGGTATTCTCTCTTTTTGCTAGGTAAGGGATTAGAGAGATAATGTTTACGGTGTCTGGTTTTGATCTATTCGATGATAGATGTTCTGAGATCTGGCTTGTTTTTGGTTTTTTTCCTATGCTCAAATCTGTCAATTCTGGCCAACGGTTTCAAAATCAGTGCATACCTGCAAAGGAGTTGCTCTTGTAAACAACGGTTCTAATAGATGTTTTTCTGATCTATCCTTAATCGGTTTGATTGTTGTATTCGACGTTTAACTATCTAGTTCCTAATTCGTGTATCCGACGTTTTCTCGATCTTTCTTAACCGATTTGATTGTTGTGTAACTGTTGGGCCTCAAGCCTATACCCTTTTGAGATAATTAACAACAAATTTTTTAAAAAGTTGATGATGTGGCGGATGATGTGGCGCTGATGTGGCGGAAGGAGAAGAGATGAAAGGTAACTTTATATATATAGATATATAAATTTAGGTAATAAATATATAATTAAACGAAATGCCAAAAAATTTCCTATATGATAAGTTGATATCATTACATTTTGACCCAAAAAATGAAGATAGTAGGTAAATATAAAACCAACATAACAAACAATCAAAGTTTAGTTATATATTTTTTTTGCATTATTATTACATATACTGTATATGTACTCACTTTTTTTATTATACATATTGAATAGAGGGAGCTTGTGGATACGGTAATTTATTCAAACAAGGCTATGGTTTAGCCACAGCAGCGTTAAGCACGGCACTCTTCAACAACGGGTACACATGCGGTGCTTGTTTTGAGATCATGTGCACGAATGATCCGCAATGGTGTTTGCCCGGATCCATCAAGATCACCGCTACAAACTTTTGTCCATCAAATTACACCAAAAACAAAGACATTTGGTGCAACCCACCACAAAAACACTTTGATCTCTCTTTACCCATGTTCCTCAAGATCGCAAAGTACAGAGCTGGGGTTGTCCCAGTTAAATTCAGGCGTGTCCCTTGTATGAAAATAGGTGGTGTCAAGTTCGAAACCAGTGGAAACAAATACTTCTTATTGATCTTGCCATACAATGTAGGAGGAGCTGGAGATATTAAATACATGCAAGTTAAGGGAAACAGGACGGGGTGGATAACAATGACAAAGAACTGGGGACAACATTGGACCACTAGTGTTGTATTGATCGGCCAAGGTTTATCGTTTAGGGTTACGACAAGTGCTGGGATTACAAAAGATTTCATAAATGTGGTGCCGAAGAACTGGGGTTTCGGACAAACTTTTGATGGAAGGATTAATTTTTAGGAGAAGGATTTGAGTTTTGTTAGTAGTGGCTTACTACCAAATATACGTATGAGGATACTGTTTACGTTACTAAATGTAGGTTAATAAAATGGAAACTCAAAATAATAAGATCTGAACTAAGACCAAGCAACTTTTTCTTTTTGTTTTTTTTAGTGCTATAGCTAACCATTTAATTTTCTTTTTTCAATTCCAAAAACCCGTAACCGAAACAGAGCTAAACCCCTGTTTTATAACCAAATTAAATTGAAATAAACATTTAAAATCCATTAAACACTACTTTATTATCTCGAAATAAGTGTCATTTAAACTTTTCTACACACATATATAAGGTTTTTCACACATGTTTAAGTATTATTAAATTTCTATTTTACATCTTATTAATATATTATATAATTTTTTTATTGGTCAATACATTAAATTAATAGGGATAAAACTATAAAGTTAAAAATATATACACTAAAAATACAAAAAAACACTTATTTTAAAATAAAATTTAAAGTTTAAAACGATACTTTTTATGAAGGAAAATTGTCAAAATATCCCCAAAATAAATATTTCTTTATATGTATTATAAACTTTATATTCAAAAAATACGACTAAAACACATTTTTTTCCATTCCTCTATTCCAAAGACTCGTATTGAATTGAAATACAAATTATATGTATTATGAACTTTATATTAAATTGAAAAGCAAATTATATGTATTATGAACTTTATATTCCAAAATAACGACTCCACTAAAACACATTTTTTCATTTATATTCCTTTTAAATTCAATAAATTTAATCAGCCAAAAAAAAAATAGTATCCTTCAATATAACGAAAAGTGCCCAACAATGTCAAAACTAGCCGTTGCCATTATTTTCTTATTTTCCAAAAACAGCCGCTCTTCTCCTCTCATCTCTCTCTCTCTTCTTCTTCTCTGCTTCCCTCACGCCATCATTGAACCAATCTGAAAATTCTCCTCCATGGCGCAACTTCAACAACCTCGCATCAGATCTCCACTCTCGGAGAACCTTCCTCCTTCTACCTTCGCAAGATCTCCTCTCTCCGATAACCAAATCTCGACTCCACTGAAACCAAACCCTATTCTCGTAACTCCCACTCTTCACGATGAAGAATCCAACGACGATGACATGAGTATCGAGTCCGTTTCCGATACCGGAGAAGGAAACGAGTTGTTATTATTCTCCGATTACGATGTTGAAGATGAAGAAGAGGAAGAAGAGATTGGGAGACGATACGATGAAGAAGAAGTGTTTGGAGATAAATCGAGTTCGAAATTGAACAGAGGAGTGTTGGAAAATAAGAATCTGAGAATCGAAGTTCCGTTTGTGATGAACAGAAGAGTCACTGATTGTGAATTAGAGCTTCGGAGATTCGCGTTGAAGAATTCAACTCCGGGTAGCGAACGACGACCGCCGCCGAATAGTCTGAGTTCTAAGGTACTGATCTGATTTTGAGATGGTAAGCTAAATTTAGAATTAATTTTTGGGGTTTTTATTTAGGGTTCGGTGTATTGGGATTTAGAAGATATAAGAACTCCAAGTGCTCCACCTATAATGGAAATTGGACAAGAAGATAACATAAGCTTGGAGATTGAGAAAGAAATTGAGCAGATTGAAGATGAGATTTGCGGAGTAGATACCATAACGAATGATAGAGATGCAGAAATTGGGGAAAGGTAAGAGCATTTTTGAACTTTTGTTCTGTGGAGTTTTGATGTGTTTGTTTAACTATGGTTTGTGGTGTAGTGTGAAGGAGACTAAAACTGTGGAAGATGCGAAAATATCGGATATCACCTCGGATGAAATAGATTGCCATAGTATCAGGTTGAGTATTTAGTTTTGTTTCACAGTGTAGAATGAAAGAGTTTTAACTTTATTATTGCTAACAAAATGTTTTTCATTTTGAGATGACAGTGGTCAATATGCTTGGCAAAGTCTTTTGGCATATGATGCTTGTATAAGACTATGTTTGTATGAATGGTCAAAGGGATCTACTGAGGCATCTGAGTTTCTGCGTGATGAGTGTCGTATTCTTCGAGGTGCATTTGGGTAGGGGATGTGTTTCTTTATGGTTTCTGAGATATGACTTATATGACTTATATGCCTTATATTGAGTTATTGAACTAGTCTTCTTTGTATATGTGATGTTATAGTTTGCATAAGTTTCTCTTGCAACCTCGGGGTACAAGATCAACTGAAGAAAACAAAAATGTGAAGGCGGAGCAAAAGACATCATCGTTGAAGTCTAAAAACGTGGTCAGAAAGTTAAGGGTGGAGGGTAAATTGTTATTTTTCTGATAAGCTAAAACTTGAATACAGTAGATTTGTAGCTGGCTGGTTTGAATCAAATGTTTATACCTTTTCAATTTTTGATTGTTTTAGTAAAGAGACTTCGATTGATACCACAGCGCAGACTTAGAGGTACAGATTCGCTGCGGAGTTTAATGAATATGCAAATAGGAATGGGGGCAGAGTATTG
The DNA here is from genome assembly GCA_036452645.1 of Capsella bursa-pastoris. Taxonomy (NCBI): domain Eukaryota; kingdom Viridiplantae; phylum Streptophyta; class Magnoliopsida; order Brassicales; family Brassicaceae; genus Capsella; species Capsella bursa-pastoris. The sequence goes on along the minus strand of CP144198.1, from coordinate 9,997,204 downwards.
CCGGCAAGTTTCATCACTTGTGAAGACTGGGATGAGTTCTATCAAACAGGCTACTCTTTCAGCAGTTTCAGAAGGTTTACTTTTATTTCATTGAGAAACTAAACATATATTCAACCATTTTGCCTGATATTTCTAGGTCTGTTCATCTGTGATTTGTCCATTTCTTCACTGGTTGGACACAGTTTATACTATATGGAAGATAACATTTGTTAGATAAGTCCTCAATTGACATGAGATGACACGGTTTATTTTTGTGTTTCTACCTGCAGAACAATTCTCTTGCTACCTTCAAATGAAGAGCACAACAGAAGGAGGTCAAATGGAACAAGGATCTTCTGTCTGTTTGCAATCAGGAACTGGAAGTTACCATGTCTTGTAAGTTCTTTTCTTTCTCTTTAAATCAATAAATGTTTGATCTAAAGATGGGATGGATTTAACAAAATATATATGTCAGTGGTTGTTTGAGAAATGAATTACATGTAACTATAGTGTTAAAAATGAATGAAACTTTCATGGAAAGTTCCAGAGTTTAGTTTTATAGTTTTCTGAGTACAGAGAGTTTTTACTCACAACTGCTCTTTCAGCTTTCCTGAGTCTGAAGGTGACGCTCTTCTGATAGAAGTTCAAGATAAGAAGAAATCAGTTCAAGGAAAAGCAATGATTTCTATTGCATCCTTAACTGAAAATCCGGTAAATATGCGTTTAGCTATCCTACCTGTGTTAAATTTCTTCCATTTTACTTCTGAGAATGTTATAGTGCTTGAGAAAACAGATATATATACTGAAGAAAACTCTACATTTGTTCAGAATGAAAATGTTAGATGGTGGCCAATATACCATGGTGAACAAGAATGTGTTGGCAAGATCCAGCTCTTTATTGGTAGCACAACCATGTCTGATGAAGACTATCACATAAAGGTCTGTTCTTTCTCCAGCAATCCTCAAATGATCTATGTTTTATACTGTGATACTAATGTTTTTCATTTTTGTCTGTCGCAGAGTGCACCTGTTGTGGAGACACTAGCATATGATTTGCTATTAGAAGCGGCTACACGTGCCCAAAAATTCCATCCTCAAAATTTAAGGCTAAATGGTTCGTGGAAATGGTTGTTAAGCGAATTCGCAGAATACTATGGAGTTTCCGATACATATACCAAGTTGAGGTACGCATAGAGATTTTTTCTTAGACTGCCCTGCGTCTATTATAATTTATCTGGAGTTAAGCTCAAACATATTGCACCAAACTTTGCAGATACCTCTCACATGTAATGAATGTGGCAACTCCAACAAAAACCTGCTTACAACTTGTGCATGAGTTACTTGTGCCCATCCTAATGGCTCGAAGCGAGAGGACCTTGACAAGGCAGGAGGTACTTTCTTTTGCAAATTGAAAATCTGATGTCATCATTATGAAATTTTCATGGCTCCATAGGGTTACTAGTTACTGAAAATTTAACTATTTTTGCAGAAAAGTATCTTAATGGACTGTGAAATAGAGATAGAAAAACTCATGGCAACTGTTTTTGAGAATTACAAGTCCTTAGATGAAAACTGCCCTTCAGGATTAGCAGACATATCTTGTCCAGTGCAAGAATCCGCTTCAACAGCACTTTCTCTAGCTGTTCAGGTTTTTAGTCTCCTTCATGACATATTGTCTCCTGAAGCACAAGAAATTTTGAAGAATTACCTTCAGGTAGATTAATTCAACAATCTTCAACTTTTTCCTTTAATATGAAAGTTTCAATCTGTTGGTTTCAAATTATATGCACGCCTTATATCTATTGGTTTTCTTGATTTTATAACATATCAAGATTATGATGTTTATGAATTTCTTGGAACACCTACTGCAGACAGCAGCAAAGAAGAGGTGTCGGAAGCATATGGTTGAAACCGACGAGTATGTTTCCTGCAACTCTGAAGGTTTTCTGTTGGATTCCGTCACAATATCGACAGCCTACATGAAAATGAAGAATCTTTTTCTAAACATAAGCAACGAAATAGAAACAGACATAAAAATCACCAACGAGCATGTACTCCCAAGGTAAACAATCCAATCTGAACAAAAAGCTTACATTTGTAATCTGGATTTCATCTAGTGGTGATCTCTGAGTCTTGATATTGATTAATCTTATGTTCTCACACCTTGTTTATCGTTCAAGCTCAATTGACCTAGCAAATATAGCTGCTGCCGTATACAGCACTCAGCTATGTAACCGGCTCAGGGAATTTCTGTCAGCAGTTCCACCATCCTGCCCACTGCCTCATGTCAATGAGCTTCTGATAGCAGTTTCTGATTTTGATAGAAACCTTGAGTCATGGGGAATCAGGTTTGACATTATTATTTTGGAATCGATCAGAATATTTGTGGGAACTCGTTCTTTCCCGTTAAGACTATAACCATTTCATTTTATATTATGCAGTCCAGTACAGGGTGGTGTAGACTCTAGAGGGTTATTCCACAACTACATAATGGTTTGGATACATGATATGGAACTTAGACTACTTGATCGATGCAGAGCGGAAAAGGTAAGCATCTGGATCATTTTGGGTTGATACTTAAAATAACAAGCCTATCATCTGATTGGCTTGTTTTGGTAGGTTCCGTGGTCTGGTGTAACAACAAATCACTCAACATCCCCTTTTGCTGAAGATATGTATGAGAGAATCAAAGATTCTCTTCTAGAGTATGAAGTGGTGATAAGTCGATGGCCACAATACACATTGATCTTGGAAAATGTAAGCTACAACTTATATAAGTGATGCAGCTTACTATATAGTTGCCAAGACTAACTAAGGTACATTCATTTTTTCATGTACTCTTTTGAAAGACTGCTTCAATCATAGAGAGAGCCATTGTTAAATCACTGGAGAAGCAATACAATGACGTTCTGATTCCGTTAAAAGACAGCATTCCGAAGAGACTAAATATGCATGTCCAGAAGCTGACAAGAAGGCAATCATCAGTTCTTTACTCAGTTCCAACTCAAGTAAGAACCACACACCGATCATGTTCAATAGAATTAGTTTTGAAATTCCTGACTTGTAACTAGGATCTGTGCGGAACATAATTATTTATTGTTGATTGCAGCTTGGAACTTTCATCAACACAATAAAGAGAATTCTTGATGTTCTACATCACATAGTTGAAGATATCTTACGACAATGGGCTTCTTGTCTTCCTGTTTTGGAAGACAAGAAGTTACCTTTTGGGGAGCAGATGAATGTAATCACGGTCTTGCTCAGGACAAAATACAGAAACTACATGCAGGCCGCGGTTGATAAACTTGTTAGCAATGTAAGTTCTATAATACCTCTTATCTGCTGCATTTAAATCCTATCATGTTTTTAACAGTCTTCGGTTTCAGACGCAATCAAACAAAATCACAAGGCTGAAGAGAATCTTAGAAGAGATAAAAGACAATGAGAGAGAAGTTGAAGTCCGTGAACGGATGAAGATGCTATGCTCACAAATCACAGACTCAATCACAAATCTGCACGATGTCTTCACAAGTCAGATATTTGTAGCTTCGTGCCGGCTTTTCTGGGATAGAATGGCACAAGTAGTATTGAAGTTTCTTGAGGGAAGGAAGGAGAACGAAGCAGGCTACAAAGGCTCTTACTATGCTCTAGGGGTAAGAAGAATTTACACTGTAAACACTAAACCATAAAACAGAGACTGTGTTTGGGGTTAAAACTAAGCTGTGTGATAAAAAATGTGCAGATAGTTGAGGACACATTCGCATCAGAGATGCAGAGGCTGCAAGGGAACTCACTACAAGAGAAAGATATGGAACCTCCTCGCTCTGTGATTGAGGCACGTTCCATTCTCTCTAGAGATAACAATACCAATCACTCTTCGTACTTCTATGTCTAGTCCAATATCTTCAACCTTCAACCCATTCCATTCATTTGTTGTGATATATCGTATATATGATAAACTATTCAGTTAGACTTAAATGGTCTAAGAGAGATTTGTAACCAGGTCGTTCATAATCATATGCTGCAGCTTCACTCATTTCGCCTTAAATGTAGAAGGCTCTTTCATATATTGCATATGCTAAGAGGACTGCATTATTACTCATATGCTAAAAACTTTTCTCTTGGTGCATTATTTGACATAAGTTACACGGTTCGAACTAACTTAACACTTACTAGCTTTAAATTACAATCAAGATAGTTCAAAACAGCAGAACAACTAGTGGTAGAATTATTGAGGCTTAAAAGCCATAAAGAAAACTTATTGATAGGGGTATACATTATATCAAAGTGTGTCTCTGCTTGTGTTTAAGAGAAGAGAGATAAATAAACAAAGGATGTATTATACGTGTACTTAGATAACAGTGCCGGCTGGGATTAAGGCGTCCTTGATAACGGTTACAATTCCGCTCTTTATGAAATATCCTTCAGTCTCTCTTGCTGCCTCTTGCACGTTATCGCTGTTTATGATCTGTGCGAAGTTTCAGACCGAAATCTTTTAGAAAACCAGAGCATGTATGAATATATGTGTATCCTATGTGTCCAAATAGAAAACCTCACCTTGACATTGTCACCAATACGTGCATTTTTGTCAATGATGGCCCTTTTGATGTGCGAATTTTTCCCGATACCTATGGGTACACTTCCTTTCGCACTTAGGATGCTCTTTTCCGAAGCAGTCTAGCCAAAATTACAATCAGAAAAGAAGACCATTATCATCAAAAGGTTGATATTATTTGTTGTCAAATTGGATTGATTGCAAGACACATGGGGTTGCATTTTTACCTCGTAATAGTCAGCTCCCATTAATAATGAATCTTCAATAATAGCACCTTCTGATATGCATGAACGTAGTCCAATCACGGAGTGATGAATTTTGCAGTTCTGCATCCAAAATTAATAAGACTTTGTTGAATTAGTATGCTCGTCAAGCATATCGAGCAGATGCTATTTGTTGTACCTTGATAACACAGCCCTCTCCGATAACACTGTCTGTGACATCAGCATCAAGCATCTTAGAAGGTGGTAAATAACGTGGCTGTGTGTAGATGGGAGCGGAACGATCATAGAAACTGCATCAAGAATTCAGATAAGTTAAGATACCATTCAGATACAACATATATTCAACTTGGTAATGCAGTTGCTTACCTAAAGTCAGGAACTGGTTTCTTGGTGATTCCGAGATTTGCGTTATAGAATGCTTCTATGGTACCGATGTCTTCCCAGTATCCATCATATAGGTAAGCTTGCACCTGCAAAACATTAGTAAAGTCAGCGGGTTTCACTTCTGCCTAGCATCATTAGAGCTACAAGAAGCTGTTAAATGCAAAAGCAAACCAAAGGGAAACAGAGACGTTTAACAATCAGAAAATGAATATCAAGACTTACTCTCAGTCCAAGGGAAGTGGCACCGGGAATGACTTCACTTCCAAAGTCATTAGCTCCAGGAAACTTGTTCCGTAGTAACTCGAGCATTACATCTCTGCTTACCACATAAATACCCATACTAGCAATGTAAGGCATCTCCTTGGCTCTCTCATCGTCAAGACCTAGAATCGTTGTGTCAACCTAGAATCCAAGAAATCAAAAGCTTATATACAGTTCTGCATAATAAACCAAGACAGCTAGCGAATAAGATATTGTTTCTTAATTTTAGTATTCACCTTCATGGCCTTTAGTTGCTCCCCCTTTGGCTTTTCGGCAAATTCAACTATACGTCCTTCCTCATCAATCTTCATCAGCCCAAAAGCAGTCGCTCGTGCCTCATCCATTGGTAATGCAGCTACTGTAATATCAGCATCAGTCTCCCTATGCGCTTGAATAAACTTCTCGTAATCCATACGATACAAATGATCCCCAGCAAGAATCAGGTACTCCAGAACATTATGCTCCTCAAACAACCACAAATACTGCCTCACCGCATCAGCTGTTCCCTACACAACCACACAAACACATTCAAACAAACCAACAACACAAGCGACAACATAACAGTATAATCCTCTCCATTTGATTGATCTACCTGAAACCAATTGGGATTCTCAGGACTTTGCTGAGCAGCAAGAACTTCAACAAAACCTTCATTCTTGTAACCACCCATGTTACTTGCATACGCACGAGAAAGATGACGATTCAAAGACGCGGAATTGAACTGAGTAAGAACATAGATCTTGGAAATGTTGCTATTCAAACAGTTGCTAACAGGGATATCAATAAGCCTATAGTTAGCACCAAGAGGAACAGCTGGCTTTGCTCTCTTCTTCGTAAGTGGATAAAGACGAGTCCCAGCACCTCCTCCTAAGATTATCCCCAAAACACTCTGCCATTGAAATAACAATTCCATAAGATCAGTTTCTAGGGTTTAATTCAATACCACATTACCTAATAAATCACAAATCAATCTAACATCACAGTTATAATCTGATCTCAAGTACATTAAGAAGAAGGTACTTACGCTGCTAGCGTCAGGATCGAGACAAGTTTGAGAGTTCTGAGAATCAGAGACGGCTTTAGGAGAAACGATCATCGGAGTTCTCGTCTCTCGTCCGGCGCAGCGACGGGAGACGGCGGCTCTGAGTGAAACATTATCGTCGACAGAGGAGAAGAAAGAGAGAGTACTCCTCGTCGGAGTCGGAACAGAATCAGTGGATTTGCCGCCGGTGAAACTGGAAGGAGAAGAAGCAGGTACTTTAAGAACTCCAGTAGCAGCAAGATACGCCATTGTAGTAGTCTCGATCTCTCTCTCTCGCTTAATGGTAAATGATCAAATCTCAGAATTTGGAGTGAGAGTTGGGACTTTGTTGTTGTTGTTGTTGTCTTGTGACTGTGGGAAAGTGGAAGAGAAGAAAGATCTTTTATTTTTTTTTAATTTTTGTTTCTTATCTTAGGCGATGGGGTATCGGGAACCGTTAGTTTTTTTTCTTTCAGCTGATTTTTTGTTTAATTACGTTTATACCCTTTAACGTACGTTACGACTTGTTTTGGAAATGGGTAGTTTTGGTATTTTAAATGTCAAACCTATATTCAAATTTATAATCGAAATCAAATCGAAATATTCTGGAAAGAGTCAGAGAATGACTGGAAAAAATATGAAAGTTGGAGATATTCATTATTCAATTCGATTTGATTAACAATTTCCTTTAATTTATTTTTGTCTTTTAGTGAGTTAAACTGCATTGTACGGTGCTTGTTTTTCGTAGACTATTCTTTGATATTTTACAATCTAATTTGTATGTAAATGTCTATGAGATTATGAATTATGATTAACATTATATGGACACTATTTGTCTATTTTAGTGATATTGAAAATTAGGGATCCAATAAACCTGACATTTTTATTTAGTGTAGAATTTACGTGTTCATGTAGCTTTTATATTTAATCTATGTGTTACTTTGCTTTGTATTCAATTTTTTTAATAGAATATTGTTGTTGTGTTGAGGAATTTTCGTAAATAAACCTTCATGTCGACAATTTTTATAGTTTCATCCTTTAAAACTAAAAAATGTAAGTTAATTATACTAATTATAAAAAGGTACAATATACCCGTGTTTGTTTTTTTTTTAACGGCAAATTTATATTAATTGATCAAGTAAGATTACAATTTATAGTGTTTTGTATCAAGAGAGGGATGTGAGAATTTGTAAACTTTTGATAATTATAGGCTTTGTAAAAAGAATTTCAAAAACTATCTTTAAAATTGTACAGAAATAATATATGTGATTGTAAAAATGTTTAGAAAAAATCTATAAAAGTTGTATTATTTAGTGAGAAAAATACAATATACCTCGTGTTTGGTATCGTCAAATTTGTAGACTTTTGATATATAACATATCTAATTATAGCCTCTGTAAAAAGAAGTTCAAAAATATCTGTAAAATTTTATAAAAATAAAAAAATGTGATCGTAAAAACGTTTAGAAAATACCTATAAAAATTGTATTATATAGTATTATTTTTATTTAATATAACTGATTTGTATTTTTTTTAAGATGAATAATAGACTGGGAAACTACAATAGATGTACCTAAATAAAAAAAAAATTAAATCCATACACCCCTTAAAATCTTATTTAGCTGTTAAATTTTCAGATATTTTTTCCCTATAGCTATCATAATAGAGTACTCTATTGATTCTATATTGAGCAGAGATCATATATTGACAAAATATCACACTTTCTTCTCTCGCTTTCTCTCGCTTTCTCTCTTCTTCTCTCTTATCTTCAGTCTGAGTATTGCAAAATGGAGCCATGGTCTCTTCCTCTTATCTTGTGTATGATCTTCATAGGTGAAATCAATTATTTCGACGGAGGTTTGAAGTAGCTATGATCTCTTCTCCGGTAGTGTTGGGTGTGGAAAGGTGTTGATTGAGGCGTCATGGAGGTCAGAGTCTCATGGTGTCTTGATCTTTCTCCGTTGTGGTTCTGTAGTTGCTTGAAGATTGGGGCAAGATCAGCTGGATATTATAGAGCAAGATTCAATTTATCGAATATTGAATAAGTTAGCATATGAACTTATCCTACTAATATAAATATATTTGTTAACAAATATCTTACCATGTACATACGATATTATTTAGATTTTTAATATGTTATCCTGGTCATAAATAAAACTTTGGCTACTTCATTCGGAGACATGTGGATAAGAGAAAATCGTTAATTGATCGAATATTGAATAAGTTAGCAAGCTAAAATTCAATTTATCAGATATTGAATAAATTAACATGCTAAATTTATAATTTATTGAATATTAAATAACTTAGCATATTAATATAAATATTATCCGTATAATAACTATCTTACTACGTGCATACAAATACTATTCATATATTTTAAATATATTGGTACATAATATAAAAATTATCACAATAAATGAAGTATCATTTAAAACAAAACTGACATTATAAGATTTTATAGGATACGTCATAGGCTATTTAATTTTTCAAAAAATTATTGTTTATTTTGTTCAGGGCCAGTTGTGTAACTTCGTACAGGGTGAGTAGTGATAATTAATTTTTGTGTTATCGAGCATAACTTCTTCATTTTCCAATTATTATAGTCAGGATTTTTAACTAGCTCTAATAGACTTTTAAAAAATTAACGACTCAAAAGTTTATTTTCTTAAAACCTTAATGTTAACTTTTTTTTTAGCATTATTTTTAATTATAAGTTATATATGTTTATTTTAGTTTCTATGTAAGAGTTAAATTTATTTATTCTGAATAATACATCTAAAAAATTGTAGGCACTAATTGATTAAAATAGTTAGTGAGATATATAAAATTTATAGGGACTGAAATGCAAAATAATTTTAAAGGTAACCTGAATTTACGATGGAAGCAGAATCCAAAACCCGTTTAAAGCTTTACTGCTCCAGGCCTGAGAGTCTCTCTGGGTCGGGTCGGGTCAAAGCTTGCAACTGAATTGGACAAATTAGGGATTTTAATTTGAAATTGAGCAACGAAACTGTATCGATCGAGCACAAGAACACTACTGCTGTCGTCCATGGCTACCATCACTGGTACATTAACCTCTATCGATTACTTGATTTCTAGGCTTTAATACTGAAATTTATTATCCCCCATTGTCGAATTCGATTCAATAATAGTTTATTCTTATGATCATGAACGCTTGCTTTGTTTCCTTAGATTCTATACAAATCCATTTTGGCTTAAGTTTCAGAGTTTGATACATTCTTTACAGTATTGGTCTTCTTGATGTTTCTTGTAGGTGTTGTTGATGTGAGCATGAACACGCACTTAAAGCTATTGAACTGACTCAAAAGCTTGTGGTGCTGAGACAGAGGTCATTAGATGTATTCCTTTTGCATATTACCTTTCTTGGTTACTATCTTTAAGGTCAGTGTCTAATTTGGGTAAAAGTGTCACATTGCTATGCAAATATTTACTAGGAAATAGAGATTAAAGAGTATTATGTTGTAAGAGCATGTCAAGATAGAAGTAAGTTGAATTGGTTCTTTATTCATATGACTAGAATTGTAAACACCTTGATTCTTTAGTTCTTTACACAAAGTAAAACATTGTCTATCAAGCTCCATGAATCTTCCTCCATTTCACATGATTGTGCATTTGGGTTCGTGATTGTAAACAGGTTCGCCTATGTAATTGTAGGGACTGCACGGGTAAGGAAAAGCAGAAGGCACACCGTATCCTTGAGGAAAAGACGAAGGCACACCGTATCCTTGAGGCCACGGATGATAACAGGGAACAGGAGTTGGCGCAGGAGGTTTCTTATCATCTGTTCCTTTCTTATCATCTGCTCCTTTCTTATCATCTGCGCCTTTTTTGTCGCCGTCTTTTCCCTTTGCAGCATCCTTTCCATCTCCTCCTTTCTTTTCCTCTTCTTTCTTCGGAGGTTCGACTTTAGTCACACTTACAAGCTCTGCAAATGCTACCTCTTTTCTGATTTTTTTAACCAAGGGTATCATATCAACTTCAACACCAGTTACCTCGATCTGGTTCCTGTGATCGCCTTTTATTTCCACGGCTGAGACACCTATAAAAACAACATTTCCATTAGATCCAAGAAAGGTTTGGTAAATTTGTGAGAAGGTCTTTAACAAACCTTTAAACTGAACTGCTTTTGTCATTGCTTTTGCTCGGGTTTTGTCGTCGGTCATCGTCACTCTTATCAGAATCTTTTGCTGCATTTTGAGAAAACAAAAGAGATATCTTGTAACATCAATCGAAGAAGAGAACACAAACCTACACATATAGATACTTACCTTAATCATCTTCGTTTTGCTTGAGAAATCGTCTTTGAATGTTTTGGCTTAAGACTTGTTTCTGGTTGTGGTGATGGTGTAGAATTACAAAGTCTCAAAAGAGTTTTGTTTTGTTTTGGTTTGGTGCCTTTATCTTCTGATCAAATTAGTCAATTGTTGATAGTTGTGATATCGTTTTCAGTTCGTTGTAAACAAAAGAGAATAAAACCATAACGCATTCTTTCTTTAAAGGCTAGTTGCTAATTCGTGCTAAGCTTATTCACAATTTTTTGGTTTAAATATTACAAAACAAAACATTGTTTGCTTTGTTAAATACGAACTCTTGTTTTTTGTTGGGTCAACGAAGTTGAAATTGGGGACGTAACAAAGGCTGTGAATATATATTGTGATGCATCCACAACTCTAAAAAATAAAATGATTAGTAAAATATATTTGAAATTCTTACCAACACACACATTGTTTTCGCAAATATATTTAGGGAAGAATACTTTTAAAAATTTTAATTATATTGAACTAGGACGACTAATAAATTGGTAAACCATAGGTTGCCAAAGACTTGAAAAAAAAATATCTATATTATTATTTTTGCAGCCACTTTTTTTACCACATTTAGTTTCAATTTTTGTTACCCATCGATTGCCCTTATGCCTAATTAGCTCATGTTTTCGAATTTGTTAACGAAGGTTACTTTTGTAACTTACCAAATCGGGTCGGTTTATAAGTTTCAATTTCAACCCGATTACAAATTATGGATCTTGCTTCATTTCATTTGATAGCTCTTTGCTCCTCATTAATCGAAAACATTGATTTCGTTACTGTTAAATTTGTTAAATACGTTACTATAAGATATCAAAGTTCCTATAAGTTAGCAAAGCAATTAGCAAAGCATATTCCATAATTAAATATTTTAAATTCCATCATAGCATATTCCATATCAAAGTTCCTAAAAGTTAGCAAAAACACTTACAAAACGTAACAGTACACATAATTAAAGATTTCAAATTAAAGGCTAATTAACAATATCACTCGCTTATATTCCATGGTTTCTAAATTATTTTTAATACTACCGAAAATTCTGAGATTTAGAAGATAAACTAATAAATTTTCTCCCCCAAAATTATCTCTATTAACTCACTCGAAACCCTATAATCTTCTTTCACCTACAAACATTATAAATACTCTTCATTCACCTAATCTAAACTCACTAAGCTCGACACGATTATTCTAAAAGAAAAAACTAAACGCCAAGACCATGTTACATAAACTCACCTTTGTCTTATTCTTTATCTGTTTTTTTTTTTCTTTTTTCCCATCACAGCTAAGGGGTTTTTACTGCTAAAGACAGAGAGAGGTATTATTTTGCATTTGTAAAAGTCAACATAAATATGTCTTTTGAAGCACACAGACTAATAGAATCCTACTTACCAATTGTATTTTTTTTTTCTTTTTAACAGCAGAAGCACTCCAAATTCTGAAACTCCATAGACAACAAATTAAGGAAAAAAAAATCAATAAACGATTTGTCATCATACCGAAAAGTTTTCTTTCAAAGCACCTCTGTGAGTTCCTCATCTGAATAAATTTTGAGATTTTAGTTCTATATCAATATTCTCCCAGTTACATATCTTTATGTATTATTTCTTATGAAACAATCTTTTCTAACAAAATACCCATTCAACACGTAGTGTATGGGTCTTCTCAAAACGATCGACAGTCTCCGCATTCGACCATTTCTTTAAGCGACCGTGCTTCTTCGTTCTCTGCTGCAACTGAAGGACGTGTTATTTTGCAACGCAATTTGAGACTTTGTGCAGTCGAGCGAAGTGGACTTTGTGAGATCCTTGAGCCGGTGTCAGAGATGGACTGCACAGGGAGGGGAAAGCAATGTTTACTTTGCCAAGTCATTGTGAGAACTTTGATTCATGATTAGATCAGTAATGCAAGTGATATTGAGATAGGATATTGATGTGCATATACACAAAAAACAACAATTAGCATAATTTACAAGTTCAATTGGAAGCATCAGTATATACTAATTCATATCAAACACGTATTGAAAGAGATGGGTCAGAAATGCAAAGGAGACACACAATTCGACCATTGATGCTACAAAAAGTTAACTTTTAGATAAACAGAAGAAAATTAACTAATTGGGATAAACATATACATAAGAAGAATAAAGATGAGACGAAGATTACCGTGACAAGAGCATTTGATGAATCTCTACTCTTTTAGGGCTTTTGCTTTATGTGATATAATTAAAGAGTAGAGATTGATGGTTGCAGACTGATCGATCCATATACAAATTGCAGCTACACGATACCTTGAAAACATAAGGCAAATCGATAGATCCAGACAAATCCTCTACAAAACTTGAATCGAAACTTGAAGAGTTTGTGTGTGCTGACTGAAGAAGAAGAAGAAACTTAGAAGATGTGCTTCGTTCCTCGGGACCGTACTACGATTATTGATTCTCTTTGGGTTTTGGTAATTGGGCTTAATTTGGTTAAACATTTTCTTTTTGGTAGAATTTGGTTAAACATATTAGTTAGGCGTAAGTGACCATTTTTTTAGCTACTCTTTAACAATATATATTTGTAAGTTAGTTTAGAAATAAACAATTACTTCTTTTAATACTTTTTTTTTTGTCAAAGTTAGAAATTTTATGCTCGTACAAGACCATTTTTTGAGATGAATTAATATGACCATTCCTAAAACACTTTAAAAAAATTAAACTATTTTTTTATATGTTCCATGGTTTTTAAATCATTAAGTTATATATTTAAGCATAACCAAAATTAAAAAACTTCATAGGCATAAAAAATATTAGGATTACAAATAGCGGAGACGAGAAAGAAAATGGTAATTTGAAAAATAAAAAATATTATCTAAATTAAAATATGGAACACAATTTTTGGGTAATAGGACGAGATCATAAATTTTGGATAACTAAATTTTGATTTCAAAACTTAACTTGATCATTAAATATGAACTTGGTTTACGGGTTATCGGTGGGCTTTTGGAAAACAAATATAGAATTATATATATATATATATATCTGTAAAGATGTTGGACAAATATTTGTGTCGTTGACAAGTAGAGAATAGCTGAGAAGTAGCTTCAGGGTAAGCGGCGGTAAATCGGTTTAAACAATGGAGGAAAGGGCTAGAGAACGGACGGCCGACGTTGGAAACAAAATATGTTAAGGCCTTTTAGGAGTTGTGTTGATGAGGAGAGTAGAAAAATAGGGGTCCCGATGTTGTTCACTGTTGTTCTTTGACGGTGATTTTTGTTTCGTTTTGGTGTTTTTTCCACGTACCACTACAAAACTGATTGAGAAGTGTAGGTAATGTAAACCTTCAAATTTAGTAGTGTACCACGTACGGGGTAATTAGTAAAAACACTTAATTAAAAAATAAAATTTTATATCAGTAGTGCACTAGAAATATGTATTTTAGATATATTAATCTGTTCATAAAGCTGAACTAAATAATAATCATATAAATCTAGAATATACACATACATACTTACCGTCTATGCACAAATATATTGTTAATATGCAAATAAAAACCCGTGCTTAATAGTTTTTTCATAATTTAATCAATGTACTACACTACTACTGTAACATTCAAATAAAAAATCAAAGAAACTCAATTACTTTATACACTATAAAACAGTGTATAAAAAGTTTAAACTATCATAGAACAAGGTTATATGGTGGGACATAATATTATTATAAGTTTAAAATATCATAGAATTTCCAATAATCATTTTATAATTTTGTTAACACCTACTGTATATAAAAATGCAAATACTTATATTTATTTCAAATCTAACTGAAATTATATACTAATAAAAGGTGTTATTTGAGGCTCCTTAAGCCATCCACATCAGCAATATAAACTATCACCTTATCAATTGCCACATCAGCACCATTATTTTCATTTTTTACAAAAAACAATATATATTACACCATAAAAAGTTATTAAGGCTTTTCTCTCTCTTTTTTAATATTTTTGTAACTGCAGCAATATGAAAAGTCATCATCCTCATAGCTTCATTTTATGTATTACAAGTTTATATAATCTTTATGCAAACTATAGAATGTGTTCATAGGCTTTTTTCCGTTTGAATGTGAATAATTGTTCATAGGTTTCAAAGCATGAATCAGTTTATAAAATAAAATGAAAAAAATTCATCTTTACGTGGGTTTTAATAGAGAAAAATAAATAAAAGGTAATAGAGTCATTAAATTGTTTATCGTAAGTGTATGTCTTTTTTAATCTTTGTGATTAGATGTAAAAAATAAAAAATAAAAACAAAATATGATTTTCTGTTCAATTGAACTTATAACAATTGTAACTTATAATTTTATAACAATTGTAGAGTCATTAAATTGTTTATAGTAAGTGTATGTCTTTTTTAATCTTTGTGATTAGATATAAAAAATAAAAACAAAATCATGATTTTCTGTTCAATTGAACTTATAACAATTGTAACTTATAATTTTATAACAATTGTAATATATAATTCTATTCAAAAGAAGACTTGATATGGTGTAGTAAATATATAAATGAACTACAGATAACTACGGATGTGGGAAAAAAATGAAACTAATATACTGTTTTTTTTTTGGTGAGGAATCTAATATACTTTATGAATATAAAATTAATTTATAATACCGATATTATAATTTATTATATTAATAACAGTCTACAAGTAACTTACGTGAGATATATAAATTTAAAAAGTACAGTATTGTTTATAATAGACTAATCGTAAGGAGTAAAAATGTGTAAATATTAATTGCAAAAGAAAGAAATTATAAAAAAAATACAGAGTACCATAATGAAGGTTGTTTTTTGTTAAAATGTTAATACATAGTCATATGATTAAAAATAAAATAAAATAAATTATTATTTTTTTTGCCAATATTCAGTCGGAACTGATCGATCTATTAGTCAAATCTTTATATTTATTTTTAAAGAATTTTTTTTTATATTTATAACAAATTTTAGTGTGATAGTGCATATTTTTAATGGACTTATTGTTTATACTATGGTCATTTTACAAAAAGTAATTAATTTTAAATACATTAAAATTAGAGTTATATCGGGCGTAGCCCGGAGTTTCTACTAGTATATTCAATAATGAGTTGTATTAAGTCTTACATATATAAATATATATTTTTCTCCATCAGAAGTACAAATATATTTACAGGTAAAAATATATATATTCGCTAAGGTTCACTATATTAGAAAGACACATATGATACTCATAATTCTTCTAAATTCCAGCCCATATGAATTCATCAACAATTTTTTTTTTGCAAATACAACTTTTTTTTCAACAAAGCTCAATTAGATTTGCTTAAATAAGCCAATTAGTGGGACAATTGTTTACAAACTTGACATAATACAGGAGGGCACGTACATTACGTGCCAAACTGTCCGCTTTTACATTTTCATTTCTTGGAATAAGAGATAAAGAAAAAGTTGAGAATCCTCTATCAATCTTGATGTCATCCACATATACAGAGAAAAACGGCTACTCGGAAGGTGAAGACACCATCTTCACAAAGTCTGTACAGTTGGTAAGGAAAGTAACATCTCTGAAGTCATGGCCTATCATGCATCTCATCACCCACAGCAGTGTTTCAACCTCTGTATGGAGTGGAGAAAGACTTCTACGGAGATTTGAAGCCCCATAGATGTTAAGTCATCCTGAGAGTGCTGACACAACAATCCTAACCCATAATTCTTATCTATGTCCTTCCATGATCCATCTATAAAACACCGGTATCCTGTAAATAAAGAAGGTAAGATATCCGAGCGCCTATGTCCCATTATATATTATCATTATCATTTTGTATATTATCATTTTGTATTATAACACTATCACATTTATATTAATCACTAAAAATACTCAATGTTTTTATTACAAAAAATCACGAGTATTACATATAAAAATTAAAAGAAAATAGATATGTGGTGTACCACGGGGTAAAAATATGTCTTCGTTTAACCAAAAAAACCAGGAAATTCCCCTCTCTCTGCTGTAGCGCAGGTTCGCATCTAGCATATTTTTCGATATATACAACCACAAAGAATACTTTGTTCATCTTGGCAATTAAAAGACTATGCTAAACGAACTTTGTATATAACCGTACGTTATATAAACTATAACGGTTAAAGTTTTACATAACATATACGCATAAAATACTAGACCCGTGGTGTACCACGGGGTAAAATCTAGTTAAGTTTTATAAAATTCCAAACCAATTGCCCAACAGATTAAAAGACAGCAAAATTTTTTAATTAAATAAATAAATAAACAAACAAAATGGTTTGACATCTAATTTTGAAACAGACTAACAGACAGCAAAACGATTATGAGACGAAGTCATCAAATTTGGATAGCTAAATTCAATTTCAAGTTTTCTATTTATTTAAGATATTTGGATATGAAATAACGGGTATAGGAAGATACTCAGTAACTCTAAAACTAAAATCTATTATCTAAACTATTCATGATAAAATACGAGATGAGAATTTAAGATAACAAGACTTTTGGATAACGGGTGTTCACGCATGACAGGTGTAAACATAATATTTATTAATATGGATTATGAAGAATTTCTTCTTCTAGGTTTAAAATACTTTAATCAGCTGTGAAACATGCATAGCAGACATGTTTGATCTGCGTGACAACTATATTTGAAAATTTGATTCATAAGTTTTACTGTTCTTTCATTTTTATTCAGTTTGATAGTTCACAATTTTAATAGAAATTGAGCTGATCACTAATCCAATTCACACTAGATCCGGATCCGCTATCATTGATCGATTATTATTTCGAACATTCACAAACTTGATAAAAATTAATTAATTCATTATAAGTTTGTCTTATAAATGCTACAACAAATAAATATACCTACCAATAAAACCCCACACGTATGTGCGAGTCTGAATCTTTTACTTAATTTTCTATTTCTTGAACTAAAATATACAGTCACAAATGTGTAAGTTAGTTTTGAACCCATGATTATGTAAAAACATGACATATATGGGACATGACTTGATGGACTTTCTATTCTGAAATAAAAGTACTACATTTCTCTTACTATTTTTTATATGTATAATAGGAAAAAGAAATCCAATAATTCTTTTTGTGTAAACCAAATTTTTCAAAAAACGAATACGTCCCCGATACAAAGTTGGGTTACGAATGTTAATAATATTTCTAAAAATTATGTTTACAAACACGACAACACACATATGTAATATATTACAAATTTGATAACAAACTTAGTTTTTGAAATTTACCCCGCATGTATGTGCGGGTCCGAACCTAGTTACATTGAACTAGGACGACTAATAAATTGGTAAACCATATGATAAAGATGTTTGATACGAGAAATTTTTTTTAAAATTAAATATTCTTCTGTTACGATAGACATTACATTATCTCTAATAATATATGAAAAGATTTGATTAATTAGTTTGAGTTAATAGTGTAGACAAAAATTGTG
Source organism: Capsella bursa-pastoris (assembly GCA_036452645.1). NCBI lineage: Eukaryota > Viridiplantae > Streptophyta > Magnoliopsida > Brassicales > Brassicaceae > Capsella > Capsella bursa-pastoris. Next base: position 9,978,961 of record CP144198.1, on the reverse strand, counting down.
GGGTTTGCTTGAAGTTGCTTAGAACTTGGAAGTCCACTATATATATACAAATAACGAATATCAGAAAAATAGTATTAGTAAGAAATTATTGGATTATTGACTTGCATTGCGTAAACGAATAATTATGATTTACTCTATTTTTTTCTATAACCAAACATATCTAGCCAAAAAGCATATAATAAGGGGGGTTTATTGGATCATTGATTTTGATGGATTTGGAAATCCAAACAAAAATCCTATGTTATTCAATCATTGATTTTAAAATAACTATCAAAATCCTGTGTTATTGGTTGTATGATTTATAAATACTAGTTAAAATCCTATGTTATTCGTTTAGTGATTTGTTTTTGGATTTTAAAATCTGCAGTATGTTTTAAATGGATTTGAAAGGATTTGATAGAGTAAAATAGAAGGATTCAAATCCAATGATAAAACATGTTATTTCAAAATCCATGTATTTTGATTTTATAAATAATAAGGATTTACAAATTCTACGTGGATTTACAAATCCATAAACCAATAACCCCCCCTAAGTCTTGGAATGTATATGGAGTCTTACATAATATTACTATTTGAAATATTTATTATGATAATTAAACTTTGATTGAAATTGCAGTGAGATGATTTTGAACTTGATCTCCTAATCTGAAAAATGAATCCTATAATTAATGGACATAGTTAAAATATTTTGATATGGTTGTCTACAAAAATTTGAGCCATCTACTCATTTTTCTTTTGCTTCAAATTTTTTAAATGTTGACCTCTCAATATGACAACCAAGGTTTTCAAATTAAATGCTTTTCGTAATAGTAAGTGAAAATTAGTAGAAACTAATAAAATTCAATTTTGTCTTTGGTTCTAGAAAATGTAATAAAAGAACAACATATCGTATAAAAAAAAAAGGAAAAAAGAAGATTTTTCTCTCACTGTGGAGGATTATAGAATTCATGCATTTTTGCTCTCAACCCCGAAATGAAAGAGGTTCTTAAATCAGCAAATATTGTATAGTTTATTTATATATACTACTAGAATTTAATTTGCTGTACACAGCGAGGAAATATTTATATTTTAAACATTTTATATTTTAAAATTTTTATGTTAATAGAAGTAATAAAATTTTATGTTAAAAATTTTAAATTATAATATTTAATTTGTTTTGCTGAAAAAAATATTGATAATACATTTATATATATATATATAATTTTTTGTCTGTTTGCATAGAATTTTATGAATAAGAGTTAGTTGTTCTAAAGTAAAAAGGTCTATACATAATATTTGTTATATTATAGGATTTAATCTGCATGAAATAGATTATTATATAGATTTTTATATATTTTTTTACAGGTTTTCTTAAAGTTAGTATTCAAATTATATGATTTCATTTTTTAGTATGGTAGATTTAACCTGTGGACTCATGGTCCATATAAAATTTAGTAATTTAATTGACAATCCATATTTATTTTTTTGAAAAATATACTATATGTAAGTAACGTAAAATATAAATAAGAATATTCACTCACAAAACTTTTATTACTTTTATTGTCTAATTTTATTAATATATAATTTTCAAATCTAAATCAAATCATCAAATAATAGTTTCCATAAATATAGACATATCAATATTAAAGAAATTAATATATGATGTTTACGAAAAGAAAAAAAAAATTTGTCTAGTACTATTTAAATTCTTTTTTTTGTTGTCAAGGTACAATTTAAATTCATTTATAGTAATTTTGATATAAATTTTGTTTATTTTTTGTGAAAATTGAATCATATTCTGGTAATAAAAATAATTATAAGATTATTTATGTATTATTTATATACATGTTTAAAAAATACTGTTAATATTTTTAAAAAGTGTTTTTATTAATAGGTTTAATTAGCTAAGTAGTATCCATACTATTAAAGCTGAAGTACACATTTGTTTTACACTAATGTTTTCAAATGAAATAAAATACATTCTTAATCGGGTTTACACGCGGATCTAATTAATCATTCGGATCTATTAATCGGGTTTAGAGATTTAATCTCCATCGTTCATTTTTTCTGTTGATAAAAAAAAATTTTGGTTTTCAATATTAAAGGAAAGATAATTATTACGTTTGATATTTAACTTTATTTGTAAGATACAATGCCTAAAATTTAGCTTGATTGGCAAGATTTTCTTAATTTCAAATATTTTATTAAGATCTTGATCCAAATTTTAAACATGGAATATTTTAATATTTGTTTTAATAGAAACATGGAATATTAGATTATTTGGTTTAATAGAAACTAACAATTTTTTTGGAATTGCCATTCAATATAGTTAACTTTTTAAACTATTTTAATATTTAACTTGACCAACCAAATCAATCTATATTAACATTTTTTAAATACATTTGTTATTATAACTTTTTATTCGTAAGATTTTTATAAATATATTTTTGCCATTTCATTATATATTAAAAATTTGAAGGATTATTTATTAAGAAATCATTATCCTATTCAATTTTCTTTAGCACAAAATCTTATTTTGAAATATGTATTATGGTAAGATCAATTTTGCACAATAAGATCAAATCAAAATCACCCAAAAAAGGCTAAAATATCTCGACTAACACATAATTTTCTTTTTAATAAACTCTTTTAAATGTGTAACACAAACAAAAAAAGAGGAAATATTTTCCTTGGACAACGATGATGAATTTTAAATGTAAGATATTCTATATTCTTTCTTCTAACCTAACAAACCTAAGTAGCCGACTTCAAGCACTATAAATAATCCATCGTTTACACAATATGATACCATTGTGTTTGTTTACTCTTTTTTCTTTAGTCCTATATCATTTTTTCCTTTGTTTTGTTCAATGTGTTTTAATTAAATTATCATTTCTTTCATCCTTTGGTTTATAAAGTTATTCTTTATTATTTCTTACTTAAATAAACTGATAATAACTATGTATTTTGCGTAGGATTCCAATTTAATTTAGTTGGAGGAGCTTAAGCAAGAGAAGTCTAAACCGGGGAAGCCTGAAAAGAGATTCATATAACGAATTGGAGTATAGGCCAAATGCAGGTTTTAAAGAAAAATGGTCTTCAAAATCTGGATTACGAAATACAGAGTATAAATGTAAACTGGTAAGATTTCATGAGTTGTGATTACACGTTAAAAGCATAGCCATTAATTATTTAAAAAACTATATATTTTAAGATGTAACGATACAAAATCAATAGAAAGAAAAAAATGAGAGCCAAACTCCGAGCTGAATTTCAATTATTTATTTTTAGATCCAAGCCAAAAATGATTAATTTATCATATATTAATTATATATTTACCGTAAAAATGATTAACAAATATTTGTAATATTTCTATTTTATCAAAAAGAAATAAAACTATTCTCCCGTAAGAATATGATCGGGCATATTTTAACAAAAATATGAACCTAACGGGTGCTTTAAAACTATACACAATTATTTAGCCATATCCAAAATTAAACTCTAATGTTATAGACCAAATTAGTTTACAATAATAAAAAAATTATACAAATAAGATTATCGAGTTTACAAATATCAGTTAGTCGACTAAAATTTCCTAAAACTATTTGTTTAAAAAATATTCAAATACACAATAACTTACATACAAAATATACATGTCAAATTAAAACCAAACAATATACAATATATGCATATTTATATTAAAATCAAACCTAATATACACACACTATTTACTTTTATAGTTAAAATATACAAATCAATACGCGATTTAGTCTCTATAAAATTAAAATTAAAATATATATGTAAACACGCTATTCTGTGTATCTAATACTATTGAATACAAAATATCAATACAAAACCAATTAATAGATATTTTAGTCATGATTTAAAAACCCGTTATACGTGCGAAAGCACGGGTCATCCCCTAGGAGATAACTTTATTTAAATAATTCATTTTTATTAACAAAGGTTGAGATAACTACCGTGCTCGATATATTTTACGGTTTTTCGAAACATACGATATATGCGTACATATATTAAAACCAAACGAATTTACAACTGTACATTAATACACACTATTCTGTTTATCATATAGTACAAATCAATACTATTAAACACTAAATATTTTAAAAATACAGTAAATATTTTAGTAATTTGTTCCAAAACAATATTTCAACCGTGCGGAAACACGGGTTATCCTCTAGTTATTCTATTAAAAAGACACATTTTCGATTTTGTATAGATTTATTTGGAGAGAAAATATATTAAATATTGTATTGTGTAAGGAATTAATTTAGGATATGATTTAGTCATTTATTTGAATTAAATGTATAATCAATTATTACTATTATTGTTTTGGAAAAAATGTTTAATAGCAATGGTATTCCTTTGTAAATAAGTTCTAACCTTCAGAAACTGCTGCAAAATGTTATAGTAGATATATAAACATATAAACTGCTCGTAGTTTTTTTTTTTTTTTCTTCATTTTCTTATGTTTTGCTTTTTGTTTTCTTATTTTCTGCTCATTTATTACAAAAAAAAACTGTGTTAAAAAAATTCATTAATCTTGATCTTCTATATTATTTGTGAAGTAATTTGACAAATGTGTCATGTTCACAACATTTTTCACAAGCTAATTGATAACTACTAGGTGTTCAAAAAAAAAAAAAAAATTGATAACTACAAATTTTATTTTGGTGAAAGAAAATACAGTTATATCGTCATAAATTAAAATAGTATTCTAACTTTTTTTTTTGCACCCGTATTGTATCTTATTTTAAGGAAATAATTCATACCAAAGCTTTTTAATTTATAATATTCATATATTAAAACAAAATTATTTTCTTATAAATATATGTGATTTTTATTATAGTTTTAAAATCTTTACATTTACTAAGATCTTAGTAGACAGTTATTTTTATTGAGAAATTTCCTCCAATACTGCATTTTAAAACAATTTGTTTTTTCACCAAAAATATGTCAGACATTTTATTTTTCCAAAATACCTTACAAATAATGATTTAAAGGTGTAGAATTTTTTATTTATCTATGTTTAGGTTGACTATTTATATTTTGAGTATAGTTTTTAAGGTTATGGTTTAGTGTTTAGGATTTAGAAATTAGTTTTAAATATTGGAAAAAAATTTGTGGAATTTTTTGAAAAATATATTTTAGTGTTGTTTTTGAAAAATAAAACTTATAATTATATTTTTGGAAAATATGCATTATACTGGTATTTAAAACAATTTCTCTTATTTATTTATTTTTTATTTTATTTTTGTAAACCTCAATTTTATTAATGAAAAAACAGAGCTAGCCACCATTATAGGAGGAAGAAAGCATAAGACATGCTACAAAGTATACAGCACTAAGGGCTGAAGAGGCTGCAAACACATAGGCAGTGTAATAGATTAACATAAGAAACAAAGAGATAAACCGGAGGTGAAGAAAGCTGAGAACAAGCAAAATTCTTCCTAGCTCAACGGTGACTTCAAGTGACTTCTAAGGTTTTGCAAAGAACTGAGAGTCCAACGACAAGTGCAAAACCAAAATGTATTCTTTCCACGCCAACAAGAGGGCGTTCTTCAGTAAAGAGGTAGTCTTCACCATGATATCTTCAGCTTCCCATGTAAGGGTGCTGGAACGATAAGCGATAGAGCTCTCCCGCAAGGGAACTTCAAGGGTTTTAGAAGAAATCATGTCCAAACAAGATGCGACATTGAGTCCACCAACACCAAAAAAGCTCTTATTCCCTGCAAATAAAGATTTCCCACCAACATGGGAATTTGATAGAACAAAGATCTCCATAAAGGAGTAACTATGGCAAAGATAGCCCAACCACAAACAAGGCACATAAATAGCATCCTTGCTACGAACGAAAGCAACCGTGAACAAACGAGTATCACAATTCCAACTCCACGGGTTAGCTGAACATTTACCCATCTCAACTTTAGAAGACCACCAAATCATATAGACTTGAAAGATGGAGCTAAAGGAGGCAAAGAAACCAGAGGCAAACCTGGTAGTTTCAAGAAAAGGCCCATACTGCAGTAATGATTCGCACTAAGACGACATGAGTGTCACCAGAGGATACAAAAGCAACACACGAATCTAGTAACAAAAGGTTGAAGGCAGTTGCAGAACTAGATTTAAAACAAACCTCAATGGCGAGGGAAAGGAGATGGAAGATACAACAACGACGAAATACATCGAGAGAGACGATGGGAAAACAATAGCGACGGAGCAGCATTGAGGAGGAGGAGGCTCCGGAGGGACCAGATCTGGAGGAACCGGAGGCTTGGGAGGATCTCGTGACTTCAGGAGAAGCAACAACCGGAAGTGAGAAGGACTCTTAGCCCGTGAAACAACCTGCCCTATGGGATCCTCCTGCCACGTGGCACACCCTGCCACATGAAATTCTTACAGCGCTGCAGCGCATCGACCCTAACATCTCTCCTGTGGGCCCAATCTGCGCATGTATGCTCTCTCTTGGCCCACATGCCCTTCTCGCCCACCAGGTAGGTTATTGGTGCGCCTGGCGTTCCTCGAACCCAGGTCCTCACCCTTTAACAACTTTCCCACCGTGGAAGCTGTTACCAATTGATAACATATGTAAAAAAGTGTTGAATTTTTATCATATATTTGTATTATATATTGTAACATAATAAACTAAAAATAAGAGCATATAAAGATGAAAGGGAATAATAATTTTTTTTAATATAATATTATTAAAAAGTTAGAGAGATATTAGAAAATCTGAAATTAGATATGGAAGTAATATAATTATAGTTACCTAAATATATGCAATGAAATTTAATATGCAAGTAAACTTTTATGTGCCATTAAATTGGACCTATCAAAGATCCAATTTAAAAATTTGGGTTAAAAGTTTTAAAATAATCCGACCCAAATCACAAATGTACTTCTCTTTTAATATATAGAGGATAATAATGTTTTCTATTAGATTGTAGACTTCCAACTCACAACCAATTGACAATGAATGGAGAGGTCCATATCTTATATATACCACCTAAGATACTACTCAATTTCCAATGTGGAATATTATTATCCCTAATACGCCCTCTCGAGATGTTTTAGCCATAAATCTCAAGTAAAACCAAAAGGTTATAAAAGGGTAAAATATGGTTCAACCCTACTATAAATTTGCAGGGCTTAAAAAAGGTTAAAATTTAATAAGGGCCGGGCTTTAAGTAAACAAGATGGGGGTGGACTTAAAAAGTTCTATTTAACATCCCTAGTCAGGGAAAACGGGGAAAATCAACCCAAACTATTTCCCGAAGGTATTTTCATACACAAACTCACGTACTCTAAATTTTATAACCCAAACCAGTTTTCAATTCAAATAACCAACCTGAACCACATCAAATTTTGTCGATTTCAACCTCGACGTTAACAGTATCCCTGCCCATCTTGAAGATTTGGACAATCAAGCTTAAGCTTCTGTAAAAACCATGAGAACTTAAGTTTAAGCTTAAGCTTGATTGTCCAAATCTTCATAAACAATAAAATTAAAACTTAAATTGAAACATAAAATTCTAAGAAAAATAGATGACATAATTTATTTATGATTAAATTTTTCACTTAAAAGAACATTAAAATATTAATAAACTCAATTTAAATTTATAATTTAAGACCAAGATAATTTAATGGTCATACTTTATTTTGTGATATTTATACAAAAAATATTGAAAAGTTAATTCATTATCAGCCATCTTGTAAGAGAATATATAATTAAGGGAAAAATGAAAATAAAGGATAATTATTTAATACTTATCCATCTCTGTATTCTATGAATAAATGTTAATTATTCCAAAATTATCCTTTACATTAGATTTAATCATTGTTTCAAATAAAATTGACAACAATGCATAGGAAAATGATGAAGAATACATGATGATACTTATAATGTCAAAATATGTTATTTTTTTGTTTTTTTTTTGGATGGATAAAATTTGATCTATGAAGTTTAAAATACACTTTCTGAATGCATAGGAAAATGATGAAGAATACATGATGATACCTATTGTGTCAAAATATATTATTTTATTGTTGTTTTGGATGGATAAAATTTGATCTATATATGAAGTTTAGAATTAATTTTCTGAAATTAGAAAGTGTATTCTATACACTCTACATGTTCTATAAAATTTAGATTATGTATTTTACGTAGTCTTCACGTTCTACAAAATTTAGATGTCACTTTTATTCTACTGTATTTAGAAGTGATAATTAACTAGATTGATACAAATTTGGCAAAAAATAACTGAATTAACCCTCTATCATTGGTCATTACTAGAATGACACAATATTTATGTAAAAAGTCTAAAGAACCTAAACCTTAAAAATGGCAAGTAATAGAAAAAATCTGTCACACAAATACTAAATCTGTTGTAATAAGATAAACAAATCTATTATATATTAAAAAGAATATAGAAATAAAGATTATATTTACAAACTTTAAAAATGCACAATATAGAAATAATAAAAATATAAGTTTTCTTTTTATTTTTAAAACATTTATTAAATAAAATTTATAAACGAAAAAAATTAAAAAATATCTAAAAATCTGAATAAAATGTTTGTTATAATAATAAATAAAATAAAAATTATACCAAACTATAATAAATAGAATAAAAATTATACCAAACTATACTCAAAGTTTGTCAATTTCAAAGAAGAAAGAAGAAAAAAATTATACCAAACTATTATCTCATTGTTCTTTAATATGTTTAGTAGGCGTTCCCTTGGCTAAGAACTTTACCCTTGGTTGAGTTTCACTTTCTCCATAAACATAGTCAATGGACTGTTTAGGATACTGTTTGGTTGGTGCATCTGGTAGGAACTCGTATACTATCTTTGTGTAGGTAAGTCTCTACTGTTTACTAGGTTTTGTGTAGTAACGAAAAGATTTACAATATATGGTCCAATGAGTTTTGTAATAGTTAAGTGTAGTGATGAGTTGTGTTTAAATTCACGAATCTCCAACTTAAAACTAATAGTTAAGTGTGTAAGTTTATAAAAAAATATGTCATACTAAGTAAAAATCCCTCACAAACTAATTTTAAAGAAAAATAAACAACAGCTCTCTTGCTACATGGAAAAATATATGTCGCTAAAGCTTTATATAAATCTATTATAACCCAACAAAAACTCTGTCATTACATGTTACAATTCCGTCGCCACATAAACAAATATTACAAATTAAAAAAAGAAAAACTGTCACAAGAAAAATTAATCTGTCATAACATACATAAGTCATTCTAGCAATTTTTAACAAAGTTTAACAAATCTGTTATCAAGTGACAGTTTTGTAGTAAATTTTTAAAATCTGTCATAACCTTTCACAAATCTGTCATAACCTTTCACAAATCTGTCAATACACGACAGTTTTTTTTGTGCAAAAAAAAAATCTGAAACAACTAACAAAATAAATATGTCAGATATTTTCACAAATCTGTCATACATTACAAAAATCTGTCGAATAAAACAAAAGTCTGTCATCGTTTCATTTAAAAGTATGTCTTAAAAAAATTAATTTGTCACTAATATTAAATCTGTCGTAACTATTTTCAAACAAATCTGTCATTCAAAATCTGTCATAGAAAATCTGTCATTCTATAATTAATCTGTCGAACAAAAACAAATCTGTCACTACATTAACAACATAAACGACAGACTTTTACAAAAATCGTTAGATATTTTGTAAAGAGTAATGTTGACTTTTTTTTCCTAACAAAGCAGGAAAAGGGTATTTTTGTAATGAAAAGTACTCATATAACCCAAATATTTTATAAGTTAATCTAGTAATTAATCTCTTCATTTGGGTCAATCTAGTTTTTTTCCCTAGAATTCTAATTTCTAAAAAAATTTAGAATACATATTCTATATTTTCCTCTTTGTTCTACAAAAAATAGAAACATATTCTATGATAATTCATGTAGAATTCTTAAACAGAAAATCAGAAGCGTAAAAAAAACCGGATATTAATGTTTGTTTTTGATATTTTTATTATATGTTTTCTCTCAAAGAAAAATGCAAATGATTGTTTACTTTTTATTTTGGTAATCTGTAAATGATTGTTTACGATATCAATGATTGTTTCAATACCAATTGTTTCGAATAATCCAAATTATAACCACTCTGGTTATATAAGTACAGCTTATGACATAAGTAAGCTTAGTTTGGTCCTGTAAATTTTTTAGATATGTTGAAGGTTTAGCACTGTTGCATATGATTCTGGAATCTATCAACAAGAACAAGCTCCGTGCATACTTGTAAATGCTCTAGAAACTTGAATTAAAAGTAAGAATCTATGAAAATAAGTGATTTACAACATGATCTTATCTAAATGTGTGGATGGATAAGAATCTCAGCTCCGACAAATTTGTGAAAAACAATGCATAGAGCCTCTATGATAGAGGTTCAAAGCGGTGATTATGTATCAGTGGAGGTGGTGGTTTTCTAAAGTGTGATTTTAAGAACTAATAACGATGATACTGTTTCTTCACTGATTCTTCAACAAATAGATAACAAATTCATATATAACACCTAAAGCTGATCTCGTTCACACACTGACACAAAAGTAATGATGTATTTACCATTGGTTCTAGAATGTAAACCCATCCAAGAAGAGCTAAACCATGTGGCAAAAACTAAACCTATCTTTTCGTTGTGAATTTAGAAGCAAAAGTAGAAAGCTGATTGCTCCGTACATGGTGGATGCAGAGGTTATTTGTTTGCTTTGGAGGTGAAGGAAGAACTTGTTACATGTCCAGAGCAAGATAACCACTAGAGCCAGAGAAGAGGTGGGAAAACGCATATCTTGCTTTTGTTTGTGTTTGACTGATAAGGGTATGTGTAAATGCCACAGCTGAATGTTAACGATGCTTTGGAACTGTGTCCGGAGAAGTGGATGCAGAGTGCTCTTGAAGAGTATCTAAGAGTAATTGGAGAAGAAGGGAGCACAAAGTAAGACATTCTTGCTCATTTCCAGCATTTCAAATAGCCTCAGTACTTAAATTCGTTTCTTAAAACATATCAAACTTCTCAACACTGTGTTATACTGTTATACTATTTAAAGAGCTTTCTTCTTCTGTAAACAAAGTTAAACACATGAGAAGCAAATGATTTAAGAGTTAAGACCCTGTGACTTGAATGTGTTTATCAAAAGTAAAAAAGACAAAAACAGAGAGAGTATACTTATAATTCAGCAATACTAGAATCACTCATAGAGCCGACGCTAATCTCCATTTGATGCTTAATAATTCTTTGTCACTTACTGACTTACGCACCAATCTACATTGTGTAAAAAGATTCTCAATCTCAATTCATTACTACATATGGTTGTGATATTGTTTGAATAGTTAGTTTCTCTCGAATTGCCAAGAACTTTATAGACAGAGTTCAATGGCCATGTGATAGCAGAGAAGCTTCAGCGTCAAGGAACATGCAAAAATCATGTAAATGGATTTTGTTTGGTTTGGTAAACTAGTAAATTTAAAGTACCGGTACCGGTTCTCTCTACTTTAGTTATGATGCAGTTTGTGATTCCTAAGACTTGTTAACGATACAGTTTACAGGATTTTGAAATCCAGGGGAAGCTAAGAGGATACTGTATTTTCAGAAAAGCAATGCTCTGGTTCGTTTCTCGATTTCCAATCTTTAGAATTTATTGACTGCGTTTGATGTTTGTTTGTAGGTCGCATGAGTTCATTTTTACATTTTAATTCTGAATCTAAGTTGTGTGTGAATGAATTGTTTTGGTTAGCTATTTAGTTGATTGATTTTTGTTAAGCTCCTTATAAGAAGTTTTTATGTAACTTATGTTTAGCTAGCAAATAACTTGATTCCTTTTGTTTTAGATACTACGAAGTATATAGCTTTAGACTTCTATCTTGGACAAGTTTATCCCTAAAACATATTAGGAATGGTTTGAAAGCCTTAAGTTTTGGTCTCTCTGTCTCTCTTTTCTTTCTTTGCCAAACAGTTTGTCCTCTAAACACCTTGTTGCTGTTTGAATTTGTGATCATATACATTGTTTCTATGACTCTAGATTCTTGTGTATAATTGCCGCCATTCCTCTGTTTAAGATTCTTCTCAAGTATAGGCCTGAAGACAAAGCTGCCTAGAAAGAGCGTTTTCTCAAGAAGGCTTAGTGTGAGGCTGAGGAAAAAACTTCTTAGTCTAAGGAAGCCAATTCCTGTGAAGAATCATGTGACTTAATTCAATAATTTCTGAAACCTTTATGTTTGTTTGATTGCAGAACAAGGCGGAATCATTTACAATTGCTCATGATGTGGATCAGATTGAGTAAGTCGTCTGGTTTCCTGCTTTCTAAGTGCTCATGATGTGAACCTGAACTTTAGGGTCTTGTGATTTTTTTTGTTATATTTGGGGAGACTGTTTAACTCTTATATCAAATATATTTCGTTGTTAATATCTCAGGTTTTTAAAGGTTCACAATTACAAGGTTTGTTTGACACTTGAACTGAGTATCTCAATCATTTTTGATTAAATTTGCTGACGAAAAACTTGTTAAGGTATTTTTTGTATATATTGTATAACGGTATAAATTTCTTTGTCTTCTTTACAGTTCCGAAGAACTACAGATGACTAATTTTGTTTAAAGCTACGTATACAAAGTTTTTTTGTATGCTATGTTCTCTCGACTCATTTTGTTTTAGATAGTACGAAGCATAACTTAGGCTTCTATCTTGGGATGAGATTTTGATGGCTTTGTAAATTTTCATGGTTGATGATTTTGTCGATGGATAAAACTACCGCTTTTTTTTAGAAAAGTTAACATTCTTGTTTTTCATATGTAGATAGTAGATCAGTGGAATGGCTTCCAAAGCATTGTATGAAAAGTGGTGCATTTCGGTAAGTAATGTAAAATGCAACTATGATAGTCTATTTTCCTACTGTTTGAACTCTTGAGGCTAAGTTTTGCAGATGAATCTTGAGTACAGGTTGCAAAGATGAACGGAGAAGAGGGGAACAAAAGGCTCCCTAAGAAAAGGTCTTTTCCCATATCAATTGTGAGAAGCAATGAAAAGTTCAAAAACCAAATTTCTAACTCTTGTTTTCATATTTATTGAACAAGGTGGTGTATATGAATGGAAATAAAAGGTTGAAGGTAGAAGAAGCCATGAAGGAGAAGAAGAAGAGGATAAAGAACCTCTCGAAAAAATAACAAGACAAAACTGACAATGTCACTAAGGTTAGTAATATACCGTACATGTTTTTTTCAAGAAAACGACAAGGCAAGAGATAAGTTTCGAGAGGAACTCGAAAGGTTAGTATCATTATTATCATTACATAATGTCTCTAAGGTTAGTATCATTATTATCATTACATAATAATGATAACACAACAAACCTGTTATCCAAATGGATTACAGACCAAAAGTAAATCATAGATAAGACCTTACATCAATTTCATTTATCTTATGTGTCCTCGTTTTGTTTACCTTTCATTTTCCAATGTGCCTTCTTTTGTGTATTAGCTTGGAAACGCTTTTTGCGTTATGAGACTAGTGGGTGCTTACTATCTCATAATGCTTCTCTAGGGAAATCGTTTAGTCCATAACGTGTATTTTCTCCTAGTCAAGCTTTTCTTATGCTTAAATCTTACCAATGGGCCATAAATAGCTTTAGTACATATTGCTTCGTAACGTAGTGAAAGGGGTTACAATGCTTAGAGTTACACCTCTATTACTAATATGGCCTAACTAATCCCAAAAGGTAGCTCAAAGGAGAATGATTGTCACATCCTATATATATTGTCCAAAGATCTTAATCCTAAGCAATGTGGGAATTTGGAACTCTAAAAGCCCCTCTCGAGATGTGGGTGGGAAACGGTCCCACACAGAAACTGTCCAAACCCAACATCTCGGAAATACCACAACAAGACATGTCATTTATATGGGCCACATAGGTGGGAAATCCATTTTGTGGGAATTTGCTTGTTGGGCCTTACCATGGGCTCTGATACCATATTAGTAATGTGGCCTAACTAATCCCAAAAGCTAGCTCAATGGAAAATGATTGCCACATCCTATATCTATTGCCCAAAGATCTTAATCCCACCAAAAATCTTAATCCCAAACAATGTGGGATTAAGATCTTTGGGACTTTAATAACCTCGGTCACTGTTTCCTCGAAAAATCAACATTTGTGGCTTTCTGGTAACGAAAATAATTTGACTTGAGTCCCAACAAAATAATTGTTGAGTTTTCTAGGGTTCCCAATCAATCAAGCGTATATAGAGGGCATGGATCGTCCATCAAAGTTTTGGAGCTTGTACGGACCTCCACCAAAGAAAAACAGCACCTTTGTTCATAGGGTTCTCATCTCACAAAGTTGTATGATTGGTTAAAAGAGAGGTAATGACTATCACATTAGATAGTGTTTCTGCAACCAATAGTATGCAAACTATTCATCTTTAGAGTGGTAATGGGTTCTTATGAGATGGAATTTTTTGCATATAAGGTGTTGTACACATGTTCTGAATTTGATAGTGCAAGTCTTCGAAGAATATTCGAGATAGTGTGAACTTTGTAACATGCGTTGAGAATGTAGGGATCAAAAGTGGAGTTGGGTTATTTCTTGACGTCTCTACTTGTTGGAACTCAAGAGTTTCAAAGGTTTTGAATGATTTTTAAAAGATTTTAAAGGATTTACTAAGGGTTATAAAAATATTTACAATTTTTTAAAAACGTTTAAGGAATTGCGGAAAAATTATTGGCGGGAAATTTTTTGAGAAAGTTTTGGTGGAGAAATTTGGCGTGAATTTTTTCGGAAAGAATATTTCTTTTTTTTGAAAGAATATTTCTTTTTTCATCATGTGTTATACTAAAAGAGAGTAATTTAGTCATTTCGTACTTAGAAGAGGATATTTTTGAAAATGGACACTAAGGGATCTACAAAAGGGAAACCTAAAAATATTATTTTTGCAAATCCCCCTATGTATAATGATCTTTATGTATGTGATGTTTTAATGTTTACATTTAATAACTAAATACAAAATTTCTAAAAATTATTTATAAAGTGTTGGTTGAAAAGTATTTTTCTTAAATCGATTTGTTCGGACATGAACCAATGTTCAACTATTATGCCAGACCGATTGTGGATTGGATTTAGTATGTGCAAACCGAACTCTTTTCCATATTAGGTTATAGACTTCCAACTCAAAACCAATTGAACACGTTTATTTTGAATTTGTTTTCTGGTTGTTTGGACAGTTGCATATGTTATCTCTTTGGGATGCGAGGTCATTTTTGGGTAAGTATACGGATGAAGTCTCCCTGTTGTCTGACCATTTTTATTACTCTAATAAAAATTATGGCAAGGCCAGATTCCAACTAATATAGCATTAACGACAATGAGTTCATAAGTCTTTTTGTAATAGCCTATTTCAACTTGAAGCAAATGTTTTAACGGTATAATTACTTGGATACAGAGAAGAGGTTGACACAGAAAAATCCAAAAAAAGTCTTTGTTTTTTTTAGAAATAACAAAAATATCTTCCAAAATAAGTTGTTATCTTTTGAGGAGAGAAGCAAAACTAACGTTCACAGAAATTTCATATATATACGTTCCACTAGTAAATCATACAAAATGCTTAGTTCAATACTTTATTTTCCAAAAGCAAATATAAAACAGTTATATAGTGGGAAAGATTAACTGCACTTTATTTTCCATTTACAAAAATAAATAATTATCATTTATAATTGCAGTTTTCCGTTAAAGTTTCGAAAGTAAGACAAAAAAAATTATTTTATTTTTTGGTCATATTTTTTCCATATAAAACAGATCAAATACCTCTATTTTAAAATGTTTAATATATGATCTGCACTTGAACTGCAAGCTCTGCTTAATATAGTTTCCCATTCGAATAACATAGAATTATAACAATGGATTTTCATATAAATCATTGCATTGAATAACATAGAATTGTAACCGATTGTGTCAGATGAACCAGTTACTTAATATATACAATTTGGAAGAACAAGAGTATAAGATATAGACAAAACTTGACAACATACGAGAATTCAAGATTCAAAATATTTAAATGGATGACAAATCCTCATCGTCGTAATGCTACAAATATCTTCAAGATATAACTTATTGAAGTTTCACTTAAGCCTTACGGTCCACGTACATGGCCTTTATAGAGAGCATAGGCAAATGAAGCAAATTACTTCGGGCATCACGGTTCACATGCTATCTTGAAGCCATGTAACATGTGATATGTATAGTCTTTGAATTGTCCGATAGGTAGGGGCTTTCAATTACGTAGAACTTTACCTAATCTCAAGTAAATGGATAATTTTGTTGACAAATAATAAAAATTTAAGTACTAATTAAAATAGACGTAGGAAAATTAATGTGAATTATTGTACAACTATAAACACACATAAATAGCTCAGTTATGGAATATTAATCAAGATGTCAAACATGTAATCACTAAAAACTAAAAGTTAAGATCTCTGGCAAAAGCTCAGAGGTCGCCGGTTTGAGTAGCGCTTGGAACGAAACCATATAACATGCGGGCCTGAAATGATGTATGGGATTCGGCTCAGAATCTCTTTGATTATTCAAAAAAAAAAAGAGAAAAATAACAAAAAGTTCAGATCACACCATATGTGAGCTCGAGCTATCTTTTCTATGTCCCTTCAAAGTTCATATTGGACTCGTATGCCTATTAGTATTTACACATTTTGTAGCAGTGATATAACCCATCAAGGGAGGGGTGCATGCATGCATGGCATACATCTTTAAGTTTTATGGTATTGGTTTTACTTAACCTAAAACTAGTTAGAAAGTTCGGTTTGATTACAATTTTATGGTTTTGATCTATGAAAGTTATATTAATGATAGATTAACCTTAATTCATATATTTAATCTCATAGATCAAAACATCTCTCGTAGCTTACTTCATCTACATATTCAGTTTGTATACGTGAGAGAGAGGATGCTGAAACCGTGGAGGTTTTGAGAAGCCCTAAAAAAAGAAATTATTTATTGGATACATATGGACTTTGCCAATATTAATTAAGATGACAAATATAGATTCCTTCTTTATCGGTGTTCCATCAAATAATCTCTCAACTTTTTCTGTCTCTCTCTCGTTCTCTTGCCAAAACTCAAAATCTCTTGTCAGTTTCTTACAAAACATATAGGAAACGTTAAACTAACTCATCTTTTCCAACAGAGAAAGATCAATATTTTGGTTAACTAAACTCTTATGCAAGATAATAAGAGCAAAGGGTTTATATCATTATTTTAGGTTATTAGGTTTCTTTTTTTACTTTTGAACCCTTTTGAGGATTGTAATAAAAATGTTATCGTTTCGAATGCCTTCAATCGGAAGCAATCCTACCGCATTTGCTGCAAAAATAACGGATAGCCCCAAGACCGTGGCGCAGCTCAAGTCAGCTGCGACACCTTCCCCTCATAGCACTGTCACGTGTGGTTACCAAGCTCATGTGGCAGGTTACTTTCGAAACGTTACCGTCTTATGGTCCAAGAATCTCATGAATCATTCTCTTACCGTCATGGTCTCGAGTTTGGACAATGACATGAATTATTGTTGTAAGATTGATCTTGTGAAGCCATGGCAGTTTTGGAGCAAAAGAGGGTCAAAGTCGTTTGACGTTGAGGGAAACTTTGTGGAGGTCTTTTGGGATCTTCGGTCAGCAAAATTGGCTGGAAACGGTAGCCCTGAACCTGTGTCAGATTATTATGTGGCAATAGTTTCTGATGAAGAGGTTGTTTTATTATTGGGAGATTTAAAGCAAAAGGCATACAAGCGGACAAAGTCAAGACCAGCATTGGTAGAAGGGTTCATATATTTTAAAAAGGAAAGCATTTTCGGGAAGAAAATTTTTTCGACTCGGGCTAGATTCGACGAGCAAAGAAAGGAACATGAAGTGGTGGTTGAGAGCTCTAATGGCGCGGCAGAGCCAGAGATGTGGATAAGCGTGGACGGGATCGTGGTTGTGCATGTGAAGAATCTACAATGGAAATTTAGAGGTAATCAAATGGTGTTGGTGGATAGGACACCAATAATGGTCTACTATGATGTTCATGATTGGTTGTTTGCAACTTCGGAGACTACGGCCACTTCAGGGTTGTTTTTGTTTAAGCCTGTCGCGGTTGGATCGATGGTAGATGAGTGTTATAGCGATGAGGAGGAAGGGGATAGCGCAGGAGGGAGTAGTCCTTTGAGTCGTTACAATTCAGCGTCAAGTGGTTATGGACCGTTACATGACTTTTGTTTGTTTCTTTATGCTTGGAAACTTGAATGAAAAATAATATTTTACCATAGTGTGGTTTCAAATTTAAATATCTTTTGGTAAGTTGAAATAGAAATGACTAAATGAGGTTAAACTTATAGTAAATATTAGGATCTTTTATTTTTAGCTTAGAATGCATGGTTTTTAGATAGGTAATTTGGATTTTGAACTTTGACAATTGCTATCGCACATAGAAATTGAACTTAAATCTCATTCAAGTTTTTTTTAAAAAAACTTTCAAATGTCATAAGTAGCAACTAAATCAACAAATTTTGGTTATTTGGCTTTTCAAATCTCATAACTAAATGATGGCTTATGAGTTAGAGTGATCATAATATTTGCACCAATATGAAAAAAAAAATTCCTATTGGTCATGATCAGTTAATAAAATTGTACACATGGCATATGACTCATCATAGTTGACTAGCACAATTTCGGTCAGTGTTGTTTTCGGAAAAATTTGATAGTTCAGATAGTTTATTTGAAAAATGATTTAATTCAGGTAAAAATTGGCACCGTGTCAAAGTTGAGGTAGGAATATGCATTTTCAAAATTGTTCCAGTTGAAAATAGCCATTTTCCCTACATATTAAACTCAACACCCTACTCATCGCTCTCGTCATTGTTTTTCTCATCTGATTCAAACTCCGGCTGTCCACTGCTCAAAATTTGAAAAACAGAAATTTGGATGTCATTTAAAAATTGGAGTATATGTAAATCTATGGTTTGAATAAATAACAATCTGACTATGAAGGCTTACATCAAGGTGTCCATGTTCATTTTTGGGAGTTCTTCATCGAAAAATATTTTAGAACATCCATACTGAGAAATGACACATTTTTCACCTATTTGCAATATCAACATTAAGTAAGTTATTTTATTAACAGTGAAAAACAAATAGTTGTCGGCAAATATTCTAATTGAAGATATATTATATCTTATATTCTAAATGAAGTCAAAACTACACCTTCAAACTCGAGATCCTCCATAAACATAGAACACACATAATGAGTTCATATCATATTATGGGTTTTGGAAAATATTATCCTATTTGTCTACAAAATCTTTCGCGGATTTGTCGACCGTTACACCCTCTATTTCTTTCTGGCTTATAAAGATCATAAATTTGTTAAACACAAATATTATTACACAGTTACTTTCATAATATAACAAAATTTCGCTGTATTAATGCTATTGATTGTATAAATATGAGCTTTATCTATATGTGATTGTATAAACATGGGTTTTAACTAAATGTAGCTTATATAAAAAAAATTTGATTATATAGATGTTGCACTATTCATATATTTCAGTCGGGTTGTAATTAGTTACACAATACCGACCCGCTTTAGTTGTTTACACAAATAGCCTTAGTGAAAATAGAGTAAGTAATTCAAAAATAATAAGATAGATATTAGGCCTGGGCATTCGGTTAACCATTCGGTTTTGGTTCGGTTGTGTTCGGTTTCGGTTAGTATGGATATAGTAATATAATAACCATTCGGATATTTTAGAAATTTCGGTTCGGTTCGGTTCGGTTGTTAACCGAATTAACCGATAATTCCTGTGAATTCAAACTCTTCCTGCTAACGTTAAAAGTCTTAAATTAAAACACCAAGTGAGTAAAAGGGAATGAAACGAAACATCCAAGTCTATCTACGAACTAAGTTGAGATAAGAGAAGAATGGCATAGTTCTAAGTTTGAAAAACAAAACAAAAGAAAATCTAAGTTTAAGCCGAGATAAGAGTGAGAGAAGAAGTAAAACAAAGTTGATCGGACCAAAGCTTTGCCATTCCCATGAAGTAAAGATTGCTGAGTCCTATTGTGTCCTCCAAAGCAACCAAGTAACCAAACATCTATTCAATTGAATATATAAAGTAAACATATAATCATATATCATATGTATAGATTCGGTTTTTTTGGGTTTATTTCGGTTATCGGTTAGTAACCGAAACCGAACCGAACCCGAATTTTGAGACATATAACAACCAATCGGTTATTTGAAGATAACCGAAACCGAACCGAAACCAAACCGATTCGGTTAATCGGTTCGGTTAATCGGTTATTGGTTATTTTGGCCAGGCCTAATAGATATAGTTGACATAGAAGTCATAAATTTTTACAAAAGGTAAAAGACTTGTTTCTCTTTATTTTTCGAATGATACTAATCTTTAGTTGATTGTGTTTTATAAGAGCAGTTTTAAATAAATTAATGTGACAAACAATTCATATCTTTTATATTTAACAAATAGTAGAAAAACGCCACGTATGTATTATTATCAAATTGACAAATATTAAATAGTTAGTTCAGTCTCAGTGGTGAATCATTTTATTCACTTCCTCTTATTTATCCAATCAAAACCTGCCATCTAATAAAAACTTATAAAATAAAAATTTAATATTATCTATATAAAAAACTAATAATATATCATTGAGTTTTGATTATACAAAATTATATATCGGTTTGAGTTTATTAAGATCTCAGTATAGCTTTTACAAACTAAAAAAAATTATAAAAAAAAAATCTAGAGTTTAAATTTTATAACAAAACAAAATTTTATGTTGGTTTAGAATTATAAACAAAATAGAATTTAAATTTTATAATTAATTATTTAATATATCAGTTTATATTTATGAATAAAAATGAAATAGAAATTATAATTAAATGAAATTATAAATCGAATTTATTAAAAAAGAGTTAGAGTTTATAAAATCAGTCAAATGAATGAAAAAGAGAAAAGAAAAAAATCTTTAAAACATTTTAGTTTTACACTAGTATTGGTGACTGTCGAGTGTACACATATTTCAAACAAAAAGTTTTCAACTTTTACTTGTCAAACTAATAAAAAAAACATATATGTGTAAGAGTGGACACCGACCTTCGTGTCAGTGTTACAGATTTCACAAAAAATATCTTTCTTTGTGTAGACGTTTCTTCTTTACTTGCCACCAGATATTATATATATTTTTTTTGGTCTTTACACCTAAACAAAAAAAAAAAATACAAAATATCTTCTCTTTTAGGCAAAGATATTTTTATTTTTCTTCATATCATTCACATTCATGTGCATGTACAAAGATATTTTGGTTTGTCGTAAGGTCAAACCAACAACACAAAGGCTCTTATTATGTTGTGTGATTGGGCTTAAAGCATCTTAAAACAAAGACACTTTTGAGAATCAAAGAAACCACTTGTAAAAAATAACTCTTTCCTTCCATACACGTGAGCCGAGTTGGGTCTTTTGATTATTTCCTAAAATATCTGTTAGGATCCTTAGTATTTTGCACTTTTTATACTTTTTACCCAAATGTTTCTAGAATTATCAGCTTATGTCACATGTCCCCTTTGCTTTTGCTTACATGTCCCTTTGCAGACACGACCCACCCATTGTCTATCCATCTATACACATTTCTTCTTCTTCTTCTTACCCTTTTTCATACGCAGCTCTTAAAAGAAGAAGTTTGTGTAATCATTGCTCAAAGTTTCTTCCTTTTCAGAATCTTTTGTTTTGTTTCTGCTTCTGACGATTATCTCTACGATCTCTCTCTCTTCGCCTACGTGAGTCTTGATTGTGTTTTAAACCCTTATTTGAATAAGGGTTCCTTTGATTCTCTATTCTTTTGGCTGATCTTGAATTGGATCTTCTTTCTTTGCTCTGATTTGGTACTTGTTGATCTGAAATTTGAAGTCTTTATGTGATTTTGATATGTTTCTCTGATCTCTTGATTGATTGGTTTTGATTTCTAGCAATCTCTACTTATAAATCTACAATCTTTAATCTGTAAATGTTCGAAAGATTCGATCTTTAATCTACTTCTGGACTTGCTTTTTATACAAAGTTTCTAGCTTTTGTTAGTTATATAATTTACTGTTGCAAGATTATGATATAAATGGACTAACCAAAAGGGTTTGATTCTTGATTAGTGAAAGGAGCTTGCTTTATTCAGTTCAGTGGTGACGGTTGAGCCAAAACATTGAGATTGGTTCAGTTTCTAAAGATGGGTTATATGTGTGACTTCTGTGGTGAGCAAAGATCAATGGTGTATTGTCGATCTGATGCAGCGTGTCTGTGCCTTTCTTGTGACCGTAATGTTCATTCTGCTAATGCTTTATCGAAACGTCATTCGCGGACTTTGATATGTGAGAGGTGTAATGCACAGCCTGCATCTGTTCGGTGTAGCGATGAGAGGGTTTCTCTATGTCAAAACTGTGATTGGGTTGGCCATGATGGCACAAATGCTACTACTACTTCACATCATAAAAGGCAAACCATCAACTGTTATTCTGGTTGCCCTTCGAGTGCTGAGCTTTCGTCGATATGGTCTTTCTGTTTGGATTTGAATATGTCTTCTGCTGGAGAGTCTGCGTGTGAACAAGGAATGGGTTTGATGACTATAGATGAAGTCCCTGGAGACAAATCATGTGTCCAAAATGTCAATGTAGATAAGCCTGGAACTAGTTCTGCTGCACAAGGTATGGATCGCTCTAGTGTTCCAGAAAATACATCATTGGCTAAGGTACTTTTAACATGATTTTCTTCGTATTCTCGTAGAATTTTTAACGCGACTGGCGTCTAAATGTTTCTTGTTATTGTATTGGTTTTAGGAGGTTGGAGTATGTGAAGATGACTTTAATGGAAATCTCAATATGGAAGAAGTCGACATGGCTCTTGAGAACTATGAAGAACTCTTTGGTGCAGCCTTCAACTCATCGAGATATCTCTTTGAACACGGTGGAATCGGAAGTCTGTTTGACAAAGATGAACCTCCTGAGGTTCTTTCAAGTTTTCAAACTTCTTCTTTTATCAGAGACTAGTATCACTGACGTTACAGATGATTTTTTAATGTGATCCTTATGCTATCTTGTATTTTTCTCAATTTAGGGCTCAATCCAAGGAAACTCAATGCAGCAGCCAGCCATGAGTAATAATGCATCTGCAGATGATTCGTTCATGACTTGTAGAACCGAGCCAATAATTTGCTATTCATCAAAGCCAGCTCATTCGAATATCTCCTTCTCTGGTGTCACTGGAGAAAGTAATGCTGGAGATTTCCAAGATTGTGGGGCATCAGCGATGAAGCAGCTTTCAAACGAGCCGCAACCATGGTGCCCTCCAACATCACAAGAAATAATTGCTTCCTCACATGCAACAACACGTAACAATGCTGTTATGCGTTACAAGGAAAAGAAGAAGGCTCGCAAGTAAGTATAAACCACAAGAAAAAGGAACTTTTATTCCTCATTCATCAGTGAAGGTTATTATTGCTAATGCTGTACATAATGTTGTATTAATAGGTTTGACAAGCGAGTGAGGTACGTCTCTAGGAAAGAAAGAGCTGATGTGAGACGGCGTGTGAAAGGACGGTTTGTCAAGTCAGGTGAAGCTTATGATTACGACCCGATGAGTCCAGCTAGAAGCTATTGAGGATACCACGAAACCCTGAAACAATGAAGAGTCAAAATGTGGGTATCTCATACAAACAGATGTAACTATTTGGCAGTGAGTGAAGCATTTTGGCAGCGGTTAATCCGGTGGAAAGGCCAATATTGGTTGGTTAGGAACATGAGTTTTCGGCCGGAAAAGAAAGCTTCATTGTTGCTTAGAAGCCATGCCTCTGCCTCTTTTTGCATAAGTTTGTTATCTCCTTCTGTCATTTGGCTGCTTCAGCATGACCTGACAGTAGTGAAAACTCTTCTACAAATTGAGTTTCATGATCCTTCAATTTTGTTCTATTGTAATTTGTGTAGCCATGGCAAAACAACGAATGTGTATATTTTTTAATGTCATAAATATTATTGTAGAAGATTATAGTATGATAAAGTATTGGTTGATGATACTAACAAGCGTATTTTCGAAAAGCTGATACTAACAAGAATGAAAGTTTTTGATAATTTTACGTTCCATGGTTTCACTATAAAAAAACTAAGTTCATTCATATAATTATATTGATCAGACAAAAATGCTTCCATCATGGTACAAAGACAAAAATTAAAGTTTGCTACTACTTTAAGCTCTTCAGTCTTCATAACTTTCATCTCCTGACAAACCGGCAAAATCATCTCCCTCGCTTGTTTCCTGCAGACAATTCAGTTTCAAGTTTATATCAGCATGGTGGTGGTTCCAGTTTTGTGGATAAAGAAAGAAGAGATACCTGTTTCTTGTCCCAGTCCTTCAGCTTTGGATTAGCTAACATGTAATTATCACGTAGAGGAGCCCAAGCAGGAGCTTCATCATCATTTGAGGATTTCTCAGCCTGCAACATCCGACAGAATCTCACTAGTGATTAACCGAGGTTACTTTTGATTTATAACTAACAGCTATCACTCATGAAGATGATTGGTTCAGTTATTTTCACTTAGGAGCCAGATCATAAGAAAATACCAACTTGCTCATACGTTCATCCAAATGTGACAGCTTTATAAGCACTAAAAATTGCCACTGGTAATTTACCAAGGATACTTTTGCTTTATCACTAACAGCAATCACACATTAAGGTGATTTGTTCCATTACTCTCTCTACATGAGACAGCTCAAGACAGAATACTAACTAGCTTATAACGTTCATCTAAAAGTGAATGTTAAACACTCGAGAGAAAGCATAAAGATATGGAGACTATGGCAAACCTTAGTATCTGTTTTTGTCTTCCCTAACTCAGAAAAGAATGCTTCTTTTCTTCGCTTCTTCAGCACTGATAGATGTTCCAACAGAATAAAACAGCCAGAATTAGAAATCTAAAACAAGACAGAGGATACACAAAGACTCATGCCAAAGATCAATATCTTAATCCTACCTTTAGCATCTTTAGCCCTTGAAGGATTCAAACCCTTCTGAGCATGTTGAGCTTTGTTTACCTATTTATAAACACAAACCTTTAAAATCAGAAGAATCACTCCCAAAGAATAATAAACAACCCAAAAACGACATAGAACCAAACTTACAGCATTAAAAAGCTTGACCACTGTGATTCCAAGAGTTCATGAGGAGAGGAAAAATTGAATCAGTCTCAAAAGCCAAACACCAACAAAAATCTCAAAAAGAGAGAGTTAACACTGAAGCAACAATACCTCCTTTAGTGGCAACACCAATAAGAATCTTTTCATTAGCATCCAAATAACTTCCAGGTTTAACATGTCCTTTCTCAGCAATCTTAGAAAAAAGCAATTATTACAATAAATCATCATCACAAGCATGACACACACACACAAGAACACAAAAGAACAATGAATACAAACTCATACCAAATGTTTAGCCTTTTTTGCTTGACCTTTAGCTTTCTTCTCAGCATCTTCTTCAGCTAGCTTCTCTGCTATAAGATGCTTATGTGCTGATAAAACTGGACCCTGTTACACACACAACACAAACACACTATTCAACACTTTACCCCAAAATCAAACTCAGTTTCAAAAGAATCCAGTTCAAAAATCTCACCAACACATCATCTCCTTTAGTCTTCTTCATAATAGCTTTAAAAGCGATTTTAAAAGCATTACATCCATCAGTAGCAAACTTAGTAACTCCAGATTCAATCTCTCCATGATCTTCACCATCTGAATGCTCATCTCTATCTGAATCATCATCTTCTTCAATTACATCGTAATTTGGTCCCATGTTCGCATCAGAGAAGATCTTCTCACGAATTGTTACTTCTGGTTGCTTCTTCGCTTCATCTTCTTCTTCATCGTCATCGGAATTGTATTCTCGTGCTCTCTTCTGAAAAAGCTTTTGATTCTTCATTGTAACTTTAAGCCTATCGGAAGTAGAAGGTTTCGATTTTAACTTTTTGTTCCTCGCCGCTTTGGTACCTTTCTTTACGCCGACTCTTCTCTTTCTAGAACCTCTCTCTGCCATAGCTGTGTGAGCTTCTTCTCCGGTAGACATGGTTCCGTCGATAAATTTGAGTTTTCACGGCGGCGAGAGTTTTTGTGAGAGAAGAAGAGAGGAGATATAGGGTTTTGTAATCCCCTTTCTTTCAAAACCTTGCTTCGACGAGAAAAAATGTTCTCGGATTTTGATTTCCGGTTAAGTTCGGTTTATTAAATGGATTCTGGTTTGAATTTGACATTTGGGTTTGGGTTCATGATCCCAATTTTGTACACCAACTCGCATAATCGACTATATGGCTGCAAATGGTTGTACAATTGAAGAAGAGATTGAAGAAGTTAGAAAATATCAATTTTCATCAGTTGAGTTAAAAATATTGCAAATATTGAAAAATTGAATAATTTATAATAGAAAAATGTTCAGTTTGTTCATTCACAATTTTGGAGTTGAATGATGTTGTTCAGCTTAATATTTTTAAACTATTTAATTTTTTTAACCATTTGTAGCCTATGTATTAACGAACAGTACTCGTCGAGGTATTTGTACAAACAGATATAGTCTATGTAATTGAAAAAACTATCAAAAAAAAATCTAGAAAACAAACTATATAGTAAAATAACTTTTCTATGATATGATTGGAGTTAAAAAAAAATCAATTTAGATAGTCATGTCTTACTTAGGTGGTAATTAGATCAACGCGTAATTGCTTCATAAAAAGTTTCTATCAATATTCACTATGAGTGGTTTGGTAACTATCATGAGATTTATGCATACTATATAATAAGTAAGAAGTATAAAGACCAATTTGGTATTTCTAGAAGCCATAAGCTCTAAGGAAAAATTGTGGTTCTTTCAAATGGACACACCAACCTCCAATCCATCATACATATTAAACAACTCAAATGGAAGAGACAACGAGTATATATTTTAAAAACTTTATAATTTAGAATATTTTTAGATACTACAGCTAAAATTTAATAATTGAATTTTTGACTTTACACATTCAGTTTTCCACAACACCAAAATAGCATTTTGGATTTTTCTCTTTCTTCTCCTAATCCTCACATGTTCTCTCTTTTGAGTTTATAATTAATTTGTTTAATTTGAGGAAGTATATATAATTATCTAATAGTGAATATTATTATCATAATACCATATATACATATTTATATTCATTACAGAACATATTTATCAATTGTACGCTTTCACATTACTAACTGTTTTTTATGCTTTCTGTTGATTACAAAATTGATTAGTTACATCTGTATCTTTAGTTTTGTGACTATAAATATTTAGCTGTAATTTTTTTTGGTATGGCTGTAGATTTGTTTGTTGTATTATTTTGATGGTAGAAATTAAAATTTTGAAATGATTAAAATTATGTGCTTTAGAAAAAATATTTTTTACGTCCAAAAACATAATTAAGAAAATGTGTTAGCTGTGAATTTTTTTTAAAAAAGAAGCTAAAATAGCTGATATTTCTGATATTTTTTGCTTCGTAAAGTTTCTTTTAGGCACTTGCCAATCAAACTTTATGAGCATGGCTAGTGTTGATGTGTTTAGTGAAAAATATATTTTAAATCTTTTTTAAAGCTTTCTGATGACTCTAGAGAAATCAATTATATGGGCTTGGTTTCTTTGTTTTCTAGTATCAATATTCAAGCTTTGTTCATTTGGATTTGTATTTTACTTCGTAATTTTCTAGATGAAATTTCAAAAAAACTTCTTTTCATATACCATTTTTAAAAAATACACTGTCTTTAAATCACATCAAAAAACCACTAAAATTTTGAAATTCATCAAGAAATGTGTGTAAAATTATATAAATTTACACAAGTTACATTTATATGTGTATAAAATTATATATAGATATATTATAAACACCATATAAATAAATTTTAAATATTTTAAAATCATTTAAAAACTTTATAAAAATCTTTAAAAATCTTTTAAAAACCTTGTAAACCTAGTTTAATACCTTTTAAAACCTTATAAGTATTTCGATCGAGTCTCCAAGTAGTTGTTATTGTTTAGAAGTATCTACAAAATCATATAAATTTTTATAATGTTTCAAATTTAAAAAAAAATATTTTTGAAAATTGATAGATAAAAATAATATTTTTGAAAAAGGGTATATTAAAAGGGGCATTTTTCAATAGTATCTTTTTATTTAATATGTGATACAACTGTTCTAATAAAAAAAATTCTTAAATTTCCCAAAAGGGGTATTTTTAATAAATTCTCAAATTTTATTAACGCATTTAAAATATTTATGTTTTCCTTTGAAATGGACACACCAACTTCCAACCAATCATATTATATTAAATACTGTAAGTCAAGATAGAACCAACAACGAATATATACATAATTAAAATATACAGATTTGCTTAAATAAGTTTTACATGTGCAATTAAATCTTCCTTAAAAATACATTAAAAAAGATTTGAAGTACAGATCACATAGCCGTCGTGTTAGCTCTCTCTTCATCGTAGTTATCGTCGCTGATTCACCCAAGACAACAACAACAACAACAACATCACAAGAAAGCTTCCTCTTTTATAGGAACCCTCTCCTTCTCTGTTTCTCTCTGTCTCTCCTCTTCCAGTTATATTGTCATTTTCACAACGCCAACTCTCTTCTCCCCATTCGTCGCTCTGTTCTGGAATTGAAGAATCAGGTAAACGATCCCCACAGATCTCTGTCTCTATCATTTGATCTTATTCATGCTCATAATGGATCTGACTCTTAATGAGATTGGTCCCTTGTTGACTTTTATGGCTTTTGAACACCATTTTGTAGATTGATTAGAGCTATGGCCAATACAGCAGATTCTGTGAATCCGAAAGGTAACAACACTCTTTCAATGGTGAAACTGAAGTTGAAAGATCAAAACTTTTTGAGTATATGAATGTGTTTGGTTGTTGAAAAACAGATGTTTGCATTGTGGGTGTTGCACGTACTCCAATGGGTGGCTTTCTTGGATCTCTTTCATCTTTACCTGCAACAAAGCTTGGATCTTTAGCTATTGCAGGTAAATAACAGATCTTTCTTCTGTGTAAAGTCTTTAGCTTTATGTATAATTGACGTGCCCTGTGTTGGTTTTTATTGTTTCAGCTGCTCTGAAGAGAGCTAATGTTGATCCAGCTCTTGTTCAAGAAGTTGTATTTGGGAATGTTCTTAGTGCTAATTTGGGTCAAGCTCCTGCTCGTCAGGCTGCTTTAGGTGCAGGGATCCCTAACTCTGTTATCTGTACCACTGTCAACAAGGTTTGTGCATCAGGCATGAAAGGTGAGAACTTTGGGACATTTGGGGCTCTGTTTTTTAGAGTTTGGATTTGATTCTTATAACAATGTTTTCCGGGCTTGTTGGGTGGTTTTCAGCGGTAATGATTGCTGCTCAGAGTATTCAGTTAGGGATCAATGACGTAGTTGTGGCTGGTGGCATGGAAAGCATGTCTAATACACCAAAATATTTGGCAGAAGCGAGGTAGTGATGTGGTTTTACGCAATCGTTTGGTCTTTTGTACTATATGCATCATTGTTTCTTATTTAACTTTTTGATGCAGGAAAGGATCTCGATTTGGTCATGATTCTATAGTAGATGGAATGCTAAAGGATGGACTATGGGATGTCTATAACGACTGTGGGATGGGAAGTTGTGCAGAATTGTGCGCTGAGAAGTTTCAGATAACGAGGGAACAGCAAGTAAGTTTGCTCCTTAATGATATTTGGATTAACAATCATTGATGTAATTTGTAGATACTCAGCATAGACCTTCTGTATTATTTCTTGTTCTTGATGCCTTGATAATTAGCCGTGATAGTGTACCACTAACTCCGAAATTGTGAACTACATCGAAATGGTTAGTTAGGCTCATTATTTATGGTTAACTCATTGATTAGTGTCTTTCTGGTGATTATGCAGGATGACTATGCAGTTCAGAGTTTTGAGCGTGGTATTGCTGCCCAGGAAGCTGGGGCCTTCACATGGGAAATTGTCCCGGTTAGTATGTTTTTGTATCGTTTGGGTTAGGGCGTTATACTTGGTGAATATACACTAAGGTAATTGGTTATGCAGGTTGAAGTTTCTGGAGGAAGAGGTAGGCCATCAACCATTGTTGACAAGGACGAAGGTCTTGGAAAGGTGATTTTTATCCCCTTTTGGTTGTAGATTATGCATTAATACGCCAGTGAACCTGAGCTTCTGCTTTTTCATGTTACATTCACCTGTTGCATACATTTTTTCTTTTCTAGTGGAACTAAGGTAAACCGTAGAGTATTTCTATCGGCTACTTTTGAAGAAACTTTATCCATGTTCTTGTTTGCCAGTCATAAATATTTAGTCATGTGTATTTTTTAGTGTATGAAGCATTACACATTACGAAATGAACCTAATGGTTAGATAACTCCATAAAATGAGATCTAATTTATTATAATTTGCTTCGTGCACGATGTCTCAATGTCTCAGTTTGATGCTGCCAAGTTGAGGAAACTCCGTCCTAGTTTCAAGGAGAATGGAGGCACTGTTACAGCTGGAAATGCATCTAGCATAAGGTCCTTTTCCCATATGTTCATCTATATATATTCTCATCTCTTTGAGAACCAATGGTGACCTATGAAATAAATCCTGGTTGGACTTGCAACTTCTCTTTTTCTTAGTAAAATTTGCCTCTTTTCAACAGTGATGGTGCAGCTGCTCTTGTCCTCGTGAGTGGAGCGAAGGCGCTTCAGCTAGGACTTCAAGTACTCGCAAAAATTAAAGGTTATGGTGATGCAGCTCAGGTATGTTACTTATAATCTCGCCTTTCCTTCTCAAATACAACAATTTTTTTTATATCAAATTCAATTCACTAAGTGAAATCCAAACCCTGCAGGAACCGGAGTTTTTCACTACTGCTCCTGCTCTTGCGATACCAAAAGCTATTGCACATGCTGGTTTGGAATCTTCTCAAGTTGATTACTATGAGATTAATGAAGCATTTGCAGTAAGAATACAAAACTTCTTCCCCTAAAGAATAGAAAATATTTGCGAAGGCTAATTTTGGCTCAACTGCCTATTTTCCCAGGTTGTAGCACTAGCTAATCAAAAGCTACTTGCGATTAGTCCGGTAAGTCTCTTGAAAACATCATCTTCTCAGTCAACTTACTCAAGTGGTTTCATAAACATTACTCTTCGCCTTAACAGGAGAAGGTGAATGTAAATGGAGGAGCTGTCTCTTTAGGACATCCTCTAGGCTGCAGTGGCGCCCGTATTCTAATCACATTGCTTGGGATACTCAAGAAGAGAAACGGAAAGTACGGTGTGGGTGGAGTGTGCAACGGAGGCGGAGGTGCTTCTGCTCTTGTTCTTGAACTCCTTTGATGCATTATGAATTTAGGTAACGCACATTCTGTGTAGTTTTTATAGATCGACGACATAAAATGCAAGAAAGGAACTCATGATCTCGTCCCATGTGTGTGTTTTCTTTCCCTTAATTGGTAAACTGAATAGATGGCTCTGTCTCTCTTCCAACTACCAAGAGTCACCAACTGCACTTTAAGTTTTATGTAAGTTGGTCTCTCAATAAAGGAGAGTGATTGTCAATGTTGTTAAGTCTATTTATTTATATGAACTCGGGTTCTATTTTTTTTCTTTACTTGTGACAGTCAGTTCTAAATTATGGACCATTTTATCGTAGTTAATGATTTATCCTTGTGTACTGCTGGAAAATAACATGCATTTGATGGGTAAATTTTAAGTACACATTGTGTATGTATGGCAAGAAAAAACAAAATTGGTCATTTCTGTAAAGGCACAAGCCTCTGCACACTTGACTCAGCACGGCACTTTGAGAAAAAAAAGAGACTTTATTAAGAGACTCAATGAATATTTTCTCTATACAAAAGCTTTCTACTCGGAGCTCACTCTGTGATATCTCTTCCAAAAAGTGTACTGATTGCCTTCCCGGGATCGCTTTGTTTGATAAGAGATTCACCGACTAGAACCTAATAACAGAAAAAGAAAATCACATGGGAGCTAGGACTAAGTGAATTTATCAGCATTTTGAGCAATGTTATCTTTAACCATAAAGTATGTGAAAGCTTACTGCTTTGACGCCGGCTTCTTGTACAAAGGCGATATCTTCGGGAGTGAATAACCCAGATTCTCCAACCACCTAACGTGTAAAGACAAGTTGAGGATAGACAAACTTTAAGTGAGTTGTGTGTATGCATTGTATGGTGGTAAGAGAAACAGGAAATGTGAATACTACTTACGAGGATGTCTTTTTGACGGATCAGTTCGCCACGCTCTCCTTCAAGTAGCTTCTTTGTGATACCAAGATCTACCTCAAATGTTTCTGAAAGATAGGGTTGTAAAACAGATTAAGATGGATTGTATCTCTAACTTTGAAGGAGGTCTTGTTCAAGCGTTTACCAAGATTACGGTTATTGATGCCAATGAGCTCGACTCCATCAATTGCAAGAACACGATCCATCTCCCTTTCATCATGAACCTAGTGACAATAATAACCAAGAATATCAGGAAAACATTAATTGGGGTTACGAAGAGGCAGAAGCATTAGTTGAAGCATAAGTAAAAGTGGCTCCCTGAGGATACACATACAAACCTCCACAAGTGTAGCCATTCCAAGTATTTTGCAAATCTTAATCATGTATTTGATGTCAAGGTCAGGTAACACAGAAGCGATCAACAGAACTGCATCTGCGCCCTTGCTTCTACCATAGTATATCTGCCACGCCTCAACAATGAACTCTTTCAATAGCAAAGGGCACTGCAAGTTTTGTGACAAGACATCAGAACTTTGCCTGTCACTATTGAATGACAAAGTATCCGAACAGGATTATACAGAGAAACCAGAAAAAGGGAAAGCAAGAACCTTTACACCAGCTTCCCTTATAGCTTGCAGGTTCTCATAGCTTCCCTATATGAAAACAGATTATGGCTTCATTACGAACAAGTACTTCATACTTAAGTTGATCTCAAAGTTCTTTACAGCATTACCTTGAAGTATTTGTCATCTGTCAAAACACTTAGACATGCTGCTCCACCCTTCTCATAAGCTTGCGCAATTTCTACCTAAGATATCAAGCCTTCAGACTTAATACTTTCAACCCTAAAACTTATTCACATTGACAGGATGGGAAGAACGAGGTGAGTTCTTACAGGGTTAAAATCTTCTCTTATGATTCCTTTGCTTGGTGAAGCTTTCTTAACCTCAGCTATTAAACCAGGCAACCCAGTTCTTTGATGAGCAGATCTAAGAGCACCAACAAAGTCTATAGCAGGAGGAACATTATCAAGAGCCTTCTTCAAAGTATAAAGTGGCTTTCTCTCTTTCATCTATAAATATAGCCACCTTTCAGAATCAAACCAACTCAAAAAACATAAAAGAACATAAACAAAGAACCACAGTCTCCTAATACCTGAGCAACTTCTTTATCCTTGTGCCACACAATCTCTTCCAAGATATTACGAGGCGTGTTTCCCTCGTTCTGAAGGCGAAATTCAAAAGGTCCAACGTAATGCAAAGGAGGTCCAGTAGGTGGTCTTCTCCTTATTCTAATACCCTGACTCTCAACTACTTCATTCTGATACATATTCACTTCTTGCTCACTCACTTTACCCTCCAATACTGAATCAGAACCTTCTGTGATTCCAGACTAACCAAAAAAAACAAAAAGCTACTTCATTTCTCAACACAATTCACATTTACTTTCTTCAATACATCACAGATTCTCAAGTTCACAAGTCTTCAATGTTCCAAAAACGTTTCCAAGATTCTGACTTTTTTAATCCCAACTCCAGAAGCTAAGAAAGCTATTCATACCAACTCGATTTCATAGATTCAGCTTAAGAAATTTACGAAATCGCAACTAAGAAGATGAAAAATGAAACCTTTTGAGCACGAAGAGGAACGCAAGAAGAGGGTCTGATAAGTCTATTGTGGAGGTTAAACGTAGAGAGCCGCCGTGTAATAGCGGAGGAGGGAAATGGCTGAAGGGTTAAACAAAGTCCTTCCATTTTTTCTTAAGTCTTTCTCCGTTAGCTCTCTCGCCGGCGATGTTATATGTTGAGTGGAGGAGATAGTTTTGCATAGTACCCAAACGCCGCATCACATAAAGATATTTTTCTTATTTGTTATTTCTGTATTTTACTAATGGTTGCATAATTTTTTTTCTTTTAATTACAAAAACACATAATAATAAAAAATAATTCAATTTATTCAACGAATATAATAAAAATCCAACATATTTGATACTTTGATACTATAGAATGGTTTCGATTTTTGATTTTGATCATGCAGTTTGAGAGTTTTCAAATGATTTTGGGTCATTGATTTTAAATTTTAAATTTTATAATAATAGAATCTCGTATCATTTTCGAAAAATCATCAAAATGGGTTTATGGATTTTAATTAAAAAAAAATAAAACACTCTCAAAATCTAGATTCCCTAGTATTTTGATTGGATAATTAAATAGTTTTTGAAAAACAAAAGCCAAAAACCATCATTATACACTAGAATTATTCAAGGCCAATATCTAAAAAATTAAAAACCAAAATCCAAAATCTAAATACCAATTTAAAAACTACCAACATTCATGTTCCATAGGGATGGGCAAAAAAACCTAACCGAAATAATTGGTTTAGTTTGGATATGGTTAAGTCTAAATATCCATTTGGTTTTTATTTTGATTAAACTTTTGGTTTATGTCTGGTGTGGTTAAAATCTGTAAAATTGAATGGGGGTTTTTTTTTTTAATAATTTTTTTTTGAATAGTTATATATAATTATATTTTCTGTTTCATACTTTATCTTAATAATTTTTTTTCTATAAATTATCATTAAACATTTTTTTATTGTACTTATAGTTATTGATCTTTTAGTCATAAAAAATCTATCGAATTATAAAATTCTAACTCTAAGTTATATTCCCTAACCTATATATATTCAAAATTGCTTGTGCATTATTTATTTTTCTTTTCTCTCTCTTCGTCTTTATATGTTATTCTCAATTGATCATCCATTATAAAAATAAATACAAGTTATTTTAAGGGTTTTCTTCCAATAGCTTTTAAATATTAAAACTTGAATTTAAATTAAAAATTTAAGTTTTTTTTTTGTTTTAATCGCTGGTTGAACTTTATTAAGAAAATGTAAGAGATCCAAGATCCCAAAACAATGAACAAACTCAAACATACCAGAGCAAATAAACCAACAATTGCCCAAAGAGCCAAAGATAAGAAAATCAACCCCCTCTTCTATCTTTGTCAATACGATCTTGTAGCCAACCTGCCCCGTGGACCCCATAGCAATCGTTCACCGATCGCACGTTCAATATCTTTGAGCTCGTGCGCAAACGATCAGTGTCACACAAGAAATCTTCTATGACGACTACATCATGACGACTATCTTTCACATATGTTGCTGCCATGACCTCACCATTTAACAATCCTGCAGATCATGTAGACTAAATTTAGATTCTATTTATGTTATTGATATTTAAATTTATGCTTATTTTTAATTTATTTGTCAATTTATATTTATGGAATAACTGTTAAAAATTTGAACCAAACCGAAACATAACCAAATCATAATACATATGATTTTTGTATGATTTTATTTTTACAAAACCAAAAAAACCTTAAACCGAACGCCCACCCCTAGCTCCAGTGGCTACCTACAACAATTACTCACATGTAGTTACTAACCATATTTTACTATCTACGTTTTTCAAAAAATGGTCATAAATCTAGAGGAGTTGAGGCGAATGAAACACCATTATGATCCCAAATGAAGTAAAAATAACATCATGTGATTTTACAGTGTAGTTTTTTTCTTGATTACACGAAATATATTTTTTAAGATTGTAATTTTGTTTATGCAGATAAACTCAAATCTTTCACAGATTATGTACACTATTTTTTGAAAAATAGATTAATCGTCATTTACAATACTATACCTCTGTAAATCTTACAACCACTCTATTTTTTGTTCACATCATTATCACTTTTTTTAGGGGTGTTTTAAAAATCCATACCAAAATAAGACAAAAATTAAGAAAGTATACTTGATAACTACAAAATTAGATATCACAACTACCACTGCTTGAAGTTACACTACTAACCCTACTCACACTTAAAGCAATATCTTCGAAAACTTAGTATCCTATAATATCTATTGCTGTCAGATTATTATAATTAATGGGTTCTGACTTGTTCAGGTGGCGCCGTCCTTGGGGAAAGGTTTGCAAGATTTTTGGCCAAAAGGTAATGATGGGAATTGATACGGTAGAAGATAGGCTATTCTGCAGCTTATTTATTAGATGGGTAAGAGGGTTGCCTACACAACTACGGTTTCACACAACTAACATCATTACTCGTTTTCGCCATTAAAGCAAAAGACAGAAGATAGTCACAGAGAAGAACAGATCGGGTAAGATTTATGTATGACGGCGATTTATTATTCACTTTGCTACGGAGTATTCAATGCTGTCTACTTTAACCGGCGATTAGGTTATAATCTGGATAACTTTTTCAGGACCATGGTAACTAATGTTTTAAGTGTTTATTTTTCAGGGCTACAATGGCGTTAGTAGTGAGGATTGTTCGGGGAGAATGGCGTTTAGACAAAGAAGGTAATTTTGAGCATGTCGCTGAACACGGTGGTTTCTGTTTAGCCGTTCGCGTGAGAGAACGGGATGATCTGAAAACGGTGACCAAAGCGGTACGTACACGGCTGTTACTAAACAAAGACGACAAACTGGAGATTTCCTACCAGTGGCTGAAATGGATGATGGGCCCAGAGTGGAAGAGAGCCGATCCTATCGAAATCAAAACAGACGAAGAGATGGCCCTATTTATGGCGATAAGAGCAGACTTAGAAGAGATGTTTCTTAGAACAAAAGTTACACCCACGACTCAGGGTCACAACGTCACACAACCAGATCCACAACCAAGGCCTTTCAACACTCCAGGGCGGACGTCGGCAGAGATTTCCGACAAATACTGGAACAGTGCTGAAACACAAGCTGTGTGGAACAGTGTGGTAACTAAGAAGTTACTTGGCAAAACCTCAGCTGATAACGAAATAGCCCCTAACAAGGGCCCAGGCCCGTACGGCCCATTACCAAACACGACTACGGGGATAAGAATTACAAGGCCACAGCAGGAGGAAACAAGACATATTTCGCCAACCCGAGTTTCTGCCGATGAACAGAATGGTTCAAGCAACCAACGTGCCACGGCTGCCGAGAAGGGTAAAGAGAAGATGCGGTTCGACGATATCGTCACAGATGAGGATTACCAAATCTTCAAAAAGCAATACAAAGCGGAGATGTGGAGGGAAGTTTGTGTGACCCATATATGCCTGGGAACCGGTCAGACGGGAGGTGATGAGTACGGAATCAAAACAGCTAGGGCGTTGGATTTTGGGACGGGAGAAAACCTTACTCCCACGAACAGAAGCAGGATAGACCTAAATCTGGCTGGAAGAATTGGTGAAAGTAGCCTAAACGTCGTAACAGTCTCCTCAAGTGATTCCGCTTTTGTTCCGCCCACTACTCCGTCTTCCAGTGTTGCATTCTCAATGGACGACCTAACTTCGGATCCAGATGAAGACGATTTCATGGGTATGATAACCAAATTTTTATAGTTGTAACTAATGTTTTATAGATATCAAGGTGACGGTAACTAAATTTTTATAGGAATAATATTTAAATTTTGTTAATCTGATTATATGGGTAACAAATTTTAAAGACAATATCTGATTTTGCAGAAGATAGCTTGATTGCTCATTACTACTCAGAGTCAGAAGGGGCACTGTGTGATAATCCGGAGGAAACTACACAAGCGGGTGGATATGGGGACAAAGGAAAGGGTATCTTGATAGAACAAGAAGCACTAGATGTTACCCCGCTAACACGTACGTTAGCGACTAGAACACCTGTTATGCATATAGCTCGCGAGAGGGTCCGGGATACACCGGTTCCGACGGTACTGTACGACATGGATGCACCACCTTATTTTGATGACCCGGGCGAAGAAGGTAAATATATATATATATATATATATATATAGCGCTATTTATGGGTTTTTAACACATCGTGTACCCTTATCAAAATAACTTGTAACTTAAGAAGATAATAACCCGGTTATCAAATTTAGTAGTTTTTTAAGCACTAAAACATTAGTTATACGATCTATTTCAAATTAAAGAGGTTTCACAATACCAGTACACTAACCCAAACATTGACTATTGCAGATTTACTACAGAGAGCACTGCGAGATGCAGACTACGAAGGGGATGATGTTTTTGTGGGAAGAATGTTCAAAGATAAAGAAGACTGTACAACGAAGCTGGCAATCCATGCCATAAGGAGAAAGTTCCATTTCATACTCGCCAAGTCTACAGCCGACATCGTGGTTGCAGTGTGCGTTAGTCACACATGCCCATGGAGGGTATATGCAACAAAGCTGTCAGAGAGTGAAAGATTCGAAATCCGAACGGTGATTCTCCATCACACATGTAGTGTTGATGCTAGAGGAGACTTCCACAAGATGGCATCAACGGCAGTGATTGGCAAGCTCATGCGTACCAAGTACTTGGGGGTTGGACGAGGACCACGACCTAGTGAGCTAAGGAAGATTCTTAGGCAAGAATTCAGTCTAAACGTATCTTACTGGAAAGCCTGGCGGGCAAGGGAAATTGCGATGGACAACGCGATGGGTTCTGCCATGGGGAGCTACGCATTAATCCAACCTTACTTCAAACGTCTGTTGGAAAGTAACCCAAATTCACTGGTCTATTTGGAGACAAGTAAGGATAGAGAGGGAGTAGAACGATTCAAGTATCTCTTCTTAGCACTGGCAGCTTGTATAAAGGGGTTTTCGTTCATGCGGAAGGTAATAGTAATCGACGGGACGCATCTTCGAGGTCGGTATGGGGGATGTCTCATTGCAGCTAGCGCACAAGATGCGAATTTCCAGATATACCCGATTGCTTTTGGTATAGTTAACAGTGAAAATGATGACGCTTGGACCTGGTTCATGGAAAAGCTTTCTGAGGCAATTCCGGACGACCCTGACCTGGTTATCGTATCGGATCGACATTCATCGATCTACTCCAGCATTCGCAAGGTAACTTCCGAACTCCCAAAATTATAAGGTTAATTTATCTCCTAATTATGATATTATCTAACATAGGAGTTATGATTAAGTCTTCCAAATCGTTATTGAATATTTTATGGAAGATTGTTTAAAGTAGTCTATTGCTAGAATGTCTATCTAATGCCTTAATAAATTAAGCGAACCTAATAATAAGTGTAACAATCTATTTTGATGAGAGTTATGTTAGCGGTCTACCATTAACAGAATATATGGTAATTGATAGTAGGGTAACTCCCTTATAGGATAACTATGTTCTTATTGGTTTAATCAGTGTTTACCTGATTACCGTATAACGTCTGATTATTCTTGCTAAGATCAATCTCCCTAATGATTACATGTCGCATTAAACATTTGCAGGTTTATCCGATGGCATCACATGCTGCCTGTGTAGTGCACCTAAAGAGAAACATTGTGGATATATTTAAATCCGAACCACTCAGCTGCCTTGTTTCAGCCGCCGCCAGAGCGTACCGTCTGAGCGATTTCAACAAGCTGTTTGCAGAAATAAAGTCAACATGCGGACCGTGTGCAGACTACCTAACGGGAATCGGGTTTGAGCATTGGACAAGATCTCATTTTGTAGGCGACAGGTACAACGTCATGACCAACAACATTGCAGAATCGCTAAACAATGTACTAACAATGGCAAGAGACTACCCGGTAATCTCTATAATGGAAACAATCCGCACAACACTGGTGACGTGGTTTGCATTGAGACGTGAAGCAGCGAGAGTAGAAGAGAACATATTACCCCCTAAGGTTAATGATATGGTCATCGAGAACTATGAGAAGGGATCTAGTTTCATGGTTATGAAGGTAGGAGATGGGGTGTATGAAGTACATGATGCTAAAGATTCAGCATTTTCAATCAACCTCTGGGAACGGACGTGTACTTGTAGAGAGTTCTAGATACTGACAATCCCTTGCCCCCATGCTATTGCTGCTGCGGTAAAAGAGGGAGTTAGGGTGGACACCTTGGTGGGAGTTTCTCATACAGTCCCTACTCTAAGATTCTGTTACGGGGAGATGATTATGCCAGTTCCTGACATGGAAACATTAGCACCTTCTCCTAGCGACATAGGTGGTGGTAAGTTAGCACCTCCTTTTGTAAAAAGGGCGCCAGGTCGCCCAAGAAAAAGACGTCTTTTCTCAAGGGGAGAATTCAGGGTAATAATAGATCATGTATCAAATCCGTTAGTATTTTAATAGTTGGTTATTGCCTAAATTTTAACATAGCAGCTAAACTGAAAATGTTTGGTAAACATTTTGGCACAGAGAACATCACGAAGAAGGTGCACCAGATGCCGTTCACTAGGTCACAACAGGGCAACTTGTAGGGGCCCGGTTGAGGTAAAAATAATTTGTTAAGGTGCTTGGCAATTGATGATGTTAAAGGTTCCTAACTTTGTTTTAAAATGCAGGGGCCGGAAGGTTAGGAGAAGGCCGGCAGTTTGTTTTTTGGCGTAGGGTTGACCAAGCATGTGTAATACTAATGGTGTGGAAGATGGTACGAGGAGTAGGGGACAGAATTTTCATTGTACATAGTAACGGAACTGTTACCCGTTAAATGTTTAATTATCTGTAAGCACCCAGAAAGGGTTAAGTACAACTTTGTGTTTAGCTAAACAATGTTTAGACTATAACATTGTTTTGCTAAACAATTTATATATAATTTATGGAAAAGACTTGGTCCCCATTTGACGTTGTCCATTCGATATGCTCTAAATTACCAACTAATACGCTGTTGGTCTAACAAATATTGGTCCATCGACGAAACCAAAGTTGTATAACAAAACAAATAATTGTAATCTTAACCTGTTAAATAGCAAATCTATACTATTAAAAGGGGAGCACTAATCTTTGTTACCAAACAGACTTAAAAAAAATATATTAAAAAAAATGTGATTGCAAACCTGTTGTCAAACACATTGAAAGACAGCAAAAAATTATAATTAAATAAATTAAAAATAAAAACCAAAATTAGAAATTATCTATATTTATGGAAACCATGTTTGTTACCATAAAAAGTAGAAAATATTTAATTCGAAATTAAACATATTTAATATTAATTATACACTTTCAGATATTTTTGATAACATTAGTTAATAATTAATGAAATGTAATAAAAATCATTATTTAAATGATAGTTTAGGAAAAAAAATATGTTAGAATAGGAAATAAGCAACTAATCAAATTTTATATAGCATAAAATGAGCAGAAATATACAACAAATTTTTATTATATCATCAAATTTAAAAAAAACTATAAATTTTAAACAGATAAAAAAATGTTTAAATTAAAAATCTGAAAATAAGTCAATAGATTTTTTTTTTTGCTAAAATATAGCGAATAAACATTTCCTATCATATAAAATCTCTTAAACTAATATAATTTCCTACTTGCAAAGGACTTATATAATTTCGTACTTGAGA
This sequence comes from Capsella bursa-pastoris, assembly GCA_036452645.1. Lineage (NCBI taxonomy): Eukaryota > Viridiplantae > Streptophyta > Magnoliopsida > Brassicales > Brassicaceae > Capsella > Capsella bursa-pastoris. The sequence continues at coordinate 9,937,244 of CP144198.1, read as the reverse complement.
AATAAAAATCAACCAAAACTGTGGAGAAACAAACCGTAAAAATATGTCATATTAATTATAAAAATATTGATCGATCCTATAATTTAGGAAACTAATAGACTTAACTAATTAGTGTAGATTCATCGGTTAAAATTTCAATTTATTAAAATCTTAACAATAAAATCTAAACCGATCGATATTAAATCTATATATTGAAATATATTCTAGCTGATCAGTCTAAGTTAAGTTTCAAAATATGAGTGAAATCGTAAATATATTAAACAATCATAAAACGAACCTAAACCAAACCAGTATAAATTTTGATTTTGAAAGTTATACCAAATAAATATCTACAACATTATCCACCATATGGGTGTGATTCCGAACCATTCTTGAGAGACTATGTGACATAAATTTTCGATAACGGACTTGAATAAAAAACGTTGGTAGTGATATTTAATTTGTAAAATAAAATCATCTAAACTTTTTTTAATAATACGAAAAAGTAACAAGACCAAATTTACTAATTTGGATATTTAAATTCAATTTTGACTTTCAAATATCAATTTACGGGTACAATACAGAAACATAAAATTTAAATAGCTAAAATCTCCTATTTATTTTAAATATTGAAACATGAAATAATATGTACATGAAAAGAGTGGATAATTCAGAAAATAATAAAAAATATTATCTAAAGTAATGCTGGTAAAATACGAGGCATAAATTTGGGATAACACAAATTCAACTAAGGGAGATACGTAGATACTATTTACTCAGGTGAATTTCGAAAATGGGTTTTTTTTGCGGGTTAAAATATTTTAGTTCGTTGGAGGCCAGACATAGCGGACGAGTTTGACTCGCTTGACAACTGTATTTAGGTCATTTGTTTCAAGAAATTTTAATATTTTTTTGTTGTTTTTACCTGGTTTGATAGCTCACGATTTATATAGAAATCTAGATTATCACTAATCCGGTTTACACTTGATCCGGGTCAAATATCATGTCGATCTAAAGGGATTATTATTTCAAACATTAAAAAATTTGAAGAAAGCAAAGCAAACATGTGACTCCGAATTTCTTACCTATTTTTTTATATGTTAGACTAAAATATATAATCTCAAATGAGTATTAAAACTACGATTATAAGATGGAAAAACATGATATACATGGGATGAGACACGACGGTTATGAAATAGTCACTTTTTTGGCTTTTTTTTACTATTTTTCTTTTAAGTAATGTACTTAACTTAACGAAAACAAATCTGATAATTTCTTTATCTAAATCGAATTAAAAACAAAATGAAGCTGGTACAAAATTCTTCTGATTATGAATTAAATAACATTACTTAAAAATACGTTTACAAACTTAACCTTGCACGTATGTAATATATTGAAATCAACCTCACACGCATGTATGTAATACAGACTTTTGAAATCAACCCCGCACGTACGTGCGGGTCCATCCCTAGTTATCATTTAAAATGGTAATACAAGTTATTGAAAATGCAATTCCAGATAAAGGAAAACAATTTCCATAAATACATTTTTACTACAACACCTTGCTAAACAATTTTGTGCTAACTATATTTTTATCATATATAACAATAATCATATTAAACTGACTAAAACATCCATTATCGTTGCTACAAAAATATTTACCGTATAACAAACAGTCAGGAAAATTGGGCTCCTAACATTATAAAAAAGATTAGAAAGATATCCTAGGGTTTACTAGCTAGAACAATTGGGGGGAATAGAGGCGGAGCTGCTCTGATATCAGACAACCAAATGACGACCAGTTCGTGCACACCCGAAAACCAGAGTCAGATCGGAGAGGAAAATGAAGACTATGGAATTCCAACAGCTTGTTACTGTGGGGGAAAACCGATGGTGGAACCTTCAATGACAAGAACGAACCCAGGGCGCCTATACTACACATGCCCTTTTCGCGAGGTCATACTGATCTGTATTATTGAAGTTATCATAATTGAGAAGTGTTTTGTTTAATTACATTCAATGGGTGCAGGATGGAGAATGTCACATATGGAAATGGTGGGGTGAAGCTATTGTTCAGGAAATAGCTTTATTGAAGCGACAGAATCGTGAGGCTCAAATTGTCCAAAGAACAGTCGAAAATCTTTTGGTCCATAGAGAAGAGATATCATCCCTATTGGAGCTTCATGCGGAAAATTCCCATGAATTGTCAAGACTTAAGATGTTGGCAGGTAAAGATAACGAAACAATCGCGAGGGAACTGAAAAATTCGGTAGTTGCCGCTTTTATTATCCTTGCAATGATAGTTTACATTCTAAAGTAGATTAGTCAAGGTATCCAGATACATGGTAGCTTATTGGTTCCTCTCCTGTTTTTATGCATAGACGCCAACACCTTATGCATAGACGCCAATGATAACATAAACCTGTAATTCTGGTTTTACACTTGAATTCTGTATTTATGCATAGCCGCCATTGATAACATAAACCTTAGTGCCTCATGTTACTAGATCTATTTGCAATTAGTGTGTAACAAGATTCTTGCTTCAACTAATTTGGTTTCATGCGAAACAGAGCAATTAATTTTTTCGAAATCGGAAAACCTGAACCAGCTCTAACTTGGCAACCAATCTCTGTAGTTAAATAACATAAACCCTAACCACTGAATATCCAACCCAATACAAAATCATAACCACCTATTATAACAAATCAAAACACCAAGTTATGACAAACACCAAAACAAATTTACTAAACACTATCCATTACAATGCCACCACAAAGCACTAAACTAACCCCATTAATCAACCAAAACCAAAAATTAAAACATGCTGCCTGATATTTTTTAGGTTATCTAGGTATCAGCACCCTTATTATTATTTTCGGCATTTAAACAACTCGATTCCTTTAAACTATATCTAGAAAACCCTAAACATCTCCCTCATCAACACAAATCTTTAATTAAATTAACTAAACCCTAAACAAGGAAATGAGAACCCAAACAAAAAATATGAACCCCCCCCCCCCCCAAAATTCTACCTTAATCACATTAACCCACTAACAAAAACATATACCTTAATCACATTAACAGATTCGTTAGAAGGATTCAGTGTCAACCAAACCAACAACCTAAACAAACAAAAATATCTACCTTGCCAACCTAGATGTTTAGTTAAATTAACTAAACCCTATCCGTTAGAATAGCAACCCAAACCCATTAATTAACCACATTAATCAACCCACACAATAAATGCGGACTTGATATTAATGAGGTTATCAAGTTAACCAATTCCTTATTGTTTTTAACGCCTTTTATACAGCTGGCTAACTTGAAACTATACAATGACCACCCGAAACATCTACCAAATCAACCCAAATCTTTAATTAAATTATACAAACCCAAAAGAAATTTACTAAACACTATCCATTACAATGCCACCACAAAGCACTTAACTAACCCCATTAATCAACCAAAACCAAAAAAATAAAACATGCAGTCTGATATTTTTTAGGTTATCTAGGTAACAGCACCCTTATTATTTTTTTCAGCATTTAAACAGCTCGCTTCCTTTAAACTATACCTACAAAACCCTAAACATCTCCCTAATCAACATAAATCTTTAATTAAATTAACTATACCCTAAACAAGGAATTGAGAACCCAAACGAAAAGTATGAAACCCTCCTAAAATTAAAAAAAACAACAACTTTATAAAGTAAAACAATTATTTACCACCAAATCAACAATCCCCTATACGTTAGCTCGGTAAACTATTTTTTACAATCACAAATGAGACATTATGTCCATTTAGAGGTGTCAATAACCGACATAACTAACGCTTTAGTTGCTAAATCATACATTATAGTATTTCGGATCGTTCTAAATAGCATGTACTACAATAAAGTGTTCAACAGAGTCACAACGAAACAATCCGGAACAGGGAAAAATTACTAAAGCGAGCACTCCGTAATAACCATAATGAAAACATTAGAGTATAAGGATTAAGTTGCGCTTATTGAAGTTCGAAACTACCAATATCCATCCTACTCAACACCAGCCAGTATTATCGCAGAGACAAATTTCTTCAGCTCAAGATCCAATTGCTCGTTGGTCAACTCACGACACTCCTCTAACCCACCGGTTGCATGTGCGTGTATCAAAAATATTGACATAATCCCAGAGTCTGCAGGGCACTGTACTTGGGGTATTTTAGATGGCCTAGAGATGCTAAAAGGGGAGGTTGACCTCTTCGTTTTCCCATGTGGAACCCCAGCCTGGTCGAGCAGATATGGCAGCATTGTAGCGATAGGTTGTAGTTCACCAAATATATCATGATTATTCCGAAAAATGGGTATTGGAGTCAAGAACAACAATGCTCGTGCTGCAGAGATCGATGCACAAAGACACCCAATGCTTCCTATCAAAATTAAATGGCGCATACAGCACGTCCACTTTCTCCACCACCAACTAGTTGCGCAACAACATCGCCAGGAAATTTGAAGTTAGGGTCAGTTGATTTTGCAAACTTGGGGAATTGGCGAAACAACAACGACACAAATTTCGAATCTAACAAATCGACTCGCAGCTTTTCCCCATCAAGGTCCTCAGTCCTTAATAAATGCCGGCTAAACTTAATCAACGCATCCATGACCTGTCATCCAAGAGGTAAAATTTATACACAAACAAAGAGCCAAAAATGGAATGTAAATAAAAAACTTACCTTCGATGATAGATGTTTTTTCCTCTCTATTATATCAAGAACCTCTTTGACAGAAAGAAAAGCCTCACCACCAAGACTGATTGACCTACAGAAACAAATAGTATTGCATACTTAGAATACCATAGTCTTTAGCTGTTATATAATTATCCAACAGAAAAGGGTACCTGGAGGACTTCAACTTTTCTATCGAATTCTGGAAACGTGCTTCAGGATCCTTGACAACCGGAGTAGGGTGTCCAACTAAAAGTTTTGTCTTCTTGTCGTACTGGAACCGACCATCCAACTTAGTAGAAAATGTCCTCAACCTTTTGCTCCTCCGCCCGGGTACAGCTTCGTGAACCTTTGCAAAAGGGCATGTGAGTTACCGATTTAAAAGAATATATTCGGTAACTCAACGTATTATACGATTAAACAGTTATTATACAATAAAGTTGGTATTAGTAAAGACCTGTTTCCCAATTACAGTTTCTCCTTCTCTGGCAACGAGGGGAGGAGGTGTCATTAATCCCTGCAAGATTGGAAGACCCATAAAAAATCAGATTAAAAATGAAAGGTATGTAAAATCACACTAAATAAACAATCAACTACCTATATCACATTCATAACACGGTGAAGGAGTAACAAACAATCGAACTTTGCGGACGACGACAACGACCAGAAGAAGAAAAAACTAACCTGGCACCCCTGCGGCAGGACCAAAGCCTCTACTTGGGTACTTAAACCATTTACTTCCTACATAGATAGGATAATATTAACAGGAATGGGCTTATATGACTGACCATTGCAGATTTTCGTGAATATAGTTTTATATTGTCTAATTTATTACCCACTTATATTTATGTATGAACAATTACATGAATTATGAAGCTATATATTTGGAAAAGTTGAACCGGTAATACAGAAATAAACCGTTGTTAATAAACTCGGAAGGAGACCCTTCTTGGATGGCCGGGGCTGCTTGTAGAATCACTAGTTGTAAAGCGTACAAAAGACCTTGAACCGCAACACATGTTGTAGCCAATTGCTCGACATCTCTTTCTTTGACAGACTTCATCATCATTTCGAAGGACAGACGGCCCCAAGGATAAGAAAGGAAAGAAGTCATATCCTCAGCCATTTCAACGTGCTCCTTAACAATTTTAGGATAGTGAGAAGTGGGGACCAGAAAACCATCAACTATAGCCAAACAAACATATATACGCCGCATCTCTTTATCTTCCACAATTTTGTTTTTAAGCATAGTTATGACCCGGTCAACAGTGACGTCCTCTTCCAACCCAAATAGAGTGCTGTAAAAGGGGATTTTTTTCCCGGCGGTGCCTTTCCGCTTCCTCTTCTGCATATTAGGAAAACGGCCGCAAGGCAAGCCAGTGACAATCTTAAACTCCCTAAGTGAAAATCGCACTGGAGTTCCACCAAATATGACCCACAGTTCGTACGGTTTACAAATATCAAGCTGACGAGAGAGGAGGAATAGACCAAATGACGCGGACCAAGCCGGTTTGTTTGGGAACTCCAACAAACTCCCAAACGACGTCTTACCTAACCACTCACGCTCGTCTTCGTCAAGGGCATCGAAAATCATGGAGAGTGTTTTCATTCTATTGTAGACATTTACCCTTTCCCCCAAAGGTTCTTCTCCAAAGGCAATGAGACGGTTAGGAAGATCTAGATCCGCCATCTACTAAGAAATAAAGCAAAATTGGATAAATTACTAAAAGCAAAGCTGAAAGGCAACAGATCTAATAGAAAATCAAATCGATAATAAAAGTTCTTTAGAACACTTACCAACTATGGATTGGATTTTGTGCAGAAAAAGCGGAATCAAACGACCTAATCTCAAGAGAAAGAAGAATGGTATAGAAGCCCAATGGCGGTGAATGTAGAAAAGTGTCTGAGTAATAATATAAATAACCAGAAACCGAAGATTAGAAGAGTGGATCGAGGAGACGCGACTGTTGATAACACGCTATGTATATGCGCCGATTGATCCATAAGTTGAAACATGTCTTATTAATATCTCGAAGAGAAAATCAGAAAGAAAGATATTGTCTCTGGTCAGTGTAGAGTCAATAGGGTACTCAATTGCTATAGCTATAATAGCTATAGGGAGAGTAACGTCAGAAATTTTAAAAGCTAAATAAAAAATTATGAGGGGTAGCGATTAAATTTTTTTTTTATTTAGGTACATACGTTGCAATTTCCCTTTTTTTAGTTCACATCATTATCATTTTTTTTATATCATCTGAAATGCACTTATTTTACAAAAATGTGTAATGATATGTATAAATGTTGTCTAACACAAGGCACTCAACATAAAGTTTAGATGGTGGTAGAAATTAGAAAACATTGAGTGATAGATATTTTCAGTATTATTATTTTTATTTAACTTCAATTGCAAAACAAAGTTATTATTATATTTTCCCCCTTGAAATATGTTGAGTTTTAATGTACACCTCAACTTTTTTCAAGTTTTTTTTTTATGTAAAACTGAAATAAATTGGGTTTTTTCTTTACATTTTGTTCCCTAATGGGACAATATTTAAAATAGTTCATATTTTTTTATTGTTTTTTGTCCTCCAAGACTTAAAAAAAATCATCAATAATGTGATTTATTATAAACAATGTCTTCTCATGAAACTTTTTTTTTTAAACTAAATGTCAATAGTTTAACTCGGAAAAAAATTCAGGCAAAACTTTAGAAATCATCGGTTAGAGTAATATTACTTCAAAATTATATAAAATATATAGATTTTTAGTCTAAGAAAATGTACGGAATTAAACCCAAAATTTAGAAGAAACAAGAAAGATGACCACTTAAATAAAATAGTCTCATATTTATCTTTGAACTCAGCTACATAAGCCTTGATTGGTTGCTGCTTTATAAACTTTCCACAGCCATATTTTGGTCCAAAATTATAAATCCACATCAATCAAACTTTATAAATTTTGTATTTCCTTTTTTAATTCACAGCCAAAATATTTCTTTAATTAATTTTTTACTGTACAAAGCCATATTTACTAAAGCACATATTTTTTAGCTTTCCAAAAAGTTAATTCCTACAGCAAAAATACTACAGCAATAAAACGTAAAGTCACAGTCAAAAATTCTACAGCTCTAAATCTACAAACAAAAACCTAAAGCTAAAGTCATAACCAATCATGACCATAATCTGTAGAAATAATCCTTTATGACTCACTTCGTCAAAATGATTTAGTTGTATCTAAAACTAGTACTCTATTACAAAAAAAAAATAGAAAGTATATATATATATATATATGATTTTTGTGTAAATAAACCCTTTAAATCGTCATTTTTTGTAACTTTATCCTCCAAATCCAGAAAATTCAAGTTAATCCTACAAAGTCAAAATAAATGTGTTATATAGTATCAAAGTTAAACCCTCGTGACTAGAAGTTTAAATATATCTTTAGAATTTTCAAAAATAAGTATGAGACCGTAAAATTATTTAGAAAATAAATTAATCTGGTATAAAGGTTGTATTGCGTATTTTCTTGACTTAGTATGATTGTTTCGCATTTTTTAGGTATGACGGATAGAATTGTAAACATTGATGACTTAAGAGATTTATTTACACAAAATCATATATATATATATATATATAAGTAATTTAGTTCATAGTCAAATTACATTAATCAAGAAACAAAACTTCGGAAAGATCTTGGATGGTAAGAAAGTACTTGAATTTTTCTATATTAATTGTCATAGGACAATACTTTTCATGCATCAAATTATTTAATTTAATATTATGGGAAATTGCAAGCTATGTACTCAGTTGACCATTTAATTAAGTATATATCAATCTTCTTTTCATAATTAGGTCTACTTTTTTGTGACAATTTTAGCCTTAGAGTATTTAGTTAGTTGATAACTGAGTTACACAATAAATATAAACTTATAAATATATATAATATGTTATCGTGATAATTCAATTCAACAAATAATTAATAATAATATATGTGTCAATAGTTACCTATAATAAGAAAACAAAATATGTATGCCTTTAATAAAACATGGTTAAATATATATTTGATGTTTAGATTTTATAATTAAAATAAAATTATATATCGGTTTGGGTTTATAAATGGGACTTAGGGTTTAGATTTTACAATTAAAACAAAATTATATGTCAGTTTGGGTTTATAAAGGAGTGGTTAGAATTTAGATTTTACGATTAAACGAAATTATATGTCAGTTTGGGTTGATAAAATAGTGGTTAGGGTTTAGATTTTACAATTAAAACAAAATTATATATCGGTTTGGGTTGATAAAATAGTGGTTAGGGTTTAGATTTTACAATTAAAACGAAATTATATATCGGTTTGGGTTGATAAAATAGTGGTTATATGTGTACATATTTTGTTTCCATGATTTGTTTCGTTTTTATGATTTTATTTTTTATTTATTTTAATTTTTGTCTGACATGGCATTATACTTCTTATTTTTATTGGTTAGAGTAATAAGAGGTGAACAAGAATGTTCACAATAGGGTGAACCCAAGAATTGCTCTATATAATATTACTTAACATGTTATATAGGTTTTACATATACATATAGGTTTTAAAATGTAATTCACTATTATTTTGTATATGGTATAGTAAATGAGTTAACACGGTAAATATAAACTTATCACATAAATCATAAATTATCGCGGTACAAAACAATTTAACACGATATATTTATAAACATATATGTATATATATATATATTGTTATCATGGTAATTCAATAGTTATTCATCTAACTTATAACATGATTTTACTATGTATTTGATAACAGTATTGTCGATACTTATATCATTATCTCGCTAAATAATTTATTAGATGCAAAAGGATATTTTTGTCCACTTATACAAGTTGATGAGAGAGAACTAATTATACATTTATCAATGCTATATTCTTAATTTTTCAGTCAATTGAGTATACAAATTTAATTCACCCTAATATTATTCTGTTAAAAAAATATATGTTTCTTTGTGTTCCTTTGTTTCCACTATACCAATGCTTGCAACGTGCTATTATTATCTTTATTTCAATACTTCAATGAAATTATTTCATTTCAATTGGTATTTTCATTTGTGTATTTGGCATCTTTGTTGCTTTGTCGGACTCAATGACGTTGGTATAGTGGCTAGTTATTGACTAATGGAGTTTACACTTTACAGGTGTTTGGTATAAGAGACAAAACTCTAAAGGTCAATGAGTACAATATCAATAAGGCACGAATCTTTTGTTATTGTTTTAATTAATGTGGATTAAGGCATGATTAGAAGAACTTTGTATTTGTGAATGCAAATAAAAACACAAAAAATGTAATTAAGTAATCTGGTCCAATATAATAAGGTTAAACTAAACTGACAATATTGTTATTGTAGTTTGTCAGACAACATGATAAACGAAATACAAACATTAACAATTATATTCTAAATAGGATGGTTAAAATAAAATAAAGTGGTCCAAATTTTGATAGGGAAAGATTATCAAGAAACCACATCTAGTTATAATCTAGGTTAGAGGGACTAATAGCTATCATATCTCTAAACTGAAAAGTACAAAAGAAAATACTTTCAAATTTAATTTAACTAATACTAAACTCAAATATGAAATTTACTTTTATATAGGTTACTAGTTTTGAACAGTTTAATAAAACATCAAACCAAAATTAAAGGAAAACTCAACGTAGAATGATTTCTAACAAGTGTGTTTTAAGTTCTTAGACCACTTTTAGTGGGATTATTAACGGGGTGCTAATTGTTTTTGTGGGCCAAGAACTAAATTAAAATCTTAAAAATAAGTCATTAAGTGGAGAATTATTTTTTCGATAGGTAACACAAGCAACGATTAAGACACGTCATATAACTAAAATTATATGATTAATTTTACAATAACTAACTTTTAAGGGTTTCTCTAATCGAGTTGGTCTTAGCTAGCTTTTCCTTTAGGTCGAAGTATCTATACACATTTATATTGTCGTCATATGCATGATAAAAAGAGAAAGGTATATCACATAGTATGGATATAGATTGTGTTTTACATGGACGTTAATATTTAAAATTTGATAGAGAAAGTAGTTAGTCAAGCAGAAACGTAACACTTTTCTTAGCACATACAAAGCATGCATAACAGACGTAGAGTAATAAACTTCTTTAAACGAAGACTCATCAAAAGGGTTTATGGCGGCACAGTTTTTGTTTGGGAACAATGATCCTTGAGACTTCGAGAAGGAGGAAAGAGAGGAGCAAAGACAAACATCTGAGGTATGCAATCATCATCGAGACCCATGAAGGCATGGCAGCAAGAAGGACCAACGTTCCCGAACTGTCCATTTGTTATCGACCGGAATATTTCAGGTACACAGTCTGGAATTACTTCTAGTGATGACCAACAATCTACTTGGAATGGTTGTGGTGTAGGCAAGGGTTGTGGTGAAGGTATGGGTTGTGGTGAAGGCAAGGGTTGAGAGGTAGATAATATAGCCATGTATACAAATGAAAGAAGGAAGAAGAGCTTGTTAATCCACATTTTGATAAGAGAACTTGGAATATGAATTATTAAGGTTTTAATATATTTGCTATGGATTTGATAGTGTAATTTATATAAGATGAAACATTTGTGGAAGTTTTAAGTTGCATATTGTGAAATGTTTTCATTGTGAGGAATGTTGGAGGCACTCTTGGGATGACCCTAAATAAAGGTTGATGGTTTGTTAAGTTGTCTTTTTTTTTTGGGTGACTATGATATTATATATACAAAAAAATATAGTAAAATCTCTATTATTTATTGTGTAATATATTCATAAACACTAAAAATAAGTTTTTTTTAGTCTTGAATCGGAGCAATGTAAAAATTGACATAATTTTATAAGATAATAAGATATATAATAATTAATTTTCAGAATTTTATGTAATTAAATAGTCTCATTAATATGGAAAATAATAATCATATAAATTTACATATATGCTATATACATAAGATAATAAAATACTACTAACCTATAATTTTTATATATTTTCAATATTAATAATTAAAACCAGTACCTAAGTGATATGTTGCATTTTTAAACAATGATACTATAGTGTTATTTGAAATATGCTATAAAACACCTAAACTTTTGTGTAACTTTTTAAATTTTAAATTATACAATGTTGTGGTTAAATTTTAAACTTCTAGGTCTTGTGATACATATTTTATTTCGAGCTTGAGTTTTGTAAACCAACCGATGTGGTTGCAGCAATTTATTTGTAAAGACTCTCAAGTTTAATAAAATTTTATGGATGGAAAAAAGAAACACTATACAACGTTAAAGCTTTTCTATTTTTTAAACAAACGTTAAGCTCTTTTTTCGCTTTTCTAATCATTCGCTATGCTTATTTATCACCATCCCTTTTACTTCAATATTCAAAGCTTTAGACTCTCCCAAACACAAATCACTATGAAATTTAATATTGAAAACAATACTTAAATCGATTTCATTAGAGAAGTCCTAGTAGTTTCAAAAGTTTGATGCTCGAAATATGGATTATTATAAATTGTTATCCACGTTCATGTCATGCATCCTCCCATCTCCTGATCACTTTTTCTTTATTTTTTGCTTTATAACTTTTGCTCTCTTTGTTTGTTTTGAAACAAGTCGTAGTATGTGAACTAACAGCTTTTGTTCTCTTGTTTATAACTTCTTTGTAACATACTAACACATCATCTATAAAATAAAGTGGTATAACTCTTAGTTTGGTTACAATATCATATTATATATATGGCCATTTTAATAAGAATTTCATCTGTTTTTATGGTGTGTGGTTATCTTATTGAAAATATGTTGGGATCAAAAATAAATCATATATCATTTTGAGAGTTTGTATAGAGAGATTAAGAACTGGAGACTGATCAAGATTGATAATCGAGATGATAAGTTGAAGATTATAGAAAACATGAAAACATGAAGATTTAAAAAGTTTAAAATTTCTTCTAAGAATATTTACATTTATACTATCGTTAAAGTATATTAATTTTTTATCTTAATTTAGAAAATTAAATTTATATCAACGTATATGATCTAATATTATTTTTGTGAGAGTCTGATAGTATTATTTTTTAGTTAAACATTTTGGGATTTCTTAAAAATGGGTACTCAAATAATCCGAAAACTTAAAGCAAAAGTTTAATAACTTAAAAATTAGATATTTTTACTCCTCTAACAAAGTTATTCTCTTACCCCAAAAGATTTTCTGCTTATGCAGTAACTTTTGTGGTTATATATTTAATTAACTATGTAAATCATATGTTACCGCTATACATTATAAGTTATTTGATAACCTCATAGTTATATAGTTAAATTATTTATAGTTACTCATATGTTACCGCTATAAATTATAAATTATTTGATAAATTCATAATTATCGAGTTAAATTATTTATTATATGACTGATATCAACTAACTTATATATTAACATGTTAATTTATTATGATATTTCATATGTTATCGTAAACTTATGCATAAGAAAATATAAATGATATATAAAAATTAATCTAAAATTTTATGGAAATTTATTTTGTTATGTCATAAAATATTTGTTATCCATCGTAAAAAATAGTTTTGTCCAATTTAAATTATCAAGAGAGAAAACTAATAAAAAAAAGAAGCATGTATAGATCTTTAATTTTTTTCTTTGAGTACACCAAATATAATTCCCTTTTGTGTTTTTTTACTCTTATTATTCATGCTGAACAAAATTATTATCGCTAATTAAAGAATTGAGTTAACGTTAAAAATATGAAACTTCTAGATTTGGTCCGAACATACATTAATGTGTCCTGCATTATTCACCAGATTCCAATTCATATTGTCCACATGCATCCCTACATTTTTGTTTTCTTACACCTTAAGCTTTTTTTTTGTGTGTCTCTCTGTTCTTATTTGTTTTGTTTCTGGAATAATAAATAAAAAGTCGCATGTGACCTTATCAGTGAGAGAGCAAAGGAACTGAATCATAAAGATAAGGACCGCCACGCATGCACGATACATGTGAACGGAATCGCATTCGTGGATACCATATCTATCGTCTTCCACAGTATACAATCTATTCATATAATTTAGTGATCATAGTGCCATTGTATATGTTAATGAATGGACAAGAATACAAGACAAGACCATTTTCAATAGCTTTTCTTGAATTTTTCTTTTAGGTCGTAGAAACCATTTTCAATAGCTTTTCTTGAATTTTTCTTTTAGGTCGTAGAAAATATTATTATTAGTTTAATGTTCCAAAAATACCACAAAAATTTTTTGTTTTGAAAAAATTTGACAAAAATAAGTGAAGATTATTATAGAAAATGCTACTTTTGCCTCACCAATTTTTAATTATGCCATTTTCTCAAATTTTTGTTACAAAAATGCCATTTGTTACGGTACAAACAATTAATTAATGTTTAGAGGTGGAAGTGGATTAGGAGATGGTTGTGGGTTTTCTCAAGACAGGGATAAGTGATACGCATCTGCTGTTTTTCCTGGTACGTTTGTGCCATGGCTTAATCACGAGGGACTAGGAAGTCCGCATTTCTCACGTGTATAAGGAAGCTAACCGTCTGGCAGATGGGCTAGTGAACTATGCGTTTTCTTTACCTTTAGGTTTTTATGTTTTGGATATTGTACCGCCGGATTTGGCGTTGATTTTGCATGAGGATATTGTTGGTTTACCTCAGCCAAGAGAATTTTATGTGTAATTTTTTGAATTTTATTAATAAAACATAGGGAGGGCACTATCTCCCGTCAACTTAAAAAAAAAAAAACAATTAATATTTTAGAATTATTTTTTTCATAAATTACATATTTAATAACAAATACTATACCCTACAAGACAAAAGAACCAAATCAACCCAAACATCATATATAAATTTGTGTTTTGTATAAAGGAAAATAGCAAATTTGAATTTTTTTTTGACAAAATGACAAAACCTATAAATTGCATCAAAATAAGTCATTTTCTTGTAATTGATTCACACAAGAATTGATTTTAAAGATTTAGTATTTAACCTTTTAGGTTTGGGTTAAGTAATTTATATTTAGAATATAGATTTTAAAGACGATTTAGTGTTTCAAGTTTTCGTTTTTAAAGTTCAAAACTTTTAATTTTGTTTCATATTAGTTTTAAAAAAACAAAAGTTAAATGGTAATTTTAAAACAACATGGTATTTTCGAAAACACAAAAACTTAAATGTGATATTTTTGAAAATTGACCTTTTTTACTTATCATTTTTGTTTTGCTTTCTTATGATATCTTTGTCCTAGTCAAATCTTATCCTAGTCAAATAATATGACAGCTAATAATATATAGAAAAAGAAGTAAATAAAATTAATAATTTAATGAAGATTTTTTTCTTAATACGTAACCATAATCAGATTAGTTTTCATAACTGTCACAAATTAAAATAAAATAAAATACAAAAAAGAAAAGAAATAGTCTTATAATTGGTAACGTATCTCCATATAATTTTTTCTTTTTCTTTTCCAACAATGGAACGTTACGTAAGAAAAATATTAATTTACTTTCTATATTTTAATAAACCGTGGTCCCTTGACACCTACCACATTCACCTATAAGTACGTATACGCATTATCAAGAAGCAACCAATAGCCACTAAACTTTATCATTCTCTCTAAAAAGATTAATCTCTTTGGTCTGAAGAAGAAGATGTGTCCTGTCGAGAACAAATGGGTCAAGGTAAAAATCCAATCTTTCAATTTAGATAATACAATTAAGATCTTCGATTCTTGATTTTGATTATGTTTTTAATCAGATGGGTCAAAAAGGAGTTGGTCCTGGACCAAGAAGCTCACATGCCATGACCATCGTTGGGAACAAAGTTTACTGTTTTGGTGGTGAGCTTAAGCCAACGATTCATATCGACAACGATCTTTACGTTTTCGATCTCCAGAATCAAGAATGGTCTATAGCTCCTGCAACAGGGGAAGCTCCTTTCCCCTGTTTTGGAGTCTCCATGGTCACGATCGGTTCAACGATCTATGTGTACGGTGGCCGTGACGATCAGAGGAAATACAACGGTTTGTATTCTTTTGATACTTTAACTAATGAGTGGAAGATGTTGTCTCCTGTTGAAGAAGGGCTTCCTGGTCGTAGTTACCATTCAATGGCTTGTGATGATCGTAAAGTTTATGTCTTTGGTGGTGTTACTGCTAAAGGACGTGTGAATACGCTTCATGCTTATGATGTTGTTGATAAGAAATGGGTTGAGTATCCTGCGGCTGGGGAGGCTTGTAAAGGAAGAGGAGCACCAGGGCTTGTTGTTGTGGAAGGGAAGATTTGGGTTTTGTTTGGGTTTGATGGTAATGAATTGGGTGATATACATTGTTTTGATCTTGCTAGTGAGCAATGGAAGGCTGTGGAGACTACAGGGGATGTACCGTCGGCGAGGAGTGTGTTTCCGGCGGTTTCTTATGGGAAATACATTGTAATATATGGTGGGGAAGAAGAGCCGCATGAGCTTATGCATATGGGAGCTGGGAAGATGTGTGGTGAGGTTTACAAGCTTGATACTGAGACGTTAGTGTGGGAGAGGATTGTGTGTGGGAATGAGGAGGAGAAGCCGAGCCAACGAGGTTGGTGTGCGTTTACTAAAGCTGTTAAGGATGGTGAGGAAGGTTTGTTGGTTCATGGTGGGAATTGTCCGACTAATGAACGGCTTGATGATTTGGTGTTTTGGGGTTTCTCTCATCTTAATGTTAATTAATGTGTTGTTGGTTTGTGTACTTTGTGTTGTAAACTGTTTAGTTTGTGTGTGTGTTGTTGTGTTAAGGAGTTTGTGTGGTGATATGTAACTTCTAAGTGTCTGAGTTATAAGGAGTTATGTGTTGAAAACTTTGCTACTTATTCAAAATAATTTTATCATGTTTTGTGTTTAGATAATTTATTGTGAGACATTGGTAAAATTCCTATCACTCATGCTTCACCTTGTTCAATTGTGTCTAACAGTTTTATCATCTCTTGGTACCATTACGATTTGAGGATAGTGTGATTTATGTGAAAGGGGTTAGAAGAAACAAATGAGTTAAAGCAACAAGAGTTACATATAATCTGAACCTGAATTAACCCACAAAGAGAAATGAGATCAATGCTATACATTAGTGACATTTCAATAGAAGTTTGAAGCCTTTCTATAAGGGAATTTTGAGAGAATCTTTTTTGTAACACATCTTTTTGAACATGAGACATTAGCTATAAAGCTTTTGAATGAATGTTGAGAGCAAAAGGGATCAAACCATTAGCGGATTTGACCACACTATACATTTTGAGGTAGATTACAATCCGATGTAAAGCAAGCTTATTTGTATGTAAAAACGGTTTATAATTGATCCGCGGTATAATTCTTCTATTTTTCTCGGTATGAACTACTATTTACTATAACTTATGAATGATAAATAATAACAATGATTCAATTTCTCGCATTAAGTCATAGTACATAGAAATTAAAATAAAATAAAATACTGCCCACCAACAAACATTTTGGATCATGCTTATCCAAATATACATGATAAAAAAGAAGAACTAAAAAGTACAACAAATACTTTACGGAAACAGGGTATTCTCTTGGAACCATAGAACGATAGAAAGCTTCAACGACCACATTGCCTTTTTCGTTATTGCACCTCTGTAATTCAAAAGTAAAGAAAACAAAATCACTCTCGATATTAGTTTTCCAGATACAATAGTTTTCCAAGTATAAAACCGTATTAGAAATGTTTCTTTTCATATGCGTATTACCCTATCCACTATTCCGGTTCTTTTCATATGCGTATTACCCTATCCACTATTCCGGTCAGTCTAATTTGGAAGAAAATTGTTTACATACTTAACAATAAACGGAATGGTACGAATATTTCGTGCCAAAAAATCCGCTTCTATATATTTTTCGAAATATCACCTCACTGCCTAACCTAAACTTAAATGATTTTCTAAACAATCATGGAAACTTACCCGAATTAGTTTTGTCAACGACGAGCAAACAGGTCCATCGGCGGAAACTGAAGAGACCACAATGGTTAGTAGCAAAAACAGTCTCAGGTTAGAGAACTTTAGCAAAGTCATTTTGGTTTCTTTTAAAAACTTTTGTTTTGTTGTTTGAAGAGAAAGTTTTTGATGATCTTATACATGTGAGTTATTTTGATTCCCTTAACTAATCCCCTCATTTTGCAGCTTTTAATATGGCAACCAGGCCTCCTTAACCATCTTTTTTCCACAGTAAACTATTATTTAAATAGGACGTATCATTACATGATGTAATATTGATTTGATATTAGTTGTTTTATAACATATAATTTAGATCATATAATAATATATATTTAGAATGCCACTTGGTCATCGTTGAATCTCCGAAAATAACTTCAAGACTAAATAATAAGCGATGATCTCAGCAGTTTACTAATATTAATATGTCCATTAGTTAACATGTAGCTATTACAAGCCCAAATTTTTGATAGTTAAGTAGAAGATGGTTGTTTTGGGTTGAGTGTGACTGTGTAGTAGATTAATAAATAGACTTGATGTTAGCTAGAAATATGAACTTTGAAAAACAAAACCAATTTGGTTTTTGTTAGCTAATCAACTTTAATTTTTTTTAACACATTTCCAAATTCATTGGTGGTTATATATTTCCTAACAATAAGTGAAAGAATGGATACACCCTCTAGAGATTCGAAATTCCATTCGAAATTCCTTAGACCATCTTTAGACCATCTCCAACCATTTGAATTATGCAAAAAGTGCTTTAACTTAATTTAATGATATTTTGGAATATAATTTTTTTTTGAATTAAATTTTGAGTGACAAAAAAAAAAGACCAGCAAAAAAATATTACTGGATGGGTTGGTAGAGCGCAAGGCTCTTAACCTTGTGGTCGTGGGTTCGAGCCCCATGGTGGGCACTTTGTCTTTTATTTTGGAACGTTTCAAGATTTAAAAGAAAAAAGATTACGAAAAAGTTACCACAGCTCTACTGGTACGAAACACGGTAACTTACACAACATGTCAAGGGTTCAAATCTTGAGCTTGTAATTTACATGGGATATCTCGCTGATTAGTTGGTGAGCGAGGCATCATTAACATTGGCATTGGTAAGAGCGACTCAGTGGCTGCGGCTTGGACTCGACGACAACGTCGGTACCGTAACAAAGGTCTGAGGGCAATCGATGAAGAGTTAAGGATGGCTTTTCAGTCTAGAAACAATATAGTTGATGTAGTGTTATGGAAGGGGAAGAATGGTGTCTTTAAGGAACATTTTTCAACCAAGGACACTTGGAACGGGTCATATGATTGCTTGTCATAAGGGTGTGTGGTTTGCTCATGACACACCAAAACAATCATTTTGTGTGTGGCTTGCAGTTCAAAACAGACTTCCCACAAGAGCTAGGTTGGCTTCATGGAACACAACATCTTCTGGTCTTTGTGGCCTTTGTAAAGCTCAGTTTGAAACCCGCGACCATTTATTCTTCGAGTGCTCTTATAGTCCAACGATTTGGGAGGCAATGGCTAAGGGTATATACCAGACCCACTACACTACAACTTGGGCATCACTAATCTCATTTTTCTCGTAACAAGGCCACAACAAGACCGACGGAATTCTTCTACGCTATGTCTTCCAAACAGTGCTCTATGCTATTTGGAGAGAACGAAATAGGCGCACTCATGGTGAAGCACCTACGCCGGCATCAGTCACCATCACGAGTGTGATCGGCAAGTCAGAAATCAACTCGAAGCAATAAGAAAGAGTGGCGATCGAAGGTATGATGATGGATACCAATTATGCCTCCAATCTCTCGGTGGTTAATTGTTAATGTTTAAGCTTTTCTCTAAGAGTTTAATTTTCAATCAAACGTTGCACTTGATGTAAAAACGTTAATTTTTTTTTGAATATAATTTAACATTTAATTCCAAAAAAAGAATATACTGGATGAGAACCGGTTCTTTTGTGGCTATTAAAAACAGCGCTTCTTTCTGTACTTGTCTTTATTATTTATTTTTGTTTTTAATATGGCCCGCTTTCTCATAGCCAACTTATTAAAAACACTAGTAGAGATGGTCTTAGAGCATCTTTATCATAGTATACCCACGCCTCTTGAACCGTTAAACAAAGGCCAGAAAATTCAAACAGTGATAAGGTAAGATGCATTCGAGTTTTAGTTAAGATCTTTTGAGAGAGAGTGCTTATGTCACGTGTAGGGTGGTGAGAGGGTATTATTTTTTTATAAAAAAAAATTATTATTTTATCAAACAAAACAAAAATTCCCAAATCAATTAATAAAATGTTTGTGTGCTTTAATTATATGTTTGTATTTTTTATGTTTTTCATTTTCACTTATTTTTTTATAATAATTTTGAATTGTATTTTCTCTTTCATTTTTTTAATATGCAGTGTGAGTAAACACTTACCCAAAAGGCTTTCCTCTATTCTATCATAATCTCACAAAATATATAGATTATGATTAAAAACTATTTATTCTATGATATTATTCTGTGAACTTGATTTGATTTTCAATTAAATAAAATGTTTGTATCTTTTCATGATTCTCATTTTAATTAATATGTTTATATCTTTTTATGTTTTTCCTTTTTATCTTCATTTTTTTTCTTTTTAAATAATTTTGAATTGTATTTTATTTTTCTTTTTATTTTCAATTCAATTTTATGCTTAATTTTATAAGTTTTCAATGTAAAAGTTATTTAATTTTAACATTATAAATTTGTTTTACATTATAAAAAAAAAATTGTATTACATTATAATATTATTAAAATTTTAAAAGTCTTGAGGTTCAACCAATAACACTCTAAATTTTTAGTTCTTAACTCAACCTCTTACATTATTAATATAATTAAAAAAACCTAAGATTCATCTTCCAACTTACACCCTTAAAGATGCTCTTAGTAGAGTTAGTGAGGTACTTAAATATAAATTAAAAAATATAATGAACATTAAACTAATCAAATCAACCCATTAAAAACTTTAAGCAAAATCACCATTCTACTAGAGAACCCTTTTCAAGGGTACTTAATCATTAATATAATATATTTATATCAAATTTATATCAAATTTAAATAAATTTGTAAATAATACAAATTAAAAATACAATAATTTAACTTACATATATTATATTTAAAAGAAAGAAAAATATTTTACATAATTCAGAAATTACAAACATAATATACAAAATTGAAAAAGACGTACATACATAAAATGCAATAGAATAAATGGGATACTAGAAAAGAAACAAACTCGGTTCTATTGTTGAGTGGCACTGAATTTTTGCCAGATATGCTCAACCAAGTCTTTTTTGAGACGTTCATGCATTTTCGTATCACAGACGTCATTTCAAATGCCCATCATATTAGTGAGACTCATTGGCATATATGTATAAAACGATAAATCGACATAATTTTGTCTTATAAATGCTACAACAAATAAATATACCTACCAATAAAATTCCACACATACGTGCGAGTCTAAATCTTTTACATAATTCTCTATTTGTAGTACTAAAATATACAGTCACAAATGTGTAAGTTATTTTTCAAACAACGATTATGGAAAAACATGACATATATGGGACATGACATGATGGACTTTCTATTCTGAAATTAAAAACTACATTTCGGTTACTATTTTTTATATTTAGTTGTCTTTACTAATAGAAAAAACAAATCCAATAATTTTTTTTATGTAAGCCAAAATTTTTTAAAAAACCAAATACTAAACTAATGCAAATTTGGATTATGAATGTTAATAATATTTTTAAAAATTATGTTTACAAACATGACCAAATTACTTCAGAGTTCTTATCACAAAATCTCCATCTTGAGTACACAATAAACCAGCTTCACGGGTTACCAACAGTACACAAGAAGACAATGTCACAGGTTACCAACACTACATTCTACCTTCAGGTTCACAAAAAAAAACAGTTTCACGGGTTACCAACACACCACTCCAACAACAACATGTCTCTTCACCAGAAAACCTGAACCCTAAACCCTAAACCCTAATGTTGTCTAAAGAATAAATGAATTATCAATTATCTAAAACAGTTTTCACGATGACTAATCTTTGAGAAATTTTGCTAAAGAAATTGGTAGTTACTGATACAAATAGAAACATTGGTTTGGTTTATGTGAATTTCGGTTGATTGAAAAAAACATAAATTTGGTTTCGGAATTTGACTTAACCTGATCTACGTCATAAATCTTCATATCGGGCTATAGACTTTGAACAAATAAAGAAAAGCAAAATTTTAAATTTTAAATTAATAGAGCTTATTGGGCCTAAACTATATGAACCCATATAGTAATCTGTAGATGACAAAACGCTAGTTTCCTCCTATACGTTTGCGTTTGTTTATATTGCCAAAAACAAACAAAAATCATTTTTTTTAATCAACGAAAATGTAGAACCGTCAGATTGAAGCATCATCTGACGAATCAACGGCTGATTTTGGTATAATTATAACCGTTATGCAACGCAATTTGTCAAGACGCATCGATATATTTTTTTGCAAAACGAAATTTACACATAATTATTATTTTTCTTTCTTTTCCCAATTTCTCTCTCTCTCTCTCGGTTCTTCGTTTTTGAATGAAGAAGACTGATGAGTTCTTCGACGATTGGTGAGGAAATTTCATGGTAAAGCATCTTAAAATTAGTAATTTCAATTTCTCTGTATTGCGAATTTATAGGATTTATATATAAGTTTTGTGTAATCGTGTTCTTCTATATGTTGGATTGATTTCTAGGGTTTTGTGTAATCGTGTTCTTATATATGTTGGATTGATTTCTAGGGTTTTGTTTGATTCAGGCAAGAAACTAGTACAATCGGCTAGGGTTTCTTCTGATGGTTTAGAAACTGTGACGGAGGGCTTCGGGATGTTTCCGGGAGAGTATCTTAACCGGAGAGGTTAAGATCGCAAGGGGACTTTGCGATGATGGTGTAATCTCTGTGTGAAGAACAGAGACGGCGTAGTAGTGATCGGAGATCAAAGAGAGAGAGAGAGTTTAGCGATTCCGTCTGATTCGCATCTCTGAGTTTGTTAGACTTGGCAAGAAGCTTTTGGTGGTCGATACCATGAAGTTAGGGTATGTATGTTAACATGAAGAGATGAGTCTTTCTTTTATTCATCATTAGACAAAATTTTGTCTTCTAAATATGTTTTAACTAATAGTTTTTACATTTTTGATATATTTTAGCTGCTGAAGATGCTGCTTATTCAAGTAAGGAGATGGTACTTCTAGCTTCAGGTACTCTCTTCTTGTTCATACATGCTCTTTGTCTAATGGATTCTTTTTTATTTGGGTGGAGTGTTATAGTTTTCTGATAATTTTAGGTTCTTTTACCGCGCTGAAGGATCACTTGAGGTATGCATTAATAGATGAAACTGCTGGTTTTCTTTCAAGTAATGGAATCTGCTACTTGTTTTGAGTTTAAAAAGAAGTACTTATAGTTGAAGTTGTTTTGACAAATGGTTTTTACATTTTGATGACTTTAGTCTGCTGGAATTGAGGGTTTCATTCCACCTTATATTCATTCAGCCCATTGCACACATTGCTCCATCAGTTGAAGATGTTGCTATTCAGGGAAGGAGATGGTGCTTCTAGCCTCAGGTACTCTCTTCTAGTTGATCTATGCTCTTTGTCTACTAGATGGGTTTTGTTTTGATGGAAGTCTTAGTTTCTTGATATGTTGCTGGAACGATATTTTAACTTTTTGCATACAATCTCTAAAGGTCTTAAAGAGATTTCAGCCTGACTTTTCTTTCACGAGGTATTTCTCTGTCTTTCCCGTTTTGTTTGTCTTTTTGAATTTTCAGAGGATTGAAATTTGAAGACAAACGATTAATCCAATTCTGATGAGATTTATTGTTTCTTTATTTAAGCAATTGACTTCTGTATCATTGTGATTTTCCTAAACTTAAGATTTTTGTTTTTGTTTCTGTTTTTTTGTTTAACAACCCAAGAAGGATCATGGGCAGACACTAAATTAATAGTGTTCTGTCAGATTCTATTTTGGAGACATTGTCCCAAGAAAAGTTGTCAACTATTGATTGGCTTGGTAGTGCATGCATGTTGGGAGCTCGGAAAAGAGATTTCGGATTGTTAGATGGGAATGACACATGGCTTAAAAAGTCTTAAGACAAAGACTGAAAAGAACCAAAGAGTTCTCTCAATTTGTACCCTCGGCTTGTTGGTTGGGAATGCCATAGGGCTTAAAAAGTCTTAAGACAAAGACTGAATAGAAGAACCACAGAGTTCTCACAATTGTTACCCTCGGCTTTGAAATACCATAAGACAAAGAGCCAAAAGACTTTGGTACCCACGGCTTTGAAAAAACCATAAGACAAAGAGTCGAAAGACTTTGGTACCCACGGCTTTGAAAAAACCATAAGACAAAGAGTCGAAAGACTTTGGTACCCACGGCTTTGAAAAAACCATAAGACAAAGAGTCGAAAGACTTTGGTACCCACGGCTTTGAAAAAACCATAAGACAAAGAGTCGAAAGACTTTGGTACCCACGGCTTTGAAAAAACCATAAGACAAAGAGTCGAAAGACTTTGGTACCCACGGCTTTGAAAAACCATAAGACATAGAGTGAATAGAACCAAAGAGTTCTCACAATTGGTACCCTCGGCTTTGAACAACCATAAGACAAAGAGTCAAAAGACTTTGGTACCCACGGCTTTGAAAAACCATAAGACAAAGAGTCGAAAAGACTTTGGTACCCACGGCTTTGAAAAACCATAAGACAAACAGTCGAAAGACTTTGGTACCCACGGCTTTGAAAAACCATAAGACATAGAGTCAAACGACTTTGGTACCCACGGCTTTGAAAAACCATAAGACAAAGAGTCAAACGACTTTGGTACCCACGGCTATGAAAAACCATAAGACAAAGAGTCAAACGACTTTGGTACCCACGGCTTTGAAAAACCATAAGACAAAGAGTCAAACGACTTTGGTACCCACGGCTTTGAAAAACCATAAGACAAAGAGTCAAATTTATAAGACAAAGAGTCAATAGACTTGGGATGGGACTGAAAATACGACCAAAATCTTCAAAGAACAAGGTAAGTATAGGGCATTCACGTAAAATGAAGACTAACTAACTCTGATTTCCTCAGGTATGTTCTTCTGAAAGCGTTTGGATTGTTGAGACTTTGAGTAGATTTTAAGTGCTGCAGACTTCTTTGCCAGGTATATGCTTTTCAAACCTTTTTTTTTTGTTTTTGTTTCTGTGTGCTTTACAATCTTGTTTGTAATTATTTGATTTAATAATGAAATGCACATGTGAGAGACACGTAAATGCTTCATAATATGTTTGATAGTCTCATTGATTTGTTAGCTCTTTCTTTATCGGGATTTTGTTTCTTCTTATCAGGTGAATACAGTGGCTGATTTTGCGTGGATGACTGTGGAGGATTCCTGGAAGCTTTTTTCTCTTGAGTTTCATCCTTCCTGGGTTGTCTTGTCCGATTGTCTGAAGTTAAGTCACCAGCTTCCTTTTCTAGAACACATTGATGTGTTTGCATCTGCTTTATCTTTCTTTTTTTGTGTATATGGGAGACACTAAAGTTGTAGAGTTTTGTCATCCTTGAGACTAATTCTTGTTACTTTGGCTTTTTTTTTTTACTTCAGTTGGCTTGGCTGAAACATCACTTGACAAAGATTTGTCCTTATGCTGATGAGGTATGTTAGGCTGTTCTCAATTTGCTTTTTCTTTTTGTATCAAATTCATTGAGTGTCAGAGATTTAATTTTTACTATGGATGAAGATATTGTTTCTAATGGAGGGGTTTTTATTCATGGGATTCTGGTTTTATCAATTTAAACTTTTTGATATAGAGATTCAATTGTTTTTATACTTTCAGAGGATACAAAAGAGTAGGTAGAGAAGAAAATGAACAGCCTCTAGAGGGACATGCCTATTGAAGAATCTCTAAACCTTTTTGAGGAAATGAGACTAGGAATGATTGAAGAGAGGAAGGCAACACTAAGAATGAAGCACGATATGCAGAGTGACAGATTTAATATGTATGACCTTATTGCCTATTGAATAAAGGGAAGTGAAACTAGAATCATCTCTTGTTACATAGAAATTGGCTCTCTCCCGTCTTTTGCTGTCTGACTTGTTTGTATGCTTTGCAGCTCACATGCTCTATCTTACTGATATTTGTTTAGGTATTGTAGCATAATTTTTACAATGAATACATTTAGAACTAATTGGATAGAAATCGTAATGCTTTTGAAGGCGAGGGAGGGGAGAAGAAGAGAGACTTTTCTACATTGGAGTTGAAGCCAGATCATGGAAATAGGCCTCTGTGGGAAAGTGAAGCTGGTATTGAAGAAGAAGTGTTGTTTAAGTTCACAAGGCTTATTCTCTTTCTCTTCTCTTTTGTATTTGGGATCTTTGTTTCGGTTTTTTCATTGCTTTTGCTCAAGTGTAAAAACAAAACTATCTCAGCTGATGACATGAACCGAGCTAGATTTGCTTCTGAGGTACGTTTAACTCCTCCATTTCGTCCCTTCGAGGTATCTTTTTAACATTGAGTGAATTACATACCATGATCCGTGATCACTCAACGGTTTTTTGCGTCTTTTCTCACTAATGTGGCAAACTTATATATTTCCTAGGAACTATGTTACCTTCTTCTTATTCTTCTTGATTCATTGAATGTGGAATTCATGTTTATTATACCATTGTATGTTCTCCTCAGTATGCTGTCAACTTTTGTATGTTTATGGTGGTGATGTTTTTACAGATGGCAAAACAACGCGGTGAAACTGAACCAGGACCTGGGGAGCTGTTGAGTGTAGCATTACTGGCAGCAGTAGCAGAAGAGAATTAGAAATTCACTCATTTGAGACAGACCCTTTGCAAGTAAATTTTCCCTGATGCTGTTGAGAAATAATCGTGTTAATGAGTTTGGTAATGTTCTGTTGTCTTTACTTAGCTCACGGTGTTATGTTCTCTTGGCCATACCAGGAAAAAAGTTTAGGAACAGTATAAGTGTCTAACTCTCTACGTTTACAATAATTTCTTAGTTATTCGGTTATTCGACGACTGCAAAATTGATAGTTAACTTCTCTTAGATATTTTAATCTGTCCTTTCACATAGGTTTATCTAGTTTCATTGTGAAATTCTAATAGATAAGTATCTTTGTAATATCTCTCGAAAGATTTTGTGACTGATCTAGAATCTTGATTCTGCAGGACGAGCAAGATCTGGGATTATAGTGTTGCCTTGTAGTTCCGTCTTGCATATTTAGGAAAGTTATCAGCATCACAAAATCTCACTGCAAGCTAGGACTTACAGGTATGTCCTTTTATAGATCTTTTGGTGTAACTTCAATAGCTGCATTTTGTCTATTTTACTTACAGTATTTGAGAATGCCTTGTGAATCAAAAGCATCTGCTGTTCTTAAAACTATCTTTGTGGTTTTGACCTTTTCTTTTATTTGCATAATAGTAGCTATGTACTCTTGAATTTGAAACCCGGCATGCTTCACACTACCCGGTTATTGCATTTCCTGGATTTTTTCTTACTATAGGAACCTCAGTTCATTGGTTAAATTATCTGATGCAAGTCAACGTCCGGGCATATACTGTTTGATGGAGCTTTGCCTTGACAACTGCAAGAATGTGAAGTCACTGTCAGACCAGCTTAGTCATTTCACCAAGTTGACATATTTAGATCTCAGCAACTGCAAGAATGTGAATTCATTGTCGAACCAGCTCATTTTCTTTGTTTATGATTCATTTGTGACCAAAATGTGCTTCCTGCTTTTTGCAGATACGCTTTCACTCCTTTGTTCTCTTAAGTCTGATTATGATGTATCAACCCTTACAGATGATGCGGTCGTGGACTGATTCCAGTTGGAGAGACTAGGTATTTTCAGTTTCAAGATCATAAAAATTGCTTGAGTTTCTAGATGAGCACATTTTGAGTTCAAAATTTTATTTTTAATTTTCTCTGTTTCAATGCTTGTGTCTCATAAGGTCTCTTATTATTTTATATAATGGATGCATCTTAGAGTCTCCTGTAGATGCTTGTTTCTGTAGATTGTGATTATAGTTTCCTTGAATCTTGAAAGTATTTGCATGCTCTCTCTACCTTAGGTGATTGTTTCTCTACATCATAAACTAAGAAAAGGTAGATTTTTCTTTGACTATTGGAACATTTACATTTGTTAGTTTAAAAAACGTTAGTCTCCGTTTTGCTGTTTCCATGTATAATAAATTCCTTCATGTTATAAAGTAGATGCATCTTCTGTAGATATGTATTTTAAAGTCTAAACGTATATGATATTTCTGCATATTATGGTAATAGTGTATTTGTTTTGCGTTATCCTTGGTGATTGTTTTAACTTTTAAGCAATGTTAAACGACATTTTGGAATTTTGCATTATCAACTACTGATTACTGTGTTTGATTCTATATATAAATTGTACCCTTTTGCTTGAGTCTTTACTATACACTAACCGAAGATATCATAAGGTCTCTTGTTTTATGAAATGAATGCATCATGCATGTTATGGTAGTATTTTACTTTAGTCATGAATGGATTTGTTTTCTGATTCCTTGGTGATCAATTTAAACATGTGAAGTGACATTCACAACTTTTGCATCATGCACTGATGATTACTGTGTTAGAGTTTACCACTTGCACTCGTTGGATTTAATTTTTACAATATCTCTGTTATTACATTAGTGCGTAGCTATCATGTGGTCTTACATAGTCAATGGAACTTTGAACTCTATTGAATCATTTGGTGTATTTATTTAGTTAGAACATGCAATGGAGATTTCTTGACTCTTTACCATGTCTTTTGTTTTAATATATGTTGTTTGGTTGTTTGAATTGGACAATTGATTTTTCAATGTTAGTTTTGTTGAAAAAACAATATTTTCTCTAATCTTTTTTAGCTTTCTGTTAGATTATAAAATATGTATAGCTTTATTTTTTTTATTTTTTTTTTTTATTTTTTTTTGTGAACGGAAATATGTATAGCTTTTGTGTTAGAATAGTTAAGTGTCGTAAGTATATATATTCTTGTACGTCTATCTATTAATTCTTGCATGTCTATCTTTATATTATATTAACGTCTATGATTGATTATGAGTATGTAAAGTACTTTAAATTTTATCTTTTGTTTAGTGCTTGGTATTGTAAATAAATGATTAAACCTATATTACTTTAACCCCATTAAACTAAATTAAATTAAATATTCAAAATTGAACCCTATTAAAATAAATCAAATTAGTTATTCAAAAAAACTAGGAGATAGCTAATATTTCGTTTTGAAAGATGTTAGGTTCTATAAGATAGGACCTAAAACATAATGAGTTCTGTTCTGTACTGTAGATTAAATGTAAATTTCATAGTATATCCTAAATTATATAGTAATTTAAAAAAGTTTTGGTTTTCCTTATAAACTTATAAATTAGTCTAAATTTAAATCTTTGTATAAAACAGAAATCAGGGTGATACTATAAACCTAAAATCTATATATTAAATTTCAAAACATAAACATGATATATACTGTTAGATATGTGCAATTTAAAGAAGCCCTTCTCCCCAAAATAGGCCCAGCACCTTCGCAGGGGCAAAATCGTCATTCGCCAAGGAGACACAAAGAATTCCTAGGTTTCTGTGCTACTATAAATACATTAATCCATTGTTTGGAACATGGGATCGGTCCAGAGGTTATTATCCACCGGATAGAGAACTGCGTCGCGCCCGAACTCGCTCTAGCCCGAGATTCCCGCCGCGTCTCTCTTTCTCGTGATTTTACACTTCTGTTTCGTATAAAGTTCTCAGCTCGGCAGATAGTAATAAAGAAAACTGTTTCGTATCGTCCCCAAAATCTCGTATCATTATTGTAGTTGCTCACCTTTTGCACAAATAATTGTCGCCCACCGTGGGGCATACGAAGCACTTCTTTCTTGGCAACCTCGAAGACCCTGAAGTTTCCCGGAGAATCCAAAGCAACATGTCCGACGCAAACTCATCCAGTGACAGAGGAACGAACACTTCCCGACGCCCAGACCCCGACGCGCCTGTTTTGTCTCCGGAATGACACCTATGGGGACGCAGAAGGCCCCGAACGATTCCGACACACCTCCCTGGAGCAACGACAGCAGGTGCCGAACCGACGAACGTCGACTCAGAACATGCCGAGCCGGAAACTGCTAAGGCGCGCCGTGGTCCGCCAAACCGCCGAGACGAGCCGGAGACTACCGAGGCAGAAGCTGCCAATCCAAGACGGAGACTCTCAGCCCGGCGGACTGAGCACAAGCATGCCGCGCCGAGAAGCACCAGGCCAGTACGCATCGTTCCAACCACCCATAGCGGAACTCACCTAGACGGCCTGATGCAAACCATCCTCGATCGCCTTGACGATCAGGACGTACGAACCTCCGAGAGGATCAACGCCCTTGGAGAGGCGACCCAAGCTACCCGTAACAGGATTGACCGGCTCCTGCGTCATCGACACAGCTCGCGGAATCACAATTCTCGGCTAGAGGAAACGTCGCCCCCGCCTACTCCGTTAGAGAAGCGAACCAGAGGCCAAAGACGTCAACCGGCGTCTATCATTGTGGGATCCATCGACCATCTCTACCGCCGCGACCAACATCCGACGAACGGACGGCACCCGATTCACCGACCCGCGAGCGAGAAGAGCCAGGCCCGAAATCAAGAGCTTGCGCAACTGCAGGCACAGATCAAGGATTTGTCCTCCAAGATGCGACAAGCCAGCACGGCCCCCGATCTCGAGAAAGTCCTCGAGGAGATGCAGCGGTCGAGCACCTAACCGGGAAAGCCCTGAATTGGTTTTCCCGACTCGAGTGCAACTCAATCGACAGCTATTACGACCTTAAGAAAGTATTCCTCCAACACCACATGGTGTTCATGAAGCAAGGCGCAACTAATGCTGACCTTTGTACCATGTCTCAGAAGGAGAATGAGCCTCTTAGAGACTTCATGGAAAAGTTCAAAAAAGTTGTCAGCACAATCGCAATAGCAGACGACGCGGCTATCGCTGCTCTCTGAAATGCGCTGTTAGTTGGCTCAAAATTTCGAGAGGAGTTCATAATCTTGCAGCCCGCTACGCTCGACGATGCCATACGAAAGGCGAGCCGATACTTAGAAATTGAGGAAGAGAAGGCGGCAAGAGCGGAACGACTTCCAAAGCCATCGAACCCAAAGTCTAAAGCCCCGGAGACCAAGGCTCCGGAAGAATACGTAGAACCCCGCCAGCATTACGATCGGGAGTACGCCAGAAACGACAAGACGCGTAAGGCTACCACCTTCGCTGTCAACGGTCAAGAGCAGAAGCACAACAGAAACAAGCCATGGAACAAGTGGTACCGCGATTCCGGAACGACCTCGAAACGAGGATATTGCGAGTTTCATAAGTTTGCCGGGCACTCTACGGAAGAATGTCGGCAATTGCAAGCATTGCTCCTCGAGAAATTCAAAAACGGAGATTTCGATATCGAACGGGAGCGGCGCCAAGCATTGTCGCATAGAGATAATTCGTACGTTGGATACGATTCACAACATCAGCGCGACGGCAGACAGATTGAAGAAGAAACCCGCCCTCCCCGAGAAGAAGCACGGATGCCACCTCCCCCAAAACGAAAGCACGATCTCCCACCGATTGACGTCGCGTACGCAGGCAGACAACACGTGGAGATGATAATGGGCGGTCTAGCAACATGCAACGATTCAGTTCGCTCGATAAGGGCATACCACCGACAAGGTGAAAATAGTCTCAGCTGGCTCACGAGGAGCAGCCCTGATGTCGAGGACTACGATCCCATCACTTTTACCGAAGAAGACGCCCTGCAAACAGGACCCAACAACGACCCGCTGGTCGTCGAATTGGCAATCGGGGAGAGTGTGGTCACCAAAGTCTTAATCGATACGGGAAGTTCTGTCAACGTAATTTTCAAGGACGTATTGATCCGGATGGGGGTCGATCTGCGGCTTACCGAGCGCAGCACACAACCTCTAACCGGCTTCGACGGGGACACGGTGATGACGGCAGGCACGATAATGCTCCCAATTTACGTGGGGGGAACGATGCATTGTTTTAACTTCGCTATCGCTGATAAACCGATCGTGTACAACGTCATCTTGGGCACGCCCTGGCTACACAGGATGAAAGCTGTCCTTTTGACGTATCATCAATGCGTCAAGTTCCCTATACAGCGAGGAACCTATACTTTGCGAGGCGATCCGCTGGTCGCACGCACATGCTTTATCGTAGAGAGGCAGCTGCGCAACGCTCGCGCCGACGCCTAAAGGATGTTTGTCATCTCTGAACCAACACCAAAGATAGATACACGACAAGCCCCACACACGGAGCTCATCGACCAAGTCAATATCGATACTACCGATCCTGCGCGTTGCGTAGGAGTAGGTGCTGACTTACCGCTTCCGTTGAGAGACGAACTCGTAAAATTCCTGCAACAAAATTCTGCGACCTTCGCATGGACGATCGCCGACATGCCCGGCATCAACCCCGAGGTAACGTCTCACGAACTGAACGTCGATCCTACATACAAGCCTGTCAAACAAAAACGAAGGAAGTTAGGACACGATCGCGCCGCTGCAGTGAACGAGGAAGTTCGTAAACTACTCGACGCCGATTTTATAATGGAAGTACGGTATTCCGAGTGGTTAAAAAACCCCGTCGTCGTTAAAAAGCGTGTCCGAAGGATAGCTTCCCTCTTCCACGTATCGACCAGCTCGTCGAAGCTACTGCCGGGAACGAACTCCTCTCGATCATGGACGCTTTCTCAGGTTACAACCAAATCTTGATGCATAAGAATGATCGCGAAAAAACTGCATTTGTCACGGAACAAGGCACATACTGTTATAAGGTGATGCCTTTTGGTCTGAAAAACGCCGGAGCCACATACCAACGCTTGGTGAATCGAATGTTCGCAAGTCAACTCGGCAAAACGATGGAGGTGTACATCGACGACATGCTCGTCAAGTCCACGAAATCCTCCGAACACGTGTCGCACTTGCAGCAATGTTTCGAAGTCCTGAACAAGTATAACATGAAGCTTAATCCTACTAAGTGTACTTTCAGAGTAAAGTCGGGAGAATTTCTGGGGTACCTTGTCACCCAAAGAAGCATCGAAGCAAATCCTAAACAGATCTCTGCGATCATCAGCCTGCCTTCCCCAAGAAAGCCGATTCATATCGCGTTCGACTGACAAGAAAGCCGATCTCACCGGCCGCATTGCAGCGTTAAACCGATTCATATCGCGTTCGACTGACAAGTGCCTCCCGTTTTATCAACTGCTGCGTAGCAACAAACGTTTCGAGTGGGACGATAAGTGCGAGGAAGCTTTCAAACAGCTCAAAGACTATCTCTCGTCTCCTCCGGTGCTCGCAAAACCCGACCAAGGAGACTTTGTATCTCTACATTGCAGTATCAACTTCAGCGGTCAGCGGCGTCCTTGTCAAAGAAGACCGTGGTGAGCAGCACCCGATCTTTTATGTCAGTAAAACTCGACGGCGCAGAGCTTCGTTATCCCATTTTGGAAAAACTTGCGTATGCGGTTGTCATCTCGGCACGGAAGCTCAGGCCATACTTTCTAAGCTCGGAGAAAACGACATACAATACAAGTACCGAATGTGTGCCAAGTCACAAGTCCTCGTCGATTTCCTCGTTGAGCTCTCGCCAGATCTCGAGCAAGGGGTCCCGCCTAACGAAAAATGGGCGTTGTACGTGGATGGTGCAGCTTCCAAACATGGATCGGGGATCGGAGTACACTTGCAGTCCCCAACTGGCGAAATACTAGAACAATCATTTCGTCTTGCCTTTACTGCCTCGAATAATGAAGCAGAATACGAGGCACTGATCGCAGGTCTTCCGCTGGCTCATGGTATAGGAGTCAAACGAATCCAGGTATACTGCGACTCGCAGCTCGTTGCAAACCAATTCAGCGGCGGCTACGAAGCTAAGAACGATCGCATGTACGCATATCTCAAAGTCGTCCGAGATCTCTCAAAGGTATTCGAGCAATTCGATTTAACTAAGATCCCCCGGAGTGACAACGCACCGGCCGACGCACTCGCAACACTCGCGTCCACCTCCAATCCGGATCTACGTCGAGTCATATACCCGTTGGGAGTATCGACCACCCAATCATTGACCTAAGTTTGGTAGCTCAACCCGTTGTAACTCCAGTCGCCGAGCCGACTTCAGACACTGCCGCGCCCACCAACGAAAAGCCTGCCGCCTTAGTTGTAGATCCGACCTCCGCAACAACTGTTGTATTGGTTGTCGATTCGACTTTGGCCTGCTCTCTTGGCGCGTCAACGTCCATTAACTCCGAAGCTGCCGTTCCCAAAGACAACTCCGGCTCCTCGCAACCAATTGTTGAAGAAACTGGAAATAAGACAAACGTGACAAATAATACTGCATCGCTACCATTCGAACAAGTTCTCGTGGTCTCCGCGCCACGTAATGACGATGATCCGTTGGCCCACAGCCCGCCCACTTCACTAAACGATCCACCCCCAGGTGCAGAAGCTGTCATTGGCCCTCCCATAGTCGGTCGACCCGCACCCCGAAACGATTGGCGCTCCGAAATCGTTAGCTATATCGTAGATGGCATAATACCCTCGGATAAGTGGGAAGTGAACGCGAATCGCCCAATATACCGTATTAAAGGGAGATCTCTTCCGTATAAGTGCATCCGCCCTACTCACTTGCGTGGGTCCCGACGAGGTTGACGACATTATGCGAGAAGTCCACGAGGACGCAGGTGGAAACCACTCCGGCGGGCTAGCTCTTGCATTACGAATCCGCAAAACTTGTCATTTTTGGTTAACAATGAATGCAGACAGCGACAAATTTGTGGCAAAGTGCGAAAAAAGCCAAAGGCACGCGCCTCTCATCCACGCTCCGACCGAGCTCCTTCGCACAGCCTCTCAGCCTTACCATTCATGCGTTGGGCAATGGACATCGTCGGTCCTTTACCGCCTCACGTCAAAAGAAACACATCCTCATCATGACCGATTACTTCACGAAATGTGTTGAAGCCGAATCCTACGCTAGAATTCAAGCAAAGGAAGTGCAGAACTTTGTTTGGAAAAACATAATATACTGTCATGGACTTCCATACGAAATCGTCATGGACAATGAAACTCAGTTCACCTCGCTGCAGTTCGAAGGATTCTGCGCACGATGGCGGATTCGCCTTAGCAAGTCCACCTCAAGATATCCCCAAGGTAATGGCCAGGCCGAAGCCATGAACAAAACGATTATCGACGGTATCAAGAAACGCCTGGAAGAGAAGAAAGGCGTTTGGGCTGACGAGCTCGACGGCGTCCTATGGTCGCATCGAACCTCGCCACGATGATCTACGGGAAGAACTCCATTCTCACTTGCTTATGGCATGGAAGCGCTCGCTCCGGCTGAAGTGGGAATACCAACGCTTCGCGATCTATGCTCGTACACGACCCTGCGCTGAACAATTCGATGATGCGAGACAGTCTCGACTTCCTCGAAGAAGAAAGGGATAAGGCACTCCTCCGTATAGAAAACTACCAACAGGCGCTGCGAACTTCTACAACAAGAAAGACAAGGCGCGCCACTTCGACGAAGGAGACTTAGTCCTCCGCAAGGTCTTTGAGAACACGGCGGAGCTCAACGCCGGCAAACTCGGCGCGCACTGGGAAGGGCCTTACCTCATTTCCAAAGTCGTTCGGCCTGGAGTTTACGAACTCCTAACAATAGATGGCACACCTATTCCCCGGTCGTAGAACTCCGGCAATCTCAAACGCTACTACTACTAAACGCCGCTGCTGCGCTGCAAAAAAAATAAAAAAAAAAAATCGAGCTCGTCATATGAACTACAAATGGCTTGATCCCTTCGCAAGGGTACGTAGGCAGCTTATAACAAGGCACAGCTATAACTCATAAAAAAAAAAAACAAAGAGCGCCTCAACCGATCGACAAGCTCAAACATCGTCTCCCTGGCCAGGAGCTCGATCACTTAACGCGTTCCACATGGATGCAGTGGTGAAATAATTCACATCTTTACTTCGGAAAAGATAAATCCGAGCCCAGCCTCGCACCATAGCTAGCAGGCGGCAGGGCCAATAAGCCGAGCTCCGGCTCGCAAGATCTCGTCGACCTCAAGTACCCACAGGATAAACCGGTCACGCGCACCGCACCTAAACAGTACGACGAGTCCGCCTCGTATAGTCCCTGAGCTTAGCGTTCCGAGGAGCATGAACAGGATAAGCCGAGAGACGTCTCGCCCCGCAAAATACGTCTCGGAACCATGCAAAACTTCCGAATGCT
This sequence comes from Capsella bursa-pastoris, assembly GCA_036452645.1. Taxonomy (NCBI): domain Eukaryota; kingdom Viridiplantae; phylum Streptophyta; class Magnoliopsida; order Brassicales; family Brassicaceae; genus Capsella; species Capsella bursa-pastoris. The sequence goes on along the minus strand of CP144198.1, from coordinate 9,901,148 downwards.
CCCTCGCCTAGAAACAAAATCAAGATGTCCCCATATAACCTGAAAGATCACAAGCAATTCTACGACAAGAATAGGCAATCGAAAGTCCGAAAGTCCAACATTCATCAAAGAAATCCAACGTCATCAAAGTTTAACTAAGGAAACAACAACACGAGATAAGGTCCATAAGATCCAACAGAGGATCACAAATACAAACGCCGATCCGACAAGCCACAAACGGCTAAAAGGCCGGACATAAAACATAACGCCGGAATAAGCAACTACAGTAGAACAGCGCCAACCTCAATCTTCTGCACCTTCCGCACCTTCCGCACCTTCCGCATCTTCCGCACCATGCGCCTCATCTCCCGGCGCCACGTTCGAAGGGCCAGCCGCAAACTCTGGGAAAGGATCGAGATCGCTCTCGAGAATGTCCGAAACCACTATGCCGTCAACCGTCGCCCGCCACTGGATGTGGTCCCGCTTTACCTGAGCCAAGTTATGCAATGGGATGTGCGTGCCATTCGTCACCATCTTCTTCAGGCATTTCTCCATGCCCGAAACCTGACTAAGCATTAGAAGAGGCGTCTTCTTCTTACGAAGACCTTAAATGTGTTTGTCCATCCTATCAATACGAGCACGGTACTCGTGAACCTCCCCCGCAACTTTATGACGCTCGGCCGCGACACTCTCATCACGGGCCTTCCTCAGCCTAGCAGTTTCGGAAAGATACTGTTTCTTCTTATCTTTGAGCTGCCTCGTAAGATCAGCGCACCTACTTTTCTCCGAGTTATAGTTCCTCAGGTTAACTTGCGCGGATCGATTTGCGGCCTCAGAAGCAGCTTTCGCCGAATCAGAGTCTCTCGTCGCGACACGACACTGCTCCTCGTAGAAGCCAACCAAACGATTGGTCTGACTCATCGCCTACACCAAAAATAAAGTTTCGTAACTCATACGTAATGAAGGTCAAGCGTAGCGCAAACCTGAAAAGAACGACAAGCCCAATGCTAGTAAAGCTCTCTTCCGAGGAGAAAGTCGACAGGGGGAAACTCCGAAAAATCTCCACGAATCTTGCCGGCAAGATCAGCGCACGCGACTCCGTGACTGAAGAACATCCGATCCTTCCGGCCATAATTGAAAGAGAATGAATGATCAACTCCTTCGGCAATCTCGCGAATGGGCTCTTCACGCCTAGTCTCCCTATGAGCAGTCGACGGACCACCAACAGGACTCCCGCGCGAGCTCCTCTTCCGAGACGTATCTCCCCGACCGGACGATGGTGGAGCACTGCCACTAGCAGATCTCAAAACTTTCTTCCCGTCACGCGCCGCCTTCACTTCTTCGGATCTGGCCCAGTGTGAAGCATCAGGATCAACGGTGGGCACGGCAGCAACAGTGGTCTCCACCACCACATCTGCGTCCGTAACCAAAGCGTCATTCCCAAAATCGCGCTGGAAAGAAGCGTTAGGTAACATCAACGGACCATGCTCAAGCTGCAGCTCATCAACTTGTGCCCCGTCTCCGTCGAACTGATCGGCATAGCTGGGAATCTCGCAATCACCGATCCTGAGACAAGATCGAGAACTGCGACATGTTAAGTTGTAAGAAGCATAATACAAACAGTAATCAACGTGCGGAGGAACATAACAAGGGCGAGAAGCTCACAAGTGCAGAAATGCTCAAGAATATCCGGCCACCACAAGGTTCCCCTCGCCTTTACAGCTTCTAATCTCGCTAGAAAGCTTTCGGTTTTCTCTGCCGTCAGTCTAAATCTACCTGCAAAATGAACATAGAAACATCAGTTAGAGAAATAAAAGAGTATTCGATCACACGATCCCGGACCAACTAAGAACTACCCTAATTCGGATTCCACGATCTAGCATACGGCAAGCTGAGATCCTCGACAAAAAGCTCGGTTACTTTCACAAAAAGTAATATTTGCGCCACGCGCGAACTTTGCTTGGAGCACTGTCGACAATTCTGAACCCCGGTCGTGAGCTATCACAGCACATGCCCGTATTCTCTCTCCCAAATGGGTATTTAGTAACTTCCTCGAAAAGATCCTGGTCCGGCAGCAGCGGCAAGGATTGCAAGACCCACCGCGTTCCGAAAAGCACAGTAACTCGCGAGAAATTGTGATAGGGGAAACCAATCCTTGTAAAGACAATCTGAGAAAAAATCCTTGTAAAGGCAAATATACCCTTCCGGAGCATCCCAAGGGCGACGACGCGATTTCGGGATCAGAATCTCTATCCCCGGTTCAATCCCGCACGCCTCAAACATGTCAAATACGGATTTTTCGGTACTGAGAGATCTCCCCTTGTCTCGACGATCGAGAACATTGGCCATTGCATCGTCCAAGGTAGGCTCGACTCTCCCATCTTCAGGGGCCGCGCTAGATGCCCTCAAACCCGCAACTATAGACCGTACCAGATTTTCGGAGCCCGAGCCGACTATATGTTCAAGGACCTTTCGCTCCCTGGGATTCGGTCCGCCCTCGTTTAGATTTCGTACGTCCTCCTCCGTTAAGTCTCCAAAAGTCTCTCCGGAATCACTGAAATTACGCCAAGCAGCATCAGTCCCACCGTAGTCATCCGCGAATCCATGCTCGAGTTGACGATAGTCATCTCTTTGAAGCTCTTCGGGAACACCGTCAAACGGATCACCTCCACCAACTTGATTTCCCGCGAACTGAGACATGACTACCTTGCAAAAGTAACCAAGGACCAGATCAAAATCTAGAAGCCGAGAAGTGTCTCAAAACTTTTTGCATTCTACTGACGATCTTAAGATTTGTGTCTCGTTCTCAATCCGCCAAATCCAAATTCAAATTTGAAGAACCATCGTAAAATAACAAGTTGCCTAAACCAACGCAACAAGGCTCGGCCACGGTGAGACACAAGACAAGACAATTCCAGCGCAGCAACCTTAACACAGCCAAAAAACTCGCCTCAATGGAATCGTTTCGAAGCTTCGCCGTAGCCAAACTCCGTCACGGGACCAACCACTTTCGCCATTTTAATGCTACTTTGCCGTTGCCCGTCTTGACGTCGCCCCGTCACGGCCGAAGATTACCTCGGCACAGCCCAAGTATCGCCTCGGCCACGATAGAAGCTCCGCCACGGCATCGTCTCCTCGCTGCGCTCAACACGGCACAATGACGCAAAACTCCACCACGGCGTCGCCTCTTTGCTGCCTCGCCGCGGCCGCTCTATCTTGCGTCGTCTCTTATCTTGCGTCGGCACGGCCACATCATTTCACGTCCGCCGCGGTGCCATCTTGCAATTTCAAAGCTTCGCCGAGGCCGAACAATTCACTACGGCACCATCCCGTCATGATCATGTCTCGCCCATACCTCGCCTCAGTCGAATCTCGCCACGGCACGGCTCTAATGAAATTCCCTCGAAGAATCACATTTTGGCGGCTCCTCGATAAAACTCCGCCGCAGCCGGACCATGCACTCCACCTCGTCACGACCTCGCCACAGCGCTAGTAACTCGCCAAGGCAACATCTCGCCCCAGCCGAAAAACCACCACAGCCCCGACGCAACGACATTTTCCCATAGGCTCACCACGACATTTCAGCTCTAACTCGGATCCAAAGCAGTCCGTTTCGGGAGAGTATCACCTCGCCCCGACGAGCTCGTCTCGGCAGCGTCTCGTCTCGGCGTAGCCCCGACCTCGCCCCAACGAGCTCGTCTCGGTAGCGTCTCGTCACGGTGTAGCTCCGACCTCGCCCCTTCACAAGTCTGTGTCGACAGCGTCGCAACAATTCTTCGTCACAGCCCCGCTGCGGCACGACACTAAAGCACCAAAATCTCGACACGACGCCGCCGAGATCGAGATCGCCACAGTATCACCACGCTTCTCCTGGCCTAGGGATGGCGAGCTCGTCGTGGATCTAGAGCGGGAAGGGCAAGCCGAACTCGCCAAGGCTTTTTGCGCTTTGGTCCTCGAAGTTAAGACAAATTGAAGTAGGGGGACATTGTTGTTGCTTGGCAAACTTCAATGTGAGGAGGAAAATCCAAGAGAAGTTCCAAGCCAAACCCAAATCGTGGACCACATAATAACAAAAACAAAGGAGAAAAGAGGAGAAAGAAGGGAGAGATAAAGAAAGTTTACCTTTTTACCGAGGAAGAAGAGGCCAAAGAGTAAAGATGTGGAAAAGGAGACATATATATAGTGGGGGTCCCAGCGCGTTTACCGAGGTAAAAATATATGACCTAAATTTTATCATAGCTCCCGTACCTCGTAAAACGTGCCAAGTCACTATTCATCCCGAGAATGATCCGCTCTCTTCGGAAAACGTGCCAAGTCACTATTCAACCCGAGAATAATCCGCACTTCTCGTAAAACGTGCCAAGTCACTATTCATCCCGAGAATAATCCGCTCTTCTCGGAAAACACGTTAAGTCACTATCCGACCTGCTTTTCTCGAGAAACGCGCCGAGACGTCAAAGAAGGTTGAAAGCCCTAAGTATGCAGCAAGGCAACTCAAAGTTTCCGTAAACTCGCCCATCTTGTTCTACGACCAACTAACCTACGCCCGGAAACAGCCCGTCGAGCTCAAGAAAATTCTCGCAAGACGGACTAAAGGGGAGGATTATTGTTGGATATGGGCCTTGCCCTCTCCAAATATTAGAAGGCCCTCAAACAAGATGTGCAACTTAAAGAAGCCCTTCTTCCCAAAATAGGCCCAGCACCTTTATAGGGGCAAAATCGTCATTCGCCAAGGAGACACAAAGAATTCCTAGGTTTCTGTGATACTATAAATACATTAATCCACTGTTTGGAACAGGGGATCGGTCCAGAGGTTATTATCCACCGGATAGAGAACTGCGCCGCGCCCGAACTCGCTCTAGCCCGAGATTCCCTCCGCGTCTCTCTTTCTCGTGATTTTACACTTCTGTTTCGTATAAAGTTCTCGGCTCGGCAGATCGGTCTGTTGATGTTACCTAACGCTTCTTTCCAGCGCGATTTTGGGAATGACGCTTCGGTTACGGACGCGGATGTGGTGGTGGAGACCACTGTTGCTGCTGTGCCCACCGTTGATCCTGATGCTTCACGCCGGGCCAGATCCGAAGAAGTGAAGGCGGCGCGTGACGGGAAGAAAGTTTCGAGATCTGCTAGTGGCAGTGCTCCACCATCGTCCGGTCGGGGAGATACGTCTTGGAAGAGGAGCTCGCGCGGGAGTCCTATTGGTGGTCCGTCGACTGCTCATAGGGAGACTAGGCGTGAAGAGCCCATTCGCGAGATTGCTGAAGGAGTTGATCATTCATTCTCTTTTAATTATGGGCGGAAGGATCGGATGTTCTTCAGTCACGGAGTCGCGTGCGCTGATCTTGCCGGCAAGATTCGTGGAGATTTTTCGGAGTTTCCCCCTGTCGACTCTCTCCTCGGAAGAGAGCTTTACTAGGATTGGGCTTGTCGTTCTTTTCAGGTTTGCGCTACGCTTGACCTTCATTACGTATGAGTTACGAAACTTTATTTTTGGTGTAGGCGATGAGTCAGACCAATCACAAGTGCAGAAATGCTCAAGAATATTCGGCCACCACAAGGTTCCCCTCGCCTTTACAGCTTCTAATCTCGCTAGAAAGGTTTCGGTTTTCTCTGCCGTCGGTCTAAATCTACCTGCAAAATCAACATAGAAACATTAGTTAGAGAAATAAAAGAGTATTCGATCACACGATCCCGGACCAACTAAGAACTACCCCAATTCGGATTCCACGATCTAGCATACGGCAAGCTGAGATCCTCGACAAAAAGCTCGGTTACTTTCACAAAAAGTAATATTTGCGCCACGCGCGAATTTTGCTTGGAGCACCGTCGACAATTCTGAACCCCGGTCGTGAGCTATCACAGCACATGCCCGTATTCTCTCTCCCAAATGAGTATTTGGTAACTTCCTCGAAAAGATCCTGGTCCGGCAGCAGCGGCAAGGATTGCAAGACCCACCGCGTTCCGAAAAGCACAGTAACTCGCGAGAAATTGTGAAAGGGGAAACCAATCCTTGTAAAGGCAATCTGAGAAAAAATCCTTGTAAAGGCAAATATACCCTTCCGGAGCATCCCAAGGGCGACGACGCGATTTCGGGATCAGAATCTCTATCCCCGGTTCAATCCCGCACGCCTCAAACATGTCAAATACGGATTTTTCGGTACTGAGAGATCTCCCCTTGTCTCGACGATCGAGAACATTGGCCATTGCATCGTCCAAGGTAGGCTCGACTCTCCCATCTTCAGGGGCCGCGCTAGATGCCCTCAAACCCGCAACTATAGACCGTACCGGATTTTCGGAGCCCGAGCCGACTATATGTTCAAGGACCTTTCGCTCCCTGGGATTCGGTCCGCCCTCGTTTAGATTTCGTACGTCCTCCTCCGTTAAGTCTCCAAAAGTCTCTCCGGAATCACTGAAATTACGCCAAGCAGCATCAGTCCCACCGTAGTCATCCGCGAATCCATGCTCGAGTTGACGATAGTCATCTCTTTGAAGCTCTTCGGGAACACCGTCAAACGGATCACCTCCACCAACTTGATTTCCCGCGAACTGAGACATGACTACCTTGCAAAAGTAACCAAGGACCAGATCAAAATCTAGAAGCCGAGAAGTGTCTCAAAACTTTTTGCATTCCACTGACGATCTTAAGATTTGTGTCTCGTTCTCAATCCGCCAAATCCAAATTCAAATTTGAAGAACCATCGTAAAATAACAAGTTGCCTAAACCAACGCAACAAGGCTCGGCCACGGTGAGACACAAGACGAGACAATTCCAGCGCAGCAACCTTAACACAGCCAAAAATCTCGCCTCAATGGAATCGTTTCGAAGCTTCGCCGTAGCCAAACTCTGTCACGGGACCAACCACTTTCGCCATTTTAATGCTACTTTGCCGCTGCCCGTCTTGACGTCGCCCCGTCACGGCCGAAGATTACCTCGGCACGGCCCAAGTATCGCCTCGGCCACGATAGAAGCTCCGCCACGGCATCGCCTCCTCGCTGCGCTCAACACGGCACAATGACGCAAAACTCCACCACGGCGTCGCCTCCTTGCTGCCTCGCCAGGCCAGATCCGAAGAAGTGAAGGCGGCGCGTGACGGGAAGAAAGTTTCGAGATCTGCTAGTGGCAGTGCTCCACCATCGTCCGGTCGGGGAGATACGTCTCGGAAGAGGAGCTCGCGCGGGAGTCCTGTTGGTGGTCCGTCGACTGCTCATAGGGAGACTAGGCGTGAAGAGCCCATTCGCGAGATTGCCGAAGGAGTTGATCATTCATTCTCTTTTAATTATGGGCGGAAGGATCAGATGTTCTTCAGTCACGGAGTCGCGTGCGCTGATCTTGCCGGCAAGATTCGTGGAGATTTTTCGGAGTTTCCCCCTGTCGACTCTCTCCTCGGAAGAGAGCTTTACGAGGATTGGGCTTGTCGTTCTTTTCAGGTTTGCGCTACGCTTGACTTTAACTTACTCGCCTTCATTACGTATGAGTTACGAAACTTTATTTTTGGTGTAGGCGATGAGTCAGACCAATCGTTTGGTTGGCTTCTACGAGGAGCAGTGTCGTGACGCGACGAGAGACTCCGATTCGGCGAAAGCTGCTGCTGAGGCCGCAAATCGATCCACGCAAGTTAACCTGAGGAACTACAACTCGGAGAAAAGTAGGTGCGCTGATCTTATGAGGCAGCTCAAAGATAAGAAGAAGCAGTATCTTTCCGAGACTGCTAGGCTGAGGAAGGCCCGTGATTAGAGTGCCGCGGCCGAGCGTCATAAAGTTGCGGGGGAGGTTCACGAGTACCGTGCTCGTATTGATAGGATGGACAAACACATTGCGGGTCTTCGTAAGAAGAAGACGCCTCTTCTGATGCTTAGTCAGGTTTCGGGCATGGAGAAATGCCTTAAGAAGATGGTGACGAATGGTACGCACATCCCATTGCATAACTTGGCTCAGGTGAAGCGGGACCACATCCAGTGGCGGGCGACGGTTGACGACATAGTGGTTCCGGACATTCTCGAGAGCGATCTCGATCCTTTCCCAGAGTTTGCGGCTGGCCCTTCGAACGTGGTGCCGGGAGATGAGGCGCATGGTGCGGAAGATGCGGAAGGTGCGGAAGGTGCAGAAGATTGAGGCTGGCGCTGTTCTACTGTAGTTGCTTATTCCGGCGTTATGTTTTATGTCCGGCTGCTCACCCCTTGCACAAACATATACTTAGTCTTTGTATGTTTAATAGATATTTCAAATTTTAAATTCCATATTACGTTTTTTACACTTTACACATTACACTTCAATTAAACTCTCAAACGAAATTATTTACCAAACAAATTTTAAATACTAAGAAAAATATATTTAGAAACTGTATATTTCGTTTTTTCATGCAAAGTATAATTAGAAAAGATCTTACTTACAAAGTTGAGAAAAAAGTGAGTCTAATTTTTTTTTGAAAGATAGCTAGGCAGATGAAATTTTATTTTTGAAGATATTCAGATCATTTTTTTTTAAATGATTTCATTTTTTAGTTTAAGTATTTTAATTATTTGTTGAATGGCATATATGATGTATAATTAAGGAGACAAAAGAAAGATTTTAAATATATAAACCTAAATCTTTTTTTTTTATGTATAATCTATACTATTAAAACAGAAGGACAAGCTGTGTTCAAACAGTTCCAAAAAAAAAAATATTAAAAAATATGTAAATCCAAACCTGTTGCCAAACAGAACTAAAGACAGCAAAAAAATAACTAAACCAAAAAAAAAACTATCTATATTTATGGAAACTATATTTTGTTTCCATAAAAAGTGGACAATTAAATTCAAAACTTTACATGTAAACATATTTTTTCAAATGTTTTAAAAACAATAATTTATATTTAATAAATTCAAATAAAACAAATCATCATATATCTTTTAAAAAAAATGGATATTTTAGAAAAATAAAAAGAAAAATAAATATGTTAGATGGAAATAAATGACTAATCAAATTCTACAATAGCAAAAAATGTGGAGAAATAATAATCAGAATTGATTATATCATAACAATATTAAAAATTAGAAAATCTTAAACCAATCATTAACAATGTTAAAATAAAAAATCTTCAACAAATCAATAATAATTTTGTTTTCTTTTTCTAAAATCAAACTAATAAATATTTTAAATCACATAAAACTTTTTTCACATTAAAAATCATATTGAAAAACAGTCCCGCAAATATAGCAAAACAGTTATACGTTTTTGAAATATATTGATTGAATGAGATATTTATGTATTTCCTTCAAAAAAAAATTAACAAAAATAAATTCAGACTAAAATTGAGTCTTAACATTTAAATATCTTTCCATAATAAATGTATGTATTTAAATTCAAATAATAGTTATAGAAACTAATTTGCATATGTAACTATTTCAACTAATTTAGAATAATAGATATTAAAACTTTGAAAATTGACTTTAAATGAAAAGTATCTAAATATACGTAAATTATAATTTTGTGTATTTCATATATAATTTCTTATTATATATGACTACCATATATCAATGATTTTCTGAATTTTACAATTAACATATTATCAAATCTTCATGATTTCTTAAAAATATCTAAACAAGAAAATTGATCTAAATTCTAAAATAAAAATTTATCTACTACGTAAACCAAATTTAATATAGCAAAAAAATACTAAATAAAAATATAATAAAAAATAATAAATATCTGTATTTATGGAAATTATATTTTTTTGCCAAAAAAGTGGACAATTAAATTCAAAAATTTGCATATGTAAACATATTTATTTTTTTGAAATGGTTTTTAAAAGCGTAGTTTATATTTCATAAAATCTAAAAAACAAATGATCATATATTTTTAAAATATATAAAATCATATTTAGGGAAAATAAAAAGAAACAAATATGTTAGATTAGAAAATAAGCAACTAATCAAATTGTACAATAGCATAAAATGTGGAGAAATATTCAACATAATTGAATCTTTAACAAATAATTATGTTATTTTTATAAATGACGCCATGGAGTCCGTAGGTCCAATTAGCGTCAAAGCGCTAATTCTCGTGCCCACATTTAAACAAATCATCAATAAAATTTTGTTTCCTAAATTCAATTGAATAAATATTTCATATCACATACAATATCTTATTTTCACATTAAATCTTCATATTGAGAAGCGAACTTAAAATCTACATATATGTGAGATTCCGAACAATTTTTGATAAAATATGAGACATAAATTTTGGATAACATGTTAAAATATTTTTTGATAATTATAGTTAGGGTGAACTTTGAAACATGTAAATCTATATTTTGGAACGATTATTTGAAATTTTTACGTAATGTTGTTTTAAAAAAACTTCTAAATGGTGTCATTTATATAAAAATATATGATCTTATCTTATAGGGAAAAAAACATGCACAAAGGGGACGGGTAATTTAAAAAATAAAATAAAATAAAATTCTAAACTATTTCTCATAAAAAACAAGACGATATAAAAAAGTTTGAAAAATTAAATTCAATTTCAAATTTCAAATAAGAAATGATGGGTATGATATATGTATATGAAATTTAAATATCAAACTTAAGTTTCAAATTTTCAAAAATATTTCAAATATGGGGACAAAAAATAACGAATATGGAAAGAGAACGGGTAATTTAGAAAATAATACTTATTATCTTAACTATTTTTGATAATATATAGAAGGAAATTATGGGTAACAGACAAGCAAAATACAAATTATTTATTTATGTGGGTGGGCCAAAATATTTCAATTCGTTCCAGTACATGCATAGTGAACGAGTTTGATTCTCTTTATATCTATATTTAGGTCCATAAAATTAAACAGATTTATGTTTTTTATTGTTTTTATCTGGTGTGATAGTTCACGAATTTAATTGATTTCGAACTTATCATTAATCTGGTTCACACTCGATTCGGGTTTTATATCATATCGATACATATATTACAAATTTTTATAATAAACTTAGTTTTTGAAATCAACTCCGCACGTACGTGCGGGTCCTCCCCTAGTACATTCTTAACATAGGTGTCCTTTTTATTAATTTTTCCTACAATATAAGTTTCAAAATTATTTATATATCATAAAAATGTGTCAAGGGTCAAGCCTGCTACATATTAAGAAGTTGGGGACTGTATGTTTCCACATCGTGTGTTATCAACAGCTACGATGAATCAATGGCACACCTTTTTTGTGAGTGGAGTTTTAGCTCGGAAATATGACCATCCTTCACTTCTATAGCAAATATGCATCCTCCATCGCCATTTATGGGCCGTCTTCACGAGAAAAAAACCTATCCCTCATCATTAAACTAATCCATCAAACCAAGTACTAATAGCTCAATTGGTAAAGATCTCTGGCAAAAGCTTAGAGGTCGCCGGTTCGAGTAGCGCTTGAGACGAGACCATATAACATGCTTTGGTCTCGGGCCTGAGGGGATGTATGGGCTTCGGCCCAGAACCTCTTTGATTATTCAAAAAAAAAAAACTAATCCATCAAGCCTCAATCTACTCTATTTGGAAAAAGTGCAATCCTCGAGTCCACACGGCTTCCTCCTTAGAGCTCGTATTGTCTCGGTACAAGAGGCTTTTCCTCGTTCCTTGATATCATCCTGGTTAGAAGTTATTTGAATTGGGTGAAAATTTTTTATGTTGGTGAAACATCAAAATTAATCAAAAAGAAAAATATTAACGTTTTTCACAGTTTTTGGATACAACTCGATAAGACAACACCAAACTATTTTGAGAGTAAGAAATATTAGAGATTGTTCTATCAAAAATAAAAATTTAAGAAGAAACAGATAATAGTGGGGCCATATTTTACTGATTTTATTTTTTTTGTCAACATTGGACTATTACAATAAACCGACCCATTAGCCAAATCCCTATATTCGTAGGGCTTGTGACTCGATTCCTGATGTGATGATGCCTGCTTTCAGCGGATTTATTATACTTTGCAATTAGACTAAGATCACTTCACAGTTTTAGGGGGTGTTATTGGATTCTAACTTATAAAGAATTTAGATGACTCTACTAAAATCATAGATTGTATGATTTTAAAAGATTGTTTGAGAGTTTTATATAATCTTGTTGATTAGTTGTTTAAAGTCTTGTAAACTCTCTCAAACAATCTCTGTATTTATAAGGTACTTTTCATGACTTTATTTTGTAAAGAAGAGTGTTTAAAATCATAAACCAATAACATAAAATTTTAATTCATTAACAATCAGAGATTCTTTTGTTTTAATTGAATAACACAGAACTTTTAATGACTTAGTAAAACTCTGAATCCAATAACCCTATATTTATGAAGATTTAGAATGACTTTTTACAAATCAATAACTAATAACACCAAACTTTAAAAGAGTTTATTAAAATCTTGATTGAATAACAACAGATTCTACCTAACATCTAAAGTCATTAAAACTCTATATAAATCACAAACCAATAACACCCCCTTATTAATAACTATAGTATATTTTTATTAACTTTTCTGAATTCTTTATGTATATTTGTATTAATAAATTTACAATATTGATGAGACCATATATAATAAGATCTTTTAAAAATTATTACTTTATCATCTTATTGAATTGTGCTAGTTATTATTAATTTTTGGAGAAATTTATTAATTATAGTGATTATATGTTTACCAAATATATAATTTATAGAAAACATTACTAAGATTCATTAGGTCTGTTGGTTACGTATATACGTATTGAGCGTCATGTCCCATATTCTTGGGAAGCGGGCCAGCGAGCTTTTTATCTCCCGTATAAATCTGTATAATAATACTCTTTAAAAAGGGAAAAACAATAAAACATAGTACCGTTTAAAACCAAAAACTTACAGGTGAAGGAAATGCTCAAAGAGCCAACCGCGGAGAAAGAAACAGAGTTTTCAGGTAAGCCTCTTTGTGGTCTCCAAGCTGGTCTAACCATTCGAAGCTGTTGAAGCAAAGCTCTCTGTCGTCTCAACCTTTAATCTATATATCTAAGACGCGGTATCCTCTCTCTTTGTTCTTCAGAAGTCTCTCTCTCACCAAGCTTCCCTCTGATTACCTGAATATGCTCTTTTATCGCATCCCCAAGCAGCGCAAATGGCGAGATATTCTATTCAGAGCGACGAATGTATATGGCCTAGCTGCTCCAAGACCTGTTACCATCTCCAAAGAAGAAGCTAACGCTTCCATTTTCTTTGGATTGTAAACCCAAGGTCTCTAATCGAGTGGATTCTACTTTGGAACCCGATTCTCACATAAAGCGGTGGCAGAGATGACGAATCGAATGCTTAACCCGGAAAATCAAAAGATTCAAGCTGAATAGATTGATTTCGCCGGATCTGAACTGATTTTTGTCGATTTCGTCGATTCGTTGGGTTCTCTTCGACTGAGAAAGAAAAAAAAAATTCGCAAAAGGAAAAAAAAAAGGGAATTGTGTTTTTTTTCTTTTCTATTTTACTGAGCTTCTAATCAGAGAATGCCACGTCGCGTTTATTATCGTTTCCTCTGTTGTCAAAAGAAGGAACGCTTCTATTTTTACGGGGCCTTTTTCTTATTTTTCCTTTAATTGATTGCCCACTTTTTCTTAGGGAAACCATTTAGTACCCCTAGTGGACTTGAGCTTACACCCCATCAAGAAGCCATCTCCAGTTGGGACTAGGTTTTAGTATTTAAGATTGGGAAGACAACTAGTTAACTAGGCTAAAATGAATTTGTCTTCAAAGAGATGGAAAGACTATTCTGCAAGGTATTAGATGTCAAATATGGAGTTTATTAATCACCTTTAGAAACACTTGGAGTTGAAAACTTTGTTATGGGGAATATATTGCACTGAGTTAGCTATTATAGTAAAACCTCTATAAATTAATATTCGATCAATTAATAATTTCTATAATTAAAAAAAATTTCCGGTCCCGAGTTGGACTAGTGTAAAAAACAGAATTCAATAAAATATTAAGAGAGTGATTAATTTTGAAATCCTATGTAAACATATGGTCTCAACAATATCATAAATTAATAATTATGTAAATACATATATTTTTTAACAACATATATGTATATATATATATATACACACATTTTTGTTATAGCTAATTTCTAATATTTTTACAGTATCATAAATTTTAATGTTTTTTTTCGAAAACGTGTTACATGTTATTTTCTTTGTAATTGATTCTAAAATTTATTTGTTATAACGAGTAAATATTATTTTTAAATATATATTTTTGAATAACTTACAAAATTAGGAAAATATCCCTTAAAATTAATAATATTGATAAATAAATACTTTCTATAAATTAATAAAACATTCCGGTCCTAACGTTATTAATTTATAGAGGTTTACTGTATTATTCAATCTCATAGTTATATTTTCTTGTTTTCTCCCACTTTTTTTTGATTGATATGTTTCGGAGTTATTTTCTTAATTTTCTGTTGTGATTAATTAATTCTTTATTCTAAAATTTCTAAAATGTTTAGCTAAAAGTTAGGGAGCTAGTATATATATGCAGTTGATATAATAAAGAAGTATAATATATATGCAATTATTTATAATTTAAAGTGTTACTATATGAATATATTAAAAATAACAATAAAATGATATATTGTTTTACAATCACATTATACAAAACAACGATAAATATATAAATACACAACATCATAATATAAATGACCTAAAATAAAATAAAAAATAACTCAATAAATGTTTTGGTCTCCGGCCTAAAGGAACAATGGACCAAAACTCAGCGGCATGGTGGTCGTCCAAAAATATAAAGTAAAGGTAGAAAACGAAAAACAAGAACAAATATTTTACAGAAACATGGTAAAGGTAGTCCTTTAAACCAACGACCACATTGCCATAATCGTCAGGGCATCGTCTTAGTTTTGTCCACGGCGTGCAAAGTTGTTCATCGGCTGTTGATAACTTCATAAGTTGAACAGCTAATTTTAACTTATGAAGTTGATTTTAACGAGCAACATTTATAAAAAGTTATAGTATATATAACTAGTGTGATGATAACTTCAAAAGTTGAACAGCTCCAACGGAATTATTAACAATACTATAATGTAAGTTTTTAATTTTCTGTAGTGTGGTTTTATCAGTCGTAAATACTTTCATCAGAGGGATCAGATTCGAATCCAAATTTTGGTAATGGAGATTGATACGAGTAGTTGACTTGACCTTTATCCTTTATCCGTTTTCAATTTTTACTATATTAATAATTTTGTCAAAAACATTGAAAATAGTATTAAACGTTAGCCCTGAGACGGAGCCGGATATCCGCCCAAAATGGGTGTATCCGTATCCGTATCCGGATCCGGCCGGATACACTATTCTACTATCCGGATCCGTCTCCGAAAAACCGGATATCCGAATATCCGGATATCCGCTAAAATTTTGGATATCCGCGGATATCCGGATGATATCCGGATCCGAACCTGTGCAAATCATCATCACAATTTAAATATCATTTCACAAATTGTAGGAACATAAATGACACTAAAGATACATAAGTTTTATGTTTGATACATTAAATCACCAAAAGTTTAAAGAAATAGCAAAATATTCAAAAGATTCAAGTGAAATAACTTATGTCGTACGCATAAGTCATTCCCATTCATCTTCATATTCTTCCCATCTTCACACACTCATTCAAACCTTGGTCATGGCTGTACTTCAAAAGTTTTCACATCTACAAAAAAATAACAAACATTAGTACTTGAAAAAGCTATAAAATTTGTAAGACTATAAGATATATAACCCAAAAAAACGTGAATACCAGATTCAATATGCTCAAGCTCAGCAACCATTTCTTCTACTCTTAAATCTTCATCATTGTCTCGATACCAATCTTGAGTACAAATCAAAGCTTCTACAACTCTTGGTGTCAACGAACTACGAAAACGATCTAGCACCCGACTACCCGCACTAAACGCAGATTCTGATGCGACCGTTGAAACAGGTATAGCTAACATATCCTTTGCCATCAATGACAAAACCTTATACTTAGATCCTGTTGTCTTCCACCAATGCAAGATATCAAAACTTGGATTCTTTCGATCCTCTCGGATATCATCCAAATAGTACTCGAGCTCTGATTTTATTAAATCAGTCTCTTCACTTTGCTCAGCATCATCAAACATTTCATCCATCAGTGAATGTCTCTTCTCTTTATCCTTAGAATGACTTGACCCTGAGTTTACTTTCTCCTCAGATTCCATTAAATCTTGTGATTTCAAAGATGCATAGTAACTGAAAAATCTGTCCAAAGTATGTGTGATCTTGGCAATCAAACAATTAGCATCAATGTTAGGGTAAGTACCTTGAATCATCCACTTTACCCATCTTAATTTGTATCGTGGGTCGAGAACTGCAGCAACATAGATCAACATGTTTGTATTGTCAAAGTTGCCCCAATACTTATAAAACTTGAGCTTCATTTTATCAGCCATAGCTTTCTTGTACTCGTCCCCCATTGTGTCCATCTTCATAATCATCCAGCCCACTCCAAATATTTCTTTCATATATGTATTCCCAGTTACATATTTAGATCCAGAAATATTCACTGTTGCATCATAAAAATACTGCAAAATAGGTGATAAAGCAGCAGCATAAGCCCAATCACTTTCACTTGGTACAGCTTTGAAGATCTTAGTAAGCTCCACAACATACTTTTCATCTTCTAGCTCCAACATATCAAACCCTTTCTTAAGAGCCACAGCAGATTGTAGCATTAAAAATGTTGAATTCCATCTTGTCTCAACATCTAAGCAAAGACCAGCTTTTGTCTCAACCTTTTGATGCTCTAAACATTCCTTAAACCTTTTCAGCCTACTAGGTGAAGATCTAACATACCTAACAGCTGATCGTATCCTTAAGATTGAACCATGTACCTCTTGAAGACCATCTCTAACAATTAAACCCAAAATATGAGCACCACATCTCATGTGAAGAAAATCTCCATTCAAGACAGTTGTTCCCCATGAAGTAAGCTTCCTTCTCAAGTATTTTAATGCAAGATCATTAGAACTTGCATTATCAACAGTAATGGTGAACACTTTAGTAATTCCCCAAAAAACCAAGCACTTTTCAATCATCTTACCAATGGTCTCACCAGCATGATTATCAACAATGCAGAAATTGATGATTCGTTTGTGTAGCCTCCAAGCATCATCTACATAGTGAGCAGTTAGACACATATAGCTCATATTTTGTATAGATGTCCAGCAGTCCGTAGTCAAAGAGATGCTACCTTTATATTTCCTAAAAATCTTTCTAAGCTTGCTTCTTTCTTCCTCAAAAATCTCTAATGCATCTCTAGTCACAGTTTTACGGCAAGGCATCACAAAAAGAGGTTGAGAAATCTGCATGAAACGTATAAATCCCTTATGCTCAACAAATCGGAAAGGCAACTCATCCATGATAATCATTTCCACTAATGCTTTGCGACTTGCAGATTGACTAAATGCTAACAAGGACGACACATTACTCCCAACTCTACCATCTACTTGATTCTGATTAAATAAGGTTGACTGTTTCATCTTCTTTCCATCCCTTTCACCATCAAGTACTTCCCGAGGCATCATTTTACATGTCTTAATGTGACCTCCCATTGCACTAGTTGTGACACCATCCTTAGTTCTACAACTAATCAATCCAGAACAATGCAAACACTTAGCCTTACCAAAAACTTCAGACTGCACAAAATGCAACCAGACATGAGACTTTTTCTTTGTTTGGTCAGGCCCAGAAGCTGTTGAAAAATCTGTCTCGTGAGTGGTTTCATGCAACTCAGGTTCAGCACTCACATTGGTAGTACCACAATTGGCTGTGGATTTTGTAGTCTCATCTTCCATCTATGCAAAACAAAACAAAAACACATACATATATCAACAACACCTACGTTCAAATTAATATTCAAAGTAATAAAAAAACTCCACCAAAACAAAGCACACATACATGTCAACACACGTTCAATTCAAGCATCACCACAACAAATTAAATCACACGTAGAAAAATTCCAATTGTTTTCCTTAGAATAACTAATTCCAATTGTTTTCACACTTACTACCTACGTCTATTTTCATGCCATACAAAAATAAGTGTTTGACTCTTAAAGACAACGTATTCAAAGTATGAAACAAATTGAAATCAAAACAAAAAATAAGCAAGATAAAATTATTCAATCAAGTCTATCTAGTGATACACCTAATATCCATGGAGATTAAATGAATAACCAGAGGTTTTTTGAGAAAAAGAAAAATACAGTAGTTGAACCTATGAATGGTGAAAGAGTTTGTTTTCTTTGCCTACCAGTGAGAGAGTATGGTTACCTTTGAAAGAAGCTCCGAAAAAATTGATTAAATTGGTGGCTCAATGATGAATGTAGAAGAAGCAAGCTTCAGAGAGAGTGTTTGAGTCTGGGTGGTGGTGAGTGGTGACGCCGAGTCGCCGACTGGTGACAACAAACGACATAACCTAATTCTAAAAAATGTCTCGATGACAGACCATTCTTTTTTTGCAAAGAGATAAGGTTAGTTGGGCTTATGGGCTTTACTAAAAACAATTGGACATTTATATATGTATATATTTTTAAAACATAAAGGCCAAAAGTCCAAAACTCACATATACTTTAACTACCCGGATATCCGAATATCCGGTTTTATTTTGTTAACTATCCGAATCCGGATCCGGATCCGCCCGGATCCGTAAATATAATATCCGGATCCGGATCCGCCTGTACCGGATATCCTATTTTTCGGAGCGGAGCAGAGCGGTTCCCGGATCGGAGCACGGATCACGGATTTTAAGTCCCAGGGCTATTAAACGTAACATTTTTACAAAAAAAATATAAAAAAACAGGAAAATGACTTCAGCGAAATAATTAAAACATATGAAAATGACTCTGATTGCATAATGGCGTTTTTTAATGCGATTATGTAAACAAATTATCAATCAAGAAAATTTGCATAAAGCATTAGAAAACGCAAAAATGCAGATTATTTTTTTCGCCCAAAACATACAAGTGAAATCTCATTATGCAAAAAAGTGAGTATAGAGTTGTTTATTTGCATAATAAAATATGTTTTTTATACATATTACTATTAACAGTTATAAAAGTGAGAAAATAATTGTTTATAATAAAAAAAATATAATATATAAAACTTTCACAACTATATACCTCTTATTTGCATAATTAATTTTCATTATTTTACATATCTAATATATTAGCAATTGTAACTTTATGAAGATATATCTTAGCAAAGTACAATTTTTTTAGCATTACAATGGACCCTATCTAAGGCCCAATCTCCCTCTTCGTTAGCTGTCAAAGAGAAACCCAAAACTAAACCCTAAAGAATAGAGAAGGTTTTTGATCGCAGTTAACAGACCACTGGAGACAAGGAGCTAGCCAGACGTTGCCGAGGAAAAGAGGTTATCACCAGCATGAATATGAAGAATTGAGAGAGAAAGATTTGGTTCATGACAGTAAGGTAAGATGGATATGAGTAAGGTCAAGAACAGTTTCGAGTTTGGGGTTTTAAGGGTGAGTTTCTTGCAAGATCAGATCAAATAAGATCAGAATTATGGTGGATCTAGATAGAGCTTGTGTCTTAGAAGATACAGGAACTGACAGTGTCTGAATCGGAGTTGAGATCGAGGAGTTATTCACGTTGCTTTTTGCGCAAGAAACAGGTGAAACTGGCCAAACTAATAAAACATATGAAAACGGAACCAAAGTGGCTTCTTCAGAACATGGTTTGTGATTCGTAATGAATCCAGATCTCTATGAAATTTAGTAGAGTGCGTTATGGTACTACTGGCTAGATAATCAACGGTGGGATTACGTTTCTAACAGTTAGATCTTACTATACTCGTATTATTCTAAGATAATTTTGTATCAAATAAATTGGGGAAAACAATCTAAAAAATACCTCATCTATTTTTTATTTATACAAGGTTATTAACCCGCGCTACGCGCGGGTATATTTGTATTGATTGTTTCGAATTGTTATAGATTTAGTAATCATTTAAATAGCGCAAGTATGTATTTATTGATTATTTTGAAATTGTTTTAGACTTAGTAATCATTTATATATACATTGATAAATACTATGCAGAAGTACTATAACATTTTATTGTTTACATGTTCTAACATAAATGTTCGTTTATTTATATTTTGAGTATCATTTTTATTGTTTTAAAAAGTTTTGTTAATAAAAAGGAAAAATTAAAAAAATATATGTGATTAGTTAAAATATTATTTTTATCGTTTTATTCTTGGACAAAAAATACAAATTTCAAAGATTTGAAATATTTTTGGTCTTTTTCACCTACAACGTTCTGATTGAATCTTATTAGTTAAGTTGTTGTGATATATCAAAAATATATCATAGTTTTATTTCAACCACTCTCAACCATTTCTACATTTGTATACTTTCTTTTAAAAACTCACGTTTTTCCCACATTCGTGTTAATATATATATATATATATATATATATGAATTTATGATTTCACAAAAAATTTGAGATATATCATTTTTTAATCGTTTTGCAAGCACTCATTTGTCATCATCTTTTATCCCCACAACCACATCTACCATTCAAGATTCTTCATTGTGGGATTTTTATACTGATTTATGAACTATAATTTGACAAAACAATATTAAAAATAAAATAAAAACATAGGAAGATAAACTATAAACTTTACAAATCTTTTTTTTCTTCTCTAAAATATGTATTTTGATAATGCGGATGTATTCAATATGTTGTTCATTCAATATTTTGTTACAAAATTTTAAACATGGAATACTAATTGACAGTAGAGTTCTATCTAAAACTCTTCATAAAATAATTAAAATTTTGTAATTTAAAATGTAACCTGTTTCTTGAAATGTTTTACTTCATACAGGTGCGCAAACTTTACAAATTTAGTGATACTAATATCGATTATGTTATGTATTCAAATTCTAACAAATTATTGAAGATGAAATATCAACCATTTTATTAATAATGATATTATTTTCACAACACAAGTTTCCATTTCCCGTTTCTTTCATATAAAGATGACTATTATGATTGAAGATTAATTATTAAATAATTTGAATTTATAACCAGTAATATGGTTATTATGGTCAAAGGAAGATAATATGACAGATATTTTCGTTAAAATATTTTTGTATATCTATCAATAAATTTTAGAAACTATCATATTTTCATATAAATATTTTTGTATATCTATCAATAAATTTTAGAAACTGAGAACTTTAAAATTTTTTATATTTAATAGTTTTCATATCTTTAAATATTTCTTTTATTTCCACATATAGTTTTTCTTTTATACAAAAGTCTTAAAAGTTATAACATATAATTTTTATAAAGTTTTCATTTCTCTCATATATTTTGATATTTTCCTTTTTGAAAGTATCTTAATTACATAAAAAACTATTTTCGTCTATAAACTTAATTATAAAAAAAATATTTAATATTTAAAAATCTAATTAGTTTTATACCATTTATTTATTTTAAAAACCAAAAAAAAAATTCTAGAAATATTTCATATTTTCAGATTTTTATTATTTTCATATATGGTATTTATTTTGATTTTCACAAAAAATGTTAATATAGATAATTATTGTAATTTAAGAAAAATAGTTAAATATGAGATAAAAAATCCCGATTGGGCGTTTTAAGTCACATGTGGATAGCTTTAGGAGCTTGTAAAAGAATCAAAACAAACATGATTATACAGCAAATAGTAAAATATAATTACATAATTAAAGAAAAATATAATAATAAATAATAATAATAAAATATTGTTTAAAAATTCAGATTGTGGTTTTTACCTTAGCATACATCTGCCTAACTTCATATCCAATTCCTTCGCTTTCAGAATCAAAGACACCAATATAGAATGTATTCCTATTACAAAAAAAAAAACAATTAAAAGGTTAGAATTAGACTAAATAATCAAAACAGTATAAGACTGTAACAACATAATAAAAAAAGTAATCAAAACAGTACAATAACAACAAAATACAAAAAATACAGCAAATACAAAAATATCATATAATCAACAATATAAATTACGAAATAAATAAATAATTAGAGCTACAAATTTAAGCCTATCAATTCATGTATATTGTATTCTAATGTGGTGGTGGAGACCCTATATTTATAGTTAAATTGTTAGGCTAACTTTCGGAAGTTTTACTTTTAAAAATTAAGAATTTACTTTAACAGAAATATTTAAAATATTTTACATGCATCTTTTATTTCCATATATCGTATTTTTTCCTTTTTACAAAAAAAATCTGAAAATAGAAAACAAATATAATTTCAAAATTGTTAACTAATGAGATGTCTAATTATTATTGGTCGTTTAAAATCCTATGTGGACACCTTTAGGAGCTTATAGCCTCAACTTTTATATAATATAGATGTTTAATACCTGATTTTTTTGTTGGAAGAATAATACCTAAAATCATAAAAACGTGTCTTTGTTGCGGAAGAATAAAAACATGAGCATTGAATACTCATGACTCTATGTTGCGGAGAATCAAGTTGGAGTCTTTGGAGTATGGGGAAACATGTGGTTTAAGCTAAGTTGGGAAATTTAGCTAAACGAGAATAAATGAAAATTGAGTTGTTTTTCATTAAGTGGTCACGGCTGATATTTGCGAAGCATAATATTATTATTTTTTTCTTATGTTTCTTCACTTGAGGCATGTAGGTAAAGATTTGATTGTGTAGGATAAGTTTATGTGATAATATGATTCATTTATTGATATATATATAATGATGATGTTCTTGTTGTTTGAATTATGTGATGATATGTAACGTCCGTGTTGTCAATGGACACCATCCACTTTTGTGGTTTGGGCTTATATTGCCGGTTTAAGTGAGTTGGATTAGAAAAAAAAACACTCTAAGTCTATGATAAATCTCGAGCAGCATCACTTTTTTTTCCTTTTTGAGTTTGTTATTTACAAAAAGAAAAGGCGAAAATGTTTGTCTTGTATGAGTTTTTGAAGATGAAAGTGAGACTTGATAAGGGGTTTTTGGATACTTTTTGGAGGTGTTTGAGGGCTGTTATTGTGTGTTCGAGCAAGGTGTTGAGAAACTATGGTGTGAGGAGGCTCATGTTTTTTTTTGTGTTCTTCCTATTTTTGTCTCCAAACCAAATCAAAGATGAAATCGTGTCCATGACTGATCTAATCTTGTGAACCTTATTGATGTGTGTTTTGATTGTGTAGATGGATTTGAGATGTGGTTGTGTGTATGTTTATCTGAGTTTGGTGTTGTGTATTGCATGATTGATATTAGGATTCATGTTTGGATGCCTTGGGTGGCTTGGTTTCGTCCCAAGTAGTGACTGTGGGCACCAAAATTGGCAACTCGCAAGTGATTGGGCTTTACACGGCCCAGGCCCAGTGGGAATGAATCACGACAAACCAGGAGGCCCATTTATGGTCAAACTGGGAGCTGGGGGAAGATCGTAACGGGTGAACTAATGAGTCAACGAAGCTATAATGAAGATCGTGGGATATCCGGAGCGGAGATCGCGTCCAGTCTTGATTGTCTGTCCAGTCTTGATTGTCTTAGGACCTGTATATAAAGGGGATAAGGGATCATTTGTAAGGGGTCGAAAGATTGACTATCAATAAGAACGAGAGTTTCCAGTCTGTTACATTTGTATTCAAAAATCAATTTCAGTTCGAGTTCGGGCAGGTGAATCAGTTCCCACCTTAGTACGTTCTAGAACCTCAGGTGGAGTATGTTAGGAAATGTGACAAATGCCAAAGGCATGCTCCTACAATCCATCAGCCTTCCGAGCTGTTGTCTTCCATCTCTTCCCCGTATCTGTTTATGAGGTGGTCTATAGATATCGTAGGACCGCTCCATACTTCGACCAGGGGGTAAGATTCATGTTGGTGCTTACAGATTACTTCTCCAATTGGGTAAAGGAAGCAGCGTACTCCACCATCGGTGGGGGGCAAGTCAAGCAGTTTGTGTGGAAAGAGATCGTTTGTCGGCATGAAGTTCCTTACGAAATCGTAACTGACAACGGGTCGCTATTCATATCCCAATAGTTCGAGGCATTCTGTGCACAACTGAAAATAAGGCTTAGCAAGTCTACTCCGCGGTACCCACAGGGGAACGGACAAGCGGAGGCGATGAACAAGGTAATCTTATCTAACTTGAAGAAACGCCTCGATGCGCATAAAGGTTGGTGGGCGGAGGAACTGCAAGGGGTTTTGTGGGCGATCCGAACAACCCCTCGGCGGTCAACTAAGGAGTCACCATACTCACTTGTGTATGGAGTGGAAGTAGTTATCCTGGTCGAACTTGAAGTTCCCAGAGTTCGGGTAATGCTAAACCTAGGGATGAGTTCGGAGAACGACGTATTTCTAAGGAACTTCCTCGACTTTAATAACAAGAGACGAGATCAAGCTATGATTCGCCTACAACATTATCAAGACGCCATAGCTCGGTACTTATCAAAATCCCTAGGATAGAATTTAGTTTTTGGTACCTCTTTTGCAATTTGGAGGGCTTTAATCTCATCCCTTTTAAGAGTTTCAAGCTCGGCCTGCAGGTCGGTAATCTCTCCCGACTCTATCTCCTCCATAAGCATCCGGTTGGCTGTAATTTCAGCAGCACAGATAGTGGCAGCAACTAAGCGGTTGTGATCATTGAGAAAAATGTGCACGCCTTCTGCTGCCTCCCGAAGTTGAGTCTGGGTCTTCCTCCGTTCATCACGATGGGCCCTCTCTATCTCCGCGTGGAACCCGACTTTTGGTTCCTAAGCCGTAGTTCTTCAAGCTCCCTTTGTGCGAGCTTCTTTGCTTCAACAGCCTGGAGGTACAGCTCCCCAGCTTTCTATTGCTTATCTCGGGAATCTTCGAGATAGGCCTCAGCAATACGCAGCTCGGACTCCACTAGCTTCAAGCGGGAGTTGAACTTCTTGGCTTTCTCCACCTCAAGGTTGTTCGCCGCTTCGGCAGCAGTAAGGCGCTTCACCCGTTTCTCCAACTCGGATATCTGGGATCGTAAATCTTTGACGTCGCTAGCATTAGGGTTGGAAAGCAATTGGTGTTCGTAGCTCGCGACAGCACTGTTGAACTCAATAAGGGTCTGCATAGAGGGTAGAAGTTTAGTCATATTCAATTCCGACAGCACTGCGGCTATTACCTCCCCGAACTTCTCTGCAAAACGGAAGTAGTTCTCCCGGTTGACTTCGGCCATGTCCTGGAAGGAGGGAACCCAAGCTCCAGGACGGCTAAAGCTGCGCATCATGTCTACAAGTGATTTCGGGGGAGCTGAAAAAACAATTGTTAGTGACGCTGAAGGCAGAAAGAATGATAACGCAGTTGCGAGGGGAAAGTACCTGGTAACTCACGCCGAGGTTCACCTTTCTGTCCTGCGGCAGGGGGGGGAGGATTAGCTCCCTTCGAACTGACTTCAGTTCGTTTTGCTGAATCACCTGTGCGAGGGCGAGAGGCCTCCCGAGATGTCGGAGTTGAGTCCGGGGCCTTCCTTTTCTTGGAAAAATTGCTCGTTTCTTTCCCCACTTGGGTACTCACAGGAGTGGAGGGTTCGGAGCTCGTATCCCCTGAAGCGCAGCCACCACTATGCGAGCAGTCTGGCCGCTGCAGAAGCTTGCGTAGGTGTGGGACAAGGAGCCTCGTTCTAAGTTAGCTGGGAACACATAAAACTTCAGGTTAGAATCCGAAGAAATACGCGAAGTGAACAGGAAAAAAAAACAAGACAGTTCGGTTCCCCTCCGTAGTTCTACCAATTTTTGGGGACCACTTCGGGATGAATAAGTCTACCATCTCGCTAAAGGTGGAGCTGTGAATCGGGAAGTTGTCATCCTTCTTAGGTAAGTCATCTAGGACCCGGAACCCGGCAAGCGGACTGAGGTAGAAGGTCGCTCTAGTTTGCCCTCCTTTTATGGTGTACAAATGGAGGACATCCTAGAAAATCAGGAGATAGCCGTGCTCTTCAGCTAGGGTCTGAAGGCAGAGGATAGTACGGATGAAGTTTGGGCATAGTTGGGGAAGTGAAACGCCTAGGGTGTACATTGCCTTTACTAAGAGCTCCAGCAGCGGGAAGTAGAGCCTGCAGTTGGAGAACATAATCTCGTAGGCACAACAGTACCCTTCCGGAGGATCCTCCGGTGACTGCTCGCCGGTGGGAGCCAAGATTTTTGATTCGGAAGGGAGGCCGCAAAGGAAACGAACGCCTATAAGGTCATCCTCCGTAATCATGGACGGCGGGTGGGGACCAAATTGTCCCGGAATAGTGTCCTCGATCGGTTGGCTAGACATCTTGAGTAGTGGAGTTTGCCGGCGAAAGATCGTAGGTCAACAAGTAGCAATTCCGATGAGCGACGGAGTAAGCCGAGAAGAATGAAATTGCAACGAAAACGAATAACAAAATATGAAAAGAAAGCGAAAAGAGAAGAAACTCGGGTCAAGGAGATCTGTACCTTTTATAGCTGCTTCGTCCTTTGCAGCGCAATGTTGGCCTAGGGAAGCTAAAAGGTCACGACCTTTATAGCTCAAACGTAGGGGCGTCATTGCAGAAAATGAGGAGGCGCGGTAAGCCGAAAAGGCAACCGCGAGTCAAGGCAAATCAATCATGGCGATTCGAAGATCTTGGTTCCCAAAAATGATGCTGCATTAAAGTCTTCCGAACTAAAACCACTTCGAAAGACTTGGGGGGCAAACTGTGGGCACCAGAATTGGCACCTCGCAAGTGATTGGGCTTTACACGGCCCAGGCCCAGTGGGAATGAATCACGACCAAAGCAGGAGGCCCATTTATGGTCAAACTGGGAGCTGGGGGAAGAAGCAGTTAAGGCGAGATCGTAATGGGCGAACTAATGAGTCAACGAAGCTATAATGAAGATCGCGGGATATCCGGAGCGGAGATCGCGTCCAGCCTTGATTGTCTTAGGACCCGTATATAAAGGGGATAAGGGATCATTTGTAAGGGGTCGAAAGATTGACTATCAATAAGAACGAGAGTTTCCAGTCTATTACATTTGTATTCAAAAACCAATTTCAGTTCGAGTTCGGGCAGGTGAATCAGTTCCCACCTTAGTACGTTCTAGAACCTCAGGTGGAATTAGCTCCCACAGTGAGAAGAGGCGATTCCAGAGCATTTGCGGAACCAGTGTCGATCAACGCAAGGTGGGTGTTGGTCGACACGAGCCAGTTTCGATCGACACTAGTGCTTGACAGAGAGCTGTTCAGTCCTTTTGTGCCGGGTTTGGTTGGTTGACTTGTGTTTATGCATGTTGGATGGTTTATTATACTTGTGTCTATAGCGTGATAGATGGGAGGACTTGTGTAACGCCCGTCTCCGACGAATCTTAGCCGGTACTGGACGTCCCAATGGTCGAGGAAACTTGAGTTAGTCGAAGAATTCATCAAATGGTCGAGGATTTATCGGTACGATCGAAGTTTATCGAGAAAGATCGGTATAAGTTGTTGGAAATCCAAATGATCGAAGGAAAATTGGAGTGTTCGGATAATCATTTGATTTGTTCGAACAATAAAGAATTTTTGGACAAGTTTGTCGGAAGATTATCGACCATCGCGTGTTTATCGGACCGTCTGTCGGGAATCTATCGAGCGGCTGTCGGTGATGCGAAAATCCGCACATTAGTTGTCGACCCGATTCGGTAACCCGCATGTGTTGGTAAGCTGAGATACGTGGGATTTGATTTTCTCGATAAATGTTTGGAGAAATGGATAAAATCTCAAGAAGATCGGAATAATGGATATTCCATCGAATGTTCTCAAAGGATCGAGAATTTTCTCGAGTCTATAAAAGGGACTACTAACCATTTCTTAGCATTTTCACGCGTAAGAACCTAGAGAGCGATTGGCAAGCTGTTCATCGAGAAGAGAAGAAGTTTGTCAAGAATCCGTGTGTAAGGTCGAGAGAAGATCGAGTAATTTCTCGAGAATCTTGGTAAGTATCGAGTAAACTCTGTGTTTATCGATAGTTCATCGAGTCTTGTCGGTAAAAGACTTTTGATCTGTGTTGTTTAATAAGTCTCTAGTATGTTGAAAACAATGTAATAGCTTATTAGCGAACTTGCCGTTTGTACTAGAACCTTATTTGGAAATTCAAGTGATTTGTTTTGCATTATTAACTTGTCTATCGATCTTATGCGCATATATTAAGTTTATCGAAAGAACTTTGAACTTGGATGAAATTTTGAAAATTTGGGTTAAAGTCTTTCAACACCCGCACTGGTTTTTACTGTCACCCTCGACACCGATTCTAAATGTCAACCGCACCAGTCTGGTGTCGATTAATCTTTGCAGCAACCCTGAAACCGCCTCTCAACATTCCTGAGGATGAATCCAAACAGCAAACTTGACCACATCGAAACCTAACCATCAAACATGCAACACACGATACCAAAACACCCAAAAAAACAGATATATGTACAAACATAGTTCCTAGCTCTAGGCATAAAATCCGATAGCAAAGAACCGAACCGATTCCGAACCGATAAAATCGGTATCGGTATGATCTCGGATCTACCAAAATATGTGATTGGGCTTAGACCTCTTGTTAAAATGGACTTCGTTTAGGGTTCGGATTATAACTTATATCTATTGGGCCCCGTTATATACCTAGCACACTAAGCAATGATTCCTCATTGTTCCCAATTTTTCATCGTCTACTTTTTTTTTTAACTCTTTATTTATTATTTATTGCAAATTATGAGAATTGTTACAAAGACATTTCAACTACCGATAATTCTGTCTGATCCTATTAAATTCACCACATATTACACCCTCTGACGACACCTCTTTCTCCATGCGTAGAATCACATACTTCTCCATGCGTAGAATCACGGTGAACGGCTCTAATTATGCATTGTTATAGATCTCTTGTAAACTTGTCTCCTTAATCTGCAAATTAATAAATCGCATAACCTGGGCGTCGAATCCCAAACCTCTTGGTGTAGAAGCTTTAAACAACCCTTCGTCAACCACTGGACTAAGGGAGCTTCCACTATTTAGTCGATTATTTTGGTTATTTTTGTAATTTTATTGGATATTTCTAATTTTAATTCAGTTATCTCAGGTATTAATTGGTTATTTGAATATTTTGGTTACTGAAAATAACCAAACCGATCATAATCCGTAATTTTTTTTGGTATCAATCGGATTTTGTATTGGAGTAGAAAACCGACTTGAATTCGGCCAGTTACTAACCAAATCGATTCGAAACTTTTTGTAAAAAAACGATTGGGATCTATATGCCTTATACTGATTCACCTCAAACTCAAATTATCCGACCGAAAACCCAATTAGATACCCGATTGTCCAGAAATAATATCCCATCCTTCTACACAATCAAAACACACGTCATAAATTGCATGCACTTTAAAACTTGCTATTAGACTATACTTAACAAATCTTGGTCGAATAAACAAAACAATCAAACAAAGCATATGAGTATCGACATTGTAAACATTTTATTCATGTTCATCCACTTCAAAACTTGCTATTAGACTAGCTAGTACAAATAAATGGACGTGGTTTGAGTACAAACAAAACAAATTGCAAACTCACTTTCCCACCTTGGTATGTATGTGAATACAGACCCAACATAGGATATAAAAAGGAGAAAAACCTCCACATCTTCTTCACTTAAATTTGAAGTCTCTTTAATTTTGATGTTTTAACCCAAAAAGACCCACTCACACGTAGAAAATACATAGAGAACAAAAACTTAAACAAGTTATACGTGCTTGATAAAATTATCAGATTGAAATTGTAAACTGAACCAAAAACTAAAACAGAAAAATACTTCACAGAAAAAAGGAAAGGAAAAATGTACTTTGAAAATGACAAGTATATTGAAACATTGAAAATGTGAAAATACTTACTAAGAAAAAAATACAAATAATAGCCTTTATATGTGTATGTATACGTGAAGATGAAATGGGGATTTGGACAAAATATGGCAGTCTTTGTTTGTTTATATTAGAAGGTATGTTTGTGTTCACCATTTTTCTTCTTTGTTTTCTTTATCATTGTACTTGAGCTTTTATCTCATTATCCCTCTTCTTAACCTCTCCTTAACTCCTTTGATCATTACCAAATCCTTCTTACTTACCTAATCATTTTTAATTAATATTCAATTACAAATATATATGTACATGAGCTGTATCGATAACACTATCAAAGATTTGATATAGGGTTGAGTCCAAATGTGTCATTCTACTTTTTCTGAGCTGTTGTGACTTGTTTTAGCGTTTAGGGCTGACCAAATCTTTTGCCTTGTGCTCTGCGCTTTGTGTCTTATTGGAAAAATCTTATTCTATTGCAATGAGTTTGTATTTATATTAAGTCAGTCTAGCTGGTTGGTTTGGAACTAGTTAGACATTGGATACCACTTCCTTAAATTGACATAGTATCCCTTTATTTTTTAATCCGGAACTTGCATAGGTTATAAAATCCTAGGTTGGTTTACAAATTTGTAATAATAGTATATGTGAAACTGAAATCTTGTTTAACCATTTTTGTCCAATAAAGTTATCCTTATGTAAAGTGGTATTTAAGATTCTTCAAACTAAATAGTAATATAGAAGCTTCTTAGCTTGAAAATAAAATTTCATTTGTTCAAGTTTACATCTATATATATATATATATATATATATATATAATTCTTTAAAATAATATGTTTTAGTTTTAAAAACTTAGCTTCATTTTAATCAATATATAATGTAAACATAATAGATTTCTGTTTAAGTTACAATTGCTATGTATGTATATATAAACCTAACAAATATTTCCTATATATTGTATACTTTTCTTAGTCTAATAATTTCCTTAGGTTTTTGTGGTAGGGTTATATATGTAGATGATATATATAACAATTCTATGAAACTAATCATAAATTCATAATCAAGTTACAACAGTATAATTAATTTACATATAGAGATATAAATAAAATATAACAATAAGGGTGTGAATGGTTACAGCGGTCGGGATAGACAGATCGTTCAGCGGTTTAATACACTCTGTTTTTAGGGCGGACAATAAACCCCAACTCTATTTGTACATAAAAACAGTACACACTTGGTTTATAGCAGTTTTCTTTTGTTTTCTTTAAGACCGCACCACTACAGAACTAATAAGTGTATGATAAATAAAAAACGCTTTTGTCCATAGATGGTTTGGTCCGTTTGAACCGCTGTAAACCATTCACATCCTAAGTTTCAAAAATAGTGATATAAGTACAAAAAAAAACTAAACTTAATAAATACAAATATGTACAATAATTTAACTATTATGTCTTAACCCTTCTATGATCGATCGGATTATCCTAATTCTTGATGCTTTTGTTGCTTGTAATCTCCGTCATCTCGTAGCATGTTTGACCTTAAACATGGTTGATGATCTCACAACAAAGTTAAACAAAACCAAACTCGTTAGTTGTTTGTCTTCATCCTGATCAGTTCTGTCTCAAATGAATCAATCTTTGCAAAAACGAGGAGAGAGACGTTAGTGTTATTTTCTTAAATCAATTAAAAATAGAATGTTAATTGTAATGTATATATCTATATATATCCCTACCCATTTTGCAGGAAAATTATAATTTTATATAAAATCAGAGAGTCAATACGATAATTATATAAGGTTGACCAATTTGATGCCGCACATGTCACTCTTTTTACAAAGTACAAACACTAGTCGTCGAAAGAGTAAGTGTATATTTGAAAGAAACTAAAATGAAAACATCTCTCACAACAAATTC
The DNA here is from genome assembly GCA_036452645.1 of Capsella bursa-pastoris. Taxonomy (NCBI): domain Eukaryota; kingdom Viridiplantae; phylum Streptophyta; class Magnoliopsida; order Brassicales; family Brassicaceae; genus Capsella; species Capsella bursa-pastoris. Next base: position 9,869,364 of record CP144198.1, on the reverse strand, counting down.
TTAAACCCACATGACAAATTCATCTCCCTTGTCAACATTTCACATATAGTTTCTTTTCTTTAGTGATTTGTAACAGTACAAAAAATCAAATTATTGAATCTTTACTGGTATAACACATTTGTAACATATGTATAGGCTAACGACAGCATAAAGGTTTGTTAGAACGAATTTTGGATTTGCTATTTTTGGAGAAAGTCCAATACCAAAAAAAGACAACTAAATAGTTGCTTAATGACTATATGTTTGAAAGATACTTAATCTTTTTTTTTTGCTTTTCAATTAATATTTTTATGACGTCAAGTTTTTTAGTTAATTAATTTCTGTTTGCATTTTAAAAAATATGTAATTGTAATTTATTTTCTCTTATTTTAGGTGACAGTCTATCTTTTGTCTCTTCATTTGGATGGTAGTATACGGCTATTGTTCGCTGAAAATGATACAAAATTATGCTTTCTTCTATGTTTTCGTGTCTATATCTATTTTAAAATGAGAAAAAATTCAGTAAGAAAATTGTAATGATAAAGATTTTGGAGATATATAGTTTCAAGTATTCATACATGATCAAAATGACAATCATCTTATAACATCTTGTGTGATATATAGTAGACTAATTTTAATTTGTTTCCGGCTATAATTAACATTATAATGATCTTGAAAGTTAATTCATATACATAATTTTAACAATTAACTAAACTTTATCAGTAAAAGACATGAATATGTCTGCAGGTTATTAAATTTGTAAACAATTTTCCTGTCGATTGACTCGTTTGAGTTAATCCAAGTTGATGTTAACAAAAAAGAAATATGAATATGGTGACCTGAAACTTTACAATGACAACATTACCAATACAAAAAAAAAAAAAAATTTGTAAATTATACTAAAGCAATATAGAAAATATTTGAATGGTGATTAAGTGTGTACAATGTCTTTGTTGATCCAATTGCATTTTAAGATGATTATCACTTATATCCTAAAACCAATTATTTTACAAATTGGTTTGGTTACTCTTCATACATTTAGTGGAGATATTAAAGATTTTCTTTTTCTTTTTCTGAACAAAATATCAAAAAATTTATACATAATTTTGTCCCCTTCTCTACTCATAACAAAAACAACAAATCTTTCATATCTTCTGGTCGTAAACAACATAATAATATGTTTATGCAAGATTTTCAACATCATCATCATCATGCTATTGCTTCTTAGGATTGATCGAAATCTTGGAATGAATAATTGAAACATCAAACATCACCTGTTATAAAAAAATAAAAATAATTGAAACATCAAACATGCATGCATCATGAAGAAACTAAAATCGAAAAACAAATATTGTATATTAAAGTGTATATATTGTAAAGTCTTGTTACGTCATGCAATTTATGGTTTTTACATTTATATCTACGTGGACATATACAAGTATGAATATACCCTATAGATAAAAATGTACAACGGCTCTGAAACAAGAAAGACTGATGAGAATGTGAAGAAGACATATGGAAAAACTCAAAATACAAAAAAGGTAAATATATAAAACAACAAGAAGAACGAACAACAATGTCTCTTTTACCTCGAGAAGATCAAACTGTAATAACCTACTATATACACTAAGACACGCATACGTGTTTTTATATATTTACAATCTAATGTATTTCACTAGTATAATAGTAACCTAAAACAATAGTATGTTTATTTTTAGCTGAACACAAAAGAAAGAAAATAATTTGGATCTAAATTATTGCAATTATTAAGGCAGACAGATCCATCTACGAATTAAACTAAATTTTATTTACCATTCATCAAATATAATCCGTAATACGGTAAAAAAGAAATTAAAAAATAGTTATGAACTAGTTTTAGACCGTTTTTACATACACATAGAATTGGTCCACAATGGTTTGTTGTCCACTTTAAAAATAAAATAGACTAAATTGTTAACGGATTTATCTATCTCGACCGCTGTTAATATTCGAACCCTTTATATTTTCATTACATTGAGAAAAAATGAAAAATTGTAGTGTCTTGTTCTTTTATTTTGTATTCTTGTTTTGTCTTTTATTTTGATTTTGTAAATTTATGTATATAATTTAGATAGATAAATAGTTATAAGAAAAGAAAGAAAAAAAAACGAAAATGGAAGAGCATCGGATTTTGCAGTTCTCTCTTTCTGGTGGATTCTTTCCCTTGGACACATGCTCACTTCACCTCGATTCCCATTCACAAGTCACAACTTTTTCTCTCTACCCTATAGATATAGACGTTCACATGCATATTTTATAGTAATCTAATAAATATATCCGTTAATTAATTATGCTCCCAATAAATTTGGTTTCCTTCAATCTTGTTAAATAAATTGTATCAATGTTAGAAGATTGTGTAAAATGGTGTGAAGGCTTTGCTAGCATTTTTGTCAACTAAAGTAGACTAAAACCATGATTTTGTAATTGTTTATACGTTTAAATGAAAAGTAAAATATATTGAGAATGCATTTATCATGTAAAAGAAAAGTTACATATTGGTGAAAAACGTTTTGGGAAAAGCTCCAAATAGTACTTTCGATTGAATGGTAATGGGTTTTTCTTTTTTCTATAGTGACTTTTTTTTTTGGTTTATGGTTTTTTGGGTTTTAGTTTTTGGTTTTTAGTTTTTAATTGTTTGGTTTTTCTGTATTTACTTTTTAAAAATTTTATTTAGTGCTAATAAATGGTAATTTTAGTGGTTGTTTTTATGTTTTAACTATAATTTTCTGGAAGAAAAAAACTTAACATATTCATTTAAAAGGAAACGGTTAACTATGGTTTGGATAACAAAATTTTTATTGATTTTTTTTATATAGATTTGGCTTTTTTTTGGCTATAGATTGCTTAGATTTCTTAAAGATGATGTCAAATATTGAAAAATAGTATAATTTATTTACATCATAATTGAAGGATTTTTGATATATATATATTTTTTTTTTCTTGAAACTAAAATATCCATACCGATAAAATTGTGAAATATATAAGAATATACGGTTACTATTATTTCCATGTAAACTAGTCGATAACTTAATTATATGGAGTTGGAATATACATTAAAAAAAAATTACCTCAAAATTATTTTATTTTTAAAGGGAGTATGAAGATCTTATTGGATTGTATTTAATTTTATCTTCTATAGGTAAAAGTGTTGTGTATGGTACATACTAAAATTATTTATGGATATGGGACTGAAAAAAGAAATGTCAAAAAAGAAGAAAAAACAACAACAGCAAAAGTCAACGAGAGAGATTTGACTCAATACTACCGTTCAAGAAAGCAAAGCGTGAAGGAAACAAAGAAACTAGTCGTTCCAAATCCTTTACGTTACCCAACAAGTATCTATAAATATATTAACAAGTAGGTTTTATTTTACACACGTAGTCACATTTTGTAATAATATGGTATTCATATAATTAATACTTAAATTTACATATATAGTATACCACAAGATTAATTTACCTATCCCATCTTGATTAGGTTTGAAGTTTTAGGTATATATCCCTCTTGCTCACTTTCAAAAGACAAACACTAATCACTTAAATATTTTATTCAGTTTCATAATAGAGTTGCCATAAAAAAAAAACTTATTTCTTTCCAAAATAGCTCTCAATTAGTTGGTTTTAGATCTATCAATATGGAACACTAGTGTGAGTTACTATGACCATATTATAGACTCTACCTAACAATATAGAATAAATTACGAATTTTCCGTTTTTCTTGATAACATTTATAGATTTTGCCATTTTATTTAAAATTTTACGAATTTATCATTTCATACACTATTAAAATACGATTAAACATGTGTCTGACGAATTATGTTATAAAATTTTAGTATCTGTTGTAAATTATGTATTTTAGCAACAACAAAATCATAAATACGGATATTTTTAAGTGTTCAAAAATAACAATATATAATATGTCATATTCGTAAGATTCGCCTTATAAAAATAGTATTTTCGTAATAATCCCAACCATATATGTGAATTACTATAATTACATGATACCATCCAATCAAATAATTGGATACAAATAGTTTTATACCCGTATTAAGCAATCCCATAGGTCATACTAGGATTAGAAAGACATGTATAAAAGATTAGTAAAGCAAACCAAAACAAAACAAAACAAATAGTTATATGTTCTACCAATAGCTTTTAAAACAAAAAGACAAACATCTAAGTAATGATATAGACTTAAGGTTTTATAAAAGAAACAAGAACCACCCAACCAACATTATATTTTTATTCTTCTTTATCAGATTGAAATATATAAAAACATCACTCCTCTCTCTCTCTATTGCTTCTCACTTACACACACATATATGTGCCCGTGTGATATCAACAGCTGTATCATTCTTCTCTCTTTATAAAAACCTCTCTCTATCTGATCTCTCTATGACCATGTCGGAGAAGAAACGTAAAGACATGGTTGAGAAAAGTAACAACAAGAGACAAAGAGTGACACTAACACAAGCCTCTCGTCCTGAGTTCAGTATCAACGACCACCACGACGTTCTTGTTGAAATCCTCCGGAGACTAGACGGTCCATCTCTTTGTTCAGCAGCATGTGTGTGCCGTCTTTGGTCAGCTGTGGCACGTAACGACTCTATATGGGAAGAGCTTTGTTTCCAACAAGTGTCACCACGACCATCTTTATCTCTTCGTTCAGTTGTCTCGGCTCTTGGTGGCTATAGATGTCTTTACTTCCTCTGTATCCGTCCTGTTCTTGCAAGGCTACCTAAGCTTCTTTGGACTCGAGACCAGCTTCAGCTCTCTTTGTCGCTTTATTGTGTTCATTACTATGAGCGTCTTTACGTCGGCGCGTGGATTGGTGACGCGCCACCTTCTTCGCTTATGTTTCTTCGGAAGCCTGTTAACGTGGTCTGAACTGGAACCGGAGTTGAACCAGAATGGTCTTTTTGTTTTTTCGATGATTAATAAAATTATTATTATTTAGTTCCCAAGATTTGTATTCTTTTATCAAATTTATTTTTTTTTATTCCGACTTTTACGGTTATGAAAATTTCGATTTCTTCAATTTTTTTTCATTACAAGATTTTTATTAATAAACGTAATCTTTGTTTTCATTTTTCTCACCTAGTAAGATACTGCCAACATGTAGCTGTTTTGTCTCTTCTACTTTTTTTTTTTTTCTTTTTCCTTTATATCTAATCTCTAGCATCATTAGCTTCGTTGATTATGCCACATGAGTGTTTTTTTTTTTTTTGGTTTAATGTGAAAACATATTAAAGGAGAAAGTTGTTTACTCTTTTATGAAATGCAAGATAAAGTGATTTTCTAATCAAACTTTTCTTTTTTAATGAATGTAAAATTTATTCATATCAAGTGTGTTCTTTCGAGTTTGTAAAACTAATAACTCTCAATTCATAGATGAGTAGAAAATCAAAATATGAGTAAATCCCTCATGTTTTTTGTTTCTCGAGTTCTAATCAAATTTTCATTTTAGAAATTTATTTGAATCTTCAAAATGCGATTAGTAACAATAAAAAGTGGATCCTATATATGGGTGTTAAGGTTTTTATTAACCAAAACAAAATTTTCCTAATTAGTTATTACAAAAATATTTTCGAAATCCGTAACTAGTGAATTTTATTGTATGGTTTTTAACCAAAGATCCTAGAAATATTTGTTGGGAAACATGTGAGAAGAACAGAGAATCTAGTGTTGTTTTCCTTGTTGGGGAGAGTTTGTCTCGTAATGTTTTATGTATTGATTGCTAAAGACTATTGAACCAGAGTTCGCCCACAACTAAAACACACCGAACATTAGTGAGTAGTGACTAGTTCTCAATTGCATACAAAAAAAAGATATGAACAATGAATTAACTCGTAAAGATGGCATTACCATTGGATCATGCAATCAGTACGTAGAATTTTATCACCTTGTCTGATATTACTCTGTTTTTGCTATAGAGTTACCAATCGGAGTATTTGGACAATAATATTTTTCTACCGAGTTTAGATAATATAGTAAGTCTTTTTTATTTTTGTTGAAGTAAAAACGTCTGTTATTTACTCGCAATTTAATCAAAAGTAGTAACTTTTATCATTAACTTTTTTTTTAATTATTTTATCTTGTTATAAACTATTATTTGAGTTAGGCGTTTTACTTAAATCTTTAGTTTAACTGGATTTCGATTTGGAAAGAAAGTCTAAGTCGTGTTAAAACTGGAGCATCCACTTTTTTGGAGAGTTTTATCTGGTTTAATTTGTCGCATCCTGGAAATTTGAAAAGAAGAGAATTTGTGAATTGGTCTAGAGGCTTAAGGTGAGGCTTGAGAAGCATTTATGGAGGTGACTAAGGGTTTTTGTTGGTTTTGCAAGTAAAAAGAGGCTGAGTTCGTGGTTGTTGGTGTGAGGAGGCTTACATATGTTCTTGTTGTGTTCTTGATGTTTTTGTTCCCAATCAATCCCAAATCGGAGGTGAGAGAGTGACAATGACTGGACTAAGCTTGTTGAACCTTCTGATGTGTGTTTTGATTTTGTAGATGCTAGTAAATTTGATTTTGTGTATGTTAGGTGATTTTTGGTGATGTGTATTGCATGTTTGATGGTTAGGTGTCGCTTGTGGTCGAATTTGGGGCTTAGATTTGTTTCCTTGTCAGGAGTGACAAGAGGCGATTCCAAAGCTGATGCAGAGGTAGTATAGTTCAACACAGGTGATTGTTCGACACCAATCTCGGTTGGTAGCTATTTTGCATGGTTTGGTTGTTTTACTTGTTGTTTTGCATGTTGGTTGGTTTACCTTGCTTGTATGTATAACCTGGTAGATGGAACGACCGCCTCACTTAGTATTTTTATAATACTCACACATCTTTTTTCTTATGGTGCATGTAAAGAGAAAGTGTGACCATGGGATTGTGGCAACGACGAGAACGATGATTTAGAGTCGTTGGATGTGTTTTATGCTTTATTATGTTATTGCTGGAACCTTGGATTAGAAGCATGTTATGATTTCTAGTTAATGCTTTGGTTGTTGGATTTGTTTGATTTGGTTATTAATTTTATTGGAGTTGGTTTAATTTATTTTTGCTAGTAATTGTTAGCTGTTTGGTTTGGTTAATTAGTAAGTATGAGACTACAAATTATGGAATTAAAAAGTAAAATCGATAGGGTTATTTCAATAACTTTTTTAAATTACTTATCCTTAGAACAACATAAATTTTATAAGACAGTTTGAAGAGTAACTAAGTTTATTATTCTCACAGAATCATGTCGCTTTAACTCCATCATTCGAAAACTGACTATCAAACATTGCAACACAATCTTAATCTCTCGACAATAGTTGTATGAAAAATCACAACATTAACATGAAATAAAATATGCATGCATAAGATTTTAAAATTGACCATAAGATAGTTAAAAAAAATATTGAATAAGAAAACACTGAAGAAATATGATCCCATTGGGTTTGATGTTGCCTTATATCATCGTGTACATACATATAATGTTACAATGTCCTTATGTTTATAAAATGATGTATTGTGTTTAGACCTTGAATGGTTCTAGTGTTCTACCATTCGAACCCCTTGACATTTTAACTTTCAAAAGCTTATCTACGGGTGTTCCATAAAAAATAAGGCAAATTATAGCGGGTGTTCCATAAAAAAAACAAGAAAAATCACATAATTTTTGTTTTTACTAATAATTTCTTATACAATTAAAATGATGTGTCACTTCCTCCAAAAATCTCACATGAGAGAAACTTATCTTTCTTTTATTGTATTCATTCGCAGAAAACATGTTAACTTGAATGTATAGAATTTATGTTATCAAAAAAGTCCCAACAAAAATTGGGTTTACTCTACGGTCTTGTTCAAATGGGCCAACTAAAAAGTATGTTGGTCTTCTGAGGTTTGAATATGTCGGGTAAACCGGATTTTTATTCAAGTGACATGCCTACTGTTGGGTTAAGCTTGAAGAGATAACTTGGAGATGAAGCTATCCTAGTCCTAAACCGAGTAATGGTTTAATTAGAGATAATGATCATATACTTTAGGAGTTATCTAAGTGTATGTATTTCTAATAGGATTAGGAATAGGTTTTCATATAAATATAGATGTCGAGTAATGACATTATGTGTGAGACATTGAGAGATTGAGAGCTTAAGTTTTGAGAGAGTTTCTTAAGCAATAAAGAGAGTTATTCTTTATAATTCTTTCGAGTGTTTCTATAGTTACTATACTTGTGATCTAGACCTACTACGAAACCATTGCTCTATCTAACAAATTTTCATCATTTATAAGGCAGATTTTTTTTAAAAAAAATGTTTTAAATCATCATATGGTAGCACATAATGTAGTGTTTTGTGATAGGATTGTGGCAATGTCGCCACCCCCAAGTCAAACTTATATAATGTGAATACAAAAACAAAAGAAAATGAGATGAGCTAGATAGGAATGAATCGGATATATCTTTGTAATCGACCTTTGTTGTAGTATATCATCGTTAAAAACGTTAAGTTAGGTGATGGACCACAATGCGAAAAAGAAGTTGCCTTACTTATCAAAATATACTAAGGTCCCGTTCGCACATAACAACGTGCCTTGATATTGACATTACCACATCTACATTGGCCCATATAATCATTTTCTTCTGTTTATTTCACTCATTTTGCCTACTTAAGCTCAATTGTGCATATATATAAATTGGTTTTGATTTTATACCAAATAAATAAAATGGAACGTCGACGAACGTGTTAGTTTTGTCCATTTCTATTAGTTCCCATGCACATTGGACTCCCATAGAGAAGAATATATCATATCCAATCTAAAAAATGACAGAGCTTTCGTCTAAATCAATAATGCAGTGAGAGAACCAATCATATAGAGTCTTGAGGAGTTTTGACTTTGGACCATTCTGAATTCTGATATGTTCCTATCAGTCTTACCATCTTCCTTTCGTGTATTTATATATAATAATTATATGAATAAATGTCTTTTACAGTTGTGTTTTTGGTTGTAACTTTTTTAAAATATAAATTATTTAATTTATATTAATATTTTTGAAATACATTTGGTAAAGTAAACTTTTATTATGTAATATTTGCAGTATTAATATTTTATTATAAAATGAACTCAAACAAGTAAATTATGAGGAACATTGTTTGTATACAAACTTAAAAACGCTTTGGTATATATTTTACGTCCAAATCTTTTGCTTTGATATTACTTCGACGAGTTACCAAATATAAAAGGTTGAAAATGATCCCTTGTCATTCTTAATCTCATCTAGGTATGTTGAAAAGGTTGGTCCCTCAGGTGGAAAAAACCATTTTCATCACCAATTTGTAACGAAACTACTTCTCGTGATGCGAACATCGATTATTCTGTCTAACCTGCTGAACCAGATCTTATACCACATCATGTACCACATCTTGTACCAGTTGTCTCAGTAGGTCTCATGACACTTTCAAAGTCTAAACAGGTTCCCAATTTTAGCTGTACAAGACATTGTGAGTTCACTAGAGCTGAATGACGTCAACTGGTCTGTACCACCTTTACTCCATCATAACAGATATGATCTCATCGCTGACGAAGAGCAAGTTGAAGCATTCACCCAAATGAGTCTTGAACATACAATTTCCCTAGGTATGAATTCTCCTTTGGCAGGTCAAGAAACCTTTAGAATCCAAGAGAAGACAATAAAGTTACAAGAGACGAGCAAAACAAGCTTCACCTTCGAGAGTGATCGAGAGAGTGAAGATCAAGAACAAGACATCAAAGACTTGGAAGAGCTTTAAGAGACTGATCAAGCTACCCAAGAGAAACTCCAAAAAGCCATCTATTTTAAGAAACCAAAAAACAAACAAGCACCTGACAAGACTCCTAAAGTAGATCAGCGAGTAGTACAAGATGTAGTTCGGATTACATCTATTGGGCCTAGATCACATCCAGGTAAGTTTTATTCAGTATATTCGATCTTTGCAGGTCCACTAAGCCCCAACAACGGTTAGAAGTCATCACGAGATTTTAAGTTTGCTTTAGTATTTGATTTATTTTCTTTCCAAAAACAATGGATTTGTGTTTATGATTTCATTTGTTTCCTTGTTGCACTTGTACATTTATTTCGGCCTTAGGGTTAGCTAAAGAACTCTTATAAAGTCCCCCCTGCAGAAGTTGTACGAGTTTTTGGATCCCTTGATTATCAATAAAGAACCGAATTTTATTCACTTTTCTCTTTAAGTGTTCTTGAGAGAATAAACTTGTTCTTTGTCTTGTGTGTGTGATTCACCAAGGCTGAGTTCGTGTACTGTATCAGAGACCAATCACATCTCTACGTTGTACTTCAATCCGCCAGCACTTCCCCTCCAATCGATCCCACTCGAGAGAAGTGACCGCCAGCGTGTAAGATCTACATCATCGACCATCTTTCCTTCACAAGAGAGAAGCGACCGCCAGCTTGTGAAGCATTCAACTCTATCCTAGTACAAGCTCACTACCGAGTCTTGTATCATCTCGCTTGGCTGTTTTAATCATACACTTTATTCCCCCACACTAGCCCTTCCACCTATGTATGTAAGGAAGTTCAACTTTAATAGAGATGTTTACAAAATTTTCTATACTAATATTGTTGCTATCATTTCTTATAAGGTTTTTGCCTAGTTTGATTTCTTTTGCTATTAATTCAAAGAGTTTCCTGTTCGATTTTTGCTTTGATATTATGTAGCTATCTGCATTGTATTTTTAGTTCGTTGTTCTTCGTCCTCCTTTGTTTGGGCTTAGTTTCATAGAAATTTTCTATTTCTTTAGATTATGTTTCTAAAATTTTTAGTTGTTCGCCAATCTATGTTTTCCTTAGTTTTGACATTTGTAATCTTGTGTGGTTGCAAAATAAGTTTGTAATAAAATTTTAAATTGACAAAAGAAAAATTATAACTTAAAGTTTTTCTAAATAAAAATATTATAATTTTCTCAAAAAATTAACTGTGAATAAAAATAAAAAAAAAAACAAACAAACGATGAGCGTGCTAAAAGCAATTTACAATTGAAGTGAATAAAACGCGGAGATCACCTGTCACCGGCTAGCTAGGTAGCCGTTACATATACAAAACCGACACCTGTACGTAGAACCAAAGCAGCTACTTTTCCAGTTCTGTCAAAACCTCAAAATTCTTGTGTCTGGTCAACACTTCTTATCTTTATTTTTCTTTTGTAATAAAAATAAATAAATATTATTCTTTTCTCACTTTCTTCTCTTCTCTTCTCTCCCATTGTTTCTTCTTCCTCGGCTACATCTCCCGACGTCTCGTTTCTTCCGGTGAGTCCTTCTCTCCTCTCCGATCTAGGTTTCTTCTCTCTTAGTTAGGTTAAACAAAGGATCAATTTCATAGTCTAGTTCTTGAACATCAAAACTAGTTTCAAAATCGGATCAGTGTTGTGATTGAGAAGGGTTTATAGTATCTAGGTTAGATTTAGTTTATATTTATCGATTAATTTGCTGTGAATTTGTAAGATTCTTCGTTTTGTGTTGTTTCGTATTTGACTAATTTACTGTGATTTCTAGGGATTTTGATAAACAATTTGGGAATTTTAGTTTTTTTTTTTTTTTTCTGGGTTAATGTCAAATTCAGAGCTTGGATTCATATAATCATATTGTGATGATATTCTTATTTATGAGGTTTTTTATTTTCTTTGAATGTGTAGTCTTTAACTGGTTGGTTTGTATATTGAATGGGCACATCATCTGGTTCAAATCATCCACACCAGATGTTACCACCACGTCAGCAACAACGAAGTGTAGGGCTTGAAACAGCTCTATCACTAGTCTCTTCGGATCAGGAGCCACCACGGCGCGAGTCTCCAGCCGAAAGTGCGAGTTCTCAAGAGACATGGCCACTTGGAGATACTGTTGCCCCCAGGACCAAGACTATGATGATGGTTCAAAAGACTGAGCCTGATTCTCATGAACAAAGTGTGAATGTGATGCATCATGTGTCGAATGCGGATAAGGTATCGGTACGGGATATAGCTAGAGAAAGAGTCGAATTGGTTGCGGAGAGAATGCATCGATTACCGGATGAGTTTCTTGATGAGTTGAAGAACGGTCTTAAATCTATTCTTGAAGGAAATGTAGCTCAGAGCGTAGATGAGTTCATGTTCTTGCAGAATGTTGTTCAGAGTAGAACTGATTTGAGCTCTACGACACTTGTTAGAGCTCACCGGGTGCAGCTTGAGATACTTGTAGCGATAAATACCGGAATCCAAGCGTTTTTGCACCCGAACATCAGTCTTTCTCAGCCATCACTAATCGAGATTTTCGTATACAAGAGATGCAGAAACATAGCTTGCCAAAACCAATTACCTGCTGATGATTGCTACTGTGAAATATGCACTAACAGGAAAGGATTCTGTAACCTTTGTATGTGTACAATCTGTAACAAATTTGATTTTTCTGTCAATACTTGCCGTTGGATCGGTTGCGACTTGTGTTCACACTGGACTCATACAGATTGTGCTATTCGAGATGGACAGATTACTACTGGATCCTCTTCTAAGAATACATCAGGTCCAGGAGAAATAGTGTTCAAGTGCCGGGCTTGTAACCGCACTTCTGAGCTGCTGGGTTGGGTTAAAGATGTGTTTCAACACTGTGCACCAAACTGGGATCGGGAATCTTTGATGAAAGAACTCGACTTTGTTAGTAGGATTTTCCGTGGAAGCGAAGATCAACGAGGTAGGAAACTGTTCTGGAAATGTGAGGAGCTTATTGACAAGATTAAGGGGGGTTTAGCTGAAGCAACAGCTGCCAAATTAATATTAATGTTTTTCCAAGGTAACCTGCTAAGTACATATATGCTTATTTATGAATAAACATTACTCTCACGACTGTCTAATCTAATCTTTTTTGTTACTGAAGAGATCGAGTTAGACTCCGCGAACAGCTTCGAAAATGGAGAAGGTGGACGTCAGATGGCACCTCAGGATGCATGCAACCGAATCGCTGAAGTTGTACAAGAGACTCTAAGGAAAATGGAAATAGTTGCTGAGGAGAAGATGCGAATGTTCAAAAAGGCACGCATAGCTCTCGAGACTTGCGATAGAGAGCTCGAAGACAAAGCAAAAGAAGTAGCTGAACTGAAAGCGGAAAGGCAAAAGAAGAAACTTCAGATAGACGAACTAGAGAGAATCGTGAGACTGAAGCAAGCAGAAGCAGACATGTTCCAGCTCAAAGCCAACGAAGCAAAGCGAGAAGCTGATCGTTTGCAAAGGATCGTACTAGCGAAAATGGACAAGTCTGAGGAGGAATACGCAAGTAACTATCTGAAACAGAGGCTGAACGAGGCCGAGGCAGAGAAGCAGTACCTGTTTGAGAAGATTAAGCTGCAGGAAAACTCGAGGGTAGCTTCGCAAAGCAGTGGTGGTGGTGGTGGAGGAGACCCGTCGCAAGTGATGATGTACCCAAAGATTCGTGATCTGCTTCAAGGATACAATCTCTCTCCCAAGGTAGATCATCCTCAATCAAATGAGCGTAATCCTTTCAGATCCAATCCTTGATGCTTTTGTTCTCCCTTCCCTTCTATATATATGTGTGTAGCTTTCATATTTCAAGTTTCATCACTTTGTTATGTAAAACAAGTGTTTGTAGACGTGTGTGTTCTCTCACTTTGTTGATATGAAGTTGTTTATCTATGATGTGGTTGGTTTAGGCTTCGTGTACCTCGTAAAGATTAATAATTTAATATATATATATGCTTCATGCATTTAACATAAAATCCCTAGAGAAGTATTTTTGAGAACAAAAGTATGATGTTGCACTTTCACAATGCTCCTAAAAAAAATTGCACAACTAGCACCAAAATCTTTTTTAATTACAAACATAGAATATTAATCGGTTATAATCATTTACCTTAAATTCCGTTAATTACCCTTAATTACTTATAAAGAAGAATATTTTTTTTTCGAATTGAGGAGGGCAATTTTTGTAAATTTCAAACCCAATAACCAATTACCCGACCGGATTTTGGTTAGCCCGCGCGTTGACTCGATTTCTTTTGGTTCCCAAGGGATCAGCGTTCGATCCGCATGTAAAACACATTGTGATTAAAAAAAAATAATTTAACGAACAGACCTCTCTACAAAGAGAGTATTAATCGGACTGGCCCAAACAAAAATAGTGGCCTGAACCGTTTTATGGTGCATCTCTTCTATAAATGTGATTTTTTATTTACCAAATGAGACAAAAAAAAACTACTCCAATGGTTGATAAGTTTAGACCTGATTTTGCCAAACTTTACATATACGATTAACAGCCTAAGAAGTTTGTATGGGATAGTAACAACGCACAATGGCAAATGTATCTATCAAAGGAAACAAAAGGGTACATATGTTTTATTCTTTCGAAATCGTTGTTTTAGTAATATGTTTTCTCATCAGTCGTATGTCTTAGGTTCATTTATTCTATATTGCAGTGTCATTTAAACATTTCACCTAGTAGTACTTATACCAATAAGGATCTACTTTTAAGTTTTCATAGTTTATCAGATATATTGTTCCGGTTTAGCTCTGGTTTAGTTGTATAGCTAAATTAATTCATGTAAAGCTTATGTACAGCTACAGTATAAATACTCTGTATAGTTACACATTTGTGGATTAATGAGAAAATATCTTTAACAAACTCTCTCAACGTCTCTCATCGTCTATCTCGTAATATGGTATCAGAGCCATCAATGGCGAATTCTCACTGATTCCGATCAGTTTTTCTCCGATTTTAAGCTCATTTCTTCGTTTCCGCCGATTGTTTTGAAGATCCGATGGTATCTGTTGCTCGTGGTATCCGGAAATCGACTCGATCGAAGTCCTCGACGAGTTCTGCCGTACGCAAGCAATCTCAGTCCACCGGAATAGTTGATTCGCCTTCGGATTCTCCTCATGCTGGTGCATCTCGCACCAATGGCGCTTCGCGAGGTGTGATTTCACATGGATCTGATGATCCGACTCAGTCTCCTTTCTTTATGCACAGCGCCGATCATCCAGGTTTGAATATTATCTCTCATCGCTTAGATGAAACAAACTATGGTGATTGGAGTATAGCTATGCAAGTTTCTCTCGATGCTAAGAATAAGATCGGGTTTATAGATGGAACATTGCCTCGTCCTTTAGAAACGGATAGCAATTTTCGTCTCTGGTCTAGATGCAATAGTATGGTGAAATCTTGGCTGTTGAATTCTGTATCTCCTCAGATATATCGTAGTATTTTGCGTATGAATGATGCTTCGGCTATATGGCGTGATCTCCATAGTCGTTTTCACATGACTAATCTCCCACGCACATATAATCTGACTCAAGAGATACAAGATTTTCGCCAAGGCTCTCTGTCTCTTTCTGAATACTATACCCGTCTCAAAACTTTTTGGGATAATTTGGAGAGTACAGAGGAGCTTGATGATCCATGCACTTGTGGTAAAGCTGCTCGTCTGCAACAGAAGGCAGAGAGAGCTAAGATTGTGAAGTTTCTTGCTGGTCTTAATGAGTCTTATGCGATTGTAAGAAGACAGATCATTGCTAAGAAGGCTCTTCCCAGTTTGGCAGAGGTGTATAACATTGTGGATCAAGACAATAGTCAGAAAGGATTTACCAATGTTGTTGCTCCACCTTCTGCATTTCAAGTCTCTGAGAATGTTATCTCTTCTTCTGCTGATCCTGCTGTTTGCTATGTTCAAAATGGTCCAAATAAAGGTCGACCTATTTGTTCATTCTGCAACAGGGTAGGCCACATTGCTGAGCGATGCTATAAGAAGCATGGTTTTCCACCTGGCTTTACACCAAAAGGAAAATCTGCAGAGAAGCCACAGAATCTGCCAAAGCCTAGTCCTGTAGTTGCACAGGTTGCAGAATCTGATGGTATTACTAAAAGTTTGGAGCATATTGTTGGGAATTTGAGTAAAGAACAGATTCAGCAGTTCATTGCAATGTTTAGTACTCAGCTTCAGTCTTCTTCCAATACTGGTGCAAGTACTTCTCAGTCAGACAATACTGGTATTTCTTTCTCACCTTCCACATATTGCTTTGTTGGAATCCTAACTGTTGCCAAGCAAACTCTTTCTTCTCATAACTGGGTGATAGACTCTGGAGCTACTCACCATGTTTCTCATGATAAGAGATTGTTCTTGACACTTGATACATCTGTTCTGAGCTCAGTGAATTTACCAACAGGTCCCACTGTGAAGATCAGTGGAGTTGGTACTGTCAAACTGAATAATCATATTCTTCTCAAGAATGTGTTGTTCATTCCTGAGTTTAGACTGAATCTTCTCAGTATCAGTTCTTTGACAGATGATCTTGGTTCCCGAGTTATATTTGACCCTTCTTCTTGTGAAATCCAGGATCCTATCAAGGGCTTGATCATTGGGAAAGGTAGAAGAATATCAAATCTCTATGTGATGGATGTAGAAGATTCATCAGTATCAGTTAATGCAATAGTTGATATCAGTATGTGGCATAGGCGACTTGGTCATGCATCTTTACAAAGATTGGATGTCATCTCAGGTTCTCTTGGCACTACAAGACACAAGAATAAAGGAACAGATTATTGTCATGTCTGTCATTTAGCAAAGCAGAGAAAGCTTTCTTTTCCCTCTCAGAATAATGTTTGTAATGAAGTTTTTGAGCTGTTGCACATTGATGTTTGGGGGCCTTTCTCTGTAGAAACAGTTGATGGTTATAAATATTTCTTGACTATTGTGGATGATCATTCAAGAGCAACCTGGATTTACTTATTACGCAACAAATCAGATGTTTTAGAAGTGTTTCCAGCATTTGTTCGACAAGTTGAAAATCAGTATAAATTGAGGGTTAAGGCAGTCAGGTCTGACAACGCTCCAGAATTGAAATTTAGTAGCTTCTACAAGGAAAAAGGAATTGTATCTTTTCACTCTTGCCCTGAGACTCCTGAACAGAATTCAGTGGTAGAGAGAAAACACCAACATATCCTAAATGTGGCTAGAGCACTAATGTTTCAGTCTCAGGTTCCAATGCCATTTTGGGGAGATTGTATTCTGACTGCAGTATTCATCATCAATAGAACACCCTCTCAACTTCTTTCAAATAAAACACCATATGAGATTCTAACTGGTAAGAGTCCTCAGTATGATCAGCTTAGAACTTTTGGATGTCTTTGTTACAGTAGCACTTCTCCTAAACAGAGGCACAAGTTTCAGCCACGATCACGTGCTTGTTTGTTTTTGGGGTATCCCTCGGGTTATAAAGGTTACAAATTAATGGATTTGGAGAGCAATACTGTCTTCATATCCAGAAATGTGATTTTTCATGAAGAGGTGTTTCCAATGGCTATAAATCCAAAGAATGCTCAATCATTGGATTTCTTCACACCTTTGGTTCTTGTGCCCTCAGGTAATTCTCATTCTTCAATTCCTACTTTTTCTTCACCACAGATTTCTGTTTCTCCATCCCCACAAATTTCTTCTCAGAGAGTTAGGAAACCACCTACTCATCTGCAAGATTATCATTGCAATTCTCTGCAATCTTATCATCAATATCCTATTTCTTCTACTATTTCTTATTCTAAAATTTCACCATCTCACATGTGTTATATCAACAATATCACAAAAATTCCTATTCCTACTAATTATGCTGAGGCACAGAACACCAAAGAATGGTGTGAGGCAGTTGATGCAGAGATTGGAGCTATGGAATCTACTAACACTTGGGAGATTACTACTCTACCAGAAGGAAAGAAAGCAGTTGGATGTAAATGGGTTTTCACTTTAAAATTCTTGGCAGATGGGAGTTTGGAAAGATATAAAGCTCGTCTGGTTGCAAAGGGATATACTCAGAAAGAGGGTCTTGATTATACTGATACCTTCTCTCCTGTGGCAAAGATGGCTACAATCAAATTGCTTTTGAAAGTTTCTGCTTCAAAGAAGTGGTTTCTTAAGCAACTTGATGTTTCTAATGCCTTTTTGAATGGAGAATTAGAAGAGGAGATTTATATGAAGTTACCTGAAGGTTATGCAGCAAGGAAAGGTATTGTGTTACCTCACAATGCTGTTTGTAAGCTGAAAAGATCCATTTATGGTCTTAAACAGGCCTCTAGACAATGGTTTAAGAAATTCTCAACATCTTTATTGAACTTGGGTTTTCTTAAACAACATGGAGATCATACTCTATTTGTTAGAGGTTCTGCAGGTGCTTTTGTGGTTGTTCTAGTCTATGTTGATGACATTGTTATTGCTAGTACAAGTGAGGAAGCTACAGAAAAATTGACTAATGATCTGCAACAGCAATTTAAACTGAGAAATCTTGGAGATTTAAAATATTTCTTGGGTTTAGAAGTTGCCAGGACTGCTGCAGGGATCTCATTATGTCAAAGGAAGTATGCTTTAGAGCTTCTCACATCCACAGACATGTTGAATTGTCAACCTGTAACAACACCAATGATTCCGAATGTCAAGATGATGAAGTCTGATGGTGTTTTACTAGAAGACAGAGAACAATATCGAAGAATTGTTGGCAAATTGATGTATCTCACCATTACACGGCCAGATATATCGTTTGCTGTCAATAAACTTTGTCAGTTCTCTTCTGCTCCTCGTAGTACTCATTTACTTGCAGTATATAGAGTATTACAATACATCAAAGGAACAGTTGGACAGGTATTATTTTACTCTGCTTCTGCAGATCTTACTCTTAAAGGATTTGCGGATTCAGATTGGGCTTCTTGTCCTGATAGTAGGCGTTCAACCACTGGTTTTGCTATGTTCATTGGTGATTCTTTGATTTCATGGCGATCCAAGAAACAGCCGACTATCTCACGATCTTCAGCAGAAGCTGAATACAGGGCGTTAGCTTTGGCTACTTGTGAATTGATCTGGTTAAGAACCTTGCTCACTTCTTTGCAGGTTTCTTCTTCAG
Source organism: Capsella bursa-pastoris (assembly GCA_036452645.1). Lineage (NCBI taxonomy): Eukaryota > Viridiplantae > Streptophyta > Magnoliopsida > Brassicales > Brassicaceae > Capsella > Capsella bursa-pastoris. The sequence goes on along the minus strand of CP144198.1, from coordinate 9,850,455 downwards.
TTCCTATTCTATACTCAGATAGTACTGCTGCTATCTATATTGCTATCAATCCTGTATTCCACGAGAGAACGAAGCATATCGAGATTGATTGTCATACTGTCCGGGAGAGATTGGACAATGGTGATCTTAAGTTGCTTCATGTGCGCTCTGAAGATCAGATTGCAGACATTATGACTAAACCTCTCTTTCCTTATCAGTTTGAGCATCTTATGTCCAAGATGAGCTTACTTAACATCTTTGGATGCTCATCTTGAGGGGGCATATCAGATATATTGTTCCGGTTTAGCTCTGGTTTAGTTGTATAGCTAAATTAATTCATGTAAAGCTTATGTACAGCTACAGTATAAATACTCTGTATAGTTACACATTTGTGGATTAATGAGAAAATATCTTTAACAAACTCTCTCAACGTCTCTCATCGTCTATCTCGTAATATAGTTATAATTATCTAATTTTTTAGGGTTTAAAATCTTCACAAGCTGGAAATGAGAAGTTATCTTACACCTTTCCATGTCAAGGGATGTTCCCATGTTAGAAAGAATCAAAGAGACGAAATAAAGACCCTATTCAAGTTTCTTACAATAAGGGAGTTCGAGAAGAATGATAGGAGAAGGCTTCAAGCTATGCTTTAGTTCCATGTTCTTTATGTTCGGATTGCAATCATCCTTACCGGATTGATAAACTGATTAATAAGAAGCAAACGTTATTGAATCTACGTTTAAATTATATAAAATTTTCTCATCTTCCAAAACTTTTATAAATTTAAATATTAATTTAAATTTATTTGACATATTAAATCCACAAAATAATGTCAACATTTTATAGGTTACATTTATATATACAATATGGTTTATTGTACCATAATTGGACTACAAGTACAACGAGATTTGAAAACTTAGTCATCAATTAAGTCCAACTAATTATTCTCAATTATCTAAACCGCTAATTCCGTTATATTCCTAATAATTATCTATCAAATATTGTAGTTGCCTTTCATAATAGTTACGCAAAATTTAGATATCATACGATTTATATTCCTTATATATTTAAAATATGCAGAAATATCGGTATATCAATTTTTATTATGGTTAGTTATTGAAATCGTTAACATCTTTAATATCGCATATTGAATCACAATTAATATTTCACAATCTCAATACTGTGATTGTGCGAATACACAATATTCTTTATCCTTAACTAGAATATGCGATAAAGATACGAAACCCATTGATATATTTTTTTTAGATTACGATCTCATATTAATAAATTCAAATTAAGTTTTGAGCGGCATAATTTCCAAGGTCACAAAATATTCTATTAACAGTTTCAAAGATCTTATTAAATATACTAATCCCATATATTTAGATAGTATCACTATTACGATCTCATTCATTTTTAATTTAATTCTAATCGGGATAATTAGGGTTATACACTCTCAAGATCTCCATTAAGTATAAATACTGAATCCTCTCATTGCTTTATTTCTCGCATCACCTAGCAAGTGAACATGTGGAAAATAGAAGTTAAGATCATAAGGTTATGGAAACAATACTCTGTTGCCAATGGTGAAACAATTGAGATGATCTTAATTAATTCAGACGTTAGCTTACTTATTTTCAAAGTTTATTCTTTAAAGTTTTTAATTCAACCTTCATTGTTTTCGTGATTAATGTGTTTTAGTAAACTACTAACCCTAACATATAAATTCAAATGTAATTTTTTTTATATTTTCGCCTATAAAATGTCTTTTTTTTTTGAACAAACTCGCCTATAAAATGTCTATTATAGTGAAAACTACAGTTAATCTAATGTGTCACTAGATATTCTAAGTACTCTTTACTTTCAAATTGTAATCTATTTGGCTTAAAAAATTTCCTTTTTCCAATAATTGTTTAACCTTAGTATTGACTTACGTATTGATCTAATTTTCAAGCTATTCAATCTTATTTAGAGTTTTAAACACTTAAATGTGTTGTAGGGTGACAAAATCCAGACTACCATAAAGAATTCACTTACCGGATTGTTCTGTGACCAAGTAGGTGAGACTAGGATATTCACCAACTTCGGATTGTTCCACTCTGCAGGCATGTGTTAGACAACAAATCATCCTTACCGGATTGATTTCATTCCTAACACCAAAGTGAGAAAGTGTGAATACCTTTGCCTTATGAGTTGGATGGGTTCTCTCCTGTGAAGTTTGGTGATATTCTTGATGGTACTCTAGATGACAACTTCTTGGTTGGTAAGTCTTTAATTTTGTTGATATCATCAAATAAGCTTTTTATACAAGTATAATTAAATACACTCGGATATTATTAAGCTGACTTACATTACCATATGTTCTTGGACAATTGGTCAACGTCACACAGCTTGAAGATATACCTGTCAATGGGAAAGACACCAAAAAATCACTTTAGAATTGCGTGATGAACTGTAATTACTCTAACTTACTTCTTTACTTTATTATTTGCTTTGTAAACTTTTCAAGCTGTGATGGATATTTTTCATATTCTATATGTCATAATGTAGTGATCAACGTCTCTCTGTTGTGCTTTAGGGTGCATTTGCTAAGCATATCAACAACAACATCCAAGCTATCCCTGAAACCATTGTTCTATGCACTGTCCAATTTGACAAAATAAAAGTTTGGAAAGGTGAGAGGCATAAAGAAAAATGTAAAATATTTAGATTTATACCAACACATACATTGATGTTCTAATCTATTCATATGCTGCAGACAATCGATCACTTTCCAGTTCTTACAATTGTTGCGCTATTGTTCTTAACCTTGAACTAAACGGAGTGATTGAATTCAAATCTTGGTAAGAATACTTAGAATAATAAAAACCAAATCCTTTTTACTTGTGTATACTTACCATATTAAAACCCTCAATTGCAGCCTCCCTGAAGATGATTTTTCCTTAGCTGTTGTCAGTTCTGACAGAGCAGACTTCTTTGTACATACACCTAGAAGAACAATTTATGAAGTTAAATGGTCGCGTGAAGTCAGTTATTACCTTAACTATATTTTTGATTATTCGCTTACGCTTGGCTAATACTTTTGTAATAGTAATATATGTGTATTTTGAAAAATTTACATCCATGTTTCCAAATGTATTGTCATGGCTATAATTTTATCAATTGATGGCGATATGCTGCAGTGTATGTGCTAAGAAGGCTACACCTATGCTACTAGAAGGGGTTAATGATGAAGAAGCATGTGACATTTTGCCTCTCACATTCCATTGCTACAAGTGAAATATTGAAAACCCCCTCTTGGTCCCAAGATGAGACTAGAAAATTCCCATTCACTACTGATTCTATAATTAAAATATGTACCCGACCTGGAATATGTATTTATTTTTTCCATCTCACATTCGTGTAACTGACAACACTCGGACGATAACCTTTATGCTGTTTGATAATCTTGCACAACAGATTATTGGTCAAACATCTACTCAGTTAGCTCCACCTGAGCAGAATCAGGTTTACTTTTATGTATTTGATTTACTATGTCATTAATATTACACCATTGTGTAAACTAACTACTAATTTCAAACTAACTATAACAAATTCAAGAGGATGAATTAATCCCTGGTGTTGTAACTAATGTTGTTGGAATAACGTTTCTCTTCAAGATTTGCATTGATAAAGAACATATTGTCTACAAGCATGACACATATAAGGTTTTGAAGATTATCACTGACATGGACCTGATCAATGAGTTTAGGGATAAAGATTCACACGAGGTAAGAATCAGTTTACTTTATATATTTCTATTTATGCTTGATTCGTGTGTATACTCACAAGACTTAGTTATATATTAATAACAAACCAATCCTTTATCATATTATAGGACACAATTCACACTGTGGGTTGTATTGGTGGTGGTGGTTATTTGTTTCTGCTTCAAGTGAGGTAATGTTTGTCATTGTCTATAACTAATAAATTAGTATCATTTTGTCAAATTATACAGATATCAAATTTTTATCTACAGGGTACCCTAATGTTAACCGATGCTGAAGAACCATCTGGATCATCTATTTCACCAGATTCAAATCAATCTAAACGCAAAGTTGCTACTCCAAAAGCTATAGCCACTAAAGAACATTCATCTACTTCCAAGAAGATTTGTCATGTCAAGGTTAAACTTGAGAAGATTGAGAAGATGAAAGAAGTTAAGGAGTAATCGTTCCCTATATTCCAGTAGTTTAAGAGGCCAAGTTATCTCTGCTATTTTATGTTACTCCAATAAGATAGATTTTTGGTTTCAGTTTTGTTTGGTTTTTGGAGTTTATTTTCTTTGGTTATGTTTTTGAAGTTTTTAATACAATAAAAACTCTTTTTCCTTGCTTTATTATATTGGTCTTATATAAGCGATAGGGCAGGCAAAAACACGATTATATAGGTTCGAGATGTAGGTTATGTATGTCATTGTGTTGTCCATCCAAATGAAATGCTTTTCGGGCAAAGAGATAATGAAATGCTTTTCAATCAAAAGTATTTATACTGTATACATTGGAAATGAAAATAATCTGACCACACATTTAACAAATGTTTCTCTTTGACTCAAATTTTGAACAAAACAATAGTTCTATGCATCTAACACATTTCAGATTTGGCAAAAAAACATAGGCGCTGACAGCTTTTGCCTGTTGAGAATTTTCAAAGAATCTAAAATTTACTTATATTATATTTAAAAACACATTTTACTATATATATATATATATATATATATATATATATATATTGGAAATGAAAATAATCTGACCACACATTTAACAAATGTTTCTCTTTGACTCAAATTTTGAACAAAACAATAGTTCTATGCATCTAACACATTTCAGATTTGGCAAAAAAACATAGGCGCTGACAGCTTTTGCCTGTTGAGAATTTTCAAAGAATCTAAAATTTACTTATATTATATTTAAAAACACATTTTACTATATATATATATATATATATATATATACTACAAATTAAGCTACACGACACTAGACCTAATATTATCAGAGGTATAAAAGGCATTTACATAGCTCTCAAAACACCAATACACATATACACAATACTTTCTGCAGTGAACAAGTCATGGCAACCACAAACTACTATTCTGATGTCACTCTCAATGGAACTAACTGGAGTATGTTTGTTAAAGTTCTATCAATATGGAAGCCTAAACGTGATTCCAATGGAAAGAGGAAGGATATGATCTTGGTTGACGAGAAGTTTAGAAGATTTTATCCTACTTACATCTAAATTAGTTATTTTCCTCTCTATATTCATCCTTGTTAACTATATGTTGATCTATGCTTTTTATTTCAGGGATGGAGGATTGATGCTACAATACCCTACATACAATATGCATCTCCTTTCCATAATCGCCTTATAGAGGGTGCATGGTACAATTGACTAACTCCCAGGTACTTGAAAATCAATTACCTATTAAAAATTCACACAATCATCTCACAATAAAATGGTGCCGAGGAATATGATCTTATTTTCGAGACAGACAACGTTGATAGACCTATAATGTGTGTTCTTCGATTTGGAGAATGATTGTATTTGAAGGTAAGTAAACTTCATTAACAAGTAGTATATTTGGATGTATGCAGTAATAATTTCATTCTTATAAGTTGGTTGTCTTAATGAAATTCTTATAAGTTGGTTGTCTTTATTCAATAAGTAATCCATGTATTATGTCTCAATATGGATGTTCTACAATGTTTTTAGACCAAGAGTATGACGAAATTAATCTATTCACTTTACTGTAAGTTCAATTATTTAGCTTTTATTTTTACATGTATACACCTTAGACACACTTACAATACCTATATTACATTCTCAGTGAAATATCCGCATTAGAGTTTCTATTTGCAATAATGTGTTTTTTAACAGGCAGGGGAAGTGAATGATTGGCTGAGTATACTTAGGAAGGACCTAGCGATGAGGATGATGATTAATAGACTTATATATCTGTTTTATTTGTTATGTTTTTTAAACCTTCCTTTCTATGGTATGGACTACTTTTAAAATTTTCAAACGGTGGTTTTTATTACATTGAAAAACCTTTCAATATAATGGTGTCATTTAAAAAAATTATATATGTCAAGATCATGCATTATAATATAAAATCATCCCTATACATAGAGTTAATGATTATGAAAACAAAACTTATTGATAGGAGGTTTACCTTAAATAAATGATTCAACCATACTTAATTCCCATCTCTTTGATATTTCGCAGTTGTATCATATACTCTCTCCCAAACTATAAATATTTAAAAAGTTATGAGATTTGTTAGATATTAGGAACGACTTCCTTAATCGAAATAATTCAATATCAATAAAGGGTTAGAGCCAATAAATATTTGCATCATAAACCAATTTATCCAGTAAAAACAGGTAATATTATAACAATGCATTGCATTAAGGACTTTTTGAGTAGTTTCAGTTCAACTGACATTGAAAATAATCATTTCCTTACATTAAATTTAATGTAACCATTGCATGCAAGCAGTCAAATAGACAAAAACCTCCAGACCAACAACAGCTTTACAGACATAAATTTAAGATTACAAAATATACAAAATGAATACTAGAAAATTTTGGTAAAATCTATATGTAAAATAGCCAAAAATAACAATTTGTACTGAATTATGACAGTTTAATTAACATATAGTTATTTTTCTAAGGGTTTGGTAACTTCCTATTAATTCAATCATGAAGTTTGGAAGATAATATCCGAATAAATACGAACATATCGATTTTGAAATAATTTGATATTATTTACATGTTCAACATATATGTACAATTATTCATTTACCTTAACAGTTGCAAAATGAATCCTAAACAGTTAATTTCTTACCGACGTGACTCTTCAGTTAAACCTAATATCTGCCCTTTCTAATCTATATAAGTATCGTGACTTAACTTTACGTCTCCCTACTCTCAATTGTAACGTCAAAATTTCTATGTCTTTCTCAGAACGTGTCTCTACCATGGTTCATTTCGACATGATTCATGATATTCATTCATGGAGGAATGATTGGAAAATTTGTGTCAAGGTTCTAAGGAAATGGATGAAAATTGATCAAGGGGAAGACACTATTGAAATCATCTTTTGTGATGTTTTCGTAAGCTCTTATTGATAATCTGCTAATTTTATAAAGTTTGTTAGCAATTTACATTTAACATATTACTAATTTTATTCTATATTTCTTAGGGGGACAAGATGCAGGGAATAATATTCAATGATCTGTTTATGCAATTCAACAACAAATTGCAGGAGAACGAGTGGAAGATTGTTTCTAATTTCTCCATTATCTCTGAAAAAGCCCCATTAAGATTGTTGATAACAATTATCGCATCGTGTTCATGGAGGAAACAATTGTGGATGACTTTGAACCACTGACGAGCAATAATTTTATCGACTACCTATCTTTTGATAGAGTATTTGATGGTTTCCATGCTGTGAGGAATGTCTGCTTAGGCAACTTAACTACTTTTAAAATAATTTATTCATTGTCAGTGAAGATAGTTTATAATGATATCTTTGCCATTATAGACATTATGGGCAAGTTGTCCGTGTGGAACCAATACTACATGTGGATGATCCAAATGCTCTGCACTATCATGAGAGGAGTAGATTTTTGAGGTTCAGTCTGAGAAACCTAGAGTAAGTAATCTATTTGAGTTTTTATGAATACTTCTTAAATGATGATAATATTGATAGTTAACTAATAATTCATTCTATGTTGGGTGTAGGGGACATGAGATTCAATGTGTTGCTTACAACGAACATGCTGATTTCTTTGACAACAATTGGTGGCCATATGGTAGCAAACCAATTGTAGCCGTACTACGTTACTGGAGGGCAAAGTACAAACACAGAGGTATATTCACCTTTTAAATGTTTATATTGTTTGATGCAATTGAATGAGAGGTTTAGATACAACATATGTTACTTTAGAAGGGGAAAGAATCAAACTACTATATGTCCTAGGGGCTTCTACCATTGTTTTTGACCCTCCCTACACTGAAGTTGTTGATTTTTACAACCGGTAAGTTTTTTACTTAAGCTGTTATATTATTTAGATTTATTATCGGATTAGTAACAGGAATTTAGGATTATGTTGTAATCTAGGGTCAATGTTAATTTACTTCTGGAATATTGACTATCAATGATTGTGTTTGGATGCAGTTTGATTTTTAGCAACAACAGTGATGTTGAATGTGATGCGTAGACTTTGGTTGGCTACAAGAATCAAAGAGTTCCTCCATGAAAATGATTATTAATCACCTTTAAAAAAAATTGAAGTACTTAGTTTTTTTTTTTTAAATGTTAACCTTTTTTATTTTTTAATAATTAAGACTTCGGATGTTTACATTTTCCACAACAAAGTTATTTTTATTTGTTTACCTCTGTTTATTTTGTCCAATTACGTGGTGATAGCATGTTTATGTTATAATTTTGGTACAAATGAGTATTCTATATTCAAATTTTGTAATATAGTATGAAACATGTGTAGATATTAACTATAATATTATACTACCTCTGTTTCATTATAAGTGATGTTAAAGGTTTTGGCACACTAAATAATAATAAAACATATAACTTACCCATTTTCTATAAAAACATTATTAACTAATATGAATTCAACCAATAAGAAAATATGATGTAAAATATAATTGGTCAAAAAATATTAAATACGTTAAATTTTTGCATATGAAATTGAAAACATCACTTATACTGAAACAAAAAAAATTGGCTAAAACGCCACTTATAATGAAATAGAGAGAGTATAGTTTTAATGTTTTTATTAATTATCAAAGTAGAACGTATAGTAATATTTAACAGTTCACAAAGGAAACTATGGAATAAGACTATTGTATTGTAATTCATTTCTCAGTCATATTATATATCAAATAAATGTTCAAGGAATCCTCTCCAAACATATCCCTTATAGTATAAGTAAGATTTTGATTGGAAGGATGCTAAACAATTTGTAATTGATCAACTAAAAACTTATGAATCAACAAATTTTAAGACATTATGTATCTTAATCATCACTCTTTTAAAGCAGTTTGATTCCTATATATCTTTAACATTAATATAAGTTTGTTGATTTCTTTCCTTATATAAAGGAGATGGTTAAGGAAATTCAAAAATTACTTACTAAAATCAAGCGATTTCAAAATCATTTGTAATTGAATTGCACTATAATCGCGGTGGTTCTACAAGTAAATATTATCGGGTGGTTTCAATTACTAACCTTTATTCATAATGTCTCAAAGTTTAAACCAGTCAAACCGATATACAATAATCAAGCATGTAAAAGAGAATGCAACAGTCTCGGCCAAAAGAAAAACTCTTGCTAAGAAGAGAAAGCAAAGTAAGTTTTAAGAAATAACATTACATTACAAGTGTATTATTATTTATTGTAAAGTTGATTAGATAATTCCAAGCTAAGCATTTCTTAACATATAGACAATGAAAACATCTCGCCTAAAGAAATTGTCACTCAGACAAACTTACAAACCCTAACTAGCAAGAAAAGACGTCTGGCTATGGACGAATAAGGGTTGCAAGATATTACTAACACTAAATGTTAGCAATTTAAGGAAGCAAGACTACATCATAAAGGCATTTTATCTGCAAAGCCTAAATCCTTAGAACTTGGTAATGAACAAAATTCAGAAATCACGTATTATAACAATGATTTTAGACTTTTACACTTGCAATCACGTATATTATCCCTCTCTTCATGACTTAATAACGAAACAAGCCGGATTGTTCGACAAAGACTAATGACTAGAAACTCCAATGCTGGTCAAAGAAAACAAAGTATATCCAAATGTAAGAAGCAAGCCATTAGCAAATGCAAAGGGAAAGACAAAGTTGTAGATAAAGATACTTTCACACTTTTTTTCAAATATCCAAGTGTGGCGTCAACTAGCTACACTCCTCATTCCTCTGAAGGTGACACTAAATGCAAGATTACACTTAGGAATAGTCATGTTTGTGCTATCCCTATATTAGTAAAAGAGGAGTACAAAATAATTTTCCGGGTCGGGTTAATTAAAGAAAATAACCCGAAATTTAAGATTGGATCTAAACTAATCGGATATTAAATGGGCACGAGTAAGATCCATTGGAGTATTCCAATAATAATTGACTCTAAAATTTGTATAATCAAAAAAGGTAGATGATTCTTTTACGTAATTTTTCTTAATACCATTAAAGTACCTAGATATCAATCTTCCAATTAAAAATTAAAAAATGTAACTAAATTATTAAGAAAGCGTGAAAGGAGCAAAATCTATCCTTAATTCCTTATATAATTTTTAACAAATCATCTGATTAGTCTAGATAATATTACCGACTTAATGACACAATTTATTGAAAGAATATTCTTTAACAAACAACCCTAATCATTGCTACTAAATGTTTTCCTATTTATCGATGTTAGTCGTCATTGTGTAATCAATAGTGGTATGCTTCTTATAGTGGAAGTAAAGAGCTGGTTTGATCTAAACAATGAAGGAGCATATCCAAAAGACTTTGTAAAAGCCGTTTGTGATCTTGGATTTACTTCGGTTTTACAGGTAAAATATTTTGTCTCTATACTCTTCTTCTATTTTTTTTTTCGCGATCCCGTATGACAAGGAAACTCATTTTGTGCTTTGTTGAGGACTTCTTGAATAAGATGTTCATCTTATTGCATTTCAAGAAAAAGGTTAGTAAAGATACTTCCTTTAGGTTTGGTTAGTATTATCAGGGTTGGATCTACACGTTTTGATCAATAACGTTTTAATTTAATCTTGTGATTATTATATAGGAGCAGCTGAATTCAAATGAGAAGAAATAAAGTGGCCTGAGTTGAAAGCATGTTTATACAAACGTCGATGATGAGTTAATGATGGAAGATTTACAGAATAGTCTTTATGTTCGTCAATGTTGTATCACTTTGCACCCCTTTATCCATAAAAAAATTGTTAATAACAACAAAACCCTAGCTCAAAGAACTATATAATTACATGAAGACAGACTTAGTATAGCAATCAATTTCTACCAAACAAAGCAACCAAAACTTTTTTGCAATACTTCAAACACTATGCTTTTAAAAATGTCAAATGACCATCAAATGAAATATATCAAAGATCCAACGCTCCTAGCATAGTTATTATTTCTCCAGAAGCAAAGCACTTAATTAACTTCTACGACTGAAAATGAAGTTGACAACATGATAAATGCTTTAAGTTAATACCTCCTATAGTATTTCAGAGAATGATACTCTAATGTGTATGTCTAATATAAAATTTACTTCTTTATTTATTCAGTGGTAACCAAGGAGATGTCAAAGATTCCGGAACTAATAAGGTCAAGCCTGATATGGTGGAGAGGATTATGCAGATGCTAAATGAAAAAAATGAATACGTGAAGGCATTCAGACATGCAAAGGAAAGTTTTAGCGATGAAGAAATAGAATGAGTGCATATAATTCTTATTAACAACCGTGTCAAAGATGGGAGGATATATAACCTTCCAACCTCATCAGAAATTGCTTCGTTAGTTGTTGGAGATTTTACATGTGGTATGGATAAGTGGGACATACTTCTTGAAGAGAGGGATACACGACTATTAAAGAGCATCGTTGAGCTAACCCCGTGATAGCTACCATTACAATATCCACTACTGATTCCATATAGCGAAGATGGTTATCATTTGGGTATTGGTTGTGGCTATATTGAAAAGAAGAAAGGCAAGGAAAAGGATATAACTTTGAGAGAATGGTTTTCATATCGTATACAGATTCGAGCAACTGGATCTCAGGTAATTCAACTTAGTAGACGTATTTTTCAGCAGTTCTTAGTGGATGGATACACCATAATTGAGTCTAATAGACTGTGATATACCAGACATAATCAGTCTAACTTGAGAACAAAAAGTTATAGTTTACTTACAGAGACTTCTCAAAAAGGCCAAGATGAACTAGATGTGGAAGGCAAAAGGATTTACATCCCAACTTCATTCACTAGTGGTCCGAGATATATGCATGGAAACTACCTAGATGCAATGAAAATTTGTAAGTATTTTGGATTTCTAGATCTTTTCATAACCTTCACATGCAATCCTAAGTGGCCAGAGATCCAGAGATATCTATCAAAGTTTGTTTCAACACTTTTTAAAATTAAGCTAGATCGAATGATAGACGATATGTCAAAGAACCAGTAATTTGGCAAAACGGCAGCAGGTATAGTAATTAGTTATGCCTCATGCTATAATATATAAATACCATTAATGTTTTCTATTCATACGATTTTCTCTATGTTTGTCAGCGATGTATACGATCGAGTTCCAGAAAAGAGGTTCCCACATGCTCATATATTACTATTCATTGATCAAAGCTCAAAATTTCCTACTCCTAAAGACATTGACCGAATCATATCTGCTGAGATACCAGACAAAGATCTTGATCCATATCTATATGAGGTTGTGAAGGATATGGTGATACATGGACCATGTGTAAATCTTCAAAGTAATCTCCCATGAATTGTTGATGGTAAATGTACCAAATTCTATCCTAAAGCTTATAGGGACATGACTTCTCTAGATATGGATGGATATCCAGTTTACAAAGACAGGATAATGGTATGTCTTTTAAAAAATCTGGCATTGAATGTGACAACAGGTTTGTGGTTCCTCATAGTCCAGTCTTATTAAAACGCTATCGCGCACATATTAACGTGGAGTGGTGTAATCAAACACGGTCTATCATGTATTTGTTCAAAGTATATAAACAAAGTTCAAGATTGTATAACAACTACAATCAAAAGCAATAAAGAAGTTGATTCAGGTAGTGCAACTGATACACATAATGTTTTTAATTCGGCAATAAAAAATCAAGAGAATGGAGAAATGGAAAAACAGAAGCCTGGAGATGAGATTAAAAAATATTTTGATGCAAGGTATGATTAATTTTTACATTTTAAGTATTCATAACTAACTATATACTTTTACTACTTACTGATGTTATTTATAAACATGCAACCTATTGTTCATTAGGTATGTTTCAGCTTGCGAAGCTACTTGGAGAATTCTACAGTTTCCAATACATTATAGGACAACACCAGTGGTTAAGCTAACATTCCATCTAGAAGATGAGAACTATTGTGTGTACAAAGATAAAGACAAAGTTCAAGATGTGTTGAATCGTCTAAACATTTGGCTCACACAGTTTTTAGCTTGGTTTGGGGGGGGGGGAATCGGAGATACAAACCAGCTAGAGTGTTAACTTATGTTGAGATGCCTACTAAGTTCATTTACGATGGCAAAGAAAAAGAGTGGAAAAAGGAGCAAGACTGGTGGATTTGCATTAGGAAGACTTCAACACGCATCTCCCTCCTTAGGTGAATTTTTTTATTTGCTATGTATGCTAATGCAAAATATGGGAGCAATGTGTTACGAAGATTTAAAGACTGTCAATGGAATTGTCTATGAGTCTTTCAAAGAAACCTGTTATAAGTTAGGTTTGTTGGATGATGACAAGGAGTACAATGAAAGATTAGAGGAGGCAGGGTTTTGGGCAAGAGAACCTGATGCGGACATCGATTATCTTATCCAACCCGCTGAACTAGATCACGTACCAGATCCTGCACCACACCCTGTACCAGTCGTCCCAGAAGGTCCCATGACTCGTTCAAAGTCTAAACAACTTAGAAAGAGGTTTAACTTAGCTGTACAAGACATTGTGAGCTCACTAGAGCTGAACTACGTCAACTGGTCTGTACCACCTTTACTCCATCACGACGGATATGATCCCATCACCGAGGAAGAGCTTGCTGAAGCATTCACCCAAATGAGTCTTGAACATACCATTTCCCAGGTATGAATTCTCCTTTGACAGGTTAAGACACCTCTAGAATCAAAGAGAAGACAATGGAGTTACAAGAGACGAGCAAAACAAGCTTCACCTTTGAGAGTGATCGAGAGAGTGAAGATCAAGAACAAGACATCAAGGACTTGCAGGTCCATTAAGCCCCAACAACGGCTAGAAGACGTGCTCATCACGAGGTTCCAAGTTTGCTTTAGTATTTAACTTATTTTCTTTCCAAAAACAATGGATTTATCTTTGTAGTTTTATTTTTTTTCTTTGTTGCATTTTACATTTATTTCGGCCTTAGGGCTAGCTGAAGGACTCTTATAAAGTCCCCCTGCAGCAGTTGTACGAGTTTTTTACCCTTGATTATCAATAAAGAACCGAACTTCTTCACTTCTTCTCTTTAAGTGTTCTTAAGAAAATAAGCTTGTTCTTGTCTTGTGTGTGTGATTCCACAAGGCTAAGATCGTGTACTGTATCAGAGACCAATCACATCTCTGTGGTGTAGTTCAATCCGCCAGCACTTCCCCTTCATTCGATCCCACACGTGAGAAGCGACCGCCATCGTGTCAGATCAACATCAGCGACCATCTTTCCTTCACAAGAGAGAAGCGACCGTCATCTTGTGAAGCCATCATCTCTATCCTAATACAAACTCACCACCGAGTCTTGTATCATCTGGTATCAGAGCGTAGTTCACGCTCTTCCCTTGCCAGGTTTACCTTTTCCATCTTCTTTCTATAGTTTTGATTTCTAGTTTTGTTTTATTTAATTTTCAAAAAAAAAAAGAAGAACCCTAGTTTGCTGCAACCTTGTTTCTATAGGTTGTTTAGTTTTATTTTTCCTTAACAAAAAAAATAAATAAAAATTCGTCACTATTCTTTCCTTAAATCGTCTGCTTCAGTCTTTGATTTAGTTTTCGTTTTTAAATTTTTGTGTCATTATCTTTGTTAGCTAGTATTGTTTAAGTATCTTAAAGCTTATTTTTTTTAAAAAAAATTCAGTTTCTTGTCTAATTCAGCACGTGCATCAGTTTCTTGTTTCTAAAGTTTTCATTTTTGATTTCTGTGGTACGTTGATTTCTTTGTTGTGTTTGTCATACCCCAAGATGCCATGATGCAAATGATGCAAACCCTATCGAAACAACTAGAAGGGTTTGGCGAAAGGATAGGTCGTTTGGAGCAGCCTCAGCCCTAGAGCTGAAGTTGAACCAGTTCAGGCTCGAAGGAATGTCTGTGAAGAGGAAGAAGACTCCCTTGACCTGGATGACGACGATGATCCACCACCTGATCCATTAAGGCGTCAACATCAGCGGAGAGAAGATCCCTTAATGAGGAACCGTGCCCGAGAGATGGACACCCGTGAACAAAACCGAGATGTTAAACTAACACCTCCTACTTTTGCAGGAAAATCAAATCCAGAGGTTTACATGGATTAGGAGAAGAGGATGGAATACATATTCCAATGTTATGGATATGGAGAACCCCGAAAAGTAGCCTTAGCATCGGCACAACTCACCAACAACGCCTTATCTTGGTGGGATAGGACAGTGGCCGAGAGGAGGAGACAAAGATTTGCTCCCATCAACAATTGGGGAGACATGAAGTACGTCTTGAGGTTATGTTCCTGATCACTATCATCGAGACTTACAAAAACGTTTTAGAAAATTGTCTCAGGGAACAAGGACCGTGGACGAGTATTTTGAGTAGTTTGAGAAGCTCATGAACTCCTTGGAGTTAGAAGCATCCAACGAGTCATTGATGGCTCAATTCATTGACGGGTTGCAAGAGCGCATAGCCCGAAATGTGGAGACTTCCAACTATAGCAGCCTACATGAACTACTTCACAAGGCTGTACAAGTGGAGCAACAAATCAAGCGTAAGATGCTTCTGAGCAATCGTACCAGAAGTAGTACACCTTGGAATGCAAGTAACAACCGAGGCCTGGACAAAGGCAAGGCTATAGACAACGGTTCTCGATTTAAGAATAAGCCTAGTGAAGCGCCTAAGATCACCAAGCCTGAACCAGGTAAGTTTCCTAGCACTAGTCAATCTCGTACCCGTGACATTACTTGTTTTAAATGTCAAGGTAGGGGACACATGGCGAGGGAATGTGCAAACCAACGAGTGATAATTCTCACTCCTAGTGGAGACTACAAGTCTCAAGACGAGCAAGATGAGTACCTGACTGATTCAGAGGAAGCTGTGGATTATCCTGATGTAGGAGAACTCCTTGTGATCCGACGTATGCTGTCAACCCTGAGGAGAAAGTTCAAAGAGAAAATATCTTTCACACTCGGTGCACAATCAATAACAAGGTATATAATTTGGTTATTGATGGAGATTCTTGCACTAATGTTGCTAGCAAGTATATGGTAGACAGGTTAGGTCTTCAAAAGAGGAAGCATCCGAGACCATACAAACTTAGATGGCTGAACGATGATGCTGAGTTGATGATTGCTGAAAAACTTATTGTATCATTCAGCGTGGGAAAGTACCAAGACCAAGTTGTTTGTGACGTAGTTCCAATGAGAGTCGGACATCTCCTCCTTGGAAGACCATGACAGTTCAACCGAGCTACCAATCATGATGGTCGTACAAACCACTACTCTTTCACCCACAATGACCGTAAGTTTAACCTTGGCCCTCTAAGTCCTTCAGAAGTTCATGAGTTGCAAAAACACATGAACAAAGAGGTCGAGGTAAGAAATTCTAGCCTTTACTTAAGTTCTAGTCAAATTTGTAAAATTATGAGTGTCCATGGTACCATGCTACTAATGGTTTTCAAAGAATGTCTAAGTACATGTTTAGGTGAACTTGAACTACCTGTTGATGTACGAGCTGTACTAGATCAGTACACCGACGTTTTTCCAGAGGAGATTCCACCAGGACTACCCCCTATTCGTGGTATCGAACATCAGATCGATCTTGTACCAGGTTCTGCTCTACCTAACAAACCAGCTTACCGCATGAACCCGGAGGAGTCTAAGGAGCTAGAAAAGCAAGTGCGCGACTTGATGGACAAAGGGTACATCAGAGAGAGCCTCAGCCCGTGTGCTGTACCAGTTCTTTTGGTACCAAAGAAGGATGGTACGTGGAGGATGTGTGTGGACTGTAGAGCAATCAACAATATCACCATCAAGTACCGACATCCTATTTCGAGGCTAGACGACATGTTAGACGAGCTAAGTGGTGCAATCATCTTCTCTAAAATTGACTTGCGAAGCGGCTATCACCAAGTCCGAATGAGAGAAGGCGACGAGTGGAAGACCGCCTTCAAGACCAAGCAAGGTCTCTATGAGTGGCTCGTTATGCCGTTCAGGCTAACCAATGCACCAAGCACCTTCATGCGATTGATGAACTAGGTTCTAAGGTCATTTATTAGTAAAATTTTTTGTTGTCTACTTTGATGACATACTTATTTAAAGTAAATGCTATTCTGATCACACTAAGCACTTAGAGTTAATTCTTAAAACGCTTCGGAAGGAAGGCCTTTATGCTAACCTAAAGAAGTGCTCATTTTGTACTGACAAGTGTATGTTCCTAGGTTTTGTAGTGAGTAAAAATGGCCTACAGGTAGATGAAGAAAAGATCAAGGCGATCCGCGAATGGCCTACTCCAACATCCATTGGATATGTTCACAGTTTTCATGGACTAGGAAGCTTCTACAGGAGGTTTGTCAGAGACTTCAGCACAGTGGCTGCACCAATGACTGCTGTAATCAAGAAAAATGTACCATTCTCATTGGGAGAAGCTCAAGAACAGTCATTCAACACGCTGAAAGAGAGGCTCACACAAGCACCAGTTTTAGCACTTCTAGATTTTGAAGTTATGTTTGAAGTGGAGTGTGATGCATCAGGTTTGGGAATTAGAGCTGTACTACATCAGAGGAAAAGACCAGTCGCATTTTTCAGTGAAAAGCTAAGTGGAGCAGCATTGAACTACCCGACCTGGCAACACTACTTGGTTTCCACGGAATTCATCATTCACACCGACCATGAAACTCTGAAGCATCTCAAGGGTCAGACTTCACTTAAGAGGAGACATGCTAAATGGTTGGAGTTCATTGAGACGTTCCCATATGTGATCAAGTACAAGAAGGGAAAGGAGAACGTGGTAGTTGATGCTTTGTCGAGGAGACATACCCTTATAGCTACAATGGAGGCTAAAGTAATGGGTATTGAGCACATCAAGGAGTTGTACAAAGATGATCCAGAATTAGGAGAGTGCTACAAAGAGCATGGCAAAGGAGCTTACCAAGCATTTTACTTGCAAGATGGGTTCTTGTTCAAAGACAAGCGGTTGTGCATCCGTTAAGGTTCAATGCGAGAGTTGATACTCACCGAAGCACATGGTGGAGGGTTGATGGGTCACTTTAGTGTTGACAAAATCTTGGCCATGGTCATGGATCATTTCTTTTACCCCCATCTCAAGAAAGACGTGGAGAGATTTTGTTCTCGATGCATTGTTTGCCACAAGGCAAAATTCAGGTTACATCCTCATGGTCTATATTTACCATTACCTATTCCTAACGCCCCTTAGGTAGATATTTCTATGGACTTTGTTTTAGGATTGCCTAAGATTAGACACAAGGATTCAATCTTTGTCGTCGTGGACCGGTTCTCCAAGATGGCATACTTCATCCCGTGTGACAAGACCAATGACGCTACTCAAACCGCAGATTTGTTCTTCAAAGAAGTGGTGCGCCTCCATGGGATCCCGAGGACCATAGTCTCTGATCGTGACACCAAGTTCTTGAGTCACTTTCGCAAGACACTTTGGAGAAAGTTAGGTATCAAGCTTCTATTCTCTACAACTTGTCATCCTCAAACGGATAGACAAACCGAAGTGATAAACCGAACTCTCTCAACTTTACTTAGAGCCATGGTAGGAATATGGCTACATGGCTTGATTGCATTCCTTTTATTGAGTTTGCTTATAATCGTGCCGTTCACTCGCCTACAAAACTATCTCCCTTCGAGATAGTCTATGGAATTAATCCTTTATCTCCCATAGATTTAGCACCTTTACCTCATATAGAACAGGCTTGTCAAGATGGAATAAGACGACGAGAAATCATCAAGAAGTTGCAGAAAATGCCAAAGGCAACTTAGAGAAGAAGGCCGTCGACAACAAACGCAAAGCTGATCGAGGAAGAAATGAAGTGTTATTTGAACCAGGAGATTGGGTCTGGTTACATATGAGGCCTGAGAGGTTTCCAACACAAAGAGCATCCAAGCTATCACCAAGAGGCGACGGTCCATTTAGGATCCTCGAGAAGATCAATGACAATGCTTACCGTTTGGAGCTACCTAGTGAGGTAAAAATTTCTCATACGTTTAATGTTGCTGACTTGTCTGCTTATGATCCAGGAGATTCAGACATCGATTATCCTGTCCAACCCGAACTAGATCACGTACCAGATCATGTACCACACCCTGTACCAGTCATTCTAAAAGGTCCCATCACTCGTTCAAAGTCTAAAAACGTAGAAAGAGGTTCAACTTAGGTGTACAAGATATTGTGAGCTCACTAGAGCTGAACTACGTCAACTTGTTTGTACCACCTTTACTCCATCACGACGGATATGATCCCATCGCCGAGGAAGAGCTTGTTGAAGCATTCACCCAAATGAGTCTTGAACATACCATTTCCCCATGTATGAATTCTCCTTTGACAGGTCAAGACACCTCTAGAATCCAAGAGAAGACAATGGAGTTACAAGAGACGAGCAAAACAAGCTTCACCTTTGAGAGTGATCGAGATAGTGAAGATCAAGAACAAGACATCAAGGACTTGGAAGAGCTTCAAGAGACTGATCAAGCTACCCAAGAGAAACTCCAAGAAGCCATCTACTTCGAGAAACCAACAAACAAACGGGCACCTGACAAGACTCCTGAAGTAGTACAAGATGTAGTTAAGAGAACATCTATTGGGCCTAGATCGCAACCAGGTAAATTCTATTCAATATTTTCGATATTTGCAGGTCCATTGAGCCCCAACAATAGCTAGAAGACGTGCTCATCACGAGGTCCAAGTTTGCTTTAGTATTTAACTTATTTTCTTTCCAAAAACAATGGATTTATCTTTGTAGTTTTATTTGTTTCCTTTGTTGCATTTTTACATTTATTTCGGCCTTAGGGCTAGCTGAAGGACTCTTATAAAGTCCCCCTGCAGCAGTTGTACGAGTTTTTTTACCCTTGATTATCAATAAAGAACCGAACTTTCTTCACTTCTTCTCTTTAAGTGTTCTTAAGAGAATAAGCTTGTTCTTGTCTTGTGTGTGTGATTCCACAAGGCTAAGATCGTGTACTGTATCAAAGACCAATCACAGCTCTGTGGTGTACTTCATTCCGCCAGCA
Source organism: Capsella bursa-pastoris (assembly GCA_036452645.1). Taxonomy (NCBI): domain Eukaryota; kingdom Viridiplantae; phylum Streptophyta; class Magnoliopsida; order Brassicales; family Brassicaceae; genus Capsella; species Capsella bursa-pastoris. Next base: position 9,830,215 of record CP144198.1, on the reverse strand, counting down.
CTTCCCCTTCATTCGATCCCACATGAGAGAAGCGACCGCCATCGTGTCAGATCTACATCAGCGACCATCTTTCCTTCACAAGGGAGAAGCGACCGCCATCTTGTGAAGCCATCATCTCTATCCTAATACAAGCTCACCACCGAGTCCTGTATCAGAACCTTATGTTCGTAAATTGTTTGCTATTATGCTATTGTCTCTAAGCAAGAGTTAGTTTGGGAGGAGACCTGGCATATTCTTGCAGAAGATATCATTCCTAAGCTTTGTAAGGATAGAAGTAAACCAGGTAATTTTGCATTTCCATTACTATGGGACTATATTTTTAATCAATATTCTTTTAACATTTACTTTCATTTTAAACTTTTAAATCAATTCTTTTAATGAAATGCAGATCTTAGACTTACTGAAAATCTGTTAAGGAACTTTACACTGATTGAGATGGATAAATTGTTGCGCAGAAACGGCAGTACATTACGTAAATTTGATAAAAAACCCTAATTCAGATTATAATGTCGCAGCAAGTGATGAAAATATGTTATTGCAAGATGAGACAAAATTATGAGCCAGAAAAGCAAAAAAAAAGATCATGCTGAAATGATAGGGAAGCTAACAAATGAACAAAGGAAGTTTATGAAGAGATTGTTGAATGTTTTTGGCAATAAAGGTGGTGTGTTCTTTGTTTATGGTTTTAGTGGAACTGGCAAAAGATATATCTGGAAGATTCTATCAGCAGCTATATGTAGGAAAGGTCAAATGTTCTTAACGTAGCATCAAGTGGTATAGCATCTTTGTTACTGGTTGGTGGTAGAATAGCACATTCAAGATTTAGCATTCTTATAAATCCTCATGAGTTCTCGACTTCCAAAATCGAGCCTGGCAGTCATCTTGCAGAATTAGTATCAAAAGCATCACATATAATCTGGGATGAAGCACCTATGAAGAACGTCCTTTCGGAGGAAAAGTAGTTGTTTTTGGTGGAGATTTCCGCGAGATATTGCCAGCCATTCCTAAAGGGAATCCTGCAGATATTGTTTTGGCATCTCTTAGTTCATCATATCATTGGGATAGTTGTAAAGTTTTGCAGGTCACTAAGAATATGAGGTTATTAGGCGAAGCTAATCCTGAACATGCAAGTTATATAACTGATTTCTCTAAATGGATATTAGATATAGGCGATGGGAAGATTAACGAACCGAATGATGGTGAAGTTCTAATTAACATTCCAGATAACCTCCTAATTACAGAGTGCGAGCACCCCATTCAAGCTATTGTTGAGGACATTTACGGTAACTCTATGCACGAACCTAAAGATGCAAAGTTTTTCGAAACCAGAGCTATTCTATGTCCTACAAATGATGATGCTGACGAGGTTAATACACTATTATGAATCATCGAATTTGTAAAACGTTAACAAGAAAATTGAGGAGATCTTCAAACTAATTATCTTATCGATTTCATCAATCAGAATTGCAATGATTTGGAATTTCAAATTTAAATATGTAACAGCTTAATCGTTTTGTAAATCAAACAGAGTTGTAAAAACTTACCCTTTAATCTACAACGAACTCCAATACACATAAATTTAGTGGAGCGGCGAAGCAAGGAACAAAAGTAGAATTCAATTTGTCGCTTAAATTTCAATGGAGGAAAAGGAAGAAAATCTAAAGAATACAAAGAGTCAACGTCACATATGTACTGTTTTTTTTGACAACGCATATGTAATGTTGTTTTGTCGGTAACAACGTTTCTTCTGTTAATAAAACAGCAGCGTGAATCTTTGCCGAGGCCCAATAAACCAATTGCAAAACAGTTGTTACCATACAAAACAAAACCATTAGTTTAGACTCAGTACGAAAACAAGCCCAAATTAATATAAGATTTATATATAAGTTAATAAAACAAAAACAAAATATTAATCTTCCCAAAAAGATGCTAACCGTATATTAATACCCGCGCGAGGGCGGGTCGATCAACTAGTATTTTAGCTGACTAAATATTATTAAAATGCAGTCTGAAAGTATTTTAAAACCAGGATTCAGTTTTAGCTTAAATATTTAACAAACTGATTTAAATCTCGTAATCGTACTAAAATTAATGGTTTTATTTCTTTAGACATATATCATGGTTGAAAATTTAAATTGTGTGTTATCACTTTGTTAATATGAAGTTTAAGATTTGGGATTCTTTGCAAAAACATCAAAATTAAGATTTGTATTCCCACAAATCATACTGCTAAAGGAAAAAAGAGAAGGAAAACTTATTTTGCTCTAATTTCTTTTCTTCTTAAAACAAATAAATATATTTTTATCATCTTCTTTTTCGGACTTCGACATCTCAGTTATAGTCTTTGATATAGTTATTTTCTGCGATATATATTGACCATAGTGGACTGGAAACTTGATGTTGAGGGTATTTTCGTTTCTTCAGAGTAACTACCACAACAAACTAGTATTTCTGATGCATTTACAAAAATGGTAATTTCGCAAATAGTCTCACACTTTTGCGGTATTTCTTATAAGATAATCTATTGGATATTTACAAATAATTCATGTTAGTTATAAATGATTAAACCATTCTTGATAATTCTTTTTTTTTTACGTCAAATTTACTAAGTGGCTGTATATTATATATTAGGACCTCGCGTATCTACGGGGTTATAGTTTAAAATTTTGACCATATAAAATTAGATAATATGTGAAAATAATATATTAATTATTTCAATTTATTTATTAATTAATTAATATTTATGTTTCCTTATTCGTATAGTGAATGAATGTGACTGAAAAACCTATAATATTTAACTCAAACATTTAGTAAACTATTATTCCTATTATTATAAGTTTTTTGATATACATGGCCAAAAAGGTTCATGTGGCATCAAAGGAATGGTAAGTATTGACATTAATGTGTGATTTAATTCATGAATAAATTGCTATAGCCAAAAGAGTAAAAATTATCATGAATGAATTGATTATGAGAATTATTTTGTGACTTAATAGTTAGACCGAATACCTGAAAAAGGAGAACACATTTCATTAGCAATACCAAGAGAAGAGCAATTCATCACAAAGTAATTCATTTCGAAGAGTTCTCTAGGAGTTTGGGGGAAACGAAGAATAGTTCAGCACCATAGTGATCCAGCTCGAGGAGCATCACAAGAGCTCAGGAAGAACATGGACTCTCTAGGAGCTTGGAAAATCGAGGTAGACAACAACGGGGTTGCGGGATGAAGGCCCAAAAGAAGATCAAGTTAAGTCAAAGTTAAAAATTCATGGAGTAAATGCGACATCAAAATTGATGCATTAATTGAGAGTCAAAAATATTAAATGACCATATAAAGATATCAAAATAGAAAGGAAGAGACTATAAAAAAGATGTGAAAAAGGGACTAGTTTTTGAATGCATTAATTGTCTTCACAACCATTTTAGACCTAAATATTATTATTTTCTAATATATTAATATTAAACAATATTTCTTCTTTCTATTCAATAAGATCCTTCAGAAATATGAATATTATTCATATTTTATTTCTATATTGTTTATACATTTCTACATTTTCAAAGATTAATATAATACATTTCTTAATCAACTCCTTATCGTTTTTATAGTTTTCTCCATACATTATTCTTTGTTATTTGTTCAAGAAATAAAACTTGTTTTCCTCCACTTAGATTCAAGGGAGTAGATTTGGCTCCCACATTTTGGCGCCGGTCTCTTGGGGAGAAAGTTCTAAGAAACATATCGAAGCTTGCTAATCTAAAACTTTCATTCCCAAAAAGCATGTCTGACCAAGGTAACATCTTTGAGTCCCTTTACGCGTTCAACGCTCCGATCATCAACCTGGCTACGATATTCACCCCTGTTTAAAAGGATCTCGGCTCTACTAAAATCGTATAAGTAACTATAATTGTTGCTTCATTCTATACTCGTATGGAATTGTTGGTCGCATGAATTTCCTTGAGAGCAATAACAGAAAGTACTAGGCAGTACCCGCTTCTTTACTATTCTGGAATAGTCGAGGAGGCAAAACGCTCCTCATTCACCTCTAGGGAGGAAGTTTGGGCTTTCGAAACCATCTCTCCGGAGCTCGGAAGAGGCGAATAATTCTCACCATCAGAAATCCAAAGTGATACCAAGATCCAATTTGCTTAATCAACTATTAAAAACCACAACTATAGGAGTGATCTAAGAAGACCATCTCATTACTACCAGTCCAAAACGAGGTATGGCTAATTTACAAATTGTCCATGTCTAAACCGCTACTGTCTCACAAGATTTCCCGTTTAAAAATTAAAAAATATAACTATTAGAAATAGTATCGTGATGGATGAATGTGATGTGACAAAATAAAATATATAACTGGTTCCATTAGTTTCGTATTCTGCAGTTAGCCCTAACAATTCAACAATAAATATAGAATCTCGACTCTACATTAGTATCTGGTTCCATTAGTTTCGTATTCTGATTTTTGTTGTTGTTGGTGTAGTTCATATTTTTGATAATATGATTTTCTTTCTATTTTTCGTTTTTTGAATTGTTTGTATTATTTGATTTGCTTATCATTTTTTTATGTTTTTTATTCCATTCGAGATTATATTTGTGTTATAATAGTGTTGTATTATTTTATGTGTTTTAACTATTTAGTGCAATTCTAACTTTTTTTTTTTATGGTTTATGTAATAGAAGTATTGTCTATATTGGGATCTCTAATCGGGAAATTCTTAAATTATAGTAATTGAAGATGATGTTAGGCCGATAATACTAAGGTAAAAACCACAATCCGATATCTTTATTTGTTTGTTTATTATTTATTGATATCTTGGTTAGTGACTTTGTTTGTTGTTTTTATGAAATATGGTATGAGTATTTTTGAAACATAAAACTAAGTTATGGTAAAAAAGCATATAATTTCGAATTTAAAATTTTAGATGGACGATGTTTTTTTGAGTAGTTAATTCATTTATCGTCAATCATAAATAGTTTTCACAAAATTATATCGAATATACCCACGCGTAGCGTGGGTTCAAAACCTAGTATATAACTAATAGAAATACCACTACTCACTCTATCTAAACCATTATTTTTTTATTTTTTTTATAACTTTATTTTACTAAATTTACAGCCTACCAGAAATTACCTACAAAAATATTAGTAGTTGCTCTTTTTACAGATTGCCATATGTAGAGTGAGTTAGACACTACCCCTAAATTCACAGTTTCACAATGGCTAAAAGTCGAAGCATTTACGATCCACTTTGATTCTCTACTTTGGGTTTAGTTCATTTGAAGGTTCTCTAGTACTAATTTGATACTTAAGTCATATTCATCTGTAAATCTTCTCATCTAATATAGTATTTTATGTATTTTGTAACATCTAGTTAAATTTTAGCAAAACCATGACTTACAAAGGTGCGTCCTCCTCTAAAGGTATGCCTTCCTCCAAAGGTGCCCCCTCATCCAAGCAGCCCATTAACACTAGCCAAACTAAGTTACTAACCATCAAACTATCATATTTTATGTATTTTATGTGTTATTAATGTCAAGTTTTGCTATTTTTTTGTCTTCTTCTTCTCTTTTATTAGCTCTTTTCTTTCGTTATTATAAGATTAATTTATCATTCAAAATCATGAGAGGTATATAGTTTTGCCATGTCATCACCTCATTTCTTTCTTCTCTTTTTCTTCTCCAGGCGTGTGTCTTCTATTGTCCTCTTGGATCTTTTTACATGGACCAATGAGTACTCACTTAATTTTATCTATTAGTATGTTATATTCTTGGTTGCTTTTTTTAATTAGTCTAACACCATAATCACCTATATATATATATAGTAAATAGGAGCAATTGAACTTGTTGATCTATTCAAGGATATCAACTCATCACCACTCATCTATCCTTTTGAGAGTTTAGTGACTAACATCGAAAGAGATCTAGGAGGATTGTGTGAATGCGATCCAAGTTTACCAATAGACCGACTTTCATATGTGGGGATATAACCAAGCATCTGACTGTAGATGCAAAAATTTGGCTTCAACAGTTGACCGTCGATAATAGGACGATCAACCAGTCCACGAATTTTCCCAAGAGTTAGCTTTCTGAAGCTCTCGACCCCAACCCAATCGGAGATATATGTAATGAGTTATCAATGAATCTCCGCGCTATGTTCAACACATACGAAATCCTAAAACTCAAATCTCCTACTATCAAACTAGCCCACTTTGAGAGGAGTTTTCCGGCGAACTAGAAGGAATCATAAAAAGATCTACCTATTGTTAGATAGTACTAAGTGTTATCTTTCGAAAAAATACTAAGTTTGAGTCCAGCACAAAATTCGTCTAAGCGATATTTCTATTTTCGTTCCTCTGCTACAAATGGATTTCATCACTATTATCAATATAACTTTGATAACTTATTTAAATCCAACCATTAAATTTTAATAACTTATTTAAATCTCGTAATCATACTAAAACCAATTGTTTATTTATTTAAACATATGTTATGGTTGAAATTTTATTTTTGTGTTCTCACTTTGTTGATATGAAGTTTGATTTTTGGGGTACGAGGGTATGAGTTACGAGGGTATGAAGTACTTTGGTATAGGATAGGAGACCCATCATATTGTGTAACTAACATCGAAGAGCTACAATGGTATGAGGTACTAGGGTATGGGTAGGAGATCCATCATATTCTTCACAAGCTGAGTATAATTATAACAAAACCAAATTAGTAAAATAAGGATATATATATATAACAACCAAAACTAGACCTATGTACACAAGCTCGATCTGATTGAAAAAAACAAAAAAAAAAAACAAATCTTTAGCTAAAACCTCCAAATAGAAACCAAAATAAACAAAGGTCTACGCTAAACCCTCTTTTTCACATTCCATCAGTCTATATAGAAAAATGGAATCTTTATAAAAACCAAAAAAAAAATCAAAAAATCAAATCTTTAGCTAAAACCTCCAAATAGAAACCAAAACGAACAAAAGGACTAAACCCTTTATTTCACATTCCATCAGTCATACGAGCTCAATAGAAAAAATGAAATCTTTATAAAAACCAAAACAAAACAAAAAATAATCATATCTTTAGGTAAAAACTTCAAATAGAAACCAAAACGAACAAATAGAAACCAAAACAAACCAAAAATAAACCCTCTTTCACATTCCATCAGTCACATCAGCTTCATAAAAAGATGCAATCTTTATAAAAAACAAACAACAAAAAAAATCATATCTTTATGGTAACCCATCAAATAGAAACTAAAACGAACAAAACTCTATGCTAAACCCTCTTTTCACATTCCATTAGTGAGATCTTGTTTCATGAAAAGATGGAATCTTTATAAAAACCAAAACAAACAACAACAAAAATCAAATCTTTAGCTACCCTTAAAACATAAATCTTTACTTTTTACAAAAAAAAAAATCTCATGTTCTATTTTCGGTTAATGGCTCTTGAAATGTTGATAAAAGATAAAATGACAATAAGGAAAAAGGGGAAAATTAACAGATCTACCACAAAGTGGTGGCCCCTATTTTAAATCTACCACTTTTTGTAAAACTTCTCCAAATTACCACATTGTTGTGGTAGTTGGCCATTTGAAGATACCATATTACCCCCTTCCCCTTTTCCTTTTGTATGTTTTTACGCTTTTGAAATAGTGATTATTTTTATTTTTTTTGGTAATTTTTCAATTCTACCATCGTTTGAACTTTATGTTTTTGAAAATGCCATCATTTGGAAACATTTCACCATATAACATTTTTGGGTGTTTGAATGGACAATATTAACCATGGCGAGAAACATCGGAGAATTGACCAGTGGTGAAGGGTATCCCTAGGACATATTATCCGGTATCCGGTATTCGATACGTGATCCATTTGAATCCGCTCTAGAAAACCGGATATCTGAGAGGGTTGGATCCGGATTTGGATATCAAAATTTAATATCCGCTAAACCCAGATCCGGATCCGGATAGCACAAAATTTTTAACCCGGTTATCCGGATCCGGTTTATACTAAAATTTTCCATTATTATTTGGTTTGTTTACGACCATCCTTAATGCAAGGATCTTAGGGGTATCTTACCCTAAGATTTGCAAAGGAAATTTTTTTATATAAGATATCCCCTTTGCAAATCTAAGGGTAAGCTACCCCCTAAAATCCTTTCATTAAGGATCCTTACTCATCAATCATTTAATGTTGGGTTTAAGTAACAAATGAAGAGATGAGTGAGGGTATAAGTAGATATATATAGAAAAGCTAGAGAGCTCACTTTTTCCAGGAAACCGATGTGGGATATTCCAAAGCTCAAAGTCTCTCCTTTTTTTTTTATCCCACATCTCTTCTTCACATATTTTTGTTTACTTTATTCCTCTATAAATAAGACTCTCTCTTCTAGCCAACGAAGGCAAGCTCAAATGGGCTTAACTGGACTTCAAATCCAATATATTTTTCAAACATGATTACTAAAATAGTTTAAAGCTTTAAAATTTCCGGATATTATTTCAGATCCGGATATCCGGCGAATAGCTAAAATTTGAGCGAGTATCCAAGTTCCGGATATCCAATTTTTGTGGATCCGGATATCAAAATAAAATATTTGACGGATCCGGCTCCGGATCCGTATACTTCTAAATAGCCCGGATATCCAGCTTCGTCTCAGGGCTAGCGGAAGGAGAGAAAGATTATGGGTGTCATAAGACACCCATGAAATTATAATTTTTAGCTTAGTTTTTGAAAATTTTTGAAAATTAAATTTCAGCTTAGTTTTTCAGTTTTTGTAATGACACTCATGAAATTATAATTTTCAGCTTAGTTTTTGTAAATTTTTGACAATTAATTTTCAGCTTAGTTTTTTAGTTTTTGTAAATATTTTTAAAAAAATATGCAATTAATTTTCTATATAATTTAAGATATTAACATTATTATTAAGCTTTTTATAAAAAAGTTCTTGCATGTTGGCAATTTTTAACAAAGGTTAATTTAATTTGTTGGTAAATTTATCCTATATTAAAAATAAATCTCTAACCAGTGATTGCAAAATATCTTGAACGATACTTCACATTTGCATAGCCGGATTAAACGGAAGTGAATTTTTTCTCTTTTTAATATGACCTCCGTGATTAAATTTTCTAGCTCCGCCACTGACAATCTGTAAAAAAACAGTAAAAATTATTATAAAAAGAACTGACGCTTTGCTCGGCTGATTGTAATAGATAGTTCAACATCATTAATGGTGGACAAACAAAATAAGTATGTAAGTATGTAAACATCTCCACTGAGATTAGAAAGTTAAAAAAAAAAAAGCTTGTACGAACATTGTAGAGAGAAAGAAAAAGACAAAGACAAACAATGTAGAGAGAAAGATGAAAATTTTTAAGTAATCACTGGACAGAGGATTGAAGACAGTGGACGTGCATTATAAATCATGGTGATTTAATGCAGGTTACATAATAGTAAGAATTTATTGCAGTGCGGCCATGATTGGCCGTCTGAAGTTCCGGTTTTTAGTGTTTGGTTGTAATAAATGTTGTAATTTTGGTGCTATATCGTAGGTTGTTGTGGACAAACCGGGGATGGACGAGACAATTTTGATGTTAGGTGGCGTTTGGGAAACTTGTGAATCAAACAAATGGGAATTTTTGGGGTATCCTAAAGAGTTTGCAAGATGTGTCGCATACAATAATGGCATGACGAACGAGGAGATTCAGCATGCAGTGGTAAGTGTTTACGAGGTCGACAACAAATATAAACGTCTACGCCTGAGTTTTTGGTATGCTGGAGAGACGCAAGTGTTCACGCAATGTCATATGCTGCCCATCTATATTGGTTGTGATGTATCGTTTGGCCAATTTAAAAAGAAAAGGAGGGATAAGAACCACTTAAACTTGTTTTGTACGTTTAAGACGTAAAAGGGAGATGTGGCTTGGGGATGTAAAAATAGCAGAAAAGAAGCTCGTAACAGTGTTGATGATGAAGTTCTTATTGAAAAAGTTGAAGAGGTCGAAGCTGCACATAAAGTGAAACGTTCGGATAATGATATTTTGAAAAGGAAAAACGCAAACCACCGTACAGTACCAGTCGCGAAAAATGCATACACAATGGACATCGGCACTATAGGAACGAGTACAATGGACGAGATTGCTTTGTTGTACCTAAACGAAAATATAGTAGACGTGGACGAAATAACATATGAGGTGGTCGTTGGTCACATATCTTAAATGCTTAGCTCTTTTCTAATGTCTTTTTCTTTGCCTTTCTTTTGTCCACAATCACAATGCTTTGCAAAACTTTTTCTTTTCTTTTGGACACTATCTTACACAATTCTTCCTTTCCTTACTAAGAGACTAGAGCTTCCTTTCTTACGACTTTATTTTCCTAGGGACTCCTTTTAAAACCAATTATCAAGCCTTCCTTTTCAACCTTTATTTATTTTCTTCTCTCACTTCCATACCAAAATAGTCAATCAAACCACTTCACCCTTCTAATCCCAACCTAATAGTTAGCTTCCAATGTTTCAGCTAAAACAAGAGTCAAAACGTTGTCGTTCTCAATATTCTCAACATTTCATGATTTTTAACATTATCAAGAAGAGGCCTCACTCATAAATAAATCAAGGTCTTGAAAGAAAAAGGGTAGAGTTAAATGCGGGGATTATCTCTTCGGGTGATTTCAAAGATTGGTAGAAGATAGGGTAACCCGATTTTTAAGCTTCACACAAGAAGAGATTGATTTGAAAGATACAAATTAAAGGTCCAAGCATGAATTTTCATTTCTTTCCAAGATGATTAAGCCACAATGAACTATGATTGAGGGCTTTAATTTCAGTCAAAATGTATATGAATCATCACTTACAATGCTTACACAAATGCAAGCTATATGCTTCTAGACTCAATCCTAGAGATAGAACTGATTGTGCAAAACTCACAAGATAGTTGAAGTGGATGTAGAGGATGAAGAAACTATAATTGAGTGATTTGTGCAGACTTATGTTGCTCCTTAGACTTTTAATTTTTGTCAATATTTGGCAAAAATGAAAAAGAAGAGAAGAGAGAAAAGAAGAAGGATCACAGTGAGACAAAGAGACCATCTTCACCATACATCTTGTGGTGGTGAAGTCAATAAGCATATTGAGAGGTGGGAAATTTCTCTAAAGGTACTCAAACATCAAGTCTTTTGTTTTCTGCTTTTGTTTTATACTGCAAAATAGAAATATTATTTGTCACGTAGGGGATTTTTTTGAGAAACTAACCTCTTTAGTTGGCTTTCCTTGTGTCACTTCAGTTGGATTGTAAAAGCAACTAGAAAATTCTATCAAAATTTTTCTCAAAAGCAGATGGATATACAAGGTGAAGACTATGTTTCTTTCCTATATTATAAATTTTTTTATTAGTATATTCAGAGCCGGTCCAAGACAAAGTGATGCTTAAAGCAAACTAGAAATTGATGCCTAATTTTTTTTTGCGCATAATAAAATGACATAATATTTTTGAAACTGATTTTTTTAACATGAATTTAAAGGAAGCAATGATATATACAATAACACAAATCAAATCCAATTTTATTTTGTAAAACTTAATATAGAAGAAGACATACATGAGATAAAAAGATAAAAAAGAAACTGGTTTTAGAGATGGTAAATAAAAAACTACCTTGGACCTTGGTGACATGTTGAACTAGCAAAAAGTTAACTAATTATTTTAGTAATTAATTTATAATTAACTAATAGAAGTATATAATATAATACATTCAAGAAATTAAAGTCAGAATATTAGAGCACGATTATGTTAAATAAGAAAATAAGGAAAAATAATATTAAAATATTAGAAAAATATAAGCCCTCAGGTTAAACTCAGACGAGATAATGCCCACAACCTAACCTCTACACTACGTCACTACCTCATATTTTCTAAAGTGATGCCTTGAAATTTTTTTATATCATCTGCTGCTTAAAGCAGCTGTTTGTTGGGCTTCCGCCTCCGGCCCGCCATGAGTATATTTGACGTTGAGATTACCTATATCTTCGAGCTTGTTCAACACTTGTTTAATTGTCTTGATAGCCCTGAACTCTCACTTGTAAGTGGCAAGAATATTTTGTAGTTCTAGAGACATGACTATCTAAAGATCTCAATAACATAGTAAAACCTCGTATACGACTTGTAATCCCTTTTCCTTTCATGAGTTCTTTGGTTATAAGTTTCAAGTTTTCTGAGACATACGATTATGTGCTTTATTCTTTGAAAAGCCTTCTTTTTAGTTCACTTTTTGCGACAAGCTCATTTATCATCTGGTGATGAGAAAGAGAAAACTTTGTGTAGTCTTATGAAGGTCGTAGAGAATTATAGTGTGAGGAGTTTGAATAATTATTTTAGTTTCATTAAAAAGCTGATCTTATATGCAGGCATCGAGAATGCAAGAAATATCTATTAAAGATTGTGGAAAATGTGCTCGCACAACATGTTAGGAATAATTTAATTTTCATAACTATTCTGAGATGCTTGTTCTAATCTGATTTGGTGTGCGTTTTCAACAGAATTTGCAAATCATTTACTGATGAAAAATCCAAGGATTAGTTAGTCATTCCTTTTGGCTTTGATACTGAAGTTCTATGGAAGAAGAAGCATGAACCTGTTCATGCATGTATTTTAAGTTACTTACATTTCCCAGTGTATATCCTATATTTGTTACTTGACTGTCTAGAGCAATATTTGTATGCAATGTTACCACCTTCTGAATTAATGATTTTTCTATGACACTTCACAAGGAGGAAGCATCTGTTGTGGGTGGAGATGATACAATCAACTGTTTTGTGTGCTATTCGCATGATATGGTTCCATTATCTTATCAATTTTTTGTAGTGTTCTGTTTTTCTCTTGTTGGTCTGAAGTTTGACTCTTTTTTGGTTGACTCTTCTTGGTAAAATTAGTTGATTTTTTATCAGTTGAATGACAAGTACCTGGCAACTTACCGATACTGACATGATGAAGATGCATGCAATGTTGGATAGAGGATTAGCTGAAGGGTGAGGAACTAGAGACGAGTAAAGTGGAGTTTAACAATATTCAAGTGATAACGGAATTCTAATCTAACATGGTACAATTTTTAAAATCCGATTAATCATATGTGTTATAAAGCTTATTAATTAGTGGCTGGCTTGTTTGAACTAGTTGCTTGATGGAGGTTTTGGCTTAAGATTTGAAACTGGATTTCCTCATTAAGATGCAGTGTTTTGTCTATCATGATTGAGTATATCTATTTTTTTAGTAAAATTTGTGAATGTTGAAAATTGAAATATATCAGTAGATAATCTTATCTTTGGTTAACACATATACCTAAATAGAAAGGGGGTATGTTTTGGACTGCATAAATTGTCTTCACAACCATTTAAAACTTAAATATTTTTATTTTCTAATATAATATTGTCAAACAATATTTCTTCTTTCTATTCAATAAGATCCGTCACCATTAGGAATATTATTCATATTTTATCTCTATATTTTTTAATACATTTCTACATTTTCAATGATTAATATAAAACATTTCTTAATCAACTCCTTATCTTTTTTTATATAGTTTTTTTCAACAAAATTCTTTGTTCTTTGTTTAAGAAATAAACCTTGTTTTCCCCTTCACGCGTTCAGCGCTTCGATCATCAACATGGCTACAGTATTCACCTTTTTTTAAAAGGATCTCACCTCTATTAAAATCGCATAAGTAACTATAATTGTTGCTTCATTCTATACTCGTATGTAATCGTTGGTCGCATGATTTTCCTTGAGGACAGTGAAAGAAAGTGCTAGGCAGTACCCGCGTCTTTAATATTCTGGAATAGTCGAGGAGGCAGAACGCTCCTCATTCACCTCTAGGGTTGAAGTTCGTGCTTTGGAAACCATCTCTCCAGAGCTCGGAGGAGGCAAATAAATCTCACAATCGGAAATCGAAAGTTATACCAAGATCCAATTTTCTTAATCAGCTATAAAAATCCACAACTATGGGAGTAATCAAAGAAGGCCATCTCATTACTAGCAGTCCAAAATGAGGTATGGCTAATTTACAAGTTGTCCATGTCTGAACCGCTACTGTCTTCAAAGGCGATTTCCCGATTAAAAATAAAAATAGCTATTATAAATAGTCTTGTGATGGATGAATGTGATGTCAAAAAATAAAATATAGAACTAATAGAAATACCACTACTCACTCTATCTAAACCTTTATTTATTATTTATTTTGTTTTTATAATTTTTAATTTTATTAAATTTACAACCTAGCAAAAATTACCTACTAAAATATTAGTAGTGGCTCTTTTTTATAGATTGACATATGTAGAGTGAGTTTACTACCCCTAAATTCACATTTTCACAATAGCTAAAAGTTGAAGCATTTATGATCTACTTTGTTTCTCCGGTTTGGTTTTAGTTCATTTGAAGGTTCTCTAGTCCTAATTTGATATACTTTTTTATTATCATTTTGCCTAAAGTTTTCTTCTAAATCATATTTAATCATCTTCATCAGTAAACCTTTTCTTCTTCTCTAGTAATTTAATCCCAAATTACAATCATATTCTATATCGTCTAATATAGTATTTTATGTTATTATGTAACATATAGTTAAATTTTAGCAAAACCATGACTTCCAAAGGTGCGTCCTCCAAAGGTGCCCCCTCTTCCAATCAACCCACTAACACTAGCCATAGTAAGTTACTAACCATCAAACTATCATATTTTCTGTATTTAATGTGTTATTAATGTCTGGTTTTGCCATTTTTGCATGCTTCTTCTCTTTTATTATTTATTTTCTTTCGTTTGTATAAGATTAATTTATCATTCAAATTCATAAGGGGTATATAATTTTGCAATGTCGTCACCTCACTTCTTTATTCTCTCTTTCTTCTCTCTTTCTTCTCCATGCATGTGTCTTCTATTTTCCTTTTGGATATTTTTACATGGAACAATGATTACTCACTTAATTTTACCTATTAGTATGATATATTTTTGGTTACTTTTTTGAAGTATTCTGACACCATATTCACCTCATATACATATATTTTTCTTTTTTTAGTAAATAGCAGGAGTTGAACTTGTTGATCTATTCAACAATATCAACTCATCAACACTCCTCTATTCTTTTGAGAATTTAGTGACTTACATCGAAAGAGCTCTAGGAGGATTGTGTGAACGTGATCCAAGTTTACCGATACACCGAGAATATTCATATGTGGGGCCAAGTATTTGTGTAACCTCAAGTCCACTGTCGTCTTCTGGATGATGATGTTCAATTTCACCATCGTCTTCTGGATGTTGTTCAATGTCACCGTCCTCTTGACCCAGCTGATCAGTGTTACCGTCTTCTTGGGGCAGCAAGTGAAAAGGCGATATTTCAACCGGAGTAACAAACTGGAAAAGTATCACAGCAAAACCTGCCACCGCATCCAAAACCCACTCGAAAGTAGCCATGTTACTTATACCGAGTGATACGGTTACGCGAAGGCCATGATAGCGTCCACTACACCAAATAAATCAGAGCATTGGAATAACTTTAGCAAGACCGTAAGATGCAAGTAGCAGAGAATGTAGAAGGAAAGAGCGAATCCATTCCAAATTTTTTTCTCTCGTGTACTTATTTCCTGAAAAAAAACTTACTTTAAGAGAAATTATTTCTAATGCCTTTTCATGATACCTTTTTCCAAAAATATCCTCTCTTTGGACATTTTCATTTTTGTCCTCTCTTAATTTTTAATGACCATTTGATCCCTATTCGAAAATTAATTAAGTCAACTAAATGAAAAATTGAATTATTCCCGCCAAAAGTTTTCCCTTAAGAAGTTTTCCTGCCAAAATTTTCGGACAATTTTTTTTAAATGATTTTAAATGATTTTAAAATATTTAAAATGATTTTTAAAAGATTTAAAATGATTTTTAAAAGAATTTTTAGAAGATTTACAATGAATATTAAAAGGATTTTATAAATATTTTAAAGGGATTTACAAAATTTACAAGTGTTTATAAAAGTTTTAAAATGATTTACCACGATTATAAGAGTTTTTAAAGGGATTTACAAAGGTTTATCAAAGTTATAAAAGGATTTACAAAGGTTTCAAAAGGTACCTACAAGAGAGTATTCTTGAAAATGGTCACCAAGAAAGGGTATTTCTACAGATATTACTTTTGCCAATCCCCCTATCTTAATTGGAATTTATTTTTGTTTGACAGCGTGAGTATGAAAATAAGACCTGTTAATTAGTTCATGTATTGTTCTTCCAAGAAAAATATTTTTGGTTTAAACGTCAAAAAATAATAAAACATGTATTTTTTGGAGTTTTTCCCTTTACTGTAAATCAACCTAGGTCTTAATCAACTCGTGGAATATATAAAATAATTTTTTTTTCTAAATAATTAAAAAAAATTGAGAAGTTTTCTTTTAATTTATCGTAAAAGTCGAGCATAACCGTTAGTTATAGTAAGTGAGATAAAATAGACACATTCATAACTTGGTCGAGAGTTTTCTTATACCACATTGCACTTTTTCAATGGATAAAACAAACTTGCTAAACCTATTCTAGCGTTATGATATTATATACATATGTATCTTTACACTCAATAATGTATATGAGGCCCGGTAAATTCATATTTTATATAGAACGGTGTTATATGTGTATCAACATTTAATCATAAATGATATCTACAATTAGGATCATGAGCTGGCCGTCGATGCTATTTATTCTTCTCGCAAATTTCTCAAGTGATCTTTGTTAACATGTAATAATATCAAATCATTTATTTCTCAAGAAAACATTATCGCCTACAATATATATATATATATATATATATTGTATATCGCTTAAAAAATTAAGTTTAGTGGTTAATTATATAGAATTTATCGTTTGAATTCGAACGATTATACTTATGCTTAAAGATTTATATTGATATAAAAGGGTTTAAATTAAAATCCCTCACAATGCGCGGGTACAAAATCTAGTGAACAATATATGACAAAAAGAAATGAAATAGGTTTGAGCCCATAAAATAAAAATAGTCAATAAGCAGTCCAAGCCCAGATGAGCAAATGCAAATAAATTAATAAAAAGAAAATTTTACCGCTGTCTGGGTATGAGGTACGAGACCCATCATATTCTTCACCAGCTAAGTATAATTACAGCAAAATAAAACCTTAACAACCCAAAGTTAGACCTATATACACAAGCTCAATCCATCAGTCTTTAGCTAAAACCTCCAAATAGAAACCAAAACGAAAAAGGTAAACGCTAAACCCTCTTTATAAAGATGAAATCTTTATAAAAACCAAAGAAAAAAAAACATGGACAACCGATCAATATCCTCATACAAGGTGGACATCACCATAGTTGGTGGACAAATTTTCTAAAAAGTGAAGGGTTATGGAGGTTCAAACAACTTCTAACAAATAATGATCTTTAGGCCATAGAACACTAACCAAGACTAACTCATTTCCATGACATTAATCCCTGTACTAATCAATAAATTATCAACTTATTCCAAAGGTAATCAAATGATCAATAAGCATTATAAAGAAGTCTATCTAACCACTAATCATAATAGTCAACAATTTCCAAAGGTAAGGAGTGAAAAGCACTTAAAAATTTTGGTTCGGGAATTTCATAAACACCTTCCGGGCATGAAATTCATAAGTTCTAAATCAACATGATCAAAGTTGATTTAGCCTTATTAGCAACCAATAAGCAATGATCTTAGACAATCTAGCCCTAAACTCCATAACCCAACTACTAAATCATCCTAATCTACCAAAATCCAACAAAACCCAAGAACTCTAACAGATACTCACTCATAATCATGAAATCACGAATAAATGAAACTGATCTTTGAAGAAACATAATTAGATAAAAGTAGAAGATAAACCTAAAAGAGAACAAGATTAAATTTCATAAAATATTTAAGATTCACACAACGATTCCAAAGATAGTTTAGAAATTGAAAACAAGCACAAAACATAGCATTCAATCCATATTTTTAGGCCTCGAAACACTTACATAGTAAAAGAAAACGATCAGGATCAACTCTAAATAAACTGGGTAAAACCCAACACATTTGTATGCCACCAATAGATTAAAAACTTTTTTTCGTCTGTTTCATCACAATCGAGCAGTCAATCGACCTATTGGTCGATTGGAATGCTTTGTGGCCTCTGTCTTCGTTCTTGATGGATATACCTTCACTAAATCAGTCATAGCTCATGAACCACCGTTGGAAAGCTAATTTGATTTCCTATCACTTTTATTCAAAGCTTCAAAGTTAAATCACAAGTTAAACTCTTCATATGAGTTGATCTTTGAGAGACTTTGGACTAGATCTGAATCATCAATTCTCTCTCTTTGCATTCAAAAATGTGTCTTTTATCATTTTAAGCTGATATGGTTTAAGGACACCCAAAACACACTAACACAAACCAGCTTAGAAGGGTGTATTGAACTAAGAATTTTTGAAAAGTTTGATATTTTTTATAAATCACCTATTATTGAACTAATGATTTTTAAGTATCTTTCAAAATCCTATGCCATTGAAAATGATATTTATATAAAATCATTCAAAATCGTTTAAAATCGCTTGTTATTCAGTTAATGATTTGTAAATCTCATATCAATCTATTATTATTAAAAAAAATTTAACAATTTTTGTAAAAAGGAATTCAAGAAGATTTGAGGAGATTTTGAATATAGTTTTACTTGAAAATAGACGCAAACGAAATCACACCTCTAGAGGTGTGATTTCAAGATATTTGACGTAAAAAAAAATATCGTTTGTATAAACAACATTAGGAACGTCTCCCCATATCTTCTCAGCTTTCAATAATCATATTTTTTACGTTGTCTGAAACCAATAGATTGTAATCTTGGGAAATTAGAGAATTCTCTAATGAATTTTTTTTCTCGGGTTCCTAAATATCTCTTTCACAATCTTTTTTACGTCGCTTTAAATCACATTGTACACATGCAATCACTCTTGTAGTTGGATGCAATTGATGTCTAGCAAATGAAAAATGATACCAATTTCCAGTTATTGAGGGAAAGGAATGGCAAAAGCTCCATAGCTTAAGTTGGATTCATGACTGAAGTTCCAAGACTTGAGCTTTGGAGGTTTGAGATAAATATTAAATTACCACACACATGGCTCAACTCTCCAAAATCATCTAGAATTTAACTATAAATCTCACCAAATCACTAGAATTTTGTTTTTGTAAGTATAGAAACACCTTTAAATCACATAGAATATTAAGTTTTACTCAAATCTCTTCAAATATAAATTTCACAAATTACACAAAATGCTAAAAATGCAACAAAACACAATGAAAATGTCAATGTAACATGATAGAAAGGATATTAAAAACTTTAATAAAGCTGTAAATATGAAGTGTATCAACTCCCCAGACTTGCCTTTTGTTAGTCCTCAAGCAAACAATTTAAAGAAAGGCCAAGAGAAGAAGCTTGAAGGAGGAATTCAATAACCACAAATATCAAGCAAAATGATTCAAACCAAAGTCCTCAAAGATAGTTAACTGATGCTTGAATCAATCATCGTACTCTCAAAAAGTTTCTCATACTCAAGTTAATGCATAATTCTAGTTCAATCTCAAACTAATAGCAAAGACTCACAATCGAGTTGAAACATCTCTTTCATATTCATTAAGGTGTTTGGAGTGTTGAATTAAACGGAATAACAAGAGAGAGAGATGCTAGATTTGAATAACAAGAAGAAGAAAGAGATTGTGAGAGAAGATGAATAGTAACCAAGAATAGAAAAGAGAGAGAATTACTCTTCTTACTTTATTAGGTTTAATACCACACAAATATATAGGTAGGATAAGGGATAAGCTTACAAGGGAAGCTAATAATATAAATAATGCTAATCTATTTTATCTCTTAACATCCCCCGTATGTATAGTATAGACCAATGTAGAGACGAGCCTAATGGTCTATACTATCCGAACTTAGTCAATATAGAATAGACCAATATAAAGTAGAACATAATGGTCTATTCTATCTTGACATACTCAATAAGATCTTGATCAATACTCCCCCTCAAGCTTAGCTTAATGAAATAGCTAAGCTTGGAACCCGTGAAGCATCACCTCATTAAAAACCTTAGTATAGAAAACCTCATGGGACAAAACTATACTAAGGGAAAAAGAGTGTGATGTCCACGGATTAGAGAAGTTGATCAAGGGCGTGAAAGGTCCACAAGTCCAAGTTTGCTATAAATATGATTGCAAACCTTAGGACATGTGGCCTTGGTGAAGATATCCGCCAATTGATCTTCACTTCTAGTGTAACATGGGAGTGTTACACCTTCTTCAATCTTTTCTCGGACCTTGTGGCAATCCACTTCAATGTGCTTGGTTCTCTCATGGAAGACCGAGTTTGTGGCTATGTGAATGGCGGCTTGGTTGTCGCAATGCATGGTGATAGGTCTCGGTGTTTCAATGCCAATGTCTTTGAGGAGAGCTTTTAGCCAAGTGAGTTCATTTGTAAGCTTCTTCATGGCCCTATACTCCGCTTCCGCACTAGAACATGAAACCACCTTTTGTTTCTTAGACTTCCATGTTACCAAATTTCCACCAACGAACGTGCAATAGCCGGTTGTTGATCTCCTTGTAATAGTATCCCCGACATAATCTGCATCAAAATATCCTACTATCTCGGTATTTGCATTCTTTCCCATCCAAAGTCTTTGACCGGGGCTACCTTTGACATATCTCAAGATCCTCTCCACCATATTTCAATGATACTTGGTGGGATTCTTCATGTATTGGCTGGCCTGATTCACGGCAAAACAAAGGTCAGGCCATGTAAGATTTAAGTAGATTAACTTACCTACAAGGCGTCGATATTGCTTCGGGTCTTCATACGGCTCATCGAGAGGATCTGAGGGAACATTCTTCTTGCTCTTCTTCTTCTCCCCCTTTCGCTTGACCGTATAGCCTTCTTCAAGTGGTGTCAAGGACGGTTTGGATCCAAGTTTCTCTGTCTCATTCAAAAGATCAAGAGCATACTTTCTTTGAGAAAGAAATAAGCCCTCCGGAGAGCGACATACCTCAATTCCAAGAAAGTACTTGAGTTCACCAAGATCTTTATATCAAATATAGACTTAAGGAAGAGTTTGGTGTCTTGAATACCTTCCTTTTTTGTTCCCGGAGATGATGATATCATCCACATACACGAGAACAACAACAATACCTTGATCACTTTGAAGAGTAAAGAGAGTGTAGTCGGCCTCGGATCGCTTAAACCCATGATCTTTGAGAGTGGAGCTTAGCTTGTGATACCAAGCCCTCGGGGATTGTTTTAGACCATAGATTGCCTTCCTCAAACGTAAAACGTTGCCCGGGGTGACAATAGATTCAAGGCTGGGAGGTGGAGTCATATACACTTCTTCTTCAAGTTCTCCTTGGAGTAAGGCATTCTTAACATCCATTTGCCACAAATCCCAAGATAAGTTGGTGGCTAGAGAGAGAACAACCCGAACCGTGTGAAGCTTGGCCACCGGGGCAAATGTATCCATGTAGTCATCCCCATATGTTTGAGTAAACCCACGTGCAACAAGCCGAGCCTTGTACCTTTTCACCTCGCCATTACTTAAGTACTTAATTGTAAAGACCCATTTAGAGCTTACGGCTTTCTTTCCCGGGGGAAGAGCTTCCTCGTCCCATGTATGGTTGCGGATCATGGCTCCGGTTTCATCCCATACTGCTTGAATCCAACGATCATCTTCTTTGGCTTCTTCATAAGATTGAGGAATGGTATGTGCGTCAATCTTTCCAAGAAAGGCTTGATGGTTGGTAGGCAAGAGGGCAAGCGAACAAATGGCTTGTATTGGATGAGCCACGGCTTGATTGTTGTAGAAGACTATTTTCTCTTGGAGTCTTGTACTTCTTCTAAGAGGTTGTGGAGGAGGTAAATGTTCTTCCACATCTTCCTCTTCCTCCTCTTCTTCATGCATTGTTGATGGTTCCGATTGCACATCCCTTTCATTACCATGGATAGGGTCCGAGTGAGGCTCTTGGCTTGGTAGAAACTTGTGGCTTGGTAGAGAACCCACCGGGATGGTCAAAGCTTCCTCCGGTACAAGCTGCGGATGGCCGCCGGGTTGCGAATGCGAATAACTGGTGGCTCCTAAACCGGCAGGTTTGTGCGGATGGCTGCCGGGTTGCGAATGCAAATGGCCGGTGGTTCCTAAACCGGCAGGTTTGTGCGGATGGCTGCCGGGTTGCGAATGGCCGGTGGTTCCTAAACCGGCGGGTTTATCCTGATTTGGTGTCTTTGGAGAGGTATTCCCAAGGTGATCAAGAAGAAATTTTAGACTTGAGGCACGGTCCATGTGAATGTGGGATAGATCTTCCAAGCTAATCTTTCTTGTCATAGTAACCTTGATCTTCTAAAAATTTCACATCTCGAGACACATACACACGGCTATTGACCGGATCATAACACTTATAGCCCTTTTGAGTGGTTGAGTATCCAATGAACATACACCTTGTGCTCTTTGCGTCTAGCTTAGTTCGTTGTTCACCGGGCACTAAAACAAAACAAACACACCCAAATACACGTAAGTGTTCTAAAGAAGGCTTAACTTTGTTAAGTACCTCAAATGGTGATCTATCTTGTAGAACTTTTGTAGGAGTTCTATTGATAAGATAGCAAGCCGTCATCACCGCATCATCCCAAAATCTCTTGGTGGAGTTAGTATGAAACATCATCGATCTTGCAACCTCCATAAGGTGTCGATTCTTTCTTTCCGCAACTCCATTTTGTTGAGGGGTGTAAGGGCAACTTGTTTGTTGAATGATGCCATGTTTGAATAGATGTTCTTTAAACTTGTGGCTTGTATATTCTCTTCCATTATCCGATCTAAGTACCTTAATTTTAGCATTGAAATGATTAGTAACATAATTTTGAAAGTTTGTAAAAGCTTCATACACACGATCTTTAGAGGGTAACAATAAGTATACTTTGATTTTTCATCAATAAAGGTCACAAAGTACTTATTGTTGTCTCTAGATATGCATGGTGAAGTCCAAACATCTGAATGCCCTAAATCAAAGCAATTTTCATAAATGGTCTTAGATTTAGGGAAAATAGACTTGCAATGTTTACCAAGAATACAAGACTCACAACTAGAACTATCAAATGAGACATTAGGCAACATCAATTCAAGAGCACGAGAGTGAGGATGGCCTAATCTAGCATGCCACACGGCATTAGAACTTAAAGCAAGACAAGCATTAAACGAAGTAGAAGAACTTGGTAAGGTTTTCTCAAGAACATAAAGATCTCCTTTGGCATTTCCTTCTCCAAGTTTTTTCCCGGTCTTAATATCCTGAAAATAAACCTCATTAGGACCAAATATAGTATAGCAATTGAGATCATTAGTAACCCTTTTAACCGATAAAAGATTAGAGGTAAAGGTAGGCATATAGAAGGCTTTAGAATTCTTATCAAATAGTCTCAATTCCCCTATTCCTTTTACCGGTATCTTATCTCCATTCGCTATCTTTACATTCCCTAAGGCCGGTTGTATGTTGTCTATAAGGCTCGAGTTACTAATCATGTGGTGAGAAGCACCCGAGTCAATGACAAGTTTACTACTTGGTTTAGAGGCAAAGAGAGAGATACCAGATTCCTTAAGTGAGGCAATGGATCGTATGAGAGCTTCCAAGTCGGATTTTCTCACAACATAACCATGAAATGCAGCCATGGCCACTTCCTCTCCTTGTTTGCTCGATCCGGAACCGCCTTCTTGCCTTGCTTCTTGCGAGATATTTGCCTTAAACTTAGCCGGTTTGAGATGGGGATGGAGGATCCAACATTTGTCTTTTATGTGACCTCTTTTCTTGCAATGGTCACAAACCACCACCTTCTTGTCTTCTTGCTTGTATGTTCCTTTGTTGGCCATGATGAGCTCCCCCTTACCACCAAAGAGACCGAGAGAGCCTTGCTCCTTTTGCACTTGAGCACACACATCATCAAGAGTGGGAAGCTTATCGGCTCTAAGTAAGTGCTTGATGAGGTCGTTGTAAGCTGGATTAAGGGTAAGAAGGAGACCAAAGACCTTGTCTTGTTCCTTTCTCTCATTGAGGATGGACGGATCCACGGTACTTGGACGGAGCATCTCGAGTTCAGCCCACAAAGACCGATACTTTCCAAAGTGCTTTGTAAATTCCAAATCTTCTTGACTTAGGTTGTTGATAGCCTTCTTGACCTCAAACACACGGGTCAAGTTGGACACATTCCCATAGACATTCTTGAGCGTGTCCCAAAGTTCCTTTGCGGTTTCACAATAGGAGTAAGCTTCAAGTATGGAGGGCTCAAGGGAGTTTTGAAGGATGGCTAGCACGGTTTGATCTTCTTGGAACCATTTGGCTTCCTTCTCAAGCTTGGCTGCCTTGTCTTCTTCTCCCTCGATCTCCTTTTCATCTTTCTTTGTGACTTCTTGAGTGGCATGGTTGACCTCAACGTGACTCCAAAGCCCTCGGCCACAAAGAGCAGTTCTTGTGGTTCGTGTCCACAAAAGATAGTTCACACCCTTAAGAACGACCGGATTGACAATCGGTTTTGGGATCTCCATGGTAAGAACTTGAAGATCTTAGAAAAAGTAATGGAAGAAAAAGTAGATCTAGATCTAGATCTAGAGAAAAGATTGAAGAGAATGAGAAGAGTATAGAGATATTAGGTAGAATAGAGATGTTTAAGGAGCATAGAATCGAAAAACATGCTCTGATACCATGTTGCATTAAGCGGAATAACAAGAGAGAGAGATGCTAGATTTGAGTAACAAGAAGAAGAAAGGGATTGGGAGAGAAGATGAATAGTAACCAAGAATAGAAAAGAGAGAGAATTACTCTTCTTACTTCATTAGGTTTACAACCACACAAATATATTGGTGGGATAAGGGATAAGCTTACAAGGGAAGCTAATAATATAAATAATGCTAATCTATTTTATCTCTTAACATCCCCCGTCTGTATAGTATAGACCAAAGTAGAGACGAGCCTAATGGTCTATACTATTCGAACTTAGTCAATATAGAATAGACCAATATAAAGTAGAACATAATGGTCTATTATATCTTGACGTACTCAATAAGATCTTGATCAATATGGAGCGGTCTCGCAAATGGAAAATGAATCGATCTCAATCGGTTTGGGTAAGGCTTTTTAAGGTGGTTTTGTCAATTTCTTTCTTTGGGTGACTAACTCTCAAACAAAGGAATGCTAGACAATCATAAAATGTATCTAAGACCAAGAACAATTCACGCATACAAGGGTTTAACTCTTGTTATTCTACCCATCTTAGATATAACTTCCTAATCTCTACCCTTTTAGCACTCTCTTTCTTTTCTTTCTTTTACTCACACCCATTGGATACTTTTGGTCTCTTTTCTTTTCAAATCCCAACCTTCATGGCCAAGATCTTATTATTTACTAGCCATCTAGGGAATCCTTTCTTAAATACTTAGCTCTTTTCTAATCCCATTTTCGTTGCCTTTCTTTTGTATCCAATGCACAATTCTTTGCAAAACTTTTTCTTTTGGAGACTACCGTACACAAATATTTCTTTCCTTCTAAGAGACTAGAGCTTCCTTTCTTGTGAATTTAATTCCCTAGGGAATCCTTTGAAAACAAATGATCAAGCCTTCCTTTTCAACCTTTCTTTCTTTCCTTTCTTCAATCCCAAACCAATATACTCAATCAAACCACTTCATCCTTCCAATCCCAACCTAATAGCTAGTTCAAATGTTTCAAATCCTACCTAAAACAAGAGTCAAAACCTTGTCGTTCTCGATACTCTCAACAGTTTATGATCTATAACAGTTTCAAGAAAATGCCTCACTCACAAATAAATCAAGGGCTTGAAAGAGAAAGGGTAGGGTTCAAGGTGGGGATTATATCTTCGGGTTATTTCAAAAATTGGTAGAAGAGAGGATTATTCAAAGAATCAAGTTCCATAAGCGAGAAGATTAATATTCAAATTAAGTCCAAATTCATAGAGATGCTTCAAAATTCATGTAAGCTTGACGCAAGAAGAGATTGCTTTCGAAAGATACAAAGGTCTAAGCATAAATTTTCATTTCTTTCCAAGATGATTAAGCAACAATGAACTATGATCGAGGGCTTTAATTTCAGTCATAATTTTGAATTTCTACAAGGTATATGAATCATCACTTCCAAAGCTTGCAAATGCAAACTATATGCTACTAGACTCAATCCTAGAGATAAAAAATGAATATGCAAAACTACATGATTTTTTTTTTATTTTTCAAAATTTCCATCTTTTTTTTTTAATTCTTCTCAAAAAAAGCTATTAACAAATACAAGACTCAAAAGAATGAAAAACAAAACAAAACACAACGTTAGACGGTTACTCTCTCCTCCAAACTTAATTCACACCGTCTCGGTGTGAGGAAAAGCCGAAGAAATGACTAATAAAAGTAAGTAAAGCAAAAAACGAAATGGTATTTTGATAACCCTATATTTTTATACTCTTAAGCATATGTTTTGTGCACTATTTGCATGTCTATATCTCTATTTCTTAGGATTTCTACTGTCTTTGCATTACATTTTGCATCTAAGATCATTAGCATAGGGATTTGCATATCATCTGCATTTGAGAGCAAAAACAGGCACACTCGAACACTACCAAGCACGGACCCGATCGGACGAGCCGAAGATGAACCCGAACGAGCCCAACATGCATCCGATCGAGCTCACCTCAAACCGACTTTGTAATTTGTCTTTTTGTGTTTTAGGGCTTCCTGCCCTTAGTATAAATAGACCCCTTGGGTCATTAAGCTAAAAGGCGAGTTTTATTAGGGTTTTTCTCTGTAGCCACCAAACATTTCTAGAAACTTATAATCTTTATATCTTTTGATCTATTGAGTATTTGGAGTTGTTTCTTTATAATATCTTGCTCCTTAGATCATTATCTAT
Source organism: Capsella bursa-pastoris (assembly GCA_036452645.1). Taxonomy (NCBI): domain Eukaryota; kingdom Viridiplantae; phylum Streptophyta; class Magnoliopsida; order Brassicales; family Brassicaceae; genus Capsella; species Capsella bursa-pastoris. The sequence goes on along the minus strand of CP144198.1, from coordinate 9,803,240 downwards.
CTAGTTATGCAAGATTCAATGATTTCTGGGTTTGTGTTCTTCATGATGAACTCCAGATCTGAGTAGTTTTCTGGGTTTAGAGGATGGGTTAGGTGATGAGGAATCTTAGTTTCTAGGTTTGCTTAAGTATAGATTTAGATATATACCTTTTGGATTAGGAGATGTTAATGCTATCTTAGCATTAACCATGTGGGATTAGATCTTAGACATTCCAGCACTCAAAAAGTGTTCAAATGGAATGTCTGATCAACTAAATCCAGAGATCTGTTTGCTTGCCCAAGAGATTGGCTGCAAGGAGTAGATTGACTTTAATGAGCTTGTTCTTTATGCCTATCTATAGTATGTTTCATTAATGAAAGTTGAGATTAGGAAGTGCTATAGATCTGATAGTCTTTGCCAAGAGATTGGATTGATTAGGTTAAGTGGTTCATTGTCTAGGATTAGATCTATCTGAGCATGTTAAGCATCCCCATGAGATTAAGAGGATTCATCACCCTATTAGCCCATCCTCAAGACCTCTCTCTATCTGATTATCTACTTGCTTTATTTCTATTTTCATTATTGCTTCTGTAGTTCCTGCATCTTTAGTTTATTTTCAGTTCTGTTCTTAGATCTTTTTAGTTTACATTCTGTAGTTTATTTTTATGCATTAGAGTTCTTTAAACCAAACCTTCTATTGCTTGGCTTGACTTTATTAGTACTGTTATATCTTAATTGCTTGCAAATCATCCATTTGGATCGATAACCTCTTATGCTACATCACATTGGGGAATTGAACTCCAAGAGCTACAAAAAGCTTGTTACAATTTGGCGCCGCTGCCATTTGGATGTTATTTGTTCCATTTAGGATCTCAGTTCTATCTAGATCAAGTTCTTTCTATTTTGTTTACATTCGATCACTGATTTCTACCTTTGCTCCTTGTCTATTTTGCATTTCAGGTACATTCGACCGAGCTACACTCTGCGCTCGACCGAGCTACACTCTGCACCCGACCGAGTTACACTATGCACTCGATCGAGCTTCCAACCAATTCGATCGAGCCTGACCACGTGTTCCTGATCGAGCCACCTTGTATGCACACTAGATCCAAAGGCAACCAGAATCTACTCAATTACCTCAACAACATTGACCGCTTGCCCAGCCAACTACGAAAGCAGCGCGTTCAATCATCAGACTTAAACACTCAGCTACCAGAGATGGACCCTCCACCAAGGGTACCCACACTTATTAGAGCAGGAGATGCCCCACGTACCCATACCACTCGTCAAGGGATAGTCCCTCCTGCAGTCCAAAACAACAACTTCGAGATAAAGAGTGGCCTCATCTCGATGATTCGGGGCAACAAGTTTCATGGCCTGTCTATGGAAGACTCTCTCGATCACCTCGACGAATTCGATCGCATGTGTGGTTTAACGAAAATCAATGGAGTTAGCGAAGATGGATTCAAGCTGAGGTTATTCCCTTTCTCCCTTGGCGATAAAGCCCACCAATGGGAAAAATCATTGCCCGCCGGATCGATCACGACCTGGGAGGAGTGCAAGAAAGCTTTCTTGTTTAAGTTTTTCTCAAATGCACGAACCGCAAGACTGAGGAAAGACATCTCCAGCTTCGCCCAGCGAAACAACGAGACATTCTATGAAGCATGGGAGCGATTCAAGAGCTATCAATCCCAATGTCCTCACCACGGCTTCAGCAATGAGTCACTACTCAGTACACTCTACCGCGGGATCCTACCCAAGTTCCGCCTACTTCTCGACACCGCCAGCAATGGAAATTTCCTCAATAAGGACGTGGAAGCTGGTTGGGAACTAGTGGAGAATTTAGCTCAGTCTGATGGCATGTACAACGAGGACTATGATAGAACAGTTCGCGGCAGCAACAATCCGGAGGATAAATACAAGAAGGATATGAAGGCGCTTAATGACAAGCTCGACAAGTTTTTGATGAACCAACAAAAGAGCGTTCACTTTGTTCAAGAGGAGGAGACCATTCAACTTCATGATGGTGATTATGAAAATACTGAAGAGGTAAGCTATATCCAGAATCAAGGAGGTTACCAAAAGGGTTACAACAACTATAAACCCAACCCGAATCTGTCTCATAGAAGCACCCTCAAGATCAAGTCAATCCACGCCAACAACAGCCACAAGAACTAGACGTACAAATTCTCCTTCACAAGATCCTCCAAAGTCAAACAGATGGCAACCAACAATCAACCAAAACTTTACTGGAGATCCGCACTCACATGGACCAATCCTACAACACTCTATCCAAACACTTCACCAGCCTCTACCAACGTATTACCCAGTTAGAAGGACAACGAGCACGTACTCCAACATCAAATGAATTTGCCAATGCAGTCACCCTTCGTAGTGGACGTGTTTTACCGGCACCTGAAAGAATCTTCCCAACCTCTGGGGACAGTGTTGACCAAGAGGAGGAGGATTCTAGTCCCTTAACCTTACCCTTAATTGCGGAAATCAAACCGAAGAGCACGCCCGATCGGGTGCATCTCGAGCACGATCGAGTCAACATCAAACCCGATCAAGCTGGAGTCACTGAAGGAAGGCGAGATCCCGAAAAGAAACAATTTATCCCGCCTTCATATAAACCTCGATTACCATTTCCCAGTAGGTTTAAAAAGGAGATAACTGCGAGATACAAGGCTCAATTTGACAAACAGATTAAAGACATCGAACTAAAGATGCCTTTAGTAGACGCTTTTGCTCTCATACCTCCGTATCAAAAATTCTTGAAGGACGCTATCATGGAGAGATTAAAGGAAGTTCAGGGAGCAGTGGTACTGAACCTTGAGTGCAGTGCAATCATCCAAAGGAAGGAAGTTCCCGAGAAGCTTAAAGATCCAGGATCCTTCACGCTCCCTTGTTCCCTGGGACCACTCTTCTTTGCTAGATTGCCTTTGTGACCTTGGAGCTTCGGTTAGTCTCATGCCGCTCTCCGTTGCTAAGCGACTAGGCTTCAACAAGTACAGAGCCTGCAACATATCGCTTATCCTGGCAGACAGATCTGTTCATCTCCCGCACGGCCTATTAGAAGATATTCCAGTTAAAATCGGAAAAGTTAAAGTACCAACTGATTTCGTAGTCCTCGAAATGGACGAGGAACCTAAAGACCCATTGATACTAGGGCGACCATTTTTAGCTACAGCTGGAGCTATGATAGACGTTCGTAATGGGAAAATTAACTTGAATCTTGGGAAGGACATCACTATGAATTTCGACATAAAGAGTACGATGAGAAATCCAACAATCAATGGACAAGCTTTCATTATGGAGGAAATCGATCAACTAAACAATGAATCTCTAGAAGAATTGACGGAGAAAGATCATTTGAAGACCGCTCTTACGAAGAACAATGGCGACGAATTCTTGTATAAAGAAGCATCAGGGTACAGCGCTTGTTTAGATCTTTACAAATTTGCAGACCACGCTGAACTACCTGAAGAGCTACGCAAGAAGGGAACAATAGACAAAATAATCTGCAAGGTTGAGTCATCCGAGCTGCCGAGGGAACACCAAACTCAACCGAGTGTAGACACGATCGAGCCTTCTCAGCGAAATCCGACCCGACCAAATGAAGATCCGATCGAGCCTTCAGTTAATCCGACCGGGTTAAGTCTAACCCGATCGGATGACTGGTCCGAACTGAAGGCGCCAAAGGTTGAACTCAAACCTCTTCCTGTTGGGCTTAGGTACGCATTCCTGGGTCCTAACTCTACTTACCCTGTCATCGTTAATGCCAGCCTAAACAATAATGAATTAGAATTGCTGGTTAGAGAACTTAAGAAATATAGAAAGGCTATAGGGTATTCCTTAGATGATATAAAAGGGATTTCACCCAGTTTATGCATGCATAGGATTAGTCTGGAAAATGAATCTTACACAAGCATAGAACCGCAGAGAAGATTGAATCCTAACTTGAAGGAAGTAGTTAAAAAGGAAATCCTGAAACTTCTCGATGCTGGAGTCATTTATCCCATTTCAGATAGCACTTGGGTTTCTCCTGTCCATTGCGTTCCTAAGAAAGGTGGAATAACAGTTATTAAAAATGATAAGGATGAGTTAATCCCTACTAGAACCATAACGGGACACAGGATGTGCATAGATTATAGGAAGTTAAACGCTGCCTCTAGGAAGGACCATTTCCCCTTACCATTCATAGATCAGATGCTAGAAAGACTTGCTAACCATCCCTATTACTGTTTCTTAGATGGGTATAGCGGGTTCTTCCAAATACCTATCCACCCAAATGACCAAGAAAAAACAACTTTTACTTGTCCCTATGGCACTTTTGCCTACAGACGCATGCCCTTTGGCCTGTGTAATGCTCCCGCAACCTTTCAACGATGCATGACCTCTATATTTTTGGATCTAATAGAGGAGACGGTACAGGTATTCATGGATGATTTTTCTGTATATGGCTCTTCTTTCTCCTCGTGTTTGTTAAATCTTTGCAAGGTGCTAGCATGGTGCGAGGAGACAAGTCTAGTCCTCAACTGGGAGAAGTGTCACTTTATGGTTAATGAGGGAATTGTGCTAGGACACAAGATATCAGAACGAGGGATAGAAGTAGATAAGGCCAAGATCGAAGTGATGGTTCAACTTCAGCCACCTAAGACAGTAAAGGACATAAGAAGCTTCCTAGGGCATGCTGGTTTCTATAGAAGATTCATTAAAGATTTTTCAAAGATCGCAAGGCCTCTCACAAGACTCCTCTGCAAAGACCAAGAGTTCATTTTTGATGATGATTGCCTAAGAGCTTTTGAAGAATTAAAGAAAGCCTTGATATCTGCCCCAATTGTCCAGGCCCCGGATTGGAATCAACCTTTTGAGATTATGTGCGACGCCTCTGACTACGCAGTAGGAGCAGTTCTAGGGCAAAAGATTGATAAAAAAGTGCACGTCATCTACTATGCTAGCAAAACATTGGACGAAACCCAAACTCGCTATGCGACGACAGAAAAGGAACTTTTAGCAGTTGTTTTCGCCTTTGAGAAGTTCAGAAGCTACCTCGTGGGATCTAAAGTGACAGTTTTTACTGATCATGCAGCTCTACGTCACATCTACTCCAAAAAGGACACCAAGCCAAGGCTTTTGAGATGGATTCTTTTGCTCCAAGAATTTGATATGGAGATAGTTGACAAGAAGGGAATCGAAAATGGGGTAGCTGACCACTTATCTAGAATGAGGATTGAAGACACTATCCCAATAGATGGTTGCATGCCTGAAGAAAGGCTTTTAGGAATCGAAATATGGAGAGAAACAGCAGACATGGTCGCGTCAGAGTTGGAGTTCCAGTGCAGCTTAATCGGATCAGAACATGTACCCTGGTATGCAGACATTGTTAACTATAAAGTTTGTGGTGAAATACCAGAAGATATGGACCCATACAAAAAGAAGAAATTCTTACGGGACATTAATCACTTCTTTTGGGATGAGCCTTACCTTTACAAGAGGGGGTCGGATTCGCTATTTAGGAGATGTATAGCTGAAGAAGAAGTGCAGGGAGTGCTTGAGCATTGTCATGGATCCACTTATGGGGGTCACTTTGCCACTTTCAAAACTGCTCAAAAGGTGCTACAAGCAGGACTTTGGTGGCCAAAACTATTCAAGGACGCTCATGAATTCATCACCAAGTGCGATGCTTGCCAACGAATGGGGAATATTGGAAAACGGAATGAGATGCCTCAAAATCCGATACTGGAAGTTGAAATTTTCGACGTTTGGGGAATAGATTTCATGGGACCGTTCAACCCCCCCTCCAACGGGAACACCTACATCTTAGTGGCTGTGGATTATGTCTCAAAATGGGTAGAGGCCCTCGCTTGCCCAACCAATGACCACAAGGTGGTTATCAAAATGTTCAAAAGCATTATTTTCCCTAGGTATGGCGTTCCTAGAGCAGTAATCAGTGACGGAGGAACCCATTTCATCAATAAAGTCTTTGATGGCATGTTAAAGAAATATGGGGTGAAGCACAGGGTATCTACTGCATATCACCCCCAAACTAGTGGCCAAGTTGAAGTCTCCAACAAACAGATAAAGAATATCTTGTCTAGGATCGTCGGAATCTCAAGGCGAGACTGGTCTACAAAGCTAGATGAAACCCTTTGGGCATACCGAACAGCCTACAAAACGCCAATAGGAAGAACTCCATTTCAACTGGTATACGGTAAGGTTTGTCACCTCCCCGTGGAGATTGAATATAAGGCTCTATGGGCAACAAAGCTCCTCAACCTTGACATCGAATCAGCTCAAGAAAAAAGAAGCCTTGATCTGCATGAGCTTGAAGAGATAAGGCTTGATGCTTATGAAAGCTCGAAAATTTACAAAGAACGAACAAAAGCCTTCCACGACAAGAAAACAATGAAGAAAGAACTCATCGTTGGTGAACAGGCACTAGTTTTCAACTCCAGGCTGAAACTTTTTACCGGGAAATTGAAATCACGATGGTCTGGACCATTCATAGTGAAAGAAGTCAGACCTTATGGAGCAATAACCCTTCTAGATAAAGAAGGGACAGAATTCACAGTGAATGAGATATCTTGCAAATGAGGTGATTGCAGAGAGGAGCTCAGTCCCTCTCCAAGATCCACTATCAGCTTAATCATCAACTAGTCAAGCTCAGTGACTTTAAACAAGCTCAATTGGGAGGAAGTCCCAATAGCGCCATTGTATATACCACCCAGAGTTTCAATTGATCCAAGGAGAAGTCTGTTCAGAGCAAGAAGAGAACCGGGAGCTGACACGAGCACCTCACCCGATCGCACACCCGATCGGGCCGGTTCATCACGCCCGATCGGGTCAACCTATCACCTGGCAGTTGACATCGATAACGTCCAAGACGAAGTTGTAGCAGAGAAGCTTGACGTCCTTAGTTCGTGGTTTGGACTTCCTGAGAGGTAATTCTATCACCCTCACCTTTGTAAATACTTCCTTGCATTTTTATTATTTTGATCCTAAGTCTTCCTTCAGATTTTTATTACACAAGGGACTGTGTAATTTAAGTTTGGGGGAGAGCTTAGGATAGCATTTGACATGTTTTCTCTTTTCTTATTTCGAATTTTTAGCATCTAGTCTTGCATTCATCTATGTGCATCAAAAACCCCTAAAAATTTGAAAAATTTCAGAAATTCCTTTAAAAACAGAGTGTTCATATAGTTGCATTTGCATATTAGTCTTGCTTTAGGGATGTTGCATTTAGGATCATTGCATTAGCATAGGGGATTATGATGATTATAACCAACGAACTTGCTGTTCCATTAGACTTAAGATCAATGCCCTCGTTCATAGTTGTTTAATGCTTTCATATGAGTTTGAAATGAGACCGCACCATTCTTTGATCGCATGATTTGAATTCTAGTCTAAACTGAAGCTTGCTTTGATATTATGCCATCCTTTACTTATAAGAACCTTAACTTGAATTCATAATTATCTGGTTGTGATTTGTTTTAAACTCATGGATACCTTGTATACATACTTGGATCTTCTTTCCCTCTTTTTACCACTCTCTTGTTGATCCAAGTAGCTGGTCATAACCTTGACCAGTTAACCACACCCTAAAAACCTTAACCTTTCCTTCAAGTCTTTGTTTTAATTTTGAGTGGAAAGCCTATTTTTGGGATTGAGCTTTAAGAGAACGTGTTAGGTTTGTGCCGACAGGAATAGGGTCTTGAGTAGTTCTGATTTGCATTTTTCGGATCAGATAGGACTAGGATGGATTCTACTTGGGTTTTGGGATTTTTTGGGGTGGTGAAAAGAAAAGAAAAGAAAAAATAAGGGAATGAGTTAAGTCTTTAGGAGAGTAAAAGTTTCAGAAAAGTTTAAGGTTCTAGTGAAAGATAAGTGGGGAATGCAAAGTATAGAAAAGAAATGGTTCTGGATTTTAAAAGAAAGAGAGAAAAGTATGAAGAAAGCAAAACGCTTTGATATCTTAAGAATTAAGAAGAAAGAGAACCATAGTGTTTATAAAAGAAAACCCCCTATCCACTAGTTTATTATAAAAAGCTCTCCTTAGACTTAAAACAAAAAGGGAAATTGGGATAAAAAGAGTTAAATGGTAGAATAGGATCATATGGGTTTAGATGATTAGGATATCACTTAAACCTTTTACTTGCCTAGCCAAATGAGTTTAAATTCAAATTCTCAACCAGATTCACGGTTACCACTTAATGAATGTTAAAAAGGATGGCTGACTGGATTGCTTGTCTAGGTTATCTGGCTGATGACATCTTGTGTTGAAATAGGAATGGCTAATGTCTTCAGAGTACAGCATTTGAATTGCATTCTAGAATTACGAACTAGGACATTGATTTTAAACTCTTTTGCAGCAAGTTTTGGTTCTGAATCCTCACCTTCAAACCTCTCTTCCAACTTTGAATTTGCTTCAGGCCAAGCAAAGAATAAGTTTGGGGGAGTTGATAACCCTATATTTTTATACTCTTAAGCATATGTTTTGTGCACTATTTGCATGTCTATATCTCTACTTCTTAGGATTTCTACTGTCTTTGCATTACATTTTGCATCTAAGATCATTAGCATAGGGATTTGCATATCATCTGCATTTTAGAGCAAAAACAGGCACACTCGGACACTACCAAGCACGGACCCGATCGGACGTGTCCAGCCCGACCAAGCAAGCACGATTAAGCACCCGGACTCACATGAGGAAGCTGAACACGGACGAGCCGAAGATGAACCCGAACGAGCCCAACATGCATTCGATCGAGCTCACCTCAAACCGACTTTGTAATTTGTCTTTTTGTGTTTTAGGGCTTCCTGCCCTTAGTATAAATAGACTCCTTGGGTCATTAAGCTAAAAAGCGAGTTTTATTAGGGTTTTTCTCTGTAGCCACCAAACATTTCCAGAAACTTGTAATCTTTATATCTTTTGATCTATTGAGTATTTGGAGTTGTTTCTTTATAATATCTTGCTCCTTAGATCATTATCTATCTAGTTATGCAAGATTCAATGATTTCTGGGTTTGTGTTCTTCATGATGAACTCCAGATCTGAGTAGTTTTCTGGGTTTAGAGGATTCGTTAGGTGATGAGGAATCTTAGTTTCTAGGTTTGCTTAAGTATAGATTTAGATAGATACCTTCTGGATTAGGAGATCTTAATGCTATCTTAGCATTAACCATGTGGGATTAGATCTTAGACATTCCAGCACTCAAAAAGTGTTCAAATGGAATGTCTGATCAACTAATTCCAGAGATCTGTTTGCTTGCCCAAGAGATTGGCTGCAAGGAGTAGATTGACTTTAATGAGCTTGTTCTTTATGCCTATCTGTAGTATGTTTCATCAATGAAAGTTGAGATTAGGAAGTGCTATAGATCTGATAGTCTTTGCCAAGAGATTGGATTGATTAGGTTAAGTGGTTCATTGTCTAGGATTATATCTAACTGAGCATGTTAAGCATCCCCATGAGATTAAGAGGATTCATCACCCTATTAGCCCATCCTCAAGACCTCTCTCTATCTGATTATCTACTTGCTTTATTTCTATTTTCATTATTGCTTCTGTAGTTCCTGCATCTTTAGTTTATTTTCAGTTCTGTTCTTAGATCTTTTTAGTTTACATTCTGTAGTTTATTTTTATGCATTAGAGTTCTTTAAACCAAACCTTCTATTGCTTGGCTTGACTTTATTAGTACTGTTATATCTTAATTGCTTGCAAATCATCCATTTGGATCGATAACCTCTTATGCTACATCGCATTGGGGAATTGAACTCCAAGAGCTACAAAAAGCTTGTTTCATATTTACAAGGGAATGTGAGACCATACCTTGGCCCAAGTTGTGAACCTTAGGGAGTAGAGTGAGGAGTAGAGGGAAATCCTTGGTAGACCATTTGGAGGGGTTGAAAGAGTGTGGAGGTTGAAATGGTTGGACAGTGTTCCACCATTGAGGTTGATGGTGATGACTCTTGAGAGGATCTCTTGAAGCCTAGCTTGGTCACTTTGAAGTTTGGGTTGGATTCTTGCTTTGACACTTGCAAAAGGCGTTGAAGAACCCTTACGTTGTACCTTATACTCAATTATTCCATGTATTAGCTTCAAAGGATGCAAATTCATGGTGTTAGTTGATGGGACAAGGTTGGGAGCATGGGTTTTTTTCTTCTTCCTCTTGTTTGTTTCAAGGGCACTCTTAGCTTTACCCAAGTACTCCTCTTTAGCGTCGCCTTTAAACTCATCAAATAAGTAGGCTAGACATTCACCATCCAGGATGTTCTCATCAAGCTTTTGGGTCCCTTCATGTTGAGAAGTCAAGTCTCAAGGCACTTTTCTTATATTCATATCTTCATTAGAAATTGTGCCACAAAATATGCTATAATAAGACTTAATTGGATAAGAGACCTTGTTGTTCACATGGAGAAGATTTACTATCTTGGTTGGCAAATCAATGCTTGTTATTTCTTCCTTTTGAATCCGCTTGATTACTGATACTAGGATTTTACTATCAATTACCCTAAAGTACTATCATGTCATTGCAGTAGAATAGGTATCAATCCAATCAGGTGTGATGCTAGCAATCAAGATATTTCAGAAATGATTAAGTCAAGCCAAGCATAAATAATTTTGGTTTTCTAACATCCTAGGCGAACATGTTAAACAAGCGATAAAATGTAAGGCTGCAAAACATTGGCTATCATGCATAAGCTAAAACGTAATGATTATCAATACTGGCAAGAAGACAAAGTAGAACAAGTAAATAGCAAGTGAATAAAACAGAAAGATACAAATGGATAGAAGATCCTGAGGATGAGGTTATTGATGTAGGTGGATTATGCTAATCTACTTATAGTGTTTAACAAACGACAAACTTACTAATCCCTAGACAATGAACATCAAATACTAGTTAATCCAATCTCTTAGCAGAAACTATCATGTTTACAACACTTCCTAATCTCAAATCTCTTTAATGAAACATGCAGTAAACAGGCATGAAGAAACAGTACATTAATGTCAATAAACTTCTAAGACATCTAATCTCTTAGGCTAAGCAAGTATATCTCTGGTATTAGTTGTTCAGACATTTCATCAAACACTTGGTAGGTGCTGAAATGTCTGGGATTTAATTCCAATTGATCAGAGAAGAATTAGCCATGAATACTCTAATCCAGAAGGGAACAAACGAATCTAACTTAAACGCTCTAGCAAACTAACATTCTCCACCAAATCTATCCTATCCTCAAGAACTCTAACACTACTCAGATCCATATATACAAGGTCCAAGTCTGCGTTTGTTTCGCATTAAACAAGATGGTACAGTGGCTGAGTATGTTCAGAAATTTGAGGATCTTTCCTCACAAGTCACAGGTTTGGGTAATCATAAACTTGAAATCATTTTCTTGAATGGTTTAAAGCCTGTTATGGCGGAGTTGGTTTACAAGATGAAACCTCTGTCCTTATCAGAGATGATTGATTTTGCTCTATCCATGGAATCTCGAACATTGAGAAAGGAGACATCTAAGGTTGTAGACACGACAGTGACTAGTCCACGAGATACCGTTTCTGATGTAGAGAAAGTGCATAACAGGGACTTAAGGGAAGTGACTTCAGTGGTAGATCATCACGAATTTGTGGTAAAGGAGGATCTGTCCGAAGAGAAGAAATCAAGTCAGAGAGAAATAGATAGCAAAAGATTTCAGGACAACATGAAGATGGATTCGGTTCAAGTACATAGAGTGGAGTTACAAAAAATATCACCAGTGGGAGACAGAATTAGTGAGCAATTTTTTGCTAATGGAGAAGTTGTCAGCTCATTTCCAACTGATATATTGCAGCTTTCTTGTGCACACCAACTGTTTTCTCACAGGCTTAGAAGACAACCGAGTAGAAGGAAGCAAAGACTGTGTTTCAAATCATGGAAATTCAAGTTTAGAAACAAGAAAAAGTCAAGAAAAGTGATCAAACATCAGCTCATTGCTAGCAAAGATAGCAAATCCAATAGCTTTTGCTCTCGTACTAAAGTTGGATTAGTAAGGAAGATGAGAAGAGTTCAGAGCCTTAGACTAAAGAAGCAAGCTCATGTGTCAAGCGTGGTGGGTGACATGAGGATGAAACAGCTTCTCAGTAATGATATGCAGCCTATGAACATGATACTTGGTGGAGCAGATAAGCTGATTACTCTAGATAAAGCTCATTTGATGCTTAGAGCAGAATCTGTAGAAGGATTTACAGGGATTTCAGCAACGTTACCAGTAACTTTTCAAGGGACAAATTTTGCTGTAGACTGTGGCATAAAGGCTGTGCTAGAGCAAATTATACAAGGAGACAATGTTTGGGAAACTTATATAAAGATGATTGACAAGTTACAGTTAAATCTCAAACATGGATTGGATCTTCGTGGAACATCATGTGTTACTGTTAATCACTGCAGCTGGTACTCAACACTTGTGGACAAGAGTGTATATTTTCTAGTGTGGCACTGTTGGAAGAACAAGGCTGAGAATAGCCAGTCAATTTCATGGATCGTAGAAATGGTTGCAGACTCTAGAACACGCGACATTTCACGGACTGCATTTTTTGCAGCAGCTCTACCTACGATAGCATCAACAATTGTCGTCATTGGTTTCTATGGTTAGTACAATTGCCACTTCACAGCTTGAGGACAAGCTGTTTTGAAAGGGGGGAGTATTGTTAAGTGAGCACATGTGAGAGGCACGTGTGAAGAGTTAAAGAGAAGCACGAGAATACTTGTGTTTAAATAGAGATAGAGAGAAAACATAGAGATCATCCTGCGTGATCATTGTTGTGTAGAGAGGGTTAGAGCTTTATGTGCTCTGTTCTGGGTGATAAGAGAGGAGAATTGTAACTCTATCTTATCAACTTAGGGATTCATTTCTGTAATTGGAGTTAACAGATAAGAAATACAAAGGATTACGTTTGTGTTCTTATCACACACCTTGGTCTTCAAAGTAATCTTCACACTTCTGCAACCATTCCACTGCATTGGTCGTTCCATCGTACGTTGGAAAATCCATCTTAGCAGGATTTCCCACAAACACACCATGGTCTCTTTCGATGGCGTCTTTCCCGCTATAGCCAGTTCGCCTCTCCATCGTCATGTTTTCTCGGGAATCTCGTATCATGCCACCAGATTTGTTTTCCTCAGGAAACGCCCCAATGGATCTCCCTGGCCAATCACCTCCACCATCAGTTAGACGATGGCCTCTTTCTACACCCATAGAGCGCCTTCTCCAAGGACCTCTAGAAAGAGATTGTGTCAACTATCCTCCACGTAAACCAGTTTCGTTGTCTTGTTTCACCTTTGCTGTGGAAGCTGTTTCCCTTTCTTCTCCCTTAACACCGCCTTCCACCACCAAGACAAGAGCCTCCAGCTTGTTCGTGACTTCTTTTCTTTCAGCCACTGAACTTTCCCTTAACTTCTCTTGCTCGTCACGGAGTTCTTCAACCATGGACTTCATCTGCTCACGCTGGTCTTGATGAGCTACAACAATGGCTTCCAAACGTTCATGTTGCGCTGATGTTTTCTCTTGCAGAGTCTTAGTGGCAGCCTGCATAGGATCCAACTTCATGTTGATGTCGTTTATCTCGGCTGTCATAGCCTCCATCGTCTTAAGAATTTTTGCTAACTGTGACTGAACGCTCTCTGTTTCCCCCATTGAATCTGCTGGCTCTGATACCAAGATGATATGTGCCTGTTCTTTAGCTTTAGCTCTAGTAACTGGTGGTGAGTAATCCAGCTTAGAACTTAGAATAACGATTAGCTTAACTCCCTTTAACCCAAGTCTCTCTTAGAGAATTAGGTTAATTGTTGGAGCTTAATTCTTATTGATGATTTTGAGAGTCTTACATAGACTCTTACAAACCGACTTAAGCATTGTGAAATAAGTAAACTATCTAAATCTCCTAGTTTAGCATAAAAAGGACATACTTAAAAGAACGATTAAGAAGCTTCTCAACTTCTAGACGATACTTGATGACATATGTGTATCACTTTCCTGTGTAAAACATAACAAAGGAAGCTTTAACAAACATTACTAACTTCAAAATAAAACTGATTTTAAAGAAAGTGAACTAACCGGTTTTTTCCTTGGTCGACCCCTTGGTCTTTTAGCTTCAGGCAAACACTCTGGTTTTTACATCCTAACTTATTGTGTCCTTCTTCCTTGCAGTTTGAGAATTTCATGATACGTTTCTCTCGGCTTAACTTGATCTTGCTATTGTTAGAAGAAGATTCATTAACTCCTTTTTTCCTAGCGTGGTTACTTGGCCTACCACGGTTGCCTAATCTATTTGGTGGTGGTAAGACGGGCAATCTATTTAACCTAGGCCACAACTTCATTCCTTCCACAGGCTCAATACCACGCTCATAGGTTTGCTGCCAACTTCGAGTTGTAAAATACTCATAAACATAATCATGAACCTTCTCTTTTTTGCCAATGATAACACAAGCAGCATGATTACAAGGAATACCATTCAACTGCCATTTTCCACAGCCACACGTCCTCAGCCTCATTTCCACACGATAATAACAATTGTGCAACTCTACCTCATGCCTATCACCCGTAGACATGTATCTTATGCATTCTCTAGACTTCTCTATAGCAGATTCAATCTCAGCATGTGCACTCTTTGTGAACCTTTACTTTCTCCTATTTGCAATAATCGACCTCTTAGCAGTACGAACCATACACTGTCTTCTAACATCTTCTAACAGGTCAAGTAAGGGTTTTTTCCTAGCTTGACGAATGGTCTTATTGAAAGATTCATTCAGATTATTTAAATTATCATTGCCCGAGACCAGGCAGGAGGGTTGGTTTTTAGAAGAGAATCATAAGCTCCTTGACTGTATTTCTTCAAAGCTTCCAAATTATCTGCATAATCTCCTTTGGTGTAGCTCCTAGCTATTTTCCAGAATAACCGCTCTAGCTCTATATCATGATTGTCTCTCTTCCAATTTCCTAGAATGTGTCTAGCACACATTCTATGTTCAGCTTCTAGAAGTTGATTATGCACAGCTTTCACCAAACCCTTCAAAGAAAATAAAACATTACAAGTAATCAAGCTCACATCCTAAAAACTTAAAATAGATACGGTCATATTACCTTTTGCTTATCAGATATGAAAGTGTAGTCTCTTCCCTCACCAAGTCCTAAGTCTCTTTTGAGATGATTTACAAACCAATCCCAATTCACATCATTCTCTATCTCCACAACAGCCCATGCGATGGGAACAATTCTGTTGTCTGCATCTCTTCCTACAGCAGCTAACAACTGTCCTTTGATATCCCACTTCAGAAATGCACCATCTAGACCTATGATAGGTCTACATTTTGACTTCCAAGCAGATCGTTGTGCTTCAAAGCAAACATAAATACGATCAAACCTTTGCTTGCTTCCTGTTCTTGGCCCTGGAATAGTCTGAATCTCCATGATGGTGCCTTTATTTGTCTTGTGAATCTCGGCTTCGTAATCCCAAATTCTTGCAAAATGTTTTACATGGCTAGCTCTTCTTTCCCTCATAAGTTTGGTCTTCGCTTTTCGACATTGTTCGTCAGTAACTATCAAGTTGTACTCTCTTTTTATCTCAAGAGCCATTTCCTTAGCCGTAAACTTTGGATTCAATCTCAACCTCTCCTCAAATAACTCGGCAATTGTTGAACTCTTTAGCATTTTCTAATAACCAGACCTTACACATATGTGTTTATTTTCATAAACCTTAATCTGCATCTTGTGTTTTCTCTTCTCATAGGAGCAATAAACTCTCCACTTGCAATCATACTCTGTGTCAGAGCAAATCGCACCAAGCTTCTTCTGTGATGACATGTGGAGCTTAATATCGTATCGGGTTTTCAGAGAATATTGGAGTAGTGCCCGCTTAAAATCAGAAGCACAGCCAAACGTCTTACCCAATGCTAGAATTTCTTCCTCTGATTCTTGATTTGCACGAGATTGCCTTCTCTCTTCATCTTCCTCTTCGTCTGACGTCAACGGATCTGGTATCTTATCGTCGTTCCAAATGTCGTCTCCACTGTCATCACTCTCTACGTCAATATTCACAATATCCCCGAAGTGGTTTTCTAGAAGTTGGGTTGCACTTGCAGTTTCATCCACAAGTACCAAATCTTCCTCTTGTGCGTCTTCAACGTCATATTCACACTCATCATCGGCATCATCTTCGACAACAAGACAATCATTTTCAGGAATCGCCTCAAACACATCTTTTTCTACTTCACTTTCACCATCTCGTTCGTTTCGTCGACGTGGTGTTAGCTTCTTCATCCTTGTAATTAGGGCTTTAGAATGAGAAGGGGAGAAAGTGTTTAAAGGTCAATTTCTCTTCTCTTTAGAACGGCATCGTTTCCATACTAACACTATTAACGTTTATTAGATGGCAATTTTTTGTAATATATTTATAATAAAAATAAAAAAATTCACACATTTTGCAATTTAAATTTTTGAAAATGGACATATATAACTCAAACGATAAAGAATATGTACAACGTCTATAAGGTAGAAAAAATTAGATAATAGTTCAAAACCATTATAAATAGTACTAATATGTTCACAACTACAAATGAACATGAACTTTGATTTCTCATATATCCAAATTAAAATTTTAAAGTTTTATAGAATATTTAATATATTAAAAATATTTAAACTCTACAAAAAATTAAAATATTAATATTTTAAATCTAAAAATATTTAAAATATAATAATATTGTAAATAAATATGATTGAACGGTTTTGAGTTTATATAAATATGATTATATATTTCTTACGGGTTGTCTATATTAAAAAAAATTTACGGGTTAAGTTAAAATATAAATTTTTATTTACAACAAATCGTCCCGTGGTGTACCGCAGACTTTTTTTGGTGGGAAGTGTATCGCGGATTGACCACATATATCTATGAGTCTACTTATTATACAAATTCATAAAATTATATAAAATTAAAATGATATAAACACGTATAAAACTAGAGTATATAAACCAACTACAAAAATGATAAATCAAACAAATATATTAAATTATGGACTCGTGGTGTACCACGGGGTAAATCCTAGTATATATATATACACTCAAACAAAAATTTTAAGAAGAATATTTAGGAAAATTTATCTAGTTTGATATAAATTTTGCCAAAAACACTGAATTAACCCTCTATTGTTGGTCATTACTAGAATGACACAATATTTTATGTAAAAAGTACAAAAAACATAATCCTTAAAAATGAATATTAACATTAACTTATGTTACACATATATTAAGTATGTTGTAATAAGTTTAAAATTTTATAATAGTCTTCTTATTATATATATCTCTATATATATTTAATATATATTTTTAATAGTTATGTAACTTTTTTGAAGTTATGTTTAGAATAATCAAAAGATAAATATAAATTTTGTTTTTATATTTAAAACTTTTTTATTAAATTTATAAACAAAAAAATTAAGAAAAGTATCTAAAAATATATATGTATATATTCATATAGTGACAACATATCGAACCTGCACTGTAGAGAGGCGCTGCGCTGCCCTCTTTCTGCCGCTCTCCTCCCAGATGTAGGTCTTCCCGGAAGTGAGAACACTGCTGCCCAACTTATAACCCGATCATTATGACAAATTTGTATACTGGATATAACGTTGAAAAAAAAATTATTTTATCTTTCATGCCTTTTAAATATTACATTTATAATTCTTTTAAAAATCAATCAATGAAATAGATATAATGATTAAATGAAATAGTAAGAAAATTTAGTGTGACTAATGATGATCGATTATTTTTAACAATAGTTTTCATTTTTACGCTCTAAATTTTGGGGGAATTTCAAAAATACCTCTTTTCCAATACCACTTTTTTAATATCCCTCTTTCAAATTTTATCAAAAAGTCACAAAAAATTGAAATTTATCAAAAAATTATGTGTAAGCTTATATATATAGACAAAAATTATACTTATATGTGTGTAAATTTATATATATATATATATATTTCATAAATACAGTATAAATAATTTTTAAAAGCCTTATAAAAATTGTAAATTTTTTAAAAACCTTATAAAAGTCGTTTAGAACCTTTTAAAATCTTCTAAATATCTAGATCGAGTCTCCCAGTAGTAATGATTATCTAGATGTACCATATAAATCATATAAAGCTTTACAATTTTTTATATTTGAAAAGGGGTATTTTTGAAAATGGATTGAAAAAGGGGTACACCATAAGGGGGTTTCTCGAAAATTCTCCTAAATTTTTAAATTTTTACGTTTATAAAATTTATACATACGTATATAAACATGTTATATAATAGCAAATTTGTTTTAAAAACAAAAAAAAACTTTCATAACATAAATAAGCCGTAACATAAAAACCAAAAATGATCTTAACATAGGTCATTTTAACATTTTTTAAGTTTTCTTAACAAACTTGTTATCAAACGACATGTTTTCGTTAAATTTAAAATTCTTTCATAACCATAAACAAATATGTTATCACTAGACATCAACCTAGTAATGATTCTTCCACATAATTTCTTACCATACAACATATTTATTATGAAAAAATAAATCAGAAATAGGTATGAAAAGTAAATCTGCTAGCCATTATACTCATATATTACTGAAGTTTATTGTGTCTCAAAAATAAGTATGTCGTAAAAAAATTAATGTGCCACTGATTATAATTTTTTTGTAAGTATCTTTAAATAAATTTCCCGTCTAAAATAAGTCTGTCATGCATAAATAAAAATGTCGTGCAAAAACAAAATGTCGTACACAACAAAATTTGTCACAACTAGTCCAACAGACTTTTAAAACATTTGAAATTTTTTTCAAATAGCTAGTATTTTTGGAAGGATAAATTTGACTTTTTATAACAAAGCAAAAAAATGATATTTCATGCATTAAATAACCCAACTAACCCTTAAATTTTACAAGTTGGTTAGGTAATTAGCCTCTTAATTTGGGTCCATCTAATTTTTTCCTGAATATTAATATGTTTTTAATATAGAGTAAAAACGTTTTTCATATAGAGTAAAAATTCACTTTACATATAATCTTTTGATTAACATGTTATCACTTGAAGCAGTTTTCAATATAAAACATTTTTTTAATTTCAGATCACTTATCTATGAGTAGCCTTTTATTTTATAAAATAATTACATGACCACATTGCAAAAAAAAAATTCTTGAATTAATTCTATTCATCTAATATCAAAGAAAATATAATAAAAGATCTCACTAATGTTATTTTTTTGACTTAAACTGTCATTAGCATTGTTTTTAGGAAAAAAACTAGATCGACCAAAATTAAGAGTTTAATTGCTAAACAAACTCATAAAATATAATGGTTGATTGGATTATTTTCATGCTTCTTTCCATGTGTAAAAAGTTGATTTTTAAACATTTCAAAATAACTACAAAAATCGGACTAGTTGTGACAGATTTGTTTGTGTACGACAGATTTTTTTGCACAAAAGATTTATTTTTGCATGACATTTGTTTTTGACTAACTTATTTTGGCCAGCATATATATTTAAATATAGTTACGAGATTTATATTTAGTTCTCAAAAACTATTGTATAATGACATATTTGTTTACGGAAAAATAATTATTAGTTTGACGTCTAGTAATAATATTTTTTAAAGGTTACAAATGATCCTTTTTTTTAAACCAAAAATCTGTTGTTTTGATAAAAACCATTTTTTAAAAAATAATTATAAATTGCTAGAATCACCTACGTTGAGACCATTTTTAGTGTTCTATTTTGGCAGATTTATTTACGTTATGACAGTTTTGTTTTTTTTTTCTAAAAATCTGATGTTTACATAAGTGACAACAAATTTGTTTTATGTTATGATAGATTTGTATATTGGAAATAAACGTAGACACAATTTAAACTGTTGTTCTTTTCTATTATTTTTATATATCAACTTTAGAAATTTCAAAAATTAAAAATAATTAAATGACAGGGATATAGTGATTAAATGGAATAGTATAGTAACAAATTTAGTGAGACTAATAATGATCAATTATTTTTAACAACAATTGTCTAGTCTGGATTTAGAGGTACATTTTGTGAATGATTTGTGAGTTAGTAACTTTTTTGTTCCTCGCAAGTTTTGCATTCTAAGCCGCTTGGTAACACACACAAATGATTAACAAAATGTCTCTCTAAATCTAGACTAGACAATTGTTGTTAAAAATAATTGATGCCAAAGAATACAAGCCATTCGCAGCAGAGACTATACAAGGAAACATAAATAAGATGTGAGATTTCGGAACCCAATTGAAACAAAATTGCATAAAATAAATTAAAAACTGCTAAGCAAATATACCATTACTCAATCAAGACTATTAAGAATCGTAAATTAGAAGAGAGAACTATCAAGAATCAAAATTAAAGAATAACAGTCGCGTAAAACAATTAATACAGAAAACAAATCAGTGAGCTAGGTGTGAGATCTAACACAATGAGCTAGGTATGAGCTAGGTGTTAAAATTTAAATTTTAGGTTTTAAAATTAATTAGAATTAGAATTTTATTTATTGGTAATTTTTATTTTATGTATTATTATTTAAAAAATCAATTTAGATTTTTGAGAAATGCTTGTTTTGGTGTACTCTTTTTTCAAAAATGTCCCTTTTATCTATTCATTTTCAAAAATATCCCTTTCTAAATCGAGAAAATTATAATGTTTTATATGGTTTCTAAGGTATCTCTAGATAACAAGACTCGATCCAAATTTTTATGTTTTAAATTTTTTTTAAAGCTTACAAGGTTTTTAAAATTTTAATAATATGTATTTATAAAGTATTGATCAATATGTATAATTTACATACATATATAGACAATTTGTGTATATTTTTATAAGTTTACACACATATTTAGATCAATTCTAAAATGTTAGTGGCTTTTTGATAAAGTTTCAAATATGACTTATTTTTGAAAAGTTGTATTGGAAAAGAGCTATTTTTGAAATTCTTCCTAAATTTTTACACACATATAAAGGTATTATATGTATATTTTATAAGCTTACACACATATTGGCATTGAAAGAACCCATCCCATTTTTTTTGTTTTTAAAACATGCAAACCGGATTAACCCATTAACTCAAACCAGCTAAACCATTAAAGCATCAATCAACAATTAACAGCGGAAAACTTAACCAAAAATCCAATTAAATAGTTCCATTAAACATCAATCTCAACCAAACTTATTCCAAGACAAGATCATCCTAACATGCCTCTAAATTCCATTCTAACACCCTAGGAAAAATCAACAATAATTCAAAACACCAAGATAAGCGCCTAGATCATCCTCCTCTCCTCGCCACGATTCCACGGATCACACTTTACTTTTACCTGCATCAAAGAAAGAGATGCATAAGTATTTCATAAATACTTAGTGAGGCAGTCATCCCACCACTGGCTATACACACAAGCACATTCAACCATTATTCAAGGAAAGAAACCAAACAACCAATGAAAGATAAACCAGAATCGCTTCTGACTATCAGTGTCGATCGACACCCACCACTGGTGTCGATCGACACTCGCTGTCGACCCTCGCGGTCGACACCGGACTCGACACTCCAATCGCGAGTCGTAGCTATCTTCGCGGGACAAAACATTGGTATCGAGCGACACCCACCACTGGTGTCGATCGACACCGACGCTCTACAGTCGCTCCAACTACGTTTCTCACTGGATCTCTTCTCCAAAATCACCCCCATGATATGAGCGAGTCTCCAAGGGTTTCCACAGACATCATTCAACATATAAACAACCACACAAGCAAAGAAATCAATCAAAACAATCATCAAACACCCAAAACAATGATCAAACATGCTTAGATAAGCCTGGTCATGCACTCACCTCTTTAAACAAGAAGGAAAAGTAACGAACAGAGACTTGTAAGGGTGAAAACAATCTCCACAGACACCACACACCACAGATCAACCTTCCTCTAGCCTTGAACCACCAAGAACAAGCTTTGATCTCTCCAGAAACCCAGTCAAAGGCACCAACAAGGATCAAACTCACTCTCTGTTCTCTCTCAACCTCACAAAGCGACAAAGTGACAGTAAAAGAGAGAAACGGCGCCTCAAACCTATTAAGTCGACCTAGGTTTTCAATTGAACCGACGATTTAAAACATAAACCGTCAAACCAGAATTACTAGTGTCGATCGACACCAGACCTGGGTGTCGATCGTCACCACCCAGATTTCCAGACACGGGCGTTACAATTCTCCCCCACTAACTAGGATTCGTCCTCGAATCCTTCAACACAACCGTCAGTACACAACTGACCTCACCGAGGCTCCTATCTAATCAATATACTCAAGTTCCAGACCCTATTTGCTCATACACACCCACCTCCCCCGTCCATAGGTCGCAACCCATGAATCATACCGACTCGTTCTCAGGCCTCAGCCTTAGACTACGGTATCCAAGAAGTCTCACCACCTCCCCCGCTCTCAGGTCGCAACCTTCAAGTCATACCGGCTCACTATTAGGCCACCCGCCCTCTAGCTACGGTATCTGGGAAGTCTCACGCTCGCTCTCGGGTCGTCACCCTTAAGCGCACACTTGAATCGTCATCCGAGGCTATCACATCATATCCGAGCAAATAAGTCTAAACGCACCAGAGCATATCTCTCGATCTGATATACCTCCCGTGGTCTACTTATAGCATCGCAATGCTATACTAACCACCACCCCCAAGACTTTTCAAAAATAGAACCGTCAAAACCCGATACTTTCTATTTTTAGAAACTCGCACGGATTTCTTTTACACATGACACAACAAGTGAAATCCAAGAAATACTCATCTTATTAATCTCAAATGTCATAATCATTACACCGAAATGAAAATACAAAAGAGATACAACTTAAACAACTCAAAAACAACACAAGCCAACGGTCTACTCCTCGACCTGCTTGTCAAACCACTTCCGGAACCTTGCCTTCATCCTGTCCACTGGCTCCCAAGTCTCATCCAAGACTCCATCACAGTCCCACTGGACCCTCATCAAAGGAATCTTCTTCCGCCGAAGTTCCTTTACCTGCCTCTCGAGAACCCTCACTGGTCTCGCCTCTAAGGTCATGCTAGGCTGAAGATCCGCCGGAATCGTAGCCAACACCTCATCATCCTTGTGAAGACACTTCCTTAGCATCGACACATGGAACACCTTATGAAATGCATGCATCACCTCAGGTAACTCCAACCGATAAGCCACCGGTCCAACCCGCTCCACAATCCTGAAAGGACCCATAAACCGCGGACTCAGCTTAGTCTCGGTAAGGGACCTGTTAGGACCACGCAACATCGCCATCTTGAGATACACCATATCTCCAACCTCAAACTCCAACTCCTTGCGCCTCTTATCAGCATAACTCTTCTGCCGATCCTGCGCCTCTCTCATGTTCAGCTTCAGAACCCAAATCTTCTCTGAAGTCTCCTGAACAAAATCCGCACCATAAATGCTCCTCTCCCCCACTTGAGTCCAGCATAGAGGTGTCTGACATGGCCTCCCATACAACGCCTCATAAGGAGCCATCCCAATACTCGCCTGGTAGCTATTATTATAAGCAAACTCCACCAAGCTCAAGTGATCTGCCCACTGACCACCCCAATCCAACACACACATTCTCAACAAATCCTCAAGTGTCTGAATGGTCCGCTCAGACTACCCGTCTGTTTGAGGATGGTAAGCCGTGCTCAAATGCACCTTAGTACCCATCTCCTTCTGGAAAGCCTTCCAGAACGCCGAAGTGAACTTCGAATCCCGGTCTGACACAATACTGGCCGGTACACCATGAAGCCTCACAATCTCCTGCACATACTTCTTAGCTAACACTGCCGCTCCATCAGTTTTCTTGATAGCCAAGAAATGTGCAGACTTAGTAAATCGGTCCACAATGACCCAAATGGCATCCTTGAACCGAGACACTGGCAAACCCACCACGAAATCCATCGTGATCATGTCCCATTTCCACTCTGGAATAGGGAGACTCCGCAATAAACCACTCGGCACGTGTTGCTCAGCCTTCACTAGCTGACACACATCGCACTCCGAGACCCACTTAGCCACGTCCTTCTTCATCCCGACCCAATGATAGTACCTCTTCAGATCTCTGTACATCTTGGTCGCTCCCGGATGAATAGAGAACCTGCTCGCATGAGCCTCACTCAAGATCTCTCGTCTCAACGCCTCATCCTTGGGCACACAAACCCGCCCATGAACAAGGATAGTACCATTGGCTGCAACCTGATACTCCGACTCAGTATCCTTAGAAGCATTAACCAGCCCCGCATCCATCTCCTGAGCCGCTCGAACTCTGGTCAGAAGATCTGCTCGGTTAGCTGCTTCTAACCCTAGTGGCTCCTGAGAAATAGCACACAACCGCAAAGTGCTAAGTTCTCCCACCAAAGTCTCCATATCCTACCCTCGAGCTGAAGCCGCCCGCTTCCTGCTCAAAGCATCTGCAACCAGATTAGCCTTACCAGGATGGTAAGCTATCTCCAGATCATAGTCTGCAACTAACTCCATCCAACGCCTCTGCCTCAAGTTCAACTCAGGCTGCGTGAATATGTACTTCAGACTCTTATGATCTGTAAACACCTGAACCTTCGCTCCATACAGATAAGATCTCCAAATCTTCAGAGCAAAAACCACCGCTGCCATCTCCAAATCATGAGTAGGGTAGTTGCCTTCATGCTTCCGCAACTGCCGCGAAGCATAAGCAATCACCTTACCCCGCTGCATCAACACACAACCCAATCCAACTCCCGAAGCATCCGTGTACACCACATACGGCTCTCCCTGCTCTGGTAAAGCAAGAACCGTCGTACTCGTCAACATCTCCTTGAGCTGAGCAAAACCCTGCTCACACTCGGGAGTCCACACGAAAGGAACATCCTTCCTCGTCAGCTTGGTCATCGGCTGAGCTGTGCTGGCAAAACCTTTCACAAACCGTCTGTAGTACCCCGCCAGACCTAGAAAACTCCGAATCTATGTGGCATTCTGCGGTCTAGGCCAATCTCTAATAGCCTCGATCTTCTCCGGATCCACAGAAACTCCCTCTGCAGACACGATATGACCTAGAAAACCCATCTCTCTCTGCCAGAAACTGCACTTGCTAAGCTTAGCATACAGCTTCTGATCCCGCAGCTTCTCCAACACTGCCCGCAAGTGTCCCTCGTGCTCCTCAGGACCCTTAGAATACACCAGTATATCATCGATGAAGATGATAACGAACTCGTCCAGAAACGCATGGAACACACAGTTCATCAGCCTCATGAACGCCGCTAGTGCATTTGTCAACCCGAAAGGCATCACCACGAACTCATAATGCCCATACCTCGTCCTGAACGCCGTCTTAAGGATATCCGCCTCGTCGATAGGAATCTGATGGTACCCCGACGCCAAATCGATCTTAGAGAACCACGTAGCTCTCCTCAACTGATCCAACAACTCATCAATCCGCGGCAAAGGATACTTATTCTTCACCGTGACTCGGTTAAGTTCCTAGTAATCGATACACAGCCAGAAACTCCCATCCTTCTGCTTAACAAACAACACCGGTGCTCCCCACGGTGAAACACTCGGACGGATCAAACCCTTACCCAGCAGATCCTCCAACTGCTTGTTCAGCTCAGCCATCTCAGTCGTCCCGGGCTCTAACTCAATCGTGAAGGGATCAGACCGAGATGGTGGTAACCCCTTCAACGACTGAAACACATCCTCAAACTCTTGTACCACCCGGATCTTATCCACTGCTACCTCTCCGACCGTCTCTGGCATGACGATCGTCGCCAAGTAGGCTTCCCGCCCCTTTCGGATCATCTTATCCGCCTGCATCGCCGAGATCACCAAAATCCCCGAAATCGGTCTCACCCCCTGGTAATACAACTTTGGTCCGGGCCGCTCGAAATACACTCTTCCCCGGTGACAATCCAGATGAACTTTGTGCCGATCCAACCAATCCATGCCCAGAATTACATCATACAGCTCCACCGTACTAATGTATAGATCTGCCGGCATCGACTCTCCCGCAATATGCACATCCACACCACTAGCCCGTCCCTGAAGCGCTAGCAACGCGCCTCCTGCGACTCTAACGGCTCCAAAATAACCATCAGTATCTCCTCGGATGTTACCACCCGCCGCGCACTCCGGGGTAATGAAGCTATTAGTAGCTCCAGAATCGAACATCACGTGGGACAAGAGCCCGCCCACCAACAGGGTCCCTACACAAACCCTTTTCACTAAGACCGCCCATCCCAAAATCACAGGAACACAACACAAATTCTAAAACAAAAGAAGGAAACAAACGGAGTCTTAGAATTAAACATGTGATCAGTTGTCCAGTGCTTGGCTCTCCTCTCTCCACTGATGTGTACCCCCGCGATACCTCGATCTTTGCCACCGGTGGTGCTCCCAACTGTGCTAAAGACTGCCCTCCCAGCTGCAATCCTGGCTGCACCCACTGCTGCACCACTAGCTGCATCACCGGCTGCACCGCTACTACCGCCATCTGCTGCAACTTAGGACACCTCGTCTTGATGTGCCCCGTCTCTCTGCAATGGTAGCAGACACGGGTATCCACCCACGGCTCGCCCTTCTTCAGATAACTCGCCACCCTGTGATCCGTGCTCCCACACTTGAATCACTTCCGGTCACCCAAACTCGCCCTGTAAATGTCATCCCACTTCCTCTTCTGTCCCTGAGCAGGTTTGCCACCTCTGCTCGGAACCAACTGCGGCTGGGGCTTCTTCGGCTACACCGACGGAGTAGGAATCACCCCGTGACTCTTCAACTCATCCTCGATAACTGCCGCCACCTCAACCAGCTCTACACGCGATGCATAGGCTCACACCTTACACCGCACCCTCATGTCGTGGCTGAGACCCTTCATGAACCGACGCACCTGCATCTGCTCAAGATCTCTCGCACGGCTCGAATACACCAAGAGTCGGCTAAACTCAGAATCGTACTCCCGCACTGACCGCTCTCCCTGAGTTAATGCCAAGAACTGCGACTCCATCCGGTCTAGTGCCTCCGCTGCGAAATACTTGGCATTAAACTCTGCCAAAAAATCTCTCCACACCGTCACCCCCTGCCCCCTCTTAGCCAGCACACTCCGCCACCACAAATGTGCATCACCGGCCAAGTAGTGGGCCGCCAAGTCCACCCGATACGCCTCTGGGCACCTAATCGACTGGAAATACCGCTTCAATCGCACCCGCCACTCATCCGCTACAGCCGGGTCGGAACCTCCGGAAAACAAGGACATCCCGAACCGCTGTAGCTGCTCCAACAGCCGCAGGTAGTACGGCTGCTCGACCACCCCATCTACCCCTCGGGCTGTACAACCCCAGCATCGGGCTGCACACCAGGCCCAACGGGCTGCACACCAGGCCCAACAGGAGCAACAGCAGCCTGCACACCAGGCCCAACAGGAGCCTGCACCCCAGGCCCAACAAGAGCCTGCACCGGCGGTATCACACCTGGTAATCGTTCCAACAGCTGCGTCACTAAATCCGCAAGCCGCTCATTCTGACCCTGGGCTCCACCTGCTGGAACACCCCCAACCGGGTTTCCAACAACACTAGTACCGTTCCCGGACGAACCGGCACCCACGGCACTCACACTCTCACCACCCACAGGTCCCTCCTGATGCGACTGGGACTCACTGACAAGATCGGTCGTAGCACTCTGGCCCACACTCGCGTCGCTACCAGAGACAATACCACGTCCCTTACCGCGACCACGCCCACGACCACGACCACGACTGACAGCTCCACCTCTAACCATCTGCATCACAACAGAAGGCTAAGAACACCAAACAAAATATCAAGCCACACAACTTACCGTGGAATCTCATTGAAGGCTCGAGAGGATGATCTAGGTATGCATGCTCATACAATTGATTAAACACACAAATCAATGAGCATGCAATCCACATCATCACTTCTCATCAATGAAATTCACACATCACATCACAATTTTACCGATTACATCTCGTCCTAGAACCGTAAATGCTCTGATACCAAATTGAAAGAACCCATCCCATTTTTTTTTTTTTAAACATGCAATTTGATTAACCCATTAACTCAAACCAGCTTAACCATTAAAGCATCAATCAACAATTAACAGCAGAAAACTTAACCAAAAATCTAATTAAATAGTTCCATTAAACATCAATCTCAACCAAACTTATTACAAGACAAGATCATCCTAACATGTCTCTAAATTCCATTCTAACACCCTAGGAAAAATCAACAATAATTCAAAACACCAAGATAAGCGCCTAGATCATCCTCCTCTGCTCGCCATGATTCCACGGATCACACTTTACTTTTACCTGCATCAAAGAAAGAGATGCATAAGTATTTAATAAATACTTAGTGAGGCAGTCATTCCACCACTGGCTATACACACAAGCACATTCAACCATTATTCAAGGAAAGAAACCAAACAACCAATGAAAGATAAACCAGAATCGCTTCTGACTATCAGTGTCGATCGACACCCACCACTGGTGTCGATCGACACTCGCTGTCGACCCTCGCGGTCGACACCGGGCTCGACACTCCAATCACGAATCGTAGCTATCCTCGCGGGACAAAACATTGGTGTCGAGCGACACCCACCACTGGTGTCGATCGACACCGACGCTCTACAGTTTCTCCAACTACGTTTCTCACTGGATCTCTTCTCCAAAATCACCCCCATGATATGAGCGAGTCTCCAAGGGTTTCCACAGACATCATTCAACATATAAACAGCCACACAAGCAAAGAAATCAATCAAAACAATGATCAAACACCAAAAACAATGATCAAACATGTTTAGATAAGCCTGGTCATGCACTCACCTCTTTAAACAAGAAGGAAAAGTAACGAACAGAGACTTGTAAGGGTGAAAACAATCTCCACATACACCACACACCACAGATCAACCTTCCTCTAGCCTTGAACCACCAAGAACAAGCTTTGATCTCTCCAGAAACCTACTCAAAGGCACCAACAAGGATCAAACTCACTTTTTGTTCTCTCTCAACCTCACAAAGCGAAAAAGTGACAGTAAAAGAGAGAAACGGCGCCTCGAACCTATTAAGTCGACCTAGGTTTTCCTCCAAACCAAGCCTCAATTGAACCGACGATTTAAAACTTAAACCGTCAAACCAAAATTACTAGTGTCGATCGACACCAGACCTGGGTGTCGTTCGTCACCACCCAGATTTCCAGACACAGGCGTTACAGGCATACATTTTCAAATTTTTTGTGGATTTTTTTGAAAGTTTGAAAGATAGCGTATTTTACAAATTAGCATTGTTGAAATTCTCCCCAAATTTTTAGATTTTTTAAATATTTTTGTTTATAAATTAGTAAAAAAAAAATATTTTTAAAAAATAAAGTTTATATACCTTATATATATATATATTAAAACATAATGTAGAAACTATTGTAGATTTGTTCAGTTTATTACGACATGCTTAATATATATGTGATAAAAAATTTCTATTTATTATCATTTCTAAGATCTAAGTTTCTAAGAATTTTTACATAAATGTAGTGACATTTTAGTAATGACTAATGATAGTGGGTTAGTTCAATTATTTTTGGCCAAATTTGTGTTAAATTAGGTAAGTTTCAGGTGTTTTTATGTAATTAAAAGAAAATAGATTATTTTATGTTTTAAAATGGAAGTCGTGTTAGATATTGAAAGGACACAACCCAAAATTTTTTAATTTAAAGTATGTTGACCTAATTAACCCACATAATTTAAACCAGCTAAACCGGATTAGATCAATTAACCCAATTAACCCATTCTATTTCTGATTAAACCAGTTAACCAGCAATTCCAATTCAAACAGATCATAACCAAATTAAATCAGCGGAAGGCAATAAAACAACAATTCAATAAACTAATTGCATTAACCAACAAATCCAGCAATCATTCCAAAGTCAAACATCATTCCTAACAAAAGCAAATGCATATTATCCAACGAGCCCCTAGATCATTCTTCTCTCCTCGTCATGATTCCACTGTCACACATATCTTTTACCTGCATCACAGAAATAGATGCATAAATATTTCCATAAATACATAGTGAGGCACTTATCCCAACAACTGGGCTATACACAAAATCAGTATCAATCATCCAAGAAACAAAGCATAACAAACAATTAACAACAAATAACATCGCTGGTGCCGATCGGTGTCGATCGACACTCGCACTCGACACACATGGTCGACACCGACCTCGACACTCCACTCGCGAGTCGCAACTCTTCTCGCAGAACAAAATATTGGTGTCGAGCGACACCCACCACTGGTGTCGATCGACACCGATATTCTACAGACGCTCCAGTTGCATTTTCTCACTGAATCTCCACTTCTATTCACTCTCAAGGCACGAACGAATCTCCAAGGGGTTTCGTAGGGATCATATAACACAGAAACAACCAAGAAAGCAAAGAAATCAATCAAACAATCATCAAAACATCCAAAACAGTGATCAAACTGCTTAGATAAGTCTTGGTCATGCACTCACCTCTTTGCAATGGATGAACAACAACGAAACAGGGGAAAACAAGCAAGGATCTGACTCTCCTAACACCACACAGCACGGATCTCACTTCCTCTAGCCTATAAACACCGAACAGCCACCAAACTCCACCAAAAAGTCTTACAGAAACCCTCAGGAACCTTTAGAACCTTTTAAAACTCTTCTCACTCCTTGGAAATGTTAAAAGCGGCTAAATGAGAACAAAATCGACCTTTTTCTTTTTTTAAACGCAACCTAGGGTTAAACCTACCCATCTCTAATCAATTTTGCAATTAAAATCAAACCGGTCTAACTGAAAAATGTTGATGTCGAGCGATACCCTTCCTTGGTGTCAATCGACACCACCCATTTTCGAACACATGTGTTATAGTTCTTTAATAGAAAATTTAGCATAAAGTTTTTTACTTTAACCTCCTACCTATTGAAAAATACCAAGAGTCAAATTTAAAATTGAAAGGGTATAAAAGATATTTTAATATGTTTTCTTATGTTAAAATAACACTTAATACGTCTCTTTGTTTAATTTTAAGTGATGTTATAACCAAACAACTTTCATTCATTTTAAGTATGTTTTCAAAATTTTATGCAATAATTAAATATATTTGATATTTTTTAACTAATCATATTTTCTTATTGGTTGAATTTATTTTAGTTGATAATGTTTTTCGAAAATTGGGTAATTTATACCCTATATATTTCTTATTCTATATGTATAAACCTCAAATATCACTTAAAATGATACGAATGACTATATTTTACTAGGGATCATTTATATTGTAATAACGTTCACATATTTTTTTTTGGTTGGATTTATTTTAGTTGATAATGTTTTTATGAAAATTGGGTAAATTAGTTTATTTTTCTTAATTTATGTGTATAAACCTTAAATATTGAAACGAATGATTATATTTCACTAGTGATCGTTTATGTTGTAAGAGTGTTCACATATGCTTGATGTCAGGGGCCAATAAATCAAATGTGTATTGAAACAAAGAAACCAAAAGTATGCATATTCTCTCTTGGGATTTGGACTTGGGGAACACAACTTTCATTTTCATTTCCAGAAGTATGCTTACACTTACTCATTGAATCGTACTTTTTATCTTCTAGTTACCTAGATTGAATTTTGAGTATTATTACTTTTCTATGGCTTATGAAGGTTAAAAATGAAAATAAAAACGAAGATATTTTGTGTATCCTCTAAGTAAATAAAGCGGATAAAGCACATTTTTACCCTTTTGTTATAGTAGTTAGGAAATTACCCCTTTGATATTTTCCAAAATTTTGATTTTGATTTTGATGTTGTCACTATATGTACATACACATATATATTTTTAGATACTTTTCTTAGTATTTTTATTTATAAATTTAATAAAAAAAGTTTTGGAAATAATTACAAAATTTATATTTATCTTTTGATTATTCTAAACATAACTTCAAAAAAGTTATATAACTATTAAAATTTCTATATATATATATATATATATAATATATAAAACTATTATAACCTTTTAGCTTATTACAATAGACTTAATATATGTGTGACATAATTTTACGTTAATTTTCATTTTCAAGGATTATGTTTTGTACTTTTCCGTTCTAATTTATTTGATTTTTTAGACATATTTTTTTCGAAAAGATGATTTTTTATGTTTTAATGAAAAATTAGTTAACTCTTTTTTATAGTAATTTATACTACGTAGATTATTTTTCATTCGTTAAATTATGTTTATGTAGATATAAAATAATATTTTAATTTAAAGATAAATAAAAATAAATGATTTTTTAATTAGAGTGAAAGTCCTAATAATAATGTATAAACGAGCGGAATGGTAGAAGCCCCCTTGGTCCAATGGTGTTGACTAAGGGTTTAGTAATGCTTCTACACCAGGAGGTCTGGGGTTCGAGCCCCAGATAGCGCGATTTATTAATATTTCTGCAGATTAATGGAGATAAGTTTACAGGAGATCTCCAGTGATGCGCAATTAGAGCCGTTCGCCGTGATTCTAGCTATTGAAGAAGAAGATGGTGTCCAAGATCAGCATGGAGGGAGAAGAAAGCGTTCAAGATCAGCAAAGGAGTGTTGTCAATAGTGAATCAAATAGGGTCGGAAGGAATTGTCCATGGTAGATTATCTTTGTAACAATTCTCATAATTTGTAATAATTAATAAATCTAAAGACGATAAAAAAAAAACGAGCGGAATGAATATGATTTATATTAAATTGAATTCCTAAATTACTTCCGAAAGTTAAATTGAAATTATACCTAACAGAAATGGTAAAATTAGTTGAGCTAAGCCAAGAAGAGAGCATGTACATGAATCATGATGTTTAGAAAACGACAAATAATTTGATGATTTCATGTATATATATGATTTTAAGCACATTCGGATCTCCATATTTTGTTTAAAAAGTGATATCTCTCTCTCTTCTATATTATAATGTGAGAGTTGTCAAAAAAGAACAAAAAAATGAAATAAAGAAGAGCAAGATGGAGTTGTGTTGTGGGGTCATTATGACACAACATTCACGTACAAAGAAAAAAAAATAGAGTAAAGGTAAAAAAGATGATATTCTATAAATTTCTTTTTGAATTTTTTGTTGTTGTTTATTAATGCTTTGCAAAATTTAATCTTCACTTCTAAGTTGGAATCTAATGTCTCTCATATCGACCAAAATATATGTTTTTTTTTGTAGAAATATTTCTGAAATCCGTCGACAAAATCGGTCTTACTCGATCGTTTAATTGCTAGCTATCCTAAAATTTTAACATATCACTTTAAAAACTTTTATTTGGTACAAATTTTGATTGATGCTTTGCAAAATTTAATCTTCACTTCTAAGTTGGAATCTAATGTCTCTCATATCAACCACAATTTCAGCTTCAAATGCCTTTGGACCAATGTATGGTTTTCTTGTACATATATTTCCGAAACCCATCGATAATCGGTTTTACTCGATCGTTAAAACGCTAACTATCCTAAAATTTAAATATATCACTTAAAAGACTTTTATTTAGCGTAACTTTTGGTTGCCAAATTAAAGAAAACATGAAGTTTGGTCAATTGTTTCTATATTTTCATGGAAAAACCATATCACGATTTTCTCGATGAAATATTATCTTAAAAATTTGAACGAAACTACTTAGAAAACTTCGAACATTTTACATACGCTAGAAACCAAAAAAGAAAAAATCAAACATAGCTAGTGTTTTTATCAATAGTAATCTGGCATGAAATCACAACATTTGAAATAAATTCAGCATTTGTAAGTCTTATTTCTCTACCAGTCAACATTCTTTGACTTTCAACTTTTTTCTTCTTTTGGTATTCTTCTCTTCTTTGTTTTCCTATATCTACTAAACGCCAACTAAGTTTTTTCTTTCTTTCTCTATTCACAAAATTTATTTGACTAATAAAAAATAATCTTTACATATCTGAATTATGTAATCTAGTGGTTTGTCTTACTATGGTTTTTATTCACCGTCCGAATAATAACTTTTTTTCCTTAAAACAAAGATTAGAGAAAGTTGAAAAACTAAAAGATTGAGACAAATATTGGATTAAGGACATGTATCTTCTTATGTGGTGGTGGTGGGAGCGACATGTTTTGAGTGGTATAATCGTAAATCACACGCCGTGTTTTAGATTCTGTTCTTTTCTTTCTCTCTCTGATAAGTGTGAGACTTCTGTTTTGTCTTTCGAGCCATTCCCATGTGCCTTGTCTCCGACAACTCTCTCTTCTCTCTCTTCTTCTGGTTCACATGAAAGAACTTCAATAACATTTCACTACTTTAAGGTTTCTTCTCAGCTCAGAAACAAAAAAAAAAGTCAGGTGGGTACTTCTAAAATTGTATTTTTTTAATCACTTAGAACAGTTCTGTTTGATCTTTGATTCATAAAGTTTATAACTTTTGTTGGTCTTTATGACTATGATCATGTTAGGTCTTAAATTCTCTCTTTCTCTTGATCCTGTTGGAAGGTTAATTATACCTAAAAAGGTATGAATTTGTTTCTATGATCTCTGTTTTTTTATTATTAGTAGATTTGATTTGTTTTATGAGTTATTATGCAATTAATTGCATAAGAATTGAGTTATGTGTAGTTGAATTGGGTTGATCTGAGTTACAAATATATGTTAGAGCTTCTCTAGGGATGGTTTGAGATGAGTTAAGTTTTTTTATACTGTGCAGATCAGTTTAAGGTGTGACTAAGAAATGTACAAGCAGCCTAGACAAGAGATTGATCAGGCTTACTCTTTTGAGACTAACTCTGCTGGGAAGCTTAGGTACTTACCGGTTAACAACTCTCGTAAAAGGTTTTGTACTCTGGAGCCATCTCCTGAATCTCCTGGTTATAATGCTCTGTCTACTGCTACATATGAGGATACATGTGGATCTTGTGTGACGGATGATTTGAATGACTTCAAACACAAGATTAAGGAGATAGAGACGGTCATGATGGGTCCGGACTCTTCGGACTTGGTCGTTGATTGTACGGATTCCTTTGATTCCTCGGCGTGTCAGGAGATTAACAGTTGGAGATCAACTCTTGAGGCTATCTCGAGGCGGGATTTAAGAGCTGATCTTGTTTCTTGTGCGAAAGCTATGTCTGAAAACGATCTTATGATGGCTCATTCGATGATGGAGAAGCTGCGCCAGATGGTCTCGGTTTCTGGTGAGCCTATACAAAGGTTGGGAGCTTATTTACTAGAAGGTCTAGTGGCGCAGTTAGCTTCATCGGGTAGTTCCATTTACAAATCACTTAACAGGTGCCCTGAACCGGCTAGCACCAAGCTTCTCTCTTACATGCATATTCTCTATGAGGTTTGCCCTTATTTCAAGTTTGGATACATGTCAGCAAATGGTGCCATTGCTGAAGCCATGAAGGAAGAAAACCGAGTTCACATTATCGATTTTCAAATCGGTCAAGGGAGTCAATGGGTCACTCTTATCCAAGCATTTGCAGCTAGGCCCGGAGGGCCTCCGCGGATTCGGATAACAGGTATTGATGATATGACTTCAGCGTATGCTCGCGGAGGTGGCCTAAGTATTGTCGGAAACAGACTTGCCAAGCTAGCTAAGCAGTTTAATGTTCCATTTGAGTTCAACCCGGTATCAGTGTCAGCGTCCGAGGTTAAACCTAAAAATCTCGGAGTCCGACCAGGGGAAGCTCTAGCCGTCAACTTTGCCTTTGTTCTTCATCATATGCCTGACGAAAGCGTGAGCACGGAGAATCACCGGTACAGTTTTAATTCTTTTTATAAACAAATTTGTAACATAGGATGATTCCTTTTGTTTTGTCCCTTGACTGAGTTGAGTATATTTTCCAGGGACCGGTTACTGAGAATGGTGAAGAGCTTATCACCCAAGGTTGTGACTCTTGTGGAGCAAGAATCAAACACAAACACGGCCGCCTTCTTTCCAAGGTTCATGGAAACAATGAATTACTACGCCGCGATGTTCGAGTCGATTGATGTAACTCTCCCAAGAGATCACAAACAGAGGATTAATGTGGAACAACATTGTCTAGCAAGAGATGTCGTGAACATCATCGCATGTGAAGGAGCTGATCGGGTGGAGCGGCACGAGCTCTTAGGGAAATGGAGGTCACGGTTCGAGATGGCGGGTTTCACTCCTTACCCGTTGAGTCCTCTTGTGAATTCAACCATAAAAAGTCTGCTAAGGACATACTCGAACAAGTACAGGCTAGAAGAAAGAGATGGAGCATTGTATCTTGGTTGGATGCATAGAGATTTGGTAGCCTCGTGTGCTTGGAAATGAGACAAAGAGACATTGTTATCTCTAGGTGTGATCGCAGTTAATGTGTTTCTCTACTTGTATGCAAATTTTAGTGGCTCATTTGAATCTTCAAAACATTAGAAGAAGTCTTATGTCTACTGCTAGAGACCAAGAGACATATGCACAAATTGTCCAAAATCAAAGTTCTCTCTCGGATCAAAACATAAGTACATAGTTCACACACACAAATGGATCTTTATTATAATTTATATGTAATCTGTGAATTAAATCGATTCAATGAATACAACAAAATAATGTCTTTTCATAGTTATGTGAGTTGTGACATCTCAACAGCTCAACGTATTCATCATTATTATTGTCGAGGACACGTGTGAATGTCTCTTTCGCAAATAAATAGTGAATGTGTGATGTGTCTGATTTTAATTAAATGAACCTCAACAGTCAACACATTACTTTTTTTTATAAATCATCAGTCATAATCTTCGACTTAGTATTAACTAAAGGCAGTGAAACCAAAAACACTTAGCGACTCAAGAAAAGCATGTGTGTCCCTAGCTTAGATCCATTGTTTGTATGCATTAGAGAGAGTTAAGTCTGATCGAGATCAATAGACAATCACCGTTGGTCGAGTCGAGAGTCGTAATCAGATATCCGGTAAGTAATTTTGTTATTAATTTTTATTCTAAATTCTGTTTGTTTTTCTTAAGTATAACCATAACTTCTCCAAAAATAATTCTCCGCACAAGACTATTACGGTGACATAATCAGCAAGATGCAGAGCTTGCGAATTCGTCTTAATTTAGTTTATTCGAGACATGAAACCAAGTAAAACTTCAGCAAAACTTTATGGATAAAGGGCAAATTTCAACCTGAACAATTTGTAAAATGTATTTTTATACCTCAACTTTGATAACGTATGAATTTCAACATTAACTAAATATTCTTTTCCAAATGAATTATCAAATTTGTGCCAAAATCAAATTTGTACATATGGCCGGCGACTCAGCAAAATTTGTACATGTGACATATGACTCAGCAAAATCTGCCTACATGACAGCTGACACATCGTAATTGACCAACATAATTCTGGTCAACATTGATTTTGGCACAAATTTGATAGTTTATTATATTTATTCAAAAAATATTTAGTTTATGTTGAAATTTACACGTTATCAAGTTTAGAGATAATTAAAAATACACTTTTGAAATTGTTCGGGTTGAAATTTGTCCTTTACCTAAACCTTGTGAGTATCGAAAACATGTGAAGTAGCACATGTATAAGGTATTCTTTATTTTAATTTCTGTGAAAGGATAACTCCAAGTCTCCCCAAAAGTAAGAGCACAAAATTATGACTCCAAGTCTCCAAAAAGTAAGAGCACCAAATGATAATTAGGAAAATTATAATTACATATCCAACTACATAGAGATACCATTTAAAAAAAAATAAAAAAAAATTTATATATAGAGATAGAAGTTGACCTAAGTTCTATTAAAGAATATAACAACAACTGTAAATAATATGTTTGGAGAGATAATTTTTCTTTTTTTTTAATACTAAACTAAGACATTCATGTATACAAACAACAAGATTTTCGATTTTTATTGTTTTTTTGTATAAAACTAAATAATTTTGAATAATGTAGTTTTCTTTAACAGAAAAAAATACATAGCTTGTTTGTGATTTCGTTCTGTCTTCTATCACCTATGCAAATCCCATAAATGTACTCCTAAGTCATATGAGTGATATATGCATGTAACGTAACAATGCTTAGGTAATTTCAAGATGAGTTAAAGTTAAATAAACTATCACTGATTACTCGAGTTTTTTTTAACCCGATAACTTAATCGAAGTAAAGTATATGCAGGATCGATCACAGGGAGCAAGGTTACACTAGAGACTTTCGAGACTCGTTCTTAGCTAAAGCGGAAAGGGTTTTTGTTTGGTTTTTGAATTTGTAAATAAAAATGCAAAAGTAAAGTGGGATTAAACTTATAAATTAAAGACATTGGGCAGCAGGGTATTTTCAGTGAATCAATGAATAACTAATAGAAGCAATAAGAAATTCAAACATGTAGAACCGTTCTTAAACATGAACACAAGTTTAGACTAATTCTCTCTCAAGACATTAATCACTAAATTTGACTATTCAATTACTAAACTCACATTTGTAATTTCCTAGCCAAATTCGCATTATCAATCAAGTTCATTATGTTCACAAGGCATTCTAACATCAACTCTCGCAGGTTAGAAATACAAGCTCGATTTACATTCATTCAGGCATTTTATCGAACATCTCTGAAACAAATAAAAGCCTAAGCTCGAAAACAGAGTGATCAATCCTATTCTAGCATTGAGAACATGTAAATTGAAGAACCTAAAGATTAAGAATCCCCTAAGACATCTAATCTATCAAATCATTGAATTCTCCTACTTGGAACCCTAAAACCCAATTAGAAGACTACTCAGACATAGCAATTGAAACAAAGCAAATAGATTTGAAAAAAAACATGATGAAATTGCAAATATAATAAGAAAGGGTTTAGAAATATTTTCCAAGTGTCAAGAGGATGGATTATTCTCCCAAAATTGTTTAGAAAGCAAAGGACAATGTTTAGAACTGAAAAATATCAAGGATCGAGAGTAAAAAGTCGAGCTTAGGGTATAAAAACAGTAGGAGACGAGTTGGATCGGTTCTGGAATGTTTCGGGTCAAATTTAGGCCTAAAACTACGTCTGGAAACTGGACCGATCGATCTAAGTGGTGGACCGATTGATCTTCTTCGTTCTGGAATGTTTTTCTCGTCCGGAGGAAGATGGACCGATCGGTCTAAAAGTGGACCGATCGGTCTGACCCTCTCTGCTTCCGATTTCTGCATCTGCTTCAGTTACTCGCCAGAATGACATGTCTTCATTAAATTGGGCCTAACTCTTGAATGCACCGTTAGATTTCCTTGAAATCACTTGCAGATGAAACATAACATCTGTCTCCATCTTGTGTCAAAATATGAGAAAGATCTAACGGTGGAAAGTTGTCCATCTGATCCCAAACATCTGACACTTTTACATGAATCTGCATCTCCAAATGTGTGTTTGCATCCCAAAACGGCTCATTTTATTCCAAAGCAACCTAAAACCTGTAAAGACTCAATAATGGACTAAAAGACTCTAAAAACACACTTTGACTCAATAAAAATTATAAAATAAAAGAGAAAAGAAATACTTCAAACCGATAAAAAACACGATATATCAACTCCCCCCGACTTAGATTCTTGCTTATCCTCGAGCAAAACAAAAATCTTAACCAAGAGAAGAGTTTTGAAAACATGAGAACTCACATATTATTTGGGGATCATGCTCTTAATCAATTGCCTGCAAACCACTATCACAAAGTTTATATCAAACCGTACAATAATGTACTTCACCATGACATCATGAGATCCCTAAATCACAAAGAACTTCAGAATCAAATAACTTAACCTTTTAACATTCATTAACAGTTGCATGCACTCTCACAAAGGGGATATCGAACACGTTATGGTCTAGGTGTAAAGGCAGTTTAGGTGGCTCAAGTGTTTAAGGTTCAGCAATAATATGAACGGATGCAAATCATTATGCAAAATCACAGTGAGACACAGACCAATGAAGAGGTACATAACTTCCCTCTAACTCGGATTACCCTAACCACATCGAATCCCAAGCAAAATTGGATCACCTTAACCAATTCAAACCCCAAGCAAAATCAAGTATAGTAGATGCTTTGACAATAAATCCAAAAACAATGACTTTTCCGGTTCCATTCTTTCTCCTTTCCCGTTCTGTTTTTTTTTTCTCTTTTTTTCGGTTGTTGTTTTTTTTTTACGAGAGAGTGGAACCGGTTCTCGTCTCACAAACTGCAT
The DNA here is from genome assembly GCA_036452645.1 of Capsella bursa-pastoris. Classification (NCBI taxonomy): domain Eukaryota; kingdom Viridiplantae; phylum Streptophyta; class Magnoliopsida; order Brassicales; family Brassicaceae; genus Capsella; species Capsella bursa-pastoris. The sequence continues at coordinate 9,763,007 of CP144198.1, read as the reverse complement.
CAACAAAACTCAATCATGATCGCTCAGCACATGCTCATAAATATAACAATATAACCATAAGAAGTCAATGTCAATCATCACAAACAACTACAATTACAATCCTAAGTAAAGGAAAGCTATGTCGGTCTGTATACTCCGTAGTTTTTGCACATGAATGCACATGATGACAATCACTTAAGAATGCATGTATTCTGAAGCATGGATAGGGTTAAAGGTGTGGTACTAGACTAAAGATGAGTCTAACCATTCAGAGTTTACAAAGAGTGGTAAAACAACGCGGATTAAACTCTGAATGTATTATCCATTACATGATTACCAACCCCCTAAGTGAGATATAACAAGTCAAGATTAAGTTCAAATAAGCAAGGTTAAGCTCAAATCATCCAAATTTCGAAGTGAGGGATTATACGAGTGATCTAGTCATTAATTTTCCTGAAGTTCCAAGTTATCCTTAAACAATGCTAAATGGTCCCAAGGCAACGAAATCAAAAACGGTGCAATTCCCTAAGAAAAGCTCATAGTTCTCATACAGCATTTTGACTCAATAAAACAGACACGATTTGACTCGATAAAACAAACTGACAGACTCAAGAAAACGTCAAAATGAAACATAAAAAAAAAAACAAACAGCATCAGTAGACCAATGACACCTCCCCCAGACTTACTTCACACCGTCTCGGTGAGAGAATAAATCCAAAAGAAGCGTCGGACTGACTCAAAGAGAAGCAAAATAAAGAAAAGGAAAAAAATGGTATATAACAAGGAAAATAGAGAGTTTTACGCTGCTCAGTGGTGATGTGGTCGACTCTCACTAGGCTGTGCGCCTGGCCCGGCTCCCTCCTGCTTCTGTTGTGACGGACGTCTGCAGGACGTGGAGCTGTATCACTCGGGCCAGCTCCACGTCTGCAGGACGTGGAGCTGTATCCCCGGCAGCGGCGCCAACTTAATTACTCGAGTTTTTTTTAACCCGATAACTTAACTGAAGTAAAGTATATGCAGGATCGATCACAGGGAGCAAGGTTACACTAGAGACTTGCGAGACTCGTTCTTAGCTAAAGCGGAAAGGGTTTTCGTTTGGTTTTTGAATTTGTAAATAAAAATGCAAAAGTAAAGTGAGATTAAACTTATAAATTAAAGACATTGGACAGCAGGGTAATTTCAGAGAATCAATGAATAACAAATAGAAGCAATAAGGAATTCAAACATGTAGAACCGTTCTTAAACATGAACACAAGTTTAGACTAACTCTCTCTCAAGACATTAATCACTAAATTTGACTATTCAATTATTAAATTCTCATTTGTAATTTCCTAGCCAAATTCGCATTATCAATCAAGTTCATTATGTTCACAAGGCATTCTAACATAAACTCTCGCAGGTTAGAAATACAAGCTCGATTTACATTCATTTAGGCATTTTATCGAACATTTCTGAAACAAATAAAAGCCTAAGTTCGAAAACAGGGTGATCAATCCTATTCTAGCATTGAGAACATGTAAATTGAAGAACCTAAAGATTAAGAATCCCCTAAGACATCTAATCTATAAAATCATTGAATTCTCCTACTTGGAACCCTAAAACCCAATTAGAAGACTACTCAGACATAGCAATTGAAACAAAAGCAAATAGATTGGAAAGAAAACATGATGAAATTGCAAATATAATAAGAAAGGGTTTAGAAATCTTCTCCAAGTGTCAAGAGGATGGATTCGTCTCCCAAAATTGTTTAGAAAGCAAAGAACATTGTTTAGAACTGAAAAATATCAAGGATCGAGAGTAAAAAGTCGAGCATAGGGTATAAAAACAGTAGGAGACGAGTGGGATCGGTTCTGGAATGTTTCAGATCAAATTTGGGCCTAAAACTACGTCTGGGAAGTGGACCGATCGATCTAAGTGGTGGACCGATCGATCTTCTTCGTTCTGGAATGTTTTTCTCGTCCAGAGGAAGATGGACCGATCGGTCTAAAGGTGGACCGATCGGTCTAACCCTCGCTGCTTCCAATCTCTGCATCCGCTTCAGTTACTCGCCAGAATGACCTGTCTTCATTAAATTGTGTCTAACTCTTGAATGCATTGTTAGATTTCCTTGAAATCACTTGAAGATAAAAGATAACATATGTATCCATCTTGTGTCAAAATATGAGAAAGATCTAACGGTGGAAAGTTGTCCATCTGATCCCAAACATATGAGACTTCTACATGAATCTACACCTCCAAATGTGTGTTTGCATTACAAAACGGCTCATTTTATTCCAAAGCAACATAAAACCTGTAAAGACTCTATAATGAACTAAAAGAATCTAAAAACACACTTTGACTCAATAAAAATTATAAAATGAAAGAGAAAATAAATACTTAAAACCGATAAAAACACGATATATCAATCACATCTCTTTTCCACCATTAATTTATGGTAAAGTTGATTGGAGTACATATATCTTCGTTGACTCAATGATCATCCAGTGCTAATCCTAATTTAATTATCTATTTCATCATCATAAAACTGAATTTTAATTTCAAGCGTTTTATCTTAATTATCTTAAATTTTCATACCAAAAACACTACATGAACATGCGAGTTATTAATTTTTAAGAAACCAAATTTTTCTATTTTGTTAAGAATAAAAAAAGTTTCAACTTTTTTAAGTGTACCCAACCCCAAAATACTATACGATCCTGAACATTATTTTTTGTCCACTAATATTATTTTGGAGTTAGCCTCATCACGACTGGAACAAGTCTTCTTTTCTATAAATGAAAATTTTCTAAAGCTTCCCAATAATATCGGTGAAACCAAAAAGTGAACGGTGGAGAAGAAATTGAACGTTCAAATCTCTTTCCTCCTAGATTACTATATAATGGTAGCAAAAACTAAGAATCAAAACATAAAAATAAATAAATAAAATTCCAAATAATAAATAGTCAAAACTAGTGTATTACAAAAAAAAAACAAAAAAAAAAAATTAACGTAATCACTAGTGGCTTTACTTAGTCCCAAAAATATGGGTCGTGTAAATTTTGGAGTATCCGCATTCTTTGTTTTTTGTTTGTTAGGTTTATCAGCTAATGCAAAGGTATTCAACATTGGCTCTCCACCAGGTTCTGATATCACTAAGGTAAGTCCTGATAAAAACCATACTTTGTTTAAAGATTTATAAAACAATTTTCTTGTTCTCCAAGCAATTCAAAAAATCTTTTGTGTAGGCATTGTTGAAAACATTCAATGAGGCATGCCAATTCCCAACCAAGAGCACTGTTCTGATCCCAAAAGGTGAATACAAACTTGGTGAAATCGAGATGTTAGGTCCATGCAAAGCTCCGATAAGGATTGCTCTTCAAGGTACCCTGAAAGCTGACGGCAACGCGGTCCATAACCAGAAATGGGTCGCTTTCCGCAACATTAATGGGTTTAAGTTGAACGGTGGTGGTGTCTTCGACGGTGAAGGTAATGCAGCTTGGAGGGTCAATAACTGCCACAAGACTGAACAGTGCAAGAAACTCCCCATCGTATGAAACCCTCTCACCTTATTCCGCGATTATTATTAATATTTTAAGAGGTTTTGGGTCTAGGTCGATACATCCTCTCAGACCAGAAACCAGAATTTTCGTTTTATGATGTTTTGGTGCATTGTTTGAACAGAGTATCCGTTTTGATTATATCACCGACGGGAAAGTTAGAGGAATAACATCCTTAGATGCAAAGAACTTCCACATTAACGTGATTGGTGCAAAGAACTTGACATTCGAAGAGGTCAGGATCATAGCTCCTGCAGAGAGTCCCAACACTGACGGTATCCACGTTGGAAGAAGTGATGGAATCAAGATCCTCAATTCAGTCATTACTACAGGAGATGACTGTGTCTCAGTTGGAGACGGCATGAAGAACCTTCTTGTCGAAAAAGTTACTTGCGGTCCAGGACATGGAATCAGTGTCGGAAGTCTCGGAAGATACGGACACGAGCAAGATGTCAAGGGCATCAAGATCATTAACTGTACCCTCCAAGAAACTGACAATGGTATAAGGATCAAGACATGGCCTTCTGCAGCTTGCAGCACAAGCGCCTCCGATATCCATTTCGAGAACATCGTCCTCAAGAACGTTACCAACCCTATCCTCATTGACCAAGAGTACTGCCCATGGAACCACTGCAACAAGGCGGTACGTATACATATTTAAGTGTGAGACAAAACAAATGATTACAAGACACTAAGTGTTTTGTTTTGTTTGTAGAAACCATCAACGATCAAGCTTTCCAACATAAGTTTCAAGAACATTAGAGGAACATCAGGCAACAAAGACGCAGTGAAGCTTTTGTGCAGCAAAGGATTTCCTTGTCAGAACGTTGAACTCGGTAACATTGATATCAAATACACCGGAGCTGACGGTCCAGCCACATTCCAATGCGCAAATGTATCTCCCAAGATAACGGGAACTCAGGTTCCAAAAGCTTGTAGCAGCCCAGTGACAAAGCCACCACAGTAGAGAAAGTGTATATAAATATATACTCATACACAATATAAATGTACACCCTAGTGTATGCTGTATGCTTTCATCAGCTGAAATCTTTGTTATATAATCTATTGTTCTTTTTCTCTCTTGGGTATATCAATATTGAAGAAAAAAAAAATCTAATTAAATAATTTATGACTATTTCCATACAATATATTTGAAAGACTATATTATTAAGTGATTATTCATGTAAACTATATACTTACTATTTTAATACATGTTTCATTTTTCACTTGTATTAGTTTTTCTACTTCCAAACAAGTTAACTCTACGTAGTACCCGGAGTAGCCTATTTGCATATTTTCTCTGTGAAGTAAAGCTTACAGAGCCAATACAAGCCGTTGTGACTTGGCCAAAAGTGTTTTTGTTTCGACTCGCTGATCTTTTCCCAAGGCAAGTTGGCTTCTTTGGGTTGCTATGGGACTGAAGGGTCTTCTTTAAAGAAACTAGTTGTTCTTCAAGGTTATGGATTCTGAAGCTTGTTGACTCGTACTCATCTAATGTTGCATCTTTTTGCATCAAGAAGCATAAGGGTCTGCTTCTTGGCCCGGTTTCATCATCAGTGCATGGGCTGTGTTGGGAGGTTAAGGGTCTTGAGCTTGGAACAACACTACCAGAGAAGTCTGCGGAGTTTGTGAATCTGCATGAGTCAGAGCAGTCTTTGAAAGCTTGGTGTGTGTTGAGCTGTTGAACAAATAGTGCTTGCACAACCAAACGTAATGGCATTGTCTCGTTTTGAACAAGTTCGAGGGATGTTTCTTCTGAAAGTTTTTGGCAATTTAGGTAACTACAGATTGATCCTTTCTCTTCTTGAGATATGGCCTTATGCACCTAAAGAAGAGCCACAGCACATAAGTATACAATCTTGGTTAAATTGTACATAGTGGAAGAAGGAGAAAAGTGAAGTCATACCTGTAGAAATGCGTTCACTGCAAGGTAGAGCTGGTCATGACTCTCTCTGAATGACATTGGGACTGTCTCAATGAGCTCAATGAACCTTTTAATTTCTATATCTTGATTATAAGGTAAACGAGAGAGATAAATATCCCACAATATCCCAACTCTCACGTTACTTGAGGAGGAAGTCAGATGATGTTCTGATTTTGTTGATACATATACTGAAAATAGGGTTTCCATTGTAAGCAACTCCTGACTGAAAGCAACGTTCCCGTTCCCGGCTTTCGGGTAAATAAAGTTTTCGGTATGGGCAGTATGAAGAAGAGATACAATCTGATCTTGCAGCTTCAATATAGTTTCATGCTTCAAATTGTGTGCGAGACACGCTAAATAAAACCCAACAGGAACAAACCTATATGCCTTGTCTCTTGTAAGAAGCAGATCTAGAGCTCTTTGAAGCATAACAGTATTAGCTTGATCTTCATGTATAAAACATTTGTTGGCGTAAAAGACAATCAATGGACTTACATATCTTTCTTTCATTCCTTGTCTTCTAAGCGACCCAATAACCTGTCTGAAAAACTCAAATGGAAGATCAGTAAGGTCTTTGATCCAAGTATCTTGGTTTATGAGTATCTCTACGGTTGTATATTCCCATGGTTGATTAACCAAACCTTCAAGCATGACCACAGGCTTCTCTCTTCGTCTTTCGGGATCAAGAATCTCCATACACGACGTGAAAGCAAGAGACTCTATGCACCGGCTTACGATTAGTAAGTCTTCAGACCAAGGCAGTAGATCTTGACATTTCTTCAGAACAACTAATGTATCATCCCAGTTCTGTAAGACAACTTGGTTCAGGTATAGGTCAAATCTTTCGCAGAGGTTACCCGTTGAATGTTGTTCTGTCATTTCAAGAAACTGAGCTGCACATCTAAGTCCAGCTATGTTGAAAGGATGTATTAAAGTTGGGCAGCCATAGATGAAAAGCATAATCTTCTCAAAGGTCTCTGCTCCACCAGGAAAATCATGTGGTATCTCTATCTCCGATAGCTGATCCTCTCTTTGCTTGAAATATCCGCTCTTTGTACACAAGAGAGTCTACAAACACATAGAAAAAAACTTTAGGCATTAGAATACTAAAACCAAAAAAAAAAAAATTGAGCAATTTTCTTAAATACAACTAAAATGGGCATTATGAGTATTATTTTCCAAAAATACCACTAATTAAAATACATTTTTTCTTAAAAAACCACAAAACTGAAACAAATGTTTTAACACTCAAAACTAATATCGTAAATCCTAAACATATACCCTACCCCAAAAAACTATATCCAAAATATACGTAGTCAAAAAAAAAAATTATACCTTTAAAAATCGATATTTTATTTTTACGGTATTTTTGGGAAAAAAACTTTAAAATGTGGTATCCAAAAGAATTTTTCAAAAAGAATATCCATTCAGAGGTTTATAATTTGATTTAACATTATTACCTTGTGAAGGTTAAAACTCTTGTTGCAAACTCGAACATGAACAGAAGCAGGTAGACCGGTCTCTTTACTCCTGCGACCAACACAGAAAGATACATTACATAACATAAGTCTACAACATGAATAATTCAGACTTAGCTTTGATATTAGAACATTAAAGAATGATAATGTTGAGTACATACCAAGAAAGAACTTTGATTTTCAAAAGGGTACTTATATTTGGTGACGAAATCGGACTAGAGCCAACTGACGAACCATCCTTGAAGCTACAAGTTTCCATTGTTGAGTAGAAAGAAGTATGAATCAAAACCAATATGGTAATGATGAAATAAGAGACATTAAGTCGTCCATTTATTCACTCTTCTCATTCAAAATTTCTAAAGAAGAAAACTAAACTTGCGTGTTTCGGGGAATGAAGAGGAAGATAAGGGTTCTAGGATCCACAAAACAAGAGGAAGCTACGGAAGATTTGAGAAAAACAAAGTCTCTTTTTTGGTTATCGTTTCTATCAAAACATTAAAACTATATATGCCTAGTTGCATGCGGGCACATACACATATATGCGTTTTGTAGATGTGGTCAAAGTCAGATGCACACGAGTGTTGTGATCACAAAGTTCAAGGTTAGAAGTTGAAGACGACGTTCCTCGAGTGTTGAGAAGGGTTGAAAAATCTTTTGTATTATAGCATTTTTTTTGCTTTGCTTTTTTCAACAACGTTTTTGGCTTTTTACTCCAACGTTTTTGGTTAGTTAATTGATAAAAGAGACGAAATTTAGTTATTTGGTGAGGATTATTAAAGATTTTTTTAGTCTTCGAGATATATAATATATTAGCAGTTGATCGGCAGCAGGAGGTTTATAATATATTTTTGCAAAATATCCATTTTTGTCATTTTTATTTTGCTTAATATTAGTTTTCAAATGAACACATTACCCCTATTTGAAAATTAATTAAGTCAATAAAATGAAAAATTAAATTATTCTTGCCAAAAAAATTTCCCACAAAATTTTTTTCCCGCCAAAATTGTTCCGACACATTTTTTTCCTGCCAATTCTTTTTTTCACGAAGGCACTGTTCTCGGATGGGCTGTCAAACCATTTAATTATAATGAAATGAAATAGGCTCAATAAATACTACTACTTACAATGGGTATGATGTAAAAAATATTCTACAGTTGCAAGCAATGCAATGATTGTTGTAAAAATGTTCTTACTGATGTGGTAAATTAGGTGTTAATAAATTACAACACCGTAAATTTTGATTAATTAGAGTATTCTTTGTCATGTGTTAAGTTTTTAGTGACTATTAAGATTTATGATATATTTTTATTTTATTTAAACTCAATTATTTCATAATGAAATATTATATATATAAATAAATAAGTTATATGATAATTGAATTTTTTTGAGAAATATCCCTTTTAATGTACCTCTTTTTAAAAAGGGTGATTTACATAAAGAATAACTTTGAAGTTATGATATTTGCTAGTAGTCACTTTACAAGAGAGCCAAGGTTTTTCTACTGTTATGTCAAATAAAGGACCATATTGCCCTAATAAAGTACCAAGGAAAGCCAACTGACATTAAATGATTTAGGGCTTGACTGGTTCTCCCGCTCTCAGCCGCCTAGCGGTTGCTAGCGGGCGGATGCGGTTGTTAGCGGTTGATACCAATCATAGAAAACGTTTAACATCGCTTCAAATAGCTCGAAATCGCTGAATTTCAAAAGCTCCCTCCAGCAAGGCGATTGCGATTAATTTAAAAAGGAAAGAATCTAAAAAAGAAAATCTGTAAATTATATTTTATCAAATTATATATATATATTCACATTAATTATCAAAAATAGTCACTCTCTTTATATAATTTTCCAATATTATTAATTATTTGTTTTTCACTATAAAATTTATTTGTTTCACGTTTGAATAATTATTTCATATGTATATTAAGTAATTATTTATGGTTTTAATTATTAAGCATGTTTAAGAAAATTATACTTTTTCATAACTTAAAAATATATTTTTTAAATAATTATATAATAATTCATTATGGCTTATAATTATTAATCATTTTCTTTTTTTGTTATGTTTTTATTTAATCATAATAATATAGTTTTCGGAGCATTTATATGTTTTAATAATCATATTTACATTTATTTTGCAATTATTTATTTAACCGCTATTGCACCCGCTGATCAACCAGTCATAAAACTCCCGCAAACGCAGCCATTTTCAAATGCAAAACCAGTCGTTCAAACCGCTTAATAACGCTTGAAACCGCAACCGTCCGCTTCCACAAACTCCCGCAACCACAACCGCTGCGTTTAAACCAGTCAGACCTTTAGTTATGAGTTTTTTTTAGGTTTTGAGTTTTTAGTTTATTGGTTTTTGTTGATAAAAATATATTTAGAGGTTACTAAAAATCGTTAAAACTATTTTATTTTTACAAAATAGATTATAACTTTTTTTTGCTTCACTTTAAGATCCATATTACTATAGTTATTTTTATATATGTACGTATATTAATTACTGTCCATATTTTATTGTGCATTCTACATTGGTTCAAGATATAAAGGTTGAATGGACGACCGAATGTGGACAACCAAGTGTAGCTCAAAAACCGATAAGGAAGCTGGAAAAGTGTATGTTTGGGAAAGCAGATATCCATTACATATAGTACACTACAAATGGATAATATATAATATAATTCACCCAAAAATATAGCAAAATACAGGGAAAACGGCATATTCCCCCACAAACTTGGTTGCTTTATCGTATTCATACACAAAATTTTGAGTCGTGCTTATAACTACATGAACTTAACTAAAATTTGAATTTCCAACACAAACAATTCAAAACCGGCCAAAACCATCAAATCGATAAACGACGTTACTACTCCGTTAATAAATGCAGACTAGGATGTTGTATTTACTGTTTAAGATGCCACGTAATATCTCTGAACGACGTCGTTTTAGTCATTTATAAAAAACAAAAAATAAAGAATCAAAATATTGATACTCTTCGATTTGAACCTAGGACTTTTGATAAATATAAATTACGTGTAGCCAACTGAGCCAACGAAACTTCATTGTTGACATTGCATTCAAGTTACATATATATCGCACTAAATGTAAAGTAATAAATCCCTTGTTTGTAGATTTCAAAAGTTTTAGAGATTTTAAAATTCTCAAAAAAATTTGTAGATTCCAATAAATGTTTACTAAGATTTCTAGAGTTTAGTAGATTCTTAATATGATAAATTTTACAAATCCTTATGATAAGTGCAATATTTTGAAAATTATTGTTAATGACCATAAAAGTAGGAAATCGTATCTATATTATTAAAACAGAAGAACAAGCTGTGTCCAAACAGACCCAATTTTTTTAAAAAATGTCATGAAATTAAAACCTGTTGCCAAACAGAATAAAATACAGCAATTTTTTTATTTAAAAAATAAATAATAAAAAAACAGAAACTATCTATATTTATGGATCATACGAATTTTGTTGCCAAAAAAAGTGGACAATTAAATTCGAAAATCTCCATATATAACATATTTAAAATTTTGAGATATTTTAAAACAATAATTTAATACTTAAAATCTAATTTATAGTATTTTTTATTTGGTTTAATGATTTTATTCAAGTTATTATGTTATTTGTATTTTGTATAACTCTTATGATATGATATATTTTATTTTGCGTTACAAAAATCATCATATATATATATTTTTTATAAATTGATATTTTAGGAAAAATAAAAAGAAAAATAAATATGTTATATATTTACAATAGTATAAAATATGGAGAAATATTCACCAAAATTGATATTATCTTAAAAAAATTTAAAAATGATAAAGTCTCAAATAAATAATTAAAATGTTTAAATAAAAAATTCTTTAAAAAACAGTAATAATTTTTTTCAAAAAACAATTGAATAGATATTTTGTATCACATACAATCTCTTATTTTCAAATTAAAAATCTTCATATTGAAATTTGTTTTCGAAAATATAGCAAAAAAGATATTATTATATTTCCTTCAAATAAAATAATAAGATCTAAAACTATTTCTCATAACCATCCGGTAATACAAAAAAAAATTATAGAACTATTTCTCATCAAAAACAAGACGATATAACAAATTTGGAAACTTAAAATTCAATTTCAACTTTCAAATATCAAATGACGGGTATGATACATGAGTATGAAATTTAAATAGCAAAAGTAAGTTTCAAATTACTTAATAATTTCAAATATCATGACAAGAAATAATGGATACAGAAAGAGAACGAGTAATTTAATTAGTTAATTACAAGCTATATAATGTTGTTTTAAAAAAAATGTAAATGATTTCATTTATATAAAAAAAGTTACAATCATATCTTAGAGGGAAAATACAGGTACAAAAAGGGAACAGGTAATTCTAAAAATAAATTATCTAAACTATTTCTCTTAAAAAAAAGGACGAGATAAAAAATTTGGAAACTTAAATTCAAATTCAAATTTCAAATATCAAATGACGGGACAAGAAATAACGGATACGGAAAGGGAACGGGTAATTTAGAAAATAAAAATTATTATCTTAACGAATTCTAATAATATACAAAAGGGAATTATGGGTAACAGCAAGTTGAAAACATACTATTTATTCATGTGGGTGCACCAAAATATATCAATTTGTTGTAGGCATGCATCGTGAACGGGTTTGACTCTCCTAATATCTATATTTATGTTATTTTATTCAAAAGTTTTAATGTTTTTCATTGGTTTATGTGATGTGATAGTTCATAAATTTAATTGATTTTTAACATATCACTCATTCTGTTCACACTCGATCCGGGTCTTTTATCATGTCGATCCAAATATTTTGAAAATTTATGATAAATTTAATTTTCGCAACCAACCACACACGTACGTGCGGGTCCATCCCTAGTTCTCAATAACACTAGAGTTTAATAGAATTATAAAATCAACTTACCAATAACAAAAAAACTTTATTAAGAATCTAAGAATTCATAAACCAACAACAATCTTAAAAATCATTCCTCCAATAACCCCTCCTTACACTTTTGTGATATTTTAATTTATTATTTAATTTATAGGATGTTAATATGTCTAATACTCCCGAATGCGTTAATAGCAACGAAGTTTCCTCGGCTCAGTTGGCTGGATGTGTGGTCTATGAATCAGAGAACACGAGTTCAATTATAGGCGAGTGTTTATTTTCCTTACATTTTTTGTTTTACAAAAATGACTAAAACGACGTCGTTTGGTGATATTACGTGGCATTTTAAACAATAAATACGACATCCTAGTCAGCATTTATTAACAGAGTAGTAACGTCGTTTATCGATTTGGTGGTTTTGGCCGGTTTTGAATTGTTTGTGTTGAAAATTCAAATTTTAGTTAAGTTCATGTAGTTATAAGGACAACTCAAAAATAAATATAAAATATTGTAATAATTACAACATAAAGTCATTACAAAAGAAGATAAAAAATGAGTAAGAGAAAGAGAAAGAAATGGGATGAATCGAGAAGGAGGAGGAGGAAAGAGAAGAGAAAATGTAAATATTTAGTTATGTGGCATTTTAGTTAATATAGCAACTTTATTAGGGTAGAAAAGAACTATATTTTCACAATATCTCCTTAAGTTTGTAAAGTTACTAAAGGAGCTAAATGTTTATGAAAAGTGACTATAAGTGCAATAAACTCTTTTAAAAATACCCCCTTTATCTATCCATTTTCAAAAATACTCTTTTTTAAATATAAAAAATTATAAAGTTTTATATGGACTATAAGGTACTTCTATATAATAAATAATACTAGGAAATTCGATACAAATATTTTATAATGTTTTAAAAGGTTTTAAATCGTTTTTACAAATATTTTATAATGTTTTAAAAGGTTTTAAATCATTTTTACAAATATTTTATAATGTTTTAAAAGGTTTTAAAAGGGTTTATAAGGTTTTTAAGGTTTTTATAAGTTATTTTTACGGTATTTATGAATGTTATATAATATTTTATACACATACAAATGTAATTTGTGCGTATATTTATAAGCTTACACACATATTTGGATAAATTTCAACATTTTTAGTGATCTTTTTTATAAAGTTTGAAAGGGGTATTTTTAAAAAGTGATATTTGAAAATGGGCATTTTTGAAATTCTCCCATAATAATTCATCATTTTCAAAACTCTATAGCTAGATACCTGTTTTATTTAATTTCACCATAGTTTTTTTCTTACTATAACTTATTTTCTTAAAACTACTATTTAATATAAAAATAATTAAATTTTAAATTATGATGTGCAAAAGAAATAAAAATGACAAAAATGTTAAAAGTTAAAAAGTAGGGTGTTGTAATTTTAAACCAATGTAATTTTTTTTTTTTGAAAACATGATGATGTGGCATATGATCCAATTTTTTTCTAAGAAATCATTATGGTGTTGTGCATTATGCCTAATAGCATAAGACCATCATTATAGGGAAGATCTTAGTAGATCTTAAGCATATTTTGTGATTTAATTAAATGACAAAAACAAAAACAATAGGAAGAATGGATCTTGCATAAGATCTAACTTTTGGGCTAAGAAGCGCCACGTGGCGCGATTTAATTGGAGATGCCAATTTTTTTTCTTTCTCTCTCTCACTATAATAAATATATAATGCAAATAAAACAATTTTTCTTTCTTTCTTTCTTTATTATAATAAATATATGTCTTATGTATGTTTTCAAATTCTAAATTTGCAATAATTATAAAATTTTCTAAAATTACAAATTATAAATTTATTTAATTTAAAAAAATTATTTTTTTTAAGATACCCAACTTAAGATCCTACCAATAATCACATCTCAAAACCAAAAACAAAATTATAACTCTTAAGCTTTACTTTTTCAAAATTAATAATAAATTAATGCTAAGATCAAAAATTAACATCCTACCTATAATGTTGCTCTAAGAGTCCTGGCCCAGAGCTAAAGCCCAACAAACAAGGACAGTATAAATTTTAACAAGGTAGCAAGATAAAATATAAATTTTAGGGGTAAAAAATCATGAAAGGTCATTTACTTCAATGGTTTAGTCTAGCTTAGTTAGAGATTGATGTTGTAGTTCAAAGCCACTTTGCAACATTTTTTATTTTCAGGACAATATTTTCTTAATTTCGCTTTAAGCATCAGGAAAACGGGGAAAATCAACCCAAACTATTTCCCGAAGGTATTTTCATACCCAAAATCACATACATACTCTGACTTTTACAACCCAAACCAGCTTTCAATTCAAATAACCAACCTGAACCACATCAAATTTTATCGATTTCAACCTCGATGTTAACAGTATCCCTGCCCATCTTGAAGATTTGGACAATCAAGCTTAAGCTTCTGTAAAAACCAAGAGAACTTAAGCTTAAGCTTAAGCTTGATTGTCCAAATCTTCAAGATGGGCAGGGATACTGTTAACGTCGAGGTTGAAATCGACAAAATTTGATATAGTTCAGGTTGGTTATTTGAATTGAAAGCTGGTTTGGGTTGTAAAATTCAGAGTACGCGAGTTTGGGTATGAAAATACCTTCAGTGAATAGTTTGGGTTGATTTTCCCTGTTTTCCCCTTTAAGCATCCCATAAATTTGGGCCGGCCTAAGGGTCGAGCTTATCGATCAACCACCCGAGCCCTCATTAACTGATCATTGCTTCTTTGCAACAATGGATCTAGTGATGTTAAAATGGGTATTGACTACCCATTATATTAAATTAGACTCATTTATATTTATTTATCTTGTATTATTAAATGGGTTTTTATGGGTTTCCCCATCTAGACCCATTTATTAAATGAGACTAGATAATGTCCCGCGCATATGCGCGGGTTGTTGTATATTTATTTGATTAATTTTAATTTATTTATTACTTATAAAAAATAGATTAAATAAATTTCAATGCTTATGACATTTTTACATTTTATTTATTTAAATCATACAATAGAAGCATACATCCATATCTTTTGAATTTATTCGTTGATTAATTGTTCAATTTTGATAGTAATTTTCTTTAGTACTTTTAAGTATTTTTTGATAAAAAAAATAATATTGTTAATGATAAAAATAGGAATGATATTGGGAGAATTTAAAAAATACCCCTTTAAAAATACCACTTTTTAAATTTACCCCCTTTTCAAACTTTATCAAAACAACCACTAAAAATGTTGAAATTTATCCAAATATGTGTGTAAACTTATAAATATACACACAACTTACCTTTATTTGTGTATAAAATTTTATTTATTTCAATGTCTTACAAATTGGTTTGAATATAACAAAAAATTATTTTGTTAAAATAATTACATACTTTGAAAATAAAATAATATACATGAATATGTGAGAAAGAAAAAAAAATCTAAAGTAAAACAATGAAGATGGTTTATTTAGCTTGATTTTCTTATGGTGCGATGGTCAGAAATCAATATTTTTGAATCCCATCGATAAAGTAAGTTCCTTATAGCCATAAAATATTATTATACATATGTATTATACATTTAATAGTATAAAAAACAATGAAAAAATGAAGAAGTAAATAAAATAAAGAAGAAATATAATTGAAAACAAAAGTTTTAACCAAATATATAATCAAGCTCTTACAATGATATCTTAATTGAGCTTTCAACCCATGCAAGAACATTAAAAATTAAACAAAGACTAATTTTATTTTTTAATTTGTTTTTATATTCCTCTTAATTTAAGCTATATCTCTAGGATTAATTATATTTTTCATCGTTGTAGTATATATAATAGATAGAAAATTGAGTATCAAATTGTTTTTTTATATAGAAATCAAGTATAAATTCAAAGTTAACAAAAATTATAATATTCTTTGTATTATTACATGTTGAATCACAAACTAAATATAAGGATCCATGAATATGTGAGAAAGAAACAAACATCCAAAGTAAAATAATGAAGATGGTTTCTTTAGCTTGATTTTCTTATAACCATAAAATATTAGTATACATATGTATTACATTTAAAAATATAAAAAATAATGAAGACATAAAGAAATACATAAAAACAAAAGAATAAATAAAATTGAAAACAAAAGTTTAAACTAAATAATTAATTAAACTCTTACAATGATATTTTAAATGAGTTTTCACCCCATGCAAGAACTCTAAAAAAAACAAAGAGAATAATGAAAATATGAGATATGGTAGAGAATGATGTGAGAATGGCTATTTATATGATAAGAAGTGATGTAAGTTACATTTTTAAAATAATTAAATTAGAGGAGTTATAATTATAATTTATAGTGTGTTTAATTGGAATTAAATAAAGAAAACCAATAGTCTTTGGAAATTTATATAATTTTCAGTTTCATTTTAGTAGTAAAGTGTGAATTTAAAGTATGAATTAATGTATATGATTAAATGTGTTTTTTTGGTTTAATTAAAAATAAATATTATATTTTAAATATAAATACAAAATGGACCAATAAAGAGAGTGAAAACTTACTTTTATATATATGATTTTAAATAATTTTCCACCAATAAGCCTTATAAAATTTGTTGAATGATATATGATTAAGTCTTTTCATTTTCTTTGCCATTTGATTATAATTTATAGTGTAATTAAATTTTGTATTGAATGATTGTCATAAACATTTTTTTTTTTGAATGATATATGATTAAGTCCTTTCATTTTCTTTGTCATATGATTATAACTTATAGTGTAATTAAATTTTGTATTGAATGATTGTCATAAATATTATTATTATTATTTTTTTTAAAATTAAAGCCTTAAATATTTTTCCACCAATAAGGAGAGAGTGGAACCTTACTTTTATATATATGATTTAACTTAAATACATGAGTATCCAATTAACCCATTTATATATTTAATTTTTTTTTATTATATAATAAATATGTAACATTTTAATTACAAAAATATTGAACTTAAATTGTAAAAAAAAAAAAAATTAAAACCATAATTTCTAGACAAATATCGTAATTTTTTCCCCGCAAAAACTATAAAAACCGTGTTTTCCGCCAAAACTATAAAATTGTGTTTTCCCGCCAAAACCGTAAAATCGTGTTTCCCGTAAAAATCTTAAATCTATGTTTTCCAGCTAAAACTGTAAAATTGTGTTTTTCCCACCAAAACTATAAAATTGTGTTTTCCCGCCAATACTATGAAAACAAGTTTTCTCATCAAAAACCATAAAAACGTTATTTATGCCAAAATAGTATATATGTGTATTTCCGTCAAAACAGTAAAAAAATTATATAAATTTATCAATTAAATTCAAAAAATAATCAACAATCGTTGATTTTAATGAATTAGTTATATTGTAAGTTTACGATATATTATTATATTGGTCTAAATGAGTTAAATGGATAGAGAGAATTTAAATGGGTTTGGGACTAAATGGGTCTAAAATTAAATGAGGCTAAATGGGTTTGAGGTTAAATGGGATGTGTTTTATGGGGTGGGTTTAAATGGGGTGTACTTACCCGTATTAGCATCACTAAGATGGATAATACACATTATGGTTCAGTACTTCCTTAAAGAAGACCTTAAAGAAAATATCAAAGAACGTACCAACTAAAGATGAAGATAGTTAATGACATTGGGGGTTCGAAGATAGTTATTTGAATATGTTTTACTCAAATTATTTTAGTGTCAATTTATATTATTTTATGAAAATGTTATTTAGGTATACAAATCATAAGTAGGAAAACATACTTATAAATATATAACATAATAGATTATATGAATATATATAAAATTTATAAAAAACATTTCAGTTAGATATTGATGATATTCGATTTTATATATATATATATACATATATTTTTAGAGAAATGAATTTATTATGATCAATTTTTATATTGTTAGGTAATGATGGTGTATTAATGGTTATTAGGATAGTGAAGTTTTTGCTTATGTTTATCATGGTTTATGATATATGTTTTGGTATGTTTATCATAGTTTATGATATATGTTTTGTAAGAGTCATAGTTGTTATGAGAGAGTGGCTGAGTCTGATACCCTACTCTTATGCAGGAGGTTGTTTCAACAATATTTATTTGATGCTGACACAGCTATTGAGACAAACAGGCTCAAGTATATCAAGCTGAACCAGTCCAAGTTTAGATGTCATAATTATAGCTATGTAAAAGAAGCAGCAGAATCTAGTGATAACAATTTGAATCAGCAAGAAACTCCTATTTCAATCCTATCATCATTCACTGGTGATCCTAGGTATATGGTTCAAAGATACTATGATACTATGGCTGTTTGCATACATTATGGATTTCCTGATCTATTTATTACATTCACATGTAATCCTAAGTGGCCAGAGATTACTAGATTTGTTAAAGCTTGAGGTCTCAATGCGTGTGACAGACCAGACATTATATCTCGCATCTTCAAAATAAAGCTTCATTTATTAATGTATGATTTGACTGAAGGAAAGCTACTTGGTAAACCAAATGCTGGTAAGTGTTACGTTTAATTATTTTAATTGTCCGATTATAAGTAATTACATCTTTCACTAACATATATATAACTTCTCTTAGCTATGTACACCGTGGAGTTCCGAAAACGAGGGCTACCTCATGCTCATATCCTGTTATTCATGCAACAGAGAAGTAAGTTGCCTATAGCTGACGATGTCAACAAGATTATATGTGCTGAGATATTGGATAAAGAGAGCAAGCCTCAGCTTTATGAAATCATAAAAGATTCCATGATACATGGTCCTTGTGGTGCAGCTAACTCTAATTCACCATGTATGGTGAATGGGAAGTGTTCTAAACTGTATCCCGAATTCCTATTCTGAGATCACTAAAGTAGGAAAAGATGGCTATCCTGTATATCGGAGAAGACGGTCCGATAACTACATTGACAAAGGTGGATTCAAGTGTGACAATCGCTATGTCGTCCCTTACAATGAGAAGTCGTGTCTACGATACAGAGCCCACATAAATGTAGAATGGTTATAATGTAGCTTCTGGGTAACATTCAAATTCCAATGATGGCCAAAAAATGAAATAAAGGACTATTTCAACTACAGACTTGATAGATCCTGAAAAAACATATAGTTGTACATTACATGTTAATTTGTATAGCTATTGTGTTGTTTATTAAACCTATTACTCTGCATATGTTTTCAGGTACGTCTCAGCTTCTGAAGCAATTGGAGGATATTCAAGTTTCCAATTCATTATAGAACAACACCTGTTCAGAAACTTTCACTCCATGTAGAAGGTAAGAAACCATGTTACTTCAAAAACGATTCAGACATACATGAAGTGTTGGAGAAAACTGAGAATCTTCTGAGAATAAAGATTCTCAGTTTAACAGCTTGGCTATATCTGAATAGTCATGATGAAGAAGCTAGACAGTACTTATACGCCCAGATTCCTACTCATTATATTTGGGATAGGAAACAGAAGTAGTTTACAAAGAGGCGTAAAGGAAACATATGAGGGTGTAGTATACAGTACATATAAAATGAAAGCAGAGTATTATATGCGCATACTGCTAAACTTAGTCAGAGGACCAACCTCTTTTAATGCTATCAAAACATATGAGGGTTTAGTATACAGTACATATAAAGAAGCGTGTCATGTCAGGGTATTCTAGACGATGATCAGATTTATGTAGACAGTCTTGTGGATGCTACTTAATGGTGTTTTGCAAACTAATTGAGAAATCTGTTTACTAACATGATTTTCTCGGATTCACTATCACGCCCAAAACATGTTTGGGAACAAACATAGTTATTATTATTTGAAGATATTCAAGAGAAGAAGAGGGATTAATATAATAATCCAGGTTTTTAGTTATGGCTTTATAAATATCTTTTTAAACTTCATTACACCCATATCAAATTTAAATACCTAATGTCTTGATGTATTTTTATTTGTTATTATCTACAGATTTAATATTGATAGAAGCTGATAGAAGAAATTATACTCTGAATGAAATAGAGAAGCTAATGTTGATTAACGGTGGGTCACTCTCCAATATAGAAAAAATGCCACAACCAACAAGAGAAAGCATGACAGCTCTAATCGATTGATTATCGAAGAGATGAGATATGACCGTGACGAACAGAAGCAACTACATGATAAGTGGATCTATATGCTAACTTCTGAAAAAGAGGGGTTTTATACAAAATAACGAAAGTAGTACTGAATGAAAATGGGGGAGTTTTCTTTGTGTATGGTTTTGGTGGGACTAGCAAGACCTTCAAAAAGACGTTATTTGCTACAATCCGAAATAGAGGTATGATTGTACTAAACACTGTATCCACTGGTATAGCTTCTTTTTTGCTTCCCGGCGGTAGAATTGCACATTCTAGATTTGCTATCCCAATAGTTTCGGATGATACTACATAATGCACTATAACTCAAAATTCTGACCTTTCAAATATGATCAAGGAAGCATCTCTGATTATATGGGATGAAGCGTAAATGGTGAGTAAATATTGTTTTGAAAACTTGGATAGGAGTTTGAATAACTGTTTAGGAAGTTTTGAAAATAAGCCATTTGGTGGTAAGGTTGTTGTTTATGGGGATGATTTTAGACAGATTCTGCAAGTTATTAACGGTGTAGGGAGAGCAGAAATCTTCATGTCAGCTTTGAATGCATCTTATCTTTGCGAAAACTGCAAAGTACTCAAGTTAACCAAGAATATGCGCCTACTAAACAACTCGCTGAGTCCTGAAAAGGCTACCAATATTGAAGAATTTTCAAAATGGATTCTGGATGTTGGTGATGGTAAAATATCAGAACCTAGTGATGGAGAAGCTCTTATCGATATTCCTGAAGAGTTATTAATTACAGATGTGTCTGATCCTATTGAATCTATTACTAGGGAGGTCCAAGACAGAGCTATTCTAGCTCTGACAAACAAAGATGTTAATACAATTAATCAAAGCATGCTAGAGAAGTTATCAGGTATGTACTTCTAAATCCAAATTTGCCCATCTGTAAATGTTTATTTATTAATGATTTACGGTATTCGTAACAAATAATATATCACCAACGGAGATATCTAGGGTATTAACAAGGTGTTTTTCTATACGTAAACAGGGGAGGAGAAGATATATCTAAGTATTGATAGCATAGATCCCACAGATTTAGATTTACAAGACAATCCTACTTTCACACCGGATTTCTTGAATAGCATCAAAGTTTCAGGATTACCCAACCACCGTTTACGTCTCAAGATAGGCGCTCCAGTTATATTGCTTCGAAATCTAGACCCTAAAGGTGGATTATGTAATAGAACAAGGCTGCAAACTACACAGATAACAGAGCATGTTTTACAAGCTATGGTGATAACAAGAGATAGAAGTGGTGATTTAGTTTTGATCCCAAAGGTTTTGATAAAACCATCCGATGCAAAACTTCCTTTCAAGATGCGTCGCAGACAATTCCCGCTATCTGTCGCTTTTGCCATGACAATTAATAAGAGCCATGGTCAGATGATATTAAATGCGCCATATTAATAAACATTGAAACGACTAAGCATGCAATTAAATTTGGTCAAACTATACTGCAGGTTTCTCTGTTTTTTTAATATTGGTTCACACCTGCTACTTTATGTGTTGTTTAAAACAATAATCTATTTTGGAGCTTAATACAATTTTACAAAGTATGTTCACTTAATGTATATGTTATCCACTATATACTATGAGGTAATAAGTAATAGTCAATATTGAGAGAAATAAATATGTACTAGAAGACTAGATTGTTTTCAATAAGGTGTAGTCACTTGGACCATATAAAGTCTTTAAATATGATTTTGAAAAATTGAGAATATTTATGTATAGTCAATTGGCTTTTACACATAAGTACTATGACTTTAAAATTTATTCTTACATGTGAATTTAATGCTGAAGTTCGATGCAAGTTGTCTACCCTCAGCCAACCATCTTGTATACTCTATATATACATAGAAGGAGCTTGAAAATCCTTCATTTACAAATTCCTCAAGAAATCGTTAAAAATTTCATGGCTTTTCCTAATTATCTAGGTGATCTACAATTAAATACTAAAAATTGAAGTTGGAAGCCTTAACCTGATGCATTCGGAAAGAGGAAGGAGATGATATTAGTTGATCAAAAGGTAATCAGCTACGTATTCAATTATTTTATACTTTAATCTAGCCCGTATAACCAGATTAATGATGTTAATAACACTTTTGGTTTATAATTTTAAAAGGGGTGTAGGATTGATGCAAAGATCCCTTACATACAATAGGATTATCCATTTCACAACTTAATCTAAGAGGGGAACTGGTATCTACTCAAGAATGGTTTCCAACACAAAAATGGATGAGGTGAACGACAAATCATTATGTAAGAGGATAAAAAGTATTGCGTTGGTATGTTGTTTGATTATACTTTATAGTTTTTGGTTTTTGACATCTTCTATATGTTGCTAACCCAAAATATGAAATAATAAACACAATTAGTGATTAAAAACTGTTTAAAATCACACAAATTACATATGCAACAAGTATTGTCACAAATGTATTTGAAATATGAGAAATCAACTTTGTTGACCCCCAATATGGATATGCGAATGTTGAATGTGTTCTAACATTCACAATGAAAAATGAGAGGTATATTCAACCATATTTTAGTAATTGTGATTTATAATGAAAGTAATTGTCTATTGTCATATATGTTAACAAATTTTTGTGAACATAAAAGCCAAAAAAAAATAGAGTGTGTTGCGGTTGGCAATCCGCGAAAGAATTTGTTCGAGAGTGGGATAATATTTTCCAAAACCCACAATATGAAAATGAACCGATTATGTGTGTACTTCGTTTCTGGAGGATATCTAATTTTGAAGGTATATAGTTTCAAATTTGACTCACCAGATAATTAACAACTATCTAATTTTTAGTTTATTGTATTTAACTTACTCACTGCTTATTTTTCAAACAAGGTGAAAAATGTGTCATCTCTTAATATTGATGCTCTAGAATATTTGTAGATCAAGAATTCTCAGAAATGAACTTGGACACATTGATGTAAGTCTCGCTGGCCACATGGTCATTTAATCTTACATTAGTTGTACATATATTTGTGGATTTTATATGATAATAAACTTTCAATTTATATTACTATAGAAAGTGGAATGCCAGAGTTTGAAACAGATGCGGAGAACAATCAAGAATAAGATGATTAGGGTGTTGAGTTTATGGAAAGTGGTCTTTTACATTCGACTTTTGCAATAAAAATGTATTATGACTATGAAATTTCATTTTTTTTATTTTGTCGAAAACATACTCATGATATTAAATTAACCATGGGTTCTTACAGAGTTCAAAGCTTGCTTAGCCAAAGCATCAACTCACCGATTGCAATCCCTAAGAATGAAATTCAAAAACAAGAGTGAAAAGAGGAAGATAGATCAAGGATGTCGTAGAGAATCCCGTGGATTTCCTTCGATTGGAGCTCCAAATTGAGTGTTTTGACTAGGGTTAACGAGTTTGAAGCAAAGACGACGTTGGTGAGATCCGATTCAATTGCAACTAACAACGGCCAGAGTTGCCAGAGCTTCGGTCATCAACGGAAATCCAACGTAATTGATCCAGTGAATAAGATTTAGTCTTGGGAATCGGTAAAATCCAGCCCAATCCTGTATTACCCGTTTCCAGCCACGAGGCATTAGTAGAGATTTTTAAGGAGTTGGGTGGCAAATTGGGTAAGAGGATACTTCGAGGCAACTGCTGGGGACTAGATCCCAAGTCCTCAGTTTGGGTTTCAAAGGAGTTGGTTTCTTCCTGACCAAATCATCCATTAAATCCACGGATCGAGAGGGAGGCAGGGAACCTTGTTTAACTTCGTTAAGGCTTCCTGGATCGAGAGAACATTAGTGGATCGAGAGCACACCATAACCATACTTTTGCAGCATACGGGCAGTGGAAAAACAGGTGGTGAGCTGATTCAGGTTCACCGTAGTGAGGGCTTGAGGCAGTCATGACGATATGTCTCTAGATAAGGTTTTCTCCATAAGGTCATCAACACCTTCTACGTCTGTTAAAGCTTCATAATACCCAGATTTTGTAGTATAGGAACCAGAGGAATTTGGAAGCGATGCCCATCTTTCAGAAGTGTCTTTCTTACTTGGCCGAAGTAGCAGAATCTCATCGACACAAGCTGGTAAAATAGTTTTGAGGAAATTCATGTTCCAGTCCAAAAAGCTTGGCCTTAGGAGGTCTGAGACTTTTAAGTTCTTTGAAACTCTACTTGGAGGCCCCATTGGCTGAAGTGGAGTTGATAATCAGATCTAGGGGCTATACCATACAGAAACAAAACACCATGACCCAATGATTCTACCTAGTTTAGGTTTCAGGAGGTCTTTACCAATACAAATATTGTGCCAGCCATGAGAGGCATTCCAAAAAGTCAGAATTGGTACAACACTTTCCTAACATGACCTTGGCCAGGAGGCATGATGGTTTAGAGAGGATCATTTAGCTCAGCTTGGCAATAAGAGCATCATTGAAGGTATTAATGTATCTGAAACCAAGTCCACCATTTTAAAAAGACCTTTTCATTCGATTCCAGGAAATCCAACACATTTTTTTTGCCTTTGTTTGAATCCCACCAAAATCTGGTTAGAACAGATTGGATACACGTACATAAAGAGCTTGTCAATTTGAAGTAGGTCATTGTGTATGTAGGCATATACGTAAGGACTACTTTGAGCATAGTAAGTTTTCCAGCTGAGGAGAGGAATCTAGAGGACCAGCTGATGGCTCTTTGCTTAATACGATCCACTATCATTCTGGAAAGGTCCTTTTTCATGCGGCCAAGCAGTTCAGGTAGTTCTAAATACTTCCCTTTGCCCCCCCTCTTTGTGAATATTTAGCATTGATTTCACTTTATCCCTTGTTGATTTACTAGTTTTAGTTGAGAAGGTGACTGCTGATTTATCTTGATTTATTTTCTGGCCCGAGGTTGCTTCATACTGTGCTAGAATGTTGATCAAACACATGCAGCTATGGGGGTCCGACTTGTAGAAAAACATTGTATCATTTGCGAAGAGCAAGTGGTTAATGCGAGGGTGCCTTTTGACACTCTGATCCCTTGATGATTGCCTTGGTCCTGAGCTTTATTACAAAGACCAGATAACACTTCACTATAAAGGATAAAGATGTAGGGGGAGAGGGGATCTCCTTGTCGAATACCTCTCTGAGGTACTACTAAACCTTTTGCGTGGCCATTAAGTAGATAAGATTAAGAAATAGTGACAATGCATTGCATGACCCGTTGAACCCATTGTTTGTGAAAACCCATTTGAACCAACACTGCTTGAATGAAATCCCACTTTTGTCTATCATAAGCTTTGCTCATGTCTCTCTTGACAGCCATAAAGCATCTTTTTTTGTGCATCAGAAGTTTTGAGATAGTGTAGGGTTTCATGCGTAATAAGCACATTGTAAGATATAACTCTCTTGAGAATGAAGGTAGATTGATTCTTAGAAATACATGACTGCAGCACTTGTAGTATCTCTGCACTTTGTTACCAGAACAGGGCTAAGCCGCCTGAGTTTGGGGATGCAGGAGGAACCAGGTGATGAGACGCATACCTCATCCAGTCTAGGTGTTGGAGAACAAATGCAGAGGAGTTCTTTGTCTCCATGAGGAATATGATTTCATTGAATTTTTATTTATTTTTGAGGTCCCTTAATCTCTAGCATGTCATGGTATTTCTGAAACCACAACAGCTCCAGCTCAGCACTTTTAAGGAAGAGGGGTTTACGGCAGGAATCACAGAAATCTTTGGAGAGTTTTTTTTAGGGGGTTTGGATCTCACTGGTCTTGAAGAAGTACCTTCTTCTGCAGCTGTGGAGGTGCCATTTAAGATTCTGGAAGAAGAATGCCCATGTAAGATTTCTTTCTTAGGTGGTAGAGTTTTTTATCCATGCGTCTTCTTAGGAGAACCAATAGCTAGGTTTCTTTTCTGAGATTTCACCCCCATGAGCTTACTGATTCGTTTGGTTGTTGGTTTTGATAGGGGTGGCCTTCCTCTGCCTCGTCTGAGAGGATTTTCTTATGGCAAAGCAGGGCCTTGTGGACCTTCACTTAAAGACCCTCTGGGGCCTAGTATTTTAGCAAGGCTACAAGGTTTGGCACGGAGGAAGCCTAAACTTGAAATATTTGTGCTGCTAAAATGTTATATGCTCTGGTAGACATTAATTTTTTGGCTTCACCTTGTATTACTCTCAATTTCCTAGCTGCACTTTATGTAGGATCAACACATGAGGTGTATCGAACTATAACTTCTCGGACTTCACCCATGATTTTTTATTTTGTAGGGGTTGAGGGGGAAGTATTGCTTATAGATTGCAGAGTCAGGGTTGGTGGGGTATCCGGCTCAGAGATTGGCAAGTCTCTCTCAAGGGGTGGTCGTCTGGGTCTGGAAGACTCAGAGGTTTCCTGAATGGAATGGGTAGGGGAAAATGCTTTGGCTCTCCATTGCAAGCTTTATCTGCCACCAAAATCCAGAGTTCTCCTTTGATTTCTGTATGTATCTCCACTTTTGTATCATGTACTGCCATGTCTGTCAGGAGATCTAGAGAAAGCTCTGGTAGAGGATCTGCGAGAAGTGGCAAGTGGGTGGTTGTTCGCTCTAGATTCAGTATTTGAGGATGAAAATTTTGCTACATTCATTGCCTTTCTCTTCTTTGGGTTGAGGTTAGATAGATGGCCAGATTTGGTTGTAGGGCATCCAGAAGACTGACTAGGAGGAAGAAAGTTATTGGCAGGAGTATAATAGTTCTTTTGTCCCTTTATTGAGCCTAACTGTCGGACAAAATGTGAGTGCTTTGGTTTTTGATGATTAGTCTCTTTGAGTCCCGGGCAGTCCTTCTTGTCATGTGTGAGTCTTTGGCAGTGGTTTTTAAGATTTTTGTACTCCAAGGTTACTATGGCTTCACCTCCATTTGGGATTTCAACAACCGACTCTTTTTGCAGGGGTTGAAGTCCATCAATAAAAACCTTAACTTTTACTGAGGTGTGAAAGATTTGTGTGCCTTGGACTTCCTCCAGTTCTTCTCCAATTTCCTGGAGCATCTCGTTTAGCTAGTAGTGTATTGGAAGGCCTTGGATTTCAATCAAAAAAGGTATCAAGGATGGGAAGGACTCAGAGATGAGGGGTTCCCATATTTGCAGGATAACGATCCAGTAGTCAAAATGATATGACCTATTGTCCAACACCTTTTGCATATCCTCAGCATAATCAAATAAAAACTGGAAACATGGTATGAGATTCTTTTATCCACGATAGAGGATGGGGAATTTTGGTTCAGTAGATGATGTAACATGGTTAAAAAAGTTCAAAGCACTCAGGTGAGAGGCTTCACGAAGGATAGCAAGGGTAAGAAAAGTTTAAAATGCAGTAAAGCAGAAAAATTTACCAGCCTTAGAAGATAAGATCTGAGAATCTCTTTGGATAGCAAAGGGGAGAAGCTTCACCAATACCACAACATCAACATTCTTCATGGTTTGGTCGGAGATATTGGGTAGAAGCATGAGAAAATCTTGTGGATAATAGCCGTTACTCTTGTTGAGATCTGAATAAAAGGAAGCTTCACTTTTTTGAAAGCTGCATGGGGAAAGGTGCCTGGGAGAGAATTTTTTTTTCCAAACAAAAATTACCCAAATACTTTATTTATGAAATTTCATTTAAGGCACGGAATTTTTCTATTCTCTCATTTTTATCTCCTAAAATAACGTGAATGAAACATTTCATTTAATTGAACAATATAAAAGAAGAAACTACATACCTCAATTAAATTAATATTTCTGGCATTCTTTCATGTATGGAAATAATCTTCATTAGATTTGTTGGTAAGGTGAAATAAAACACATCAACTATTTTATTTTCTTGCTCAAATTAAGTATTCAGAATATCAATCAGATATAAAATCCAAACATATAAGTAGTTATGGTATACAAATATTCAAAAAAATACGAGAAAGAATATGCCAATATTTGACAATCACAACTGATATTTACGATATACTCAACCATCTATGCACTTAGCATTAAATCCCAAGACATAAATTCCTCTATAAATATTGTAAATACGTCAACAATAAAATCAAAAAATCAATAGCATCCGATAAAAACACAAATTTCCCTCAGCAAAGCTTTACTAATGGTTATTGCTAAAAGCCACCTAATGAAAGACTATCAGATTCCACAACTCTGGCTTGATTTAATCTTAACAAAAACAATCCTCAAGCCAGAGAACTCACTTTTGAAGAAATTCCAGAGTTTTTTACTTGGAACCCTAAAGAGAAAATCTTCAAGCCCAGAATGAGAACAATAAAGAAAGGAAGAGTATCCTATGTGTCAAGTAAGTTAGATTGTGCTTTGAGTCTGAAACTACTATTCAAGTTTCTTAAGGGGCAACTACTGCCCAAGGATTGAGGTCATACAATGGTGTGCTCTATGATTCTTACAAGGAGGCATGTTTGGCAAGAGGTTTACTAGAAAAATAAAGTTAGTAGGATCTATTTTTTTGTTTTAGTTTGCTGATCTTTCATTTCAAGTATTCATTTCTAAAATTCCAAGGTTTTATATGTTTGGATTCTTTTATGTCTTTTCAATAATATAATCTTTTCCCTATATACGTTAAATTTACTGGATTTATAAATTACAAATCTGTTACAAACTGTTTAACCATCACCAGCAAAAAATTTGGTTTCACTTACCTCAGATATCTACTTGCAAAGTCTTTCCTTTGATTGATTCTTTACTCAACTTCGACCCGCGCATGTTGTCATAATCAAAAATAACTATGAATGAACCTGTTGTGAATTAAACTTCAGTCACTTTCGTAAACAAATACTTAGCAAATCAAAGTGCATATCGTAAGACAGATTTGTAAATGTTGACACCGGTAATACTTATGATTGGCGAGAACCATGTACAATTTAACACCATTTTGAAGGTCATCCAGGTCCTGCATTATATTCAAATACACACGTTACTTCAGGTGGTTCCTAAAAAAATCAAAACAGTATAGAACGAAAATTAATGTGTTTGACAATTGAGAACAAACGAGATATATATAGAGAGGTAATATTTCCTGTACATACACCGGAAACCATGGATTATAATCTTTATACAAATTTAATTGTCTAGAGCAAAAACAAATACTATAGTGTTTCAACATATCAAGGTAACTCAGTTACCTTGAAAAAATGGGTATACTGAATATCTAATCGGATTGCCGATATGTAAATGATGAAAGAGCAATCACTTATAATTTATGGGATATAAAAAAAACTTATATGTAGAATTGGATCCTATATATGATCGATGAATCATATAGACAAAGATGAATGAGGATTAAACCCCCGAAATTGATTCGGAGTCGCAATCGTAGAACTACACTAATTCTTCTTTGTTGGTTATAATTATGTTCAAGCGACGCATGATTCAGTTTCGCGATTTGAATACGTAATTGAACAAAAAAAAAAGTCAGACCAATCGATTTGAGAACTTTTTGGTTGTTCAACAAGATAGATGAAATTGAAGACTATTTCGTTTTGTTGCAATGTCGATTTGTCTGTCTCTTTGGTGAAAGGTTTCTTTTTGCCCGATAGTAAATTTACTGTTACACTCTTCAGTGTTGGGCCCTTGAATTTTTTTAGCAAATCACAGATATTAACATCACAAAACAACGAAGCCCATTTAAAAAATGTTAACTCAAACTTTTTCGGATACAATATTTCATTCATCTACAATAATTATGTACTCAGTGATTTTTAGACAATCTTATTTAACGCACATCATATCAGAATATGTGGACTAACGTTCACAAATTAAATCCCCCCACTCCCACTGGCTTCATTAATCATAAAAATCGAGGGTATGTACTAGATAGTTTATCTTCTGCAACTATAAAATCACTAGTTTTTTTTTATAAATAAAAGTTAACACCAGAACCGGTCAAATTTAGTATTAAGAAAACGTTTTTGATAAATTAGAAAACTCAGATATGCCGACTTTTTCTCCGCGTTGTAGCACAGGTCGGACTCTAGTACACACATACATGACGTACGTCTCTTTTCTCTCTACGAAGGTGTACACCTCCCTTCTATTCACTTTCATGGTAGTCATGCATTCTAGCTCTCTCTCTCTCTCTCTCTCTCTCTCTCTCTCTCTCTCTCTCTCTCTCCTTTTTTCCATATGTTGATTGTATGATTCATCTTTTTCACTTTTGATTTTTGTTGCTATTAACTTCCAAAAAATGATATATTTTGAATTTGATTTGACTGAAGGTATAGATTACACATGTTTTGTATTTTGTATTTTTTATTTTTTGGGATAGTGATCTAATTATAATACCATAGTCGTTGTAGGTTTTTTATTTTTTATAATGGATCAAAATGTTTATGACAAAGATGAATTAAATGTAGATATCATGTTATTGATGATCCTAGGATATGTTAATGCTTATGAGAATCAAATAGAATGTCCCATGCGATGACAAATTACAAGAGAAGGACACACTTATATACAATAGGCTTAAAAAATCATACTAATTTCTGACATGTATATCATATGTATCCTGAGGTCTTTGCAGATTTATGCTATCTTATCAAAGAGAATATCGGTTTGAGAGGTACAAAACATAAGTGTGTCAGAGAGATGGTTGTTACCTTTTTGATTACAGTTGGCCAAATTTCAAGATATTGTCACACGAATGACACCTTTAAAAGATCAAAATTCACAATAAGTATTAATTTTCATAAGGTTCTCAGAGCTTTAAACATGCTTGCACCGACTTTGATGGCCAAGCCTATAAATATAGTACCCGCAAAAATAAGCAAAAACACAAGATTTTATTCTTACTTTTTTTTTTGTCACCAATTTTATTCTTACTTTAAGGTACAGTTTTTTGTGTTAATTTTTTTTATATTAATTGTTTTATAGTAACAATGTTAAATACATTATAGGATTATGTTGGAGCTATGCATGACACACACGTACATGCAATAGACAAGGTCCCAAAAAGGCAAGTTATCGTAATCCAAAAGGAGTGATTTCGAAAAATGTACTAGCTGTTTGCAACTTTGATCTAGATTTCATATATGTTCTAAGTGGATGGGAAGGTTCCGCTCACGACTCAAAAGTTTTACAAGATTCTTTAACAAGGAGAACTAGCAGATTGCAAGTTCCAGAAGGTATTCTCTAATTCAAATATTTATCATGTGATCATATTTTCTTTTTAATAATATGTTTCCATGTTTCAGAAAAATATTAGAGAATGTTACACGCTAGCACCGTTTGTGTGGGTTATCTTTCTCTCTAACACCCTTCTATGTTTAGACACCGTTTTTGACATACTTTTACACTGTAGTTGAAAAAAAGACAGAATTACCCTCTATTCTAAAACATACATAAATATCTTTCTTACTTTCTCTTCTTTTTGTTCTCGACAAATTTTGTTTTTTTTCTCCTTTGTTCTTTTCTTTCATCTTTCCTCCACTTTTTTCTCAAAATCAAATTATAGAAATTATTCCTAAAGAATATCTAAACTTTTTTTGCATAATGTATTATATTTATTTTTCATTACGTTTTAAGATCCATTTTAATATAGTTTAAGTATATAATTATAGTATACAGTATCCAATTTCGGTTATGTATATGGTTAATGTTAAATGGATGGTTGTTTATGGTCACATATATATTTTTGTTACATTACCAAACCAAAAATATACATATTAAACTTTATTTTTACACTTAATTGTACACATTGGACATCAAAATTAAACCTTAAACCAAAATTATAAAAAGATTGTTGTTTGACTACTTTCTTTAAGCTTGTTCATACGTTATACGTATAAGTGTTGTTCTCACACGAGAAAAATTCTCTCTTTAGATTTTAGCGTCATGGATTTGCTTGTTAACTGTGTTTACTAATCCCCATTATAATCTCTTACCATTTCATACAAGTACCATATATTACTGGTTGGCTTCGATATCGTCAATAGTAGCTTATCCACAAAGCGTTGTCCATATGGATGTCATAATTTTATATTTATTTTCATTAAGCTGTTTCACACATTACAGTTTTCTCTTAGGATTTTTTGAGTCATGGATTTGCTTGTTGACAATGATCATATGTTTTTGAGCCCGTTATGTTCTCTTTGCAAGGTTAATATGTTACCCAAAATACAAAGAGAGAATACGTTACCTCACATGCAACATCAAGAACGTATCCACAAAAACAAATCCACTATATTGCATACACACGCCTATACCGAGAAAATCAAACTAACATAAGAGTCTTAGATGGTTTCTAACAATAAAAAAAACAAGCATAGTATCTAAGTCAATTTTAGGTAGTTTTAACATTGTATTGAAGGGAGAAACTAGTATCAACGAAATAATTAGAATATAATAGGATGTATGTTGTTTTCTCATCCCGAGTATCTTTATGGAAATGTCTGAATTTGATGGTTACGCTTTGGTGGCTTCGATTTAAAGGCTACGATATGGTGAACATAAAAAATAATCTCAACTATACAAAGTTTCATGGATAACATTAATCAAAATCAAGAAGTAGAGTATATCGACAAATTTTTTTTTACTTGTTCACACGTAATACATATGAGCGTTATTCTCACAAGAGAAAAATTCTCTCTTGGGATTTTTTTTTTTTTATCGTCTTTAGATTTATTAATTATTGCAAATTATGAGAATTGTTACAAAGATAATCTACCATGGGCAATTCCTTCCGACCCTATTAGATTCACTATTGACAACACTCATTTGCTGATCTTGAACGCCTTCTTCTCCATGATGATCTTGGACACCATCTTCTTCTTCAATAGCTAGAATCATGGCGAACGGCTATAATTGCGCATCACAGGAGATCTCCTGTAAACTTATCTCCATTAATCTGCAGAAATATTAATAAATCGCGCTATCTGGGGCTCGAACCCCAGACCTCTTGGTGTAGAAGCATTACTAAACCCTTAGTCAACACCATTGGACCAGGGGGCTTCTACCTCTTGAGATTTTAGAGTCATGAATTTGCTTGTTTGTATATTTGTGAGATTTAAAAAATGTAAGTATTAATGGTCAGTTTACTAATATGGAGATTAGTATTAAAAGATATAGAAAATGAAACAAGATTTTATTGTTTTGAGTTAAAAAGTGGGAATTTTACGTACATATTAACATCCTTTTAAAGACTAATCTTACATATTAACACCCTTTCAAGTTTGTTAACGACTGTGTTGTGAAAGATGAATTCATTCGATATATATTCTTTCTCTTTTCTATGTTGTGGTTAGTCGTCAACAGTACATTATCCACCAAGTATTGTCTACATGGATGTCGTGTGTTTTCATTATTATATATTTTACATATGAAAAATAAAAAGGATTTCTATCACTTTTTTTTGTTCTTGGAATTAGGACTCGGAAGTGAAAGCTTTCTAATTGACAACGAGTAAGAAGAATAAAGAAAATAAAATTAAGAACCCAAAAAATAAAATTAAGAAAATAAAAAAAAAGCCAGAAAAAAGTAAACAACAAGTAAGAAGAAGAAGAGGAGAAGTAGAGAAAGCGAATAGGGTACTAGGGAAAGTGGCACTAGGGAGATTGTGAGGCACCTTGGGTTTGATCGATGAGTAAAAAAAAGTGAACTCTTTTAATTTGAAACGGGTGGAACATGTTGATTGTAGAAGATGAAAAGGGGATTTAGAGATTTTTCTGGGTGTTGATGGATGGGAGCTTTTTTTATTATTATTATTATTAGGATTAAAAGATATAAGTAATAAAAAAACTAGTTTTTGGTGGGTGAACGTGAACCGTGAAACAATGTTACTAAAAGAGTTGATAAGTTTAGATAAGGAGTTTTTTGTCAAATCACAGTCCAAAAGGGTGTCTTGGATCGAAACGGTGTTAAAGCAGAATAAGAAAGTTGAAAACGGTGTCCTAGTACTAAACTTTCAAAATATTATTTGGTTGATTGTGGTTTTCCAAACCGGCATAATTTCTTAGCTCCACTACGAAGTCCATGTTACCATCTACAAGATTTTCGTGGTGAAAGAAGTGATCCAGCAAATCAGAATAAATTGTTTAACCTTCGCTATGCACCACCATTTTCCTTTAAGACCTAAGCATGTGCTGGCTTGCATAAGATATTACTTTTCGAACAAAATTATCGAAAATTTTTCAAAATAATTTTAAACATTTTAAATTCAAAGCCGAACACAACACTTAAAATTGGAATTGACGTGACAGGCCCAAATTCTCATAAGCACAAACTCATAAGCGAGCGTTACAGGCCCACCAATGTATATTCGCCACGTAATATATAGTCTGGTTACGAAAACAGACTCTATAACCCAACTTAATTACAGAAATACCACTCCATCCTCCTCCTTCTCTTCACACTTCCTTTAGCCGCTCTTTTTAGTTTTTCCTCTTCTCGTCGGAGCTCGCGGAAGCTCTCCTCAGAAATCACAAAACCCTAAATCATCTACTCAAAACTTCTGCGTGCAACGATGGTAGAACCAAATCAGCAACTCACACAGTATCTCGAAACTTTTGTTGACATCACTCGTTCCCCTACTGAGCAGGTTTGTTTTGATTTCTCTCTCTCTCTTCTCTCGTATTTGAACTTAGAAGAATAGTTTCATGGAGTTTTGTTTTCGTTCTCAGGATGATAGTCTTAAAGCTATTGCTTCTTCTTTGGAGAATGGTTCTTTGACTATTAACCAATTGGTAAAACTTATCATCACACCTCAGTTTTTTCATCTGTAATCTTTTGTTCCTGTGTTGTTAATCTCTGTATTGGTGTAATGTTTAGGTTTTAGAGATGGAGATGTATTTGACTACAACTGATTACGTTGTTCGAGCTCGAGGTAATTCAAATTGGGTTTAGAATTTAGTGAGTTTTGTATGTATCAATCTGAACGGAATTGGGAATTGGTGTGTTTAATTGTTTATTAGGGATTCTACTGCTTGCGGAGATTCTCGATTCTATGAAAGCGAAGCCGTTGACTGATGCTATTGTTCATACTCTCGTTGGATTCTTTACTGAAAAGCTGGTGATTGTGATGCTTTTGTAGTTTGATTTTATCAAATTGGATTCTATTTGTTCATAGAGATGTAATGATTTGGTTGTACTTGTATCAGGCAGATTGGAGAGCGCTGCGTGGGGCGCTTGTTGGTTGCTTGGCTCTAATGAAGAGGAAAGATGTAGCTGGTGTGGTTACTGACGTTGATGCACAAGCTATGGCGAAGTCAATGATACAGAATGTGCAAGTGCAAGCTTTAGCACCGCATGATCGCAAGGTGTGAAGTGGTTACTAGTGGAAATCTGTTATCTGAAGTTACTGTGTTCTACACTGGATGGATTTTTTTTTTTGAATTATTGTACTAATTTCTTTGCAGCTCTGTTTTGAACTTCTGGAGTGCCTTCTACAACATTACTCTGAAGCTATGAAGACTTTGGTATGTATGTTAGTTAATACTCTTTACTTGCCGATATGTATTATAGTCCAGAATTGAAATCTTTTTTACTGTATGATGAATGTTTTCTTGCAATCGATTTGCGACAATTTGGTGGAATGTTGAATAGTTATATCAATATGCAAATATGTAGTATATGGCTCTTGTCTCGTTAAATCTATTTATGTCAGCCTAGTAGGAAGGCAAATAAGAATCTAAACATGCAAATGTGTATTATATGGTCTCGGCTTGTCAAAAGCGTCACATTCAGATTATTCTAATTTTCCTAGTTTAGCTAGTCTATACAGACAAAATGCATGCAATTTCATCTTAATTTTCTGTTTTTGTCTATTTCTTGTTTAGATTTCTAATCCTATTGACTATCCGCTTCCTAGGGAAATCTACTTGTTTATGCTACATGTGAAGCCATTGATGGAGAAAAAGACCCTCAGTGCTTAATAGTAGCTTTTCATCTAATAGAGCTTTTGGCTCAATTGTTCCCCAGTCCTTCTGGTCCACTTGCTTCTGAGGCATCTGATCTTTTTGAGGTTTTTGGTTGCTATTTCCCACTTCATTTTACGCATGTGAGTTAAAGCTTATCCTTTTTAAGATTTGATATTTAGATGGGGTTCTCTTTCTATCACTAAACTGTTTAGTGTGCTCTCTTTGGGTTTTTTTTAGACAAAAGACGATGAAGCTAATATTAGAAGAGAGGACCTCTCAAGGGGACTAATGGTTAGTATCTTGTCAATATTCATGATTTGCATAAACTTTATGCTCTTAATGTGGCTCAATTGTTTAGGTTCTCAAGGTTAAATATCAAGTTTTGATTATTCTGGTTAAGAGTTCTTTAAAAAGAAAAAAAGGTTTTAGACCCTTAGAAAATGGCATGAAGATTTGAAAAAAGAATCTATTTTGCATCCATTCCCTGAAAGCTGTAAGCCAAAATACAGTGCCTAATCCTGTCTAAGTCCTGTCTAACTCTGTACAGATGTAAATTTTGATCTTAATTTTTTTTACATTTTTCTTCACTATGCTGGTTTGAAGATATAATTTTTATTTTCTACGTTTAACTACGCATGCCTTTCAGTTGAAAGCATGAATGAAAAGGTATTAGGTTTAAATGGAGGAATTATATATTCACTGATGTACATTGTTCAATTTTGCAGCTGGCTATCTCTTCGACACCTTTTTTTGAGCCTTATGCTATTCCTTTGCTTCTTGAAAAGCTTTCTTCTTCTCTACCTATCGCAAAGGTGTGTTTAACATGTAGTTTTCTGTTCTAACACATCTAAATTATATGCCACTCTGGATGTTGGACAAGTGTAGTTACTTTTGTTCCACTCAAATCTGTTTAGGTTGATTCTTTGAAATGTCTGAAAGATTGCACTATGAAGTATGGAGTTGACAGAATGAAGAAGCATTATGAAGGTCTTTGGTCTGCTTTGAAAGATACATTTTATTCTTCCACTGGGGCACACTTGTCCTTTGCTCTAGAATCCATCACTACTCCAGGGTTTGAAATGAATGAGATTCACAGTGAAGCTGCTAGCCTTCTTCAGAGGCTTGTTAAGCAAGATATCTCCTTTTTAGGTTTAGTCGTTGATGATATACGTATAAACACGGTATTTGATACCATCTCTAGATACCCTCAATATAAAGAAATGCCTGACATAACCAAACAGGAGGTTCTCGTTATCAGTCAGATACTGTCTGTTTCTGCCAAAGCTTCGGTTCAGTCATGCAATATAATTTTTCAATCCTTTTTCTTCCGCCTTATGAACACCCTAGGAATCGTAGAGAAAACTTCTAATGGCGATATTGTTCAAAATGGAAACTCTACGGTCTCTACCAGACTCTACCATGGAGGTCTTCATCTTTGCATCGAACTTCTTGCAGCATCAAAAGATCTTATCCTGAATTTTGA
Organism: Capsella bursa-pastoris; assembly: GCA_036452645.1. Lineage (NCBI taxonomy): Eukaryota > Viridiplantae > Streptophyta > Magnoliopsida > Brassicales > Brassicaceae > Capsella > Capsella bursa-pastoris. The sequence goes on along the minus strand of CP144198.1, from coordinate 9,725,676 downwards.
GAAATGTTCTCCAACTCCTGAATGTGCACAGGAATCATGGTGCTCTACAGTGAAAAGCTTCTCAGTTCCATTGATCCAGGTGTTTGCATCTGCAGTATACAGCTCTGGTGATGATTCTGTTGCGGATGTATATTTTGGAGGTGAATGCTTGTGGTTACTTTAATGTTCTTGCCCTTGCCTCTAGTTTAATAAAGGGAACTCATGCTACTTTAATGTAATACTAATCCTAATTTTTTGTTTTTTTTTAATCAATGCAGTAAAGGGTTTGCTGACTATGGGTATGTTTTGGGGTGGGTCTTCTCCTGTTTCGAGATCCGAATTCGAGAAGATTTTGATGACCTTAACATCAATCATCACATCCAAGAGTGGTAAAACAGTTGTGTGGGAACTGGCGTTGAAAGCACTGGTCTGCATCGGCTCATTTATTGATCGGTATCATGAGACTGACAAGGCTATGAGCTACATGAGTATAGTTGTCGACAATTTGGTCTCATTGGCCTGTTCTAGTCAATGTGGTCTTCCATATCCAATGATATTAGAAGCAACTTCAGAAGTTTGCTCCACTGGGCCAAAGTATGTGGAGAAAATGGTTCTAGGATTGGAAGAAGCTTTTTGTTCCAGTTTGTCTGATTTTTATGTATGTGTTGCCTCCATGACTCTAGATCATAAAGTTTTCATTTATATTTTAGCTAACTGTTTCTGTCTCCAGCTTGATGTTAAGAGCTTGCTATTATGGCCAGCCCGATCCCTTGCTATCTCCAACAAGCAAGGGATCGAGAGCTTCCTTGTATCTAACTACTATTTGGATAATACTTTTCAGGTCAATGGAAACTTCAAGTCAATTGACAATTGCTCTCAGCTCCTGCGGTGTTTAACCAACAAATTGCTTCCACGGTATCCAAACTTTTCTTATAATTTCTTATATCTCATAGATGATCTAGCTTTGCCAGTGTGTGTGTTTAGAATTTAGTTGTTTGTATACTGGATGATACTAGGGTATGCCTTGCTTGTTAGTTTCCATTTTAATCTCTACCATACTTCAGTAGAGTATTTAGGCTCTCTGTTAAGGTTTAATGTGTTATTGGTCTTCGTCAATCCCTTCTAACTCAGTAGATGTCACATTAACCTAACAGAGAGTGTTATAATAAATACATGGATACCAGCAAGCAATACAATAGCAAAAGTCTTTTGTACTATTCCATAAAATAGAGATGATAACTATAATTACTTTGTTAGAGGAGAAGACATGATAAATATTAGTATTTTACAAAGATGCGATCTTAGCCTCTTTCTGTCTTTTATTCATTTGCAAATTTACCGTTCAGAGGATGAAATCTTAGAAAATATATGTGGTGCATTCATGTGTATATAGCTTCACTGTTTTTCATCTGATTGGAGATTATTTTTTTTTTCTATACCTTCTGTCTGTCAAGATTAATATTTTTCGTTCCTCTTTTGCATGTCAGTTCGTATCAGTCCTTTTGACTTGTGGTATTTTGTTTTGATCTCAAATAGTGTGGCCGAGATAGATGGTCTCGAGAAAGTCTTGGTGCATTTTGCTATCAGTATGTGGAACCAAACTGAATCCTGTGGAGTTTTCAGTTGTGATTTTAATGGTAGGGTAAGTGCTCACTTGCTCGGTTTGATTATCTTTAAAGAAGGTTTGATTTATCTATTGTAAATGTTATGAATATACGGTATAAATTTAATTGGCCTTCTACAACAGGAGTTTGTTGAGGCGGCAATGACAACAATGGGGCAAGTTGTAGGGATTGCTTTGGTAGATTCACAGAACAGTATAATCCAAAAAGCTTATAGTGTGGTCACGTCAAGCACACTTGCAGCTATGGAGTCTATACCTTTGACCTTTTCTGCCTTAGAGGGTCTACAACGTGACCTGTCCACTAGGGATGAATTGATGCTTTCACTCTTTGCATCAGTTATCATAGCTGCATCTCCCGCAGCATACATTCCAGATGCAAAATCACTTATACGTCTGTGTTTGGTCTCACTTTATAAGGGTTATATTCCAGCAGCTCAAGCTTTGGGGTCAATTGTTAACAAATTGGGACGAGGTACCGGCGGAACATCTATCACAAGCGATTGTTCTTTGGAAGAAGCATGTGATATAATATTTCACGTAGATTTTGCATCGGGAAAAATGGTTTCTTCTAATGGATCTGGTAAAACTACATGTGGAAGTGAGGCAACCTTATCAAAGATATGTTTAGGTTTCTGTGGTTCCCTGGAGCTTCAAACCCATGCTATCACAGGACTAGCATGGATTGGGAAAGGTTTACTCATGCGGGGTGATAAAAGAGTCAATGAAATAGCTCTGGTACTAGTGGAGTGCTTAAAATCCACAAATTCTTCCGGGCATGCTCTACATCCTTCTGCCATGAAACATGCAGCAGATGCATTCTCCATACTAATGTCTGATTCTGAAGTGTGTCTGAACAGAAAATTTCATGCAGTCATACGGCCACTCTATAAGCAGCGGTTTTTCTCTATAATAATTCCCATTTTGGAGTCTTTGATTATGAATTCCCAGACTCCGCTATCGAGGTATGCAATCTTTGAGTATATATATATATTGTTAATCTGTTATATTAAGTTATATCTGATTGGTTCTACTACTCTTCCATAAAAAAAGGTCTGGTCATTCTATGTCATTTCCTTAGAAAGAATGTAACTGCACCTACAAGAACCTTATTAGTGTTCCTTTTTGGAACAATAAGAAAAGATTGCTAGTTTAATTTTGGCTAGGTGTAGCTAGCACACAAATTCATACTGTTTAGGCTTCTTTGTTTCATCAAGTTTCAAATGCTCATCATAATTAAGCAAGTTCCAGTTTATTGTAAATTTAAATTTTTTGATTTTATCTGTCTGGTTTCGTCATTGTTTCAGAACAATGTTGCATGTGGCTCTTGCGCATGTCATATCCAATGTTCCAGTAACAGTCATATTGGACAACACCAAAAAGGTAACCCTCCAAATATATTTTGTATTTTGTACCTTTAGAAATAGTTTCTTATCTGTCCTTGGTCTGTGCAGCTACAACCATTGATACTGGAAGGCTTGTCTGTTTTAAGTGTAGACTCTGTGGAGAAAGAAACTCTCTTCAGTTTATTACTGGTTTTATCTGGAACGCTTACTGATACTAAAGGTAAGAAAAGTTAGATACTGGAATGCCAAAGCTTATTGCATTATATCAAATCTTGCTTCATTTTTCAAAGATGAAACAGTTCTTATAGGCTTTTTTTTCTTTTGCGCCAGCACCTAAAGAATGAAAATATGGTAATGATTTTATGGATTATGATTAGATGGCTGAGTGATTCAGTGGCTACTAAATATCAAAAACGAATTTCAGATTCATTGTTTTCTCGAGAAACAACAGTTTTCTTATTGCCCATTAACTCTTGATCTGTTTGCAGGACAACAATCTGCCGAAGATAATGCACATATAATCATCGAATGCCTTGTTAAGCTTACATCATATCCGCATCTAATGGTGACAAATCATTTACTCTTCACTAGCACCTTTTTCAGTGAATTTGATTCTTGGATCTTTGTATATAATATTTCATGTTAAACTGTATGCAGGTTGTTAGAGAGACAGCAATTCAGTGTCTTGCTACGCTATTGGAATTGCCGCATAGAAGAATTTATCCTTTCAGAAGACAGGTTAGTTAAAATATCGAAAACGCAGGTTTTTAGTATTTAAGGAGTATGAAATGCGTCTCATGACTTTGAAATTTTAATGTAAAGGTTTTACAAGCAATAGCAAAGTCACTCGATGATCCAAAACGGAGAGTTCGGGAAGAAGCAATTAGATGCAAGCAGGCTTGGTTAGTCACATGAAACTGATCTATATTCTATACTGTCTTTTTACGCCTCGGCGTCTTGTTACTATGATATGAAATAATTCTGATCATTGTCAAAAAAATCAGGGCGTCAATTACATCCACGAGTAACCCATTCTGAAGATGAATTCAGAGATTTAGGAAGCAATGCAGCAATCAGTTTTACTTACTTCTTTTAGACTTACAGGTTCCTTATTGAGAGTGAGGCATGTATATGCAATAGCGACACATTTGTAATACAGTGAGACTTACAAAGTTACACTTTAGAGTTGAGAAGTTTTCAGTAGAGTTTATTGGTGGTTATTGGACCATTGATTTATTACATTCTTGTCAAAATCTTGTGTTATTTTTGTTTAATGCTTCTTGATAATAATTTCTCATTAGATTTTAATTACTTTAGCAACGATTTGATTTCTCATAAAAGTTTTAACAAATTTAAATTACACAAGATTTGGCCATCTTAGCATGTAATACCAAACATAACAAATAATGTTGAGTTGTTTGCATAATTATTACAAGTTGCAACTTACAAATACAATTTGAGGAAAAAACTTGAAACAAAATCAATTTTTTTATTATTATTATTGTGGGGGTTGTTGTAAAATAAAGGGAGAGTTGTATAAATATACTTTCTTCTTTAGAATTTTATATACAAAGTATTTTTACCACCACTTTTATATTGATTTTATTTCTCAGTGACCAACTTGTCCCCTAGATGTTATCCTAGTTGTTGGATTAAAATGGATCGTTAGAATTGGATAGGTCATTAACATGATCGTGATAAGTGTCGCTATAAAATGTTAACACATGTCAATTCTAATTTTATTAAAATATTTAAAAATAAAAATATATCATAAAAATGAAATGTATACATATAAACAAATTATATATTGTTTTGTATATTAAAAAATATTATTAACCTAATTATGTTGAGAATTTGTTTTCTTTGTTATATAGGAGAAATTTCAAAATACTCCTTTTCAAATACCACTTTTTAAAAATAACCCCATTTCAAACTTTATAAACAAAACCACTAAAAATGTTGAAAATTATCCAAATATATGTGTAAACTTATAAATATACACACAAATTATCATTATATATGTATACAATTTTATATATCTTTCATTAGTAGCATAAAACTAACTTATAGAAACCGTTTAAAAACCTTATAAACCCTTTTAAAACCATTTAAAAACCTTATAAAACTTGTAAAAACGATTTAAAACCTTTTAAAAATTTAAGAAATATTTGTATCGAATCTCCAAGTAGTAATTATTATATAGAAGTACCTTATCAAGCATATAAAACTTTATAATTTTTCATATTTAAATAGGAGTATTTTTGAAAATGGATAGATAAAAGGGGGTTTTTTGAAAAGGGATACACCAAAAGGGGTATTTCTCAAAAATTCTCATATATATATATATATATATAATATTGTTGAAAAAATTGAAATCGGAAATTTTAGTAGGTTGATAATCATTTTATCAGAATTTTGCTATTCTCAAATTCGATAATTTGAGCAGGTTAAGCGTTGTACCTAAAACAGTTATAAAACCAATTTTAACATGTTGATAATCATTTTAACAAAAATTTAAAAATTTTATCTAAATTTTGTTGATATTAATTCATGTTGATATTAATATTAAAGAAAAAAAATTTTCACAAAATTATTTTTAAATTATATTTCGACTTATCTTTATGCTTAAATTTATGATCGGTTTGATTAAATTTCAACGTTGTATTTACATACGGTTACATGGAAACTTACTTGATTTGTAAACATAAAAGACATATATGAATTAATAATTATATCACAAATGTTATATTATGGGAATATTCTATCACTAAATGTCATAATCTAAAAATAATATGTTAAGCTATTTGATAATATAAATTTCTTATAATTTCACTCACTTAGAGCACCTCCAACGCTGTATTTAATCAGTTTCTTTGATTGTTTAATAGGATTAAAAGTAATTAATAAAATGAAAAAAAAAAACCCAAAAAGATGAAGAAACGATCCTCATTGAAGCATTTTTAGAAAAGTTAAGAATCCCTTATGTGTCAATAATTGAGTGGATACAAAAAATGGCCAAAGAAAAAAATGCAATTACGATTTGTTTTTGAATTCTTTTTCTCCTTCTTCATCTATGTCGCTCTCTCTCTCCCTCTCAGTTTCCTCCGACGATGAAAACAGAAGAGATTGGTTTCTCTTCGCCGTAAGACTCACCTTTCAACCGCCGAGGATGTTCATCATCTACAAGTTCGATGAGTACAGTGAATTAGATCAGGAGAGTACGGCAACCAAAATCGGGAGAGCATGGTGAATCAAATCAGGAGAGTTTGGTGAAACTATGCTCCGATCTTTTTCTAACGGCACGATCTTATATTTTTTGTCTGTAGATCAAGATGAATTGGTGTTATTTGAATTGATAGTAGGGTTATATGAATTGGGATTTGTTGTGTTTGATAATAGGGTTATCTGATTTGGGATTTGATAGTGATTTTATAAGTTTCTTGGACTCATAAGCAGTCTCTTTCTTTGTTCTTAGTCATGACTGAATACTCTTACTCTGTTTCGTTTGGTTATCTGAATTGGTATCTGTTTCATCATTGTGTCGTTTCTCTGTTTTTTTTTTTGCAGATTGAATTTAGAGTCTTGCTTTGAATTTTATATGATCTCCCATTGGACATGAGAAATTTATGAAACCTGCAAAGTTTCTAAACTTTCACTTTTACATTGTTTTTTTTTAATATGATTTAGAATTCTTTAAAAATTCTAAACCATTGGAGATGGTATTAGGAATAAAAAAACCTGAATATTCGAAAATATAGGAAAACAACTAATTGAAAATTGCTTTAAAACTAAACAGAAAATATTGAAAAGCCTATTTTCACATTACATATCATTGTCCAAAAAAAAAAAAAATCATTGTTTTTCTTTTGCACAGTATAGTTTTTTAATTATAAATCAACCTACTACGTACTAATATCTTATTATATAAACCTTAGTTTTCAAAGTCAGCCATTAACAAGATCGTGACATGTGTCAATTATAAACGATAAGATGTTGACACAAGTCGATTCTAATTTTGTTAATATTTAGATAAAATAGAAAAATTATTAACCCTATCGAAAAAAGAAATATATAAAATAAATATTATAAAGAATTATATATTAAAAATTATTAATAAAATTAAACAAATAACCTAATTTCAGTTATGTCAATTTGGTTTATTAATAAGATAGGGATTTAAAATTTATAATTAACAAGAATATATGTCGGTTTTTGTTTACAGAAGAGGATTAAGGTTTAGAATTTAATTTTACAGTTAAAACAGGTTATTTGTTGGTTTGGGTATATAAATGATATATGATAATTATGGTTTATCTTTGTAAATTAAAATTATGGTTTAAGTTTAACAATTAAACGAGATTATATGTCGAAACTTGGTTTTTAAATTTACTAACTCACGTGATCATGATAAGTTTCAAGTAAAAAATAAGATGTCGCAACATGTTATATCTAATTTTGTTAATATTAAGATAAAAATAGAATTTTTAAACAATATTAAAAATAAAATATAAAAGTAATTATAAAAAGTTAAGAGAATTTTTTAGAAATACCTCTTCTGGTGTACCCCTTTTCAAAAATATCCCATTTATCTATCCATTTTCAAAAATATCCATGTTTAAATATGAAAAATTATAAACTTTTATATGGTTTATAAGGTACTTCTATATAATAACTACTACTTAAAATTTAGGTAATTCTGCAACGTTTTACCTATGTCCTAATTTCACGACATAGGTAATTCTGCAACGTTTTAATTTAAACCTAGTTTGGTCTCCCAGTGTGCTAGTTTAGTACCCGTCCGATGGACGGGTTATCTTTATTTTAAATTAAATTAAAATTAAAATTTATTATAACTTATAAAAAAATATTTTCAAAATATTTTTTTTTTGAAAAAATAAGAGAAATTATTTTTATTTGAAAAGAGATTTTATTTGGTTTGAAGTATCAAATAAACGTGTATATATATATATGTATATATATATCTATCTTAAAATTTGTTATTTAACGTTAATTATAAAAATCTAGTAATGTCAAAAAGACAATCACCAAAACATTTGGGAGCTATTCAACATTATTCATAATATAAGCTTACAGATATTTTTTTGATAAATATCAATCTTTTGTACTTTTTAATTTATCAAAAATACCATTTTTCAAGTACTACTCTTTAAAAATTGAGGCTATAAGCTTTTGAGAGCGTCCACATAGGATTTTAAACAACCAATCGGGATTAGACATCTCACTAATTAACAATTTTTCTATCTCATTAATTAACATTTTTAAATATAATATTTTATATACAAAAATATTAATAAAAAGGAAAAAGAATATACTGAAAATAGAAATATTAATTAATGAAAAATAATATATGGAATATATGAAACTTACAATCTAAGTATATAATATTGAATATAAATGTTAGCCCTCGATTAACTATATTTCTTACGCCAAATAAAGGTAAATTTGTGAATATTAATTGTGATAATGGCGAGTCGTGTCTTTTTAAAATATAAATTTTCTTATTTTGTGTTACTGGAAATCATAAAAAAAATTTCCTAAATCATACACGATATGCATAAAGCGTTGTTAGAGCAAGAAGCTGCATACAAGACGCTGACCCGAGAGCACAAATAGATCAACGGTTTGTTTGGAAAAGCAATAATCAAGAAGCTAAAAGATGATTACAACTAAGCCTGAGAGATGTTGGAAGGGTACAATACTGAGGAGAAAGAAAAGATAATGCAAGAGACTGGTAAAGATGTTGCGTCGAGGAATCCACGATTGTAATTCTGGAAGAAACTGTAGAGACTTTACGTAATGAAGTAGAGATGAAAAGAGAGGAGATAGAGAGCTTGATGGATAAATAACCAAACAAGTGTTATAGAGAAAGAAGGAGAGTTTAAGAGAAGATAAGCTAAGAATTTAGAAGAACAAGCAGCGACAGACTTATGTATAAATTAGGGGGGTCAATTGACCCAGGTAATATCTTAAAATATTTTTTTTTTGCATGTAAAATATGAAAGTTCCAGCAGGAAAGTTGGTTTTCTATAGTATATTGACACCCCTAAACCCAAGTTCAATACTCCTATGTTACATTTAGTGCCTATTTTTTTTATTTCTAATATTTAACTGCTAAAAAAAATTTATTGATCCGGGTAAATTTTTCTCTTGGGTACGCCACTAGGAACAAGTATTGCTTAAGAGAAGATTACAATGACAAATGAAACATATTGAGGTATGATCAAAGAGATCGGAGAGAGTGAATTCAAAAATACTAAATAGATTATAATTCCTGTATGAAATACTTAATGAGAAGCACAAAAGGTATGTGGAGACGGTGGCTAATGTGACAAAGATGCTTTTGACAGCGAAGAAGTATGTGGTAAAGATGAAGAAGGATAAAGAAGAGGTGGAGAAGAAGCTTGAAGGTCATGTAAGGTAGAGAAAAGAGTGACGATGAGAAGTTCAAGGAAACATTGTTGGGATTAGGATGAGAAGTTGAATGAGACATTGTTGGGATTAGGATAAGAGAAAAGAGGAGCAATAAAACAGTTGTGTGTATGGATCAAACAACATATATAGAGGCCATTGTGAATATCTTGAAGAGGTTTTGTCCAAAATGGTTATGGCAATAGGATAAAGACGACCGCTACTAGCAATACAACTACCTAGTAATGTCAAACATGAATTAACAGATCGAGTGTAAATTTTAACATATCTATAATGGACGTGGGTTTACCTAAACTAGGTTTAAATTAGAATTAAAGGATGTGGGTCGATTCTAATTACGTGTACGTAATTCATTGATATTTTTATTTAATCTTTTGAACTAGTTTAGTACCCGTCGACGGGTTATCTTTATTTAAAATTAAATTAAAATTAAAATTTATTATAACTTTTAAAAAAATAATTTCCAAATCTCTTTTTTGGAAAAATAAGAGAAATTATTTTCATTTGAAAAGAGTTTTTATTTGGTTTGAAGTATCAAATAAACGTATGTATATATATATCTTAAAATTCGTTATTAAACGTTAATTATAAATCTAGTAATGTCAAACTAACTATCACCAAAACATTCGGGAGCTATTTAACATTATTCATAATATTGCTAAAATATTTTTAAAAATCTTAATTTAGCAATCCTCTAAAACATGATTATACCATTTTGTAAAAATTGTTATTTCTTAACTCTCAATTTTTCAAAAAATCATTCTCAAACTATGAAAATTAAATTAATTATTATTTAATATGATGGTAAAGTTCTTTCAAATTAACATCAATCTAAAATATGATGTTAAATACAAATATAGTCATTTGTAAATAAGTTCATATAAACAACGCAAATAAACCTAAAGATTCTAATATAAATTATAGCATCGTTGAGGAAAATATTAAAAAATCTTTAAAATACAAATTATAAAAAACTACATATTTTTTTTTTAAAATTAAAATTACTATATTGCGAATTATAATGAACTTTTGTTATCTTTAATTTAAGCTAAAAATTTATTTTCAAAAATCTTTTATTCACCCTTATGTTTTAGACAATGAAATTGCTCAATGGCATAATACATTCATACATAAATTAAAAATTAAAAAAAATATAACATATCATAAAATAAAAATCATGAATTAAAATATTTATTTAGTTAACTCAAAATCTATTTGATTTGTAAAATGTAAATCGTAATTCTCCTTTATAAACCCAAACCGATAAATAATCTCGTTTAATTATAAAATATAAACTATAATGTACATTTACAAACTCAAACCAACATATAACCCTTATAATTGTAAAACCTGCATCTCGCAAAACCAAAAATTAGGTTAATAGTTGAAAGAGAATTTTTGAGAAATACCCCTTCTAGTGTACCCCTTTTTAAAAATACACCAATTTTCTATCCTTTTTTAAAAATACCCCTTTTCAAATATAAAAAAATTGTAAACTTTTATGAGCAATACTTGGGTTCACCCCTAGGGGTGAACCTCCTCATTCACCCCCTATTAGATTAACCAATTAGAATGAAGTAATATGCCACATCATGCTATATATACAAAAATAAATCAAAACTAAAATTATTAAAACAAAATAGATTATAGAAATAAAATCTGTATAATATAACCACTCTTTTATAAACCCAAACCGAAATATAATTTCGTTTAATTACAAAATCTAAACCCTAACCACTATTTTATCAACCCAAACCGAAATATAATTTCGTTTTAATTACAAAATCTAAACCCTAACCACTATTTTGTCAACCCAAACCGAAATATAATTTCGTTTAATTACAAAATCTAAACCCTAACCACTACTTTGTCAACCCAAACCAAAATATAATTTCGTTTAATTACAAAATCTAAACCCTAACTACTATTTTGTCAACCCAAACCGAAATACAATTTTGTTTATGTATAAAATCTAAACCCTAACCAGTCTTTTATAAACCCAAACCGAAATATATAATTTCCTTAATAAAAATCCTACAGAATATCTTTCCATAATCTATTATGTTTTAATGATTTTAGTTTTGATTTATTTTTATATATAGTATGACATGGCAAAATACTTCATTTTAATTGGTTAATTTAATAGGGGGTGAATGAGCATGTTCACCCCTAGGGTGAACCCAAGTATTTTTCAACTTTTATATTACATCTACATCATCATTACTAATGAGAGAATCAATACAAATATTTATAAAGTTTTAAAAGGTTCTAAACAGCATTTATAAGACTTTTATAAGGTTTTTATAAGGTTTACAGAGTTTATATATGGTTTTTAAATAATTTTTAAAAGGTTTTTAAATAATTTTTAAAAGGTATTTATATGATATTTATGAAATATAGATATAAATTTACACACATAAAAATAATTTTTGTCTATATATATAAGCATACACATATTTGTTTTTAATAAATATCATTTTTTTTACTTTTTAATTTATCAAAAATATCCTTTTTCGAGTACCACTTTTTAAAAATACCCCTATTTCAAAAATTTTCAAAAAACCACTAAAAATGTTAAAATTATCCAGATATGTGTGTAAACTTATAAATATACACACAAATTACCTTTATATATGTATAAATTTTTATATATCTTGCATAAATAGCCTAATATAACTTATAAATACCTTTTTAAAATTTAAAAACCTTATAAACTCTTTTTAAAACCATTTAAAAACCTTATAAAACTTGTAAAAACGATTTAAAACCTTTTAAAACATTATAAAATATTTGTATCAAATTTCCAAGTAGTAGTTATTATATAGAAGTACCATATAAACCATATAAAACTTTATAATTTTTCCTATTTAAACAGGGATATTTTTGAAAATGGATAGATAAAGGAGGTATTTTTGAAAAGGGGTACACCAAAAGGGGTATTTCTCAAAACTTATCTTTAATTTTTTATAATTATTTTATATATTTTATTTTATAATGTTGTTTAAAAATTCTATTTTTATCTTAATATTAACCAAATTATATATAACATGTTGCGACATCTTATGTTTTACTTGACAGTTATCATGATCACGTGAGTTAGTAAATTTAAAAACCAAGTTCGACATATAATCTCGTTTAATTGTTAAACTTAAACCATAATTTTAATTTACAAAGATAAACCATAATTTTCATTTATCCTTTATATACCCAAACCAACAAATAATCTGTTTTAGTTGTAAAATTAAAGTTTAAACCTTAATCCTCTTCTGTAAACAAAAACCAACATATATTCTTGTTAATTATAAATTTTAAAACGCTTTCTTATTAATAAACCAAATTGACATAACTGAAATTAGGTTATTTGTTTAATTTTAATAATTTTTTTTAATATATAATTCTTTATAATATTTATTTTATATATTTCTTTTTCGATAGGGTTAATAATATTTCTACTATAAACGATAAGATGTTGACATGTGTCGATTCTAATTTTGTTAATATTTAGATAAAATAGAAATATTATTAACCCTATCAAAAAGAAGATATATAAAATAAATATTATAAAGAATTAAATATTAAAAAATATTACCTAATTTCAGTTATGTCAATTTGGTTTATTAATAAGATAGGTATTTAAAATTTATAATCAACAAGAATATATGTCGATTTTACCTTGGTCTTCAAAGTCAGTCATTAACAAGATCGTGATATGTGTCAATTATAAACGATAAGATGTTGACACGTGTCGATTCTAATTTTGTTAATATTTAGATAAAATAGAAATATTATTAACCCTATCGAAAAAAGAAATATATAAAATAAATATTATAAAGAATTATATATTAAAAAATATTAATAAAATTAAACAAATAACCTAATTTCAGTTATGTCAATTTGGTTTATTAATAAGATAGGGATTTAAAATTTATAATTAACAAGAATATATGTCGGTTTTTGTTTACAGAAGAGGATTAAGGTTTAAACTTTAAGTTTACAATTAAAACAGGTTATTTGTTGGTTTGGGTATATAAATGATAAATGAGAGTTATGGTTTATCTTTGTAAATTAAATTATGGTTTAAGTTTAACAATTAAACGAGATTATATGTCGAAACTTGGTTTTTAAATTTACTAACTCACGTGATCATGATAAGTGTCAAGTAAAACATAAGATGTCGCAACATGTTATATCTAATTTTGTTAATATTAAGATAAAAATAGAATTTTTAAACAACATTAAAAAATAAAATATATAAAATAATTATAAAAAATTAAAGAGAATTTTTGAGAAATACCCCTTTTGGTGTACCCCTTTTCAAAAATACCCTTTATATATCCATTTTCAAAAATATCCCTGTTTCAATTTGAAAAATATCCCTGTTTAATATGGTTTATAAGGTACTTCTATATAATAACGACTACTTGGAAATTTGGTACAGATATTTTATAATGTTTTAAATCGTTTTACAAGTTTTATAAGGTTTTTAAAAGGGTTTATAAGGTTTTTAAAAGGTATTTATAAGTTATTTTACGCTATTTATAAAAGATGTATAAAAAATTATACATATATAATTAGGTAATTTGTGTGTATATTTATCAAGTTTACACACATATTTAGATAAATTTCAACATTTTAGTGGTTTTTTTTTATAAATGTTTGAAATATGGGTATTTTTAAAAAGTGGTACTGGAAAAAGGGTATTTTTGATAAATTAAAAAGTAAACAAAAAAATTGATATTTATCAAAAAAATATGTGTAAGCTTATATACATAGACACAAATTATATTCATATGTGTGTAAATTTATATATATATTTCATAAATACCGTATAAATACCTTTTAAAAACCTTTTAAAAATTATTTGAAAACCATATAAAAACTTTGTAAACCTTATTTATCGGTTTGGGTTTAGAAAAGACGAGTGAGATTTAGGTTTTACAATTAAACAAGGTTATTTATCAGTTTGGGTTCATAAATGAGAATTATGATTTACATTTTACAAATAAAATAGAATTTGAGTTTAACTAAATAAATATTTTTATTCATGATTTTTATTTTATAATATGTTATATTTGTTTAATTTTTAATTTATGTATGAATGTATTATGCCATTGAGCAATTTCATTGTCTAAAACATAAGGGTGAATAAAAGATTTTCGAAAATAATATTTTTAGCTTAAATTAAAGATAACAAAAGTTCAATATAATTCGTAATATAGTAATTTTAAAATATTTTTTTAAAAATATGTAATTTTTTATAATTCGTATTTGAAAGATTTTTTAATGTATTCCTCAACGATGCTATAATTTATTTTAGAATCTTTATGTTTATTTGCGTTGTTTATATGAACTTATATACAAATGACTATATTTGTATTTAACATCATATTTTAGCTTGATGTTAATTTAGAAGAACTTTACCATCATATTAAATAATAATTAATTAATTTTCATAGTCTGAGAATTATTTTTTGAAAAATTGAAAGTTAAGAAATAACAATTTTTACAAATGGTATAATCATGTTTTAAAGGATAATTGCTAAATTAAGATTTTTTTAATATTTTAGCAATATTATGAATAATGGTGAATAGCTCCTAAATTTTTTGGTGATTGTCTGTTTGACATTACTAGATTTTTATAATTAACGTTTAATAACGATTTTTAAGAGATATATATACTCACGTTTATTTGATACTTCAAACCAAATAAAATCTCTTTCCAAATGAAAATAATTTCTCTTATTTTTTCTAAAAAAAAGATTTGGAAATTATTTTTTTATAAGTTATAATAAATTTTAATTTTAGTTTAATAATAAAGATAACCCGTCCATCGGATCACGACAAAAGATGCGTGGTACATTATATTTATATTTAAACATAATGTGTTTACTAGGTTGCAGAATTCTTGTGAGACAAAAGATGCGTGGTAATAAAAGATGTTAAGATTTATTTTGTAAAAAGGCAAATAACTATATATATATATGGAAATAAAAGATGTATTTTAAAACATGGAAATATTTCTAAATTTAATATTTCATTTTCATAAAAAATAAATGATATAAAACTAATCAAAATATAAAAATTCAATTTTTGTTAAATTAAAAACGAAATACTTAATTTTTTTTTTAAAATTTTAAATTAAAATACTTCAAAATAAGTAAATTTCTATTTCTAAAAAGTAAAATTGAGTTGAATAATTAAGACAATTAGCCCTAACAATTCAACTATAAATAAAAAGTCTAGACCTTTACATTAGTATGTTTCGTAGTTATGATGTTTTTTTTTTGGTGTAGTTTAGATTTTTTGATAATATAATTTTCTTTTTTTGCGTTTTTTGAATTGTTTCCATGATTTGAGTTGCTTATCATCCGTTTATGATTTTGTGTTCCATTCAAGGTAATAATTGTGTTTTAATATTGTTGTATTATTTTGGTGTGTTTTAATTGTTTAGTGCAATTCTAACTTTTTGTTTTTTGTTTTTATTTAATAGGAGTATTGACTATATTGGAATCTTTGATTGAAAAAGTCTTTTAATGAAGTAATTGGAGTTGATGTTAGGCAGAGGATGCTTCTGCTAAGGTAAAAAGCACAATCCAATATCTTTATTTGTTTGCTTTTTGTTTGTTTATTATTTATTGATATCTTGGTTAGTTAATTTATTTGTTTATGAAATTTAGTATGGGTATTCTGGAAATATAAAACTAAGTTACGGTAGAAAGTAAGAAAGACATCTAATTTCGAGTTTAGGAGTTTAGACGAACGATATTGTTTTGAGTAGTTAATTCATTAATCAGCAACAATAAACAATTTTAACCAAAATTTATCAAATATACCCACGCGTAGCGTGGGTTCAAAACCTAGTAGATGAATGAATTAACGACCAACTTTAAGTAATCAGTTTGACATTACTAGATTTTTATAATTAACGTTTAATAACGAATTTTTTAAGATATATATATATGCACGTATATTTGATACTTCAAACCAAATAAAATCTCTTTCCAAATAAAAATAATTTCTCTTATTTTTTCAAAAAAAAGTTTTGGAAATTATTTTCTTATAAGTAATAATAAATTTTAATTTTAATTTAATTTTAAATAAAGATAACCCGTCCATTGGACGGGTACTAAACTAGATAAATCATTTTATTATTATGCGACATTATAGCCTTTGGATATATAGTCTCAGCTCTGTCGGTGGTTGTAGTTTATGTTGGCTATAAATGATATTACGCCTCCTCAACCTGCAAAAGATCATTGACCCTAAATTTTCCAACCAGTTCACATGTATCTCCACCTACACTAGTTAGACCTATTTGTATGGCCAATGTTAACATCAAAAACGTGTATCATATAATGAAAAAGTTCAAATGATGTTTAAATCACTAATTACCGGATTGTCTACTCGGATCACATGCACAAAAGAATGACATTGTCAAAGAAAAAAAAAAGCTTATCTTATTAAAATATAACTACATACTTTAATTTCCAATAAGCTGATATTCCTCACTATGCATGAAAACAATTGATTGTTATATACATTTTTTTTTTTGTTATATATTGTCTATGACATGAAAATAGATTTATTTCATATAACATATAAGCTAAGAAAAGCTAAAAACTTGCTAAGAGCTCATCAACAATGATGATCTTAGTTATCCAAAATAAATAAAATCATTAATAGTTATGATAAGTAAAAAGTGGTTTAATATTAAAAAATGACAAAATATCATTTCAAATGTAAAAATTTATTTTTAAGTTTTCATTTCATTTTAAAGTTCATGAGGGTAGTGTATATATATGAATTTATTTAACAACTAAATAAAGTCATTGTAAACTCACCTATTTTGGATAGTTTACAAAACACTAATAATAGGCTTCTAAAAACATCTCTAATTAATCGGAAACTCATGTATAAAATTGTTCTCATCCGATTTTTAAAATTAAATATATTGAGACACCAAAACACCATATTTAGTGTTATTTAAACACCAATTTAAATGTTATGGTTGGAGTTGCTCTAAGTCAAATGCTCCATTGGGATCCAACTCTGATGATCTCATTCCGTTAATGTTGTTCTGATTCCTAGTAGCAGCATGTTTCTGCTGATACTTGAGAGTGCCTATAGAACACATAGTAGATGTTATATCAAGAGTGGATCAGTGGACGTGTCAAGTAGCGCAGCTTAATTTAACATTGTTCTAAATGTTCACTTTGTATCTTATATCAGATATTTTCTTTAAAAAAAATTACTCCTAAAATACCACTAATAATAATGCCCTAAGCCTTGTTGTTTGTTTACATTGACTTTGTCTTCTGTCCACATGTCGTTTTTGCAACCATGATTTCACTTCCAATAATTTAATTTAATTAAGGTTACATTATTTTTTAATTATGTGAGGTGTGACAAACACGTAGTATAAGAGAAATATCTGTAATTTTTTCTCTACTTGCAAAAAAAGATGATTAAATTTTCATTATTTATATATATATATATATATATATATATATATATATATATTAGATAATTTTACACAAATTAAAATTTTCAAAAATGTTTGCTCTTTATAATATATTAATATACAGTCATAAAATATGCCTCTTTTCAACAATGGACATATATGTGCAATCTTAATCTTGATTTACATATTTGAATCATAGAAATGGTTCGAAATAATTATAGCATTTAAGAAACCATGCAAGTGGAAGAGAATAGGATTACATATATCTGATATATTATATAGGGAATAAAATATTGAAACGTTAAATAATAGAGTTCACTAATATATTATAATATAGAGTTCACTAATATCATGGCCCTTGTATTGGAGATGATTTGATTTTATATGGTTTATAAGATACTTTTATATGGTTTATAAGGTACTAATTAGATGGCTAACTACGATTGATTGTTTAAAATCTCACCTGGACAGCATATAGCTTCATTTTTTGGTGTTGATATTCATTATTTAGAGGCAACCAAATATTTCAACCTTTTTTTTAAATTTCAAATTGTTTAAATTATTTTTAAAATTTTTTTCAGTATAACTTTCTATCAATATTACCTTTCACACATGCCCACTCCTAATTGGTCCTTCTTCAAAATACCTAAAAAGTATGACATATACAGAAATATACAAAAATTACAATGTAAAATATTTTAAATTTTAATTTACGACTTCGATGTTTAAAACAAAGAAAAAGAAATTTAATATGTTTTGTTTAAAACAAAAAAAAACAAAAAAGGAAAAAAGAATATGAAAGTTTTATTTAAGATTTAGAAACACCTCCATATTTTCATATATTTCTTCTATTTCCATAACTTTTTTTTTCCTTTTTACATAACATAACGTAATATAGAAAATATTGTAACTTCGAAAATGTCAAATAGTGATATGGCCAACCGCGATTGGTCGTTTAAAATTCTATGTGGACGCCTTTAGGAGCTTATAGCTTTAACTCATAATATTTTTTCCTTTTACATTAAAAAAACTTTATATAGAAAATATTGTAGCTTCGAAAATGTCAAATAGTGAGATGGCCAATTGCGATTGGTCATTTAAAATCCTATGTAGACGCCTTTAGGAGCTTATAACTTCAACTTTTTTATATGTCACTAGGTTTTGAACCCATTATAAAAGATTGGTGATATTTATTAAATATTATCTTTAAAAACTGAAATTACTATTAAGCAAAAACCCACATACGAAGATTAACAAAATAAGAATATACGTTTTATATATTCCATATATTATTTTTCAGAAATTTTCATTCTTGTTTTCTACATATTGCTTTTTCCTATTTATTAATATATTTATATTAAAAATTTTAGAATTTAAAAATGTTATGTTAATTAACCAGCAAAAGATGTTAACTAATTAGATGGCTAACCACGATTGATCGTTTAAAATCTCACATGAACGGCTTATAGCTTCATATTTTGGTGTTTATATTTATTGTTTAGCAACCAAATATTTCCTTTTTTTATTTCAACTGTTGAAATTATTTTTTGAATTTTTTTGAGAATAACTTTCTTTAAATATTACCTTTCACACAAGCCCACTCCTAATTGGTCTTTCTTCAAAATACCTAAAGAGTATGACACATACAGAAATATATGTGTTATAAGAACATACAAAAATTACAATGTAAAATCTTTTAAATTTTAATTTACGACTTCGATGTTTGAATTAGTGAGTAAGAGTAAAAATTTAATATGTTTTGCTTAAAACAAGAAAAAAGAAGAAAAAAAGAATATGAAAATTTTATTTAACACTGAAATTGAAAGTAATTACTGAATAGGCATAGAAGAAGAAGCTCTAAGTAAAAGATAAGGAGGACTCACGATCAGTGAGACTTCTTCTGATGAGGAATTAGATTATACGGTTGAGAAAGGACAGTAGAGAAACAAACTCTAGACAAAAGAAAAAATAAATCATAATCACATGATTAGCAAATTTGATTCGTTAGAACAAAAAATATATATACAAAAACTACATCCTATTGATATAAACAAATGTATAAACACACCAAAACAAACACATAATTATTAATACCTTATCAATAGAATTATTAATACCTTATCAATTTTTTTGTTTGGTTCTTTATCTACTCCTTCCTACAAACTCAATTTTTCAAATTGTATCCATCGATAGCATGAGCATCAATAGTTTTGGATCAAAGGTCACATGATCTGTAAACCTAAACATAAATTAAAACAAACAGAATCAATAAAAAATAGATATATATTTACATTGATTAGTAGTGCAATAATAAGAACTCAGAGAACATAACATATAATGGAAAAATCAATTATAAAAGAAAAAAACAATATTTAAAATAGTAGTATCACCGCTAACTAATAAACCTAGTGAAATTCGATATCTAATGTTGTAGTCGAGGCTCTATATTTATAAATAAAACTATAGGACAATCTGGCATAATAATTTCTAGAAATTTAACATTATCTCTAGAAATTTTAAAATAAAATTTAGAAATACTTCCATATTTTCATATATTTCCGTAATTGTTTTTCCTTTTTACATTAAAAAGCTTAATATAGAGAATATTGTAACTTCGAAAATATCAAATAGTGAGAATTTCTAAAAATTTAATATTATCTCTAGAAATTTTAAAATAAAATTTAGAAATAGTTCCATATTTTTCATATATTTCTCTTCTTTCCATAATCCTTTTTCCTTTTTACATTAAAAAAACAGAGATTATATTGTAACTTAGAAAATGTCAAATAGTGAGATGGCCAACCGCGATTGGTCGTTTAAAATCCTATGTGAACGTCTTTAAGAGCTTATAGCTTCAACTTTTATATAGTATAGATTATTCTGTATATCGATATACAGTATTATCAATTTAACATAGTAATGAACGTTCCATCCATTGAAATACGATTATAATGGTTCCAAAAGGTTAAGGCTCCACAATGTGTTTAGGTCGGAAGCTATTTCAGTACGCTCCGAGCCTTCGTCTCCTGAGCTCCCTCCGGCTTACTCTCCTACTCTGAAACACCCACCGTCGTACAATCCTACACCAGAGCTCTCTCCGTCGTACAATCCTACACCAAAGATTCGGCCGCCGTACGTATACGTTTCTGCTCCTGCCCCCGCGCCTTATTGATCCAAAATATTACGGTCTATGAGAGTCTTAATTTGATCACATTATCACACGTAAAATAAAGAAGGATTATTTCTTTTACTTATCAAATAGAATTAAGTTTTTAATCTATATTAATCACAAATTTGTTAGAGAATAAAAAGATTGCACGATGATGTTTGCAGTGCTTTCTGATTTTTTTTTTAAAGATATTTATGATATATCAATGTTAGACCATTATTAATGGCAAGCTCTTAGACTTAAATTTCCTTAAAAAATATCTTATTTTTATAAGTTTATAATTTGTTCCAATACTGTAGAAACTGAAACTTACCTAAATTCTAATAAGTACGTAACGTCTAATGCAAACCGAGCCGAATAATTGACGTAAAAAAAAAAAACCGAGCCAATGGTTAATAATTGTAATCACCACTTGATATATTTTTTTTTTCATTTTCACGTACATACCTAACTATACTTTGAATTATTACAAAACTCACCAGTCAATCAGTATTGCAATATTTATGGTTTTTGGACATAATCTAACTCCATTAATGGCTTTGATAGCTTATCTTCCGTAACGTACACGGAAAACACTAAATTCGACGTAGATTTCATGAAAGGAAAGTATATGGTCTTGATAAAGTATCGCTTGGGACGAAACCATATAACATGCTCTGGTTTCGAGCCTGAGGGGATGTATGGACTTCGATACAGAACCTCTTTGATTATTAAAAAAAAAAAAAAATCATGAAATTTTTTTTTTCATTTTTTTCCATTGAATTAGGTTTATGACCAAACCATGTTGTGTCAGTTTTTTTGCGTAGACAAGTCTGAGCCTCCGACGAGGAACCATAGGCATTAGAGCATCAGCATTGGTGTAATACCAATCTTGGTCCCTCAATTTTTTTTATAATATTTAGATCATAGGACTTTTAAAATTTTTGAGTGTAGGAGCATTGGTGTCTCATGTTATTTGTCCTTCTATTAAATTAATCATATTTTAAAATTTTAAAATTAATTTTTATAATTATATAAAAAACATGGAAATAAAACATAGATCATCCCATTCATTGGATTTTATTATTACAAAGTTTATAAAGTTGAAAAAACAGAAAACATACAATAATTGACATTATTAATATAAAAAACATCAAGCATACAAAGATTAAAATTAACAACATTGAATTCAGAAATATTCTGAAGTTTACATCAAGTTAAGACAAGAATAAAATGAACAAGCAAATTATCAAGTATAGAATCATATTCTTGTCACAAACACAACAAGTTTAACACTAGAATATAATCTCATCTCGTGACAAACACAACATACATCAGTACACAAACTCATGACCAACAGACGATCTGTTTACAACATACACAATACCACACTTTGTCTTAGCCGTTTAAGCCATTTTACACCAGTAAACAAAGGAAGCTAGTACTAACCCAATAAAACCTATTACACCAATTACCAAATGAAACCCATTTCTATACCTATTGATGTTCTCTACTAGATCTCCTATGGCTTTCTCTAAGTTAACTATCTTATCCTCACTCTCAGTTAGAGAGAGAGAGAGAGAGAGAGAATGAGAAATGAACGAAAGACCCCGAAATTTTTTCTTCTCCTCTTACTCTCATCTCCAATTATTCTTTGACACGTGGCAAACGGGACGACTCAAATTTGTCCCGTTTTTATATACTTAAACAAGCTTTTATCCGATTAATGATTTATTTTTAAGCAAAAAAACTAATGGGACTTAGCGTACTAACGCTAATGTCCATGCTCTTAGATTATCACAAAGACTGAAGGGTAGTATTGTAATTACAAATTGTGTATCACCAACCCACATATTCGTATTTAATAATACAGAGTCTATAAATACTAATCACCTGCCCCCAAGTTCACATCACCCCTTGTTTTCCAAGAAGTGTAAGAAACACATAAAAAGAGAGATTTATTCAAAAGCTATAATAAAGATGCCAACAAGTTCATCGAAGCTGCTCGTTGTGCTGATGATTTTCTCATTCTTGGCGGCGCTTTTCATGATCTCACATGCTCAACCAGGTACGTTTCCATATATCATACAGATAATATGCAATCTCAGGTGTTATTATATATTTTACAGCACCGTACGCATCAATGTAATATTATTAATATGATTAGGATTCGTGTTGCAGGTAACGCGTACGACTTTAGACCACCGTACACTCCTGTTCCTGCGAAATGTTTTAAACGACCTTATAAGTGCCGTCCATGAGATCAGTTTCAATCTGA
The DNA here is from genome assembly GCA_036452645.1 of Capsella bursa-pastoris. NCBI lineage: Eukaryota > Viridiplantae > Streptophyta > Magnoliopsida > Brassicales > Brassicaceae > Capsella > Capsella bursa-pastoris. Next base: position 9,702,393 of record CP144198.1, on the reverse strand, counting down.
TCACATGAATAAAATTACTAAGCACGAAGGGTGTATCTTCATATATATTGAGAATAAAAAGCTTGTGAGATCCATGTTATAATATGTTGCAGTTTGTATTTTGTAATGTATGGGTTAAGGTGGTTTATGGGTGTATCTTCAGGAAAGAAGAAAAAAATAATAAAAATAAGCTATTTCCATTAGTAGCATGTATTAAAAAAAAAAAAAAAAAAAGAAGAATTAAGAACGATTTGTAACCACTATTGGAAATTCAGATAGGTTCTCTAATCAATTCTTCTTAGAAACTATGCGGAAGAAAACAAAGCAGAAAGAAAAAATCTAAGCATAGGTGAGTTTGATAGCTACTAGTAGGGAGTGACAAAACATTTTACCTTTTTGTCTTATATTTATTATATTTTGTGCCCTGCTGTGTCCATATTGATTAATCACTAAATTGTGTTTCCAAATAAATGTCTAAAATGAAAGGCCAACGCACAAGAAAAATCTATACTATTAAAAGAGAAACATTTTGTATAACACAATCATAGTATATACAATTAAAAACCAAAATCAAATAAAAGGCAATCTCAACCATGTAACCAAACAGAATAAAAGACAGCAAAATATATTTTTGGAAAACAAATCAGCTTTAAATACATAAAAAATCAAAACTAATAACTAACCAACATTTCATAATAAATTTGTTACCATAAAAGCTGGACTATTTAATTCGAAATTATATATATCTATATAAACATATTTTAATTTTTTCTAAAATTCCTACCTAATTCAAAATGTTATAATGTTTAAATTATTAAAAGTTTAACCTTATTGAAACTTTTAAAATATTTAGTAACTAAAAAGCTTTGACATATTATAATTTTTGAAAATTTACACGTTTTTTTAAAATATTTAAAATAATGAATATTTAATAGGTTCCAATATTATAACATTTCAACTTAATAGAATGTTAAAAAATATTAGAAATACATAAAACTCCAAACAAATATTAAAATATTATAAATATTTAAGATCTATGGAGTTTAAAATTTTAGAACTATGTAAATATTTATAAAGTTTGGAGTTTAACATTCTATTCAAATATATAAATATTTATAACAGTATTTTCTAACATTCTAATAAGTTGAAATATTTTCATATATTATAAATATTTAAACTACATGTAAAGTTTAAAATGTTAGAAATATTTAAAATCGATTTAAAATATATAAGTTTAAGTATTCTTATATTATTCAATTTTTAATATCTTGAAGATAATTTTATTTCCAATGATTTTTAAAACTAACTTTTATTTTCAAAGATATACAATTTCTATAAAAAAAAATTAAATACTTCTGAAACAACATATTTGTTTTTAAGAAAATCAAATCTAACAATCTAATATATATATATATATATGATGTAAATATAATTATATATTTCAGAGTTTTATGATATTTTAATAATACACATGGTTGTTTGCGAAACTCATAATCATATGGTAGTATGGGTCATGATATATATTTACGAATTTAATTTTCACGGGTTAGTCCATCAAAATATATGATGTATTTTTAATAATGTAATTTTATTAAATAATTTTTTACAGTTATATCAAACTTGTGATGTAGCAGAAGTATTGAAATACAATCATGTAATTTTATTAAATAATTTTTTACAGTTATATCAAACTCGTGCTGTAGCAGAATTATTGAAATACAATCATGCACGTACGTGCGGGTCCATCACTAATTTAGTTCACAATTTAATCCAGATCCACCGTTACTAAAAATACGAATTTCTTAGTGAAGCTATTATTATTTCAATTAAACATTCACAAATTGAATGAAAACGACACACCAAAGTCTGAGTTATAAATTTTATATGAAACAATTATATTTACGAATATAATTCATACGTATGTACGGGTATGAATGTGATACATAAATTTTGGGTAAAAAGATAAATATTTATGGGAGCAATATTCAGTACTCAAAATCTCATTTGAATTCGTCAATTTTGGAAAGTGTAACTATTTATTTTGGATGATATATATATATATATATATATACATATATATATATTATATGATTTCAGAAAATTCACTTTTTGAAACTTTAAATATCGAAACATAAAATGAGAGTATTATGTTCTAAATCTATTATCAAGTTCCGTAAACATATATTATAGATTATAATTTTTTTTTCTTTTCGAGTTGCATGTTATCCATGGGTTTTACAAATTCAAATGAGTCAAATACATACATTAGTCATGTGGGATTTACGAGATGAGTTGTTTACGGGTCACAACATATTAAAACCGTTACTAGATGCATTTTTCCACCTTGACAATTTAAGTAATTCGATTTGAAAAGTTTTTTTTTAATGAATTTTATCTGATTTAACAGTTTATGGGTTTACAATTGATCTGGATCCGGCGTCATGTCAATCCGGATCCACCGTCATGTCGATCCCGATCTATTAGCATACCAATCCAAATAATATGGTGAAATCACTATTATTGTAAAAATTCACAAATTGAATGAAATCTAACAAAAGTAAATATAAGTAATAAATACTATATTGAAAATTTATATTTACAAATATAATCCCGCACGTACGTGCGAGTCATCATCTAGTAACCCTTTAAAAGGAAAAAAAATAGCTATTCAAATGAAAATTATTTAATCCTTTAAAATAGTTATAGCATATTTTGAATAAATAAAACACAAATATCCCCTATATATGGAAAGGGAAGTACAAAAGTACTTGGGTCGGGTAATTTTCAAAAATTAACCCGATTTCTCCAATCGAATCTTTTAAAGAGCAAAATTTGGTATTTAATATATTAATTTTATTTACATACAATCCCAATTCCATTCATTTAATATCCCTTTGGTGTCATTGACATAAGAGATGTCGTTTCTAGTCTATCTCTTTCTATTTCTATACATGGAAAGTTGCAAAATCATCATATAATAATTCAGAAATTTATTTCAACATCGCCTATTATCCCGTAATTAAACTGTATATATTCGATAACAACAACCACATTATTTGCGTCGCCTAAATTTAGGTAACTACTAGGTAATGTCCCGCGCATATGCGCGAGTTGTTGTATATTTATTTAATTAATTTTAATTTATTTATTACTTATAAAAAATAGATTAAATAAATTTCAATGCTTATGACATTTTTTACATTCTATTTATTTAAATCATACAATAGAAGCATACATACATATCTTTTGAATTTATTCATTGATTAATTGTTCATTTCTGATAGTAATTTTCTTTAGTACTTTTAAGTATTTTTGATAAAACAATAATATTGTTAATGATAAAAATATGAATGATATTGGGAGAATTTAAAAAATAGCCCTTTAAAAATACCATTTTTTAAATTTACCCCCTTTTCAAACTTTATCAAAACAACCACTAAAAATGTTGAAATTTATCCAAATATGTGTATAAACTTATAAATATACACACAAATTACCTTTATTTGTGTATAAAATTTTATTTATTTCAATGTCTTACTAATTGGTTTGAATATAACAATAAATTATTTTGTTAAAATAATTACATACTTTGAAAATAAAATAAATATACATGAATATGTGAGAAAGAAAAAAACATCTAAAGTAAAACAATGAAGATGGTTTATTTAGTTTGATTTTCTTATGGTGTGATGGTCAGAAATCAATATTTTTTAATCCCATCGATAAAGTAATTTCTTTATAGCCATAAAATATTATTATACATATGTATTATACATTTAATAGTATAAAAAACAATGAAAAAATGAAGAAGTACATAAAATAAAGAATAAATATAATTGAAAACAAAAGTTTTAACCAAATATATAATCAAACTCATACAATGATATCTTAATTGAGCTTTCAACCCATGCAAGAACATTAAAAATTAAACAAAGAAAATATTGAGAATATCAGATATGGTGGAGGAGGATGTAAAAATGAGTATTTATAGGATAAAATATGATGTAAGTTACAATTCTAAAATAATTAAATTAGAGGAGTTATAATTATATTTTATAGTGTGTTAATTGAAATTGAATGGAGGAAACAAATAGTCAATTGAAAGGTTATATAATTTAAGTTACAATTTAATAGTAAAGTGTGGATTTCAAGTATGAGTTAAAGTATATGACTAAATGTGTTAGATATTTGGTTTAATTAAAAATAAATATTATAATAAAAAAATAAATGCTAAATGGACCAATAAGGAGAGAGTGAAACCTTAGAAATTCCCAAGAAATAATTTTATTTTTAATCTCTTTTTATATTCCTCTTAATTTAAGTTATATTTCTAGGTTTAATTATATTTTTTCATCCTTGTAGTATATATAATAGATAGAAAATGGAATATCAAATTGTTTTTTAGATAAGAAATCAAGTATAAAATTCAAAGTTAAAACAAATTATAATGTTCTTTGTATTATTACATGTTGAATCATAAACTAAATATAAGGATCATTATTCTTAAAAGAATGTCTTACAAATTGGTTTGATAATTATATAACAAAAAGTTTATTTTGTTAAAAAATTACATACTTTTGAAAATAAATTAAATATACATGAATATGTGAGAAAGAAACAAACATCCAAAGTAAAAGAATGAAGATGGTTTCTTTAGCTTGATTATTTTATGCTGCGATGGTCAGAAATCAATATTTTTGAATCCCATCGATAAAGTAATTTCCTTATAACCATAAAATATTATTATATATATAAGTATTACATTTAAAAATATTAAAACAATGAAGAAATGAAAAAATACATAAAAACAAAAATAAATAAAATTGAAAATAAAAATTTAAACCAAAAATTTAATCAAACTCTTACAATGAAAATGGTTTCTTTAGCTTGATTTTCTTATAACCATAAAATATTATTATACATATCTATTACATAAAAATATAAAAAACAATGAAGACATAAAGAAATACATAAAAACAAAAAATAAATAAAATTGAAAACAAAAGTTTAAACTAAATAATTAATCAAACTCTTACAATGATATTTTAAATGAGTTTTCATCCCATGCAAGAACTTTAAAAAAAAACAAAGAGAATAATGAAGATATGAGATATGGTAGAGAAGGATGTGAGAATGGCTATTTATATGATAAGAAGTGATGTAAGTTACATTTTTTAAATAATTAAATTAGAGAAGTTAGAATTATAATTTATAGTGTGTTTAATTGGAATTCAATGAAGAAAACCAATAGTCTTTGAAAATTTATATAATTTTCAGTTTCATTTTAGTAGTAAAGTGTGAATTTAAAGTATGAATTAATGTATATGATTAAATGTGTTTTTTGGTTTAATTAAAAATAAATACAAAATGGACCAATAAAGACAGTGAAACCTTACTTTTATATATATGATTTTAAATAATTTTCCACCAATAAGCTTTATAAAATTTGTTGAATGATATATGATTAAGTCCTTTCATTTTTTTTGCCATTTGATTATAACTTATAGTGTAATTAAATTTTGTATTGAATGATTATCATGAACATTTATTTATTTATTTATTTTTCTAAAAATTAAAGCCTTACATATTTTTCCACCAATAAGGAGAGAGTAGAACCTTACTTTTGTTGAATGATATATGATTAAGTCCTTTCATTTTCTTTGCCATTTGATTATAACTTATAGTGTAGTTAAATTTTGTATTGAATGATTGTCATAAATATTTATATATGTATTTATTTTTTAAAAAAATTAATGCCTTAAATATTTTTCCACCAATAAGGAGAGAGTGGAACCTTACTTTTATATATATGATTATAATGTGTTACCTAAAAAAATCCCTAAAACCACGTATAAACAAAGCTAATATCTCCTCTAATTACTAGATTTCCAAAATTATCTTCCACTAATTCCTGAAGTCTTTTACAAAATTACAAATCAAATATGACGGTGAATCAAATAGCATATCCCTACCTTGCGCATAAAATCTTAACCTAAGAGATTGTCTTTCATAAGACAGTTATATATAAGAGATAGTTACATCGGTGAATACACTCACCTCTTCTTTATATATAAGAGATAGTCTTGAAAATATCTGAATGGACGCAACCACACTACATGTTCATTGCAGGTTTCGATGAGCAATTCTGGTCACCTTGGGTAGTTAGACTATGTATTCTTTAGTTGTGAACACTATGTCTGCTTATACACTTCTTAGACGATATCTTCTTTTACCAAGCTTAAACGATTGGATACCTGCTTCTACTTTATTTGTGCCAGTTCCAACGGAAGAGTTTTTTTATTTAGGGATGTTTACAGTGTTTTTCAGTTTCTTCAGAGGTTACTAAGACTACCTATGTATATAGAATTTAAAAGAAATAGTCTAACTAAACAAGATTTTAAAAATAAATATAAGACATGAGTTATTATATGCTACTCATCAACTAAGGCTCGATGATTTCTAAAAAATAAACGCTTATAATTTCGATTCAACACAAAATCCACTATTTTCTTTTTTTTTGTCGACAACAAATAAAAAACTATGACACTGTCAGAAAGATACTCTCCGCTAGGGAGAGCCAAGTGGGGGCCGAAGTGCTCATATGGGAGAAGAGACAGTCTCAGACACGAGTTTTTTAGCAAGAAAGTCAGCCCGGAGGTTAGAGAGACGTGGAAGGAAACGTAAACGAAACGTCGGAAACAGAGTTTGAGAAGACTTGACAGTGGCTAATTCTGCTGCAAAGGTTAGCCAATCTTGGGGATTCTCCACCATAGCGACAAGATCAGAGTAGTCAGATGCGAAACTGGCAGAAGTTTGACCCAAATGAATCATGCAATCCATAGCCCAAAGCAGGGCATCAAACTCGGCGTATAAGGGGGACAAACTCCGTCGGATGCTTCTGAGGCCTAGATGGTGGACAGAGAGATCTTCGGTCAAAAACCATCCCATACCACTCAACATGCCATAAGGGGTCCAAGAGGCATCACATTGGCATTCAAGGCAAATTACTGCGGCCGTCGGAGATCTAGCGTGGGGAACTATATGAACATTTGTTTCCAAATATTTTGCCATAGCCCTTCTCCAAACTTCCTCTTCTTGGAGGGCTAGGCAAAGAGTTTCGTCTGGCGGGACCCGAATATTTTCAAAGACAAAGCGATTGTGGGCCTTCCAGATGATATGATCATGCCTAGCACAACAGATTTGGAACTTCATAAAGAGCTTGTAGCCGAGGAGGAGCTTGAAGCAAAGGAGCAGCTCGAAGCTAAGGAGCCGTTTGAATCAGATAATGAGCTTATAGCGGAGAAAGAGTATGGAAAAGATGTTATCTTAACCTCACTGGTTTTGATACATGATCACCAAATGGGAATGTGTCTCATTTGTACTCTTTTTCCCTTGTCAAGTTTTGTCCCAATGGGTTTTCTTGACAAGGTTTTTAATGAGGCAAATGATTCACATTCAAATCACCCATTTGTTGATCCAAACCATGACAATACACTCAGAACTTGGCCCAATGGAATATATATCAAGTCCAGCTTGTTTTGTGCCTATTACAAGCTCAAGAAGAACCCAAACCAAGTGGGTAATTTGCTAGCCAAGAGGAGTGAAGAAAATTAGTAGTTGAAGAGTCATTTCTATTCAAACTCTATCTTTAATATTTTGTTATTTCCAAGGTAGTCTTGTGAGTGTGTTCCAAGACTTCCTTCTTCTTTATAAACCCCTTGTAATCTCTTTTGAGAACTCATCAAACATTTTATTCTAAAACTCTCTCTTTACTTGTTTGATCCGAAAAGTGTGTAATATCTTTTCAACTTGTTTTATTCTTAGTGAGTAATATCTAAGTTGGCTTCAAGCTTGTAGTCTAAGAAATTCTCATCACTCTTGGAAGTACATCTCATTCCCCCCTTCAATCCGCTGCATCCATCCAATCTTGTCATCATCGTCTTTCCGCTGTTTCGTTCAAGATCTATCCATCTTTCACCATCAATCTCGCCTCTTCCCATTCAAAACCAGCAAAGTGGTCCTTGGAGCATAGATCCACGTAGTGGAGTCTATCATGGCTTCTTTGATCAGTATGAAACGACTCACATCTTGGTGTTTATTCTGGTCCAGATTGGCTGGCTTAAACTGATCCTCTCCCTCTCTTGTTTTAGTTCTTCGTAAGCGCTTCAAGATTGCCTTAAAATCTGCATTTGGCTCTTTTGACAAAGACAAGCGAATCAAATCTGTGTAATCTTGGATAGAAGTGTACTTGAGAGTAAAGATACTTATCTTATCATAGCTTGATATGAGCACTAGTATTGCATCAGGTGGTTCATCTTTGAACGATGAATGCAGCGGATTGAAGGGGGGAATGAGATGTACTTCCAAGAGTGATGAGAAACTCTTAGACTACAAGCTTGAAGCCACAGAATTCACGGGAAGGAAATCCACTATATGTTTTTAACTAATTCAAGTGTTATAAATGCTTATAACTTCGTTTTTTTAACATTTGGAATTATATGGTTTAACCAGACCCATTAGACTAGAATTACATAAACAGCTAACCAGAATGAGTTGAATCATTAACAAACATATTAACACAAATATACTCGACCCTTCATCACCAGATAGAACTACCTAACCGTGGTGGCTTGCATCTATTACATCTTCGTTCCTGTAGGGTATGTTTTACTAATGATAAATCTTTAACGAAATTGAGATCACGATTGGGAAGCAATCGATTTCAGACAAAGAATTTTACTGGTAATTAGGGATAAAAAAATGACATAGATGGCAGCTTCTTTTTGTTTTTTCAGGTTTTTCTGTACAAAATATTAAAAATAATATAAAAACATTACATAATACAATTCAAACGGGCCCTAGCCCACAGAAAATGTTACATCCTCATAAACAAATTGCTATTTGTTTAAATTATTAGTTTTGCCGCAAGAGGCCCCTTTAACGAAATATAAGCAATCACAGCAATCCATTCATAATAATTAATTTGCTAAACTTATATAATAACCATAGAAAAACCCTACAAAATCACTTTCATAAAATGAAAATTACACAAATAAATAAAAACACTAAAACCTAAACACTAAACTTACAATCATACAAATAAAATAAAACCCTAAACCAGAAAACAATTTAAATGTCCAAATATACTCCGTTACCAAAATATTATAAATCAAAATTGCAACAAAAAGTAGTGAAAACTACACTTAATTTTTTACTTTATACAACTCTAAAATCTATATAGGACAATATATTTTTAAATCTTCAATAATCCCAGACTATTTTATACACGTACCTTCTTATCAAACAGTACTAAAACATCTACTTGTAACACGAACAATCCATTTTTAATATTTGTCATTTCTATTTTGAAAAAAAATACCCGAAAATTTTCCTTTGCGCTGTAGCGCGGATCGAATGCTAGTTATGATATTATGTCAAAAGACGTACGTAGATTATCTTTAAAATTTCTCACAAAACTAATTATGTGCTTGTAAATAGAAAAAAGACACCACAAAGTCTGAATAGTCATGTGGATATGGACAGCCACGTTGAGAAAATTAAATTTATTAAATAACTTGTCCATTGTTTGCTTGAAGAAAGTATAAACTGTAGCTACGGACAAGATCTTTTCATTTTTCTTTTGTATACAGTTTAAAGTTTTGTTTCTTCCTTGTTTATCTTGCTTTTCTGAATTTTTTTAATTTTGAGCTATTTTGAATGGGAGTGGACAAAAAAAAAAGTTCAGGGTTTAATCACATTTTGTCAGTTTCTCTTGAGTAGACAATGGTCTGGGCCTATGAGGATGACCCTTTAACGATCGGCTAGGACTCTATTAATACCGATCTCCCAAGTTCACATGACTCGGTCCTTTCCAAAGTCTTGTAAGAAATTAAATTAAGAGAGATAAGTAATTAATTAATGGCTAAGATGCCAAGAAGTTCATCGAAGCTCCTTGCGATGATGCTTTTCTCATTCTTGGCGCTTTTCATAATCTCCCATGCTGATCAAGTTGTTTTCCCTGGTATGTTTCCACGCATAACATGATAAATCATCATATATACAATTACGAAATTGTAATTACAGCACTGAGTTATATGCATGTGTATCATTATATATTTTGTATCAATGGAATTAGTAATTAAGGACTTGTGAATTGCAGATACGCCGTCTAATTCGTACGCTCCTGTTCCTGATGAATGTTTCAACCCACCTTATCGTTGCAGTCCGCCGGGAGAGTCTCTATTTGGTCACATGAACTATGATCAAAATAATTGATTATGGTGATATATGAGTATCTTCTTCATATGTTTTTTCACCATTTACTGGGAAATTAAAACTTTATGAGATCCGTGGTATATAGTATGTTGCAGTTTGCAATGTCTAATGATATTTCTGTTTTTGGGATTGTCACCATTATGATTTGCTCTGTTTAATGCACCAAAGTTACCAATAAAATAAATATGTTTAAGAGAAAATTCACTAGATTGACACAAATTTGGCTAAACATAACTCAGTTGACATACTATAGTATCTCATTATTGACACTTTAATGTTGGTCTTCTCTTTTGTGCGTACAAACTTAGCAAAGTTGCTTAGTTTGTGGAGAAGTATTAAGGGAAAATGTTATTTAAATCCCGAATTTACAAATTTTGGTCATTTTAATCTTCGACTTCCACTGTGGCCATTAAAATCATAGACTTATGTTTACTGAGCCAGAATGAGCATGTCGTCAAATCAAATTCTCTAACAGAGGAGTTAACAGCCGTTTAGAATCGTTAATCGATCTCTGTTAAGTCGAAAAATGAGAATCACAAGGACAAGCGACGTCGATTTGGGGATTTAGGCATTTCGTTTAAGGCAGCACGAAGTCACACCATGTTACTTGTTACTGTAGTTTTAAAACAAGACCTACCGACAGAAAGAAAATATATAAAACCTTGTTTAGATCAACCATCATTGTATCATTTTCTTTTCCAATGGTGAAAAACAAATCTGACCGGTCTTGTTTTCCGTTTACCCCTTGTGCAAGTTATGTCTAATCTTTGTTTTTGTCATCGTCCTCGTCCAAGCCATCAATGCCGACAGTTTAGTCTCTCCATCATCCTACAGCAGGGCACCCAAGAAGCCAACAAACCGGTGGTTCTGTTAATTTCCACAGACGGCTTCCGGTTTGGTTACCAATTCAAGACTGATACACCAAACATTGATTTGCTTATCTCGAGAGGAACCGAAGCTCAGATCGGTTTAATCCCGGTTTTTCCAACCATGACATTCCCAAACCATTACTCAATCGCCACCGGACTCTACCCGGCTTACCACGGTATAATCATGAACAAATTCACTGATGCCATAACCGGAGAGTTCTACAACAAAAACCTAGACCCTAAATGGTGGTAACTACAGTAAACCAAGGGCTCAAGGCTGCTACTGTGTATTGGCCAGGCTCTGATGTTCCCAAAGGCTCTTGGACCTGTCCAAAAGGATTTTGTAAAACGCCTTACAATGCTACAGTCCCTCTAGAAGAAAGAGTCGATACGGTCTTGACCTATTTCAATCTTCCCGAGAGCAAAATCCCTGATTTCATAACTTTGTATCTAGATGAACCGGATATACAAGGTCATAAATATGGCCCTGATGATCCTCGGATCACACAAGCAGTTGCAAAGGTTCATGAAGTGATCGGTAGAGTCATCAAGGGATTGAAGAAAAGGAAGGTCTTTAGTGATGTTCATGTGATATTACTTGGTGATCACGGAATGGTTACTAATTGTGACAAGAGGGTAATATACATTGATGATCTAGCGGATTGGATCAATGTACCTGCGGATTGGATCCAATCTTATAGCCCAGTACTAGCAATGAATCCGCGATGGGACAAAGATGTCGAGAATCCAAACGAGAAGAACAAGGAACTTGTGGCGAAGATGAATGAAGCTTTGAGCTCAGGTAAAGTAGAGAACAGAGACTTTTTGCAGGTTTACTTGAAGGAGAAGTTACCGAAAAGGCTCCTTTATTCGGAGAGTTCTAGGATTCCACCGATCATAGGAATGGTCAGAGAAGGTCTAATGGTGAAACAAAACAGAACAAACGTTCAAGAATGTTTCGGAAACCATGGATATGACAACATGTTTGTCTCCATGAGATCTATCTTTATTGGATATGGTCCAAGGTTTAAGAGGGGAAGAAAGTGCCATCGTTCGAGAATGTTCAGGTCTAGAATGTTGTTGCAGAGATTCTTGGGCTCCGACCAGCTCCGAACAATGGTTCGTCTTAGTTCCCTCAGAGCATTCTCCTTCCTAATGAAGCAACAGGAGAATTAGAATGAAGAACAATGTATCCCTTAGAAGTTAGCTCATGAGAGACTCAGAGTCATAAGCTAATCTATACTATATAAAAGTTGAGGTTATAAGCTCATTAAGCAGTCCACGTAGAATTTTAAATGACCAATCGAGATTAAACATCTCAATATTTAACAATTTTGAAATTACGATAATCTATAATAAGGATTATTTGTAAAAAGGAAAATAATAATATATATCGAAATCTATACTATTAAAAGGGGAGCACTAATCTTTGTTGCCAAACAAACTTAAAAAAAAAATATTCAAAAAAATGTGATTGCAAACCTATTACCAAACACATTTAAAGACAGCAAAAAATAATTAAATAAATTAAAAATAAAACCCAAAATTATGAATTATCTATATTTATGGAAACCATATTAAGTTTGTTACCATAAAACGTGGAACATTAAATTCGAATGAAACATATGTAAACATATTTAATATTAATTATATAGTTTAAGATATTTTTGAAAACATTAAAATATGTATTTTATAGATTAAAAAAAAGATGATAGTTTAGGAAAAAAATAAAAATAAAAATGTTAGAATAGGAAATAAGCGACTAATGAAATTTTCTATATAGCATAAAATGTGCAGAAATATACAACATATTTTATTATATCATAAAATTTAAAAAATATATAATTTTAAACAAATAACTAAATTAAAATTAAAAATCTGAAAGTAAATCAATAATCTAACATTTGTTTGCAAAAATCTTGCGAAGAAACATTCCATATCTCATAAAATCTCTTAAACCAATATAATTTCATACTTGAGAAATAAAAGTCGATTATAAATGTGAAGAAACAAACCGTAAAAATATGTCATATTAATTATAAAAATACTGATCGATCCTATAATTTAGGAAACTAATAAAATTAACTAATTTGTGTAGATTCATCGTTTAAAACTTCCATTTATTAAAATCTTAACAATAAAATCTAAACTGATGTATATTAAATCTACATATTAAAATATATTTTGTATGATTCAAAATCGAGTGTATAACATCTACATATTAAACTATATTATTGAACAAATTATTTAAAATAGAAAAACATTTTTTCGTTCTCACAAACCATGATAATGACATTGATATTTTTGATTATGTAGTGGATGTAGCATATAATTATATATATTGCAAATTAAAAAAATACGTAAAATAGTAGGAAGATGTAATTTAAATACTAAAACTATTTTTAATAATATGGAACTGGGAATAAAAATAACAAACTGTATTTGGATAGCTAAAATTTTAAAATTAAAAATTTTACACTAAATATGAAAAATTATTAAGTTACATCTACATATATTATATAGCCACCTCTATACATTCAATGTATTCTACGGATAGAGGAATACCGAGAGTTGAACATAGCATTATATACTTCTAAAGTTTTATTTTTGCATGTAAGTGATTTATGATTAAGATGTAAACCATTAAAAATATTATAATCCACGCATTAAGTGGACGGGTTAAGCATAAAAAAATTTATATATATACATTTTTATTTATTATATGTTAAGAAATATAACTATTTCTAAAATATGTTAAAAAGCTTACGAGATTTAATTATTGAACCACGATCAACATGTCTGTTTTGGTTATCCAATTCACGAGTTTGATAGAAATCTAATTGATCAGTCTAAGCTAAGTTTCAAAATATGAGTGAAATCATAAATATATTAATCAGTCATAAAGCGAACCTAAACCAAACAAGTATAAATTTTGATTTTGAAAGTTATATGAAATAAATATCTACAACATTACCCACCATATGAGTGTGGTTCCGAACTATTCTTGATAAACTATGGGACATAAATTTTAGCTAACGGATATGAATAAAAAAAGTTGGTAGTGATATTTAATATGTAAAAATAAAAACATCTAAACTTTTTCTAATAAAAAAAAGGAGGACCTGGAAAAAAAAAAGTAACGAGGCCAAATTCACTAATTTGGATAGTTAAATTCAATTTTGACTTTCAAATATCAATTTACGGGTACAATACAGAAAAATAAAATTTAAATAGTTAAAATTTCTTATTTATTTTAAATATTGAAAAATGAAATAATAGGTACATGAAGAGAGCGGATAATTCTGAAAATAATAAAAAAATATTATCTAAAGTAATGTTGGTAAAATACGAGGCAGAAATTTTGGATAACCTAACATCAACGAAGGGAGATACAAAGATACTATTTACTCATGTGAATTTCGAAGAATGGATTTTTTGCGGGTTAAAATATTTTAGTTCGCTACAGGCCAGACATAGCGGACGAGTTTGACTCGCTTGACAACTATATTTAGGTCATTTGTTTCAATAAGTTTTTGTGTTTTTTTTTTTGTTGTTTTTACCTGGTTTGATAGTTTACGATTTATATAAAAATCTAGATTATCACTAATCCGGTTGATACTTGATTCGGATCCGCTATCATGTCGATCTAAAGCTATTATTATTTCAAACATTCAAAAATTTGAAGAAAGCAAAGCAACGTATGTGTGGCTCCTAATCTCTTACCTACTTTTTTATATGTTAGATTAAAATATATAATCTCAAAGTATTAAAACCACCATTATAAGATGGAAAAACATGATATATATGGGATGAAACATGACAGTTATGAAATAGTCACCTTTTTGTGACCTTTTTACTATTTTTCTTTTATGTAATGTTCTCTACTTAAAGAAAATAAATCGGATAATATCTTTATCTAAATCGAATTAAAAAAAACATGAAACTGGTACGAATTCTTCTGATTATGAATTAAATAACATTATTTAAAAATACATTTACAAACTTAACCGTGCACGTTTGTAATATATTGAAATCAACCCGCGCGCACGTATGTAATACAAACTTTTGAAATCAACCCCGCACGTACGTGCGGGTCCATCCCTAGTAAAATATATATAAGCTCTTTCAGATGTCCACATAGGATTTAAAACGACCAATCAAGATTAGACATATAAATGTTTAACAATTTTGAAATTACGATAATCTATAATAAGATTTTTTTTTTTTGTAAAAAGGAAAATAATAATATATATGGAAATAAAAGATATATTTTAAATATGAAAAAAATTTAAATTTAATATTTGATTTTTCATATTAAATAAATGATATAAAACTAAACAAAATAGAAAATTTTAATTTTTGTTTAATTGAAAACGAAAATGCTTAAATTTTAAAATTAAAATACTTAAAATTTTATTGTATATATTGTGTTTGAGTAAATTTCTATTTCTAAAATGTAAAATCCAGTTGGATAATTAAGAAAATTAGCCCTAACAAATCAATTATAAATATAGAATCTTGACCTTTACATTAGTATATTATGTTTTTTTTTTGTTTTGTGGTGTAGTATTTTTGATAATATGATTTTCTTTGTATTTGCGTTTTTCGAATTGTTTATATGGTTTGAGTTTCCTATCATCTGTTTATGATTTTGTGATTCCATTCAAGGTGGTAATTGTTTTTTATAGTGTTGTATTATTTTGGTGTGTTTTGATTTTTTTGTGCAATTCTTTTTTTTTTGTTTATTTGATTTATGTAAAAGGAGTATTATCTATATTTGGATATTTGTTCGAGAAAATATTTTAATGAAGTAGTTGGAGATGATGTTAGGCAGAGGATGCTAAGGTAAAAACCATAATTTGATATCTTTATTTGCTTCTTCTTTTTTAGTATTTATGGATATCTTGGTTAGTTAATTTGTTTGTTTATCAAATTTGTTATGAGTATTCTGAAAATATAAAATTAAATTATGGTAGAAAGTAAGAAAAGTAATTTCGAGTTTAAAAGTTTAGATGGACAACGTTGTTTAAAATAATCAATCATTAATATATCGTTAATTCATTAATCGTCAATCATAAATAATTTTTACCAAAATATATCGAATATACCCACGCGTAACATGGGTTCAAAACCTAGCATTTAGCCCTAACATTTCAACTGTAATATAGAGTCTCGACATCTACATAAGTATATGGTTCTATTAGTTTCGTAGTTCTGATTTTTTTTATGTAGTTCATATTATTAATAATATGTTTTTTTCTGTATTAGTGTTTTCTCAAATTGTTTGAATGATTTGAGTTGCTTAACATCCGTTTATGATTTTATGATTCCATTTGAGGTTATAATTGTGTTTTTATAGTGTTGCATTATTTTGCTGTGTTTTGATTGTTTAGTGCAATTTTAATATTTTGTTTTCTTTATGGTTTATGTAATAGGATAGTTGTCTATATTGGGATATTTGATCGGAAAAGTCTTTTAATGAAGTAATTTAAGATGATGTTAGGCAGAGGATGCTAAAGTAAAAACCACAATCTCATATATTTTTTATTATTTATTGATATCTTCGTTAGTTAGTTAACTTTTTTGTTTAGGAAATTTGGTATGAGTATTCTAGAAACATAAAACTAAGCTATTGTAGAAAACCATATAATTTGGTATTTAGGAGTTTGGATGGAAGACATTGTTTCGAGTATTTCATTCATTAATCGTCCATCATATATTATTTTCACAAAATTATATTAAATATACCCACGCGTAGTGTGGGTTCAAAACCTAGTCTATACTATATAAAAGTTGAGGCTATAAGCTCCTTAAGCCGTCCACATAGGATTTAAAACGACCAATCGAGATTAGACATCTCAATGTTTAACAATTTTGAAATTACGAGAATCTATAGTAATTTTTTTGTAAAAAGGAAAATAATAATATATATGGAAATAAAAGATATATAAGCTCTTTAAGATGTCCACAAGGATTTAAAACAACCAATCAAAATTAGACATTTAAATGTTTAACAATTTTGAAATTACGATAATCTATAGGAAGATTTTTTTGTAAAAAAGAAAATAATTATATATGTGGAAATAAAAGATATATTTTTAAATATGAAAATATTTTTAAAATTAATCATTCATTTTCATATTAAATAAATGATATAAAACTTATCAAAATAGAAAATTTTAACTTTTGTTAAATTTAAAACGAAAATACTTAAATTTTAAAATTAAAATACTTAAAATTTTATTGTATATATTGTGTTTGAATAAATTTCTATTTCTAAAAAGTAAAATCCAGTTGGATAATTAAGACAGTTAGCCCTAACAAATCAATTATAAATATAGAGTATCGACCTTTACATTAGTATATGGTTCCATTAGTTTTGTAGTTATGATTTTTGCTTTTTTTGTGGTGTAGTATTTTTGATAATATGATTTTCTTTGTATTTGCGTTTTCGAATTGTTTATATGATTTTGTGATTCCATTCAAGGTCATTATTGTGTTTTTATAGTGTTGTATTATGTTGGTGTGTTTTGATTGTTTTGTGCAATTCTATTTTTTTTGTTTATTTGGTTTATGTAAAAGGAGTATTGTCTATATTTGGATATTTGTTCAGGAAAATATTTTAATGAAGTAATTGGAGATGATGCTAGGCAGAGGATGCTAAAGTAAAAACCATAATCTAATATCTTTATTTGCTTCCTTTTTTTTCTTAGTATTTATGGATATGTTGGTTAGTTAATTTGTTTGTTTTTTTTATCAAATTTGTGATGAGTATTCTGAAAATATAAAACTAAGTTATGGTAGAAAGTAAGAAAAGTAATTTCGAGTTTAGGAGTTTAGATGGACAACGTTGTTTCAAGTAGTCAATCATTAATATATCGTTAATTCATTAATCGTCAATTATAAATAATTTTTGCTAAAATATATCGTTCTATGTTCTATCTTTGTCTTGTGATGTGTTTTTTTTTTTTTTAAATGTGGAAATAATTGAAGGAGGAAACATACCAAAAATAGATAACATAATTGCCAAGTCTTATGATAATATTATTACTAGTTAAATATTTTACTTCTCACAAAATTAAAATAATTAAATTTAGGTGTGTAAAATATAATTTGTTGTATTTTTTCGATCATTCGAACATTTATACTATATCATATATTAATTTTTAGGGAATTATCTTAAATACCCCTAAACTAGTTATTTTCCCAAAAATATCATTATGAAGTTTATCTTCCAACATTATTTTGAACCGTTTGGTTCGAGAATAATCCAAAACCAAATATCTCCAAGTATTTTTTCAGGATCGAACCATGATCTTAGAGATGGACTTGAACAAAATTGGTGTGTCTTCCCTCAGCATATCCAACACAAAACATTCATTTGGTTTACTCTACTCTTTGTAATTTACTGTTATCGTAGATCTGAAGCCCATAAAGCATCAAGCATGTTACACCGTCTATTTAGTTCATAAATAAACATAACTAAAACTACGATTTAACATCCAAACTAGTTTTATTTCTTTGCAGATGGTGTTAAGAATCCAAAATAGTTTTATTTCTTTATCTTCCTTAGCTATTGGTTATGATTACCATTTTTTTTTACAGAAAGTTACATGTTAGGACTTCTAATTTTCTCTATAGAATGTGTAAGAATTTAGATAATTAATCTTTTAAAAACATATATGTACCCATATTCGAAAACTAAATTAACCTTTAGAAATTATGTATTTTCAAGAAATTAAACTATATGGAAAACATTATACAAAATCATATTTTACTATTATTTTTGTAAGTACGAGTCGAGAAGAAAGGTGGAATAGATCAAAGTAAAAAAAGTAATATGGTTGTAAAAAAACATATTAGAGCCTATAACCTTTTTTTAACTATCTTACCACATGAACATTTTAGTAAAATAGTTTAACAAGACTTGCATATAATTTTAGACAGTCCTATATCATTTTGATGAGTAAAATCATTCAAAAGTCATGACAACCATCAAGAAATAGTGAAATTTTTAAAATCATTCAAAGCCACTTAATGGTTATAAATAGCAACAAAAAAAAAAAACATCTTCTAAACTCTAACAAAAATAAGCTATCAGTCTGAAATCCAAACAAGATTGGTAACCAGCAAAATAACCTAAGAATGTTTATATTTCCTCCAGTCAAGGTTTCCCAAATTTAGATGTTCAAAATTTTCACCTAATCCATTAATAAAAATCGACATTCCACTAGTCACAATAATAGAGTTATCAGAACTTAAGTACACATTAACAGATATGATCTATAATTTAAGTAACAATATTATTTGCAAAGTTGTATTTTAAACATTTTTAAGTAACAGTTAAAAAAGAAAACGTATCTTTGTGTTTAGGAAACTTATAAGGACGTACATAGAGAGCTTTGGTGAAATGGTAGCTCACCGATCACCAAATGGATGATATATTATCTATCTTGTTTTTATTTAATTTAGTGAACACTATATATCAATATATTAACTAAACAGGTTTAGACGATTTAAAAGATAATTATAAACAAATTAAACTGTAAACTATAGCACGTAAGAAACTAAATCAACACAAAAACGTAACGAATTTGGGAATATGTTTTGGTTTTGGATATATATTAAAACATAGTAAAGCTTCGCCTAACCAAACTCATTAAGTGATGTTCTTTGAATAAAATTTGCTTATAAAAACACAAAAAGTCTTCAAAACTATTGGACTGATGTTATGTTTCTTACTATAAACATAACATTGAAAAAATCATTTACACTAACTTGTATTGTTATTCGTTTAACTTGAAAGATCCGTTTGACCAATCAAGAAATGTAGTTACATATTTGTTGGGACAATGTGAACCCATTAGTCAAATTAGGACCAAGAGATGTAGCTTAGTTACATGTTTTGTAGCTTTCCTAAAACACAATTTTGTAAAATCCGAAATTAACTAACTTGAGAAAGACGTCTCTTGATCTCTACATAGTTAAATATACATCTCTCTTCTTTGATTAACTTCAGTCAGAAACAATTAATCCTCTCAAAATGTTACACTTCTTCTCTTATTTCTTCCTAATCTCTCTTTTCCTCTACAACAATTGCATTGCGCATCACTACACATTCATTGTAAGCTAAGTTTAAATCAATTAATCGATAATTACTTGCGAGTAAACTAACTTGATTTGATGAAAACTAATCGAAGGTTAAAATAATGGCAGGTTAAGGAAGCTCCATATACAAAACTGTGTAGCACAAAGAAGATTTTAACCGTTAATGGTCAGTTTCCAGGACCGGTTCTAAAAGCTCACAAAGGAGACACCATCTATGTTACCGTTCGAAACCGAGCTAGCGAAAATATCACAATGCATTGGTAAAGCCTCTTCTCTTAAGTCTATACTAATTATAAGTATATAACTAACTGATTGAAATGGTGTTTTAAACACATAGGCATGGTGTAGAGCAGCCAAGAAACCCGTGGTCAGATGGTCCTGAATACATAACACAATGCCCGATTCGACCCGGGTCAGATTTTACGTACAAAGTCATATTTTCGATTGAAGACACGACAGTTTGGTGGCACGCGCATAGCTCTTGGACACGAGCGACCGTACACGGTCTTATTTTCATAGATCCTTGGCTCCCAAAATCCCTCCCTTTTCTAGAGGCAGACCACGAAGTCCCCTTAATTTTGGGTAAATTAATAGACAACTTATATATGTACATGTTAATTGTAAATATTTAGTTACAAAACTGTATATTTTCTTATATATAATTTCATAAAACTGGACAGGAGAGTGGTGGAAGCAGGATGTGAGAGAGGTGGTGGAGGAGTTCATAAGGACCGGAGGTCCTCCAAATGTGTCTGATGCTTTGACCATCAATGGACATCCTGGTTTCTTGTATCCTTGCTCTAAATCAGGTTTTTTCTTATTCTTTTCATTTTTTTTTTATCTTACTTCATTTATACATGTATCTAAGTATATTGATTTATCGATCTATTAATTTATCGAATATTAATTTCTAGAGGGTACTTTTTAAATTTGCAAAAATTTTAGGTTAAATAAGCAATTTGTTTTGTAATTATTTTGTTTTATAATTATTTATCTCTTTTTAAAAGTTACTCGTTTTGAATTTGGTTTAAACATGTTACATTAAGTAAGTTATTTTACATGAACAGATACATTCCATCTCTTGGTAGAAGAGGGCAAAACCTATCGCATTCGGATGGTAAACGCCGCCGTGAACCTTATTCTCTTTTTCGCAATCGCAAACCACAACCTCACCGTGGTTGGGGCAGATGGACACTACACAAAGCCTTTGAACGCTACTTATATAACCATATCCCCTGGCGAAACACTAGACTTGTTACTAAAAGCCGACCAAAACCCAAAAAACACTTATTACATGGCGGCCAGAGGTTACCAAACAGGCAATATCGAATTCAACAACTCGACCACTATTGGAGTCTTAAGTTACATCTCTTCATCCAAAGCCGAAACGTCAATGTTTTCAGGAATTTACCCAAACCTTCCTTTTTACAATGACACATCCGCAGCTTTCGGCTTCTTTACCAAGATCAAAAGCCTATACTCAGGACAAGCTCCACCCCTTGTTACGCGTAAGATAGTCACGACGATTTCAATAAATCTTCTCAGGTGTCCACAAAACTCATGTGCAGGTCCAAATGGGTCAAGATTAGCAGCTAGTATGAACAACATATCATTTGTCACACCTAGTCACGTGGACATACTAAAAGCCTATTACCTTCACATTAAAGGCGTCTACGGAACGCGGTTTCCGGACTTTCCACCGCTGATTTTCAATTTCACCGCGGAAAACCAACCGCTGTTTTTGCAAACCCCGAGGCTCGCGACCGAGGTAAAGGTTCTTGAGTTTGGGGAAGTGGTTGAGCTTGTAATTCAAGGGACTAGTTTAGTTGGTGGTGGACTTGATCATCCTATGCATCTCCATGGTTTTAGCTTCCATGTTGTTGGAGTAGGGTTTGGGAATTATAACATAAGTGATGAAGATCCATCCTCAAGGTATAATCTCGACGACCCACCTTATAAAAATACAATGACCGTGCCTAGGAATGGTTGGATCGCTATCAGATTCGCAGCTATTAATCCCGGTACGTACCTTAAATTTTAATTTATAATCTTACAAACATAAATAAACAAACTATATTAAGAGTACTTGATATATAACGTAGTGGCTTAGTCTCAACTTTGACTAGGTTTGAATCTCTTGTGGTTGTTGCTTATATTGTAGTGTTGTTACTTGTTACCAACCACGTACGCTAGAAGATGTTCTTTTAAAAGAGCCAAAAAGACATAACTTAACAAGATTTTTAATATTGCAATTGTATGCGTTTTGTAGGGGTTTGGTTCATGCACTGTCACTTCGATAGACATCAAACTTGGGGTATGAATGTTGTGTTCATTGTTAAGAATGGAATATGGCCAAACCAGCAGCTTCTGCCTCCACCAGATGATTTGCCGCCTTGTTACTAATAAGTTGTATGTTACCAATGGTTTCTTCTTACTTAAATTGGTGATTCAATATGCAAATCATTTGTGTCATATTTTATTGTATTTCCGTATTTGTATTGATGTAAAAAAACTAGATATTTATACTAAAACAGAACCCTGATCTTTCTTTCTTTCTCAAGATTATTATTCACGGTGGTAATACCTAATAACAAGGAGGAAAAATGTATTAATCTTACAGAAAATTTTCACTTTCTAGAATTATGAAAATTTTCAAAAACAGTTATTATATGTAAATGATATCAGTTTTGAGGTTAGGATAGGTTTACAAAACCACCCTTGTCGTTTCGTTTGATTAGAAAATAAAGAGAGAACCATTAGGGATTTGGTTTTGGCTACAATTTACACCAATCAGATGGCATGCATGCAAGTGTCACTCATGAGTCATGACTACCTAAAACCCATGTTTACATGAATTGTATGTACATTCAGATATTTTACGTTAGACGAGTCATTGTTTAATAATTAACAAGAGAATATAAACGACAAAACCTACTTGTATATTTCTTTTTGTTTTGGTTAAGACTTCAAATATTTAATGGTTGACCGTTGACGTACTACTACTACAATATACATAAACATAATTAAGGTCCTTGTATAATAATAATAGAGGAAACTATATATTCTTTAACAAAGAAAAGCATAAGAAAATAATATTTGAATATTTAAATTTCATATTGTTTCTCAGCTAAAACATAACAGGAATAATATATTCCAAATTATTGAGGCGTCTTTGACTAACAAATTAAAAGCATATATAACTACAAGAAAACAATCTATTTTCAAGAGATGAAACTGTTAATAATCTTTTGGAAAATCCCTATTTTAACGGATTTCCAAAAAAAAGTCTTCAAAAAATTGTTGTTTGGAAATAAAAAAAATCGATGAAATTCCGTTGGTAATAACTGACGGGTTTCTGAGGGTCTAAATTTTTTTTCAAAGATTTTTAAATAAGTCATATCTGCAAGAGATTTCGAGGATCTGAAATTTCTCGAATATTTCAAAATATGTCATATCTCCGAAAGATTGCGTAAGCTCGGACCGAGAATTTCCAAGAATGTCATATTTCCGACAGAGTTAAAAAAAAGAAATATTTCCGAGGAATTTTCATGAGAACCTTTACGAGGGATTTCTAAGAGTGCCATATTTCTTAGGCAATTTTTCATAGCTTCCACTTTACTTCCAATAATACATGTGATTTTGGTAGGATGTGTTGGTTTGAACGTCAAAAGCTCTTTGCACTCTCCAAAAATGATCGAATTTCAATTAAATTTTTGTTACAAATAGGAAAAATAAATTTTGAATAATCAAAAAATTAATTGAAATTTAATACACAAATAATAAATAATAGTTTCATTTAATACACAAATACACCATTTTTTTGTTTCTTCGTCCACATTCCCGTTAATTAGTCAAGGTTGATCCAATTGTTCTTGAAAATATTAAGAATAATTTTTATTAGGACATTATCTAATTCAAACTTAGAGACATGTAAAATAATAATTAGTCAAGTAACAATTTCATCAATTTTATGTAAGTAGATAAAATGAAGTTAATTACTAAGTAGCAATATTTTCTTAGTGCAAGTGGAGTCTCATGATAGTTTTTCGGCCAGATTGACTATCAAAACTCTTCGACCGTCATAATCGGTGTTGGAACGGAATTTCTCGTCTCGTGAATATTAGAAAGAAATCGAGATGGTGAGCATTTTGTGATCGTTGGATCGAAAAAAACAGATAGATGACGTCCCATAAAATTTATATTAATTTTTTTTTAATAAATTAGTAATTCATTAAAAGGAAAATTGAGATAAAATTATATATATCATGAAAGTTAAAAAAAAATTGCATAATACAAAGAAAACGTTTTTAGAATCAAATAATTTAATTGCTACCATGTACACTCTTGACTACCTGAAAGACATGTTTACACGAGTTGTATATACATTCAGATATTTACGTCAAACGAGTCATTGTTTTACTAATTAACAAGAGAATTACCGTATATATACCTACTTGGCTACTTGTATAATTTGTTTTTTTTTTGTTTGTTTAAGAGGACAAATATTTAAGAGTTGACGTACTACTACAATACACATGAGGTCCTTATATAATAGAAGAAACTATTATATTATTTAATTAACAAAGACAAGCATATATAAGAAAATAATATTTGAATATTTAAATTTCATATTGTTTCTCAGGAAAACATAACAATAATAATATATTTTCAAATTGTTGAGGCCTCTTTGATTAACAAATTAAAAGCATATGTTCATTACTATATGATTATATCACTTATTAGAAACAAGATCTTGATCTATTTAACAGAGAGTAGCAGCACTTGATATCTTGTAAGAAATCGATCCAAATACTTCTCTCTACATAATGTCTTCTTCAAGGTACAAATTATTTTCTAATGTTCTTCAAATTTTGGAGTATTAGTAAATGCTAATTCAATAGGCACACGAGTTTAATCACAACTTAATTACTTTGTACCTTTTGTTTCTATATATGTGGTCCTAATCTTGATTTGTTTATGACATCTCTTTATATTTATATATAATAGGAACTCTTTGATGAATGTTGTTAGTATGAATGGAGGCAATGGAGAACATAGCTATGCTACTAATTCTGGTCATCAGGTTAGTACCTAATCATCTATCTAGCTATGATTAATTAGAATATAACTGTTGACCTACATATCTACAAGATTCTATCTATATCTATGTTTTTGGTTTTTTAGAAAACAGTTTTCTCTAAAGCAAAAACTATGGTGGTAGAGAATATGAGAGAAACATTAGTAAATTTGGACTTTCCTGAATGCATCAAAGTGGCTGAGTTGGGATGTTCTTCCGGAAAAAACACTTTCATGGCCATGTCCGAAATCGTTAACACCATCATATCTTTGTACCACGGGAAAGATCGAAGCCAACCAGAAATCGATTGTTGTTTGAACGATCTTCCGATGAATGATTTCAATATGACTTTCAAGTGGGCTTCTTCTTTCCAAGAGAAGCTAAACTATAAGGGAAGTTGCTTTGTCTCGGGAGTTCCTGGTTCGTTTTACTCGAGGATTTTCCCGAGTAAATCTCTTCATTTTGTTCATTCAGCTTGTAGTATTCATTGGCTCTCTCAAGTCCCTGAAGGGATTGAAGATAACAAGAAGAACATTTATATTAGAAGTCCTTGCCCGTTGAATGTGTCAAAGGCTTACTTGGATCAGTTTCAAAAAGACTTTTCGTTATTCTCAAAAATGCTGTCTGAAGAAGTAACGCCTAAAGGACGCATGGTGCTAACATTCATAGGCAGAAATGCTTCTGATCTTTTTTATAGAGAGAGTTGTCACTATTGGTCATTGTTGACTGATTCCCTCCTTGACTTAGTCTCTGAGGTAACCATTCAAACTAGTTCTTGTTGTTTCCTAAATCCTAACAAAGTTTATACTTCATTATTGTTAAGTAGAGAATAGTTATATACTAAATAAAAATGTCACATTTTGTTATGGCAGGGGGTTGTAAAAGAATCAGAGGTGGATTCATTCAACTTGCCGTTCTATGATGCGGGTGAAGAAGTAGTAAGGGAGGTAATTCAAAACGAAGGATCGTTCGAGATTAACGAATTCGAGACGCATGAGCATCTAGTTCCATACGAAGATAGTGGGGAAGACGACAATGAAACATGTCGACTAAAATTTGGGGAAATGATGGCAAACAGGAAAAGATCAATCACTGAACCGATGTTGGTTGCTCATTTTGGAAGTGAAATTATTGACTGCTTGTTTAAGAAGTACGCACATAATGCAGCAAAACATTACATTGTCTCAAGAAGCTGCACCAAAACTACCATCAACTTTGTCGTGTCGTTAACTAGAAAATGAAAGGTTTGGTTGTTTCTTATCTTCTTTGGGGTCAAGAAATGGTTTCGTTTTTCTGTTGGTAAAATTGAATAAAGTGACATTTCGAAAGTTCATGGTTTTTTCGTCCCACATTTTAAGGTTCATGTTTTTCCGACATTTTTACCATTGTATATTCTATTGAAGTCTATTGCAATTGTATATTTATCTTTTTCACTCTTTATATATTAAAGAACAATTTGCTACTCAGCAGCATTCATCGAACTTCAAAAATTGGCTACACTTACGCTACCCGAAAAACAGAGGAGGAAGCAAGAACTAGCTGAGATGACAAATACAAAGTTTTGGAAATATGTGCTCATCGATCCATACTAGTTTCATAGACAACACTAAGGTTTCATCACATACTATTTTCAAAAGCTAAAGATGTGGTAATGTTTCTTATCTCACTCTCCGAGAAGTTAGTAATATATTCGGGCAGGGGATATCTCCATGTCTTGTACCATAGCATTATCAACATCAACTTGAGAGATCTCTGCGTGGTGAATTTTGTTGTTGTAGGTGGAGTGATGCATTTGCGTTATGTGATCCTGTTGAAGTGCTCTAGTCTTGTGGCTTCTACCCCAGTCTCTTCGGCTCCAAAGGTAAAGAGGTGGCGGTATATTGTTCCATTGCTCTATCGTTTTATTATTCACATCTACTGACCCGGGCAAGTAGAATGACTGCAGGGCAATAGGAAAAAGTGTGAATGAAAGCTATTCATGAAATAAATGAGAGCTGGAGTCATTTGTACAGGTACGTACCATGCCAGAAAGTAATGTCCTGTCCTCCCAAATCAACTCGTAATCAGCAATCAAATCGACCCTGAATGTAGATGAACCCGAAGTTATGAAATGTTTGTTATTGATCGAGACTGTGTATTTCCTATATATACCTTTTTGTTTCACTTGGTACGATGAGGATTAAAATCTTCGGTTTAAACTCGAGGGCCTTCCTGATGAAAGTGTTAGCAAGACTGGCTTTGTGACCGAAAGGCGGGTTCAGTCCAATAATCTGTTTTTATTCAAGACACATAAAACTCAGTCAATGAATACAACAATATGCATTTCAACTTTTAGGATTATGTTTTATTTCGTACCAATTGAGAGCCATCAGGTAACTCTTCTGGATTCACACTCAGCCAATCTCTCTTTTCAAAGCTGAAGTTGTTCTGCCATGGGAACGTTATGTTATACATTCTCCTTCGCATTTATAGACGACTTTGTACTATGATATTTATGAAAAAGCTTTAAACAGAAGAGTAAAAAGAGTGATTGCTGTACCTTAGGTGGAATGAGATCAAAGTTTTTAAAGAAGCATGTTTTTCCCGTTTTCATAAGCTTTTCTTTCATCAAACAACTGAAGTCATTAGAGCCACAGCCAAAGTCGACTACCTGAAATCACCAAGAGTTTACCCAGAATATTATGTTTAATATAGTTTACATCATAACAGAGGTATTGGTTAAGGAATTATTTAGCACATTTACCGTATCGCCATTTTCAACATACCAGTGAAGCCTCTCTACAATCTGCATTATTAATTCCTATTAAATCGACTTCTCTTAATCATCACTAAACCAGTAGACTCTGATGGAACGAGGTAAACATGAGTTAAGTAAACAATTGATATATATAAGTCACCTCTTTAAGCTTCTCTTGGTTTGTGAAGTGACGACCAAACGATGTATAGCGCATACCATGGAGAAAAGGCGAAAGATATATTTCAAGCTTCCTCTGCAGTTCATCAAACACATGAATGTTTTAGATTGTGTAACCTTTTCCCTTAATGCAATTCTTTCACGTGTACGTATCTCAAAGAATGGCATACAGTCATCCAGTATACTTTAGGTGATGAAAGGATTACGATAACGAAATATAAAGTTATAACCTTATGCTTCATGAGTTCGAGTAGGATATCTGGATCAAATATAACTTTTGCTTCTCTGTCACGCCCTTCTTCAAACATCTTTAAGGCAGCTCGAGCGGCCTGCAGAACAGTTGTTAAGATTTAGAGAGACAACGCTACTAGTCAAATTACATATCTATATTTCATAAAGTAACCAGTTCCATACATTGACATGAGTCTGAACCAATCCTGTAGTGATTGTCTTACTGATATCATTTCCTGAATGGTAGGATTTGATATGGGTTGGCCGGCGAGACTTAACAAACTCATCAAAGTTAAACGAGGATTCCACTTCGTCGATTATACCCATCACCCTGTCAACCATGAAAAATAAAATGATTAGGTGAAACTTGAAA
Source organism: Capsella bursa-pastoris (assembly GCA_036452645.1). Taxonomy (NCBI): domain Eukaryota; kingdom Viridiplantae; phylum Streptophyta; class Magnoliopsida; order Brassicales; family Brassicaceae; genus Capsella; species Capsella bursa-pastoris. The sequence continues at coordinate 9,673,567 of CP144198.1, read as the reverse complement.
CTACTAATAATGTAACAGTTTCTTGTATAGTCGCCAAAAAGAACATCACCTCTCTTCCACTTCCTGAAACCTAACATCTTTCTTTGGTTTCTTACAAGTGTCACCAGGACAGCTAGATAGACCATCATGATGCTTCAGATCTTTCTCCTTACTGGGAACATCCTCTTTGAACTGTCCTAGCCTGTGACTTCGTGTTCTTCTTTGGCCAGATATATCGGGAAATATTAAATGGTCTCTAGCTGGAGTAAGAATAGGACCTTCTATCTCATGGGCCCTGTTCAAGAGGTTATGAAAAGCCATCAACTATAAAGACCATAACAGAAACCTCTACTTTAAATGCACTCTAAACTGATTAGAACATTCATAAACTTACAAACAATATATAAGAATGCGGTTGTACGGAAGCAGTTTTTCCCAAGCTCTTTGCAATGTGTCATCGGCAGAGTTGAGTTCAGAAGTAATTTCCCTAAATACAAAAAGAAGAAACAAGGATCTGAAGCTAATACATATATCTATTAGGAGCTTAGAACAAGTGTAAACGAAAATCAGTTTACCTAGGTAAACATTTTCTGTGATAAGCTGTTGGGCAACGTCTGCATACAGCAAAATGCAACGCATATTGATTCTTGTCTTCACTTGTGTTACAGACTTTACATATGTGTAAAGGACAGGCAAAGCAGTCTCTAGCAGCAATCTTGGCTTGAAGTTCTTCTGATTTGATTTGGTCATCAGCACAGAGAAGTCTTGCAACACAATTAGGATGGTAGAAATGACCACAGTTTGATGCAGAGCAAGGGAAGACCTTCAAGCAGTAAATAGTTGGATGGATTTCAACTACTCTATACAGCTAATTTCACCAAAATGACCTGTGATATTAAACAAGTATATAATACCTGTTGAGAGGAGTTTTCATCAGAGGATCCTAATTCGCCACAAGCATAGCACTGGTGTTGTTTATAGAGACAGTTGTCACATAAATAGGTCCCAAGTGCCTACATATATAGCAAACCAACTTCAGCATGGAGCCTCACCATAATGCATATCAAACAGAAACTCAAAAGCTGATTCACCGTACATGAATTTGAGTCTTGTCAGTGAATCCTAGCGATTCACACTGTGTCTCAATTCCATCAGCTATGGTTGGATGGAAAGATCTCAAGCAACTTCCTTCACAACTGAGTTCAAAACAAAGAGATTAGATGAAATTGTTGCAGTTTGTAAGTTGCTATAGAAAAAAACCAACTCTTTACAACTTATGAAGCTTGCCATACCACAGAACATAGCCACCATTGTCACAAATTGAACAGACTGGATCAAACTGCAGGTTTGTCTCAGAATCATCATCGCTGCTGAATTCCTCATCTATCATATTATCAACAATGACGTTCTGTTCCATTGGTGTCTGCGCATCTTGTTGATGGTGCGTTGGAAGTTCCTAATAAGCATTAACTTAGTACCAGACGAGCAAGAAAGGCGGCAGAGAACAAGGAAACCACTTCTAACTCGCTCTTACCACTTCTATAGGTATTGTTTGTAAAGTCTTCTCCAGAAAAGTAAGCAAACACTGCAGAATATTTATCAAGGTGAAACAGTAAATATCTGAAAGAAATATATAAATGTGACTTGCTTTTCTGATTAAATTTGGTTCATTCTAAACTGATCTGTATTCTGAATTCTTAACTAGCTATTCAGTAAAAGTAGACTCTCCGATATGGAACCAACAAAGTCAAAACCGAAATAAGAGTATCTGTCTGCCCTAGGACCAAAGACAAAACAAACATTTTGATGTGGGTTCAGATCCAGAAATACTACAACAAGACTTGAAGCGAAGGAATCAGACTCAGTCATATGTTTCAGCTCTTTAGATCAAGCTCTGAGTCATATGTTTCAGCTCTTTAGATCAAGCTCTCATTACAATCAGACTCAGTCATAATGTTTCAGCTCTTAAATCCTTTCCAACGAAGATAAGAAAGACCAAAGAGAGAACATACCTTCGATTTTGTTAAATCTTCATCCCTTTTTATAGCTTCAGAAAGTAAAGAAACATGATCTGCTAAGTCATCCTCTGAAGGCTGGATCCTGAGTGAAGAGCACAAACATGATTTTCAAAGACAACATTTAAAGAAAACAAATGAAGATAAACTGAGAGAAAAAAAAGAACATCTAAGCATACCCATCCAGTTTCTGTAAGCTATTCCACACATGATTCCTCGACGCATCCGGATTCCTTTTGACAAAGTGAAGAAATTGAAGACTAACCAGAGTAGTTCTAACTAAACTCTCATAACTCTTTCTTGGACTCTGTAAAGTAATCCAGTGCATCCCATGTAAAAGCACCTCAATCTTGGGATTTTCATCAACAAAAAGATCAAATTTCCACCCTTGTACAAGCTTACAAAACGACTGATCTCCACAATCAGTATTCCCACGCAAAAACACAGGCGATCCCGAGATATCAGTCGAATCCACACTGTGCCATTTGAGCGGAACAACACAAAACTTTACAGGTACCTCACTCTCATCAACGAAATAGTACTCATCAATTGAATCAGGTAAAATCTCTCCTTCTTCCTCTGACCAGTCCATTAGAGTTAAGCTAAAAAAGAAGAAAAAAATCAAGTTTCAACAGATTCAGCTTCGTATCATTAACCAAAAGCAATCCACATAACACAAAACACCAAACGAAGAAATAATTACAACGGATTCGCCAAATTTAACCCAAATCTCCACGAAATTTTCCTGCATTTTCGAGAAATCACCCAAAAGAAGCAACGAAGACACTTAAAAAACAAGGACGTTGACGAACACAGCAGTATCTAAACCTATCTAAGCTACTTCGTGAGGAAACGAACTCATGGAAGACGACGAAACCATAGAAATATATAAACTTCATCTTCCGATTTTCTTCAAAATTTCTATGATTTTCTCAACAGATGAACAAATTACAGAGCAGAGAAACGCACCGGCGTGATCGTGGTTGAGCTGAACAGCCGTCGTGATCGCCGATTAAAAACCCTAGAACCCTTCTGGTTTACAAATCGGAGAAGAAGAAGAAGAAGAAGAAGAAGTGAGAGAAGGGAGAAGAAAAGCGTGGGAGTGACTAACTTTGCGAATTTCGTACGGATTTATTTATACCGTTTTGGCAAAAAAATAAAATAATTATAAAACTTTGTTTTAAAGGGAAAACGACAAAAGAACCCCATCACATTTACATTTCATTATAGTATTTGATTTGTATTAAGATTTTTGTAAAAATGAAAAACATATATATATGGAAATGAAAGAAACGAAGATATAAACACATTTACATTTAAATTTAAAATTTTGTAAAGTTCTGAGTTTCTAAATATATTAAAAAAAAATTATAAGAAAAAATATCCATCATTATGTCACTAAATTTGTTATTATTCAAGCTTTAAAATTGTTAGTATCACAATTAAGGGACAATCCGTACTACTGCACGGATGGCATATGTTTGAAAAATTAATATATAAATTATAATTGTATTCATTTTAAAAATATATTTTAATTTTTAGATTGTATTTACTTTTCATATTATAAGTGTTAGGTAAAAGTTAGGGGTGTCAAAATGGATAAACCAGCCCAAACCAACTCATTGGATTATGAGTTTTGAGTTAAATGGTTTATGAGTTGATCCAAACCATTTAACGAATATTTGTTGGTTTTAATGGTTAATTGGGTTGACTCATGATAATAAAAAAGTAAATTAATATTATTAGATATTATTAATATATTATCAAAATTTATTATTATTAACAATATAATATCACATTTTTGGCGGGAACATAACAAAATCACGTTTTTGCGATAAAATTACAAAACTACATTTTTGGCGGGAAAAGTCACGTTTTTAGCGGGAAAACATGGAATCTCGTTTTTGGCGGAAAAAATATGGAATTCCATTTTTGGCGGAGAATTTACAAATTACGTTTTTGGCGGGAAAAAATTACGTTGTTGGCGAAAATCACGTTTTTGGCGGGTAGACATGAAATCCCGTTTTGGCGAGAAAATATAGAATCATGTTTTTGGCTGGAAAAATAAAATCACGTTTTTGGCGGGAAAAATATGGAATCACGTTTTTGGTGGGAAATTTTAGGTTATGAAAGATTGATGGAAGAAATCTAATTAAATTAGGCATGTGGTTTAATAAATTCGGTTTAGACATTTGATTTGGTTATATTTGGTTTATTTATTTGATTTAAGAATCTTCAATTTTTATTGATTTGGTTATGGATAACTCATTAAACCATTTCAATCAAACCATTATAACCCAACTCACTAGACTCATTAACCCATTTAACCAATTAATACCCAAAATTCCAACTCATTAGGTTCATGGATTGGATTGGTTTGGGTTGAGCCATTAATTCCAATCCATTTTGACACCCCTAGGTAAAACATATTTAAAATCCGGTTAGCTTAGTGACCCGATGACCCAGTAGGTAATTTTCGTTTAAAATCCTATTTGAGTTCGAAAACATTACATATATATATTTGAATTTTACATGTATAATTTTTCGTATGTTATTGTGTAATTGAATATATTAAAAATATATGTTTAGAAAAATTTAGTAGACTAATATTTGATGTTTCACCTAAACTATTTAAAATTAAATCCTCTAAAGTTTAAATATTTATAATACTTTGAAATTTTTAATAATTAAAATATTATAATTTTGAAAGTTTAATTTGCATATAAAGAACCAGATTAAACCGAATAAAAAATTTACATTTTGGACGCTTGAGAAATCAAGATTCCTGTTTATTCGTAGGTTGAAGTATATTAGTCCTATTTATAATGAATCTTAACCATTTTCTAAAGTTTTCTAGCCGGTATGAGACGTTTGACATACCCCTTTTGTTTTACCAATTGAGATATATAGGAAAAAATTCGTTTTTAATTATTCATAGTTTTAGTATAATAAAATAAATAAAACTTATATAGGATGATAAGAATGTGAAATGAGAATAATAATTATTTTTAATATATTATATTAAATTAGGTAGAGATATTTTAGGAAAATAAAAATTAAACATGCAAATGATATAATCTACTGGAGAAATATTGGATTCATTATCCATACCCAAAGATCCGAAAATGAGATATTTGATCATTGTGTATTTTATTTCAATTAGAAACTTTGGTTATTTTCTAATGGGTACTTTAGCTTTAATTGTATAGATATCCACATCATTAATTGGTTGTTTTAAAATTGGTAATTTTCATATTAATATCCGGCATCGTCATTGCTGACATCGTCGTCTCTAGGATCGTTGTCTTCGATATCATCGTCTCCGACATCTTCAATCTCTGGTATTGTCTTTCTCCATCTCGTTACTTTGTGAATTCAATAAATTCTATTTCATTATAGTGAAATTTACGTTGGTTATATAGTACTCTTGTGAGACAAACCTTTGGGTGTGAAATTGGGAGATTATGAAACTGTAGCTCCTCAATCAAAGAGTAATTAGGCGATTGTTCATGATTTGATGGGTACTGGATTCATAAAAGTCTATGTATTCGTATTGATTCTGGTGAATCACATTGTTTGGTTCAATATAAGATTACATCCTTAACCATATTCATCTTGATTATGTTTATGTGATGTCTGCAATAAGCACTTGCATTTTATCTTGTTGATTTTGTTTCATGTGTTTCATCCCAATATCTCTCTTTAATTTCAAACGATAATCTGTTAAAATTATGAAGTTTCATAGTCATGCATGAATTGTTTTTTATGTATCTATGTGAAGTTTTGGAGACAAATGTACTCAGAAGAAACATTAGAAGCATCTTTTCTTGCAAAAAATAATGGAAGCTTGTTCTCGCTGGACATGCATTTCAAGTTCTAGCTCATCCAGCGAATTTATGACTTTTAACGTTGTTTTAAGTCTATTTGAACTCTGAGATTTTATGATCCATGCTTTGTATTTAGTAGCTTGACATGTATGTTGTATTTGTTATTCATTTTGTTATGGATACATTGAAATCGTACAAATAAGGCTGTTCAAGTATGGTATTGTTAACCCATTGTTGATTAGTCTTTGCAATAAAGCTGGCTTGGAACCTCCACCATGTTTGATGTGTTTACTAACAAAACCAAAACTGAAGATACTACAATTGCTTCCCCACGTGAGTATTGCAAAGATGGTTTGTCTTTGTATAGAGATGCAGTATATGTTTTTAGGCAATAACTTATGGAAACATAAATCTATACTATATAAAAGTTGAGGCTATAAGCTCCTTAAGGTGTCCACCTAGGATTTTAAACGACCAATCGAGATTAGACATCTCAATGTTTAACAATTTTGAAATTACTATAATTTTCTATATTAAGTTTTTTTTTTGTAAACAGGAAAATAATAAGATATATGGAAATAAAATATATATTTTAAAATATGGAAATGTTTATAAATTTAATATATCATTTTCACAATAAATAAATAATATATAGCTAATCAAAATATCCTATTTTAATTTTTATTAAACTTAAAACAAAAATCTAAGGTGTCCACCTAGGATATTAAACGACCAATCGAGATTAGACATCTCAATGTTTAACAATTTTGAAATTACTATAATTTTCTATATTAAGTTTTTTTTTTGTAAACAGTAAAATAAGATATATGGAAATAAAATGTATATTTTAAAATATGGAAATGTTTATAAATTTAATATATCATTTTCACAATAAATAAATAATACATAGCTAATCAAAATATCCTATTTTAATTTTTATTAAACTTAAAACGAAAATCTATACTATACTATAAAAGTTGAGGCTATAAGCTCCTTAAGTCGTCCACATAGGATTTTAAACGACCAATCGAATTTAGACATCTCAATGTTTAACAATTTTGAAATTACGATAATCTATAGTAAGATTTTTTTGTAAAAAGGAAAATAATAATATGTATGGAAATAAAAGATATATAAGCTCTTTAATTTTGAAATTATGATAATCTATAGTAAGATTTTGTAAAAAGGATAATAATAATATATATGGAAATAAAATATATATTTTTAAATATTAAATTATTTTTAAAATTCATATTTCATTTTCATATTAAATAAATGATATAAAACTAATCAAAATAGAAAATTTTAATTTTTGTTAAATTTAAAACGAAAATACTAAAATTTTAAAACTAAAATACTTAAAATTTTATTGTATATATTGTGTTTGAGTAAATTTCTATTTCTAAAAAGTAAAATCCAGTTGGATAATTAAGACAGTTAGCCCTAACAAGTCAATTATAAATATAGAGTCTCGACCTTTACATTAGTATATGGTTCCATTAGTTTTGTGGTTATGATTATTTTTTGTTTTTGTGGAGTAGTATTTTTGATAATATGATTTTCTTTGTATTTGCGTTTTTCAAATTGTTTATATGATTTGAGTTTCCTATCATCCGTTTATGATTTTGTGATTCCATTCAAGGTCATAATTGTGTTTTTATAGTGTTGTATTATTTTGGTGTGTTTTGATTGTTTTGTGCAATTCTAAGTTTTTTGTTTATTTGGTTTATGTAAAAGGAGTATTGTCTATATTTGGATATTTGTTCGGGAAAATCTTTCAATGAACTAATTGGAGATGATGTTAGGCAGAGGATGCTAAGGTAAAAACCATAATATGATATCTTTATTTGCTTCTTTTTCTTTAGTATTTATGGATATCTTGGTTAGTTAATTTGTTTGTTTGTTTATCAAATTTGTTATGAGTATTCTGAAAATATAAAACTAAGTTATGGTAGAAAGTAAAAAAGGTAATTTCAAGTTTAGGAGTTTAGATAGACAACGTTGTTTCAAGTAGTCAATCATTAATATATTGTTAATTCATTAATCGTCAATCATAAATAATGTTTCCCAAAATATATCGAATATACCCACGCGTAGCGTGGGTTCAAAACCTAGTCTATACTATATAAAAGTTGAGGCTATTAGCTCCTAAAGCCGTACACATCAGCTTTTAAACGACCAATTATAATTATCCATCTCACTGTTTCACATTTTTGAAATTACGACAAATTTTTGTTAAGATTTTTTTTGTAACGAGGCAAATAATGATATATATGGAAATAAAAGATATATTTTAAAATATGGAAATATTTCTAAATTTAATATTTTTTTTTTCATAATAAATAAATGATATAAAACTAATCAGAATATAAAAATTTAATTTTTGTAAAATAAAAAACGAAAATACTTAATTTTTATTAAATATTTAAATTAGAATACTTCAAAATTTATTGTGAATATTGTGTTTAAGGAAATTTCTATTTCTAAAAAGTAAAATCGAGCTGGATAATTAAGAAAATTAACCCTAACAATTCAACTATAAATAAAGAGTCTAGATCTTTACATTAGTATCCCGTTCTATTAGTTTCGTAGTTCTGATGCTTTTTTTTGTTTTTGGTGTAGTTCAGATTTTTGATAATATGATTTTTTTTTTGTATTTGCGTTTTCCGAATTTTTTCCATCATTAGAGTTGCTTATCATCCGTTTATGATTTTGTGTTTCATTCAAGTTTATAATTGTCTTTTTTATAGTGTTGTATTATTTTGATGTGTTTTGATTGTTTAGTGCAATTCTAACTTTTTTAATGTAATAGGAGTATTGTCTATATTGGGAACTTTGATTGGGAAAGTCTTTTTAATGAAGTAATTGGAGTTTATGTTAGGTAGAGGATGCTAATGTAAAAAGCACAGTCCGATATCTTTATTTGTTTGCTTTTCGTTTGTTTATTATTTACTGATATCTTGGTTAGTTAATTTATTTGTTTGTTTATGATATTTCCTATGGTTATTCTAGAAATATAAAACTACGTTACGGTAGAAAGTAAGAAAGACATTTAATTTCAAGTTTAGGAATTTAGATGAACGACGTTATTTCAAATAGTTAATTCATTAATCGTCAATCATAAATCATTTTAACCAAAATATATATCAAATATACCCACGCGTAGCGTGGGTTCAAAATCTAGTCCTTTGAAAAAGTTAAAAATTTCATTCAATGATGAGAAGAATGATTGATGGAGATCGAGAAAATTTCAAGGAAACTTTGTTAGTATCTACAAAACAAGATGGAGATGATCAGTTATATTCCTAACATTTCAAGAGATCTTCCTTAAATTTAAGAATGTCTTCCTGAAGTTCAAGATATCTTTCATGAATTGCCTCGAAGCCTTCCTGAATTTCACGGAAGTCATCCTGAAGTTCAAGATATCTTTTATGAAAGTCATCCTGAAGTTCGAGGTATCTTTCATGAATTGCCTGGAAGCCTTCCTGACTTTCACGGAAAGCTTCCTAAATTACACGGAAGCCTTCCTAAAATTTTAAGAAATCCTTGAAATTTAGGAGAACATGTAGCAATCTCAATCATAATTACTTTAATAATTTTTAACATCATACATGTACCAAACGAGTTTAAACATGTCTTACAAGCATAATAAATCTCTAAACAACATATAAAATAAAATGAAACATATTTCTATGTTAACACACCCTTAAAGATATCCAAAGCCAACTTGCATCTTGTGTGTCATCAACAATTACATCACGTAGCTTGGAGAAATGTTCAATGCCCAACAAGGACATTCAATCATCTTCATTAGAAAAAGACTACAATCTGTTGATGAAAGTCTTCCGGTATTTTCAAGAATTATTCCTGAATTTTAAAACGCGACTCAAAAACACATCAATACACAAGCAACAAGCAATACACAATACATAAGCAACAAGAGATAAGAGTGACAACATGGTATAAGTGGCTCACTGGAGTTCAAACCAAAACATTTTAATTAGAACCTATAAAAGTAACATGGAATTATGTGGAAAAAAAATTATCTACTTCAAGAACATCGAGTTTTAGGACTTATCACAAAGACACTTATACTAAACTTATCCTGCAACAATAAAATGACCAAGTCAAGTTGACCAAAGATACGATTAGAAAATACAGCATTAATTTAAAAAAATTCTAGCATCCCCATTGTATCCAACAATGCTAGCATCACATGTTATACGGAGAAGAAAATCCACTATAGTAAACTAGTTTAGGAAGACATAATCGTTACATTAAGAAGAAAAACCACAAAAAATCTACTGAAATTTCAGTAGAAAACATAAGAATCTACTGCAATTTCAGTTATAAACTTAAGCATCTACTCAATTTTGCACCTAACTGGTTTAGTGTTGGACGTGTACTTTAATAATACACCTTGCCTCAGGGAGTTTCTTTCTTCTCTATGACATTATACATAGAGAAGTAATCCTCTTCCATACACCAACAACGGAGTACACGACAATGCAATATAATAGAAATTTCTTTTCTGAACCCTATATACAAACGTTTCGATATTATCGTTACTAGGCACCATATGACTCAAAGTTAAAATCAAAACTATGGGATTCAAATTTTGCTATGATCAACATTGTAGTAAAAGATACTTACATGAGATCATAAAGCACACCATGTATAGGACCGAGAACAAGAGTGCTAGAATGACCAACAGAGAGATAAAATACCATTGATTTCTTACTTAAACCATAAGATGCTAACTCCAATTCTCCATACATCCATTATAAACCATCTTCCATCACTGCAAAAATTTAATCAATTGATCCAAATTATAGCAAAAGATCCACTTAGTTTGACGAAAGGCAAAAATTGAAAAGCCTTGAAAACCAGAAATTGAAAGCACCCTAGAATACGACCAAATTTTATGTCAACACTATATGAAGTGAGGCAAGGTGTATCAGATGAGATGAAGCCAAGCAAGGTGATGAGTCGGAACGAAACGGCGAGATCACGAAGTGAAACAACGGTATACCGGCGACAAAATACCGGCAAGATGACGAGAATTGGGGAACCCCTTTATCTTCTTTTGTTGTGAAGTGAAACAAAGAGACGACGCCGATCGCAACATCAAAAGTTTGAGAAAGATGAGGGTGTTTTAGTCATTTGAATTAATGAAAATGGGCCTATGGTATTTATGGCCCCAAAACATAAAATCATGGTATCCATGAGAATCTCCCTTTTATAAATGTAATCATATCTATATTTTTATTGAAAAAAGGAATATAGTTATTTGTCTCATGAAATTTGTTAATAGAAAAAACCCATTTATTTTATAAATGTAATCATATTTATATTTCCTCTATAAAAATATAAATATCCCTTCCAATCATATTTTGAATTTTTATAATTTTTATACTAAGATACTTATATATATATATATATATATATATTTGAAAGTAGAAGAAATTTAAAGACGATGTTTGTAGTCGGTTTATGCGAGAACAACTTTTTCTTTTTTCCGCGCAATTGTAGAGACTATAAATTAATGAATGGTATGGATTTAGCAACCATTGTAGCACTGAATTTGTGCTAGGTGTGTATGTGTCTGGTTCATTATATAGATCGTTAATGTAGCGACTAGTTTGAAAAATCTGACAAATACTATTCTCACTTGGATTGCATTGTCAGGTACTTCCAATCCCTTTTTCTTATATCAGACCTACAAGTTTATTTTTCTGATCAAATCTGAATTTTTAACGATTTTTATATCTTTCTCTCAAATCAGATATCGAGTTTTTACACTCTTTTTTTTAATCAGATTTGGATATTATTTTCTTTCTTTTTTCTCTGATCAAATCCGGTGCATGATTATGAATTGGTTTGATCAGTTGCGTTTGTTGTTGGTTGACGAAGTCTTTAGCTGGAGAATACAAAATCTGACACTTCTTTGTCCTGTCCGAAATCAAGGCTTTAACAACTTTATTAAATGAACGATTCAACTCGTGCATTTGAGGCATGGAGGCTTTTTAGGTGCTTATATTTCAATTGTTGCGGAACCTTCAATCGTAACTAGAGGGACTGTCTTTGACAAGCTTAATCCACTAACATTGATTTCTTGTTAAACGAAAGTAAAAAGGTATCTGAGAAGTTTTTTTTAAGATCCCTCTAATAAATTTGTAACATTATGAAGAAATTTGTTGTAACAACATGAAGGTTATTGTGATCAGAGCCGTCCAAGAGGCCAAGCAAGGCAAGCTTGTGCTTGCGGCCTTCAAAATAATATAGGTTAAATCGGCCTTCAATTCTGTAAATTTCTTGTAGCCTACTGGTTAAAACGGTTGCTTAAATGTGAAGGTCTCGAGCTCGAGTCTGTCCATCTACACATTTCACTTAAATTTTTTTTTTTTCTCTTTTTAAATAAGGCTTTTATATTTTTTTGATTCCAGCCTTCTAATAGTCAGGGACGGCTCTGATTGTGATTGATTTCATCTTACAATATTCTTCTTGTAAGTTGATACTGAATTCTTTAAGATGTAGAGTATGAGACTTATGGAGAGAGATAACACACCGACTGCCAGAAATATACCATGAACACCTAGATTTTAGTCTTGTTTGTTGTATGCTTTGTTTTTTTTGAATTTTCAATTTCGGATTTCAAATTCGCGGTGAAGGATCTTAAATCTAGAGATAGAATCATTTATAGTTAAATCTAGATATGTGTATGGTTTGGTTCATTCTGCCTGTCAAATTTGAAAACGCTCTTACGTAAGTTGATCTAGAGCTTATGCTTGTTTAGTTCTTTGTAATGGATTTTGTAAGCTTCCAAATGCTTTTGTCTTAGTGATGATGATTCTAGATTTTCCTCGTAATAATAAGATGAGGCTTAAATAAAAATGTAGTGTATTATATAAATATGACAATTTATATTAAAAACTAACTAAATTACTTAAGTAGAAAAAATAGTAAAAGAATATGTGATTATATTTTTGTAGGAGAATAAATAAAATTATATTTTTGTATTAGATTAGACCATGTCAAATGGTTCAGAATTTTTTGTGAGTATTTAAGTACTAAATTAATAATAATAATTTAATTTACTTATAAGATTATGTTTTAAGTTTAAGACAAGTGATAAACCAACATATAAATAATAAATTATAAGAGGCCATTTTTCTTAGTGGCACTTATGGATTTTGCCATCTTGGCTAAAAACTTAAGGATTTGCCATTTTTCAAGTATTATTACGAAGGATGACCTTCCGAAAAATAACTGCCGAAATTGTGCGAGTGAGAACATACCACGAGTAAAGATCATGTAGTATTTTGTAGGGTTGGTAAACAAGTATTTAAAGTCTGCATGACGTAGCAAACTGAAAGTCGGATATAGATGGGACCGGAAGTCTAGTGAGAGACATGGAGCCCACTAAGAGATGAGAGCCAATGGGCCGAGAGTAGACATGTGATCCATTGAAAGAGGTGACTGTCACGACGTTATACCTTCCATGTTCTTAACAACATTTGTTTCTAGTTATGTTAATATAGTTTTTTTGGATTTTTTTCGGTTGTGTTTTATAATTCTTACACATAGACCCAAGTGCGAGGATAGTTGGTTACAAGTTCTTTTGTTGAGAATTTTACACTGTCTTTTTTCTTACACCTCAAATATTAATTATTTGATTTAATATCTTTGTGAGTACTATAATGGTTTGAAAGCAGAGAAAAAGCTCTAATAAATGAATCTTTATTTGCATACTTTTATGAAGAGATTTCACTAGTTCTCCTTCTCCCAATGGTTCTTTGAAACACATGAATGTCTTTTTAATGGCCCAATTGTGTTTGTGATGTCAGCTCGTAGAAGCATTAAAGCTAATATAATTTTCTTCTAATAATGTCATGGATGTGTAAAACTCGAAACTATTCCGCAAGAAATTTGCCTGATCCTTTTATAGACTCCTTATCCGTATCTCTGCGAATAGTCTATTTTTCCTTTTACTTATTTTATGAAAACATATTATTCTAACGAATTTCTTCTATAAATATTACTTGCAGAAAAATGGCTAATTCAAGTAAATTCTAATGTATGTTTATGCACATGTCCATACAAAAAAATTAACAAAACTATGTAAGAAAATTAGAAATCTCGAAAAACCACCTCTAATTATAAAGACCAACGAAAATATGTAGATACTTAAAACATATTCACTTGGTAAGTTAAAAAGAGAAAGAAAAAGAATTACAACAACATACTTTTGGAAAAAAGGATTGATTATAGTATCTTAATTTTTTTTCCTAAATATCAAAATATATAAAATATTATAACCAATACTGCGTTTATATAATTTTCATATTTTAGTGTTACAATAGTAAAGAATAACAATAGTTTCTGATACATATCAAGCAATTAAATAATTTCACTTAAATGCAAATCACACATACAAATAATATAAATGAAGCAAAAGAAAAGAAAAATAAAATAAAAAACAACTGAGAATACTCAGATAGTACAAAACTATAGATAAAAATATCATTTAGGTTACAAAGAGAATGTCACATGTGACTTATTCGTGAAATCAAACAATCATATTAATTGTTTAACTACACTCTGGAGGAGCACCTTGAGGAAACCTTTTTTTATCGGTACAATAGTTATAAACCATATATTTCCTTTGTGCCCATTTCACTCTATTCTTGCCTTTGAAATCAAGTACTTGAGTGAACCATGATGAATTCGCAGAGCATGATGATTTCCCATTAGCCCATACACATGCATCCACATTGTAGTTTCTGTAGAAAGCTGTGAAAGGAGCTTTTGACCAGTCTGTTTTCTCTAATCCTCCCCTTGTAGCCCAATGTTCTGCTTCCCATAGACTCGCGTAAAGCCTCATTGGTTGGTGCTTTGGGAATGGAACTCCAAGAGACTCAGAGTTCTTGAATTCTCTAATCGGAATACCATCTATTGTAAAACTGAAAATGTAACACAAAAAAATATTCTATCATGAGCTAATGTCTTCTAAAAATATAAGAGATGATACTATATGTTAAAGCACTTACATGACCCGTTGAAGATTCCATATAATGCAATAAGTGTGAAAATCAACAGTTGGGTCAAACCATAGATGAAATTGTTGTTCTTTGTCTCCTGTTCCTTTTGTGTAAACATTAGTATGAAGAGTATATGGATGGCCACTTATGTTACCCAAGAACTCAAAATCTATCTCATCCCACGTCGTTCCAGGCGACTTTAGCTACACAAAGACATCATCATATATAGAGTAAGTAGTCTAACAAAATTTTGTGGGGGGTCAATTAGCACATTTTAAACCATTTCAACCAAATTTGCTTCTAAAAATATAAGTAAAATAACAATTTTTTTAAATCTATAGGGGTCAATTGACCCTCATGTAAACTCTATAGCTCCGCCCCTGGTCTAACTATACTAAAGATGGCAAGAGAATGCTTTAAAATGATATGTTACTTACATAGAATGTTGTCACAGTTCCAGCAGAGTTACCAGGTACAAGTTTCATTTGAACCTCGACTTTACCATAAAGAAACTCCTGGTGGGATTGGAAACCGGAACCCGAGGATTTGTCGAGCGAGAGAGAAAGAAGATTACCGGCATTGTCAAGAACCTTTCCACGGCCATCACCCCAATGTATTTGAACGTCTTTGTGAAAGCTACCGGCATAGACGCTCACATGTTGTGCTGCAAAGAGATAGACGACCAAGAATGCAAAACATCTACCATTGTAAGAAATCATTTAGTGGACTTTGAAAGAGTTGTTAATTGTTATACTATCTTAGATGGATCGGTGATGATAATATGAAGGTAAGGGACGTTACTATATAAAGGCTTTTGAAAAAGAAAAGGGAGAGACATAGTTCTAGTGCGGTTGATAATATATTCATTGTTTGATATTTTATTGGTTATTTACTTATTTTAAAGTGAAACTAAGAAAGTATAATTCCTTTACTTGTTAATTAATATCGTCACGAAACAGTAACACTGATAAAATGGTACGTAACATTTTTAATAATCAATACGATAAAATACTTTAACAAATATGGAGATGCCGTCTCGAAACACCGACAAAATGGAACATAACACTTTTACTAATCAATAACTATAAAAAACACAAGGTTTTTTATAACTTTATATAATAAAAGGGGGAAAATAAGGAGTTAATTACTCAATAAGAACTTTTTTTAGTGGCATTTTTGGTTTTGCCATTTTTTATAAAATCTTATGGAATTGCCATTTTTTTAAATTAGAAAAATGATTGAACACACGTTTTACTCGTTATGTTTGGGTTTAGTCGGTTCAATTGTCTTTAGGATTTAGTATTTACTATAAAATATGTCTATAGAAAAATAAAAAAATAAACATTTTTAAAAGTTCAAAAATGACAAATCTATAAAATTTTAGCAAAAATGGCAAATTTATAAAGTTTTAGCAAAAATGGTACACTCATAAAATTTACCTTAAAAATAGTAAAATCCGTAAGAGTAAATTTGTAAACAGGTCGACCTACTTGTAAAATGGTAACATACAAACTATGAGTGCTCTATGGATTGCTATATACTTTCCGACTACTTTGACCATAAATCATATTTATATGAAAAGCATGATTCATTTAGATATTTTCTTTCAAAAATTTTGTCGGTCAAACTCTTTAATGTCCGATTTCAGTCCTTGCAATGTCATCCAAATCGTTCCATGTAATCTATGTACATATTTACTTCTTTCTGTTTTTACAAGTATTATAGTAAAAATCTATTGCTTTCACCACATATGCAGTCAGTTTTCGTTAAAATAAATAAATACATTTGAATTACCAATATACCTTTTTATATATCTTTATCCGAAAGTTAAATTATACGTTTCTATCTGAGAAAAACAAAATTCGAATCCAGATTTAGTGAAAATAGCGATAAAGGTGTATATTAGTACCTCATTAGCTCCTTACTACAACATACTGGTTTTAGTAACGTATTCTCGACATTTTAGTAATACTGGTCTTTCTATTGTACATACATATTTTGTTATAGTATCCTTTGGGTATCAACACTTGCCGACTATTTTGACCATTCAGTAATCATTTTTATTAGGAAAGCATTATTGTTGTTATTTTGATTTGCAAAATTTTTGTCGGCTAACATCTTTAAGTGACTCCACTAGCTACTCTGTTTTTCTAATCATTCTAAGTAAGTATTAATCTCATTTAAACAAATTTGTTATAAAATTAATAACTAGATCACGCCACATGTGTAAAGTCTATCTATAAAAAGACTTTTTATTCAGAAGAATATAGTACACTAAAATCCTAAAAATAAAATGATTACATTTATTATTTAGGGAAATTTCAAAAATACCCTTTTCAAATATAAATTTTATAATTTTCATATTTAAACACGAGTATTTTTGAAAATAAATAGATAAAAATGGTATTTTTAAAAAAGGGTACACCAAAAATGATATTTCTAAAAAATTCTCTACTATTTTTGAAAAGTATATAAAACACAGAAAATAAAATAAATTATATTAGTTATAATAAGAAAATAAAAGCAATTACTATTTTTAAAATATATAAATTAAAAAGGAATTTTACGATACACACTTTGTTATTCTAAAAACTAGTAATTAACATAATCACTATACATGTGAATCATTCTATGAAATATTAACACATGTAAAATTTGATTTCTTGATAAGGTTTATTATTTCAATGAGTCTATATGATTTTTCAATGAGTGTATTAATCTATATATTTTAAAAAATTACTAGGGGTGGACCCGCACGTATGTGCGGGGTTGATTGCAAAACCTAAATTTATTATAAAGTTTTCAATATTATCGACATGATAAAAGACCCGAATCGAGTGTGAGTCGAATTAATGATAAGTTATAAATCAATTAAATTCGCGAACTATAACATCACATAAAAATAATAGAAAACACTAAAACTTTTGAATAAAATAACATAAATATAGATGTCAAGATAGTGAAACCCGTTCACTATGCATATCGTGAACAAATTGAAATATTTTGGCCCACCTACATGAATAAATAATATGTTTTTTTGCCTCGTACCCATAATTATCTTCTGTATATTATTAGACATAGTTGAGATAATAATTTTTATTTTCTAAATTACCCGTTCTCTTTCCGTATCCGTTATTTTTGCCCCGATATTTGAAATATTTAAGTAATTTGAAACTTACTTTTGCTATTTAAATTTCATATTCCTGTATCATACCCGTCATTTGATATTTGAAAGTTGAAATTGAATTTAAGTTTCCAAATTTTTTATATCGTCTTGTTTTTGATTAGAAATAGTTTAGATACTTTTTTTTTAATTACTCGTTCCCTTTTTGTATATGTTCTTTCCTTTTAAGATAAGATTATATTTTTTTATAAATAAATGACATCATTTACATGTTTTCTGTTTTAAAATTAACATTATACAGCATGTAGTTAACTAATTAAATTATCCGTCCGTTCTCTTTTCATATCGCAACAGAGAAAGAGCGTCTCACTAAACTGCATATAACTCACTGAATATTAATCCGAATTCACTTCTGTAAAAAGGAGAATCAACGTATACGTCTTAAGAACAAACCTACCAAATTTCGTTACCTTTCGATAAGATTTGATACGTCGGAACTCTATTCTACCAAGACGTAACGGATCTGCTTCTCTTGCCTTATACACCAAAGCAAAGCTAACCCTCTCCTTCTCACAAGTGAACTTCTCCTTCTCCTTTTCTCAACTCAACTCTCAGAAACAACAGCGACAAAATAACAAGGAAAAGGAGCGTTCTTTATAAAACTAGGGTTTTTGGTTTAACTCTGATTAAACCAGGATTTACCTAAACCGACATTAATTAAACCTCCTTTGATTCAATTAACAAATCGACCAGTTTAGGAAATCAACCGGAATTAAACCGACTCCACCATAATTCTTATACACACTCAAGTCTCCTATT
Organism: Capsella bursa-pastoris; assembly: GCA_036452645.1. Taxonomy (NCBI): domain Eukaryota; kingdom Viridiplantae; phylum Streptophyta; class Magnoliopsida; order Brassicales; family Brassicaceae; genus Capsella; species Capsella bursa-pastoris. Next base: position 9,654,762 of record CP144198.1, on the reverse strand, counting down.
ATTTTTTAGAACACGGGCGTTACAATTCTCCCTCTCTAACATGGATTCGTCCTCGAATCCTTCAACACCGTCCATCAGTCTAGGACTCCATGCAACTGTCTACACAGTCCGCACTCCTACAACTGACTCCTCTGAGGCTCCTATCTAATCTATATACTCACGTTCCAGGCCCACTTAGAATCATACTCACCCACTTCCCTCGTCTACAGGTCGCAACCTATGAATCATACCGGCTCGTCCTCAGGCCTCAGCCTTAGACTACGGTATCCAGGAAGTCTCACCACTTCCCCCGCTCTCAGGTCGTAACCTTCGAGTCATACCGGCTCACTATTAGGCCACCAGCCTATAAGTTACGGTATCCGGGAAGTCTCACCACTCCCCTCATCCACAGGTCGCAACCCATGAATAATACTGGCTCACTATTAGGCCTCCCGCCTTCAAGCTACGGTATCCGGGAAGTGTCACACTCGCTCTCAGGTCGTCACCCTAAAGCGTGCTCTCGAATCGTCATCCGAGACTATCACATCTCATCCGAGACTATCACATCACACTCGAGCAAATAAGTCTAAACGCCCCCGAGCATATCTCCAGATTAGATATACCTCCCGTGGTTCCCCTATAGCATCGCGATGCTATACTAACCACAATCCCAAAACTTTCTAAAAATAGAACTGTCAAACCCGAACTTTCTATTTTTAGAAACTCACACATATTTCTCTTCACATGACATCAACAAGTCAAATCCAAGAAATACTCACAAAACACACAACTTACCGTGGAATCTCATTAAAGGCTCGAGAGGATGATCTAGGTCTCCATGCTCACACAATTGATTAAACACCCAAATCAATCAGCATGCAATCCACATCATCATTTCTCATCAACGAAATTCACACATCACATTAAAAATCACAAATTTACTCCGGCCCTAGAACCGTAAGGGCTCTGATACCAAATTGAAAGAACCCATCCCATTTTTTTTCTTTTAAACATGCAAACCGGATTAACCCAATTAATTCGAACCAGCTAAACCGGCCATAATAATTTAAATCAAATAAACCAAGCAATCTCATTAAAGTAACCAACAATATTAACCAGCGGAAGACTTAACCAAAAATCCAATAAAACAATTCCATTAAACCAACAAGTTCAACCAAACATTATTCCAAAACATGATCATCCTAACATGTTTCTAAATTTCATTCTAACACCCTAACAAATCCAACAATAATCTAAAACACCAATGAGTGCCTAGATCATCCTCCTCTCCTCGCCATGATTCCACGGATCACACTTTGCTTTTACCTGCATCAAAGAAAGAGATGCATAAGTATTTCATAAATACTTAGTGAGGGCGATCCTCCCATCCACGAGCTATACACACAAGCAATGAGATAACACCCACATATATAACAAAAAAAAACCATCCAACAAGCTAAACATCCAATAACACATCCAGTTCACCTACAAATCATCACACAACAAGTCACTCAATCCCAATCGCTTAGATAAGCTCATGGTCACGCACTCACCTTAACAAGGTGATTTGAACAACAAAAACAACCAGGAAAGACTCTCCTCGCGACTGCAACAGCCAAACAATGCCCTACAACAATCCACACAAACCAAAATCTCTAAGAACCAATTGGACAGAAACAACAGAAAAACTACAAACGCAGAAACGAAGCCCTAACACATAAACCAACCGTTAACTCCTTAATCCCTTCGGTGGAAAGCAAACACCAGACGTCACGAAGCTTCCCACAAAATTTGGTGCCGATCGGATAAACGATGAAACCACGATCGCACTTATAATCTCCGCTGATCTCAGTTCGCAACAGAGAAAGAGCGTCTCACTAAACTGCATATAACTCACTGAATATTAATCCGAATTCACTTCTGTAAAAAGGAGAATCAACGTATACGTCTTAAGAACAAACCTACCAAATTTCGTTACCTTTCGATAAGATTTGGTACGTCGGAACTCTATTCTACCAAGACGTAACGGATCTGCTTCTCTTGCCTTATACACCAAAGCAAAGCTAATCCTCTCCTTCTCACAAGTGAACTTCTCCTTCTCCTTTTCTCAACTCAACTCTCAGAAACAACAGCGACAAAATAACAAGGAAAAGGAGCGTTCTTTATAAAACTAGGGTTTTTGGTTTAATTCTGATTAAACCAGGATTTACCTAAACCGACATTAATTAAACCTCCTTTGATTCAATTAACAAATCGACCAGTTTAGGAAATCAACCGGAATTAAACCGACTCCACCATAATTCTTATACACACTCAAGTCTCCTATTATTTTTTAGAACACGGGCGTTACAATTCTCCCTCTCTAACATGGATTCGTCCTCGAATCCTTCAACACCGTCCATCAGTCTAGGACTCCATGCAACTGTCTACACAGTCCGCACTCCTACAACTGACTCCTCTGAGGCTCCTATAATCTATATACTCACGTTCCAGGCCCACTTAGAATCATACTCACCCACTTCCCCCGTCCACAGGTCGTAACCTATGAATCATACCGGCTCGTCCTCAGGCCTCAGCCTTAGACTACGGTATCCAGGAAGTCTCACCACTTCCCCCGCTCTCAGGTCGCAACTTTCGAGTCATACCGGCTCACTATTAGGCCACCAGCCTATAAGTTACGGTATCCGGGAAGTCTCACCACTCCCCTCATCCACAGGTCGCAACCCATGAATAATACCGGCTCACTATTAGGCCTCCCGCCTTCAAGCTACGGTATCCGGGAAGTGTCACACTCGCTCTCAGGTCGTCACCCTAAAGCGTGCTCTCGAATCGTCATCCGAGACTATCACATCTCATCCGAGACTATCACATCACACTCGAGCAAATAAGTCTAAACGCCCCCGAGCATATCTCCAGATTAGATATACTTCACGTGGTTCCCCTATAGCATCGCGATGCTATACTAACCACAATCCCAAATCTTTCTAAAAATAGAACGGTCAAACCCGACACTTTCTATTTTTAGAAACTCACACATATTTCTCTTCACATGACATCAACAAGTCAAATCCAAGAAATACTCACAAAACACACAACTTACCGTGGAATCTCATTAAAGGTTCGAGAGGATGATCTAGGTCTCCATGCTCACACAATTGATTAAACACCCAAATCAATCAGCATGCAATCCACATCATCATTTCTCATCAACGAAATTCACACATCACATTAAAAATCACAAATTTACTCCGGCCCTAGAACCGTAAGGGCTCTGATACCAAATTGAAAGAACCCATCCCATTTTTTTTTCTTTTAAACATGCAAACCGGATTAACCCAATTAATTCGAACCAGCTAAACCGGCCATAATAATTTAAATCAAATAAACCAAGCAATCTCATTAAAGTAACCAACAATATTAACCAGCGAAAGACTTAACCAAAAATCCAATAAAACAATTCCATTAAACCAACAAGTTCAATCAAACATTATTCCAAAACATGATCATCCTAACATGTTTCTAAATTTCATTCTAACACCCTAACAAATCCAACAATAATCTAAAACACCAATGAGTGCCTAGATCATCCTCCTCTCCTCGCCATGATTCCACGGATCACACTTTGCTTTTACCTGCATCAAAGAAAGAGATGCATAAGTATTTCATAAATACTTAGTGAGGGCGATCCTCCCATCTACGAGCTATACACACAAGCAATGAGATAACACCCACATATATAACAAAAACAAACCATCCAGCAAGCTAAACATCCAATAACACATCCAGTTCACCTACAAATCATCACACAACAAGTCACTCAATCCCAATCGCTTAGATAAGCTCATGGTCACGCACTCACCTTAACAAGGTGATTTGAACAACAAAAACAACCAGGAAAGACTCTCCTCGCGACTGCAACAGCCAAACAATACCCTACAACAATCCACACAAACCAAAATCTCTAAGAACCAATTGGACAGAAACAGCAGAAAAACTACAAACGCAGAAACGAAGCCCTAACACATAAACCAACCGTTAACTCCTTAATCCCTTCGGTGGAAAGCAAACACCAGACGTCACGAAGCTTCCCACAAAATTTGGTGCCGATCGGATAAACGATGAAACCACGATCGCACTTACAATCTCCGCTGATCTCAGTTCGCAACAGAGAAAGAGCGTCTCACTAAACTGCATATAACTCACTGAATATTAATCCGAATTCACTTCTGTAAAAAGGAGAATCAACGTATACGTCTTAAGAACAAACCTACCAAATTTCGTTACCTTTCGATAAGATTTGATACGTCGGAACTCTATTCTACCAAGACGTAACGGATCTGCTTCTCTTGCCTTATACACCAAAGCAAAGCTAACCCTCTCCTTCTCACAAGTGAACTTCTCCTTCTCCTTTTCTCAACTCAACTCTCAGAAACAACAGCGACAAAATAACAAGGAAAAGGAGCGTTCTTTATAAAACTAGGGTTTTTGGTTTAATTCTGATTAAACCAGGATTTACCTAAACCGACATTAATTAAACCTCCTTTGATTCAATTAACAAATCGACCAGTTTAGGAAATCAACCGGAATTAAACCGACTCCACCATAATTCTTATACACACTCAAGTCTCCTATTATTTTTTAGAACACGGGCGTTACAATTCTCCCTCTCTAACATGGATTCGTCCTCGAATCCTTCAACACCGTCTATCAGTCTAGGACTCCATGCAACTGTCTACACAGTCCGCACTCCTACAACTGACTCCTCTGAGGCTCCTATAATCTATATACTCACGTTCCAGGCCCACTTAGAATCATACTCACCCACTTCCCCCGTCCACAGGTCGTAACCTATGAATCATACCGGCTCGTCCTCAGGCCTCAGCCTTAGACTACGGTATCCAGGAAGTCTCACCACTTCCCCCGCTCTCAGGTCGCAACCTTCGAGTCATACCGGCTCACTATTAGGCCACCAGCCTATAAGTTACGGTATCTGGGAAGTCTCACCACTCCCCTCATCCACAGGTGTCAAATCCAAGAAATACTCACAAAACACACAACTTACCGTGGAATCTCATTAAAGGCTCGAGAGGATGATCTAGGTCTCCATGCTCACACAATTGATTAAACACCCAAATCAATCAGCATGCAATCCACATCATCATTTCTCATCAACGAAATTCACACATCACATTAAAAATCACAAATTTACTCCGGCCCTAGAACCGTAAGGGCTCTGATACCAAATTGAAAGAACCCATCCCATTTTTTTTTCTTTTAAACATGCAAACCGGATTAACCCAATTAATTCGAACCAGCTAAACCGGCCATAATAATTTAAATCAAATAAACCAAGCAATCTCATTAAAGTAACCAACAATATTAACCAGCGGAAGACTTAACCAAAAATCCAATAAAACAATTCCATTAAACCAACAAGTTCAATCAAACATTATTCCAAAACATGATCATCCTAACATGTTTCTAAATTTCATTCTAACACCCTAACAAATCCAACAATAATCTAAAACACCAATGAGTGCCTAGATCATCCTCCTCTCCTCGCCATGATTCCACGGATCACACTTTGCTTTTACCTGCATCAAAGAAAGAGATGCATAAGTATTTCATAAATACTTAGTGAGGGCGATCCTCCCATCTACGAGCTATACACACAAGCAATGAGATAACACCCACATATATAACAAAAACAAACCATCCAGCAAGCTAAACATCCAATAACACATCCAGTTCACCTACAAATCATCACACAACAAGTCACTCAATCCCAATCGCTTAGATAAGCTCATGGTCACGCACTCACCTTAACAAGGTGATTTGAACAACAAAAACAACCAGGAAAGACTCTCCTCGCGACTGCAACAGCCAAACAATGCCCTACAACAATCCACACAAACCAAAATCTCTAAGAACCAATTGGACAGAAACAGCAGAAAAACTACAAACGCAGAAACGAAGCCCTAACACATAAACCAACCGTTAACTCCTTAATCCCTTCGGTGGAAAGCAAACACCAGACGTCATGAAGCTTCCCACAAAATTTGGTGCCGATCGGATAAACGATGAAACCACGATCGCACTTACAATCTCCGCTGATCTCAGTTCGCAACAGAGAAAGAGCGTCTCCCTAAACTGCATATAACTCACTGAATATTAATCCGAATTCACTTCTGTAAAAAGGAGAATCAACGTATACGTCTTAAGAACAAACCTACCAAATTTCGTTACCTTTCGATAAGATTTGATACGTCGGAACTCTATTCTACCAAGACGTAACGGATCTGCTTCTCTTGCCTTATACACCAAAGCAAAGCTAACCCTCTCCTTCTCACAAGTGAACTTCTCCTTCTCCTTTTCTCAACTCAACTCTCAGAAACAACAGCGACAAAATAACAAGGAAAAGGAGCGTTCTTTATAAAACTAGGGTTTTTGGTTTAATTCTGATTAAACCAGGATTTACCTAAACCGACATTAATTAAACCTCCTTTGATTCAATTAACAAATCGACCAGTTTAGGAAATCAACCGGAATTAAACCGACTCCACCATAATTCTTATACACACTCAAGTCTCCTATTATTTTTTAGAACACGGGCGTTACAATTCTCCCTCTCTAACATGGATTCGTCCTCGAATCCTTCAACACCGTCTATCAGTCTAGGACTCCATGCAACTGTCTACACAGTCCGCACTCCTACAACTGACTCCTCTGAGGCTCCTATAATCTATATACTCACGTTCCAGGCCCACTTAGAATCATACTCACCCACTTCCCCCGTCCACAGGTCGTAACCTATGAATCATACCGGCTCGTCCTCAGGCCTCAGCCTTAGACTACGGTATCCAGGAAGTCTCACCACTTCCCCCGCTCTCAGGTCGCAACCTTCGAGTCATACCGGCTCACTATTAGGCCACCAGCCTATAAGTTACGGTATCTGGGAAGTCTCACCACTCCCCTCATCCACAGGTGTCAAATCCAAGAAATACTCACAAAACACACAACTTACCGTGGAATCTCATTAAAGGCTCGAGAGGATGATCTAGGTCTCCATGCTCACACAATTGATTAAACACCCAAATCAATCAGCATGCAATCCACATCATCATTTCTCATCAACGAAATTCACACATCACATTAAAAATCACAAATTTACTCCGGCCCTAGAACCGTAAGGGCTCTGATACCAAATTGAAAGAACCCATCCCATTTTTTTTTCTTTTAAACATGCAAACCGGATTAACCCAATTAATTCGAACCAGCTAAACCGGCCATAATAATTTAAATCAAATAAACCAAGCAATCTCATTAAAGTAACCAACAATATTAACCAGCGGAAGACTTAACCAAAAATCCAATAAAACAATTCCATTAAACCAACAAGTTCAATCAAACATTATTCCAAAACATGATCATCCTAACATGTTTCTAAATTTCATTCTAACACCCTAACAAATCCAACAATAATCTAAAACACCAATGAGTGCCTAGATCATCCTCCTCTCCTCGCCATGATTCCACGGATCACACTTTGCTTTTACCTGCATCAAAGAAAGAGATGCATAAGTATTTCATAAATACTTAGTGAGGGCGATCCTCCCATCTACGAGCTATACACACAAGCAATGAGATAACACCCACATATATAACAAAAACAAACCATCCAGCAAGCTAAACATCCAATAACACATCCAGTTCACCTACAAATCATCACACAACAAGTCACTCAATCCCAATCGCTTAGATAAGCTCATGGTCACGCACTCACCTTAACAAGGTGATTTGAACAACAAAAACAACCAGGAAAGACTCTCCTCGCGACTGCAACAGCCAAACAATGCCCTACAACAATCCACACAAACCAAAATCTCTAAGAACCAATTGGACAGAAACAGCAGAAAAACTACAAACGCAGAAACGAAGCCCTAACACATAAACCAACCGTTAACTCCTTAATCCCTTCGGTGGAAAGCAAACACCAGACGTCACGAAGCTTCCCACAAAATTTGGTGCCGATCGGATAAACGATGAAACCACGATCGCACTTACAATCTCCGCTGATCTCAGTTCGCAACAGAGAAAGAGCGTCTCACTAAACTGCATATAACTCACTGAATATTAATCCGAATTCACTTCTGTAAAAAGGAGAATCAACGTATACGTCTTAAGAACAAACCTACCAAATTTCGTTACCTTTCGATAAGATTTGATACGTCGGAACTCTATTCTACCAAGACGTAACGGATCTGCTTCTCTTGCCTTATACACCAAAGCAAAGCTAACCCTCTCCTTCTCACAAGTGAACTTCTCCTTCTCCTTTTCTCAACTCAACTCTCAGAAACAACAGCGACAAAATAACAAGGAAAAGGAGCGTTCTTTATAAAACTAGGGTTTTTGGTTTAATTCTGATTAAACCAGGATTTACCTAAACCGACATTAATTAAACCTCCTTTGATTCAATTAACAAATCGACCAGTTTAGGAAATCAACCGGAATTAAACCGACTCCACCATAATTCTTATACACACTCAAGTCTCCTATTATTTTTTAGAACACGGGCGTTACAATTCTCCCTCTCTAACATGGATTCGTCCTCGAATCCTTCAACACCGTCCATCAGTCTAGGACTCCATGCAACTGTCTACACAGTCCGCACTCCTACAACTGACTCCTCTGAGGCTCCTATAATCTATATACTCACGTTCCAGGCCCACTTAGAATCATACTCACCCACTTCCCCCGTCCACAGGTCGTAACCTATGAATCATACCGGCTCACTATTAGGCCACCAGCCTATAAGTTACGGTATCCGGGAAGTCTCACCACTCCCCTCATCCACAGGTCGCAACCCATGAATAATACCGGCTCACTATTAGGCCTCCCGCCTTCAAGCTACGGTATCCGGGAAGTGTCACACTCGCTCTCAGGTCGTCACCCTAAAGCGTGCTCTCGAATCGTCATCCGAGACTATCACATCACACTCGAGCAAATAAGTCTAAACGCCCCCGAGCATATCTCCAGATTAGATATACCTCCCGTGGTTCCCCTATAGCATCGCGATGCTATACTAACCACAATCCCAAAACTTTCTAAAAATAGAACTGTCAAACCCGACACTTTCTATTTTTAGAAACTCACACATATTTCTCTTCACATGACATCAACAAGTCAAATCCAAGAAATACTCACAAAACACACAACTTACCGTGGAATCTCATTAAAGGCTCGAGAGGATGATCTAGGTCTCCATGCTCACACAATTGATTAAACACCCAAATCAATCAGCATGCAATCCACATCATCATTTCTCATCAACGAAATTCACACATCACATTAAAAATCACAAATTTACTCCGGCCCTAGAACCGTAAGGGCTCTGATACCAAATTGAAAGAACCCATCCCATTTTTTTTTCTTTTAAACATGCAAACCGGATTAACCCAATTAATTCGAACCAGCTAAACCGGCCATAATAATTTAAATCAAATAAACCAAGCAATCTCATTAAAGTAACCAACAATATTAACCAGCGGAAGACTTAACCAAAAATCCAATAAAACAATTCCATTAAACCAACAAGTTCAACCAAACATTATTCCAAAACATGATCATCCTAACATGTTTCTAAATTTCATTCTAACACCCTAACAAATCCAACAATAATCTAAAACACCAATGAGTGCCTAGATCATCCTCCTCTCCTCGCCATGATTCCACGGATCACACTTTGCTTTTACCTGCATCAAAGAAAGAGATGCATAAGTATTTCATAAATACTTAGTGAGGGCGATCCTCCCATCTACGAGCTATACACACAAGCAATGAGATAACACCCACATATATAACAAAAACAAACCATCCAGCAAGCTAAACATCCAATAACACATCCAGTTCACCTACAAATCATCACACAACAAGTCACTCAATCCCAATCGCTTAGATAAGCTCATGGTCACGCACTCACCTTAACAAGGTGATTTGAACAACAAAAACAACCAGGAAAGACTCTCCTCGCGACTGCAACAGCCAAACAATGCCCTACAACAATCCACACAAACCAAAATCTCTAAGAACCAATTGGACAGAAACAGCAGAAAAACTACAAACGCAGAAACGAAGCCCTAACACATAAACCAACCGTTAACTCCTTAATCCCTTCGGTGGAAAGCAAACACCAGACGTCACGAAGCTTCCTACAAAATTTGGTGCCGATCGGATAAACGATGAAACCACGATCGCACTTACAATCTCCGCTGATCTCAGTTCGCAACAGAGAAAGAGCGTCTCACTAAACTGCATATAACTCACTGAATATTAATCCGAATTCACTTCTGTAAAAAGGAGAATCAACGTATACGTCTTAAGAACAAACCTACCAAATTTCGTTACCTTTCGATAAGATTTGATACGTCGGAACTCTATTCTACCAAGACGTAACGGATCTGCTTCTCTTGCCTTATACACCAAAGCAAAGCTAACCCTCTCCTTCTCACAAGTGAACTTCTCCTTCTCCTTTTCTCAACTCAACTCTCAGAAACAACAGCGACAAAATAACAAGGAAAATGAGCGTTCTTTATAAAACTAGGGTTTTTGGTTTAATTCTGATTAAACCAGGATTTACCTAAACCGACATTAATTAAACCTCCTTTGATTCAATTAACAAATCGACCAGTTTAGGAAATCAACCGGAATTAAACCGACTCCACCATAATTCTTATACACACTCAAGTCTCCTATTATTTTTTAGAACACGGGCGTTACAATTCTCCCTCTCTAACATGGATTCGTCCTCGAATCCTTCAACACCGTCCATCAGTCTAGGACTCCATGCAACTGTCTACACAGTCCGCACTCCTACAACTGACTCCTCTGAGGCTCCTATAATCTATATACTCACGTTCCAGGCCCACTTAGAATCATACTCACCCACTTCCCCCGTCCACAGGTCGTAACCTATGAATCATACCGGCTCACTATTAGGCCACCAGCCTATAAGTTACGGTATCCGGGAAGTCTCACCACTCCCCTCATCCACAGGTCGCAACCCATGAATAATACCGGCTCACTATTAGGCCTCCCGCCTTCAAGCTACGGTATCCGGGAAGTGTCACACTCGCTCTCAGGTCGTCACCCTAAAGCGTGCTCTCGAATCGTCATCCGAGACTATCACATCACACTCGAGCAAATAAGTCTAAACGCCCCCGAGCATATCTCCAGATTAGATATACCTCCCGTGGTTCCCCTATAGCATCGCGATGCTATACTAACCACAATCCCAAAACTTTCTAAAAATAGAACTGTCAAACCCGACACTTTCTATTTTTAGAAACTCACACATATTTCTCTTCACATGACATCAACAAGTCAAATCCAAGAAATACTCACAAAACACACAACTTACCGTGGAATCTCATTAAAGGCTCGAGAGGATGATCTAGGTCTCCATGCTCACACAATTGATTAAACACCCAAATCAATCAGCATGCAATCCACATCATCATTTCTCATCAACGAAATTCACACATCACATTAAAAATCACAAATTTACTCCGGCCCTAGAACCGTAAGGGCTCTGATACCAAATTGAAAGAACCCATCCCATTTTTTTTTCTTTTAAACATGCAAACCGGATTAACCCAATTAATTCGAACCAGCTAAACCGGCCATAATAATTTAAATCAAATAAACCAAGCAATCTCATTAAAGTAACAACCAATATTAACCAGCGGAAGACTTAACCAAAAATCCAATAAAACAATTCCATTAAACCAACAAGTTCAATCAAACATTATTCCAAAACATGATCATCCTAACATGTTTCTAAATTTCATTCTAACACCCTAACAAATCCAACAATAATCTAAAACACCAATGAGTGCCTAGATCATCCTCCTCTCCTCGCCATGATTCCACGGATCACACTTTGCTTTTACCTGCATCAAAGAAAGAGATGCATAAGTATTTCATAAATACTTAGTGAGGGCGATCCTCCCATCTACGAGCTATACACACAAGCAATGAGATAACACCCACATATATAACAAAAACAAACCATCCAGCAAGCTAAACATCCAATAACACATTCAGTTCACCTACAAATCATCACACAACAAGTCACTCAATCCCAATCGCTTAGATAAGCTCATGGTCACGCACTCACCTTAACAAGGTGATTTGAACAACAAAAACAACCAGGAAAGACTCTCCTCGCGACTGCAACAGCCAAACAATGCCCTACAACAATCCACACAAACCAAAATCTCTAAGAACCAATTGGACAGAAACAGCAGAAAAACTACAAACGCAGAAACGAAGCCCTAACACATAAACCAACCGTTAACTCCTTAATCCCTTCGGTGGAAAGCAAACACCAGACGTCACGAAGCTTCCTACAAAATTTGGTGCCGATCGGATAAACGATGAAACCACGATCGCACTTACAATCTCCGCTGATCTCAGTTCGCAACAGAGAAAGAGCGTCTCACTAAACTGCATATAACTCACTGAATATTAATCCGAATTCACTTCTGTAAAAAGGAGAATCAACGTATACGTCTTAAGAACAAACCTACCAAATTTCGTTACCTTTCGATAAGATTTGATACGTCGGAACTCTATTCTACCAAGACGTAACGGATCTGCTTCTCTTGCCTTATACACCAAAGCAAAGCTAACCCTCTCCTTCTCACAAGTGAACTTCTCCTTCTCCTTTTCTCAACTCAACTCTCAGAAACAACAGCGACAAAATAACAAGGAAAATGAGCGTTCTTTATAAAACTAGGGTTTTTGGTTTAATTCTGATTAAACCAGGATTTACCTAAACCGACATTAATTAAACCTCCTTTGATTCAATTAACAAATCGACCAGTTTAGGAAATCAACCGGAATTAAACCGACTCCACCATAATTCTTATACACACTCAAGTCTCCTATTATTTTTTAGAACACGGGCGTTACAATTCTCCCTCTCTAACATGGATTCGTCCTCGAATCCTTCAACACCGTCCATCAGTCTAGGACTCCATGCAACTGTCTACACAGTCCGCACTCCTACAACTGACTCCTCTGAGGCTCCTATAATCTATATACTCACGTTCCAGGCCCACTTAGAATCATACTCACCCACTTCCCCCGTCCACAGGTCGTAACCTATGAATCATACCGGCTCACTATTAGGCCACCAGCCTATAAGTTACGGTATCCGGGAAGTCTCACCACTCCCCTCATCCACAGGTCGCAACCCATGAATAATACCGGCTCACTATTAGGCCTCCCGCCTTCAAGCTACGGTATCCGGGAAGTGTCACACTCGCTCTCAGGTCGTCACCCTAAAGCGTGCTCTCGAATCGTCATCCGAGACTATCACATCACACTCGAGCAAATAAGTCTAAACGCCCCCGAGCATATCTCCAGATTAGATATACCTCCCGTGGTTCCCCTATAGCATCGCGATGCTATACTAACCACAATCCCAAAACTTTCTAAAAATAGAACTGTCAAACCCGACACTTTCTATTTTTAGAAACTCACACATATTTCTCTTCACATGACATCAACAAGTCAAATCCAAGAAATACTCACAAAACACACAACTTACCGTGGAATCTCATTAAAGGCTCGAGAGGATGATCTAGGTCTCCATGCTCACACAATTGATTAAACACCCAAATCAATCAGCATGCAATCCACATCATCATTTCTCATCAACGAAATTCACACATCACATTAAAAATCACAAATTTACTCCGGCCCTAGAACCGTAAGGGCTCTGATACCAAATTGAAAGAACCCATCCCATTTTTTTTTCTTTTAAACATGCAAACCGGATTAACCCAATTAATTCGAACCAGCTAAACCGGCCATAATAATTTAAATCAAATAAACCAAGCAATCTCATTAAAGTAACCAACAATATTAACCAGCGGAAGACTTAACCAAAAATCCAATAAAACAATTCCATTAAACCAACAAGTTCAACCAAACATTATTCCAAAACATGATCATCCTAACATGTTTCTAAATTTCATTCTAACACCCTAACAAATCCAACAATAATCTAAAACACCAATGAGTGCCTAGATCATCCTCCTCTCCTCGCCATGATTCCACGGATCACACTTTGCTTTTACCTGCATCAAAGAAAGAGATGCATAAGTATTTCATAAATACTTAGTGAGGGCGATCCTCCCATCTACGAGCTATACACACAAGCAATGAGATAACACCCACATATATAACAAAAACAAACCATCCAGCAAGCTAAACATCCAATAACACATCCAGTTCACCTACAAATCATCACACAACAAGTCACTCAATCCCAATCGCTTAGATAAGCTCATGGTCACGCACTCACCTTAACAAGGTGATTTGAACAACAAAAACAACCAGGAAAGACTCTCCTCGCGACTGCAACAGCCAAACAATGCCCTACAACAATCCACACAAACCAAAATCTCTAAGAACCAATTGGACAGAAACAGCAGAAAAACTACAAACGCAGAAACGAAGCCCTAACACATAAACCAACCGTTAACTCCTTAATCCCTTCGGTGGAAAGCAAACACCAGACGTCATGAAGCTTCCCACAAAATTTGGTGCCGATCGGATAAACGATGAAACCACGATCGCACTTACAATCTCCGCTGATCTCAGTTCGCAACAGAGAAAGAGCGTCTCCCTAAACTGCATATAACTCACTGAATATTAATCCGAATTCACTTCTGTAAAAAGGAGAATCAACGTATACGTCTTAAGAACAAACCTACCAAATTTCGTTACCTTTCGATAAGATTTGATACGTCGGAACTCTATTCTACCAAGACGTAACGGATCTGCTTCTCTTGCCTTATACACCAAAGCAAAGCTAACCCTCTCCTTCTCACAAGTGAACTTCTCCTTCTCCTTTTCTCAACTCAACTCTCAGAAACAACAGCGACAAAATATCAAGGAAAAGGAGCGTTCTTTATAAAACTAGGGTTTTTGGTTTAATTCTGATTAAACCAGGATTTACCTAAACCGACATTAATTAAACCTCCTTTGATTCAATTAACAAATCGACCAGTTTAGGAAATCAACCGGAATTAAACCGACTCCACCATAATTCTTATACACACTCAAGTCTCCTATTATTTTTTAGAACACGGGCGTTACAATTCTCCCCCTCTAACATGGATTCGTCCTCGAATCCTTCAACACCGTCCATCAGTCTAGGACTCCATGCAACTGTCTACACAGTCCGCACTCCTACAACTGACTCCTCTGAGGCTCCTATCTAATATATATACTCACGTTCCAGGCCCACTTAGAATCATACTCACCCACTTCCCCCGTCCACAGGTCGTAACCTATGAATCATACCGGCTCACTATTAGGCCACCAGCCTATAAGTTACGGTATCCGGGAAGTCTCACCACTCCCCTCATCCACAGGTCGCAACCCATGAATAATACCGGCTCACTATTAGGCCTCCCGCCTTCAAGCTACGGTATCCGGGAAGTGTCACACTCGCTCTCAGGTCGTCACCCTAAAGCGTGCTCTCGAATCGTCATCCGAGACTATCACATCTCATCTCGAGCAAATAAGTCTAAACGCCCCCGAGCATATCTCCAGATTAGATATACCTCCCGTGGTTCCCCTATAGCATCGCGATGCTATACTAACCACAATCCCAAAACTTTCTAAAAATAGAACTGTCAAACCCGACACTTTCTATTTTTAGAAACTCACACATATTTCTCTTCACATGACATCAACAAGTCAAATCCAAGAAATACTCTCAAAACACACAACTTACCGTGGAATCTCATTAAAGGCTCGAGAGGATGATCTAGGTCTCCATGCTCACACAATTGATTAAACACCCAAATCAATCAGCATGCAATCCACATCATCATTTCTCATCAACGAAATTCACACATCACATTAAAAATCACAAATTTACTCCGGCCCTAGAACCGTAAGGGCTCTGATACCAAATTGAAAGAACCCATCCCATTTTTTTTTCTTTTAAACATGCAAACCGGATTAACCCAATTAATTCGAACCAGCTAAACCGGCCATAATAATTTAAATCAAATAAACCAAGCAATCTCATTAAAGTAACAACCAATATTAACCAGCGGAAGACTTAACCAAAAATCCAATAAAACAATTCCATTAAACCAACAAGTTCAATCAAACATTATTCCAAAACATGATCATCCTAACATGTTTCTAAATTTCATTCTAACACCCTAACAAATCCAACAATAATCTAAAACACCAATGAGTGCCTAGATCATCCTCCTCTCCTCGCCATGATTCCACGGATCACACTTTGCTTTTACCTGCATCAAAGAAAGAGATGCATAAGTATTTCATAAATACTTAGTGAGGGCGATCCTCCCATCTACGAGCTATACACACAAGCAATGAGATAACACCCACATATATAACAAAAACAAACCATCCAGCAAGCTAAACATCCAATAACACATTCAGTTCACCTACAAATCATCACACAACAAGTCACTCAATCCCAATCGCTTAGATAAGCTCATGGTCACGCACTCACCTTAACAAGGTGATTTGAACAACAAAAACAACCAGGAAAGACTCTCCTCGCGACTGCAACAGCCAAACAATGCCCTACAACAATCCACACAAACCAAAATCTCTAAGAACCAATTGGACAGAAACAGCAGAAAAACTACAAACGCAGAAACGAAGCCCTAACACATAAACCAACCGTTAACTCCTTAATCCCTTCGGTGGAAAGCAAACACCAGACGTCACGAAGCTTCCTACAAAATTTGGTGCCGATCGGATAAACGATGAAACCACGATCGCACTTACAATCTCCGCTGATCTCAGTTCGCAACAGAGAAAGAGCGTCTCACTAAACTGCATATAACTCACTGAATATTAATCCGAATTCACTTCTGTAAAAAGGAGAATCAACGTATACGTCTTAAGAACAAACCTACCAAATTTCGTTACCTTTCGATAAGATTTGATACGTCGGAACTCTATTCTACCAAGACGTAACGGATCTGCTTCTCTTGCCTTATACACCAAAGCAAAGCTAACCCTCTCCTTCTCACAAGTGAACTTCTCCTTCTCCTTTTCTCAACTCAACTCTCAGAAACAACAGCGACAAAATAACAAGGAAAATGAGCGTTCTTTATTAAACT
Organism: Capsella bursa-pastoris; assembly: GCA_036452645.1. Classification (NCBI taxonomy): domain Eukaryota; kingdom Viridiplantae; phylum Streptophyta; class Magnoliopsida; order Brassicales; family Brassicaceae; genus Capsella; species Capsella bursa-pastoris. The sequence goes on along the minus strand of CP144198.1, from coordinate 9,637,594 downwards.
AGGGTTTTTGGTTTAATTCTGATTAAACCAGGATTTACCTAAACCGACATTAATTAAACCTCCTTTGATTCAATTAACAAATCGACCAGTTTAGTAAATCAACCGGAATTAAACCGACTCCACCATAATTCTTATACACACTCAAGTCTCCTATTATTTTTTAGAACACGGGCGTTACAATTCTCCCTCTCTAACATGGATTCGTCCTCGAATCCTTCAACACCGTCCATCAGTCTAGGACTCCATGCAACTGTCTACACAGTCCGCACTCCTACAACTGACTCCTCTGAGGCTCCTATAATCTATATACTCACGTTCCAGGCCCACTTAGAATCATACTCACCCACTTCCCCCGTCCACAGGTCGTAACCTATGAATCATACCGGCTCACTATTAGGCCACCAGCCTATAAGTTACGGTATCCGGGAAGTCTCACCACTCCCCTCATCCACAGGTCGCAACCCATGAATAATACCGGCTCACTATTAGGCCTCCCGCCTTCAAGCTACGGTATCCGGGAAGTGTCACACTCGCTCTCAGGTCGTCACCCTAAAGCGTGCTCTCGAATCGTCATCCGAGACTATCACATCACACTCGAGCAAATAAGTCTAAACGCCCCCGAGCATATCTCCAGATTAGATATACCTCCCGTGGTTCCCCTATAGCATCGCGATGCTATACTAACCACAATCCCAAAACTTTCTAAAAATAGAACTGTCAAACCCGACACTTTCTATTTTTAGAAACTCACACATATTTCTCTTCACATGACATCAACAAGTCAAATCCAAGAAATACTCACAAAACACACAACTTACCGTGGAATCTCATTAAAGGCTCGAGAGGATGATCTAGGTCTCCATGCTCACACAATTGATTAAACACCCAAATCAATCAGCATGCAATCCACATCATCATTTCTCATCAACGAAATTCACACATCACATTAAAAATCACAAATTTACTCCGGCCCTAGAACCGTAAGGGCTCTGATACCAAATTGAAAGAACCCATCCCATTTTTTTTTATTTTAAACATGCAAACCGGATTAACCCAATTAATTCGAACCAGCTAAACCGGCCATAATAATTTAAATCAAATAAACCAAGCAATCTCATTAAAGTAACCAACAATATTAACCAGCGGAAGACTTAACCAAAAATCCAATAAAACAATTCCATTAAACCAACAAGTTCAACCAAACATTATTCCAAAACATGATCATCCTAACATGTTTCTAAATTTCATTCTAACACCCTAACAAATCCAACAATAATCTAAAACACCAATGAGTGCCTAGATCATCCTCCTCTCCTCGCCATGATTCCACGGATCACACTTTGCTTTTACCTGCATCAAAGAAAGAGATGCATAAGTATTTCATAAATACTTAGTGAGGGCGATCCTCCCATCTACGAGCTATACACACAAGCAATGAGATAACACCCACATATATAACAAAAACAAACCATCCAGCAAGCTAAACATCCAATAACACATCCAGTTCACCTACAAATCATCACACAACAAGTCACTCAATCCCAATCGCTTAGATAAGCTCATGGTCACGCACTCACCTTAACAAGGTGATTTGAACAACAAAAACAACCAGGAAAGACTCTCCTCGCGACTGCAACAGCCAAACAATGCCCTACAACAATCCACACAAACCAAAATCTCTAAGAACCAATTGGACAGAAACAGCAGAAAAACTACAAACGCAGAAACGAAGCCCTAACACATAAACCAACCGTTAACTCCTTAATCCCTTCGGTGGAAAGCAAACACCAGACCTCACGAAGCTTCCCACAAAATTTGGTGCCGATCGGATAAACGATGAAACCACGATCGCACTTACAATCTCCGCTGATCTCAGTTCGCAACAGAGAAAGAGCGTCTCACTAAACTGCATATAACTCACTGAATATTAATCCGAATTCACTTCTGTAAAAAGGAGAATCAACGTATACGTCTTAAGAACAAACCTACCAAATTTCGTTACCTTTCGATAAGATTTGATACGTCGGAACTCTATTCTACCAAGACGTAACGGATCTGCTTCTCTTGCCTTATACACCAAAGCAAAGCTAACCCTCTCCTTCTCACAAGTGAACTTCTCCTTCTCCTTTTCTCAACTCAACTCTCAGAAACAACAGCGACAAAATAACAAGGAAAAGGAGCGTTCTTTATAAAACTAGGGTTTTTGGTTTAATTCTGATTAAACCAGGATTTACCTAAACCGACATTAATTAAACCTCCTTTGATTCAATTAACAAATCGACCAGTTTAGGAAATCAACCGGAATTAAACCGACTCCACCATAATTCTTATACACACTCAAGTCTCCTATTATTTTTTAGAACACGGGCGTTACAATTCTCCCCCTCTAACATGGATTCGTCCTCGAATCCTTCAACACCGTCCATCAGTCTAGGACTCCATGCAACTGTCTACACAGTCCGCACTCCTACAACTGACTCCTCTGAGGCTCCTATCTAATCTATATACTCACGTTCCAGGCCCACTTAGAATCATACTCACCCACTTCCCCCGTCCACAGGTCGCAACCTCTGAATCATACCGGCTCGTCCTCAGGCCTCAGCCTTAGACTACGGTATCCAGGAAGTCTCACCACTTCCCCCGCTCTCAGGTCGCAACCTTCGAGTCATACCGGCTCACTATTAGGCCACCAGCCTATAAGTTACGGTATCCGGGAAGTCTCACCACTCCCCTCATCCACAGGTCGCAACCCATGAATAATACCGGCTCACTATTAGGCCTCCCGCCTTCAAGCTACGGTATCCGGGAAGTGTCACACTCGCTCTCAGGTCGTCACCCTAAAGCGTGCTCTCGAATCGTCATCCGAGACTATCACATCTCATCCGAGACTATCACATCACACTCGAGCAAATAAGTCTAAACGCCCCCGAGCATATCTCCAGATTAGATATACCTCCCGTGGTTCCCCTATAGCATCGCGATGCTATACTAACCACAATCCCAAAACTTTCTAAAAATAGAACTGTCAAACCCGACACTTTCTATTTTTAGAAACTCACACATATTTCTCTTCACATGACATCAACAAGTCAAATCCAAGAAATACTCACAAAACACACAACTTACCGTGGAATCTCATTAAAGGCTCGAGAGGATGATCTAGGTCTCCATGCTCACACAATTGATTAAACACCCAAATCAATCAGCATGCAATCCACATCATCATTTCTCATCAACGAAATTCACACATCACATTAAAAATCACAAATTTACTCCGGCCCTAGAACCGTAAGGGCTCTGATACCAAATTGAAAGAACCCATCCCATTTTTTTTTATTTTAAACATGCAAACCGGATTAACCCAATTAATTCGAACCAGCTAAACCGGCCATAATAATTTAAATCAAATAAACCAAGCAATCTCATTAAAGTAACCAACAATATTAACCAGCGGAAGACTTAACCAAAAATCCAATAAAACAATTCCATTAAACCAACAAGTTCAACCAAACATTATTCCAAAACATGATCATCCTAACATGTTTCTAAATTTCATTCTAACACCCTAACAAATCCAACAATAATCTAAAACACCAATGAGTGCCTAGATCATCCTCCTCTCCTCGCCATGATTCCACGGATCACACTTTGCTTTTACCTGCATCAAAGAAAGAGATGCATAAGTATTTCATAAATACTTAGTGAGGGCGATCCTCCCATCTACGAGCTATACACACAAGCAATGAGATAACACCCACATATATAACAAAAACAAACCATCCAGCAAGCTAAACATCCAATAACACATCCAGTTCACCTACAAATCATCACACAACAAGTCACTCAATCCCAATCGCTTAGATAAGCTCATGGTCACGCACTCACCTTAACAAGGTGATTTGAACAACAAAAACAACCAGGAAAGACTCTCCTCGCGACTGCAACAGCCAAACAATGCCCTACAACAATCCACACAAACCAAAATCTCTAAGAACCAATTGGACAGAAACAGCAGAAAAACTACAAACGCAGAAACGAAGCCCTAACACATAAACCAACCGTTAACTCCTTAATCCCTTCGGTGGAAAGCAAACACCAGACGTCACGAAGCTTCCCACAAAATTTGGTGCCGATCGGATAAACGATGAAACCACGATCGCACTTACAATCTCCGCTGATCTCAGTTCGCAACAGAGAAAGAGCGTCTCACTAAACTGCATATAACTCACTGAATATTAATCCGAATTCACTTCTGTAAAAAGTAGAATCAACGTATACGTCTTAAGAACAAACCTACCAAATTTCGTTACCTTTCGATAAGATTTGATACGTCGGAACTCTATTCTACCAAGACGTAACGGATCTGCTTCTCTTGCCTTATACACCAAAGCAAAGCTAACCCTCTCCTTCTCACAAGTGAACTTCTCCTTCTCCTTTTCTCAACTCAACTCTCAGAAACAACAGCGACAAAATAACAAGGAAAAGGAGCGTTCTTTATAAAACTAGGGTTTTTGGTTTAATTCTGATTAAACCAGGATTTACCTAAACCGACATTAATTAAACCTCCTTTGATTAATTTCACAAATCGACCAGTTTAGGAAATCAACCGGAATTAAACCGACTCCACCATAATTCTTATACACACTCAAGTCTCCTATTATTTTTTAGAACACGGGCGTTACAATTCTCCCCCTCTAACATGGATTCGTCCTCGAATCCTTCAACACCGTCCATCAGTCTAGGACTCCATGCAACTGTCTACACAGTCCGCACTCCTACAACTGACTCCTCTGAGGCTCCTATCTAATCTATATACTCACGTTCCAGGCCCACTTAGAATCATACTCACCCACTTCCCCCGTCCACAGGTCGCAACCTATGAATCATACCGGCTCGTCCTCAGGCCTCAGCCTTAGACTACGGTATCCAGGAAGTCTCACCACTTCCCCCGCTCTCAGGTCGCAACCTTCGAGTCATACCGGCTCACTATTAGGCCACCAGCCTATAAGTTACGGTATCCGGGAAGTCTCACCACTCCCCTCATCCACAGGTCGCAACCCATGAATAATACCGGCTCACTATTAGGCCTCCCGCCTTCAAGCTACGGTATCCGGGAAGTGTCACACTCGCTCTCAGGTCGTCACCCTAAAGCATGCTCTCGAATCGTCATCCGAGACTATCACATCTCATCCGAGACTATCACATCACACTCGAGCAAATAAGTCTAAACGCCCCCGAGCATATCTCCAGATTAGATATACCTCCCGTGGTTCCCCTATAGCATCGCGATGCTATACTAACCACAATCCCAAAACTTTCTAAAAATAGAACTGTCAAACCCGACACTTTCTATTTTTAGAAACTCACACATATTTCTCTTCACATGACATCAACAAGTCAAATCCAAGAAATACTCACAAAACACACAACTTACCGTGGAATCTCATTAAAGGCTCGAGAGGATGATCTAGGTCTCCATGCTCACACAATTGATTAAACACCCAAATCAATCAGCATGCAATCCACATCATCATTTCTCATCAACGAAATTCACACATCACATTAAAAATCACAAATTTACTCCGGCCCTAGAACCGTAAGGGCTCTGATACCAAATTGAAAGAACCCATCCCATTTTTTTTTCTTTTAAACATGCAAACCGGATTAACCCAATTAATTCGAACCAGCTAAACCGGCCATAATAATTTAAATCAAATAAACCAAGCAATCTCATTAAAGTAACCAACAATATTAACCAGCGGAAGACTTAACCAAAAATCCAATAAAACAATTCCATTAAACCAACAAGTTCAACCAAACATTATTCCAAAACATGATCATCCTAACATGTTTCTAAATTTCATTCTAACACCCTAACAAATCCAACAATAATCTAAAACACCAATGAGTGCCTAGATCATCCTCCTCTCCTCGCCATGATTCCACGGATCACACTTTGCTTTTACCTGCATCAAAGAAAGAGATGCATAAGTATTTCATAAATACTTAGTGAGGGCGATCCTCCCATCTACGAGCTATACACACAAGCAATGAGATAACACCCACATATATAACAAAAACAAACCATCCAGCAAGCTAAACATCCAATAACACATCCAGTTCACCTACAAATCATCACACAACAAGTCACTCAATCCCAATCGCTTAGATAAGCTCATGGTCACGCACTCACCTTAACAAGGTGATTTGAACAACAAAAACAACCAGGAAAGACTCTCCTCGCGACTGCAACAGCCAAACAATGCCCTACAACAATCCACACAAACCAAAATCTCTAAGAACCAATTGGACAGAAACAGCAGAAAAACTACAAACGCAGAAACGAAGCCCTAACACATAAACCAACCGTTAACTCCTTAATCCCTTCGGTGGAAAGCAAACACCAGACGTCACGAAGCTTCCCACAAAATTTGGTGCCGATCGGATAAACGATGAAACCACGATCGCACTTACAATCTCCGCTGATCTCAGTTCGCAACAGAGAAAGAGCGTCTCACTAAACTGCATATAACTCACTGAATATTAATCCGAATTCACTTCTGTAAAAAGGAGAATCAACGTATACGTCTTAAGAACAAACCTACCAAATTTCGTTACCTTTCGATAAGATTTGATACGTCGGAACTCTATTCTACAAAGACGTAACGGATCTGCTTCTCTTGCCTTATACACCAAAGCAAAGCTAACCCTCTCCTTCTCACAAGTGAACTTCTCCTTCTCCTTTTCTCAACTCAACTCTCAGAAACAACAGCGACAAAATAACAAGGAAAAGGAGCGTTCTTTATAAAACTAGGGTTTTTGGTTTAATTCTGATTAAACCAGGATTTACCTAAACCGACATTAATTAAACCTCCTTTGATTCAATTAACAAATCGACCAGTTTAGGAAATCAACCGGAATTAAACCGACTCCACCATAATTCTTATACACACTCAAGTCTCCTATTATTTTTTAGAACACGGGCGTTACAATTCTCCCCCTCTAACATGGATTCGTCCTCGAATCCTTCAACACCGTCCATCAGTCTAGGACTCCATGCAACTGTCTACACAGTCCGCACTCCTACAACTGACTCCTCTGAGGCTCCTATCTAATCTATATACTCACGTTCCAGGCCCACTTAGAATCATACTCACCCACTTCCCCCGTCCACAGGTCGCAACCTATGAATCATACCGGCTCGTCCTCAGGCCTCAGCCTTAGACTACGGTATCCAGGAAGTCTCACCACTTCCCCCGCTCTCAGGTCGCAACCTTCGAGTCATACCGGCTCACTATTAGGCCACCAGCCTATAAGTTACGGTATCCGGGAAGTCTCACCACTCCCCTCATCCACAGGTCGCAACCCATGAATAATACCGGCTCACTATTAGGCCTCCCGCCTTCAAGCTACGGTATCCGGGAAGTGTCACACTCGCTCTCAGGTCGTCACCCTAAAGCGTGCTCTCGAATCGTCATCTGAGACTATCACATCTCATCCGAGACTATCACATCACACTCGAGCAAATAAGTCTAAACGCCCCCGAGCATATCTCCAGATTAGATATACCTCCCGTGGTTCCCCTATAGCATCGCGATGCTATACTAACCACAATCCCAAAACTTTCTAAAAATAGAACTGTCAAACCCGACACTTTCTATTTTTAGAAACTCACACATATTTCTCTTCACATGACATCAACAAGTCAAATCCAAGAAATACTCACAAAACACACAACTTACCGTGGAATCTCATTAAAGGCTCGAGAGGATGATCTAGGTCTCCATGCTCACACAATTGATTAAACACCCAAATCAATCAGCATGCAATCCACATCATCATTTCTCATCAACGAAATTCACACATCACATTAAAAATCACAAATTTACTCCGGCCCTAGAACCGTAAGGGCTCTGATACCAAATTGAAAGAACCCATCCCATTTTTTTTTCTTTTAAACATGCAAACCGGATTAACCCAATTAATTCGAACCAGCTAAACCGGCCATAATAATTTAAATCAAATAAACCAAGCAATCTCATTAAAGTAACCAACAATATTAACCAGCGGAAGACTTAACCAAAAATCCAATAAAACAATTCCATTAAACCAACAAGTTCAACCAAACATTATTCCAAAACATGATCATCCTAACATGTTTCTAAATTTCATTCTAACACCCTAACAAATCCAACAATAATCTAAAACACCAATGAGTGCCTAGATCATCCTCCTCTCCTCGCCATGATTCCACGGATCACACTTTGCTTTTACCTGCATCAAAGAAAGAGATGCATAAGTATTTCATAAATACTTAGTGAGGGCAATCCTCCCATCTACGAGCTATACACACAAGCAATGAGATAACACCCACATATATAACAAAAACAAACCATCCAGCAAGCTAAACATCCAATAACACATCCAGTTCACCTACAAATCATCACACAACAAGTCACTCAATCCCAATCGCTTAGATAAGCTCATGGTCACGCACTCACCTTAACAAGGTGATTTGAACAACAAAAACAACCAGGAAAGACTCTCCTCGCGACTGCAACAGCCAAACAATGCCCTACAACAATCCACACAAACCAAAATCTCTAAGAACCAATTGGACAGAAACAGCAGAAAAACTACAAACGCAGAAACGAAGCCCTAACACATAAACCAACCGTTAACTCCTTAATCCCTTCGGTGGAAAGCAAACACCAGACGTCACGAAGCTTCCCACAAAATTTGGTGCCGGTCGGATAAACGATGAAACCACAATCGCACTTACAATCTCCGCTGATCTCAGTTCGCAACAGAGAAAGAGCGTCTCACTAAACTGCATATAACTCACTGAATATTAATCCGAATTCACTTCTGTAAAAAGGAGAATCAACGTATACGTCTTAAGAACAAACCTACCAAATTTCGTTACCTTTCGATAAGATTTGATACGTCGAAACTCTATTCTACAAAGACGTAACGGATCTGCTTCTCTTGCCTTATACACCAAAGCAAAGCTAACCCTCTCCTTCTCACAAGTGAACTTCTCCTTCTCCTTTTCTCAACTCAACTCTCAGAAACAACAGCGACAAAATAACAAGGAAAAGGAGCGTTCTTTATAAAACTAGGGTTTTTGGTTTAATTCTGATTAAACCAGGATTTACCTAAACCGACATTAATTAAACCTCCTTTGATTCAATTAACAAATCGACCAGTTTAGGAAATCAACCGGAATTAAACCGACTCCACCATAATTCTTATACACACTCAAGTCTCCTATTATTTTTTAGAACACGGGCGTTACAATTCTCCCCCTCTAACATGGATTCGTCCTCGAATCCTTCAACACCGTCCATCAGTCTAGGACTCCATGCAACTGTCTACACAGTCCGCACTCCTACAACTGACTCCTCTGAGGCTCCTATCTAATCTATATACTCACGTTCCAGGCCCACTTAGAATCATACTCACCCACTTCCCCCGTCCACAGGTCGCAACCTATGAATCATACCGGCTCGTCCTCAGGCCTCAGCCTTAGACTACGGTATCCAGGAAGTCTCACCACTTCCCCCGCTCTCAGGTCGCAACCTTCGAGTCATACCGGCTCACTATTAGGCCACCAGCCTATAAGTTACGGTATCCGGGAAGTCTCACCACTCCCCTCATCCACAGGTCGCAACCCATGAATAATACCGGCTCACTATTAGGCCTCCCGCCTTCAAGCTACGGTATCCGGGAAGTGTCACACTCGCTCTCAGGTCGTCACCCTAAAGCGTGCTCTCGAATCGTCATCCGAGACTATCACATCTCATCCGAGACTATCACATCACACTCGAGCAAATAAGTCTAAACGCCCCCGAGCATATCTCCAGATTAGATATACCTCCCGTGGTTCCCCTATAGCATCGCGATGCTATACTAACCACAATCCCAAAACTTTCTAAAAATAGAACTGTCAAACCCGACACTTTCTATTTTTAGAAACTCACACATATTTCTCTTCACATGACATCAACAAGTCAAATCCAAGAAATACTCACAAAACACACAACTTACCGTGGAATCTCATTAAAGGCTCGAGAGGATGATCTAGGTCTCCATGCTCACACAATTGATTAAACACCCAAATCAATCAGCATGCAATCCACATCATCATTTCTCATCAACGAAATTCACACATCACATTAAAAATCACAAATTTACTCCGGCCCTAGAACCGTAAGGGCTCTGATACCAAATTGAAAGAACCCATCCCATTTTTTTTTCTTTTAAACATGCAAACCAGATTAACCCAATTAATTCGAACCAGCTAAACCGGCCATAATAATTTAAATCAAATAAACCAAGCAATCTCATTAAAGTAACCAACAATATTAACCAGCGGAAGACTTAACCAAAAATCCAATAAAACAATTCCATTAAACCAACAAGTTCAACCAAACATTATTCCAAAACATGATCATCCTTACATGTTTCTAAATTTCATTCTAACACCCTAACAAATCCAACAATAATCTAAAACACCAATGAGTGCCTAGATCATCCTCCTCTCCTCGCCATGATTCCACGGATCACACTTTGCTTTTACCTGCATCAAAGAAAGAGATGCATAAGTATTTCATAAATACTTAGTGAGGGCGATCCTCCCATCTACGAGCTATACACACAAGCAATGAGATAACACCCACATATATAACAAAAACAAACCATCCAGCAAGCTAAACATCCAATAACACATCCAGTTCACCTACAAATCATCACACAACAAGTCACTCAATCCCAATCGCTTAGATAAGCTCATGGTCACGCACTCACCTTAACAAGGTGATTTGAACAACAAAAACAACCAGGAAAGACTCTCCTCGCGACTGCAACAGCCAAACAATGCCCTACAACAATCCACACAAACCAAAATCTCTAAGAACCAATTGGACAGAAACAGCAGAAAAACTACAAACGCAGAAACGAAGCCCTAACACATAAACCAACCGTTAACTCCTTAATCCCTTCGGTGGAAAGCAAACACCAGACGTCACGAAGTTTCCCACAAAATTTGGTGCCGATCGGATAAACGATGAAACCACGATCGCACTTACAATCTCCGCTGATCTCAGTTCGCAACAGAGAAAGAGCGTCTCACTAAACTGCATATAACTCACTGAATATTAATCCGAATTCACTTCTGTAAAAAGGAGAATCAACGTATACGTCTTAAGAACAAACCTACCAAATTTCGTTACTTTTCGATAAGATTTTATACGTCGGAACTCTATTCTACCAAGACGTAACGGATCTGCTTCTCTTGCCTTATACACCAAAGCAAAGCTAACCCTCTCCTTCTCACAAGTGAACTTCTCCTTCTCCTTTTCTCAACTCAACTCTCAGAAACAACAGCGACAAAATAACAAGGAAAAGGAGCGTTCTTTATAAAACTAGGGTTTTTGGTTTAATTCTGATTAAACCAGGATTTACCTAAACCGACATTAATTAAACCTCCTTTGATTCAATTAACAAATCGACCAGTTTAGTAAATCAACCGGAATTAAACCGACTCCACCATAATTCTTATACACACTCAAGTCTCCTATTATTTTTTAGAACACGGGCGTTACAATTCTCCCCCTCTAACATGGATTCGTCCTCGAATCCTTCAACACCGTCCATCAGTCTAGGACTCCATGCAACTGTCTACACAGTCCGCACTCCTACAACTGACTCCTCTGAGGCTCCTATCTAATCTATATACTCACGTTCCAGGCCCACTTAGAATCATACTCACCCACTTCCCCCGTCCACAGGTCGCAACCTCTGAATCATACCGGCTCGTCCTCAGGCCTCAGCGTTAGACTACGGTATCCAGGAAGTCTCACCACTTCCCCCGCTCTCAGGTCGCAACCTTCGAGTCATACCGGCTCACTATTAGGCCACCAGCCTATAAGTTACGGTATCCGGGAAGTCTCACCACTCCCCTCATCCACAGGTCGCAACCCATGAATAATACCGGCTCACTATTAGGCCTCCCGCCTTCAAGCTACGGTATCCGGGAAGTGTCACACTCGCTCTCAGGTCGTCACCCTAAAGCGTGCTCTCGAATCGTCATCCGAGACTATCACATCTCATCCGAGACTATCACATCACACTCGAGCAAATAAGTCTAAACGCCCCCGAGCATATCTCCAGATTAGATATACCTCCCGTGGTTCCCCTATAGCATCGCGATGCTATACTAACCACAATCCCAAAACTTTCTAAAAATAGAACTGTCAAACCCGACACTTTCTATTTTTAGAAACTCACACATATTTCTCTTCACATGACATCAACAAGTCAAATCCAAGAAATACTCACAAAACACACAACTTACCGTGGAATCTCATTAAAGGCTCGAGAGGATGATCTAGGTCTCCATGCTCACACAATTGATTAAACACCCAAATCAATCAGCATGCAATCCACATCATCATTTCTCATCAACGAAATTCACACATCACATTAAAAATCACAAATTTACTCCGGCCCTCGAACCGTAAGGGCTCTGATACCAAATTGAAAGAACCCATCCCATTTTTTTTCTTTTAAACATGCAAACCGGATTAACCCAATTAATTCGAACCAGCTAAACCGGCCATAATAATTTAAATCAAATAAACCAAGCAATCTCATTAAAGTAACCAACAATATTAACCAGCGGAAGACTTAACCAAAAATCCAATAAAACAATTTCATTAAACCAACAAGTTCAACCAAACATTATTCCAAAACATGATCATCCTAACATGTTTCTAGATTTCATTCTAACACCCTAACAAATCCAACAATAATCTAAAACACCAATGAGTGCCTAGATCATCCTCCTCTCCTCGCCATGATTCCACGGATCACACTTTGCTTTTACCTGCATCAAAGAAAGAGATGCATAAGTATTTCATAAATACTTAGTGAGGGCGATCCTCCCATCTACGAGCTATACACACAAGCAATGAGATAACACCCACATATATAACAAAAACAAACCATCCAGCAAGCTAAACATCCAATAACACATCCAGTTCACCTACAAATCATCACACAACAAGTCACTCAATCCCAATCGCTTAGATAAGCTCATGGTCACGCACTCACCTTAACAAGGTGATTTGAACAACAAAAACAACCAGGAAAGACTCTCCTCGCGACTGCAACAGCCAAACAATGCCCTACAACAATCCACACAAACCAAAATCTCTAAGAACCAATTGGACAGAAACAGCAGAAAAACTACAAACGCAGAAACGAAGCCTTAACACATAAACCAACCGTTAACTCCTTAATCCCTTCGGTGGAAAGCAAACACCAGACCTCACGAAGCTTCCCACAAAATTTGGTGCCGATCGGATAAACGATGAAACCACGATCGCACTTACAATCTCCGCTGATCTCAGTTCGCAACAGAGAAAGAGCGTCTCACTAAACTGCATATAACTCACTGAATATTAATCCGAATTCACTTCTGTAAAAAGGAGAATCAACGTATACGTCTTAAGAACAAACCTACCAAATTTCGTTACCTTTCGATAAGATTTGATACGTCGGAACTCTATTCTACCAAGACGTAACGGATCTGCTTCTCTTGCCTTATACACCAAAGCAAAGCTAACCCTCTCCTTCTCACAAGTGAACTTCTCCTTCTCCTTTTCTCAACTCAACTCTCAGAAACAACAGCGACAAAATAACAAGGAAAAGGAGCGTTCTTTATAAAACTAGGGTTTTTGGTTTAATTCTGATTAAACCAGGATTTACCTAAACCGACATTAATTAAACCTCCTTTGATTAATTTAACAAATCGACCAGTTTAGGAAATCAACCGGAATTAAACCGACTCCACCATAATTCTTATACACACTCAAGTCTCCTATTATTTTTTAGAACACGGGCGTTACAATTCTCCCCCTCTAACATGGATTCGTCCTCGAATCCTTCAACACCGTCCATCAGTCTAGGACTCCATGCAACTGTCTACACAGTCCGCACTCCTACAACTGACTCCTCTGAGGCTCCTATCTAATCTATATACTCACGTTCCAGGCCACTTAGAATCATACTCACCCACTTCCCCCGTCCACAGGTCGCAACCTATGAATCATACCGGCTCGTCCTCAGGCCTCAGCCTTAGACTACGGTATCCAGGAAGTCTCACCACTTCCCCCGCTCTCAGGTCGCAACGTTCGAGTCATACCGGCTCACTATTAGGCCACCAGCCTATAAGTTACGGTATCCGGGAAGTCTCACCACTCCCCTCATCCACAGGTCGCAACCCATGAATAATACCGGCTCACTATTAGGCCTCCCGCCTTCAAGCTACGGTATCCGGGAAGTGTCACACTCGCTCTCAGGTCGTCACCCTAAAGCGTGCTCTCGAATCGTCATCCGAGACTATCACATCACACTCGAGCAAATAAGTCTAAACGCCCCCGAGCATATCTCCAGATTAGATATACCTCCCGTGGTTCCCCTATAGCATCGCGATGCTATACTAACCACAATCTCAAAACTTTCTAAAAATAGAACTGTCAAACCCGACACTTTCTATTTTTAGAAACTCACTCATATTTCTCTTCACATGACATCAACAAGTCAAATCCAAGAAATACTCACAAAACACACAACTTACCGTGGAATCTCATTAAAGGCTCGAGAGGATGATCTAGGTCTCCATGCTCACACAATTGATTAAACACCCAAATCAATCAGCATGCAATCCACATCATCATTTCTCATCAACGAAATTCACACATCACATTAAAAATCACAAATTTACTCCGGCCCTAGAACCGTAAGGGCTCTGATACCAAATTGAAAGAACCCATCCCATTTTTTTTTCTTTTAAACATGCAAACCGGATTAACCCAATTAATTCGAACCAGCTAAACCGGCCATAATAATTTAAATCAAATAAACCAAGCAATCTCATTAAAGTAACCAACAATATTAACCAGCGGAAGACTTAACCAAAAATCCAATAAAACAATTCCATTAAACCAACAAGTTCAACCAAACATTATTCCAAAACATGATCATCCTAACATGTTTCTAAATTTCATTCTAACACCCTAACAAATCCAACAATAATCTAAAACACCAATGAGTGCCTAGATCATCCTCCTCTCCTCGCCATGATTCCACGGATCACACTTTGCTTTTACCTGCATCAAAGAAAGAGATGCATAAGTATTTCATAAATACTTAGTGAGGGCGATCCTCCCATCTACGAGCTATACACACAAGCAATGAGATAACACCCACATATATAACAAAAACAAACCATCCAGCAAGCTAAACATCCAATAACACATCCAGTTCACCTACAAATCATCACACAACAAGTCACTCAATCCCAATCGCTTAGATAAGCTCATGGTCACGCACTCACCTTAACAAGGTGATTTGAACAACAAAAACAACCAGGAAAGACTCTCCTCGCGACTGCAACAGCCAAACAATGCCCTACAACAATCCACACAAACCAAAATCTCTAAGAACCAATTGGACAGAAACAGCAGAAAAACTACAAACGCAGAAACGAAGCCCTAACACATAAACCAACCGTTAA
Source organism: Capsella bursa-pastoris (assembly GCA_036452645.1). NCBI lineage: Eukaryota > Viridiplantae > Streptophyta > Magnoliopsida > Brassicales > Brassicaceae > Capsella > Capsella bursa-pastoris. The sequence continues at coordinate 9,622,011 of CP144198.1, read as the reverse complement.
CTCCTTAATCCCTTCGGTGGAAAGCAAACACCAGACGTCACGAAGCTTCCCACAAAATTTGGTGCCGATCGGATAAACGATGAAACCACGATCGCACTTACAATCTCCGCTGATCTCAGTTCGCAACAGAGAAAGAGCGTCTCACTAAACTGCATATAACTCACTGAATATTAATCCGAATTCACTTCTGTAAAAAGGAGAATCAACGTATACGTCTTAAGAACAAACCTACCAAATTTCGTTACCTTTCGATAAGATTTGATACGTCGGAACTCTATTCTACCAAGACGTAACGGATCTGCTTCTCTTGCCTTATACACCAAAGCAAAGCTAACCCTCTCCTTCTCACAAGTGAACTTCTCCTTCTCCTTTTCTCAACTCAACTCTCAGAAACAACAGCGACAAAATAACAAGGAAAAGGAGCGTTCTTTATAAAACTAGGGTTTTTGGTTTAATTCTGATTAAACCAGGATTTACCTAAACCGACATTAATTAAACCTCCTTTGATTAATTTCACAAATCGACCAGTTTAGGAAATCAACCGGAATTAAACCGACTCCACCATAATTCTTATACACACTCAAGTCTCCTATTATTTTTTAGAACACGGGCGTTACAATTCTCCCCCTCTAACATGGATTCGTCCTCGAATCCTTCAACACCGTCCATCAGTCTAGGACTCCATGCAACTGTCTACACAGTCCGCACTCCTACAACTGACTCCTCTGAGGCTCCTATCTAATCTATATACTCACGTTCCAGGCCCACTTAGAATCATACTCACCCACTTCCCCCGTCCACAGGTCGCAACCTATGAATCATACCGGCTCGTCCTCAGGCCTCAGCCTTAGACTACGGTATCCAGGAAGTCTCACCACTTCCCCCGCTCTCAGGTCGCAACCTTCGAGTCATACCGGCTCACTATTAGGCCACCAGCCTATAAGTTACGGTATCCGGGAAGTCTCACCACTCCCCTCATCCACAGGTCGCAACCCATGAATAATATCGGCTCACTATTAGGCCTCCCGCCTTCAAGCTACGGTATCCGGGAAGTGTCACACTCGCTCTCAGGTCGTCACCCTAAAGCATGCTCTCGAATCGTCATCCGAGACTATCACATCTCATCCGAGACTATCACATCACACTCGAGCAAATAAGTCTAAACGCCCCCGAGCATATCTCCAGATTAGATATACCTCCCGTGGTTCCCCTATAGCATCGCGATGCTATACTAACCACAATCCCAAAACTTTCTAAAAATAGAACTGTCAAACCCGACACTTTCTATTTTTAGAAACTCACACATATTTCTCTTCACATGACATCAACAAGTCAAATCCAAGAAATACTCACAAAACACACAACTTACCGTGGAATCTCATTAAAGGCTCGAGAGGATGATCTAGGTCTCCATGCTCACACAATTGATTAAACACCCAAATCAATCAGCATGCAATCCACATCATCATTTCTCATCAACGAAATTCACACATCACATTAAAAATCACAAATTTACTCCGGCCCTAGAACCGTAAGGGCTCTGATACCAAATTGAAAGAACCCATCCCATTTTTTTTTCTTTTAAACATGCAAACCGGATTAACCCAATTAATTCGAACCAGCTAAACCGGCCATAATAATTTAAATCAAATAAACCAAGCAATCTCATTAAAGTAACCAACAATATTAACCAGCGGAAGACTTAACCAAAAATCCAATAAAACAATTCCATTAAACCAACAAGTTCAACCAAACATTATTCCAAAACATGATCATCCTAACATGTTTCTAAATTTCATTCTAACACCCTAACAAATCCAACAATAATCTAAAACACCAATGAGTGCCTAGATCATCCTCCTCTCCTCGCCATGATTCCACGGATCACACTTTGCTTTTACCTGCATCAAAGAAAGAGATGCATAAGTATTTCATAAATACTTAGTGAGGGCGATCCTCCCATCTACGAGCTATACACACAAGCAATGAGATAACACCCACATATATAACAAAAACAAACCATCCAGCAAGCTAAACATCCAATAACACATCCAGTTCACCTACAAATCATCACACAACAAGTCACTCAATCCCAATCGCTTAGATAAGCTCATGGTCACGCACTCACCTTAACAAGGTGATTTGAACAACAAAAACAACCAGGAAAGACTCTCCTCGCGACTGCAACAGCCAAACAATGCCCTACAACAATCCACACAAACCAAAATCTCTAAGAACCAATTGGACAGAAACAGCAGAAAAACTACAAACGCAGAAACGAAGCCCTAACACATAAACCAACCGTTAACTCCTTAATCCCTTCGGTGGAAAGCAAACACCAGACGTCACGAAGCTTCCCACAAAATTTGGTGCCGATCGGATAAACGATGAAACCACGATCGCACTTACAATCTCCGCTGATCTCAGTTCGCAACAGAGAAAGAGCGTCTCACTAAACTGCATATAACTCACTGAATATTAATCCGAATTCACTTCTGTAAAAAGGAGAATCAACGTATACGTCTTAAGAACAAACCTACCAAATTTCGTTACCTTTTGATAAGATTTGATACGTCGGAACTCTATTCTACCAAGACGTAACGGATCTGCTTCTCTTGCCTTATACACCAAAGCAAAGCTAACCCTCTCCTTCTCACAAGTGAACTTCTCCTTCTCCTTTTCTCAACTCAACTCTCAGAAACAACAGCGACAAAATAACAAGGAAAAGGAGCGTTCTTTATAAAACTAGGGTTTTTGGTTTAATTCTGATTAAACCAGGATTTACCTAAACCGACATTAATTAAACCTCCTTTGATTAATTTCACAAATCGACCAGTTTAGGAAATCAACCGGAATTAAACCGACTCCACCATAATTCTTATACACACTCAAGTCTCCTATTATTTTTTAGAACACGGGCGTTACAATTCTCCCCCTCTAACATGGATTCGTCCTCGAATCCTTCAACACCGTCCATCAGTCTAGGACTCCATGCAACTGTCTACACAGTCCGCACTCCTACAACTGACTCCTCTGAGGCTCCTATCTAATCTATATACTCACGTTCCAGGCCCACTTAGAATCATACTCACCCACTTCCCCCGTCCACAGGTCGCAACCTATGAATCATACCGGCTCGTCCTCAGGCCTCAGCCTTAGACTACGGTATCCAGGAAGTCTCACCACTTCCCCCGCTCTCAGGTCGCAACCTTCGAGTCATACCGGCTCACTATTAGGCCACCAGCCTATAAGTTACGGTATCCGGGAAGTCTCACCACTCCCCTCATCCACAGGTCGCAACCCATGAATAATACCGGCTCACTATTAGGCCTCCCGCCTTCAAGCTACGGTATCCGGGAAGTGTAACACTCGCTCTCAGGTCGTCACCCTAAAGCATGCTCTCGAATCGTCATCCGAGACTATCACATCTCATCCGAGACTATCACATCACACTCGAGCAAATAAGTCTAAACGCCCCCGAGCATATCTCCAGATTAGATATACCTCCCGTGGTTCCCCTATAGCATCGCGATGCTATACTAACCACAATCCCAAAACTTTCTAAAAATAGAACTGTCAAACCCGACACTTTCTATTTTTAGAAACTCACACATATTTCTCTTCACATGACATCAACAAGTCAAATCCAAGAAATACTCACAAAACACACAACTTACCGTGGAATCTCATTAAAGGCTCGAGAGGATGATCTAGGTCTCCATGCTCACACAATTGATTAAACACCCAAATCAATCAGCATGCAATCCACATCATCATTTCTCATCAACGAAATTCACACATCACATTAAAAATCACAAATTTACTCCGGCCCTAGAACCGTAAGGGCTCTGATACCAAATTGAAAGAACCCATCCCATTTTTTTTTCTTTTAAACATGCAAACCGGATTAACCCAATTAATTCGAACCAGCTAAACCGGCCATAATAATTTAAATCAAATAAACCAAGCAATCTCATTAAAGTAACCAACAATATTAACCAGCGGAAGACTTAACCAAAAATCCAATAAAACAATTCCATTAAACCAACAAGTTCAACCAAACATTATTCCAAAACATGATCATCCTAACATGTTTCTAAATTTCATTCTAACACCCTAACAAATCCAACAATAATCTAAAACACCAATGAGTGCCTAGATCATCCTCCTCTCCTCGCCATGATTCCACGGATCACACTTTGCTTTTACCTGCATCAAAGAAAGAGATGCATAAGTATTTCATAAATACTTAGTGAGGGCGATCCTCCCATCTACGAGCTATACACACAAGCAATGAGATAACACCCACATATATAACAAAAACAAACCATCCAGCAAGCTAAACATCCAATAACACATCCAGTTCACCTACAAATCATCACACAACAAGTCACTCAATCCCAATCGCTTAGATAAGCTCATGGTCACGCACTCACCTTAACAAGGTGATTTGAACAACAAAAACAACCAGGAAAGACTCTCCTCGCGACTGCAACAGCCAAACAATGCCCTACAACAATCCACACAAACCAAAATCTCTAAGAACCAATTGGACAGAAACAGCAGAAAAACTACAAACGCAGAAACGAAGCCCTAACACATAAACCAACCGTTAACTCCTTAATCCCTTCGGTGGAAAGCAAACACCAGACGTCACGAAGCTTCCCACAAAATTTGGTGCCGATCGGATAAACGATGAAACCACGATCGCACTTACAATCTCCGCTGATCTCAGTTCGCAACAGAGAAAGAGCGTCTCACTAAACTGCATATAACTCACTGAATATTAATCCGAATTCACTTCTGTAAAAAGGAGAATCAACGTATACGTCTTAAGAACAAACCTACCAAATTTCGTTACCTTTCGATAAGATTTGATACGTCGGAACTCTATTCTACCAAGACGTAACGGATCTGCTTCTCTTGCCTTATACACCAAAGCAAAGCTAACCCTCTCCTTCTCACAAGTGAACTTCTCCTTCTCCTTTTCTCAACTCAACTCTCAGAAACAACAGCGACAAAATAACAAGGAAAATGAGCGTTCTTTATAAAACTAGGGTTTTTGGTTTAATTCTGATTAAACCAGGATTTACCTAAACCGACATTAATTAAACCTCCTTTGATTCAATTAACAAATCGACCAGTTTAGGAAATCAACCGGAATTAAACCGACTCCACCATAATTCTTATACACACTCAAGTCTCCTATTATTTTTTAGAACACGGGCGTTACAATTCTCCCCCTCTAACATGGATTCGTCCTCGAATCCTTCAACACCGTCCATCAGTCTAGGACTCCATGCAACTGTCTACACAGTCCGCACTCCTACAACTGACTCCTCTGAGGCTCCTATCTAATCTATATACTCACGTTCCAGACCCACTTAGAATCATACTCACCCACTTCCCCCGTCCACAGGTCGCAACCTATGAATCATACCGGCTCGTCCTCAGGCCTCAGCCTTAGACTACGGTATCCAGGAAGTCTCACCACTTCCCCCGCTCTCAGGTCGCAACCTTCGAGTCATACCGGCTCACTATTAGGCCACCAGCCTATAAGTTACGGTATCCGGGAAGTCTCACCACTCCCCTCATCCACAGGTCGCAACCCATGAATAATACCGGCTCACTATTAGGCCTCCCGCCTTCAAGCTACGGTATCCGGGAAGTGTCACACTCGCTCTCAGGTCGTCACCCTAAAGCATGCTCTCGAATCGTCATCCGAGACTATCACATCTCATCCGAGACTATCACATCACACTCGAGCAAATAAGTCTAAACGCCCCCGAGCATATCTCCAGATTAGATATACCTCCCGTGGTTCCCCTATAGCATCGCGATGCTATACTAACCACAATCCCAAAACTTTCTAAAAATAGAACTGTCAAACCCGACACTTTCTATTTTTAGAAACTCACACATATTTCTCTTCACATGACATCAACAAGTCAAATCCAAGAAATACTCACAAAACACACAACTTACCGTGGAATCTCATTAAAGGCTCGAGAGGATGATCTAGGTCTCCATGCTCACACAATTGATTAAACACCCAAATCAATCAGCATGCAATCCACATCATCATTTCTCATCAACGAAATTCACACATCACATTAAAAATCACAAATTTACTCCGGCCCTAGAACCGTAAGGGCTCTGATACCAAATTGAAAGAACCCATCCCATTTTTTTTTCTTTTAAACATGCAAACCGGATTAACCCAATTAATTCGAACCAGCTAAACCGGCCATAATAATTTAAATCAAATAAACCAAGCAATCTCATTAAAGTAACCAACAATATTAACCAGCGGAAGACTTAACCAAAAATCCAATAAAACAATTCCATTAAACCAACAAGTTCAACCAAACATTATTCCAAAACATGATCATCCTAACATGTTTCTAAATTTCATTCTAACACCCTAACAAATCCAACAATAATCTAAAACACCAATGAGTGCCTAGATCATCCTCCTCTCCTCGCCATGATTCCACGGATCACACTTTGCTTTTACCTGCATCAAAGAAAGAGATGCATAAGTATTTCATAAATACTTAGTGAGGGCGATCCTCCCATCTACGAGCTATACACACAAGCAATGAGATAACACCCACATATATAACAAAAACAAACCATCCAGCAAGCTAAACATCCAATAACACATCCAGTTCACCTACAAATCATCACACAACAAGTCACTCAATCCCAATCGCTTAGATAAGCTCATGGTCACGCACTCACCTTAACAAGGTGATTTGAACAACAAAAACAACCAGGAAAGACTCTCCTCGCGACTGCAACAGCCAAACAATGCCCTACAACAATCCACACAAACCAAAATCTCTAAGAACCAATTGGACAGAAACAGCAGAAAAACTACAAACGCAGAAACGAAGCCCTAACACATAAACCAACCGTTAACTCCTTAATCCCTTCGGTGGAAAGCAAACACCAGACCTCACGAAGCTTCCCACAAAATTTGGTGCCGATCGGATAAACGATGAAACCACGATCGCACTTACAATCTCCGCTGATCTCAGTTCGCAACAGAGAAAGAGCGTCTCACTAAACTGCATATAACTCACTGAATATTAATCCGAATTCACTTCTGTAAAAATGAGAATCAACGTATACGTCTTAAGAACAAACCTACCAAATTTCGTTACCTTTCGATAAGATTTGATACGTCGGAACTCTATTCTACCAAGACGTAACGGATCTGCTTCTCTTGCCTTATACACCAAAGCAAAGCTAACCCTCTCCTTCTCACAAGTGAACTTCTCCTTCTCCTTTTCTCAACTCAACTCTCAGAAACAACAGCGACAAAATAACAAGGAAAAGGAGCGTTCTTTATAAAACTAGGGTTTTTGGTTTAATTCTGATTAAACCAGGATTTACCTAAACCGACATTAATTAAACCTCCTTTGATTCAATTAACAAATCGACCAGTTTAGGAAATCAACCGGAATTAAACCGACTCCACCATAATTCTTATACAAACTCAAGTCTCCTATTATTTTTTAGAACACGGGCGTTACAATTCTCCCCCTCTAACATGGATTCGTCCTCGAATCCTTCAACACCGTCCATCAGTCTAGGACTCCATGCAACTGTCTACACAGTCCGCACTCCTACAACTGACTCCTCTGAGGCTCCTATCTAATCTATATACTCACGTTCCAGGCCCACTTAGAATCATACTCACCCACTTCCCCCGTCCACAGGTCGCAACCTATGAATCATACCGGCTCGTCCTCAGGCCTCAGCCTTAGACTACGGTATCCAGGAAGTCTCACCACTTCCCCCGCTCTCAGGTCGCAACCTTCGAGTCATACCGGCTCACTATTAGGCCACCAGCCTATAAGTTACGGTATCCGGGAAGTCTCACCACTCCCCTCATCCGCAGGTCGCAACCCATGAATAATACCGGCTCACTATTAGGCCTCCCGCCTTCAAGCTACGGTATCCGGGAAGTGTCACACTCGCTCTCAGGTCGTCACCCTAAAGCGTGCTCTCGAATCGTCATCCGAGACTATCACATCTCATCCGAGACTATCACATCACACTCGAGCAAATAAGTCTAAACGCCCCCGAGCATATCTCCAGATTAGATATACCTCCCGTGGTTCCCCTATAGCATCGCGATGCTATACTAACCACAATCCCAAAACTTTCTAAAAATAGAACTGTCAAACCCGACACTTTCTATTTTTAGAAACTCACACATATTTCTCTTCACATGACATCAACAAGTCAAATCCAAGAAATACTCACAAAACACACAACTTACCGTGGAATCTCATTAAAGGCTCGAGAGGATGATCTAGGTCTCCATGCTCACACAATTGATTAAACACCCAAATCAATCAGCATGCAATCCACATCATCATTTCTCATCAACGAAATTCACACATCACATTAAAAATCACAAATTTACTCCGGCCCTAGAACCGTAAGGGCTCTGATACCAAATTGAAAGAACCCATCCCATTTTTTTTTTCTTTTAAACATGCAAACCGGATTAACCCAATTAATTCGAACCAGCTAAACCGGCCATAATAATTTAAATCAAATAAACCAAGCAATCTCATTAAAGTAACCAACAATATTAACCAGCGGAAGACTTAACCAAAAATCCAATAAAACAATTCCATTAAACCAACAAGTTCAACCAAACATTATTCCAAAACATGATCATCCTAACATGTTTCTAAATTTCATTCTAACACCCTAACAAATCCAACAATAATCTAAAACACCAATGAGTGCCTAGATCATCCTCCTCTCCTCGCCATGATTCCACGGATCACACTTTGCTTTTACCTGCATCAAAGAAAGAGATGCATAAGTATTTCATAAATACTTAGTGAGGGCGATCCTCCCATCTACGAGCTATACACACAAGCAATGAGATAACACCCACATATATAACAAAAACAAACCATCCAGCAAGCTAAACATCCAATAACACATCCAGTTCACCTACAAATCATCACACAACAAGTCACTCAATCCCAATCGCTTAGATAAGCTCATGGTCACGCACTCACCTTAACAAGGTGATTTGAACAACAAAAACAACCAGAAAAGACTCTCCTCGCGACTGCAACAGCCAAACAATGCCCTACAACAATCCACACAAACCAAAATCTCTAAGAACCAATTGGACAGAAACAGCAGAAAAACTACAAACGCAGAAACGAAGCCCTAACACATAAACCAACCGTTAACTCCTTAATCCCTTCGGTGGAAAGCAAACACCAGACCTCACGAAGCTTCCCACAAAATTTGGTGCCGATCGGATAAACGATGAAACCACGATCGCACTTACAATCTCCGCTGATCTCAGTTCGCAACAGAGAAAGAGCGTCTCACTAAACTGCATATAACTCACTGAATATTAATCCTAATTCACTTCTGTAAAAAGGAGAATCAACGTATACGTCTTAAGAACAAACCTACCAAATTTCGTTACCTTTCGATAAGATTTGATACGTCGGAACTCTATTCTACCAAGACGTAACGGATCTGCTTCTCTTGCCTTATACACCAAAGCAAAGCTAACCCTCTCCTTCTCACAAGTGAACTTCTCCTTCTCCTTTTCTCAACTCAACTCTCAGAAACAACAGCGACAAAATAACAAGGAAAAGGAGCGTTCTTTATAAAACTAGGGTTTTTGGTTTAATTCTGATTAAACCAGGATTTACCTAAACCGACATTAATTAAACCTCCTTTGATTCAATTAACAAATCGACCAGTTTAGGAAATCAACCGGAATTAAACCGACTCCACCATAATTCTTATACAAACTCAAGTCTCCTATTATTTTTTAGAACACGGGCGTTACAATTCTCCCCCTCTAACATGGATTCGTCCTCGAATCCTTCAACACCGTCCATCAGTCTAGGACTCCATGCAACTGTCTACACAGTCCGCACTCCTACAACTGACTCCTCTGAGGCTCCTATCTAATCTATATACTCACGTTCCAGGCCCACTTAGAATCATACTCACCCACTTCCCCCGTCCACAGGTCGCAACCTATGAATCATACCGGCTCGTCCTCAGGCCTCAGCCTTAGACTACGGTATCCAGGAAGTCTCACCACTTCCCCCGCTCTCAGGTCGCAACCTTCGAGTCATACCGGCTCACTATTAGGCCACCAGCCTATAAGTTACGGTATCCGGGAAGTCTCACCACTCCCCTCATCCGCAGGTCGCAACCCATGAATAATACCGGCTCACTATTAGGCCTCCCGCCTTCAAGCTACGGTATCCGGGAAGTGTCACACTCGCTCTCAGGTCGTCACCCTAAAGCGTGCTCTCGAATCGTCATCCGAGACTATCACATCTCATCCGAGACTATCACATCACACTCGAGCAAATAAGTCTAAACGCTCCCGAGCATATCTCCAGATTAGATATACCTCCCGTGGTTCCCCTATAGCATCGCGATGCTATACTAACCACAATCCCAAAACTTTCTAAAAATAGAACTGTCAAACCCGACACTTTCTATTTTTAGAAACTCACACATATTTCTCTTCACATGACATCAACAAGTCAAATCCAAGAAATACTCACAAAACACACAACTTACCGTGGAATCTCATTAAAGGCTCGAGAGGATGATCTAGGTCTCCATGCTCACACAATTGATTAAACACCCAAATCAATCAGCATGCAATCCACATCATCATTTCTCATCAACGAAATTCACACATCACATTAAAAATCACAAATTTACTCCGGCCCTAGAACCGTAAGGGCTCTGATACCAAATTGAAAGAACCCATCCCATTTTTTTTTTCTTTTAAACATGCAAACCGGATTAACCCAATTAATTCGAACCAGCTAAACCGGCCATAATAATTTAAATCAAATAAACCAAGCAATCTCATTAAAGTAACCAACAATATTAACCAGCGGAAGACTTAACCAAAAATCCAATAAAACAATTCCATTAAACCAACAAGTTCAACCAAACATTATTCCAAAACATGATCATCCTAACATGTTTCTAAATTTCATTCTAACACCCTAACAAATCCAACAATAATCTAAAACACCAATGAGTGCCTAGATCATCCTCCTCTCCTCGCCATGATTCCACGGATCACACTTTGCTTTTACCTGCATCAAAGAAAGAGATGCATAAGTATTTCATAAATACTTAGTGAGGGCGATCCTCCCATCTACGAGCTATACACACAAGCAATGAGATAACACCCACATATATAACAAAAACAAACCATCCAGCAAGCTAAACATCCAATAACACATCCAGTTCACCTACAAATCATCACACAACAAGTCACTCAATCCCAATCGCTTAGATAAGCTCATGGTCACGCACTCACCTTAACAAGGTGATTTGAACAACAAAAACAACCAGGAAAGACTCTCCTCGCGACTGCAACAGCCAAACAATGCCCTACAACAATCCACACAAACCAAAATCTCTAAGAACCAATTGGACAGAAACAGCGGAAAAACTACAAACGCAGAAACGAAGCCCTAACACATAAACCAACCGTTAACTCCTTAATCCCTTCGGTGGAAAGCAAACACCAGACCTCACGAAGCTTCCCACAAAATTTGGTGCCGATCGGATAAACGATGAAACCACGATCGCACTTACAATCTCCGCTGATCTCAGTTCGCAACAGAGAAAGAGCGTCTCACTAAACTGCATATAACTCACTGAATATTAATCCTAATTCACTTCTGTAAAAAGGAGAATCAACGTATACGTCTTAAGAACAAACCTACCAAATTTCGTTACCTTTCGATAAGATTTGATACGTCGGAACTCTATTCTACCAAGACGTAACGGATCTGCTTCTCTTGCCTTATACACCAAAGCAAAGCTAACCCTCTCCTTCTCACAAGTGAACTTCTCCTTCTCCTTTTCTCAACTCAACTCTCAGAAACAACAGCGACAAAATAACAAGGAAAAGGAGCGTTCTTTATAAAACTAGGGTTTTTGGTTTAATTCTGATTAAACCAGGATTTACCTAAACCGACATTAATTAAACCTCCTTTGATTCAATTAACAAATCGACCAGTTTAGGAAATCAACCGGAATTAAACCGACTCCACCATAATTCTTATACAAACTCAAGTCTCCTATTATTTTTTAGAACACGGGCGTTACAATTCTCCCCCTCTAACATGGATTCGTCCTCGAATCCTTCAACACCGTCCATCAGTCTAGGACTCCATGCAACTGTCTACACAGTCCGCACTCCTACAACTGACTCCTCTGAGGCTCCTATCTAATCTATATACTCACGTTCCAGGCCCACTTAGAATCATACTCACCCACTTCCCCCGTCCACAGGTCGCAACCTATGAATCATACCGGCTCGTCCTCAGGCCTCAGCCTTAGACTACGGTATCCAGGAAGTCTCACCACTTCCCCCGCTCTCAGGTCGCAACCTTCGAGTCATACCGGCTCACTATTAGGCCACCAGCCTATAAGTTACGGTATCCGGGAAGTCTCACCACTCCCCTCATCCGCAGGTCGCAACCCATGAATAATACCGGCTCACTATTAGGCCTCCCGCCTTCAAGCTACGGTATCCGGGAAGTGTCACACTCGCTCTCAGGTCGTCACCCTAAAGCGTGCTCTCGAATCGTCATCCGAGACTATCACATCTCATCCGAGACTATCACATCACACTCGAGCAAATGAGTCTAAACGCCCCCGAGCATATCTCCAGATTAGATATACCTCCCGTGGTTCCCCTATAGCATCGCGATGCTATACTAACCACAATCCCAAAACTTTCTAAAAATAGAACTGTCAAACCCGACACTTTCTATTTTTAGAAACTCACACATATTTCTCTTCACATGACATCAACAAGTCAAATCCAAGAAATACTCACAAAACACACAACTTACCGTGGAATCTCATTAAAGGCTCGAGAGGATGATCTAGGTCTCCATGCTCACACAATTGATTAAACACCCAAATCAATCAGCATGCAATCCACATCATCATTTCTCATCAACGAAATTCACACATCACATTAAAAATCACAAATTTACTCCGGCCCTAGAACCGTAAGGGCTCTGATACCAAATTGAAAGAACCCATCCCATTTTTTTTTTCTTTTAAACATGCAAACCGGATTAACCCAATTAATTCGAACCAGCTAAACCGGCCATAATAATTTAAATCAAATAAACCAAGCAATCTCATTAAAGTAACCAACAATATTAACCAGCGGAAGACTTAACCAAAAATCCAATAAAACAATTCCATTAAACCAACAAGTTCAACCAAACATTATTCCAAAACATGATCATCCTAACATGTTTCTAAATTTCATTCTAACACCCTAACAAATCCAACAATAATCTAAAACACCAATGAGTGCCTAGATCATCCTCCTCTCCTCGCCATGATTCCACGGATCACACTTTGCTTTTACCTGCATCAAAGAAAGAGATGCATAAGTATTTCATAAATACTTAGTGAGGGCGATCCTCCCATCTACGAGCTATACACACAAGCAATGAGATAACACCCACATATATAACAAAAACAAACCATCCAGCAAGCTAAACATCCAATAACACATCCAGTTCACCTACAAATCATCACACAACAAGTCACTCAATCCCAATCGCTTAGATAAGCTCATGGTCACGCACTCACCTTAACAAGGTGATTTGAACAACAAAAACAACCAGAAAAGACTCTCCTCGCGACTGCAACAGCCAAACAATGCCCTACAACAATCCACACAAACCAAAATCTCTAAGAACCAATTGGACAGAAACAGCAGAAAAACTACAAACGCAGAAACGAAGCCCTAACACATAAACCAACCGTTAACTCCTTAATCCCTTCGGTGGAAAGCAAACACCAGACCTCACGAAGCTTCCCACAAAATTTGGTGCCGATCGGATAAACGATGAAACCACGATCGCACTTACAATCTCCGCTGATCTCAGTTCGCAACAGAGAAAGAGCGTCTCACTAAACTGCATATAACTCACTGAATATTAATCCTAATTCACTTCTGTAAAAAGGAGAATCAACGTATACGTCTTAAGAACAAACCTACCAAATTTCGTTACCTTTCGATAAGATTTGATACGTCGGAACTCTATTCTACCAAGACGTAACGGATCTGCTTCTCTTGCCTTATACACCAAAGCAAAGCTAACCCTCTCCTTCTCACAAGTGAACTTCTCCTTCTCCTTTTCTCAACTCAACTCTCAGAAACAACAGCGACAAAATAACAAGGAAAAGGAGCGTTCTTTATAAAACTAGGGTTTTTGGTTTAATTCTGATTAAACCAGGATTTACCTAAACCGACATTAATTAAACCTCCTTTGATTCAATTAACAAATCGACCAGTTTAGGAAATCAACCGGAATTAAACCGACTCCACCATAATTCTTATACAAACTCAAGTCTCCTATTATTTTTTAGAACACGGGCGTTACAATTCTCCCCCTCTAACATGGATTCGTCCTCGAATCCTTCAACACCGTCCATCAGTCTAGGACTCCATGCAACTGTCTACACAGTCCGCACTCCTACAACTGACTCCTCTGAGGCTCCTATCTAATCTATATACTCACGTTCCAGGCCCACTTAGAATCATACTCACCCACTTCCCCCGTCCACAGGTCGCAACCTATGAATCATACCGGCTCGTCCTCAGGCCTCAGCCTTAGACTACGGTATCCAGGAAGTCTCACCACTTCCCCCGCTCTCAGGTCGCAACCTTCGAGTCATACCGGCTCACTATTAGGCCACCAGCCTATAAGTTACGGTATCCGGGAAGTCTCACCACTCCCCTCATCCGCAGGTCGCAACCCATGAATAATACCGGCTCACTATTAGGCCTCCCGCCTTCAAGCTACGGTATCCGGGAAGTGTCACACTCGCTCTCAGGTCGTCACCCTAAAGCGTGCTCTCGAATCGTCATCCGAGACTATCACATCTCATCCGAGACTATCACATCACACTCGAGCAAATAAGTCTAAACGCCCCCGAGCATATCTCCAGATTAGATATACCTCCCGTGGTTCCCCTATAGCATCGCGATGCTATACTAACCACAATCCCAAAACTTTCTAAAAATAGAACTGTCAAACCCGACACTTTCTATTTTTAGAAACTCACACATATTTCTCTTCACATGACATCAACAAGTCAAATCCAAGAAATACTCACAAAACACACAACTTACCGTGGAATCTCATTAAAGGCTCGAGAGGATGATCTAGGTCTCCATGCTCACACAATTGATTAAACACCCAAATCAATCAGCATGCAATCCACATCATCATTTCTCATCAACGAAATTCACACATCACATTAAAAATCACAAATTTACTCCGGCCCTAGAACCGTAAGGGCTCTGATACCAAATTGAAAGAACCCATCCCATTTTTTTTTCTTTTAAACATGCAAACCGGATTAACCCAATTAATTCGAACCAACTAAACCGGCCATAATAATTTAAATCAAATAAACCAAGCAATCTCATTAAAGTAACCAACAATATTAACCAGCGGAAGACTTAACCAAAAATCCAATAAAACAATTCCATTAAACCAACAAGTTCAACCAAACATTATTCCAAAACATGATCATCCTAACATGTTTCTAAATTTCATTCTAACACCCTAACAAATCCAACAATAATCTAAAACACCAATGAGTGCCTAGATCATCCTCCTCTCCTCGCCATGATTCCACGGATCACACTTTGCTTTTACCTGCATCAAAGAAAGAGATGCATAAGTATTTCATAAATACTTAGTGAGGGCGATCCTCCCATCTACGAGCTATACACACAAGCAATGAGATAACACCCACATATATAACAAAAACAAACCATCCAGCAAGCTAAACATCCAATAACACATCCAGTTCACCTACAAATCATCACACAACAAGTCACTCAATCCCAATCGCTTAGATAAGCTCATGGTCACGCACTCACCTTAACAAGGTGATTTGAACAACAAAAACAACCAGAAAAGACTCTCCTCGCGACTGCAACAGCCAAACAATGCCCTACAACAATCCACACAAACCAAAATCTCTAAGAACCAATTGGACAGAAACAGCAGAAAAACTACAAACGCAGAAACGAAGCCCTAACACATAAACCAACCGTTAACTCCTTAATCCCTTCGGTGGAAAGCAAACACCAGACCTCACGAAGCTTCCCACAAAATTTGGTGCCGATCGGATAAACGATGAAACCACGATCGCACTTACAATCTCCGCTGATCTCAGTTCGCAACAGAGAAAGAGCGTCTCACTAAACTGCATATAACTCACTGAATATTAATCCTAATTCACTTCTGTAAAAAGGAGAATCAACGTATACGTCTTAAGAACAAACCTACCAAATTTCGTTACCTTTCGATAAGATTTGATACGTCGGAACTCTATTCTACCAAGACGTAACGGATCTGCTTCTCTTGCCTTATACACCAAAGCAAAGCTAACCCTCTCCTTCTCACAAGTGAACTTCTCCTTCTCCTTTTTTCAACTCAACTCTCAGAAACAACAGCGACAAAATAACAAGGAAAAGGAGCGTTCTTTATAAAACTAGGGTTTTTGGTTTAATTCTGATTAAACCAGGATTTACCTAAACCGACATTAATTAAACCTCCTTTGATTCAATTAACAAATCGACCAGTTTAGGAAATCAACCGGAATTAAACCGACTCCACCATAATTCTTATACAAACTCAAGTCTCCTATTATTTTTTAGAACACGGGCGTTACAATTCTCCCCCTCTAACATGGATTCGTCCTCGAATCCTTCAACACCGTCCATCAGTCTAGGACTCCATGCAACTGTCTACACAGTCCGCACTCCTACAACTGACTCCTCTGAGGCTCCTATCTAATCTATATACTCACGTTCCAGGCCCACTTAGAATCATACTCACCCACTTCCCCCGTCCACAGGTCGCAACCTATGAATCATACCGGCTCGTCCTCAGGCCTCAGCCTTAGACTACGGTATCCAGGAAGTCTCACCACTTCCCCCGCTCTCAGGTCGCAACCTTCGAGTCATACCGGCTCACTATTAGGCCACCAGCCTATAAGTTACGGTATCCGGGAAGTCTCACCACTCCCCTCATCCGCAGGTCGCAACCCATGAATAATACCGGCTCACTATTAGGCCTCCCGCCTTCAAGCTACGGTATCCGGGAAGTGTCACACTCGCTCTCAGGTCGTCACCCTAAAGCGTGCTCTCGAATCGTCATCCGAGACTATCACATCTCATCCGAGACTATCACATCACACTCGAGCAAATAAGTCTAAACGCCCCCGAGCATATCTCCAGATTAGATATACCTCCCGTGGTTCCCCTATAGCATCGCGATGCTATACTAACCACAATCCCAAAACTTTCTAAAAATAGAACTGTCAAACCCGACACTTTCTATTTTTAGAAACTCACACATATTTCTCTTCACATGACATCAACAAGTCAAATCCAAGAAATACTCACAAAACACACAACTTACCGTGGAATCTCATTAAAGGCTCGAGAGGATGATCTAGGTCTCCATGCTCACACAATTGATTAAACACCCAAATCAATCAGCATGCAATCCACATCATCATTTCTCATCAACGAAATTCACACATCACATTAAAAATCACAAATTTACTCCGGCCCTAGAACCGTAAGGGCTCTGATACCAAATTGAAAGAACCCATCCCATTTTTTTTTTCTTTTAAACATGCAAACCGGATTAACCCAATTAATTCGAACCAGCTAAACCGGCCATAATAATTTAAATCAAATAAACCAAGCAATCTCATTAAAGTAACCAACAATATTAACCAGCGGAAGACTTAACCAAAAATCCAATAAAACAATTCCATTAAACCAACAAGTTCAACCAAACATTATTCCAAAACATGATCATCCTAACATGTTTCTAAATTTCATTCTAACACCCTAACAAATCCAACAATAATCTAAAACACCAATGAGTGCCTAGATCATCCTCCTCTCCTCGCCATGATTCCACGGATCACACTTTGCTTTTACCTGCATCAAAGAAAGAGATGCATAAGTATTTCATAAATACTTAGTGAGGGCGATCCTCCCATCTACGAGCTATACACACAAGCAATGAGATAACACCCACATATATAACAAAAACAAACCATCCAGCAAGCTAAACATCCAATAACACATCCAGTTCACCTACAAATCATCACACAACAAGTCACTCAATCCCAATCGCTTAGATAAGCTCATGGTCACGCACTCACCTTAACAAGGTGATTTGAACAACAAAAACAACCAGGAAAGACTCTCCTCGCGACTGCAACAGCCAAACAATGCCCTACAACAATCCACACAAACCAAAATCTCTAAGAACCAATTGGACAGAAACAGCAGAAAAACTACAAACGCAGAAACGAAGCCCTAACACATAAACCAACCGTTAACTCCTTAATCCCTTCGGTGGAAAGCAAACACCAGACCTCACGAAGCTTCCCACAAAATTTGGTGCCGATCGGATAAACGATGAAACCACGATCGCACTTACAATCTCCGCTGATCTCAGTTCGCAACAGAGAAAGAGCGTCTCACTAAACTGCATATAACTCACTGAATATTAATCCTAATTCACTTCTGTAAAAAGGAGAATCAACGTATACGTCTTAAGAACAAACCTACCAAATTTCGTTACCTTTCGATAAGATTTGATACGTCGGAACTCTATTCTACCAAGACGTAACGGATCTGCTTCTCTTGCCTTATACACCAAAGCAAAGCTAACCCTCTCCTTCTCACAAGTGAACTTCTCCTTCTCCTTTTCTCAACTCAACTCTCAGAAACAACAGCGACAAAATAACAAGGAAAATGAGCGTTCTTTATAAAACTAGGGTTTTTGGTTTAATTCTGATTAAACCAGGATTTACCTAAACCGACATTAATTAAACCTCCTTTGATTCAATTAACAAATCGACCAGTTTAGGAAATCAACCGGAATTAAACCGACTCCACCATAATTCTTATACACACTCAAGTCTCCTATTATTTTTTAGAACACGGGCGTTACAATTCTCCCCCTCTAACATGGATTCGTCCTCGAATCCTTCAACACCGTCCATCAGTCTAGGACTCCATGCAACTGTCTACACAGTCCGCACTCCTACAACTGACTCCTCTGAGGCTCCTATCTAATCTATATACTCACGTTCCAGGCCCACTTAGAATCATACTCACCCACTTCCCCCGTCCACAGGTCGCAACCTATGAATCATACCGGCTCGTCCTCAGGCCTCAGCCTTAGACTACGGTATCCAGGAAGTCTCACCACTTCCCCCGCTCTCAGGTCGCAACCTTCGAGTCATACCGGCTCACTATTAGGCCACCAGCCTATAAGTTACGGTATCCGGGAAGTCTCACCACTCCCCTCATCCGCAGGTCGCAACCCATGAATAATACCGGCTCACTATTAGGCCTCCCGCCTTCAAGCTACGGTATCCGGGAAGTGTCACACTCGCTCTCAGGTCGTCACCCTAAAGCGTGCTCTCGAATCGTCATCCGAGACTATCACATCTCATCCGAGACTATCACATCACACTCGAGCAAATAAGTCTAAACGCCCCCGAGCATATCTCCAGATTAGATATACCTCCCGTGGTTCCCCTATAGCATCGCGATGCTATACTAACCACAATCCCAAAACTTTCTAAAAATAGAACTGTCAAACCCGACACTTTCTATTTTTAGAAACTCACACATATTTCTCTTCACATGACATCAACAAGTCAAATCCAAGAAATACTCACAAAACACACAACTTACCGTGGAATCTCATTAAAGGCTCGAGAGGATGATCTAGGTCTCCATGCTCACACAATTGATTAAACACCCAAATCAATCAGCATGCAATCCACATCATCATTTCTCATCAACGAAATTCACACATCACATTAAAAATCACAAATTTACTCCGGCCCTAGAACCGTAAGGGCTCTGATACCAAATTGAAAGAACCCATCCCATTTTTTTTTTCTTTTAAACATGCAAACCGGATTAACCCAATTAATTCGAACCAGCTAAACCGGCCATAATAATTTAAATCAAATAAACCAAGCAATCTCATTAAAGTAACCAACAATATTAACCAGCGGAAGACTTAACCAAAAATCCAATAAAACAATTCCATTAAACCAACAAGTTCAACCAAACATTATTCCAAAACATGATCATCCTAACATGTTTCTAAATTTCATTCTAACACCCTAACAAATCCAACAATAATCTAAAACACCAATGAGTGCCTAGATCATCCTCCTCTCCTCGCCATGATTCCACGGATCACACTTTGCTTTTACCTGCATCAAAGAAAGAGATGCATAAGTATTTCATAAATACTTAGTGAGGGCGATCCTCCCATCTACGAGCTATACACACAAGCAATGAGATAACACCCACATATATAACAAAAACAAACCATCCAGCAAGCTAAACATCCAATAACACATCCAGTTCACCTACAAATCATCACACAACAAGTCACTCAATCCCAATCGCTTAGATAAGCTCATGGTCACGCACTCACCTTAACAAGGTGATTTGAACAACAAAAACAACCAGGAAAGACTCTCCTCGCGACTGCAACAGCCAAACAATGCCCTACAACAATCCACACAAACCAAAATCTCTAAGAACCAATTGGACAGAAACAGCAGAAAAACTACAAACGCAGAAACGAAGCCCTAACACATAAACCAACCGTTAACTCCTTAATCCCTTCGGTGGAAAGCAAACACCAGACCTCACGAAGCTTCCCACAAAATTTGGTGCCGATCGGATAAACGATGAAACCACGATCGCACTTACAATCTCCGCTGATCTCAGTTCGCAACAGAGAAAGAGCGTCTCACTAAACTGCATATAACTCACTGAATATTAATCCTAATTCACTTCTGTAAAAAGGAGAATCAACGTATACGTCTTAAGAACAAACCTACCAAATTTCGTTACCTTTCGATAAGATTTGATACGTCGGAACTCTATTCTACCAAGACGTAACGGATCTGCTTCTCTTGCCTTATACACCAAAGCAAAGCTAACCCTCTCCTTCTCACAAGTGAACTTCTCCTTCTCCTTTTCTCAACTCAACTCTCAGAAACAACAGCGACAAAATAACAAGGAAAATGAGCGTTCTTTATAAAACTAGGGTTTTTGGTTTAATTCTGATTAAACCAGGATTTACCTAAACCGACATTAATTAAACCTCCTTTGATTCAATTAACAAATCGACCAGTTTAGGAAATCAACCGGAATTAAACCGACTCCACCATAATTCTTATACACACTCAAGTCTCCTATTATTTTTTAGAACACGGGCGTTACAATTCTCCCCCTCTAACATGGATTCGTCCTCGAATCCTTCAACACCGTCCATCAGTCTAGGACTCCATGCAACTGTCTACACAGTCCGCACTCCTACAACTGACTCCTCTGAGGCTCCTATCTAATCTATATACTCACGTTCCAGGCCCACTTAGAATCATACTCACCCACTTCCCCCGTCCACAGGTCGCAACCTATGAATCATACCGGCTCGTCCTCAGGCCTCAGCCTTAGACTACGGTATCCAGGAAGTCTCACCACTTCCCCCGCTCTCAGGTCGCAACCTTCGAGTCATACCGGCTCACTATTAGGCCACCAGCCTATAAGTTACGGTATCCGGGAAGTCTCACCACTCCCCTCATCCGCAGGTCGCAACCCATGAATAATACCGGCTCACTATTAGGCCTCCCGCCTTCAAGCTACGGTATCCGGGAAGTGTCACACTCGCTCTCAGGTCGTCACCCTAAAGCGTGCTCTCGAATCGTCATCCGAGACTATCACATCTCATCCGAGACTATCACATCACACTCGAGCAAATAAGTCTAAACGCCCCCGAGCATATCTCCAGATTAGATATACCTCCCGTGGTTCCCCTATAGCATCGCGATGCTATACTAACCACAATCCCAAAACTTTCTAAAAATAGAACTGTCAAACCCGACACTTTCTATTTTTAGAAACTCACACATATTTCTCTTCACATGACATCAACAAGTCAAATCCAAGAAATACTCACAAAACACACAACTTACCGTGGAATCTCATTAAAGGCTCGAGAGGATGATCTAGGTCTCCATGCTCACACAATTGATTAAACACCCAAATCAATCAGCATGCAATCCACATCATCATTTCTCATCAACGAAATTCACACATCACATTAAAAATCACAAATTTACTCCGGCCCTAGAACCGTAAGGGCTCTGATACCAAATTGAAAGAACCCATCCCATTTTTTTTTTCTTTTAAACATGCAAACCGGATTAACCCAATTAATTCGAACCAGCTAAACCGGCCATAATAATTTAAATCAAATAAACCAAGCAATCTCATTAAAGTAACCAACAATATTAACCAGCGGAAGACTTAACCAAAAATCCAATAAAACAATTCCATTAAACCAACAAGTTCAACCAAACATTATTCCAAAACATGATCATCCTAACATGTTTCTAAATTTCATTCTAACACCCTAACAAATCCAACAATAATCTAAAACACCAATGAGTGCCTAGATCATCCTCCTCTCCTCGCCATGATTCCACGGATCACACTTTGCTTTTACCTGCATCAAAGAAAGAGATGCATAAGTATTTCATAAATACTTAGTGAGGGCGATCCTCCCATGTACGAGCTATACACACAAGCAATGAGATAACACCCACATATATAACAAAAACAAACCATCCAGCAAGCTAAACATCCAATAACACATCCAGTTCACCTACAAATCATCACACAACAAGTCACTCAATCCCAATCGCTTAGATAAGCTCATGGTCACGCACTCACCTTAACAAGGTGATTTGAACAACAAAAACAACCAGGAAAGACTCTCCTCGCGACTGCAACAGCCAAACAATGCCCTACAACAATCCACACAAACCAAAATCTCTAAGAACCAATTGGACAGAAACAGCAGAAAAACTACAAACGCAGAAACGAAGCCCTAACACATAAACCAACCGTTAACTCCTTAATCCCTTCGGTGGAAAGCAAACACCAGACCTCACGAAGCTTCCCACAAAATTTGGTGCCGATCGGATAAACGATGAAACCACGATCGCACTTACAATCTCCGCTGATCTCAGTTCGCAACAGAGAAAGAGCGTCTCACTAAACTGCATATAACTCACTGAATATTAATCCTAATTCACTTCTGTAAAAAGGAGAATCAACGTATACGTCTTAAGAACAAACCTACCAAATTTCGTTACCTTTCGATAAGATTTGATACGTCGGAACTCTATTCTACCAAGACGTAACGGATCTGCTTCTCTTGCCTTATACACCAAAGCAAAGCTAACCCTCTCCTTCTCACAAGTGAACTTCTCCTTCTCCTTTTCTCAACTCAACTCTCAGAAACAACAGCGACAAAATAACAAGGAAAATGAGCGTTCTTTATAAAACTAGGGTTTTTGGTTTAATTCTGATTAAACCAGGATTTACCTAAA
The DNA here is from genome assembly GCA_036452645.1 of Capsella bursa-pastoris. Classification (NCBI taxonomy): domain Eukaryota; kingdom Viridiplantae; phylum Streptophyta; class Magnoliopsida; order Brassicales; family Brassicaceae; genus Capsella; species Capsella bursa-pastoris. Next base: position 9,598,443 of record CP144198.1, on the reverse strand, counting down.
CCGACATTAATTAAACCTCCTTTGATTCAATTAACAAATCGACCAGTTTAGGAAATCAACCGGAATTAAACCGACTCCACCATAATTCTTATACACACTCAAGTCTCCTATTATTTTTTAGAACACGGGCGTTACAATTCTCCCCCTCTAACATGGATTCGTCCTCGAATCCTTCAACACCGTCCATCAGTCTAGGACTCCATGCAACTGTCTACACAGTCCGCACTCCTACAACTGACTCCTCTGAGGCTCCTATCTAATCTATATACTCACGTTCCAGGCCCACTTAGAATCATACTCACCCACTTCCCCCGTCCACAGGTCGCAACCTATGAATCATACCGGCTCGTCCTCAGGCCTCAGCCTTAGACTACGGTATCCAGGAAGTCTCACCACTTCCCCCGCTCTCAGGTCGCAACCTTCGAGTCATACCGGCTCACTATTAGGCCACCAGCCTATAAGTTACGGTATCCGGGAAGTCTCACCACTCCCCTCATCCGCAGGTCGCAACCCATGAATAATACCGGCTCACTATTAGGCCTCCCGCCTTCAAGCTACGGTATCCGGGAAGTGTCACACTCGCTCTCAGGTCGTCACCCTAAAGCGTGCTCTCGAATCGTCATCCGAGACTATCACATCTCATCCGAGACTATCACATCACACTCGAGCAAATAAGTCTAAACGCCCCCGAGCATATCTCCAGATTAGATATACCTCCCGTGGTTCCCCTATAGCATCGCGATGCTATACTAACCACAATCCCAAAACTTTCTAAAAATAGAACTGTCAAACCCGACACTTTCTATTTTTAGAAACTCACACATATTTCTCTTCACATGACATCAACAAGTCAAATCCAAGAAATACTCACAAAACACACAACTTACCGTGGAATCTCATTAAAGGCTCGAGAGGATGATCTAGGTCTCCATGCTCACACAATTGATTAAACACCCAAATCAATCAGCATGCAATCCACATCATCATTTCTCATCAACGAAATTCACACATCACATTAAAAATCACAAATTTACTCCGGCCCTAGAACCGTAAGGGCTCTGATACCAAATTGAAAGAACCCATCCCATTTTTTTTTTCTTTTAAACATGCAAACCGGATTAACCCAATTAATTCGAACCAGCTAAACCGGCCATAATAATTTAAATCAAATAAACCAAGCAATCTCATTAAAGTAACCAACAATATTAACCAGCGGAAGACTTAACCAAAAATCCAAAAAAACAATTCCATTAAACCAACAAGTTCAACCAAACATTATTCCAAAACATGATCATCCTAACATGTTTCTAAATTTCATTCTAACACCCTAACAAATCCAACAATAATCTAAAACACCAATGAGTGCCTAGATCATCCTCCTCTCCTCGCCATGATTCCACGGATCACACTTTGCTTTTACCTGCATCAAAGAAAGAGATGCATAAGTATTTCATAAATACTTAGTGAGGGCGATCCTCCCATCTACGAGCTATACACACAAGCAATGAGATAACACCCACATATATAACAAAAACAAACCATCCAGCAAGCTAAACATCCAATAACACATCCAGTTCACCTACAAATCATCACACAACAAGTCACTCAATCCCAATCGCTTAGATAAGCTCATGGTCACGCACTCACCTTAACAAGGTGATTTGAACAACAAAAACAACCAGGAAAGACTCTCTTCGCGACTGCAACAGCCAAACAATGCCCTACAACAATCCACACAAACCAAAATCTCTAAGAACCAATTGGACAGAAACAGCAGAAAAACTACAAACGCAGAAACGAAGCCCTAACACATAAACCAACCGTTAACTCCTTAATCCCTTCGGTGGAAAGCAAACACCAGACCTCACGAAGCTTCCCACAAAATTTGGTGCCGATCGGATAAACGATGAAACCACGATCGCACTTACAATCTCCGCTGATCTCAGTTCGCAACAGAGAAAGAGTGTCTCACTAAACTGCATATAACTCACTGAATATTAATCCTAATTCACTTCTGTAAAAAGGAGAATCAAAGTATACGTCTTAAAAACAAACCTACCAAATTTCGTTACCTTTCGATAAGATTTGATACGTCGGAACTCTATTCTACCAAGACGTAACGGATCTGCTTCTCTTGCCTTATACACCAAAGCAAAGCTAACCCTCTCCTTCTCACAAGTGAACTTCTCCTTCTCCTTTTCTCAACTCAACTCTCAGAAACAACAGCGACAAAATAACAAGGAAAATGAGCGTTCTTTATAAAACTAGGGTTTTTGGTTTAATTCTGATTAAACCAGGATTTACCTAAACCGACATTAATTAAACCTCCTTTGATTCAATTAACAAATCGACCAGTTTAGGAAATCAACCGGAATTAAACCGACTCCACCATAATTCTTATACACACTCAAGTCTCCTATTATTTTTTAGAACACGGGCGTTACAATTCTCCCCCTCTAACATGGATTCGTCCTCGAATCCTTCAACACCGTCCATCAGTCTAGGACTCCATGCAACTGTCTACACAGTCCGCACTCCTACAACTGACTCCTCTGAGGCTCCTATCTAATCTATATACTCACGTTCCAGGCCCACTTAGAATCATACTCACCCACTTCCCCCGTCCACAGGTCGCAACCTATGAATCATACCGGCTCGTCCTCAGGCCTCAGCCTTAGACTACGGTATCCAGGAAGTCTCACCACTTCCCCCGCTCTCAGGTCGCAACCTTCGAGTCATACCGGCTCACTATTAGGCCACCAGCCTATAAGTTACGGTATCCGGGAAGTCTCACCACTCCCCTCATCCGCAGGTCGCAACCCATGAATAATACCGGCTCACTATTAGGCCTCCCGCCTTCAAGCTACGGTATCCGGGAAGTGTCACACTCGCTCTCAGGTCGTCACCCTAAAGCGTGCTCTCGAATCGTCATCCGAGACTATCACATCTCATCCGAGACTATCACATCACACTCGAGCAAATAAGTCTAAACGCCCCCGAGCATATCTCCAGATTAGATATACCTCCCGTGGTTCCCCTATAGCATCGCGATGCTATACTAACCACAATCCCAAAACTTTCTAAAAATAGAACTGTCAAACCCGACACTTTCTATTTTTAGAAACTCACACATATTTCTCTTCACATGACATCAACAAGTCAAATCCAAGAAATACTCACAAAACACACAACTTACCGTGGAATCTCATTAAAGGCTCGAGAGGATGATCTAGGTCTCCATGCTCACACAATTGATTAAACACCCAAATCAATCAGCATGCAATCCACATCATCATTTCTCATCAACGAAATTCACACATCACATTAAAAATCACAAATTTACTCCGGCCCTAGAACCGTAAGGGCTCTGATACCAAATTGAAAGAACCCATCCCATTTTTTTTTTCTTTTAAACATGCAAACCGGATTAACCCAATTAATTCGAACCAGCTAAACCGGCCATAATAATTTAAATCAAATAAACCAAGCAATCTCATTAAAGTAACCAACAATATTAACCAGCGGAAGACTTAACCAAAAATCCAAAAAAACAATTCCATTAAACCAACAAGTTCAACCAAACATTATTCCAAAACATGATCATCCTAACATGTTTCTAAATTTCATTCTAACACCCTAACAAATCCAACAATAATCTAAAACACCAATGAGTGCCTAGATCATCCTCCTCTCCTCGCCATGATTCCACGGATCACACTTTGCTTTTACCTGCATCAAAGAAAGAGATGCATAAGTATTTCATAAATACTTAGTGAGGGCGATCCTCCCATGTACGAGCTATACACACAAGCAATGAGATAACACCCACATATATAACAAAAACAAACCATCCAGCAAGCTAAACATCCAATAACACATCCAGTTCACCTACAAATCATCACACAACAAGTCACTCAATCCCAATCGCTTAGATAAGCTCATGGTCACGCACTCACCTTAACAAGGTGATTTGAACAACAAAAACAACCAGAAAAGACTCTCCTCGCGACTGCAACAGCCAAACAATGCCCTACAACAATCCACACAAACCAAAATCTCTAAGAACCAATTGGACAGAAACAGCAGAAAAACTACAAACGCAGAAACGAAGCCCTAACACATAAACCAACCGTTAACTCCTTAATCCCTTCGGTGGAAAGCAAACACCAGACCTCACGAAGCTTCCCACAAAATTTGGTGCCGATCGGATAAACGATGAAACCACGATCGCACTTACAATCTCCGCTGATCTCAGTTCGCAACAGAGAAAGAGCGTCTCACTAAACTGCATATAACTCACTGAATATTAATCCTAATTCACTTCTGTAAAAAGGAGAATCAACGTATACGTCTTAAGAACAAACCTACCAAATTTCGTTACCTTTCGATAAGATTTGATACGTCGGAACTCTATTCTACCAAGACGTAACGGATCTGCTTCTCTTGCCTTATACACCAAAGCAAAGCTAACCCTCTCCTTCTCACAAGTGAACTTCTCCTTCTCCTTTTCTCAACTCAACTCTCAGAAACAACAGCGACAAAATAACAAGGAAAAGGAGCGTTCTTTATAAAACTAGGGTTTTTGGTTTAATTCTGATTAAACCAGGATTTACCTAAACCGACATTAATTAAACCTCCTTTGATTCAATTAACAAATCGACCAGTTTAGGAAATCAACCGGAATTAAACCGACTCCACCATAATTCTTATACACACTCAAGTCTCGTATTATTTTTTAGAACACGGGCGTTACAATTCTCCCCCTCTAACATGGATTCGTCCTCGAATCCTTCAACACCGTCCATCAGTCTAGGACTCCATGCAACTGTCTACACAGTCCGCACTCCTACAACTGACTCCTTTGAGGCTCCTATCTAATCTATATACTCACGTTCCAGGCCCACTTAGAATCATACTCACCCACTTCCCCCGTCCACAGGTCGCAACCTATGAATCATACCGGCTCGTCCTCAGGCCTCAGCCTTAGACTACGGTATCCAGGAAGTCTCACCACTTCCCCCGCTCTCAGGTCGCAACCTTCGAGTCATACCGGCTCACTATTAGGCCACCAGCCTATAAGTTACGGTATCCGGGAAGTCTCACCACTCCCCTCATCCGCAGGTCGCAACCCATGAATAATACCGGCTCACTATTAGGCCTCCCGCCTTCAAGCTACGGTATCCGGGAAGTGTCACACTCGCTCTCAGGTCGTCACCCTAAAGCGTGCTCTCGAATCGTCATCCGAGACTATCACATCTCATCCGAGACTATCACATCACACTCGAGCAAATAAGTCTAAACGCCCCCGAGCATATCTCCAGATTAGATATACCTCCCGTGGTTCCCCTATAGCATCGCGATGCTATACTAACCACAATCCCAAAACTTTCTAAAAATAGAACTGTCAAACCCGACACTTTCTATTTTTAGAAACTCACACATATTTCTCTTCACATGACATCAACAAGTCAAATCCAAGAAATACTCACAAAACACACAACTTACCGTGGAATCTCATTAAAGGCTCGAGAGGATGATCTAGGTCTCCATGCTCACACAATTGATTAAACACCCAAATCAATCAGCATGCAATCCACATCATCATTTCTCATCAACGAAATTCACACATCACATTAAAAATCACAAATTTACTCCGGCCCTAGAACCGTAAGGGCTCTGATACCAAATTGAAAGAACCCATCCCATTTTTTTTTTCTTTTAAACATGCAAACCGGATTAACCCAATTAATTCGAACCAGCTAAACCGGCCATAATAATTTAAATCAAATAAACCAAGCAATCTCATTAAAGTAACCAACAATATTAACCAGCGGAAGACTTAACCAAAAATCCAATAAAACAATTCCATTAAACCAACAAGTTCAACCAAACATTATTCCAAAACATGATCATCCTAACATGTTTCTAAATTTCATTCTAACACCCTAACAAATCCAACAATAATCTAAAACACCAATGAGTGCCTAGATCATCCTCCTCTCCTCGCCATGATTCCACGGATCACACTTTGCTTTTACCTGCATCAAAGAAAGAGATGCATAAGTATTTCATAAATACTTAGTGAGGGCGATCCTCCCATCTACGAGCTATACACACAAGCAATGAGATAACACCCACATATATAACAAAAACAAACCATCCAGCAAGCTAAACATCCAATAACACATCCAGTTCACCTACAAATCATCACACAACAAGTCACTCAATCCCAATCGCTTAGATAAGCTCATGGTCACGCACTCACCTTAACAAGGTGATTTGAACAACAAAAACAACCAGGAAAGACTCTCCTCGCGACTGCAACAGCCAAACAATGCCCTACAACAATCCACACAAACCAAAATCTCTAAGAACCAATTGGACAGAAACAGCAGAAAAACTACAAACGCAGAAACGAAGCCCTAACACATAAACCAACCGTTAACTCCTTAATCCCTTCGGTGGAAAGCAAACACCAGACCTCACGAAGCTTCCCACAAAATTTGGTGCCGATCGGATAAACGATGAAACCACGATCGCACTTACAATCTCCGCTGATCTCAGTTCGCAACAGAGAAAGAGCGTCTCACTAAACTGCATATAACTCACTGAATATTAATCCTAATTCACTTCTGTAAAAAGGAGAATCAACGTATACGTCTTAAGAACAAACCTACCAAATTTCGTTACCTTTCGATAAGATTTGATACGTCGGAACTCTATTCTACCAAGACGTAACGGATCTGCTTCTCTTGCCTTATACACCAAAGCAAAGCTAACCCTCTCCTTCTCACAAGTGAACTTCTCCTTCTCCTTTTCTCAACTCAACTCTCAGAAACAACAGCGACAAAATAACAAGGAAAATGAGCGTTCTTTATAAAACTAGGGTTTTTGGTTTAATTCTGATTAAACCAGGATTTACCTAAACCGACATTAATTAAACCTCCTTTGATTCAATTAACAAATCGACCAGTTTAGGAAATCAACCGGAATTAAACCGACTCCACCATAATTCTTATACACACTCAAGTCTCCTATTATTTTTTAGAACACGGGCGTTACAATTCTCCCCCTCTAACATGGATTCGTCCTCGAATCCTTCAACACCGTCCATCAGTCTAGGACTCCATGCAACTGTCTACACAGTCCGCACTCCTACAACTGACTCCTCTGAGGCTCCTATCTAATCTATATACTCACGTTCCAGGCCCACTTAGAATCATACTCACCCACTTCCCCCGTCCACAGGTCGCAACCTATGAATCATACCGGCTCGTCCTCAGGCCTCAGCCTTAGACTACGGTATCCAGGAAGTCTCACCACTTCCCCCGCTCTCAGGTCGCAACCTTCGAGTCATACCGGCTCACTATTAGGCCACCAGCCTATAAGTTACGGTATCCGGGAAGTCTCACCACTCCCCTCATCCGCAGGTCGCAACCCATGAATAATACCGGCTCACTATTAGGCCTCCCGCCTTCAAGCTACGGTATCCGGGAAGTGTCACACTCGCTCTCAGGTCGTCACCCTAAAGCGTGCTCTCGAATCGTCATCCGAGACTATCACATCTCATCCGAGACTATCACATCACACTCGAGCAAATAAGTCTAAACGCCCCCGAGCATATCTCCAGATTAGATATACCTCCCGTGGTTCCCCTATAGCATCGCGATGCTATACTAACCACAATCCCAAAACTTTCTAAAAATAGAACTGTCAAACCCGACACTTTCTATTTTTAGAAACTCACACATATTTCTCTTCACATGACATCAACAAGTCAAATCCAAGAAATACTCACAAAACACACAACTTACCGTGGAATCTCATTAAAGGCTCGAGAGGATGATCTAGGTCTCCATGCTCACACAATTGATTAAACACCCAAATCAATCAGCATGCAATCCACATCATCATTTCTCATCAACGAAATTCACACATCACATTAAAAATCACAAATTTACTCCGGCCCTAGAACCGTAAGGGCTCTGATACCAAATTGAAAGAACCCATCCCATTTTTTTTTTCTTTTAAACATGCAAACCGGATTAACCCAATTAATTCGAACCAGCTAAACCGGCCATAATAATTTAAATCAAATAAACCAAGCAATCTCATTAAAGTAACCAACAATATTAACCAGCGGAAGACTTAACCAAAAATCCAAAAAAACAATTCCATTAAACCAACAAGTTCAACCAAACATTATTCCAAAACATGATCATCCTAACATGTTTCTAAATTTCATTCTAACACCCTAACAAATCCAACAATAATCTAAAACACCAATGAGTGCCTAGATCATCCTCCTCTCCTCGCCATGATTCCACGGATCACACTTTGCTTTTACCTGCATCAAAGAAAGAGATGCATAAGTATTTCATAAATACTTAGTGAGGGCGATCCTCCCATCTACGAGCTATACACACAAGCAATGAGATAACACCCACATATATAACAAAAACAAACCATCCAGCAAGCTAAACATCCAATAACACATCCAGTTCACCTACAAATCATCACACAACAAGTCACTCAATCCCAATCGCTTAGATAAGCTCATGGTCACGCACTCACCTTAACAAGGTGATTTGAACAACAAAAACAACCAGGAAAGACTCTCTTCGCGACTGCAACAGCCAAACAATGCCCTACAACAATCCACACAAACCAAAATCTCTAAGAACCAATTGGACAGAAACAGCAGAAAAACTACAAACGCAGAAACGAAGCCCTAACACATAAACCAACCGTTAACTCCTTAATCCCTTCGGTGGAAAGCAAACACCAGACCTCACGAAGCTTCCCACAAAATTTGGTGCCGATCGGATAAACGATGAAACCACGATCGCACTTACAATCTCCGCTGATCTCAGTTCGCAACAGAGAAAGAATGTCTCACTAAACTGCATATAACTCACTGAATATTAATCCTAATTCACTTCTGTAAAAAGGAGAATCAAAGTATACGTCTTAAAAACAAACCTACCAAATTTCGTTACCTTTCGATAAGATTTGATACGTCGGAACTCTATTCTACCAAGACGTAACGGATCTGCTTCTCTTGCCTTATACACCAAAGCAAAGCTAACCCTCTCCTTCTCACAAGTGAACTTCTCCTTCTCCTTTTCTCAACTCAACTCTCAGAAACAACAGCGACAAAATAACAAGGAAAATGAGCGTTCTTTATAAAACTAGGGTTTTTGGTTTAATTCTGATTAAACCAGGATTTACCTAAACCGACATTAATTAAACCTCCTTTGATTCAATTAACAAATCGACCAGTTTAGGAAATCAACCGGAATTAAACCGACTCCACCATAATTCTTATACACACTCAAGTCTCCTATTATTTTTTAGAACACGGGCGTTACAATTCTCCCCCTCTAACATGGATTCGTCCTCGAATCCTTCAACACCGTCCATCAGTCTAGGACTCCATGCAACTGTCTACACAGTCCGCACTCCTACAACTGACTCCTCTGAGGCTCCTATCTAATCTATATACTCACGTTCCAGGCCCACTTAGAATCATACTCACCCACTTCCCCCGTCCACAGGTCGCAACCTATGAATCATACCGGCTCGTCCTCAGGCCTCAGCCTTAGACTACGGTATCCAGGAAGTCTCACCACTTCCCCCGCTCTCAGGTCGCAACCTTCGAGTCATACCGGCTCACTATTAGGCCACCAGCCTATAAGTTACGGTATCCGGGAAGTCTCACCACTCCCCTCATCCGCAGGTCGCAACCCATGAATAATACCGGCTCACTATTAGGCCTCCCGCCTTCAAGCTACGGTATCCGGGAAGTGTCACACTCGCTCTCAGGTCGTCACCCTAAAGCGTGCTCTCGAATCGTCATCCGAGACTATCACATCTCATCCGAGACTATCACATCACACTCGAGCAAATAAGTCTAAACGCCCCCGAGCATATCTCCAGATTAGATATACCTCCCGTGGTTCCCCTATAGCATCGCGATGCTATACTAACCACAATCCCAAAACTTTCTAAAAATAGAACTGTCAAACCCGACACTTTCTATTTTTAGAAACTCACACATATTTCTCTTCACATGACATCAACAAGTCAAATCCAAGAAATACTCACAAAACACACAACTTACCGTGGAATCTCATTAAAGGCTCGAGAGGATGATCTAGGTCTCCATGCTCACACAATTGATTAAACACCCAAATCAATCAGCATGCAATCCACATCATCATTTCTCATCAACGAAATTCACACATCACATTAAAAATCACAAATTTACTCCGGCCCTAGAACCGTAAGGGCTCTGATACCAAATTGAAAGAACCCATCCCATTTTTTTTTTCTTTTAAACATGCAAACCGGATTAACCCAATTAATTCGAACCAGCTAAACCGGCCATAATAATTTAAATCAAATAAACCAAGCAATCTCATTAAAGTAACCAACAATATTAACCAGCGGAAGACTTAACCAAAAATCCAAAAAAACAATTCCATTAAACCAACAAGTTCAACCAAACATTATTCCAAAACATGATCATCCTAACATGTTTCTAAATTTCATTCTAACACCCTAACAAATCCAACAATAATCTAAAACACCAATGAGTGCCTAGATCATCCTCCTCTCCTCGCCATGATTCCACGGATCACACTTTGCTTTTACCTGCATCAAAGAAAGAGATGCATAAGTATTTCATAAATACTTAGTGAGGGCGATCCTCCCATGTACGAGCTATACACACAAGCAATGAGATAACACCCACATATATAACAAAAACAAACCATCCAGCAAGCTAAACATCCAATAACACATCCAGTTCACCTACAAATCATCACACAACAAGTCACTCAATCCCAATCGCTTAGATAAGCTCATGGTCAGGCACTCACCTTAACAAGGTGATTTGAACAACAAAAACAACCAGAAAAGACTCTCCTCGCGACTGCAACAGCCAAACAATGCCCTACAACAATCCACACAAACCAAAATCTCTAAGAACCAATTGGACAGAAACAGCAGAAAAACTACAAACGCAGAAACGAAGCCCTAACACATAAACCAACCGTTAACTCCTTAATCCCTTCGGTGGAAAGCAAACACCAGACCTCACGAAGCTTCCCACAAAATTTGGTGCCGATCGGATAAACGATGAAACCACGATCGCACTTACAATCTCCGCTGATCTCAGTTCGCAACAGAGAAAGAGCGTCTCACTAAACTGCATATAACTCACTGAATATTAATCCTAATTCACTTCTGTAAAAAGGAGAATCAACGTATACGTCTTAAGAACAAACCTACCAAATTTCGTTACCTTTCGATAAGATTTGATACGTCGGAACTCTATTCTACCAAGACGTAACGGATCTGCTTCTCTTGCCTTATACACCAAAGCAAAGCTAACCCTCTCCTTCTCACAAGTGAACTTCTCCTTCTCCTTTTCTCAACTCAACTCTCAGAAACAACAGCGACAAAATAACAAGGAAAAGGAGCGTTCTTTATAAAACTAGGGTTTTTGGTTTAATTCTGATTAAACCAGGATTTACCTAAACCGACATTAATTAAACCTCCTTTGATTCAATTAACAAATCGACCAGTTTAGGAAATCAACCGGAATTAAACCGACTCCACCATAATTCTTATACACACTCAAGTCTCGTATTATTTTTTAGAACACGGGCGTTACAATTCTCCCCCTCTAACATGGATTCGTCCTCGAATCCTTCAACACCGTCCATCAGTCTAGGACTCCATGCAACTGTCTACACAGTCCGCACTCCTACAACTGACTCCTTTGAGGCTCCTATCTAATCTATATACTCACGTTCCAGGCCCACTTAGAATCATACTCACCCACTTCCCCCGTCCACAGGTCGCAACCTATGAATCATACCGGCTCGTCCTCAGGCCTCAGCCTTAGACTACGGTATCCAGGAAGTCTCACCACTTCCCCCGCTCTCAGGTCGCAACCTTCGAGTCATACCGGCTCACTATTAGGCCACCAGCCTATAAGTTACGGTATCCGGGAAGTCTCACCACTCCCCTCATCCGCAGGTCGCAACCCATGAATAATACCGGCTCACTATTAGGCCTCCCGCCTTCAAGCTACGGTATCCGGGAAGTGTCACACTCGCTCTCAGGTCGTCACCCTAAAGCGTGCTCTCGAATCGTCATCCGAGACTATCACATCTCATCCGAGACTATCACATCACACTCGAGCAAATAAGTCTAAACGCCCCCGAGCATATCTCCAGATTAGATATACCTCCCGTGGTTCCCCTATAGCATCGCGATGCTATACTAACCACAATCCCAAAACTTTCTAAAAATAGAACTGTCAAACCCGACACTTTCTATTTTTAGAAACTCACACATATTTCTCTTCACATGACATCAACAAGTCAAATCCAAGAAATACTCACAAAACACACAACTTACCGTGGAATCTCATTAAAGGCTCGAGAGGATGATCTAGGTCTCCATGCTCACACAATTGATTAAACACCCAAATCAATTAGCATGCAATCCACATCATCATTTCTCATCAACGAAATTCACACATCACATTAAAAATAACAAATTTACTCCGGCCCTAGAACCGTAAGGGCTCTGATACCAAATTGAAAGAACCCATCCCATTTTTTTTTTCTTTTAAACATGCAAACCGGATTAACCCAATTAATTCGAACCAGCTAAACCGGCCATAATAATTTAAATCAAATAAACCAAGCAATCTCATTAAAGTAACCAACAATATTAACCAGCGGAAGACTTAACCAAAAATCCAATAAAACAATTCCATTAAACCAACAAGTTCAACCAAACATTATTCCAAAACATGATCATCCTAACATGTTTCTAAATTTCATTCTAACACCCTAACAAATCCAACAATAATCTAAAACACCAATGAGTGCCTAGATCATCCTCCTCTCCTCGCCATGATTCCACGGATCACACTTTGCTTTTACCTGCATCAAAGAAAGAGATGCATAAGTATTTCATAAATACTTAGTGAGGGCGATCCTCCCATCTACGAGCTATACACACAAGCAATGAGATAACACCCACATATATAACAAAAACAAACCATCCAGCAAGCTAAACATCCAATAACACATCCAGTTCACCTACAAATCATCACACAACAAGTCACTCAATCCCAATCGCTTAGATAAGCTCATGGTCACGCACTCACCTTAACAAGGTGATTTGAACAACAAAAACAACCAGGAAAGACTCTCCTCGCGACTGCAACAGCCAAACAATGCCCTACAACAATCCACACAAACCAAAATCTCTAAGAACCAATTGGACAGAAACGGCAGAAAAACTACAAACGCAGAAACGAAGCCCTAACACATAAACCAACCGTTAACTCCTTAATCCCTTCGGTGGAAAGCAAACACCAGACCTCACGAAGCTTCCCACAAAATTTGGTGCCGATCGGATAAACGATGAAACCACGATCGCACTTACAATCTCCGCTGATCTCAGTTCGCAACAGAGAAAGAGTGTCTCACTAAACTGCATATAACTCACTGAATATTAATCCTAATTCACTTCTGTAAAAAGGAGAATCAAAGTATACGTCTTAAAAACAAACCTACCAAATTTCGTTACCTTTCGATAAGATTTGATACGTCGGAACTCTATTCTACCAAGACGTAACGGATCTGCTTCTCTTGCCTTATACACCAAAGCAAAGCTAACCCTCTCCTTCTCACAAGTGAACTTCTCCTTCTCCTTTTCTCAACTCAACTCTCAGAAACAACAGCGACAAAATAACAAGGAAAATGAGCGTTCTTTATAAAACTAGGGTTTTTGGTTTAATTCTGATTAAACCAGGATTTACCTAAACCGACATTAATTAAACCTCCTTTGATTCAATTAACAAATCGACCAGTTTAGGAAATCAACCGGAATTAAACCGACTCCACCATAATTCTTATACACACTCAAGTCTCCTATTATTTTTTAGAACACGGGCGTTACAATTCTCCCCCTCTAACATGGATTCGTCCTCGAATCCTTCAACACCGTCCATCAGTCTAGGACTCCATGCAACTGTCTACACAGTCCGCACTCCTACAACTGACTCCTCTGAGGCTCCTATCTAATCTATATACTCACGTTCCAGGCCCACTTAGAATCATACTCACCCACTTCCCCCGTCCACAGGTCGCAACCTATGAATCATATCGGCTCGTCCTCAGGCCTCAGCCTTAGACTACGGTATCCAGGAAGTCTCACCACTTCCCCCGCTCTCAGGTCGCAACCTTCGAGTCATACCGGCTCACTATTAGGCCACCAGCCTATAAGTTACGGTATCCGGGAAGTCTCACCACTCTCCTCATCCGCAGGTCGCAACCCATGAATAATACCGGCTCACTATTAGGCCTCCCGCCTTCAAGCTACGGTATCCGGGAAGTGTCACACTCGCTCTCAGGTCGTCACCCTAAAGCGTGCTCTCGAATCGTCATCCGAGACTATCACATCTCATCCGAGACTATCACATCACACTCGAGCAAATAAGTCTAAACGCCCCCGAGCATATCTCCAGATTAGATATACCTCCCGTGGTTCCCCTATAGCATCGCGATGCTATACTAACCACAATCCCAAAACTTTCTAAAAATAGAACTGTCAAACCCGACACTTTCTATTTTTAGAAACTCACACATATTTCTCTTCACATGACATCAACAAGTCAAATCCAAGAAATACTCACAAAACACACAACTTACCGTGGAATCTCATTAAAGGCTCGAGAGGATGATCTAGGTCTCCATGCTCACACAATTGATTAAACACCCAAATCAATCAGCATGCAATCCACATCATCATTTCTCATCAACGAAATTCACACATCACATTAAAAATCACAAATTTACTCCGGCCCTAGAACCGTAAGGGCTCTGATACCAAATTGAAAGAACCCATCCCATTTTTTTTTTCTTTTAAACATGCAAACCGGATTAACCCAATTAATTCGAACCAGCTAAACTGGCCATAATAATTTAAATCAAATAAACCAAGCAATCTCATTAAAGTAACCAACAATATTAACCAGCGGAAGACTTAACCAAAAATCCAAAAAAACAATTCCATTAAACCAACAAGTTCAACCAAACATTATTCCAAAACATGATCATCCTAACATGTTTCTAAATTTCATTCTAACACCCTAACAAATCCAACAATAATCTAAAACACCAATGAGTGCCTAGATCATCCTCCTCTCCTCGCCATGATTCCACGGATCACACTTTGCTTTTACCTGCATCAAAGAAAGAGATGCATAAGTATTTCATAAATACTTAGTGAGGGCGATCCTCCCATCTACGAGCTATACACACAAGCAATGAGATAACACCCACATATATAACAAAAACAAACCATCCAGCAAGCTAAACATCCAATAACACATCCAGTTCACCTACAAATCATCACACAACAAGTCACTCAATCCCAATCGCTTAGATAAGCTCATGGTCACGCACTCACCTTAACAAGGTGATTTGAACAACAAAAACAACCAGAAAAGACTCTCCTCGCGACTGCAACAGCCAAACAATGCCCTACAACAATCCACACAAACCAAAATCTCTAAGAACCAATTGGACAGAAACAGCAGAAAAACTACAAACGCAGAAACGAAGCCCTAACACATAAACCAACCGTTAACTCCTTAATCCCTTCGGTGGAAAGCAAACACCAGACCTCACGAAGCTTCCCACAAAATTTGGTGCCGATCGGATAAACGATGAAACCACGATCGCACTTACAATCTCCGCTGATCTCAGTTCGCAACAGAGAAAGAGCGTCTCACTAAACTGCATATAACTCACTGAATATTAATCCGAATTCACTTCTGTAAAAAGGAGAATCAACGTATACGTCTTAAGAACAAACCTACCAAATTTCGTTACCTTTCGATAAGATTTGATACGTCGGAACTCTATTCTACCAAGACGTAACGGATCTGCTTCTCTTGCCTTATACACCAAAGCAAAGCTAACCCTCTCCTTCTCACAAGTGAACTTCTCCTTCTCCTTTTCTCAACTCAACTCTCAGAAACAACAGCGACAAAATAACAAGGAAAAGGAGCGTTCTTTATAAAACTAGGGTTTTTGGTTTAATTCTGATTAAACCAGGATTTACCTAAACCGACATTAATTAAACCTCCTTTGATTCAATTAACAAATCGACCAGTTTAGGAAATCAACCGGAATTAAACCGACTCCACCATAATTCTTATACACACTCAAGTCTCCTATTATTTTTTAGAACACGGGCGTTACAATTCTCCCCCTCTAACATGGATTCGTCCTCGAATCCTTCAACACCGTCCATCAGTCTAGGACTCCATGCAACTGTCTACACAGTCCGCACTCCTACAACTGACTCCTCTGAGGCTCCTATCTAATCTATATACTCACGTTCCAGGCCCACTTAGAATCATACTCACCCACTTCCCCCGTCCACAGGTCGCAACCTATGAATCATATCGGCTCGTCCTCAGGCCTCAGCCTTAGACTACGGTATCCAGGAAGTCTCACCACTTCCCCCGCTCTCAGGTCGCAACCTTCGAGTCATACCGGCTCACTATTAGGCCACCAGCCTATAAGTTACGGTATCCGGGAAGTCTCACCACTCCCCTCATCCGCAGGTCGCAACCCATGAATAATACCGGCTCACTATTAGGCCTCCCGCCTTCAAGCTACGGTATCCGGGAAGTGTCACACTCGCTCTCAGGTCGTCACCCTAAAGCGTGCTCTCGAATCGTCATCCGAGACTATCACATCTCATCCGAGACTATCACATCACACTCGAGCAAATAAGTCTAAACGCCCCCGAGCATATCTCCAAATTAGATATACCTCCCGTGGTTCCCCTATAGCATCGCGATGCTATACTAACCACAATCCCAAAACTTTCTAAAAATAGAACTGTCAAACCCGACACTTTCTATTTTTAGAAACTCACACATATTTCTCTTCACATGACATCAACAAGTCAAATCCAAGAAATACTCACAAAACACACAACTTACCGTGGAATCTCATTAAAGGCTCGAGAGGATGATCTAGGTCTCCATGCTCACACAATTGATTAAACACCCAAATCAATCAGCATGCAATCCACATCATCATTTCTCATCAACGAAATTCACACATCACATTAAAAATCACAAATTTACTCCGGCCCTAGAACCGTAAGGGCTCTGATACCAAATTGAAAGAACCCATCCCATTTTTTTTTTCTTTTAAACATGCAAACCGGATTAACCCAATTAATTCGAACCAGCTAAACCGGCCATAATAATTTAAATCAAATAAACCAAGCAATCTCATTAAAGTAACCAACAATATTAACCAGCGGAAGACTTAACCAAAAATCCAAAAAAACAATTCCATTAAACCAACAAGTTCAACCAAACATTATTCCAAAACATGATCATCCTAACATGTTTCTAAATTTCATTCTAACACCCTAACAAATCCAACAATAATCTAAAACACCAATGAGTGCCTAGATCATCCTCCTCTCCTCGCCATGATTCCACGGATCACACTTTGCTTTTACCTGCATCAAAGAAAGAGATGCATAAGTATTTCATAAATACTTAGTGAGGGCGATCCTCCCATCTACGAGCTATACACACAAGCAATGAGATAACACCCACATATATAACAAAAACAAACCATCCAGCAAGCTAAACATCCAATAACACATCCAGTTCACCTACAAATCATCACACAACAAGTCACTCAATCCCAATCGCTTAGATAAGCTCATGGTCACGCACTCACCTTAACAAGGTGATTTGAACAACAAAAACAACCAGAAAAGACTCTCCTCGCGACTGCAACAGCCAAACAATGCCCTACAACAATCCACACAAACCAAAATCTCTAAGAACCAATTGGACAGAAACAGCAGAAAAACTACAAACGCAGAAACGAAGCCCTAAAACATAAACCAACCGTTAACTCCTTAATCCCTTCGGTGGAAAGCAAACACCAGACCTCACGAAGCTTCCCACAAAATTTGGTGCCGATCGGATAAACGATGAAACCACGATCGCACTTACAATCTCCGCTGATCTCAGTTCGCAACAGAGAAAGAGCGTCTCACTAAACTGCATATAACTCACTGAATATTAATCCGAATTCACTTCTGTAAAAAGGAGAATCAACGTATACGTCTTAAGAACAAACCTACCAAATTTCGTTACCTTTCGATAAGATTTGATACGTCGGAACTCTATTCTACCAAGACGTAACGGATCTGCTTCTCTTGCCTTATACACCAAAGCAAAGCTAACCCTCTCCTTCTCACAAGTGAACTTCTCCTTCTCCTTTTCTCAACTCAACTCTCAGAAACAACAGCGACAAAATAACAAGGAAAAGGAGCGTTCTTTATAAAACTAGGGTTTTTGGTTTAATTCTGATTAAACCAGGATTTACCTAAACCGACATTAATTAAACCTCCTTTGATTCAATTAACAAATCGACCAGTTTAGGAAATCAACCGGAATTAAACCGACTCCACCATAATTCTTATACACACTCAAGTCTCCTATTATTTTTTAGAACACGGGCGTTACAATTCTCCCCCTCTAACATGGATTCGTCCTCGAATCCTTCAACACCGTCCATCAGTCTAGGACTCCATGCAACTGTCTACACAGTCCGCACTCCTACAACTGACTCCTCTGAGGCTCCTATCTAATCTATATACTCACGTTCCAGGCCCACTTAGAATCATACTCACCCACTTCCCCCGTCCACAGGTCGCAACCTATGAATCATACCGGCTCGTCCTCAGGCCTCAGCCTTAGACTATGGTATCCAGGAAGTCTCACCACTTCCCCCGCTCTCAGGTCGCAACCTTCGAGTCATACCGGCTCACTATTAGGCCACCAGCCTATAAGTTACGGTATCCGGGAAGTCTCACCACTCCCCTCATCCGCAGGTCGCAACCCATGAATAATACCGGCTCACTATTAGGCCTCCCGCCTTCAAGCTACGGTATCCGGGAAGTGTCACACTCGCTCTCAGGTCGTCACCCTAAAGCGTGCTCTCGAATCGTCATCCGAGACTATCACATCTCATCCGAGACTATCACATCACACTCGAGCAAATAAGTCTAAACGCCCCCGAGCATATCTCCAGATTAGATATACCTCCAGTGGTTCCCCTATAGCATCGCGATGCTATACTAACCACAATCCCAAAACTTTCTAAAAATAGAACTGTCAAACCCGACACTTTCTATTTTTAGAAACTCACACATATTTCTCTTCACATGACATCAACAAGTCAAATCCAAGAAATACTCACAAAACACACAACTTACCGTGGAATCTCATTAAAGGCTCGAGAGGATGATCTAGGTCTCCATGCTCACACAATTGATTAAACACCCAAATCAATCAGCATGCAATCCACATCATCATTTCTCATCAACGAAATTCACACATCACATTAAAAATCACAAATTTACTCCGGCCCTAGAACCGTAAGGGCTCTGATACCAAATTGAAAGAACCCATCCCATTTTTTTTTCTTTTAAACATGCAAACCGGATTAACCCAATTAATTCGAACCAGCTAAACCGGCCATAATAATTTAAATCAAATAAACCAAGCAATCGCATTAAAGTAACCAACAATATTAACCAGCGGAAGACTTAACCAAAAATCCAATAAAACAATTCCATTAAACCAACAAGTTCAACCAAACATTATTCCAAAACATGATCATCCTAACATGTTTCTAAATTTCATTCTAACACCCTAACAAATCCAACAATAATCTAAAACACCAATGAGTGCCTAGATCATCCTCCTCTCCTCGCCATGATTCCACGGATCACACTTTGCTTTTACCTGCATCAAAGAAAGAGATGCATAAGTATTTCATAAATACTTAGTGAGGGCGATCCTCCCATCTACGAGCTATACACACAAGCAATGAGATAAAACCCACATATATAACAAAAACAAACCATCCAGCAAGCTAAACATCCAATAACACATCCAGTTCACCTACAAATCATCACACAACAAGTCACTCAATCCCAATCGCTTAGATAAGCTCATGGTCACGCACTCACCTTAACAAGGTGATTTGAACAACAAAAACAACCAGGAAAGACTCTCCTCGCGACTGCAACAGCCAAACAATGCCCTACAACAATCCACACAAACCAAAATCTCTAAGAACCAATTGGACAGAAACAGCAGAAAAACTACAAACGCAGAAACGAAGCCCTAAAACATAAACCAACCGTTAACTCCTTAATCCCTTCGGTGGAAAGCAAACACCAGACCTCACAAAGCTTCCCACAAAATTTGGTGCCGATCGGATAAACGATGAAACCACGATCGCACTTACAATCTCCGCTGATCTCAGTTCGCAACAGAGAAAGAGCGTCTCACTAAACTGCATATAACTCACTGAATATTAATCCGAATTCACTTCTGTAAAAAGGAGAATCAACGTATACGTCTTAAGAACAAACCTACCAAATTTCGTTACCTTTCGATAAGATTTGATACGTCGGAACTCTATTCTACCAAGACGTAACGGATCTGCTTCTCTTGCCTTATACACCAAAGCAAAGCTAACCCTCTCCTTCTCACAAGTGAACTTCTCCTTCTCCTTTTCTCAACTCAACTCTCAGAAACAACAGCGACAAAATAACAAGGAAAAGGAGCGTTCTTTATAAAACTAGGGTTTTTGGTTTAATTCTGATTAAACCAGGATTTACCTAAACCGACATTAATTAAACCTCCTTTGATTCAATTAACAAATCGACCAGTTTAGGAAATCAACCGGAATTAAACCGACTCCACCATAATTCTTATACACACTCAAGTCTCCTATTATTTTTTAGAACACGGGCGTTACAATTCTCCCCCTCTAACATGGATTCGTCCTCGAATCCTTCAACACCGTCCATCAGTCTAGGACTCCATGCAACTGTCTACACAGTCCGCACTCCTACAACTGACTCCTCTGAGGCTCCTATCTAATCTATATACTCACGTTCCAGGCCCACTTAGAATCATACTCACCCACTTCCCCCGTCCACAGGTCGCAACCTATGAATCATACCGGCTCGTCCTCAGGCCTCAGCCTTAGACTACGGTATCCAGGAAGTCTCACCACTTCCCCCGCTCTCAGGTCGCAACCTTCGAGTCATACCGGCTCACTATTAGGCCACCAGCCTATAAGTTACGGTATCCGGGAAGTCTCACCACTCCCCTCATCCACAGGTCGCAACCCATGAATAATACCGGCTCACTATTAGGCCTCCCGCCTTCAAGCTACGGTATCCGGGAAGTGTCACACTCGCTCTCAGGTCGTCACCCTAAAGCGTGCTCTCGAATCGTCATCCGAGACTATCACATCTCATCCGAGACTATCACATCACACTCGAGCAAATAAGTCTAAACGCCCCCGAGCATATCTCCAGATTAGATATACCTCCCGTGGTTCCCCTATAGCATCGCGATGCTATACTAACCACAATCCCAAAACTTTCTAAAAATAGAACTGTCAAACCCGACACTTTCTATTTTTAGAAACTCACACATATTTCTCTTCACATGACATCAACAAGTCAAATCCAAGAAATACTCACAAAACACACAACTTACCGTGGAATCTCATTAAAGGCTCGAGAGGATGATCTAGGTCTCCATGCTCACACAATTGATTAAACACCCAAATCAATCAGCATGCAATCCACATCATCATTTCTCATCAACGAAATTCACACATCACATTAAAAATCACAAATTTACTCCGGCCCTAGAACCGTAAGGGCTCTGATACCAAATTGAAAGAACCCATCCCATTTTTTTTTCTTTTAAACATGCAAACCGGATTAACCCAATTAATTCGAACCAGCTAAACCGGCCATAATAATTTAAATCAAATAAACCAAGCAATCGCATTAAAGTAACCAACAATATTAACCAGCGGAAGACTTAACCAAAAATCCAATAAAACAATTCCATTAAACCAACAAGTTCAACCAAACATTATTCCAAAACATGATCATCCTAACATGTTTCTAAATTTCATTCTAACACCCTAACAAATCCAACAATAATCTAAAACACCAATGAGTGCCTAGATCATCCTCCTCTCCTCGCCATGATTCCACGGATCACACTTTGCTTTTACCTGCATCAAAGAAAGAGATGCATAAGTATTTCATAAATACTTAGTGAGGGCGATCCTCCCATCTACGAGCTATACACACAAGCAATGAGATAAAACCCACATATATAACAAAAACAAACCATCCAGCAAGCTAAATATCCAATAACACATCCAGTTCACCTACAAATCATCACACAACAAGTCACTCAATCCCAATCGCTTAGATAAGCTCATGGTCACGCACTCACCTTAACAAGGTGATTTGAACAACAAAAACAACCAGGAAAGACTCTCCTCGCGACTGCAACAGCCAAACAATGCCCTACAACAATCCACACAAACCAAAATCTCTAAGAACCAATTGGACAGAAACAGCAGAAAAACTACAAACGCAGAAACGAAGCCCTAAAACATAAACCAACCGTTAACTCCTTAATCCCTTCGGTGGAAAGCAAACACCAGACCTCACAAAGCTTCCCACAAAATTTGGTGCCGATCGGATAAACGATGAAACCACGATCGCACTTACAATCTCCGCTGATCTCAGTTCGCAACAGAGAAAGAGCGTCTCACTAAACTGCATATAACTCACTGAATATTAATCCGAATTCACTTCTGTAAAAAGGAGAATCAACGTATACGTCTTAAGAACAAACCTACCAAATTTCGTTACCTTTCGATAAGATTTGATACGTCGGAACTCTATTCTACCAAGACGTAACGGATCTGCTTCTCTTGCCTTATACACCAAAGCAAAGCTAACCCTCTCCTTCTCACAAGTGAACTTCTCCTTCTCCTTTTCTCAACTCAACTCTCAGAAACAACAGCGACAAAATAACAAGGAAAAGGAGCGTTCTTTATAAAACTAGGGTTTTTGGTTTAATTCTGATTAAACCAGGATTTACCTAAACCGACATTAATTAAACCTCCTTTGATTCAATTAACAAATCGACCAGTTTAGGAAATCAACCGGAATTAAACCGACTCCACCATAATTCTTATACACACTCAAGTCTCCTATTATTTTTTAGAACACGGGCGTTACAATTCTCCCTCTCTAACATGGATTCGTCCTCGAATCCTTCAACACCGTCCATCAGTCTAGGACTCCATGCAACTGTCTACACAGTCCGCACTCCTACAACTGACTCCTCTGAGGCTCCTATCTAATCTATATACTCACGTTCCAGGCCCACTTAGAATCATACTCACCCACTTCCCCCGTCCACAGGTCGCAACCTATGAATCATACCGGCTCGTCCTCAGGCCTCAGCCTTAGACTACGGTATCCAGGAAGTCTCACCACTTCCCCCGCTCTCAGGTCGCAACCTTCGAGTCATACCGGCTCACTATTAGGCCACCAGCCTATAAGTTACGGTATCCGGGAAGTCTCACCACTCCCCTCATCCACAGGTCGCAACCCATGAATAATACCGGCTCACTATTAGGCCTCCCGCCTTCAAGCTACGGTATCCGGGAAGTGTCACACTCGCTCTCAGGTCGTCATCCTAAAGCGTGCTCTCGAATCGTCATCCGAGACTATCACATCACACTCGAGCAAATAAGTCTAAACGCCCCCGAGCATATCTCCAGATTAGATATACCTCCCGTGGTTCCCCTATAGCATCGCGATGCTATACTAACCACAATCCCAAAACTTTCTAAAAATAGAACTGTCAAACCCGACACTTTCTATTTTTAGAAACTCACACATATTTCTCTTCACATGACATCAACAAGTCAAATCCAAGAAATACTCACAAAACACACAACTTACCGTGGAATCTCATTAAAGGCTCGAGAGGATGATCTAGGTCTCCATGCTCACACAATTGATTAAACACCCAAATCAATCAGCATGCAATCCACATCATCATTTCTCATCAACGAAATTCACACATCACATTAAAAATCACAAATTTACTCCGGCCCTAGAACCGTAAGGGCTCTGATACCAAATTGAAAGAACCCATCCCATTTTTTTTTCTTTTAAACATGCAAACCGGATTAACCCAATTAATTCGAACCAGCTAAACCGGCCATAATAATTTAAATCAAATAAACCAAGCAATCGCATTAAAGTAACCAACAATATTAACCAGCGGAAGACTTAACCAAAAATCCAATAAAACAATTCCATTAAACCAACAAGTTCAACCAAACATTATTCCAAAACATGATCATCCTAACATGTTTCTAAATTTCATTCTAACACCTTAACAAATCAGCCAATAATCTAAAACACCAATGAGTGCCTAGATCATCCTCCTCTCCTCGCCATGATTCCACGGATCACACTTTGCTTTTACCTGCATCAAAGAAAGAGATGCATAAGTATTTCATAAATACTTAGTGAGGGCGATCCTCCCATCTACGAGCTATACACACAAGCAATGAGATAAAACCCACATATATAACAAAAACAAACCATCCAGCAAGCTAAACATCCAATAACACATCCAGTTCACCTACAAATCATCACACAACAAGTCACTCAATCCCAATCGCTTAGATAAGCTCATGGTCACGCACTCACCTTAACAAGGTGATTTGAACAACAAAAACAACCAGGAAAGACTCTCCTCGCGACTGCAACAGCCAAACAATGCCCTACAACAATCCACACAAACCAAAATCTCTAAGAACCAATTGGACAGAAACAGCAGAAAAACTACAAACGCAGAAACGAAGCCCTAACACATAAACCAACCGTTAACTCCTTAATCCCTTCGGTGGAAAGCAAACACCAGACCTCACGAAGCTTCCCACAAACTTTGGTGCCGATCGGATAAACGATGAAACCACGATCGCACTTACAATCTCCGCTGATCTCAGTTCGCAACAGAGAAAGAGCGTCTCACTAAACTGCATATAACTCACTGAATATTAATCCGAATTTACTTCTGTAAAAAGGAGAATCAACGTATACGTCTTAAGAACAAACCTACCAAATTTCGTTACCTTTCGATAAGATTTGATACGTCGGAACTCTATTCTACCAAGACGTAACGGATCTGCTTCTCTTGCCTTATACACCAAAGCAAAGCTAACCCTCTCCTTCTCACAAGTGAACTTCTCCTTCTCCTTTTCTCAACTCAACTCTCAGAAACAACAGCGACAAAATAACAAGGAAAAGGAACGTTCTTTATAAAACTAGGGTTTTTGGTTTAATTCTGATTAAACCAGGATTTACCTAAACCGACATTAATTAAACCTCCTTTGATTCAATTAACAAATCGACCAGTTTAGGAAATCAACCGGAATTAAACCGACTCCACCATAATTCTTATACACACTCAAGTCTCCTATTATTTTTTAGAACACGGGCGTTACAATTCTCCCCCTCTAACATGGATTCGTCCTCGAATCCTTCAACACCGTCCATCAGTCTAGGACTCCATGCAACTGTCTACACAGTCCGCACTCCTACAACTGACTCCTCTGAGGCTCCTATCTAATCTATATACTCACGTTCCAGGCCCACTTAGAATCATACTCACCCACTTCCCCCGTCCACAGGTCGCAACCTATGAATCATACCGGCTCGTCCTCAGGCCTCAGCCTTAGACTACGGTATCCAGGAAGTCTCACCACTTCCCCCGCTCTCAGGTCGCAACCTTCGAGTCATACCGGCTCACTATTAGGCCACCAGCCTATAAGTTACGGTATCCGGGAAGTCTCACCACTCCCCTCATCCACAGGTCGCAACCCATGAATAATACCGGCTCACTATTAGGCCTCCCGCCTTCAAGCTACGGTATCCGGGAAGTGTCACACTCGCTCTCAGGTCGTCACCCTAAAGCGTGCTCTCGAATCGTCATCCGAGACTATCACATCTCATCCGAGACTATCACATCACACTCGAGCAAATAAGTCTAAACGCCCCCGAGCATATCTCCAGATTAGATATACCTCCCGTGGTTCCCCTATAGCATCGCGATGCTATACTAACCACAATCCCAAAACTTTCTAAAAATAGAACTGTCAAACCCGACACTTTCTATTTTTAGAAACTCACATATTTCTCTTCACATGACATCAACAAGTCAAATCCAAGAAATACTCACAAAACACACAACTTACCGTGGAATCTCATTAAAGGCTCGAGAGGATGATCTAGGTCTCCATGCTCACACAATTGATTAAACACCCAAATCAATCAGCATGCAATCCACATCATCATTTCTCATCAACGAAATTCACACATCACATTAAAAATCACAAATTTACTCCGGCCCTAGAACCGTAAGGGCTCTGATACCAAATTGAAAGAACCCATCCCATTTTTTTTTCTTTTAAACATGCAAACCGGATTAACCCAATTAATTCGAACCAGCTAAACCGGCCATAATAATTTAAATCAAATAAACCAAGCAATCGCATTAAAGTAACCAACAATATTAACCAGCGGAAGACTTAACCAAAAATCCAATAAAACAATTCCATTAAACCAACAAGTTCAACCAAACATTATTCCAAAACATGATCATCCTAACATGTTTCTAAATTTCATTCTAACACCCTAACAAATCCAACAATAATCTAAAACACCAATGAGTGCCTAGATCATCCTCCTCTCCTCGCCATGATTCCACGGATCACACTTTGCTTTTACCTGCATCAAAGAAAGAGATGCATAAGTATTTCATAAATACTTAGTGAGGGCGATCCTCCCATCTACGAGCTATACACACAAGCAATGAGATAAAACCCACATATATAACAAAAACAAACCATCCAGCAAGCTAAACATCCAATAACACATCCAGTTCACCTACAAATCATCACACAACAAGTCACTCAATCCCAATCGCTTAGATAAGCTCATGGTCACGCACTCACCTTAACAAGGTGATTTGAACAACAAAAACAACCAGGAAAGACTCTCCTCGCGACTGCAACAGCCAAACAATGCCCTACAACAATCCACACAAACCAAAATCTCTAAGAACCAATTGGACAGAAACAGCAGAAAAACTACAAACGCAGAAACGAAGCCCTAAAACATAAACCAACCGTTAACTCCTTAATCCCTTCGGTGGAAAGCAAACACCAGACCTCACAAAGCTTCCCACAAAATTTGGTGCCGATCGGATAAACGATGAAACCACGATCGCACTTACAATCTCCGCTGATCTCAGTTCGCAACAGAGAAAGAGCGTCTCACTAAACTGCATATAACTCACTGAATATTAATCCGAATTCACTTCTGTAAAAAGGAGAATCAACGTATACGTCTTAAGAACAAACCTACCAAATTTCTTTACCTTTCGATAAGATTTGATACGTCGGAACTCTATTCTACCAAGACGTAACGGATCTGCTTCTCTTGCCTTATACACCAAAGCAAAGCTAACCCTCTCCTTCTCACAAGTGAACTTCTCCTTCTCCTTTTCTCAACTCAACTCTCAGAAACAACAGCGACAAAATAACAAGGAAAAGGAGCGTTCTTTATAAAACTAGGGTTTTTGGTTTAATTCTGATTAAACCAGGATTTACCTAAACCGACATTAATTAAACCTCCTTTGATTCAATTAACAAATCGACCAGTTTAGGAAATCAACCGGAATTAAACCGACTCCACCATAATTCTTATACACACTCAAGTCTCCTATTATTTTTTAGAACACGGGCGTTACAATTCTCCCTCTCTAACATGGATTCGTCCTCGAATCCTTCAACACCGTCCATCAGTCTAGGACTCCATGCAACTGTCTACACAGTCCGCACTCCTACAACTGACTCCTCTGAGGCTCCTATCTAATCTATATACTCACGTTCCAGGCCCACTTAGAATCATACTCACCCACTTCCCCCGTCCACAGGTCGCAACCTATGAATCATACCGGCTCGTCCTCAGGCCTCAGCCTTAGACTACGGTATCCAGGAAGTCTCACCACTTCCCCCGCTCTCAGGTCGCAACCTTCGAGTCATACCGGCTCACTATTAGGCCACCAGCCTATAAGTTACGGTATCCGGGAAGTCTCACCACTCCCCTCATCCACAGGTCGCAACCCATGAATAATACCGGCTCACTATTAGGCCTCCCGCCTTCAAGCTACGGTATCCGGGAAGTGTCACACTCGCTCTCAGGTCGTCATCCTAAAGCGTGCTCTCGAATCGTCATCCGAGACTATCACATCACACTCGAGCAAATAAGTCTAAACGCCCCCGAGCATATCTCCAGATTAGATATACCTCCCGTGGTTCCCCTATAGCATCGCGATGCTATACTAACCACAATCCCAAAACTTTCTAAAAATAGAACTGTCAAACCCGACACTTTCTATTTTTAGAAACTCACACATATTTCTCTTCACATGACATCAACAAGTCAAATCCAAGAAATACTCACAAAACACACAACTTACCGTGGAATCTCATTAAAGGCTCGAGAGGATGATCTAGGTCTCCATGCTCACACAATTGATTAAACACCCAAATCAATCAGCATGCAATCCACATCATCATTTCTCATCAACGAAATTCACACATCACATTAAAAATAACAAATTTACTCCGGCCCTAGAACCGTAAGGGCTCTGATACCAAATTGAAAGAACCCATCCCATTTTTTTTTCTTTTAAACATGCAAACCGGATTAACCCAATTAATTCGAACCAGCTAAACCGGCCATAATAATTTAAATCAAATAAACCAAGCAATCGCATTAAAGTAACCAACAATATTAACCAGCGGAAGACTTAACCAAAAATCCAATAAAACAATTCCATTAAACCAACAAGTTCAACCAAACATTATTCCAAAACATGATCATCCTAACATGTTTCTAAATTTCATTCTAACACCCTAACAAATCCAACAATAATCTAAAACACCAATGAGTGCCTAGATCATCCTCCTCTCCTCGCCATGATTCCACGGATCACACTTTGCTTTTACCTGCATCAAAGAAAGAGATGCATAAGTATTTCATAAATACTTAGTGAGGGCGATCCTCCCATCTACGAGCTATACACACAAGCAATGAGATAAAACCCACATATATAACAAAAACAAACCATCCAGCAAGCTAAACATCCAATAACACATCCAGTTCACCTACAAATCATCACACAACAAGTCACTCAATCTCAATCGCTTAGATAAGCTCATGGTCACGCACTCACCTTAACAAGGTGATTTGAACAACAAAAACAACCAGGAAAGACTCTCCTCGCGACTGCAACAGCCAAACAATGCCCTACAACAATCCACACAAACCAAAATCTCTAAGAACCAATTGGACAGAAACAGCAGAAAAACTACAAACGCAGAAACGAAGCCCTAACACATAAACCAACCGTTAACTCCTTAATCCCTTCGGTGGAAAGCAAACACCAGACCTCACGAAGCTTCCCACAAAATTTGGTGCCGATCGGATAAACGATGAAACCACGATCGCACTTACAATCTCCGCTGATCTCAGTTCGCAACAGAGAAAGAGCGTCTCACTAAACTGCATATAACTCACTGAATATTAATCCGAATTCACTTCTGTAAAAAGGAGAATCAACGTATACGTCTTAAGAACAAACCTACCAAATTTCGTTACCTTTCGATAAGATTTGATACGTCGGAACTCTATTCTACCAAGACGTAACGGATCTGCTTCTCTTGCCTTATACACCAAAGCAAAGCTAACCCTCTCCTTCTCACAAGTGAACTTCTCCTTCTCCTTTTCTCAACTCAACTCTCAGAAACAACAGCGACAAAATAACAAGGAAAAGGAGCGTTCTTTATAAAACTAGGGTTTTTGGTTTAATTCTGATTAAACCAGGATTTACCTAAACCGACATTAATTAAACCTCCTTTGATTCAATTAACAAATCGACCAGTTTAGGAAATCAACCGGAATTAAACCGACTCCACCATAATTCTTATACACACTCAAGTCTCCTATTATTTTTTAGAACACGGGCGTTACAATTCTCCCTCTCTAACATGGATTCGTCCTCGAATCCTTCAACACCGTCCATCAGTCTAGGACTCCATGCAACTGTCTACACAGTCCGCACTCCTACAACTGACTCCTCTGAGGCTCCTATCTAATCTATATACTCACGTTCCAGGCCCACTTAGAATCATACTCACCCACTTCCCCCGTCCACAGGTCGCAACCTATGAATCATACCGGCTCGTCCTCAGGCCTCAGCCTTAGACTACGGTATCCAGGAAGTCTCACCACTTCCCCCGCTCTCAGGTCGCAACCTTCGAGTCATACCGGCTCACTATTAGGCCACCAGCCTATAAGTTACGGTATCCGGGAAGTCTCACCACTCCCCTCATCCACAGGTCGCAACCCATGAATAATACCGGCTCACTATTAGGCCTCCCGCCTTCAAGCTACGGTATCCGGGAAGTGTCACACTCGCTCTCAGGTCGTCATCCTAAAGCGTGCTCTCGAATCGTCATCCGAGACTATCACATCACACTCGAGCAAATAAGTCTAAACGCCCCCGAGCATATCTCCAGATTAGATATACCTCCCGTGGTTCCCCTATAGCATCGCGATGCTATACTAACCACAATCCCAAAACTTTCTAAAAATAGAACTGTCAAACCCGACACTTTCTATTTTTAGAAACTCACACATATTTCTCTTCACATGACATCAACAAGTCAAATCCAAGAAATACTCACAAAACACACAACTTACCGTGGAATCTCATTAAAGGCTCGAGAGGATGATCTAGGTCTCCATGCTCACACAATTGATTAAACACCCAAATCAATCAGCATGCAATCCACATCATCATTTCTCATCAACGAAATTCACACATCACATTAAAAATCACAAATTTACTCCGGCCCTAGAACCGTAAGGGCTCTGATACCAAATTGAAAGAACCCATCCCATTTTTTTTTCTTTTAAACATGCAAACCGGATTAACCCAATTAATTCGAACCAGCTAAACCGGCCATAATAATTTAAATCAAATAAACCAAGCAATCGCATTAAAGTAACCAACAATATTAACCAGCGGAAGACTTAACCAAAAATCCAATAAAACAATTCCATTAAACCAACAAGTTCAACCAAACATTATTCCAAAACATGATCATCCTAACATGTTTCTAAATTTCATTCTAACACCCTAACAAATCCAACAATAATCTAAAACACCAATGAGTGCCTAGATCATCCTCCTCTCCTCGCCATGATTCCACGGATCACACTTTGCTTTTACCTGCATCAAAGAAAGAGATGCATAAGTATTTCATAAATACTTAGTGAGGGCGATCCTCCCATCTACGAGCTATACACACAAGCAATGAGATAAAACCCACATATATAACAAAAACAAACCATCCAGCAAGCTAAACATCCAATAACACATCCAGTTCACCTACAAATCATCACACAACAAGTCACTCAATCCCAATCGCTTAGATAAGCTCATGGTCACGCACTCACCTTAACAAGGTGATTTGAACAACAAAAACAACCAGGAAAGACTCTCCTCGCGACTGCAACAGCCAAACAATGCCCTACAACAATCCACACAAACCAAAATCTCTAAGAACCAATTGGACAGAAACAGCAGAAAAACTACAAACGCAGAAACGAAGCCCTAACACATAAACCAACCGTTAACTCCTTAATCCCTTCGGTGGAAAGCAAACACCAGACCTCACGAAGCTTCCCACAAAATTTGGTGCCGATCGGATAAACGATGAAACCACGATCGCACTTACAATCTCCGCTGATCTCAGTTCGCAACAGAGAAAGAGCGTCTCACTAAACTGCATATAACTCACTGAATATTAATCCGAATTCACTTCTGTAAAAAGGAGAATCAACGTATACGTCTTAAGAACAAACCTACCAAATTTCGTTACCTTTCGATAAGATTTGATACGTCGGAACTCTATTCTACCAAGACGTAACGGATCTGCTTCTCTTGCCTTATACACCAAAGCAAAGCTAACCCTCTCCTTCTCACAAGTGAACTTCTCCTTCTCCTTTTCTCAACTCAACTCTCAGAAACAACAGCGACAAAATAACAAGGAAAAGGAGCGTTCTTTATAAAACTAGGGTTTTTGGTTTAATTCTGATTAAACCAGGATTTACCTAAACCGACATTAATTAAACCTCCTTTGATTCAATTAACAAATCGACCAGTTTAGGAAATCAACCGGAATTAAACCGACTCCACCATAATTCTTATACACACTCAAGTCTCCTATTATTTTTTAGAACACGGGCGTTACAATTCTCCCTCTCTAACATGGATTCGTCCTCGAATCCTTCAACACCGTCCATCAGTCTAGGACTCCATGCAACTGTCTACACAGTCCGCACTCCTACAACTGACTCCTCTGAGGCTCCTATCTAATCTATATACTCACGTTCCAGGCCCACTTAGAATCATACTCACCCACTTCCCCCGTCCACAGGTCGCAACCTATGAATCATACCGGCTCGTCCTCAGGCCTCAGCCTTAGACTACGGTATCCAGGAAGTCTCACCACTTCCCCCGCTCTCAGGTCGCAACCTTCGAGTCATACCGGCTCACTATTAGGCCACCAGCCTATAAGTTACGGTATCCGGGAAGTCTCACCACTCCCCTCATCCACAGGTCGCAACCCATGAATAATACCGGCTCACTATTAGGCCTCCCGCCTTCAAGCTACGGTATCCGGGAAGTGTCACACTCGCTCTCAGGTCGTCATCCTAAAGCGTGCTCTCGAATCGTCATCCGAGACTATCACATCACACTCGAGCAAATAAGTCTAAACGCCCCCGAGCATATCTCCAGATTAGATATACCTCCCGTGGTTCCCCTATAGCATCGCGATGCTATACTAACCACAATCCCAAAACTTTCTAAAAATAGAACTGTCAAACCCGACACTTTCTATTTTTAGAAACTCACACATATTTCTCTTCACATGACATCAACAAGTCAAATCCAAGAAATACTCACAAAACACACAACTTACCGTGGAATCTCATTAAAGGCTCGAGAGGATGATCTAGGTCTCCATGCTCACACAATTGATTAAACACCCAAATCAATCAGCATGCAATCCACATCATCATTTCTCATCAACGAAATTCACACATCACATTAAAAATAACAAATTTACTCCGGCCCTAGAACCGTAAGGGCTCTGATACCAAATTGAAAGAACCCATCCCATTTTTTTTTCTTTTAAACATGCAAACCGGATTAACCCAATTAATTCGAACCAGCTAAACCGGCCATAATAATTTAAATCAAATAAACCAAGCAATCGCATTAAAGTAACCAACAATATTAACCAGCGGAAGACTTAACCAAAAATCCAATAAAACAATTCCATTAAACCAACAAGTTCAACCAAACATTATTCCAAAACATGATCATCCTAACATGTTTCTAAATTTCATTCTAACACCCTAACAAATCCAACAATAATCTAAAACATCAATGAGTGCCTAGATCATCCTCCTCTCCTCGCCATGATTCCACGGATCACACTTTGCTTTTACCTGCATCAAAGAAAGAGATGCATAAGTATTTCATAAATACTTAGTGAGGGCGATCCTCCCATCTACGAGCTATACACACAAGCAATGAGATAAAACCCACATATATAACAAAAACAAACCATCCAGCAAGCTAAACATCCAATAACACATCCAGTTCACCTACAAATCATCACACAACAAGTCACTCAATCCCAATCGCTTAGATAAGCTCATGGTCACGCACTCACCTTAACAAGGTGATTTGAACAACAAAAACAACCAGGAAAGACTCTCCTCGCGACTGCAACAGCCAAACAATGCCCTACAACAATCCACACAAACCAAAATCTCTAAGAACCAATTGGACAGAAACAGCAGAAAAACTACAAACGCAGAAACGAAGCCCTAACACATAAACCAACCGTTAACTCCTTAATCCCTTCGGTGGAAAGCAAACACCAGACCTCACGAAGCTTCCCACAAAATTTGGTGCCGATCGGATAAACGATGAAACCACGATCGCACTTACAATCTCCGCTGATCTCAGTTCGCAACAGAGAAAGAGCGTCTCACTAAACTGCATATAACTCACTGAATATTAATCCGAATTCACTTCTGTAAAAAGGAGAATCAACGTATACGTCTTAAGAACAAACCTACCAAATTTCGTTACCTTTCGATAAGATTTGATACGTCGGAACTCTATTCTACCAAGACGTAACGGATCTGCTTCTCTTGCCTTATACACCAAAGCAAAGCTAACCCTCTCTTTCTCACAAGTGAACTTCTCCTTCTCCTTTTCTCAACTCAACTCTCAGAAACAACAGCGACAAAATAACAAGGAAAAGGAGCGTTCTTTATAAAACTAGGGTTTTTGGTTTAATTCTGATTAAACCAGGATTTACCTAAACCGACATTAATTAAACCTCCTTTGATTCAATTAACAAATCGACCAGTTTAGGAAATCAACCGGAATTAAACCGACTCCACCATAATTCTTATACACACTCAAGTCTCCTATTATTTTTTAGAACACGGGCGTTACAATTCTCCCTCTCTAACATGGATTCGTCCTCGAATCCTTCAACACCGTCCATCAGTCTAGGACTCCATGCAACTGTCTACACAGTCCGCACTCCTACAACTGACTCCTCTGAGGCTCCTATCTAATCTATATACTCACGTTCCAGGCCCACTTAGAATCATACTCACCCACTTCCCCCGTCCACAGGTCGCAACCTATGAATCATACCGGCTCGTCCTCAGGCCTCAGCCTTAGACTACGGTATCCAGGAAGTCTCACCACTTCCCCCGCTCTCAGGTCGCAACCTTCGAGTCATACCGGCTCACTATTAGGCCACCAGCCTATAAGTTACGGTATCCGGGAAGTCTCACCACTCCCCTCATCCACAGGTCGCAACCCATGAATAATACCGGCTCACTATTAGGCCTCCCGCCTTCAAGCTACGGTATCCGGGAAGTGTCACACTCGCTCTCAGGTCGTCACCCTAAAGCGTGCTCTCGAATCGTCATCCGAGACTATCACATCTCATCCGAGACTATCACATCACACTCGAGCAAATAAGTCTAAACGCCCCCGAGCATATCTCCAGATTAGATATACCTCCCGTGGTTCCCCTATAGCATCGCGATGCTATACTAACCACAATCCCAAAACTTTCTAAAAATAGAACTGTCAAACCCGACACTTTCTATTTTTAGAAACTCACACATATTTCTCTTCACATGACATCAACAAGTCAAATCCAAGAAATACTCACAAAACACACAACTTACCGTGGAATCTCATTAAAGGCTCGAGAGGATGATCTAGGTCTCCATGCTCACACAATTGATTAAACACCCAAATCAATCAGCATGCAATCCACATCATCATTTCTCATCAACGAAATTCACACATCACATTAAAAATAACAAATTTACTCCGGCCCTAGAACCGTAAGGGCTCTGATACCAAATTGAAAGAACCCATCCCATTTTTTTTTCTTTTAAACATGCAAACCGGATTAACCCAATTAATTCGAACCAGCTAAACCGGCCATAATAATTTAAATCAAATAAACCAAGCAATCGCATTAAAGTAACCAACAATATTAACCAGCGGAAGACTTAACCAAAAATCCAATAAAACAATTCCATTAAACCAACAAGTTCAACCAAACATTATTCCAAAACATGATCATCCTAACATGTTTCTAAATTTCATTCTAACACCCTAACAAATCCAACAATAATCTAAAACACCAATGAGTGCCTAGATCATCCTCCTCTCCTCGCCATGATTCCACGGATCACACTTTGCTTTTACCTGCATCAAAGAAAGAGATGCATAAGTATTTCATAAATACTTAGTGAGGGCGATCCTCCCATCTACGAGCTATACACACAAGCAATGAGATAAAACCCACATATATAACAAAAACAAACCATCCAGCAAGCTAAACATCCAATAACACATCCAGTTCACCTACAAATCATCACACAACAAGTCACTCAATCTCAATCGCTTAGATAAGCTCATGGTCACGCACTCACCTTAACAAGGTGATTTGAACAACAAAAACAACCAGGAAAGACTCTCCTCGCGACTGCAACAGCCAAACAATGCCCTACAAC
Source organism: Capsella bursa-pastoris (assembly GCA_036452645.1). Classification (NCBI taxonomy): domain Eukaryota; kingdom Viridiplantae; phylum Streptophyta; class Magnoliopsida; order Brassicales; family Brassicaceae; genus Capsella; species Capsella bursa-pastoris. The sequence continues at coordinate 9,562,170 of CP144198.1, read as the reverse complement.
AATCCACACAAACCAAAATCTCTAAGAACCAATTGGACAGAAACAGCAGAAAAACTACAAACGCAGAAACGAAGCCCTAACACATAAACCAACCGTTAACTCCTTAATCCCTTCGGTGGAAAGCAAACACCAGACCTCACGAAGCTTCCCACAAAATTTGGTGCCGATCGGATAAACGATGAAACCACGATCGCACTTACAATCTCCGCTGATCTCAGTTCGCAACAGAGAAAGAGCGTCTCACTAAACTGCATATAACTCACTGAATATTAATCCGAATTCACTTCTGTAAAAAGGAGAATCAACGTATACGTCTTAAGAACAAACCTACCAAATTTCGTTACCTTTCGATAAGATTTGATACGTCGGAACTCTATTCTACCAAGACGTAACGGATCTGCTTCTCTTGCCTTATACACCAAAGCAAAGCTAACCCTCTCTTTCTCACAAGTGAACTTCTCCTTCTCCTTTTCTCAACTCAACTCTCAGAAACAACAGCGACAAAATAACAAGGAAAAGGAGCGTTCTTTATAAAACTAGGGTTTTTGGTTTAATTCTGATTAAACCAGGATTTACCTAAACCGACATTAATTAAACCTCCTTTGATTCAATTAACAAATCGACCAGTTTAGGAAATCAACCGGAATTAAACCGACTCCACCATAATTCTTATACACACTCAAGTCTCCTATTATTTTTTAGAACACGGGCGTTACAATTCTCCCTCTCTAACATGGATTCGTCCTCGAATCCTTCAACACCGTCCATCAGTCTAGGACTCCATGCAACTGTCTACACAGTCCGCACTCCTACAACTGACTCCTCTGAGGCTCCTATCTAATCTATATACTCACGTTCCAGGCCCACTTAGAATCATACTCACCCACTTCCCCCGTCCACAGGTCGCAACCTATGAATCATACCGGCTCGTCCTCAGGCCTCAGCCTTAGACTACGGTATCCAGGAAGTCTCACCACTTCCCCCGCTCTCAGGTCGCAACCTTCGAGTCATACCGGCTCACTATTAGGCCACCAGCCTATAAGTTACGGTATCCGGGAAGTCTCACCACTCCCCTCATCCACAGGTCGCAACCCATGAATAATACCGGCTCACTATTAGGCCTCCCGCCTTCAAGCTACGGTATCCGGGAAGTGTCACACTCGCTCTCAGGTCGTCACCCTAAAGCGTGCTCTCGAATCGTCATCCGAGACTATCACATCTCATCCGAGACTATCACATCACACTCGAGCAAATAAGTCTAAACGCCCCCGAGCATATCTCCAGATTAGATATACCTCCCGTGGTTCCCCTATAGCATCGCGATGCTATACTAACCACAATCCCAAAACTTTCTAAAAATAGAACTGTCAAACCCGACACTTTCTATTTTTAGAAACTCACACATATTTCTCTTCACATGACATCAACAAGTCAAATCCAAGAAATACTCACAAAACACACAACTTACCGTGGAATCTCATTAAAGGCTCGAGAGGATGATCTAGGTCTCCATGCTCACACAATTGATTAAACACCCAAATCAATCAGCATGCAATCCACATCATCATTTCTCATCAACGAAATTCACACATCACATTAAAAATAACAAATTTACTCCGGCCCTAGAACCGTAAGGGCTCTGATACCAAATTGAAAGAACCCATCCCATTTTTTTTTCTTTTAAACATGCAAACCGGATTAACCCAATTAATTCGAACCAGCTAAACCGGCCATAATAATTTAAATCAAATAAACCAAGCAATCGCATTAAAGTAACCAACAATATTAACCAGCGGAAGACTTAACCAAAAATCCAATAAAACAATTCCATTAAACCAACAAGTTCAACCAAACATTATTCCAAAACATGATCATCCTAACATGTTTCTAAATTTCATTCTAACACCCTAACAAATCCAACAATAATCTAAAACACCAATGAGTGCCTAGATCATCCTCCTCTCCTCGCCATGATTCCACGGATCACACTTTGCTTTTACCTGCATCAAAGAAAGAGATGCATAAGTATTTCATAAATACTTAGTGAGGGCGATCCTCCCATCTACGAGCTATACACACAAGCAATGAGATAAAACCCACATATATAACAAAAACAAACCATCCAGCAAGCTAAACATCCAATAACACATCCAGTTCACCTACAAATCATCACACAACAAGTCACTCAATCCCAATCGCTTAGATAAGCTCATGGTCACGCACTCACCTTAACAAGGTGATTTGAACAACAAAAACAACCAGGAAAGACTCTCCTCGCGACTGCAACAGCCAAACAATGCCCTACAACAATCCACACAAACCAAAATCTCTAAGAACCAATTGGACAGAAACAGCAGAAAAACTACAAACGCAGAAACGAAGCCCTAACACATAAACCAACCGTTAACTCCTTAATCCCTTCGGTGGAAAGCAAACACCAGACCTCACGAAGCTTCCCACAAAATTTGGTGCCGATCGGATAAACGATGAAACCACGATCGCACTTACAATCTCCGCTGATCTCAGTTCGCAACAGAGAAAGAGCGTCTCACTAAACTGCATATAACTCACTGAATATTAATCCGAATTCACTTCTGTAAAAAGGAGAATCAACGTATACGTCTTAAGAACAAACCTACCAAATTTCGTTACCTTTCGATAAGATTTGATACGTCGGAACTCTATTCTACCAAGACGTAACGGATCTGCTTCTCTTGCCTTATACACCAAAGCAAAGCTAACCCTCTCCTTCTCACAAGTGAACTTCTCCTTCTCCTTTTCTCAACTCAACTCTCAGAAACAACAGCGACAAAATAACAAGGAAAAGGAGCGTTCTTTATAAAACTAGGGTTTTTGGTTTAATTCTGATTAAACCAGGATTTACCTAAACCGACATTAATTAAACCTCCTTTGATTCAATTAACAAATCGACCAGTTTAGGAAATCAACCGGAATTAAACCGACTCCACCATAATTCTTATACACACTCAAGTCTCCTATTATTTTTTAGAACACGGGCGTTACAATTCTCCCTCTCTAACATGGATTCGTCCTCGAATCCTTCAACACCGTCCATCAGTCAAGGACTCCATGCAACTGTCTACACAGTCCGCACTCCTACAACTGACTCCTCTGAGGCTCCTATCTAATCTATATACTCACGTTCCAGGCCCACTTAGAATCATACTCACCCACTTCCCCCGTCCACAGGTCGCAACCTATGAATCATACCGGCTCGTCCTCAGGCCTCAGCCTTAGACTACGGTATCCAGGAAGTCTCACCACTTCCCCCGCTCTCAGGTCGCAACCTTCGAGTCATACCGGCTCACTATTAGGCCACCAGCCTATAAGTTACGGTATCCGGGAAGTCTCACCACTCCCCTCATCCACAGGTCGCAACCCATGAATAATACCGGCTCACTATTAGGCCTCCCGCCTTCAAGCTACGGTATCCGGGAAGTGTCACACTCGCTCTCAGGTCGTCACCCTAAAGCGTGCTCTCGAATCGTCATCCGAGACTATCACATCTCATCCGAGACTATCACATCACACTCGAGCAAATAAGTCTAAACGCCCCCGAGCATATCTCCAGATTAGATATACCTCCCGTGGTTCCCCTATAGCATCGCGATGCTATACTAACCACAATCCCAAAACTTTCTAAAAATAGAACTGTCAAACCCGACACTTTCTATTTTTAGAAACTCACACATATTTCTCTTCACATGACATCAACAAGTCAAATCCAAGAAATACTCACAAAACACACAACTTACCGTGGAATCTCATTAAAGGCTCGAGAGGATGATCTAGGTCTCCATGCTCACACAATTGATTAAACACCCAAATCAATCAGCATGCAATCCACATCATCATTTCTCATCAACGAAATTCACACATCACATTAAAAATAACAAATTTACTCCGGCCCTAGAACCGTAAGGGCTCTGATACCAAATTGAAAGAACCCATCCCATTTTTTTTTCTTTTAAACATGCAAACCGGATTAACCCAATTAATTCGAACCAGCTAAACCGGCCATAATAATTTAAATCAAATAAACCAAGCAATCGCATTAAAGTAACCAACAATATTAACCAGCGGAAGACTTAACCAAAAATCCAATAAAACAATTCCATTAAACCAACAAGTTCAACCAAACATTATTCCAAAACATGATCATCCTAACATGTTTCTAAATTTCATTCTAACACCCTAACAAATCCAACAATAATCTAAAACACCAATGAGTGCCTAGATCATCCTCCTCTCCTCGCCATGATTCCACGGATCACACTTTGCTTTTACCTGCATCAAAGAAAGAGATGCATAAGTATTTCATAAATACTTAGTGAGGGCGATCCTCCCATCTACGAGCTATACACACAAGCAATGAGATAAAACCCACATATATAACAAAAACAAACCATCCAGCAAGCTAAACATCCAATAACACATCCAGTTCACCTACAAATCATCACACAACAAGTCACTCAATCCCAATCGCTTAGATAAGCTCATGGTCACGCACTCACCTTAACAAGGTGATTTGAACAACAAAAACAACCAGGAAAGACTCTCCTCGCGACTGCAACAGCCAAACAATGCCCTACAACAATCCACACAAACCAAAATCTCTAAGAACCAATTGGACAGAAACAGCAGAAAAACTACAAACGCAGAAACGAAGCCCTAACACATAAACCAACCGTTAACTCCTTAATCCCTTCGGTGGAAAGCAAACACCAGACCTCACGAAGCTTCCCACAAAATTTGGTGCCGATCGGATAAACGATGAAACCACGATCGCACTTACAATCTCCGCTGATCTCAGTTCGCAACAGAGAAAGAGCGTCTCACTAAACTGCATATAACTCACTGAATATTAATCCGAATTCACTTCTGTAAAAAGGAGAATCAACGTATACGTCTTAAGAACAAACCTACCAAATTTCGTTACCTTTCGATAAGATTTGATACGTCGGAACTCTATTCTACCAAGACGTAACGGATCTGCTTCTCTTGCCTTATACACCAAAGCAAAGCTAACCCTCTCCTTCTCACAAGTGAACTTCTCCTTCTCCTTTTCTCAACTCAACTCTCAGAAACAACAGCGACAAAATAACAAGGAAAAGGAGCGTTCTTTATAAAACTAGGGTTTTTGGTTTAATTCTGATTAAACCAGGATTTACCTAAACCGACATTAATTAAACCTCCTTTGATTCAATTAACAAATCGACCAGTTTAGGAAATCAACCGGAATTAAACCGACTCCACCATAATTCTTATACACACTCAAGTCTCCTATTATTTTTTAGAACACGGGCGTTACAATTCTCCCTCTCTAACATGGATTCGTCCTCGAATCCTTCAACACCGTCCATCAGTCTAGGACTCCATGCAACTGTCTACACAGTCCGCACTCCTACAACTGACTCCTCTGAGGCTCCTATCTAATCTATATACTCACGTTCCAGGCCCACTTAGAATCATACTCACCCACTTCCCCCGTCCACAGGTCGCAACCTATGAATCATACCGGCTCGTCCTCAGGCCTCAGCCTTAGACTACGGTATCCAGGAAGTCTCACCACTTCCCCCGCTCTCAGGTCGCAACCTTCGAGTCATACCGGCTCACTATTAGGCCACCAGCCTATAAGTTACGGTATCCGGGAAGTCTCACCACTCCCCTCATCCACAGGTCGCAACCCATGAATAATACCGGCTCACTATTAGGCCTCCCGCCTTCAAGCTACGGTATCCGGGAAGTGTCACACTCGCTCTCAGGTCGTCACCCTAAAGCGTGCTCTCGAATCGTCATCCGAGACTATCACATCTCATCCGAGACTATCACATCACACTCGAGCAAATAAGTCTAAACGCCCCCGAGCATATCTCCAGATTAGATATACCTCCCGTGGTTCCCCTATAGCATCGCGATGCTATACTAACCACAATCCCAAAACTTTCTAAAAATAGAACTGTCAAACCCGACACTTTCTATTTTTAGAAACTCACACATATTTCTCTTCACATGACATCAACAAGTCAAATCCAAGAAATACTCACAAAACACACAACTTACCGTGGAATCTCATTAAAGGCTCGAGAGGATGATCTAGGTCTCCATGCTCACACAATTGATTAAACACCCAAATCAATCAGCATGCAATCCACATCATCATTTCTCATCAACGAAATTCACACATCACATTAAAAATAACAAATTTACTCCGGCCCTAGAACCGTAAGGGCTCTGATACCAAATTGAAAGAACCCATCCCATTTTTTTTTCTTTTAAACATGCAAACCGGATTAACCCAATTAATTCGAACCAGCTAAACCGGCCATAATAATTTAAATCAAATAAACCAAGCAATCGCATTAAAGTAACCAACAATATTAACCAGCGGAAGACTTAACCAAAAATCCAATAAAACAATTCCATTAAACCAACAAGTTCAACCAAACATTATTCCAAAACATGATCATCCTAACATGTTTCTAAATTTCATTCTAACACCCTAACAAATCCAACAATAATCTAAAACACCAATGAGTGCCTAGATCATCCTCCTCTCCTCGCCATGATTCCACGGATCACACTTTGCTTTTACCTGCATCAAAGAAAGAGATGCATAAGTATTTCATAAATACTTAGTGAGGGCGATCCTCCCATCTACGAGCTATACACACAAGCAATGAGATAAAACCCACATATATAACAAAAACAAACCATCCAGCAAGCTAAACATCCAATAACACATCCAGTTCACCTACAAATCATCACACAACAAGTCACTCAATCCCAATCGCTTAGATAAGCTCATGGTCACGCACTCACCTTAACAAGGTGATTTGAACAACAAAAACAACCAGGAAAGACTCTCCTCGCGACTGCAACAGCCAAACAATGCCCTACAACAATCCACACAAACCAAAATCTCTAAGAACCAATTGGACAGAAACAGCAGAAAAACTACAAACGCAGAAACGAAGCCCTAACACATAAACCAACCGTTAACTCCTTAATCCCTTCGGTGGAAAGCAAACACCAGACCTCACGAAGCTTCCCACAAAATTTGGTGCCGATCGGATAAACGATGAAACCACGATCGCACTTACAATCTCCGCTGATCTCAGTTCGCAACAGAGAAAGAGCGTCTCACTAAACTGCATATAACTCACTGAATATTAATCCGAATTCACTTCTGTAAAAAGGAGAATCAACGTATACGTCTTAAGAACAAACCTACCAAATTTCGTTACCTTTCGATAAGATTTGATACGTCGGAACTCTATTCTACCAAGACGTAACGGATCTGCTTCTCTTGCCTTATACACCAAAGCAAAGCTAACCCTCTCCTTCTCACAAGTGAACTTCTCCTTCTCCTTTTCTCAACTCAACTCTCAGAAACAACAGCGACAAAATAACAAGGAAAAGGAGCGTTCTTTATAAAACTAGGGTTTTTGGTTTAATTCTGATTAAACCAGGATTTACCTAAACCGACATTAATTAAACCTCCTTTGATTCAATTAACAAATCGACCAGTTTAGGAAATCAACCGGAATTAAACCGACTCCACCATAATTCTTATACACACTCAAGTCTCCTATTATTTTTTAGAACACGGGCGTTACAATTCTCCCTCTCTAACATGGATTCGTCCTCGAATCCTTCAACACCGTCCATCAGTCTAGGACTCCATGCAACTGTCTACACAGTCCGCACTCCTACAACTGACTCCTCTGAGGCTCCTATCTAATCTATATACTCACGTTCCAGGCCCACTTAGAATCATACTCACCCACTTCCCCCGTCCACAGGTCGCAACCTATGAATCATACCGGCTCGTCCTCAGGCCTCAGCCTTAGACTACGGTATCCAGGAAGTCTCACCACTTCCCCCGCTCTCAGGTCGCAACCTTCGAGTCATACCGGCTCACTATTAGGCCACCAGCCTATAAGTTACGGTATCCGGGAAGTCTCACCACTCCCCTCATCCACAGGTCGCAACCCATGAATAATACCGGCTCACTATTAGGCCTCCCGCCTTCAAGCTACGGTATCCGGGAAGTGTCACACTCGCTCTCAGGTCGTCACCCTAAAGCGTGCTCTCGAATCGTCATCCGAGACTATCACATCTCATCCGAGACTATCACATCACACTCGAGCAAATAAGTCTAAACGCCCCCGAGCATATCTCCAGATTAGATATACCTCCCGTGGTTCCCCTATAGCATCGCGATGCTATACTAACCACAATCCCAAAACTTTCTAAAAATAGAACTGTCAAACCCGACACTTTCTATTTTTAGAAACTCACACATATTTCTCTTCACATGACATCAACAAGTCAAATCCAAGAAATACTCACAAAACACACAACTTACCGTGGAATCTCATTAAAGGCTCGAGAGGATGATCTAGGTCTCCATGCTCACACAATTGATTAAACACCCAAATCAATCAGCATGCAATCCACATCATCATTTCTCATCAACGAAATTCACACATCACATTAAAAATAACAAATTTACTCCGGCCCTAGAACCGTAAGGGCTCTGATACCAAATTGAAAGAACCCATCCCATTTTTTTTTCTTTTAAACATGCAAACCGGATTAACCCAATTAATTCGAACCAGCTAAACCGGCCATAATAATTTAAATCAAATAAACCAAGCAATCGCATTAAAGTAACCAACAATATTAACCAGCGGAAGACTTAACCAAAAATCCAATAAAACAATTCCATTAAACCAACAAGTTCAACCAAACATTATTCCAAAACATGATCATCCTAACATGTTTCTAAATTTCATTCTAACACCCTAACAAATCCAACAATAATCTAAAACACCAATGAGTGCCTAGATCATCCTCCTCTCCTCGCCATGATTCCACGGATCACACTTTGCTTTTACCTGCATCAAAGAAAGAGATGCATAAGTATTTCATAAATACTTAGTGAGGGCGATCCTCCCATCTACGAGCTATACACACAAGCAATGAGATAAAACCCACATATATAACAAAAACAAACCATCCAGCAAGCTAAACATCCAATAACACATCCAGTTCACCTACAAATCATCACACAACAAGTCACTCAATCCCAATCGCTTAGATAAGCTCATGGTCACGCACTCACCTTAACAAGGTGATTTGAACAACAAAAACAACCAGGAAAGACTCTCCTCGCGACTGCAACAGCCAAACAATGCCCTACAACAATCCACACAAACCAAAATCTCTAAGAACCAATTGGACAGAAACAGCAGAAAAACTACAAACGCAGAAACGAAGCCCTAACACATAAACCAACCGTTAACTCCTTAATCCCTTCGGTGGAAAGCAAACACCAGACCTCACGAAGCTTCCCACAAAATTTGGTGCCGATCGGATAAACGATGAAACCACGATCGCACTTACAATCTCCGCTGATCTCAGTTCGCAACAGAGAAAGAGCGTCTCACTAAACTGCATATAACTCACTGAATATTAATCCGAATTCACTTCTGTAAAAAGGAGAATCAACGTATACGTCTTAAGAACAAACCTACCAAATTTCGTTACCTTTCGATAAGATTTGATACGTCGGAACTCTATTCTACTAAGACGTAACGGATCTGCTTCTCTTGCCTTATACACCAAAGCAAAGCTAACCCTCTCCTTCTCACAAGTGAACTTCTCCTTCTCCTTTTCTCAACTCAACTCTCAGAAACAACAGCGACAAAATAACAAGGAAAAGGAGCGTTCTTTATAAAACTAGGGTTTTTGGTTTAATTCTGATTAAACCAGGATTTACCTAAACCGACATTAATTAAACCTCCTTTGATTCAATTAACAAATCGACCAGTTTAGGAAATCAACCGGAATTAAACCGACTCCACCATAATTCTTATACACACTCAAGTCTCCTATTATTTTTTAGAACACGGGCGTTACAATTCTCCCTCTCTAACATGGATTCGTCCTCGAATCCTTCAACACCGTCCATCAGTCTAGGACTCCATGCAACTGTCTACACAGTCCGCACTCCTACAACTGACTCCTCTGAGGCTCCTATCTAATCTATATACTCACGTTCCAGGCCCACTTAGAATCATACTCACCCACTTCCCCCGTCCACAGGTCGCAACCTATGAATCATACCGGCTCGTCCTCAGGCCTCAGCCTTAGACTACGGTATCCAGGAAGTCTCACCACTTCCCCCGCTCTCAGGTCGCAACCTTCGAGTCATACCGGCTCACTATTAGGCCACCAGCCTATAAGTTACGGTATCCGGGAAGTCTCACCACTCCCCTCATCCACAGGTCGCAACCCATGAATAATACCGGCTCACTATTAGGCCTCCCGCCTTCAAGCTACGGTATCCGGGAAGTGTCACACTCGCTCTCAGGTCGTCACCCTAAAGCGTGCTCTCGAATCGTCATCCGAGACTATCACATCTCATCCGAGACTATCACATCACACTCGAGCAAATAAGTCTAAACGCCCCCGAGCATATCTCCAGATTAGATATACCTCCCGTGGTTCCCCTATAGCATCGCGATGCTATACTAACCACAATCCCAAAACTTTCTAAAAATAGAACTGTCAAACCCGACACTTTCTATTTTTAGAAACTCACACATATTTCTCTTCACATGACATCAACAAGTCAAATCCAAGAAATACTCACAAAACACACAACTTACCGTGGAATCTCATTAAAGGCTCGAGAGGATGATCTAGGTCTCCATGCTCACACAATTGATTAAACACCCAAATCAATCAGCATGCAATCCACATCATCATTTCTCATCAACGAAATTCACACATCACATTAAAAATAACAAATTTACTCCGGCCCTAGAACCGTAAGGGCTCTGATACCAAATTGAAAGAACCCATCCCATTTTTTTTTCTTTTAAACATGCAAACCGGATTAACCCAATTAATTCGAACCAGCTAAACCGGCCATAATAATTTAAATCAAATAAACCAAGCAATCGCATTAAAGTAACCAACAATATTAACCAGCGGAAGACTTAACCAAAAATCCAATAAAACAATTCCATTAAACCAACAAGTTCAACCAAACATTATTCCAAAACATGATCATCCTAACATGTTTCTAAATTTCATTCTAACACCCTAACAAATCCAACAATAATCTAAAACACCAATGAGTGCCTAGATCATCCTCCTCTCCTCGCCATGATTCCACGGATCACACTTTGCTTTTACCTGCATCAAAGAAAGAGATGCATAAGTATTTCATAAATACTTAGTGAGGGCGATCCTCCCATCTACGAGCTATACACACAAGCAATGAGATAAAACCCACATATATAACAAAAACAAACCATCCAGCAAGCTAAACATCCAATAACACATCCAGTTCACCTACAAATCATCACACAACAAGTCACTCAATCCCAATCGCTTAGATAAGCTCATGGTCACGCACTCACCTTAACAAGGTGATTTGAACAACAAAAACAACCAGGAAAGACTCTCCTCGCGACTGCAACAGCCAAACAATGCCCTACAACAATCCACACAAACCAAAATCTCTAAGAACCAATTGGACAGAAACAGCAGAAAAACTACAAACGCAGAAACGAAGCCCTAACACATAAACCAACCGTTAACTCCTTAATCCCTTCGGTGGAAAGCAAACACCAGACCTCACGAAGCTTCCCACAAAATTTGGTGTCGATCGGATAAACGATGAAACCACGATCGCACTTACAATCTCCGCTGATCTCAGTTCGCAACAGAGAAAGAGCGTCTCACTAAACTGCATATAACTCACTGAATATTAATCCGAATTCACTTCTGTAAAAAGGAGAATCAACGTATACGTCTTAAGAACAAACCTACCAAATTTCGTTACCTTTTGATAAGATTTGATACGTCGGAACTCTATTCTACCAAGACGTAACGGATCTGCTTCTCTTGCCTTATACACCAAAGCAAAGCTAACCCTCTCCTTCTCACAAGTGAACTTCTCCTTCTCCTTTTCTCAACTCAACTCTCAGAAACAACAGCGACAAAATAACAAGGAAAAGGAGCGTTCTTTATAAAACTAGGGTTTTTGGTTTAATTCTGATTAAACCAGGATTTACCTAAACCGACATTAATTAAACCTCCTTTGATTCAATTAACAAATCGACCAGTTTAGGAAATCAACCGGAATTAAACCGACTCCACCATAATTCTTATACACACTCAAGTCTCCTATTATTTTTTAGAACACGGGCGTTACAATTCTCCCTCTCTAACATGGATTCGTCCTCGAATCCTTCAACACCGTCCATCAGTCTAGGACTCCATGCAACTGTCTACACAGTCCGCACTCCTACAACTGACTCCTCTGAGGCTCCTATCTAATCTATATACTCACGTTCCAGGCCCACTTAGAATCATACTCACCCACTTCCCCCGTCCACAGGTCGCAACCTATGAATCATACCGGCTCGTCCTCAGGCCTCAGCCTTAGACTACGGTATCCAGGAAGTCTCACCACTTCCCCCGCTCTCAGGTCGCAACCTTCGAGTCATACCGGCTCACTATTAGGCCACCAGCCTATAAGTTACGGTATCCGGGAAGTCTCACCACTCCCCTCATCCACAGGTCGCAACCCATGAATAATACCGGCTCACTATTAGGCCTCCCGCCTTCAACCTACGGTATCCGGGAAGTGTCACACTCGCTCTCAGGTCGTCACCCTAAAGCGTGCTCTCGAATCGTCATCCGAGACTATCACATCTCATCCGAGACTATCACATCACACTCGAGCAAATAAGTCTAAACGCCCCCGAGCATATCTCCAGATTAGATATACCTCCCGTGGTTCCCCTATAGCATCGCGATGCTATACTAACCACAATCCCAAAACTTTCTAAAAATAGAACTGTCAAACCCGACACTTTCTATTTTTAGAAACTCACACATATTTCTCTTCACATGACATCAACAAGTCAAATCCAAGAAATACTCACAAAACACACAACTTACCGTGGAATCTCATTAAAGGCTCGAGAGGATGATCTAGGTCTCCATGCTCACACAATTGATTAAACACCCAAATCAATCAGCATGCAATCCACATCATCATTTCTCATCAACGAAATTCACACATCACATTAAAAATAACAAATTTACTCCGGCCCTAGAACCGTAAGGGCTCTGATACCAAATTGAAAGAACCCATCCCATTTTTTTTTCTTTTAAACATGCAAACCGGATTAACCCAATTAATTCGAACCAGCTAAACCGGCCATAATAATTTAAATCAAATAAACCAAGCAATCGCATTAAAGTAACCAACAATATTAACCAGCGGAAGACTTAACCAAAAATCCAATAAAACAATTCCATTAAACCAACAAGTTCAACCAAACATTATTCCAAAACATGATCATCCTAACATGTCTCTAAATTTCATTCTAACACCCTAACAAATCCAACAATAATCTAAAACACCAATGAGTGCCTAGATCATCCTCCTCTCCTCGCCATGATTCCACGGATCACACTTTGCTTTTACCTGCATCAAAGAAAGAGATGCATAAGTATTTCATAAATACTTAGTGAGGGCGATCCTCCCATCTACGAGCTATACACACAAGCAATGAGATAAAACCCACATATATAACAAAAACAAACCATCCAGCAAGCTAAACATCCAATAACACATCCAGTTCACCTACAAATCATCACACAACAAGTCACTCAATCCCAATCGCTTAGATAAGCTCATGGTCACGCACTCACCTTAACAAGGTGATTTGAACAACAAAAACAACCAGGAAAGACTCTCCTCGCGACTGCAACAGCCAAACAATGCCCTACAACAATCCACACAAACCAAAATCTCTAAGAACCAATTGGACAGAAACAGCAGAAAAACTACAAACGCAGAAACGAAGCCCTAACACATAAACCAACCGTTAACTCCTTAATCCCTTCGGTGGAAAGCAAACACCAGACCTCACGAAGCTTCCCACAAAATTTGGTGCCGATCGGATAAACGATGAAACCACGATCGCACTTACAATCTCCGCTGATCTCAGTTCGCAACAGAGAAAGAGCGTCTCACTAAACTGCATATAACTCACTGAATATTAATCCGAATTCACTTCTGTAAAAAGGAGAATCAACGTATACGTCTTAAGAACAAACCTACCAAATTTCGTTACCTTTCGATAAGATTTGATACGTCGGAACTCTATTCTACCAAGACGTAACGGATCTGCTTCTCTTGCCTTATACACCAAAGCAAAGCTAACCCTCTCCTTCTCACAAGTGAACTTCTCCTTCTCCTTTTCTCAACTCAACTCTCAGAAACAACAGCGACAAAATAACAAGGAAAAGGAGCGTTCTTTATAAAACTAGGGTTTTTGGTTTAATTCTGATTAAACCAGGATTTACCTAAACCGACATTAATTAAACCTCCTTTGATTCAATTAACAAATCGACCAGTTTAGGAAATCAACCGGAATTAAACCGACTCCACCATAATTCTTATACACACTCAAGTCTCCTATTATTTTTTAGAACACGGGCGTTACAATTCTCCCTCTCTAACATGGATTCGTCCTCGAATCCTTCAACACCGTCCATCAGTCTAGGACTCCATGCAACTGTCTACACAGTCCGCACTCCTACAACTGACTCCTCTGAGGCTCCTATCTAATCTATATACTCACGTTCCAGGCCCACTTAGAATCATACTCACCCACTTCCCCCGTCCACAGGTCGCAACCTATGAATCATACCGGCTCGTCCTCAGGCCTCAGCCTTAGACTACGGTATCCAGGAAGTCTCACCACTTCCCCCGCTCTCAGGTCGCAACCTTCGAGTCATACCGGCTCACTATTAGGCCACCAGCCTATAAGTTACGGTATCCGGGAAGTCTCACCACTCCCCTCATCCACAGGTCGCAACCCATGAATAATACCGGCTCACTATTAGGCCTCCCGCCTTCAAGCTACGGTATCCGGGAAGTGTCACACTCGCTCTCAGGTCGTCACCCTAAAGCGTGCTCTCGAATCGTCATCCGAGACTATCACATCTCATCCGAGACTATCACATCACACTCGAGCAAATAAGTCTAAACGCCCCCGAGCATATCTCCAGATTAGATATACCTCCCGTGGTTCCCCTATAGCATCGCGATGCTATACTAACCACAATCCCAAAACTTTCTAAAAATAGAACTGTCAAACCCGACACTTTCTATTTTTAGAAACTCACACATATTTCTCTTCACATGACATCAACAAGTCAAATCCAAGAAATACTCACAAAACACACAACTTACCGTGGAATCTCATTAAAGGCTCGAGAGGATGATCTAGGTCTCCATGCTCACACAATTGATTAAACACCCAAATCAATCAGCATGCAATCCACATCATCATTTCTCATCAACGAAATTCACACATCACATTAAAAATAACAAATTTACTCCGGCCCTAGAACCGTAAGGGCTCTGATACCAAATTGAAAGAACCCATCCCATTTTTTTTTCTTTTAAACATGCAAACCGGATTAACCCAATTAATTCGAACCAGCTAAACCGGCCATAATAATTTAAATCAAATAAACCAAGCAATCGCATTAAAGTAACCAACAATATTAACCAGCGGAAGACTTAACCAAAAATCCAATAAAACAATTCCATTAAACCAACAAGTTCAACCAAACATTATTCCAAAACATGATCATCCTAACATGTTTCTAAATTTCATTCTAACACCCTAACAAATCCAACAATAATCTAAAACACCAATGAGTGCCTAGATCATCCTCCTCTCCTCGCCATGATTCCACGGATCACACTTTGCTTTTACCTGCATCAAAGAAAGAGATGCATAAGTATTACATAAATACTTAGTGAGGGCGATCCTCCCATCTACGAGCTATACACACAAGCAATGAGATAAAACCCACATATATAACAAAAACAAACCATCCAGCAAGCTAAACATCCAATAACACATCCAGTTCACCTACAAATCATCACACAACAAGTCACTCAATCCCAATCGCTTAGATAAGCTCATGGTCACGCACTCACCTTAACAAGGTGATTTGAACAACAAAAACAACCAGGAAAGACTCTCCTCGCGACTGCAACAGCCAAACAATGCCCTACAACAATCCACACAAACCAAAATCTCTAAGAACCAATTGGACAGAAACAGCAGAAAAACTACAAACGCAGAAACGAAGCCCTAACACATAAACCAACCGTTAACTCCTTAATCCCTTCGGTGGAAAGCAAACACCAGACCTCACGAAGCTTCCCACAAAATTTGGTGCCGATCGGATAAACGATGAAACCACGATCGCACTTACAATCTCCGCTGATCTCAGTTCGCAACAGAGAAAGAGCGTCTCACTAAACTGCATATAACTCACTGAATATTAATCCGAATTCACTTCTGTAAAAAGGAGAATCAACGTATACGTCTTAAGAACAAACCTACCAAATTTCGTTACCTTTCGATAAGATTTGATACGTCGGAACTCTATTCTACCAAGACGTAACGGATCTGCTTCTCTTGCCTTATACACCAAAGCAAAGCTAACCCTCTCCTTCTCACAAGTGAACTTCTCCTTCTCCTTTTCTCAACTCAACTCTCAGAAACAACAGCGACAAAATAACAAGGAAAAGGAGCGTTCTTTATAAAACTAGGGTTTTTGGTTTAATTCTGATTAAACCAGGATTTACCTAAACCGACATTAATTAAACCTCCTTTGATTCAATTAACAAATCGACCAGTTTAGGAAATCAACCGGAATTAAACCGACTCCACCATAATTCTTATACACACTCAAGTCTCCTATTATTTTTTAGAACACGGGCGTTACAATTCTCCCTCTCTAACATGGATTCGTCCTCGAATCCTTCAACACCGTCCATCAGTCTAGGACTCCATGCAACTGTCTACACAGTCCGCACTCCTACAACTGACTCCTCTGAGGCTCCTATCTAATCTATATACTCACGTTCCAGGCCCACTTAGAATCATACTCACCCACTTCCCCCGTCCACAGGTCGCAACCTATGAATCATACCGGCTCGTCCTCAGGCCTCAGCCTTAGACTACGGTATCCAGGAAGTCTCACCACTTCCCCCGCTCTCAGGTCGCAACCTTCGAGTCATACCGGCTCACTATTAGGCCACCAGCCTATAAGTTACGGTATCCGGGAAGTCTCACCACTCCCCTCATCCACAGGTCGCAACCCATGAATAATACCGGCTCACTATTAGGCCTCCCGCCTTCAAGCTACGGTATCCGGGAAGTGTCACACTCGCTCTCAGGTCGTCACCCTAAAGCGTGCTCTCGAATCGTCATCCGAGACTATCACATCTCATCCGAGACTATCACATCACACTCGAGCAAATAAGTCTAAACGCCCCCGAGCATATCTCCAGATTAGATATACCTCCCGTGGTTCCCCTATAGCATCGCGATGCTATACTAACCACAATCCCAAAACTTTCTAAAAATAGAACTGTCAAACCCGACACTTTCTATTTTTAGAAACTCACACATATTTCTCTTCACATGACATCAACAAGTCAAATCCAAGAAATACTCACAAAACACACAACTTACCGTGGAATCTCATTAAAGGCTCGAGAGGATGATCTAGGTCTCCATGCTCACACAATTGATTAAACACCCAAATCAATCAGCATGCAATCCACATCATCATTTCTCATCAACGAAATTCACACATCACATTAAAAATAACAAATTTACTCCGGCCCTAGAACCGTAAGGGCTCTGATACCAAATTGAAAGAACCCATCCCATTTTTTTTTCTTTTAAACATGCAAACCGGATTAACCCAATTAATTCGAACCAGCTAAACCGGCCATAATAATTTAAATCAAATAAACCAAGCAATCGCATTAAAGTAACCAACAATATTAACCAGCGGAAGACTTAACCAAAAATCCAATAAAACAATTCCATTAAACCAACAAGTTCAACCAAACATTATTCCAAAACATGATCATCCTAACATGTTTCTAAATTTCATTCTAACACCCTAACAAATCCAACAATAATCTAAAACACCAATGAGTGCCTAGATCATCCTCCTCTCCTCGCCATGATTCCACGGATCACACTTTGCTTTTACCTGCATCAAAGAAAGAGATGCATAAGTATTACATAAATACTTAGTGAGGGCGATCCTCCCATCTACGAGCTATACACACAAGCAATGAGATAAAACCCACATATATAACAAAAACAAACCATCCAGCAAGCTAAACATCCAATAACACATCCAGTTCACCTACAAATCATCACACAACAAGTCACTCAATCCCAATCGCTTAGATAAGCTCATGGTCACGCACTCACCTTAACAAGGTGATTTGAACAACAAAAACAACCAGGAAAGACTCTCCTCGCGACTGCAACAGCCAAACAATGCCCTACAACAATCCACACAAACCAAAATCTCTAAGAACCAATTGGACAGAAACAGCAGAAAAACTACAAACGCAGAAACGAAGCCCTAACACATAAACCAACCGTTAACTCCTTAATCCCTTCGGTGGAAAGCAAACACCAGACCTCACGAAGCTTCCCACAAAATTTGGTGCCGATCGGATAAACGATGAAACCACGATCGCACTTACAATCTCCGCTGATCTCAGTTCGCAACAGAGAAAGAGCGTCTCACTAAACTGCATATAACTCACTGAATATTAATCCGAATTCACTTCTGTAAAAAGGAGAATCAACGTATACGTCTTAAGAACAAACCTACCAAATTTCGTTACCTTTCGATAAGATTTGATACGTCGGAACTCTATTCTACCAAGACGTAACGGATCTGCTTCTCTTGCCTTATACACCAAAGCAAAGCTAACCCTCTCCTTCTCACAAGTGAACTTCTCCTTCTCCTTTTCTCAACTCAACTCTCAGAAACTACAGCGAGAAAATAACAAGGAAAAGGAGCGTTCTTTATAAAACTAGGGTTTTTGGTTTAATTCTGATTAAACCAGGATTTACCTAAACCGACATTAATTAAACCTCCTTTGATTCAATTAACAAATCGACCAGTTTAGGAAATCAACCGGAATTAAACCGACTCCACCATAATTCTTATACACACTCAAGTCTCCTATTATTTTTTAGAACACGGGCGTTACAATTCTCCCTCTCTAACATGGATTCGTCCTCGAATCCTTCAACACCGTCCATCAGTCTAGGACTCCATGCAACTGTCTACACAGTCCGCACTCCTACAACTGACTCCTCTGAGGCTCCTATCTAATCTATATACTCACGTTCCAGGCCCACTTAGAATCATACTCACCCACTTCCCCCGTCTACAGGTCGCAACCTATGAATCATACCGGCTCGTCCTCAGGCCTCAGCCTTAGACTACGGTATCCAGGAAGTCTCACCACTTCCCCCGCTCTCAGGTCGCAACCTTCGAGTCATACCGGCTCACTATTAGGCCACCAGCCTATAAGTTACGGTATCCGGGAAGTCTCACCACTCCCCTCATCCACAGGTCGCAACCCATGAATAATACCGGCTCACTATTAGGCCTCCCGCCTTCAAGCTACGGTATCCGGGAAGTGTCACACTCGCTCTCAGGTCGTCACCCTAAAGCGTGCTCTCGAATCGTCATCCGAGACTATCACATCTCATCCGAGACTATCACATCACACTCGAGCAAATAAGTCTAAACGCCCCCGAGCATATCTCCAGATTAGATATACCTCCCGTGGTTCCCCTATAGCATCGCGATGCTATACTAACCACAATCCCAAAACTTTCTAAAAATAGAACTGTCAAACCCGACACTTTCTATTTTTAGAAACTCACACATATTTCTCTTCACATGACATCAACAAGTCAAATCCAAGAAATACTCACAAAACACACAACTTACCGTGGAATCTCATTAAAGGCTCGAGAGGATGATCTAGGTCTCCATGCTCACACAATTGATTAAACACCCAAATCAATCAGCATGCAATCCACATCATCATTTCTCATCAACGAAATTTACACATCACATTAAAAATCACAAATTTACTCCGGCCCTAGAACCGTAAGGGCTCTGATACCAAATTGAAAGAACCCATCCCATTTTTTTTTCTTTTAAACATGCAAACCGGATTAACCCAATTAATTCGAACCAGCTAAACCGGCCATAATAATTTAAATCAAATAAACCAAGCAATCGCATTAAAGTAACCAACAATATTAACCAGCGGAAGACTTAACCAAAAATCCAATAAAACAATTCCATTAAACCAACAAGTTCAACCAAACATTATTCCAAAACATGATCATCCTAACATGTTTCTAAATTTCATTCTAACACCCTAACAAATCCAACAATAATCTAAAACACCAATGAGTGCCTAGATCATCCTCCTCTCCTCGCCATGATTCCACGGATCACACTTTGCTTTTACCTGCATCAAAGAAAGAGATGCATAAGTATTTCATAAATACTTAGTGAGGGCGATCCTCCCATCTACGAGCTATACACACAAGCAATGAGATAACACCCACATATATAACAAAAACAAACCATCCAGCAAGCTAAACATCCAATAACACATCCAGTTCACCTACAAATCATCACACAACAAGTCACTCAATCCCAATCGCTTAGATAAGCTCATGGTCACGCACTCACCTTAACAAGGTGATTTGAACAACAAAAACAACCAGGAAAGACTCTCCTCGCGACTGCAACAGCCAAACAATGCCCTACAACAATCCACACAAACCAAAATCTCTAAGAACCAATTGGACAGAAACAGCAGAAAAACTACAAACGCAGAAACGAAGCCCTAACACATAAACCAACCGTTAACTCCTTAATCCCTTCGGTGGAAAGCAAACACCAGACCTCACGAAGCTTCCCACAAAATTTGGTGCCGATCGGATAAACGATGAAACCACGATCGCACTTACAATCTCCGCTGATCTCAGTTCGCAACAGAGAAAGAGCGTCTCACTAAACTGCATATAACTCACTGAATATTAATCCGAATTCACTTCTGTAAAAAGGAGAATCAACGTATACGTCTTAAGAACAAACCTACCAAATTTCGTTACCTTTCGATAAGATTTGATACGTCGGAACTCTATTCTACCAAGACGTAACGGATCTGCTTCTCTTGCCTTATACACCAAAGCAAAGCTAACCCTCTCCTTCTCACAAGTGAACTTCTCCTTCTCCTTTTCTCAACTCAACTCTCAGAAACTACAGCGACAAAATAACAAGGAAAAGGAGCGTTCTTTATAAAACTAGGGTTTTTGGTTTAATTCTGATTAAACCAGGATTTACCTAAACCGACATTAATTAAACCTCCTTTGATTCAATTAACAAATCGACCAGTTTAGGAAATCAACCGGAATTAAACCGACTCCACCATAATTCTTATACACACTCAAGTCTCCTATTATTTTTTAGAACACGGGCGTTACAATTCTCCCTCTCTAACATGGATTCGTCCTCGAATCCTTCAACACCGTCCATCAGTCTAGGACTCCATGCAACTGTCTACACAGTCCGCACTCCTACAACTGACTCCTCTGAGGCTCCTATCTAATCTATATACTCACGTTCCAGGCCCACTTAGAATCATACTCACCCACTTCCCCCGTCTACAGGTCGCAACCTATGAATCATACCGGCTCGTCCTCAGGCCTCAGCCTTAGACTACGGTATCCAGGAAGTCTCACCACTTCCCCCGCTCTCAGGTCGCAACCTTCGAGTCATACCGGCTCACTATTAGGCCACCAGCCTATAAGTTACGGTATCCGGGAAGTCTCACCACTCCCCTCATCCACAGGTCGCAACCCATGAATAATACCGGCTCACTATTAGGCCTCCCGCCTTCAAGCTACGGTATCCGGGAAGTGTCACACTCGCTCTCAGGTCGTCACCCTAAAGCGTGCTCTCGAATCGTCATCCGAGACTATCACATCTCATCCGAGACTATCACATCACACTCGAGCAAATAAGTCTAAACGCCCCCGAGCATATCTCCAGATTAGATATACCTCCCGTGGTTCCCCTATAGCATCGCGATGCTATACTAACCACAATCCCAAAACTTTCTAAAAATAGAACTGTCAAACCCGACACTTTCTATTTTTAGAAACTCACACATATTTCTCTTCACATGACATCAACAAGTCAAATCCAAGAAATACTCACAAAACACACAACTTACCGTGGAATCTCATTAAAGGCTCGAGAGGATGATCTAGGTCTCCATGCTCACACAATTGATTAAACACCCAAATCAATCAGCATGCAATCCACATCATCATTTCTCATCAACGAAATTCACACATCACATTAAAAATCACAAATTTACTCCGGCCCTAGAACCGTAAGGGCTCTGATACCAAATTGAAAGAACCCATCCCTTTTTTTTTTCTTTTAAACATGCAAACCGGATTAACCCAATTAATTCGAACCAGCTAAACCGGCCATAATAATTTAAATCAAATAAACCAAGCAATCGCATTAAAGTAACCAACAATATTAACCAGCGGAAGACTTAACCAAAAATCCAATAAAACAATTCCATTAAACCAACAAGTTCAACCAAACATTATTCCAAAACATGATCATCCTAACATGTTTCTAAATTTCATTCTAACACCCTAACAAATCCAAAAATAATCTAAAACACCAATGAGTGCCTAGATCATCCTCCTCTCCTCGCCATGATTCCACGGATCACACTTTGCTTTTACCTGCATCAAAGAAAGAGATGCATAAGTATTTCATAAATACTTAGTGAGGGCGATCCTCCCATCTACGAGCTATACACACAAGCAATGAGATAAAACCCACATATATAACAAAAACAAACCATCCAGCAAGCTAAACATCCAATAACACATCCAGTTCACCTACAAATCATCACACAACAAGTCACTCAATCCCAATCGCTTAGATAAGCTCATGGTCACGCACTCACCTTAACAAGGTGATTTGAACAACAAAAACAACCAGGAAAGACTCTCCTCGCGACTGCAACAGCCAAACAATGCCCTACAACAATCCACACAAACCAAAATCTCTAAGAACCAATTGGACAGAAACAGCAGAAAAATTACAAACGCAGAAACGAAGCCCTAACACATAAACCAACCGTTAACTCCTTAATCCCTTCGGTGGAAAGCAAACACCAGACCTCACGAAGCTTCCCACAAAATTTGGTGCCGATCGGATAAACGATGAAACCACGATCGCACTTACAATCTCCGCTGATCTCAGTTCGCAACAGAGAAAGAGCGTCTCACTAAACTGCATATAACTCACTGAATATTAATCCGAATTCACTTCTGTAAAAAGGAGAATCAACGTATACGTCTTAAGAACAAACCTACCAAATTTCGTTACCTTTCGATAAGATTTGATACGCCGGAACTCTATTCTACCAAGACGTAACGGATCTGCTTCTCTTGCCTTATACACCAAAGCAAAGCTAACCCTCTCCTTCTCACAAGTGAACTTCTCCTTCTCCTTTTCTCAACTCAACTCTCAGAAACTACAGCGACAAAATAACAAGGAAAAGGAGCGTTCTTTATAAAACTAGGGTTTTTGGTTTAATTCTGATTAAACCAGGATTTACCTAAACCGACATTAATTAAACCTCCTTTGATTCAATTAACAAATCGACCAGTTTAGAAAATCAACCGGAATTAAACCGACTCCACCATAATTCTTATACACACTCAAGTCTCCTATTATTTTTTAGAACACGGGCGTTACAATTCTCCCTCTCTAACATGGATTCGTCCTCGAATCCTTCAACACCGTCCATCAGTCTAGGACTCCATGCAACTGTCTACACAGTCCGCACTCCTACAACTGACTCCTCTGAGGCTCCTATCTAATCTATATACTCACGTTCCAGGCCCACTTAGAATCATACTCACCCACTTCCCCCGTCTACAGGTCGCAACCTATGAATCATACCGGCTCGTCCTCAGGCCTCAGCCTTAGACTACGGTATCCAGGAAGTCTCACCACTTCCCCCGCTCTCAGGTCGCAACCTTCGAGTCATACCGGCTCACTATTAGGCCACCAGCCTATAAGTTACGGTATCCGGGAAGTCTCACCACTCCCCTCATCCACAGGTCGCAACCCATGAATAATACCGGCTCACTATTAGGCCTCCCGCCTTCAAGCTACGGTATCCGGGAAGTGTCACACTCGCTCTCAGGTCGTCACCCTAAAGCGTGCTCTCGAATCGTCATCCGAGACTATCACATCTCATCCGAGACTATCACATCACACTCGAGCAAATAAGTCTAAACGCCCCCGAGCATATCTCCAGATTAGATATACCTCCCGTGGTTCCCCTATAGCATCGCGATGCTATACTAACCACAATCCCAAAACTTTCTAAAAATAGAACTGTCAAACCCGACACTTTCTATTTTTAGAAACTCACACATATTTCTCTTCACATGACATCAACAAGTCAAATCCAAGAAATACTCACAAAACACACAACTTACCGTGGAATCTCATTAAAGGCTCGAGAGGATGATCTAGGTCTCCATGCTCACACAATTGATTAAACACCCAAATCAATCAGCATGCAATCCACATCATCATTTCTCATCAACGAAATTCACACATCACATTAAAAATCACAAATTTACTCCGGCCCTAGAACCGTAAGGGCTCTGATACCAAATTGAAAGAACCCATCCCATTTTTTTTTCTTTTAAACATGCAAACCGGATTAACCCAATTAATTCGAACCAGCTAAACCGGCCATAATAATTTAAATCAAATAAACCAAGCAATCGCATTAAAGTAACCAACAATATTAACCAGCGGAAGACTTAACCAAAAATCCAATAAAACAATTCCATTAAACCAACAAGTTCAACCAAACATTATTCCAAAACATGATCATCCTAACATGTTTCTAAATTTCATTCTAACACCCTAACAAATCCAAAAATAATCTAAAACACCAATGAGTGCCTAGATCATCCTCCTCTCCTCGCCATGATTCCACGGATCACACTTTGCTTTTACCTGCATCAAAGAAAGAGATGCATAAGTATTTCATAAATACTTAGTGAGGGCGATCCTCCCATCTACGAGCTATACACACAAGCAATGAGATAAAACCCACATATATAACAAAAACAAACCATCCAGCAAGCTAAACATCCAATAACACATCCAGTTCACCTACAAATCATCACACAACAAGTCACTCAATCCCAATCGCTTAGATAAGCTCATGGTCACGCACTCACCTTAACAAGGTGATTTGAACAACAAAAACAACCAGGAAAGACTCTCCTCGCGACTGCAACAGCCAAACAATGCCCTACAACAATCCACACAAACCAAAATCTCTAAGAACCAATTGGACAGAAACAGCAGAAAAATTACAAACGCAGAAACGAAGCCCTAACACATAAACCAACCGTTAACTCCTTAATCCCTTTGGTGGAAAGCAAACACCAGACCTCACGAAGCTTCCCACAAAATTTGGTGCCGATCGGATAAACGATGAAACCACGATCGCACTTACAATCTCCGCTGATCTCAGTTCGCAACAGAGAAAGAGCGTCTCACTAAACTGCATATAACTCACTGAATATTAATCCGAATTCACTTCTGTAAAAAGGAGAATCAACGTATACGTCTTAAGAACAAACCTACCAAATTTCGTTACCTTTCGATAAGATTTGATACGTCGGAACTCTATTCTACCAAGACGTAACGGATCTGCTTCTCTTGCCTTATACACCAAAGCTAAGCTAACCCTCTCCTTCTCACAAGTGAACTTCTCCTTCTCCTTTTCTCAACTCAACTCTCAGAAACTACAGCGACAAAATAACAAGGAAAAGGAGCGTTCTTTATAAAACTAGGGTTTTTGGTTTAATTCTGATTAAACCAGGATTTACCTAAACCGACATTAATTAAACCTCCTTTGATTCAATTAACAAATCGACCAGTTTAGGAAATCAACCGGAATTAAACCGACTCCACCATAATTCTTATACACACTCAAGTCTCCTATTATTTTTTAGAACACGGGCGTTACAATTCTCCCTCTCTAACATGGATTCGTCCTCGAATCCTTCAACACCGTCCATCAGTCTAGGACTCCATGCAACTGTCTACACAGTCCGCACTCCTACAACTGACTCCTCTGAGGCTCCTATCTAATCTATATACTCACGTTCCAGGCCCACTTAGAATCATACTCACCCACTTCCCCCGTCCACAGGTCGCAACCTATGAATCATACCGGCTCGTCCTCAGGCCTCAGCCTTAGACTACGGTATCCAGGAAGTCTCACCACTTCCCCCGCTCTCAGGTCGCAACCTTCGAGTCATACCGGCTCACTATTAGGCCACTAGCCTATAAGTTACGGTATCCGGGAAGTCTCACCACTCCCCTCATCCACAGGTCGCAACCCATGAATAATACCGGCTCACTATTAGGCCTCCCGCCTTCAAGCTACGGTATCCGGGAAGTGTCACACTCGCTCTCAGGTCGTCACCCTAAAGCGTGCTCTCGAATCGTCATCCGAGACTATCACATCTCATCCGAGACTATCACATCACACTCGAGCAAATAAGTCTAAACGCCCCCGAGCATATCTCCAGATTAGATATACCTCCCGTGGTTCCCCTATAGCATCGCGATGCTATACTAACCACAATCCCAAAACTTTCTAAAAATAGAACTGTCAAACCCGACACTTTCTATTTTTAGAAACTCACACATATTTCTCTTCACATGACATCAACAAGTCAAATCCAAGAAATACTCACAAAACACACAACTTACCGTGGAATCTCATTAAAGGCTCGAGAGGATGATCTAGGTCTCCATGCTCACACAATTGATTAAACACCCAAATCAATCAGCATGCAATCCACATCATCATTTCTCATCAACGAAATTCACACATCACATTAAAAATCACAAATTTACTCCGGCCCTAGAACCGTAAGGGCTCTGATACCAAATTGAAAGAACCCATCCCATTTTTTTTTTCTTTTAAACATGCAAACCGGATTAACCCAATTAATTCGAACCAGCTAAACCGGCCATAATAATTTAAATCAAATAAACCAAGCAATCTCATTAAAGTAACCAACAATATTAACCAGCGGAAGACTTAACCAAAAATCCAAAAAAACAATTCCATTAAACCAACAAGTTCAACCAAACATTATTCCAAAACATGATCATCCTAACATGTTTCTAAATTTCATTCTAACACCCTAACAAATCCAACAATAATCTAAAACACCAATGAGTGCCTAGATCATCCTCCTCTCCTCGCCATGATTCCACGGATCACACTTTGCTTTTACCTGCATCAAAGAAAGAGATGCATAAGTATTTCATAAATACTTAGTGAGGGCGATCCTCCCATCTACGAGCTATACACACAAGCAATGAGATAACACCCACATATATAACAAAAACAAACCATCCAGCAAGCTAAACATCCAATAACACATCCAGTTCACCTACAAATCATCACACAACAAGTCACTCAATCCCAATCGCTTAGATAAGCTCATGGTCACGCACTCACCTTAACAAGGTGATTTGAACAACAAAAACAACCAGGAAAGACTCTCTTCGCGACTGCAACAGCCAAACAATGCCCTACAACAATCCACACAAACCAAAATCTCTAAGAACCAATTGGACAGAAACAGCAGAAAAACTACAAACGCAGAAACGAAGCCCTAACACATAAACCAACCGTTAACTCCTTAATCCCTTCGGTGGAAAGCAAACACCAGACCTCACGAAGCTTCCCACAAAATTTGGTGCCGATCGGATAAACGATGAAACCACGATCGCACTTACAATCTCCGCTGATCTCAGTTCGCAACAGAGAAAGAATGTCTCACTAAACTGCATATAACTCACTGAATATTAATCCTAATTCACTTCTGTAAAAAGGAGAATCAAAGTATACGTCTTAAAAACAAACCTACCAAATTTCGTTACCTTTCGATAAGATTTGATACGTCGGAACTCTATTCTACCAAGACGTAATGGATCTGCTTCTCTTGCCTTATACACCAAAGCAAAGCTAACCCTCTCCTTCTCACAAGTGAACTTCTCCTTCTCCTTTTCTCAACTCAACTCTCAAAAACTACAGCGACAAAATAACAAGGAAAATGAGCGTTCTTTATAAAACTAGGGTTTTTGGTTTAATTCTGATTAAACCAGGATTTACCTAAACCGACATTAATTAAACCTCCTTTGATTCAATTAACAAATCGACCAGTTTAGGAAATCAACCGGAATTAAACCGACTCCACCATAATTCTTATACACACTCAAGTCTCCT
Organism: Capsella bursa-pastoris; assembly: GCA_036452645.1. Lineage (NCBI taxonomy): Eukaryota > Viridiplantae > Streptophyta > Magnoliopsida > Brassicales > Brassicaceae > Capsella > Capsella bursa-pastoris. Next base: position 9,533,783 of record CP144198.1, on the reverse strand, counting down.
ATTATTTTTTAGAACACGGGCGTTACAATTCTCCCTCTCTAACATGGATTCGTCCTCGAATCCTTCAACACCGTCCATCAGTCTAGGACTCCATGCAACTGTCTACACAGTCCGCACTCCTACAACTGACTCCTCTGAGGCTCCTATCTAATCTATATACTCACGTTCCAGGCCCACTTAGAATCATACTCACCCACTTCCCCCGTCCACAGGTCGCAACCTATGAATCATACCGGCTCGTCCTCAGGCCTCAGCCTTAGACTACGGTATCCAGGAAGTCTCACCACTTCCCCCGCTCTCAGGTCGCAACCTTCGAGTCATACCGGCTCACTATTAGGCCACTAGCCTATAAGTTACGGTATCCGGGAAGTCTCACCACTCCCCTCATCCACAGGTCGCAACCCATGAATAATACCGGCTCACTATTAGGCCTCCCGCCTTCAAGCTACGGTATCCGGGAAGTGTCACACTCGCTCTCAGGTCGTCACCCTAAAGCGTGCTCTCGAATCGTCATCCGAGACTATCACATCTCATCCGAGACTATCACATCACACTCGAGCAAATAAGTCTAAACGCCCCCGAGCATATCTCCAGATTAGATATACCTCCCGTGGTTCCCCTATAGCATCGCGATGCTATACTAACCACAATCCCAAAACTTTCTAAAAATAGAACTGTCAAACCCGACACTTTCTATTTTTAGAAACTCACACATATTTCTCTTCACATGACATCAACAAGTCAAATCCAAGAAATACTCACAAAACACACAACTTACCGTGGAATCTCATTAAAGGCTCGAGAGGATGATCTAGGTCTCCATGCTCACACAATTGATTAAACACCCAAATCAATCAGCATGCAATCCACATCATCATTTCTCATCAACGAAATTCACACATCACATTAAAAATCACAAATTTACTCTGGCCCTAGAACCGTAAGGGCTCTGATACCAAATTGAAAGAACCCATCCCATTTTTTTTTCTTTTAAACATGCAAACCGGATTAACCCAATTAATTCGAACCAGCTAAACCGGCCATAATAATTTAAATCAAATAAACCAAGCAATCGCATTAAAGTAACCAACAATATTAACCAGCGGAAGACTTAACCAAAAATCCAATAAAACAATTCCATTAAACCAACAAGTTCAACCAAACATTATTCCAAAACATGATCATCCTAACATGTTTCTAAATTTCATTCTAACACCCTAACAAATCCAACAATAATCTAAAACACCAATGAGTGCCTAGATCATCCTCCTCTCCTCGCCATGATTCCACGGATCACACTTTGCTTTTACCTGCATCAAAGAAAGAGATGCATAAGTATTTCATAAATACTTAGTGAGGGCGATCCTCCCATCTACGAGCTATACACACAAGCAATGAGATAAAACCCACATATATAACAAAAACAAACCATCCAGCAAGCTAAACATCCAATAACACATCCAGTTCACCTACAAATCATCACACAACAAGTCACTCAATCCCAATCGCTTAGATAAGCTCATGGTCACGCACTCACCTTAACAAGGTGATTTGAACAACAAAAACAACCAGGAAAGACTCTCCTCGCGACTGCAACAGCCAAACAATGCCCTACAACAATCCACACAAACCAAAATCTCTAAGAACCAATTGGACAGAAACAGCAGAAAAACTACAAACGCAGAAACGAAGCCCTAACACATAAACCAACCGTTAACTCCTTAATCCCTTCGGTGGAAAGCAAACACCAGACCTCACGAAGCTTCCCACAAAATTTGGTGCCGATCGGATAAACAATGAAACCACGATCGCACTTACAATCTCCGCTGATCTCAGTTCGCAACAGAGAAAGAGCGTCTCACTAAACTGCATATAACTCACTGAATATTAATCCGAATTCACTTCTGTAAAAAGGAGAATCAACGTATACGTCTTAAGAACAAACCTACCAAATTTCGTTACCTTTCGATAAGATTTGATACGTCGGAACTCTATTCTACCAAGACGTAATGGATCTGCTTCTCTTGCCTTATACACCAAAGCAAAGCTAACCCTCTCCTTCTCACAAGTGAACTTCTCCTTCTCCTTTTCTCAACTCAACTCTCAGAAACTACAGCGACAAAATAACAAGGAAAATGAGCGTTCTTTATAAAACTAGGGTTTTTGGTTTAATTCTGATTAAACCAGGATTTACCTAAACCGACATTAATTAAACCTCCTTTGATTCAATTAACAAATCGACCAGTTTAGGAAATCAACCGGAATTAAACCGACTCCACCATAATTCTTATACACACTCAAGTCTCCTATTATTTTTTAGAACACGGGCGTTACAATTCTCCCTCTCTAACATGGATTCGTCCTCGAATCCTTCAACACCGTCCATCAGTCTAGGACTCCATGCAACTGTCTACACAGTCCGCACTCCTACAACTGACTCCTCTGAGGCTCCTATCTAATCTATATACTCACGTTCCAGGCCCACTTAGAATCATACTCACCCACTTCCCCCGTCCACAGGTCGCAACCTATGAATCATACCGGCTCGTCCTCAGGCCTCAGCCTTAGACTACGGTATCCAGGAAGTCTCACCACTTCCCCCGCTCTCAGGTCGCAACCTTCGAGTCATACCGGCTCACTATTAGGCCACTAGCCTATAAGTTACGGTATCCGGGAAGTCTCACCACTCCCCTCATCCACAGGTCGCAACCCATGAATAATACCGGCTCACTATTAGGCCTCCCGCCTTCAAGCTACGGTATCCGGGAAGTATCACACTCGCTCTCAGGTCGTCACCCTAAAGCGTGCTCTCGAATCGTCATCCGAGACTATCACATCTCATCCGAGACTATCACATCACACTCGAGCAAATAAGTCTAAACGCCCCCGAGCATATCTCCAGATTAGATATACCTCCCGTGGTTCCCCTATAGCATCGCGATGCTATACTAACCACAATCCCAAAACTTTCTAAAAATAGAACTGTCAAACCCGACACTTTCTATTTTTAGAAACTCACACATATTTCTCTTCACATGACATCAACAAGTCAAATCCAAGAAATACTCACAAAACACACAACTTACCGTGGAATCTCATTAAAGGCTCGAGAGGATGATCTAGGTCTCCATGCTCACACAATTGATTAAACACCCAAATCAATCAGCATGCAATCCACATCATCATTTCTCATCAACGAAATTCACACATCACATTAAAAATCACAAATTTACTCTGGCCCTAGAACCGTAAGGGCTCTGATACCAAATTGAAAGAACCCATCCCATTTTTTTTTCTTTTAAACATGCAAACCGGATTAACCCAATTAATTCGAACCAGCTAAACCGGCCATAATAATTTAAATCAAATAAACCAAGCAATCGCATTAAAGTAACCAACAATATTAACCAGCGGAAGACTTAACCAAAAATCCAATAAAACAATTCCATTAAACCAACAAGTTCAACCAAACATTATTCCAAAACATGATCATCCTAACATGTTTCTAAATTTCATTCTAACACCCTAACAAATCCAACAATAATCTAAAACACCAATGAGTGCCTAGATCATCCTCCTCTCCTCGCCATGATTCCACGGATCACACTTTGCTTTTACCTGCATCAAAGAAAGAGATGCATAAGTATTTCATAAATACTTAGTGAGGGCGATCCTCCCATCTACGAGCTATACACACAAGCAATGAGATAAAACCCACATATATAACAAAAACAAACCATCCAGCAAGCTAAACATCCAATAACACATCCAGTTCACCTACAAATCATCACACAACAAGTCACTCAATCCCAATCGCTTAGATAAGCTCATGGTCACGCACTCACCTTAACAAGGTGATTTGAACAACAAAAACAACCAGGAAAGACTCTCCTCGCGACTGCAACAGCCAAACAATGCTCTACAACAATCCACACAAACCAAAATCTTTAAGAACCAATTGGACAGAAACAGCAGAAAAACTACAAACGCAGAAACGAAGCCCTAACACATAAACCAACCGTTAACTCCTTAATCCCTTCGGTGGAAAGCAAACACCAGACCTCACGAAGCTTCCCACAAAATTTGGTGCCGATCGGATAAACGATGAAACCAGGATCGCACTTACAATCTCCGCTGATCTCAGTTCGCAACAGAGAAAGAGCGTCTCACTAAACTGCATATAACTCACTGAATATTAATCCGAATTCACTTCTGTCAAAAGGAGAATCAACGTATACGTCTTAGGAACAAACCTACCAAATTTCGTTACCTTTCGATAAGATTTGATACGTCGGAACTCTATTCTACCAAGACGTAACGGATCTGCTTCTCTTGCCTTATACACCAAAGCAAAGCTAACCCTCTCCTTCTCACAAGTGAACTTCTCCTTCTCCTTTTCTCAACTCAACTCTCAGAAACTACAGCGACAAAATAACAAGGAAAAGGAGCGTTCTTTATAAAACTAGGGTTTTTGGTTTAATTCTGATTAAACCAGGATTTACCTAAACCGACATTAATTAAACCTCCTTTGATTCAATTAACAAATCGACCAGTTTAGGAAATCAACCGGAATTAAACCGACTCCACCATAATTCTTATACACACTCAAGTCTCCTATTATTTTTTAGAACACGGGCGTTACAATTCTCCCTCTCTAACATGGATTCGTCCTCGAATCCTTCAACACCGTCCATCAGTCTAGGACTCCATGCAACTGTCTACACAGTCCGCACTCCTACAACTGACTCCTCTGAGGCTCCTATCTAATCTATATACTCACGTTCCAGGCCCACTTAGAATCATACTCACCCACTTCCCCCGTCCACAGGTCGCAACCTATGAATCATACCGGCTCGTCCTCAGGCCTCAGCCTTAGACTACGGTATCCAGGAAGTCTCACCACTTCCCCCGCTCTCAGGTCGCAACCTTCGAGTCATACCGGCTCACTATTAGGCCACCAGCCTATAAGTTACGGTATCCGGGAAGTCTCACCACTCCCCTCATCCACAGGTCGCAACCCATGAATAATACCGGCTCACTATTAGGCCTCCCGCCTTCAAGCTACGGTATCCGGGAAGTGTCACACTCGCTCTCAGGTCGTCACCCTAAAGCGTGCTCTCGAATCGTCATCCGAGACTATCACATCTCATCCGAGACTATCACATCACACTCGAGCAAATAAGTCTAAACGCCCCTGAGCATATCTCCAGATTAGATATACCTCCCGTGGTTCCCCTATAGCATCGCGATGCTATACTAACCACAATCCCAAAACTTTCTAAAAATAGAACTGTCAAACCCGACACTTTCTATTTTTAGAAACTCACACATATTTCTCTTCACATGACATCAACAAGTCAAATCCAAGAAATACTCACAAAACACACAACTTACCGTGGAATCTCATTAAAGGCTCGAGAGGATGATCTAGGTCTCCATGCTCACACAATTGATTAAACACCCAAATCAATCAGCATGCAATCCACATCATCATTTCTCATCAACGAAATTCACACATCACATTAAAAATCACAAATTTACTCCGGCCCTAGAACCGTAAGGGCTCTGATACCAAATTGAAAGAACCCATCCCATTTTTTTTTCTTTTAAACATGCAAACCGGATTAACCCAATTAATTCGAACCAGCTAAACCGGCCATAATAATTTAAATCAAATAAACCAAGCAATCTCATTAAAGTAACCAACAATATTAACCAGCGGAAGACTTAACCAAAAATCTAATAAAACAATTCCATTAAACCAACAAGTTCAACCAAACATTATTCCAAAACATGATCATCCTAACATGTTTCTAAATTTCATTCTAACACCCTAACAAATCCAACAATAATCTAAAACACCAATGAGTGCCTAGATCATCCTCCTCTCCTCGCCATGATTCCACGGATCACACTTTGCTTTTACCTGCATCAAAGAAAGAGATGCATAAGTATTTCATAAATACTTAGTGAGGGCGATCCTCCCATCTACGAGCTATACACACAAGCAATGAGATAACACCCACATATATAACAAAAACAAACCATCCAGCAAGCTAAACATCCAATAACACATCCAGTTCACCTACAAATCATCACACAACAAGTCACTCAATCCCAATCGCTTAGATAAGCTCATGGTCACGCACTCACCTTAACAAGGTGATTTGAACAACAAAAACAACCAGGAAAGACTCTCCTCGCGACTGCAACAGCCAAACAATGCCCTACAACAATCCACACAAACCAAAATCTCTAAGAACCAATTGGACAGAAACAGCAGAAAAACTACAAACGCAGAAACGAAGCCCTAACACATAAACCAACCGTTAACTCCTTAATCCCTTCGGTGGAAAGCAAACACCAGACGTCACGAAGCTTCCCACAAAATTTGGTGCCGATCGGATAAACGATGAAACCACGATCGCACTTACAATCTCCGCTGATCTCAGTTCGCAACAGAGAAAGAGCGTCTCACTAAACTGCATATAACTCACTGAATATTAATCCGAATTCACTTCTGTAAAAAGGAGAATCAACGTATACGTCTTAAGAACAAACCTACCAAATTTCGTTACCTTTCGATAAGATTTGATACGTCGGAACTCTATTCTACCAAGACGTAACGGATCTGCTTCTCTTGCCTTATACACCAAAGCAAAGCTAACCCTCTCCTTCTCACAAGTGAACTTCTCCTTCTCCTTTTCTCAACTCAACTCTCAGAAACAACAGCGACAAAATAACAAGGAAAAGGAGCGTTCTTTATAAAACTAGGGTTTTTGGTTTAATTCTGATTAAACCAGAATTTACCTAAACCGACATTAATTAAACCTCCTTTGATTCAATTAACAAATCGACCAGTTTAGGAAATCAACCGGAATTAAACCGACTCCACCATAATTCTTATACACACTCAAGTCTCCTATTATTTTTTAGAACACGGGCGTTACACTTTTGCTATTTAAATTTCTTATTCATGTATCATACCCATCATTTGATATTTGACATTTAAAATTGAATTTAAGTTTCCAAATTTTTTATATCGTCTTGTTTTTGATGAGAAATAATTTAGATTTTTTTTTGAATGATCTGTTTTCTTTTTGTACTCGTTCTTTCCCTCTAAAACAAGATCATATAAATAAATAAATCAATTGAATAAAATATACATTAAATATTTTAGTAAGTAGCTATGGTAAATATAGATTAAGTAATGGAAATTCAAATAAATATTTGATTCCATTTTTAATCATAATTATTTGATTTTACTTATTTATTTGTAGCATACATTAACTTTTAAATTTGTTTTGGATTGTCAATGTTATCTTATATGGAAAATATAATAATTATGTGATATAATTTCCTGAATTTTTCTAAAATTATTAAATGCTAATTTCATATTAATTAATATCCAGCGAGATTTGGGGGTTAATATATTATTAAATTGATGTTAATAATTAGGAATGATTATTTGACTATTTTAGTTTTGTCACATACTATTTTTTTTTGTTTTTTATTTTATTTTAAGGAAATATATAAATATCTCATTTTTAATCAATATATCTGAAAAAGGTTTTTTGTTTTGCCATATTTGCGAGATTGTTTTTCAGTATGAAGATTTTTTATGTGAAAAAGATAGTATGTGATATAAAATATTTATTCTATTGATTTTTTTAAAACAAATTTTTATTATTGATTTATTTAATATTTTTTATAGAAACATTTTAAATTATTTATTTAAGATTTTATCATATTTTTTTTTATCATATTATCAATTCTGTTGAAGATTTCTCTCCATAGTTTATGCTATTGTACAATATAAAAAATATTTATTTTTGTGTTTTATATATATGATGATTTTTGTAAGGCAAAATAAATTTATTATCATATCATAAGAGATATACAAAATAAATGTAACATAAACCACTTGAATAAAACCATTAAACCAAATAAATAAAATACAATAAATTAGATTTTATTCCATTAAACCAAATAAATAATATTAAATAAATTAAATTTTATTAAATATTAAAGGGGGATTTGCATAACTAACCTTTTTATGATACCATTTTCTACAAGTACCCTCTCTAGGTGTTCATTTTCAAAAGTACCCTCTGCAATGTACAAAATGACTAAATTACTCTTCTTTATTATAACCCACGATGAAGTAAGGAATATTCTTTCCAGCAAATCCGAAAAATTTCCCGCCAAATTTTCCCACCTAAAATTTCCGACAAAAATTTTCTCGCCAAAAAAACTCCGACAAAAATTTTCCCGCCAAAAAAAAACATTCCTGCCAAAAAAATTCCGACAAAAATTTTCAGCCAAAATATTTCCGCAATTCCTTAAAAAACCTTGTAAATATTTTTAAATCCCTTAAGAAATCCTTTAAAAACCCTTTTAATCTTTTAAAAGCATAGTTCACGCATCTCTTCTGTCGCCTAGATGCTTGAAAGAGATTGGAAATTGGGACCAGCGACAGCAGATGGTTAGGTGCATGCCTGGGTACATGAAGAGATAGAGGCTATCTATGAACGAGTACTAGGATAAATAAAGTTCATTTGAGTAAAGATATGAGGAACAAAAGAGGTTATTTTTCTTATAACAATGGTGGAAGAACGTCTCGATAGAGGTGAGAAGCAGAAAGAGTCTCCACTTAGTGGCCGAACACGTGTTAAAATAAGTGTAAATCCCAAAAAGATGCGTCAATACATGAAAATACTTAATGAAAGATTCGCGTCCGCATTAACAAGATTTTTTCTCCCATAATTATTTAAAATATGTTAAATAATAGATATATTACGTAACAATTATATATATCTAGAAATCTGTGAACAAAATTAGTAACTATTGTTGGAAACAAAACTAGATTGTGCAGTGAAATGGAGGTAAGAAATATGTAGAAATAAAAAGGTCAGAGATTTCAATACACACCCTGGTTATATCATAATCTTGACCACTATAAAGATGTTAATTTTACATTATATATTGCAAAACGATTTGCATAAATAAAAATTTATAAAATAAAAAATAAAGGAGAGTGAATAAATGTGCGAGAGAAAGAGAGTGAAAAAGGAAAAGTAGTGAGTCCACATATTGGACTGTGAAACGATCAAACAAGGGGATATGGGTTTCAGGAGAGTGGGTAATCTCGTAAATTTGTGTATTTGCAACTTTTTGACAATTAGCCGGCTGTGATTTGTTGTAACTTTATCTCCCATATAGGATAGATTTTCAGACACGAGAAAAGTCAAGCCAGAAAAAGTTGGTGGGGTCCATGGTGAAATATATGGTGGTAACTCTATGACAGCTCAATGTTCTAGATAAACAAGATAGGTTAACTAGACCTGTAAGGCTACAATATAAATATAACTTGACAACAGAGGTAGTAGCCTAGAGTAAAAAAATTCCGAGCGAAGGGTTCTCATTCGCGAGTTGAGGTATTACAGTCATCTTATTTACATAGCAGACACTGTTTTTGTTACAAATCAAATTTATATTATCTTATTGTGTAAGTCATGATAGATCTAAAAGTTAGAGAAAAAATTGAAGATGTATTGATATTGTTACTGGTTATTAGACTCAAAGAAGATGACGAGAATGCAGTGAACAAGTCTGGTGTATATGCAACCAAATACAGAGGCACTGAAGCAGTGATGCAGTTGAACAAGTCTGGTGTATATGCAACCAAGATACATATACAGTAGCAGTGAACGATGAAGTGAACAAGCCTGGTACAACTTCATGTTCAGATAAAGAGGCACTGACTCTTGAGCGAGAGCGTCAGAGAATCATAGACAGCCAAGACATCTCAATGTAAGGTCACATGGAATGAAGTGACGAGCTGAACATTGGAGTCTTACTGAGAAGATCCAAGAAGTAAGAGCTTAACCAATCATGTTTTAAGTTCATGAGAACAAGTCCTGTATAAGCTGCTGAGTAAACCTGAATGTGTTTTAGAGCAGAATGAAGGAATCAGCTGCGTGCTGAGTAAACTTGAAAGTGCTTCAGAGCATAATGAAGGAAGCAGCTACATGTTATACCTGAACAGAATTATGTTCTCCAGTTGAGTAAACTTGAAGCGAAACAGAGAAGAAAACAGAGTAGTCAACGTGTAGTGGCTATGCAGTGCAACAGAGCGGAAAAGCTTCAAGTTGTAGCAAACAAGGGAGTGAACGTGTATCAGGGGAACGGTTGTGACAGAACAGACAAGGTTCAAAGTGTCAGTGGCCGTGTTGCATAACAGAGGTGGTGAAGTCTCCAACAGAGAAGGGTCAAGTTGGCAGCGTCTTGTACAGAGGCATTGGTCAAGTTGACAAAAGAGCACAAGCTATTATCTAGAGGAGAAAAGGGTGAGCTTGGGAACTTAGGGTTTTGGAGATCTCTAAGGAGTATAAAAAGGAAGAGGTGGGCACAAGAAAAGGTTGCACACCTAGGGTTTCTTTTTATATGCACACTTTGTGTGTGGTGTTGTCCCATTAACAAAAGAGAAAATTGTTGATGGTTTTGTAAACGAATCACACTCGAAAAAACAATGAGTGGTGATTGCCTTGATTTATCTAGTTAAGAGTGGTAGGCACATGTGTGTGCTAGATACCATTGGCAAATGTGACTTTTGCGTTCTTAAGCTAGTAAATCGTTCTGGATTTGGTCCCGGGGATGTAGGTTATCCGAACCCCGTTAACAAATCTCTTGTGTCGTCTCTGCTATATGCTCCCTTATCTCTGTTAAGCATCGTAAATACATATTTGTCATACAAGTCTGAGATCTAGCACGCATCACGTTTTTTCAATTGGTATCAGAGCGGGAAACCGACCTGAGTTTGTAGTCTCTAACAGGTTAGATCTTGGATGTGCTGCTATAAGATTATGAGGATAGATTTGATGTTAAACTCGCTAGAGTTTCAGTTCTGTGAAACGTCTACAGTAAATTTATGGGTTTGGAGATATTAAGAAGATGGAGAGAAGTTGAGGGTGTTCTGTTATTAGTTGTTTTTATCTCTGGTCTTGACTATAAATTGTAGAAGTTCGTTTTTGTTTAAGCTTCTAATTGAAGTCTGGAAATTGTTGAAGTTTGGTGGAACAACTTATATCTCTGTCAGTGAATGCTTCTTAAGTGACAGTGGTTCTTTTATCATGAGCAGATCTGGGTTTTCTCATCTGGGATTTTTGAAGATCTGGGTTTTCTCATCTGGGGTTTCTTAAGATCTGGGTTTCTGAAGATCTGGGTTTTATGAAGATGAAGAAGAAAGAGACTGTTTATTCTCTAGATCCAAAAGGGTTGAAGCAAAAGGGAAGCGTGTTTGTTTGTCTCTTGTCAGAAAAAAGGCCAGCTGGCTTCGCAACACAGAAAAGCACATGGCACAAAAGTTAAAGGTGTGTCCTTCTTCTGAATATTTTTTTTGGAGAAGACTAAAAATGACGTGGGCCACATTTGATTACTGTTGGCCTACTTTGTAGTGAAGTTTCTTTTGGGCTCATAAAAGCCCATTATGTGGTTTCCTTTAAATGTTGAAAGCGGTTTTGGAGTCTATAAGAGAAACAGAGGGTCTGAGAACATGTTTCTAGGGAATCATTGGATAGTGGTCAATCATCTGCACTATGTTTCTGAAAATCAGATGGAGTATTCTTCGTTTTGTGTTGAAGAACAGCAAGTTTGTTGACAAAGAAAAGCTTATCAAAGAGAGTGTTTATGGTTCTGGGTTTCATGGTTTTCTGGGTCATCTTGGCGGCTTCTATGAGGGTTCTTCTCTATTTCTTCCCTTGAAGAGGAGTGGCATGTGTTCAGATATGCCAAAGCTGATATGTTCAGAGCTTATCCAGTGTAACTGGTTCTTCAAGCGAGTAATCTCAACAAGAAGGTGACAACAATTCATTTGAAGTCTTTATCATGAGAAAGACAGGGGGTTTCAGGTTTTGAAATTCCATCAGGTTGTTGTGTGTTTTTACTCTCTGGTTGCTCTTGAAAAGAGGTCTTCTGAATCGATATTAGTCCCTTGGTTTTTTTGGTTTCTGTCTCTGTGAAGTAAACAAGACCATCTCAGAAGTTTAGTTATAGCTTTGAGTTATTGAAAGAAGAAGAATTCAGAGCTGATTTAATACGATTATGAGATCATATGGGTTCGTCAATTAAACAATCTGAAATCCGCGACAAGAAGCTTTATCTTAAGATTTTGGTGGATGTGTCAATTTTTGTTTTGGCTGAAATTCAAAGTTAAGATAGTCTTTATCTTTGTTTTGAGGACGAGTGGAATCTTGATTGCTTGAGAGAAACATGTGAACAATGCCAACGGTTTTAAACTTCCGGGCATTCTCACCATCATGGTCTTCAATGGACTAGCAAAGTGAAGTTCAAGATTTTGGATCTGCCTTTCATTTCGTATGGATTGTGTGTTGATGAAGCGTGTTGATAAATAAGAGTTTGAATCTGGAAATTGGTCCATTATTATTGTTTGTGTTCAATCAGAGATCTTGAAAAGAGAACATAAGGAGCTTCTAGACAGACTTATTTTCTGAGTGAAGAACAAGCTTTGTGATTTCTTGAAGAATCTTCAATTCAAGAGGACAAAGAAAAGAGCAGAATTATCTTGTTAAGAAGCTCAAACTCTTAACGCATGTTGTTATTTGAGAAGCTTGGCGTTTGTTCTATGTTGATTGTGTGTTATGATGTGAGTTGTGCATGATTGCAACATACAATCAACAAGGGAGAGAAGATTGTTGGATTTTCAGAAGCTTCTCAGAAAAAATCCAGCAAGAAAGGGATTCTTTTCATGGTCATATGACTTTAAGTGGGATTTGATGTAGAAAATAAAGGTGGTAACTCAATGATGGAGCATCTTTATATGGATCATGAGTCTTAAAGTTGTCTCTGGCATTTAAGAAGAGAACATTGGAGGTTTTTTGAAGTTCTGAAACTTGTGGTCTCGTGTAAACTTTCAGACTTTAAGGAGAAAGTTATGTTTTTGGTATGTGTTTTTCTTCCACGATTTTCCTTCTCTATAGATCTCAGTTTCTAACTCTGGGAAATGTTCTGGAAACCTGGGAACAAGATCTTTCCAATGATATAAAGATCTCCTTCTGGTTCCATATTGTCTAATGGGAATCTGCTCTCCAAGTTGAATGGTCGCAGAGTTATGATATTCAAGATGGGTTTTGAGAGAATGGTCATAACTTTCAATCCGTGTACCCAAATCATGATCCGCTTTTTCCTATTGCTTCGTACAAAAACGGGTAATCTTGTCATCAAATTTCAGATTTTTATGGGTTGACTTGATATTTTATTTGGTTTCTGCATCAAGTCAGATGAACTAAGAGCAAGATATACCAAGGTCTTTGAAGTTCTCAGAAGAAGAGAGGATGAATTGTTTGTGTTTCAAATATTGGCAGTATATATGTGGTATGAAGGTGCGTTCGTGATATGAGAAGAAGAGAAAACAAAAACTGAAGCTTTTGTTATGGAGAAAGAAGTCTGACTAAGTTGCAATGTGATGAAGGGGTTGCTTTTGTCTGACTTAGTATGGTTTATCTGACTTGGTTTTAATACCTTGGATCTGAGTATTGACATACGATTTCAGGTCTTGGAAGCAAGAATATTTCAGTGATTTAAAGATTGTCTGATGAGATTATGTTGTCTGTTGGGAATCTGTTTCAAAGGTTGGCTACTCTCAGTTTCCTTTTGTTTGGATATGTCTTGGGAAATCGGTCATATCTCTCAGTCGGCAAATCCAAATCAAAATCTGTTTTCTCCTACATCTTCATATGGATGTCCTTGATTTTGTTCAAATCTTTGGGTTTGTTCTGCAATAAATTGCTATTTCGGAATTTCTCTTCATCAAGGCATGTGTCCTTGCTCAGCTCAAGATCTCATTGTTCGTATTGTTTCAAGGTAAAAGAAATCACAGTCAACTAGGTATCAAGACTCAACAATGAGTAAAAGAAAGTTTACTGCGAAGAAGTATGGAAAGGAGTCTAATCTTGCACCAAAATGTTGAAGTTTCAAGGGGAAACTAACATCTCTGTCACTGTTTCAAAAGAGTATTCATCACAAGATAAGTGTATACTATGGAGTTAAGAACGTGGATTTATTGTTCTGTTCAAAAGTCGTATGATTCTCCCAAAGGTGATTGTGAGACAGTCTTTGAAGATTTTAAGGGTGGTAATCTGTCGGTGGGTACAACATGTTGTGTTATGGTCTGTCTTGGTTTCGGCAAAGAGAAATGCTACAACATGTTTATAGATAAGCCAAGAGTGATAAGCATATGACAAGGAAAAACATTTGTGATGATATACTTTGGAGAAAAGGGCATTCATGATTGGGATTATTCTGATTGTAGAATACTTGAAGACGTCGAAACTTGTGTGGATGGTTAAGGTTGGATCTTTAAATCTTTGGTCTATCTTGGTGTTGCAAGACTGCAAACTGTTGTTTTATGTGTTTTGCAGAAGCTCTGTTTTGGTGCTCTACATGTTGATCAAAGGGAATATAATGTGACATGTAGTATATCTGATCAATGGATAATGTTATTGATAAAAAAGTATAAGGTATGGAAGTTTGGTGTGACTTAGTGAGAAGTGTCCCCTGTAGTCGTTTTCAAGCTAAAGAAGAGGTGTTCGAAGATTGTGTGTGTAAGGATGAAATCAGTTCAGGAGGAAGGCTATTCTTAAGCTTGGGTCATTCAAATAATGTTTTGTGTAACAAGATCATCAGTGTTGAGAGACTAACTGTCTAAGTTTCCGCTGCGACTAAAAGGTATTATTTTGATGATCATGTTGTTGCTTCTTATCGATTTTGGCTTTCATTGGTCAAAGGCTGAACTTAAAAGAGGTTCTGATTAGTTAAGATTCATGAAGTTCGAAGAGGATCGGTGTTACTAAAGCAGTGTTCTGGGCTCAGTACTGGTTTCTTTTTTGTCTTCAGAAATTAGCTGTCCTGTGCGTACGGCAGGCTCTGATCCTGTTCCTATTGGCGACAGCGGCATATTTCTGAGGACTGGTTAACTAGTTATGAGCAACACTCACCTGTGTCATTGCAATCAATTGATCATTGTCTTTAGTTTGATGGATGGATTCATGTTCTAGGTTTATGTTTGTGGTATGTGTGAAGTTTCTACAAGGTCCATCAAAGTTTGACTAGGCTCTAACTTCAGAGAACAATGAAGATCAATGTTATGCTTAATAAAATTTGCATTAGAATATTCTCTTGATGTGTTAAGCTCTTATCATATTTTTGCACTCATGCAAGTGGAGTATTTTGGTTGCCTTGCATGATGAGTTGGTGTCATCGGTTGCTACTGTATCAAACTGCGCAAAAAGAGAGAGAGTTGTTTTACTTACTCCCACATGCTAGTTGTTGGGGCTGCAATGCGTGTCATTGTTGTTATCATCACTTGAAGGTGTTTGATAAATGTTAAAGATGGTGCTAAATTCAAATTGCGAGGTGTAAAAATGACGAGTTAGTTTCATCATATGAAGTTGAATATCAAACTAGGCTATAAAGGGAGATTTTCTGAATTACTCTCAAACGCCAGTTGTTGTTGTTGCTATGCTAAGTTGTGGTTGCAGGCAACACTTGGAGGTGTTGATATTCACTGAAGTTGTGATCGATGAGCTTGATGGGTTATGATTAAGGGAGAGCTAAAGTCCTTCAACTCAGTCAACAAGGGAGAGAGTGGTAGTAGTGATTTGTGTGTTGGCCGAGATTGAAGTTTTCTTAAAACGGATATGCCTCAAGAAACCAGAACAAGAATGAAGAGTCCTCGCCGAAATTGAAGTTTTCTGAAAACGGATGTGCTTAAAGAAACCAGAACAAGGTTTGTAGAGCTTGCAAATCGTTCACATTTGTTAGTCCTACAATTCAGTCAACAAGGGAGAGATTGAAGATATATTGTGTTGATAGAATTGTAAGACTGACAGCTATGCGTGATCACAATGAAGAGTCCTCTCAAAGGCAATGAAGCTGCAAACGATTCAGTTACAACTTGAAAGTTTGAATATCATCTAGTGAAGAATCAAGAAAGCTTGAGTTCTATAACTCAGTAACAAAGGGAGAGATTGAAGATGTATTGATATTGTTACTGGTTATTAGACTCAAGAGAGATGACGAGAATGCATTGAACAAGTCTGGTGTATATGCAACCAAATACAGAGGCAGTGATGCAGTTGAACAAGTCTGGTGTATATGCAACCAAGATACAGACACAATAGCAGTGAACGATGAAGTGAACAAGCCTGGTACAACTTCATGTTCAAATAAAGAGGCAGTGACTCTTATGCGAGAGCGTCAGAGAATCATAGACAGCCAAGACATCTCATGATAGGTCACATGGAATGAAGTGACGTGCTGAACATTGGAGTCTTACTGAGAAGATCCAAGAAGTAAGAGCTTAACCAATCATGTTTTAAGCTCATGAGAACAAGTCATGCATAAGCTGCTGAGTAAACCTGAAAGTGTTTCAGAGCAGAATGAAGGAAGCAGCTGAGTGCTGAGTAAACCTGAAAGTGCTTCAGAGCAGAATGAAGGAAGCAGCTACGTGTTATACCTGAACAGAATTATGTTCTCCAGTTGAGAAAACTTGAAGCGAAACAGAGAAGAAAACTGAGCTGTCAACGTGTAGTGGCTGTGCAGTGCAACAGAGCGGAAAAGTTTCAAGTTATAGCAAACAAGGGAGTGAACGTGTATCGGGGGAACGGTTGTGACAGAACACACAAGGTTCAAAGTGTCAGTGGCCGTGTTGCATAACAGATGCAGTGAAGTCTCCAACAGAGAAGTGTCAAGTTGGCAACGTCTTGTACAGAGGCATTGGTCAAGTTGACAAAAGAGCACAAGCTATTATCCAGAGGAGAAAAGGGTGAGCTTGGGAACTTAGGGTTTTGCAGATCTCTAAGGAGTATAAAAAGGAAGAGGTGGGCACAAGAAAAGTTTGCACACCTAGGGTTTCTTTTTATATGCACACTTTGTGTGTGGTGTTGCCCCATCAACAAAAGAGAAAATTGTTGATGGTTTTGTAAAGGAATCACACTCGAAAAAACAATGAGTGGTGATTGCCTTGATTTATCTAGATAAGAGTGGTAGGCACATGTGTGTGCTAGATACCATTGGCAAATGTGACTTTTGCGTTCTTAAGCTAGTAAATCGTTCTGGACTTGGTCCCGGGGATGTAAGTTATCCGAACCCCGTTAACAAATCTCTTGTGTCGTCTCTGCTATATGCTCCCTTATCTCTGTTAAGCATCGCTCATACATATCTGTCATACAAGTTTGTAGATCTAGCACGCCTCACGTTTTTTCAAAAATATCACAAAATCGAGCATACCTGAAATCAGACGTATCTTCCATTTTCGGATTTACTTTGTATCATTGTATAGTTGTCATTTCTTAGTTTGTTAATTTTTTCGATGTTTCAACTGCTTTAATGGTGATATATACATTTTTTATGTAATAAATCAAATCTGTTATCTCTAATAATGCGAACAGTGGTAGATCTAAAAACTACATTAAGAAATTGGAAAATAGAATGTATCATCTTTATATCATCGTAATCTCCGTCATTTCTCTGTTGTTTCATCTTTGTTTATCTCCGTAATACATCTTTTTTTCAATTTCAATCACCACCTTAGTGGTAGATCTTCTCACTCTCTTAGATCTGCCATTGAATGTGAACTTAAATCATTTGACACTCAAATGATTCATCGTGCCAGTCAAAAAAAATTGTGGAATTGACTTAAGATTTGATGGATGAATACTCTTACATATGGTACTTTTACTAATCCATTAACCCCTAAAATCTAAAAAATAATAAAATTTTGCCTTGAAAACTAAATATAATAACATAGTTTTATCTGAAAAATTTTGGTTCTGAATTTTGAAGTAATGATTAGTGTAGAAAAAGAAAATCCTCTTTAAACAGCTTACTTAATTTGTTAGTTCATTAGTCTCCGTTTGAATTCAAGTCCTTATATTGTAAGATAAACATTTTACGTTCTACTAATACGATTTTGATAGTTTCTTTGATTTTCAAGTTGAGCAAGCTTCGAATTTAATCATTTGATCCCTTTGTAGACATGAATCTATTGGTTTTGAAAAGCAGGTATCTTGCAAAGATTCTATAACTTTCTTTATCATCCTCTATGTTATTTGTATTAGTAAAAACTTTGTATATGTTTGGTTTTTAAGTTTACAGTTTTTTGTCCTTACAGGAACAATGTTCCGAGGACAATTCCACCAAAGAAGATGGAGCATTTATCTCAAAGCAAGGTCAATAGGGATTACATTACTGCTCAGTAATGAAATTTTAAAAGTTTTAAATTTGTAACAAAAGTTAAAGTGTTTTTCAGATGCGTGAGCTCCTAACAGTGACTATTGAGGGTAGCAATCTCAGAGAAGCTGTGAAACTACCTCCTGGTGAAGACATTAACGAGTAGTTGGCCTTGAACAGTTAAGAAAAAAATCATTATTCATAACTATTCTTATCCAAACTTGATTATTTATTTCTTCTTAATTTGATTTTTTTTTTTTGTGAATTTTCTTTTAGCTATGGATTTCTACAAACAAGTAAGACTTTTGTGTGCTACTTTTGAAAATTTATGCACACCCACCACTTGCCCAATAATGAAGGCTGGAAGGTAAATATCTTTCTCATTCTTGATATTTTTGAGTACATGATGAATTGATAGTATAGTATAGTTATGGTCTTTATCGGTCTTATACTTTGCAGTTATGAGTGTCAATGGGTAGATGTAAATACTGGACAAAGACATAAAATGGGTTCAGCCACTGAGTATATTGGGTCTGTCATGAACTGGATTGGAACTCATATCGATAACGATACTATCTTTCCAAAGAAATCAGGTACTTATTTTGCAAAGTTAATTCATAGTTTAAATTGACATCAATATGTTGTTTTTAAGTTTGTAACATGCTTGTTTCTGTCTTTAAGGATATCGTGAAGCGCATTTCGAGGAAGTTGTTTAATGTGTATGCACACATCTATCGTACTCACTTTCTTTCAATTGTGGATGTCAAGGAAGAAGCTCATCTCAACACTTGCTTCCAGCATTTTATTCTCTTCATGTCTGTAAGTTGTGATGACTTTTCTCTGGATTCTATTGATTTCTTAGGAATGTACTTAATTAGTTGATGGCAAAATTTTGTATAACGACTATGCGCGCTTTTTCACAACATGCAGGAGTACCAATTGATAGTTGATGAGCATGGTATGGCTCCTCTTAAGAAACTCGTGGAATTTATTATGGAACCATAGAAAACTCTTCATGTTTTCAAGGCCAAGGGAAAAGAGATTTTCATATGTTCACCAACAACATCCTTAAAGAAGTTTATTATGATCTATGGCTTTTAAAAAATATGTTCATCTAATGCAATTATGCAAACAGTATATGATATTTTGAGGTTTCAATTAATAAAATATCATTTTTTCTATATTGATGCCAACCGGCTAATATGTTGGACAATAGCTGCTATTTGAACTTCGTAGCGAAAGCTCTATGTGCCACTTATTTAGTATTAATTCATAAGTTCCAAGATACAATAGACAGGAACTAAGGCAAATAAATGTAATGTAAGGAAAACACAATATAGATAGATTCAACCTAGTTTGTTCTTATTTTTCACCTAAGAATTCTGTATATCATCAAATATAATTAACCAAACAAAATCATAATTGGGCTAATTTTGGCTTTTTAAAAACAAATTCAGCCCATTTAAATCTTCTCACCTACCAAAGCGTGTCTAAAATTTTTTCTCTCTCGATCAATTCTCATCTCCTCATCGCCGCGAAGTGAGCAAACTCTATTCACTCTAAAACCTTATTCTAAGACATTTTCTCATCTGATCTACACTTCGTGGATCCAAATATGGATGGGATGAAGCTTTCGTTCCCACCAAAAAGTCCACCACTTTCAGTAATCATTGATCTCTGTCTCTCAGCCTCTCTGGTAACTATTGATTCCTCAGTTGCCGCAACCACCGTCGCTTCTTTTGTCTTCTTCGACGGGTACTTTTGCTTTTCTATTTCTCACTACTTCTTCTTCTTTCTCTGAAAGTTTATTCCTTTTCTTCAAATTCTTGATTTAGGCGGAAATTGAGTGGAACCACTGTTCTTCTCCGATATGTTAGTCGATCAGCTAACAAGCATATGTGTTAGAAAAGTAGAACGAGCTGCTTAACAAGGTGTTAGCAACATATGTAAAGAAGGGCTCGGGAAGCATGTGGCTGCCCCTAAGTCTAAAGACAACCAACAGTTAAGATCTGTTATAACAATTATGTTAAATTTTTACTTGATAAGATACATCTCGAGCTGAAGAAAATCAAGTCGAAGGTACACCAGGTGTCCAGCTCTATAAAGTAGTAGAAGAAACCGTGAGGTCTCCTTCTTGCCAAAAATCTCAAATCTTCGGATAAGGGACACTCGCAGGGTGAGCATTTCCACTAATGATGGAAAAGTTGATACGAAGAGTTATCTCACAGCCATTTAAAATGTTGCATGACAAACTAATTTAGAGGCCCATGAGGAGGATGTGGGATATTGCAAGATTTTCTCGGAAAATCTATTCAGACTTGCATTGTTATGGTTCACGTAGTTAGATCCAGAATCAATCAACAACTTTAAGGACATGTCATCCATGTTTCTCATGTAGTACTCAGTGCTCATGAAACAAGAAAGATCTGATAGTGACCTGGAAACCTAACTTAGTCATAGCAGGAACCTTTGAAGAGTCATATTGCAAAATTTAAGGAACTCTTATCTACAATTCCATGAACAAGAAAGTCGTTGCCTTATCCGCCCTACAAAAACAGATTGTGGCCCGAATCCAGGTTCTGGGAGGAACTCATTGTTAATAGACTTGCAACGATACAAGATTCCTTGTTCATAGCCAAAAGTTTGATGTAAGTAGAAGAGGAGTAGCAAGCTTTTGCTAAAAACCAGAAACCCGTCAAGCCTCCCTTCGTAACATCTTCAAATAAATTTTGAGAATAAAAATTTAAAATATTTATGGGTTAATCCTGTCATAGCTCGTGTACTGGACCTATGACAGGAAAGTGTAGCCTTTTTTCTCAATTCTTTTCTCTTATCACTCTAAAAGGATGAGTCGATTCGGGAGTTTTTCTTTTTATGCCTATGCTTAGGGCTTCATAAAGACTACCGCTTTGGGTTTGAGTAACATCAAGGCCGGGTGGGGGAAGTGTATGCACTTATTTAAAGTTGTCTCTGGACCCATCATCCACCAAGAGAACCTTGCGGCAGGCCATCTCAGGGATAAAGAGAAGAGATTCTTTTTCTCATGAAAATTTGTAGAAATCCGCCCTCGAAAGTTCTTTTCCATGACTTTCTTCTTGTGAACTGTAGGGATGGGGACTTAGACATATTCTCCTCAAAATTTCACATGCTTGGTGAATATGATCGGATAGTAGAAGAATTCCAATAATGTTCGACGTCGAACAATCTAGAAAAGAATCTGATGAAGTCCCCAGCAAGAATAGGGAAGCTAGGTGCAATATTGTGAAGATGCAAAAACGAAATAGAACTTCGGGAAGAGGAAAATATAATTCACCCCCCATGAAAATAAACTTCGTAGACGTAGAAATAATCAACTATGTGGTGTTCAATAGATTCAATCGGGGAGGGAATAGCTATTTAAACATCCAGAGGTATCAAGCATAGTTCACGCATTTTCTCGGTCGCCTAGATGCTTGAAAGAGATTGGAAATTGGGACCAGCAACATCAGATGGTTAGGTGCATGCCCGGGTAAACGACGAGATAGAGGCTTCCTACGACGGAGTACTAGGACAAATAAAGTTCATTTGAGTAAACATATGAGGAACAAAAGAGGTTATTTTTTCTTATAACAATGGTGGAAGAACGTCTCAGTAGAGGTGAGAAGCGGAAAGAGTCTTCACTTAGTGGCCGAACACGTGTTAAAAGGAGTGTAAATCCCAAAAAGATGCGTCAATACATGAAAAAACTTAATGAAAGATTCGCGTCCGCATTTACGATAATTTTTCTCCCATAATTATTTAAAATATGTTAAGTAATAGATATATTACATAACAATTATATATATCTAAAAATTTGGGAACAAAGTTAGTGACTGTTGTTGGAATAAAACCAGATTGTGGAGTGAAATGGAGGTAAGAAATATGTAGAAATTAAAAGGTCAGAGATATCAATACCATACACACTAGTTATATTATAATCTTGACCACTATAGAGATGTTAATTTTACATTATATATCGCATAAAGACTTGCATAAATAAACATTTATATAAATAAATATTTAAATAAAGGAGAGTGAATGAATGTGCGAGAGAAAGAGAGTGAAAAAGGAAAAGTAGTGAGTCCACATATTGGACTATCAAACGATCAAACAAGGGGATATGGGTTTCAGGAGAGTGGGTAATCTCGTAAATTTGTTTATTTGCAACTTTTTGACAACTGGACGGCTGTGATTTGTTGTAACTTTATCTCATATATAGGATAGATTTTCACACACGAGAAAAGTCAAGTCAGAAAAAGTTGGTGGGGTCCATGGTGAAATATATGGTGGTAACTCTTTGACAGCTCAATGTTTTAGATAAACAAGATAGGGTAACTAGACCTGCAAGGCTACAATATAAATATAACTTGACAACAGAGGTAGTAGCCTAGAGTAAAAAATTTCCTAGGTCTAAGGAGCGAAGGGTTCTCATTCGCGAGTCGAGGTATTACATTCATCTTACTTACATAGCAGACACTATTTTTGTTACGAATCAAATTTATATTATCTTATTGTGTAAGTCATGATAGATCTAAAAGTTAGAGAAAAAATATCACATAATCGAGCATATCTGAAATCAGACGTATCTTCCATTTTCGGATTTACTTTGTATCATTTGTATAGTTGTCATTTCTTAGTTTGTTAATTTTTTCGATGTTTCAACTGATTTAATGGTATTGTATGCATTTTTTATGTAATAAATCAAATTTGTTATCTCTAATAATGCGAACAGTGGTAGATCTAAAAGCTACATTAAGAAATTGGAAAATATAATGTATCATCTTTATATCATCGTAATCTCCGTCATTTCTCTGTTGTTTCATCTTTGTTTATCTTTTTCTATTTCAATCACTTAGGTAATACATCTTTTTTTTCAATTTCAATCACCCCCTTAGTGGTAGATCTTCTCACTCTCTTAGATCTACCATTGAATGTGAACTTGAATCATTTGACACTCAAATGATTCATCGTGCCAGTCAAAAAAATATTGTGGAATTGACATGGGATTTGATGGATGAATACTCTTCCATAATAACATATTTTTATATGAAAAATTTTGGTTCTGAATTTTGAAGTAATGATTAGTGTAGAAAAAGAAAATACTCTTTAAACAGCTTACTTAATTTGTTAGTTAATTAGTCTCCGTTTGAATTCAAGTCCTTATATTGTAAGATAAACATTTTATGTTCTACTGATATTATTTTGATAGTTTCTTTGATTTTTAGGTTGAGCAAGCTTCGAATTTAATCGTTTGATCCCTTTGCAGACATGAATCTATTGGTTTTGAAAAGCAAGTATCTTGCAAAGATTCAATACCTTTCTTTATCATCCTCTATGTTCTTTGTATTAGTAAAAACTTTGTATATGTTTGGTTTATAAGTTTACAGTTTTTTGTCTTACAGGAACAATGTTCCAAGGACAATTCCACCAAAGAAGATGGAGCATCTATCTCAAAGCAAGGTCAATAGGGATTACATTACTGCTCTGTAATGAAATTTTAAAAGTTTTAAATTTGTAACAAAAGTTAAAGTGTTTTTCAGATGTGTGAGCTCCTAACAGTGACTATTGAGGGTAGCAATCTCAGAGAAGCTGTGAAACTACCTCCTGGTGAAGACATTAACGAGTGGTTGGCCTTGAACAGTTAAGAAAAAAATCATTATTCATAACTATTCTTATCCAAACTTGGTTATTTATTTCTTCTTAATTTGATTTTTTTTTTTTGAATTTTCTTTTAGCTATCGACTTTTACAAGCAAGTAAGACTTTTGTGTGCTACTTTTGAAAATTTATGCACACCCACCAATTGCCCAACAATGAAGGCTGGAAGGTAAATCTCTTTCCCATTCTTGATATTTTTGAGTACATGATGAATTGGTAGTATAACAAAGTTATGGTCTTTCTCAGTCTTATACTTTGCAGTTATGAGTGTCAATGGGTAAATGTAAATACTGGACAGAGACATAAAATGGGTTCAGCCACTGAGTATATTGGGTCTGTCATGAGCTGGATTGGAACTCATATCGATAACGATACTATCTTTCCAAAGAAATCAGGTACTTATTTTGCAAAGTTAATTCATAGTTTAAATTGACATCAATATGTTGTTTTTAAGTTTGTAACATGCTTGTTTATGTCTTTTCTATTCAGGAGAACCGTTTCCTCCAAACTTGAAGGATATTGTGAAGTGCATTTCGAGGAAGTTGTTTAATGTGTATGCACACATCTACCGTACTCACTTTCTTGCAATTGTGAATGTCAAGGAAGAATCTCATCTCAACACTTGCTTCCAGCATTTTATTCTCTTCATGTCTGTAAGTTGTGATGACTTTTCTCTGGATTATGTTGATTTCTTAGGAATGTACTTAATTATTTGATGGCAAAATTTTGTATAACGACTATGCGCGCTTTTTTACAACATGCAGGAGTACCAATTGATGGTTGATGAGCATGGTATGGCTCCTCTTAAGAAACTCGTGGAAATTATTTTGGAACCATAGAAAACTCTTTATGTTTTCAAGGCTAAGGGAAAAGAGATTTTCATATGTTTGCCAACAACATCTTTAAGAAGTTTATTATGATCTTTGGCTTTTAAAAAATATGTTCATCTAATGCAATTATGCAAACAGTATATGATCTTGTGAGGTTTTAAATTAATAAAAGATCATTTTATCTATATTGATGCAAACCGGCTAATGTGTTGGACCAGAGCTGTTTTTTAAACTTTGTAGTGAGAATAAAAAAAATGGTATTGTATAGATGAGAATAGACTCTCACCATTCATATCCAAAGCTCTATGTGCCACTCATTTAGTAATAATTCATAAGTTCCAACATACAATAGACAGCAACTCAGGCAAATAAATGTAATGTAAGGAAGACACAATTTAAATAGATTCAACCTAGTTTGTTCTTATTTTACATCTAAAAATTCTGTATATCATCAAATATAATTAACCAAACAAAATTACAACTGGGCTAATTTGGGGTTTTTAACAACAAATTCAGCCCATTTAAATCTTCTCCCCTACCAAAGCGTGTCTGAAATTTTTTCTCTCGATCAATTCTCATCTCCTCATCGCAGCGAAGTGAGCAAACTCTATTCACTCTAAAACCTTATTCGAAGACCTTTTTTCATCTGATCTACACTTTGTGGATCCAAATATGGTAGGGATGAAGCTTTCGTTCCCACCAGAAAGCCCACCACTTTCACTAATCATTGATCTCTGTCTCTCAGCCTCTCCGGTAACTATTGACTCCTCAGTTGCCGCAACCACCGTCGCTTCTTTTATAGAATCTCAAAGATTAAAACACTCAAGCTTATAAAAAACTCTCTTTATTATCTTAAGGAAAATTACTCAAAACCTTAAGTTCTTAATCTCATAAACTCTCACAAGTTATGCCACACATTAGCATCTCCTTATATAGAGCTTTCACAAAAACCCTAATACAAATAACCTAAACCATAACTCTAAAAACGGTCTAAACCATAACTCGGTTTAGACGGGCTTTGCTTGGGCCTCAAGTCTTATTCTTCAAGCTTACTCCAACATTCTCCCCCTTAAGCTTGAACTTGCCATCTCTCACATCTTGAACTCCAATCATCCTTCGCATTTCCTTAAACTTGATTCCTCCAAGTGCTTTGGTTAGTATATCCGCCTTTTGTTCCGTCTCGGGAACATGTTCCACTTCGATTAGCTCTTTCTCAACACATTCTCTAATAAAATGATACCGTCGATGAATGTGTTTACTCCTACCATGAAACACCGGATTCTTTGTGAGAGCTATCGCGGATTTGTTGTCCATTAGTATAGTGATCTTCTCACTAGACGAGACAGTGATTTCACTAAGTAGGTCTTGTAACCAGATCGCTTGCTTCGCGGCTGCCATAAACTCGGCCTCGCATGAAGACATTGCAACCGTGTCTTGCTTCTGTGTACACCAAGTGATCGGACAGTTCCCAAGGTAGAAAATATGGCCAGTTGTGCTACGACCATCGTCTTGATCAAGACTATGACTACTGTCACTATATCCCTTCAAACTCACCTTGTTATCACGAGTGAACATAAGACCAAGGGAAGATGTACCTCGCAAGTATCTCATAACTTGTTTTAATGCTACACCATGAGACACTTTTGGCTCGTGCATGTACCGACTCAATAGTCCAACACAATAGGAGAGATTCGGACGTGTATGGAGTAAGTAACGAAGACATCCTATGCTCCGTCGGTATTTCTTCTCATCTATACCCTTCTCTCTCGAAGACTTGCACAGTTGTAAGTTCATCTCCATCGGTATATGAGTAGGGTTGCAAGACTCCATTCCAGCATCTACTAATATCTTTCTTGCATACCTTTCTTGCTTTAGACTTATGCCTTCATCGTGTTGATGCACCTCAATTCCAAGATAGTACGTTAACTTCCCGAGATCACTCATTTCGAACTTACTTGCCATCTCCCCCTTAAACGCAAGTATAGACTTCAAGGAAGATCCAGTAACAAGTAGATCATCTACGTATACGACAATGATGAGTAAGCACCCTTTCTCTTCCTTTTGGTACAAAGATGGCTCCTTAGAACACCTATGAAAACTCAAATCCCTCAAGGTGTTGTTTAGCTTGGTATTCCATGCTCTAGGCGCTTGTTTCAAACCATAAAGGGCCTTATTCAACTTGTAGACCTTGCTCTCACTTCCTTTGATAACAAATCCCTTGGGTTGAGTAATATATACTTCCTCTTTCAGCTCTCCGTGAAGAAACGCGGTTTTTATGTCGAGATGGTGTATCTCCCAACCTTTTGAAGCTGATAAGGCAATTATAAGCCGTATGGTTTCAATGCGTGCTACTGGAGCAAACACCTCATCATAGTCCACACGGTTCCTTTGTACATACCCTTTCGCCACCAAACGAGCCTTATACTTATTAATACTTCCGTCCGAGTTCCGTTTGATCTTGAACACCCATTTCAAACCAATCGCCTTGACTCCAATAGGAAGATCAACAAGGATCCACGTTTTATTCTTCTCTATTGATAAGAGCTCTTCCTCACATGCATCTATCAATACTTTCAACTCTCTTGCTTCTTGAAAGTTCCATGGCTCCTCATTTATTACCATCAAGAGCCTTTCGCACTCTACACCAGCAAGAAGCACATAGTCATTCAAATGAGCCGGCATTCTTCTCGGTCTAGTTGATCTTCTTAGTTGTGGCCGAGAATCATCATCACTATCATCTTCATTACTTGTCTCTTCATTGCTACTTCTTTCTTCTTCCACGGGATTAGTATCCTCATTCACAACATCCTCATTCACGGCTTGAGTAATATGAGTATTGTCTCCTGATTCTACGTGAGCTTCACCATTGCTTATACCTTTGTTTCCAAATTCTCCAATCTCGACAACAAACTTCCCGGATTCACTATGTGATTCTCGTGCACTTGTATTCCAATTCCAACTCTTGATTTTATCGAACACTACGTCTCGGCTCACAAATATCCTTTTGGTTGTAGGATCAAGAAGACGATAGGCTTTCGATCCTGGTTCAGTCCCGAGGTGTACTAGCGGTCTCGATCGATCATCCAACTTCTTACGACCAACTGCTTCTGTTCTTGTATATCCAATGCAGCCAAACACTCTAAGATGACCGATATTTGGTTTTCTTCCATTAAACAGCTCATATGGAGTGGTTTCACCTAGTGATCGACTAGAAATTATGTTTAATAAGTACGAGGCATGTCTCACAGCTTCTCCCCATAATGAATTAGGCAAATTCATGTGCTTCAAGATACTCCTGGTCATCTCCAACAGAGTTCTATTACGCCTTTCCACCACTCCGTTCTGTTGTGGACGGTGCGGTTAAGTGCCTCTTGATCCCGTGTTTATCACAATAAGATTGAAACTCATGAGATACAAACTCACCCCCTCTATCCGTTTGAAACCACGCATTTAGTTTCTTGTTCAGCAAGTATCTTGAACCTTTTAAACTTTTCGAACGCCTCACTCTTCTCCTTCAACAAGATGGTCCACATATAACGCGAGTAATCATCAATTAGCACAAAGATATACCTTTTATGAGCTGGTGTGGAAGGTGTGATATGTCCACATAAATCACCATGAATCAGTTCTAGGACGTGTGTGGCTCGATATAAAGTTGCTTGTGGAAAGGAATGCCTTGTCTGTTTTCCAAGTAGACACGAGACACACGTTTCTTTCTCAACCGTGATATGTGGGATACCCGCTACGATTTCTTTGTTGATCATCATCTTCATTGTTTCAATATTAACATGACCTAAACGAGCATGCCATTTGGTTCAGTCGCTTGAGGTTGTGAGTTGCAAGCACTTCATCTCGTCAACGTCTAAGAGCACCTTATATAATCGATTTTTTTATCTACCCGTCTTCACCAAAAGATGTCCAACCCGATGAAACAACATAAGAAAATCGTCATTCATGCGTACTTCACAACCAGCTTCGGTGGCTTGACCGAGACTTACAATGTTACTTTTCAAGTTTGGGATGAAGTAAACATTGTGTAAGTCTTTCAAAATCCTTCTGTTACCATCATGAAAAACAAATCGAATAGAGGCCTTCCCTTTTATATCAATCCGAGAATCATCTCCAAATCGAACTTTTCCTGAGATTGTCTCATCAAGATCATGAAAGAAGCTTCGATTTCCACTCATATGGTTACTCGCACCATTATCTAGATACCACACGTTCATTGAATCCATAACAGTTTCAAAACTGTTTGGTTGCACCCTTTGCTCATTCAAATATACCACCTCGTGCATCATCAACTCGTCAGCTTCTTGTGTATCTTCTACCTTCTTTTCAACCGCTTCTTGGAGCTTAAGTAATCTATCTGGACAGTCTGAGGCATAATGACCTAACTTATCACATCGGTAACAGGTGATCATGGAAGTATCTCTATCCTTCTCTCGGTTTTGTTTGTAAGATCCATTGTGATAAATCCCATAGCGTCCTCGGCCTCTACCTCGCCAATTTCCTCGACCACCACGGCCTCTTCCTCGACTGCCATGATAAGATTCTTGTGAGTCCGAGTTCGCATACATCAGTTTGCCTTGCTGCTCCTCTTGATTCTCTTCCTCTTCGTCTTCAGAAATTCTTTCCTCATATGCTTTCAATCTTCCAACAATATCCTCAAAACTAGTTGTGTTGAGGTCAAGAACTTGTTCTAGAGTGGCTACAATATGAATGTACTTCTTTCGGGGCAAGCTTTTGAGGAACTTCTTCTTGATTTTGGGTTCTTCAATGTCTTCCCCGAGAGAAGAGGACTTAGATGAGAGTTCGGATAATTTTCCAACAAAATCATCAATCGTATCCGTGTCTTTCATCTTGAGTCTATCAAACTCCGCCATCAATGTTTGTAACCTAGCTTCCTTAACTCTTTCTGCTCCAACATGACGTGCTTTTATGGCATCCCAAACTGCTTTTGATGTGTGGAGGTCTACAACTTGAAGAATCAAAGCCTCGGGTATCGACTGAAATAGCAAAGCAATAGCCATGTCGTTTTTCTCATTGCTCTTGACTCCATCTTCAATAGTTTCCCACACCTTATGCACTTTGAGGTTAATTCGCATACGCATAGCCCAAACGGTGTAATTAGAAGAGGTAAGCATCGGGCACTTAATAGAAGAAGAACCGATCTCCTTCGTTGGCTTCACATCATCGTCGTCATGGTCACTCATGGTAGCTCTGATACCAAATATAGAATCTCAAACATTAAAACACTCAAGCTTATGAAAAACTCTCTTTATTATCTTAAGGAAAATTACTCAAAACCTTAAGTTCACAATCTCATAAACTCTCACAAGTTATGCTACACATTAGCATCTCCTTATATAGAGCTTTCACAAAAACCCTAATACAAATAACCTAAACCATAACTCGGTTTACGGTCTAAACCATAACTCGGTTTACGGTCTAAACCATAACTCGGTTTAGACGGGCTTTGCTTGGGCCTCAAGTCTTCTTCTTCAAGCTTACTCCTACATCTTTCGTCTTCTTCGACGGGTACTTTTGCTTTTCTATTTCTCGCTTCTTCTTCTTCTTTCTCTGAAAGTTTATTCCTTTTCTTCAAATTCTTGATTTAGGCGGAAATTGAGTGGAACCACTGTTCTTCTCCGATATGTTAGTCGATCAGCTAACAAGCATTTGTGTTAGAAGAGTAGAACAAGCTGCTTAACAAGGTTTTAGCAACATATGTAAAGAAGGGCTCGGGGAAGCATGTGGCTGCCCCTATGTCTAAAGACAGCCAACAGTTATGATCTGTAATAACAATTATGTTGAATTCTTACTTGTCTAGGGGGCTATATAAATTTGATGAAATGGGACAATTTTTGGTATATTAGTAAAAGAACAATTGATCCTGCCCTAGAACACGGCTGTGACTACAGAGCATCGTGTACTATTTACCTAAACGGATGGTCTTGATGAGCCGTTTGTTTGCTTAATACATACGCACAAGAAATTTGAAGGTACTGGAGAAAAGGCAAGCACTTTCAGCAAGAGAATTTGGATGAAGGAAGCTGATCCGAGTGCGATATCTATTGGTGAGCAAGTAACTTTGATGGATTGGGGAAACACCATAGTAAAGGAAATCACAAAGAACTTGAAGGGTCATGTCACTACGTTATCTGGTGTTCTGAATCACCAAGGATCTATAAAGACTACAAAGCTGAAGCTCACATTGCTTCCTGACACCAATGAATTGGTGAATCTCACATTAACAGAGTTTGATTATCTTATCACCAAGAAGAGGTAAGACTTGGTGAATACATCTTTACATTATTGTTATATCTCTCTCAAGATCACTGATCTCTTTTTTCTTTTTTTTTTAGTTTGCTTAACCAGCTGGAAGATGATGATGAAGTTGCTGATTTTGTGAATCCTAACACGAAGAAGGAAATATTGGCACTTGGTGATTCAAATATGAGGAATCTGAAATGTGGAGATGTGATTCAGCTTGAGAGGAAAGGTTATTTCAGATATGTGATGTGCCTTTTGTCAAATCTTCTAAGCCCATTGTCCTATTCTCTATTCCTGATGGTAGAGCGACTAAGTGATGAATGAACTTGCCACAGAAGAAGTAAAAAAACCCTATTTTTTATTTTCCCATCTTATGAACATTATGTTGAGAAATTTGGTTTAAGACATGAAACATCTTTTAAAAAGCAGTCTTTCTTAACTGCTTTTCTCTGCTATGTCTCCTTCTCTTTTTCTTCTTCTTCCTCATTAAAAGCTGAACACAAAGTTCTATTCTTTCAGTAACACATTACGAGTTTCTACGTTTGTTTTATATCCTGTTTTTTAAGTCTTTCTACGTTTAACCATTCTTTCTTCATTCTCAGCTCTAAGAAAGAGTTAAGACCAACGAGGAAGCTTTTCTTGTTAGGGTTTATAGTTGTAGGAATGGTTCTTGGGAATGAGGCAAATGGGTATTTTGAGTTCAATGTCACTGCGTTAGATTGCATTGAGGAATTAGAGTTTGATTTCTCCAAATTTAATGCCAAATTCAATCCATTAATAGCTGGTCTCACACTTATCAGATGAGCTGAGCTGGTAGTGTCTCTCTCTGATTTTTACTAGTATGTCTTGGAATTTTTTTTGTATTAAAAATGAACAGTGTTTTGTTATCCTTTTTTATCTTTGGTTAAAGTTTTACAAACCTGACATTGTTTTGTAAGAAGAAACTAGAATACAAAACATTAATATTGCTTCTATGACGTTTATAGTATCATTTTTTTATGGGTGTGTTGTTGTTATAGTACGTTTTCAACAAATAATTAGAAAACTAGTACAGTTCCTATTCACAATTGTAAAATGGGTGTTGTTGACTGTTTGTGATATAGCTTGCAACAGAGATAGAAAATATGTGTGGGGTAAGGGTGTGTAGATATTATATATTTGCTTTTATTTCTTTTTTATTTTTTTCTTAATAGCAACTTAAGGAACCAGTAAGCAACGACACATGGCAATATATGATTGGCTGATGAGAAAATATATATATATATAAAAGAATTAATTATATTTTGTATTAATTTTAGGTACCTCACATGAGGTTCTCCACTAAAGATGATTGAGAAAAAAAAATCATATTTTTTTTTTATCATCTACCAACCACAATTTGACACGTTACGTTGCTTAAGTGTTGCTTATGTTGCCCAAAGAAGTAACGATACTTTGTCTAAGGGCATCTCCAGTGGTGAGCACCCTTAACGAGAACTTACCATTTTTTTAGTATTTAATTTTGACAATTATTAAATTAAGCAACTTGAGGTTAACCTTCATATTTTTTGCTGTCCAGTGGTAAGCACTCTTCATGGGTGCTTAAAAAAAAAATCTACCATACAAATATAGCATACACATACACAAAGAAGGAAAAAGGCATAAATCAAGCCTAAAATCTTTTTTTACACGTATGTATACGAAGGTATTTTCATAGAGGTGAAAAGAAACAATTATTTTACTTGCATTGTGATAAAAGGTCTGTGATTGCCTTGCCACCACAGTCTTGGCTTGTGCGTCCTTGTATGCTTTTGTTACAAGTTGTGAAAGTTTCTGCCACATGAAAACAGACAACATGAGTAACCATTTGATTAACAAAAGAGAAACATGTTTACTCACTTCGGAACCTAATTTCATTCCTGCCTCAGTTCAAAACATGTTTACTCTTACTTGGCATATGACACTAAGAATGGACAATGTCAAACAACCAAGTTTGCTTTAACAATAACACATAACCAATTGAACAAGAACATAAGAAAAACTGATAACAAGAACACATAACACAAGCCAATTCATTATAACACAATTCAACAAAACAAAAAAAAAAGAGCATCATTGAACCAAACTCTACGATTTGGCAGCTTCAATTTCGATAGTCACCAGAATAATTTGTGGGTTTATGATACACAACACAAATAATATTATCACAGTCACCACTTTGAAGTAAATAACAACTACGGGATACGTAGTATGAACAAGAGACAACTTCAAAGTAAATCTGCAGAGAACTCTATTTTGATTTGAACGAAGGGAGATTCCAAAACCATAAAACCCTTTTTGTATTCTTTTCAGTTCACAATTCCTTGAACCCTAATTTGCTAATACATATTCTCAATTACAAAGGAAATCAGAGAGCTTCTTACCATTCAAAAGCGATAAAACAACCGCCGATTTACTTCACTTCAATCTTAGATGTGGTTCCGATTTGATTCTGATTTTGATGACTTGCATGCACCGATAGAGCCACCATCAATGGAGATGATGATGAAACTGAGAAGAGATGATCATCCACCGCTTTCATCCTCTCAAATCGCCGGAGTCAATTCGTCGATTTGCTTTCGTCGTCCAAATCGAAAGAGATACGAGGGAGAAGAGGGAGAAGAGAGAGAAGAGTTTTGTGAGGGCAGCTCCACTCGAGCTTTTTATTAGGGTACTTATGTTTAATATGGGCCCAAATTAAATGACAAAACATTGAGTAGGTCCCAGTTGTAAAAGGATCGTTACCTCTAAGACCAGCTCCACTGGTATAATTT
The DNA here is from genome assembly GCA_036452645.1 of Capsella bursa-pastoris. Taxonomy (NCBI): domain Eukaryota; kingdom Viridiplantae; phylum Streptophyta; class Magnoliopsida; order Brassicales; family Brassicaceae; genus Capsella; species Capsella bursa-pastoris. The sequence goes on along the minus strand of CP144198.1, from coordinate 9,499,964 downwards.
ATGAGTTGCTTATTTCTTGGATGGATCAAAATTTAATGAGAAATATTGTAAAAGGGCCCATTAGGGCATATCCAGTGGTGAGCACCCTTAACGAGAACTTACCAATTTTTTAGTATTTAATTTTGACAATTATTAAATTAAGCAACTTGAGGTTAACCTTCATATTTTTTGCTGTCCAGTGGTAAGCACTCTTCATGGGTGCTTAAAAAAAAATCTACCATACAAATATAGCATACACATACACAAAGAAGGAAAAAGGCATAAATCAAGCCTAAAATCTTTTTCTACACGTATGTATACGAAGGTATTTTCATAGAGGTGAAAAGAAACAATTATTTTACTTGCATTGTGATAAAAGGTCTGTGATTGCCTTGCCACCACAGTCTTGGCTTGTGCGTCCTTGTATGCTTTTGTTACAAGTTGTGAAAGTTTCTGCCACATGAAAACAGGCAACATGAGTAACCATTTGATTAACAAAAGAGAAACATGTTTACTCACTTCGGAACCTAATTTCATTGCTGCCTCAGTTCAAAACATGTTTACTCTTACTTGGCATATGACACTAAGAATGGACAATGTCAAACAACCAAGTTTGCTTTAACAATAACACATAACCAATTGAACAAGAACATAAGAAAAACTGATAACAAGAACACATAACACAAGCCAATTCATTATAACACAATTCAACAAAACAAAAACAAAAGAGCATCATTGAACCAAACTCTACGATTTGGCAGCTTCAATTTCGATAGTCACCAGAATAATTTGTGGGTTTATGATACACAACACAAATAATATTATCACAGTCACCACTTTGAAGTAAATAACAACTACGGGATACGTAGTATGAACAAGAGACAACTTCAAAGTAAATCTGCAGAGAACTCTATTTTGATTTGAACGAAGGGAGATTCCAAAACCATAAAACCCTTTTTGTATTCTTTTCAGTTCACAATTCCTTGAACCCTAATTTGCTAATACATATTCTCAATTACAAAGGAAATCAGAGAGCTTCTTACCATTCAAAAGCGATAAAAAAACCGCCGATTTACTTCACTTCAATCTTAGATGTGGTTCCGATTTGATTCTGATTTTGATGACTTGCATGCACCGATAGAGCCACCATCAATGGAGATGATGATGAAACTGAGAAGAGATGATCATCCACCGCTTTCATCCTCTCAAATCGCCGGAGTCAATTCGTCGATTTGCTTTCGTCGTCCAAATCGAAAGAGATACGAGGGAGAAGAGGGAGAAGAGAGAGAAGAGTTTTGTGAAGGCAGCTCCACTCGAGCTTTTTATTAGGGTACTTATGTTTAATATGGGCCCAAATTAAATGACAAAATATTGAGTAGGTCCCAGTTGTAAAAGGATCGTTACCTCTAAGACCAGCTCCACTGGTATAATTTATGAGTTGCTTATTTCTTGGATGGATCAAAATTTAATGAGAAATATTGTAAAAGGGCCCATTAGGGCATCTCCAGTGGTGAGCACCCTTAACGAGAACTTACCAATTTTTTAGTATTTAATTTTGACAATTATTAAATTAAGCAACTTGAGGTTAACCTTCATATTTTTTGCTGTCCAGTGGTAAGCACTCTTCATGGGTGCTTAAAAAAAAATCTACCATACAAATATAGCATACACATACACAAAGAAGGAAAAAGGCATAAATCAAGCCTAAAATCTTTTTCTACACGTATGTATACGAAGGTATTTTCATAGAGGTGAAAAGAAACAATTATTTTACTTGCATTGTGATAAAAGGTCTGTGATTGCCTTGCCACCACAGTCTTGGCTTGTGCGTCCTTGTATGCTTTTGTTACAAGTTGTGAAAGTTTCTGCCACATGAAAACAGGCAACATGAGTAACCATTTGATTAACAAAAGAGAAACATGTTTACTCACTTCGGAACCTAATTTCATTGCTGCCTCAGTTCAAAACATGTTTACTCTTACTTGGCATATGACACTAAGAATGGACAATGTCAAACAACCAAGTTTGCTTTAACAATAACACATAACCAATTGAACAAGAACATAAGAAAAACTGATAACAAGAACACATAACACAAGCCAATTCATTATAACACAATTCAACAAAACAAAAACAAAAGAGCATCATTGAACCAAACTCTACGATTTGGCAGCTTCAATTTCGATAGTCACCAGAATAATTTGTGGGTATATGATACACAACACAAATAATATTATCACAGTCACCACTTTGAAGTAAATAACAACTACGGGATACGTAGTATGAACAAGAGACAACTTCAAAGTAAATCTGCAGAGAACTCTATTTTGATTTGAACGAAGGGAGATTCCAAAACCATAAAACCCTTTTTGTGTTCTTTTCAGTTCACAATTCCTTGAACCCTAATTTGCTAATACATATTCTCAATTACAAAGGAAATCAGAGAGCTTCTTACCATTCAAAAGCGATAAAACAACCGCCGATTTACTTCACTTCAATCTTAGATGTGGTTCCGATTTGATTCTGATTTTGATGACTTGCATGCACCGATAGAGCCACCATCAATGGAGATGATGATGAAACTGAGAAGAGATGATCATCCACCGCTTTCATCCTCTCAAATCGCCGGAGTCAATTCGTCGATTTGCTTTCGTCGTCCAAATCGAAAGAGATACGAGGGAGAAGAGGGAGAAGAGAGAGAAGAGTTTTGTGAGGGCAGCTCCACTCGAGCTTTTTATTAGGGTGCTTATGTTTAATATGGGCCCAAATTAAATGACAAAACATTGAGTAGGTCCCAGTTGTAAAAGGATCGTTACCTCTAATAGCAACTTAAGGAACCAGTAAGCAACGACACATGGCAATATATGATTGGCTGATGAGAAAATATATATATATATATATATATATAAAAGAATTAATTATATTTTGTATTAATTTTAGGTACCTCACATGAGGTTCTCCACTAAAGATGGTTGAGAAAAAAAAATCATTAAAATACTCATTGCATGAATTTTTTTTTTAAAATACTTCAAAAACATAAAAATCCATTATTTTTTCTCTACAGTTTGATATGCATTTTGTTTAAAATTTTCATATATATTTTATATAATTTATTATTTGTACGCTTGTCTATCTGTACAGAAGGACGTGTCTGTACAAAAATACTGATGTACAGTGCTTTATATCCTTACAGTTGTACTTATACATACAATATTCTGTACGGTTGTATGTCTTTATACAAATATTTTAACTGTACTCCACAAATATTTTAACTGTACAACAGTTTATACCTGTACGATTATTATATGTACATATATTTTTGTACATATATACATATTTTAATTCTTATAACTCCACACAGTAAATATGAGTGTAAAAATTAAAATTGTGAATATGTATGTGTATCCGTACACTATAATAAACGTACGGATCATATTATATAAATATTCTTATCCAAGTAATTAAATTTAATATTCTAGTATTAGTGGCATTTTTGTAATTATAATAATTAATTAAGGGTTTAAAAGTCATCCAAATAGTGTCTAATAGTAAAACTTGACTATTTCTCTAATTGTAAATAATCTTTGTACTACTTTTCCAATTTTTTTCTAAAAATGTACTAAAAGTCCAATTATCCCTTCTTTTATTGGTACTTTTCTGTTCGTAACATACATTATTGTATATTGAGAGTGGAAACAAAGTCATTTTTTTGTAACACAAGAAAAAGTTTAGGTCAAAGAAGACTGTCTGTACGAGACGGTAACCTCTTGAAGAAGTTACTTGGCAGAGAAGGTAACTTGCTTCTAAACTTTGGGTGCCTTAGATAGTATAGCCCACTAGCCAGTGCTATTGCTTTGAACGGCATTGCGTAAAGCACCACAGACGCAGCCAAGCAGAACAAGATGAAGAGGCTTGTAGCCCTGGGATCTCTCCAGCTCAAAAGTGACTGAACTCTCTCTCCCTGGGCTGCAATGTCTCCAACAACAGTCTGGATCCTACCTGCCACGCTTCTCAGCCGGTCATACCTCAGCCGAACCATCTCTTGCGAACGAGACGTTGGGAATGTGTCAAACTCTTCATCTAGCTCATCAGGGCCAACTGCCTCAGCCCATGAGAGCTTCATATCCATGTGAGGAGGGTGTCTTGGCCTAGACCTAAAGTTCCACAACCCGATGAAGAACATGTAGAGAAACATTGTGGGCAAAATCAGCTCAGGGTACATGACCACAATGAAGAACAAGACATTGACAAGAACCGAAGTAACCGGGTATCTCCAGTTGCAAACATCTTCAAGCCACTTCCCGACCAAGAAATAACCTGAAAGAAGTGACATTATGCGGAAAAAGTTGGCTTTGCTTCTTCTCATGCTCCATAGATGAGAGTCTACATCCAACATGTACTCGACGACCTCTTTCCTTAGTGGCGGTTCAGCTCGGCCAAGGCGGGTTGCAACAATGTTCATGGCTTGGTACCTTAAGCCATCTACTTGGTTGACCGTGAAAGGGAAAAGATAGTGCATTTTGGGGAGAAGTGGGTGACCATAGTTGTAAATGATGTTGGCTAATGATAAGGTCGTGAAACGGACAGATATTTGTAGGTCGCCTGTTTTTTTGAGGCCGTGAGGTTGAAGAACAAGTAGTGGAAATGAATGTGTGTAGATCTTGTGTGCCTCTAGTGTAGACAGCCTTATTCGAACCTGTTCCAAGAGTTTCAAAGTCATAAAAAAGTTAGAAGTGAAACTTAATGCATCTTTTATGTATGACTATGGTAGGGTGGCCATAATAACCAAACCAATTATTAACCTAGAAAGGTAACAGAAATAATTAAAACCAAATCGAAACTCAATAAACCAATTTTAAAATTATTAAACTGTAACAAATTATATACTAGAAGTTCATATTATATTACTTTTTTACTTATTTGTATTTTTATTAAGATTTTACTAAAAATCATATGAACTGCGTATAATTTTAAACCAAACTGAACCAAAATAAAATAAAATAAATCAGTTCTACGGGTGGCCATAATAACCAAACCGAACTAAAATGTTATCTTAAAAAGAAAAACCAAACCCAATTCTAAACCGAAAAGTAACAAAAATAATTATAACCAAATTTAATTAATTTAAAATAATTAAGCTATAAAAATCTATATATTAGAAAGTCATATAATTATACTAAAATATATAATATGAGTTATTATTGTTTGACTTATTTATATTTTTAACAAATTTTTTGCTCAAAATCATATGACTTGCGAATAATTTTAAACCAAACCGAACTAAAATAAAATAAAATAAATCAATTCTAGTTTCAGAAGAAATAAATTGTAAGAATATGGAACCAAAAGGTTTAATAGCATTGGTCATCCTAAGATCATAGAGAAATAAAAAAAAGTTACCTTTCCGATTCTTTCATCTTTAGAATCTACAGTTCCAGAGTGTGCTGAACCCAAATGACTATTATCAAAAACTCCAAGAGTAACGACAGTACAGGGATCATATACTTCCCATGTGTACTGCTCGTTCCATCTAGGACTTAATGTGTCAAGAATAGTTCTAGTTCTCACCCATTTTTGCCCATACTTAGCCACACAATAAGCATTTGTGCTACCTCTACCATCTTTCAACTTCATTGGCACCAAACCTTTTGCTCCAAGGATCCCAATCTCTAACATTCCCACTGGCTGTTTCCACAGCTGTCTAGCCGTAGGTCTTGTGTCACTTATGTACATTGTTGACTCGTCCATTACATGGTAGCCTCCTTCAAGACAGATTCGTAGGTGAATCCGGCTCGAGAACTTATGTTCTTTTCTTCTTGTGTCTGGCTCAAGAACTCCGGTACCGTGTTTATCAAGATTGAACCAACGGGATTGGACTGGACGGTGGTCTAATCGCTTCTCGAACACGTTCATAGGCAGGCTAATTTTGCCAATAACTTCATCTTTCGACGTGTGAACGCGGTCTTCAACGGAGATCACTAGCTGTTCTTCAAATGGCTCAGCAACTACAAAGACAAGATCTTCATTCCAAAGTGGATTTGTTGTCTTCATGGGACATATGTTGGTCTTAAGAGTTTGCATTCCGACATTGGCTTTGACGAAAACATCAGGAAGTCTGTTTCTGTCACTTGGGATCATGTCTTGAGCTTCGATAACATTGACTCTTAAGTACCATAGCTTAGGAGAGACATATACCTTGGATCTAATGTTGAACACGCCTTCTCCATGAACAGAAGCTGAGTCAGCATGCCATGCTTCAGGAAAAGCTTCATCCGCTTGAGTTCCCATCCACACAGCAACCATAATATCTCCTCGTACTACTTTGCCTTCTCCTCTCCAATCTTCTAATCGATACCACTGCGGAGCCAAAGGGCTATTTGGTGGAACCCTTGTTGGGATCTCATTCAAATCAAAGACAACTTTTCCAAGAATATCATCTCGACCTAAAGTTTCCTTGCTCTTCACGTAAACTTCAAGAACTGATGATTGAATCCGTTCTTTGGTAAATGCAAAAACTTGGTTCCATTCAGGAAGAGTTGTCTTCCTATCAAAATGTTTTGTTCTTCCCTTGTAGTTCCCTAGCTTGACCTCCACGTAAGGATCACATCCACCAGTGATTGAGCCAGGTGGAAGTTCTTTAGCTCGAACAACTCGAACATATAGATAAAACATCTGTTCCACAAGATCGTAAGTTCCCGTAAACCTCTCTCCAACATTTGGGTTTGGCCATCTCTCTCCAAGATCCAAATTCATGTCTTTCACCTTAAAGTCATCTAGGTTAGTACTGTCACCATATGACTGCAAGTGGTTGGTGTCTTGAGGGTGAGGCTGGTTAGCTCCACGAGATAGCGGTTTCTTGACTTCATGCGGGTTCTCACGAGACCGCAGACGAATGGAATGCATTGGTGCTGGCCGAGCAAAAGCTTCTTGTCTTTGTAGTTTTTGAACTGGTTCTTTAACTTCTTGCACACACTCGCTGGCCAAATCAGTAAGATCTTCTTGCTCTGCTGATGCAAAACTCTCTCGAGAATCTTCTGTTTCAGACTCAGCAGTACTATCTTCTTCTGTCCCAGAGGCAGAGACTTGTGTTGGACTAGTGTAAGGTTTAGTACGTAGAGGAGGAGGAGGAAAGGTTTGGTCTGGTTCTGATGATGAAATATAGAATTTGAGACCAATCTCACCTTTAACAGAAGAGAGAAGCCATTTCTTCTCCAAAGTGAAGCGCTGGTACACTTGGTCGTCCTTGGAAACAATGTTACAGAGAGGAATCTTGAATCGACCAAGGAAACTCCGACCAGGAACTGGTCTTCTTTCGTGGTAGACAGAGACTTCAATGTGTTGGTTATGAAAGCTTAACACACTTTGGTCGTAATCAAAGAAGAGTTTCTGGTTCCAAACAGGGTTAAGGCTTTTGGGTACAGTTCTTGTTTTGCTCAACTGGTTAAGGAAATCAACTTCTACAAAAGGACTTGCTGAGCCTTGGCCATCTCTAGGCATAAGACATTGAGCATCAACCACGTGCACGACCAGTTTGCTTGTGTTTCTCATTGTGGGTTTTCTTGGTTTCTTGGGTCGCAAGGGAGATTTAAAAGGGGAAGAATCTTTAAGAAGAGGAGGAAACCTAGTTGTGGAAGAAAGGTATTTATTCTTGATTAAACTAAGCACGTATAGCTTGTTTATGACTTGAAGTAAAGAATGTGATTATGGTGAAGCTGCTTTTGTCTCTCCTTGAGCTACAAGGATTCTCCTTTTTTCTTCTTTTACAGGAAAATGTGAACTGGAGGAAAAGTATAATGCTGCAAATGATTACAGCTCGAGCAATTGTGGGAAAAGGCAATTTTTTTTTTCAAACTTTTATTTTTAGATCGTAATTTTGATATTGTGCTGATTTCAATTCAAATACATTTTTTTAAACACGGCTCCAATTCGCCAATTAAGACACGAATCGTAGAATCTAAAAATTTTTTTAGCTTGAGTTGATCTGCATTTGTGGAAAGCTTTTGTAAAATGTTGATCCAATTACATCGGAAATCTGGTCGGAATTATGGAGGTTTTGGTGAGACAGTGCTTTTATATGTCCGGTGCAAGGACATGCATGTAATCATGGTAGCGGTTAAATTAGTATGATTCGACATATTTTATATTTGTGTTGTTAGAAAATAGTATAATGAAGTTTTATTCTGTTTTTGAGGTATAATATTAATGATTTCTTTAAGTTTTTAGTAATATCAATTCCAACTTACCCTTTCATATAATTTGTGTATAAATGTTATTTTTAAAACAAACAAAATTGTAATTATTAGTTATATAACAACTTGTGACCGAAAATTTAAACTCATGTTTAAACTTATGGCAAGATCAATAGTATTTTATTTTAAACTTTTTGTTGAGTTAAAAATGTTAATAACACAAACTTTTAATAGAGTTTAATTTTTTTTTTGTAATATCTTAACTTTTATACAAAATTAAAATATTAATAATATTTGAAACTTTTTTTATAGTTATGATATTAATAATATTTAAACTTTTTATAGACTTTAAACATTTTAAATATTTTAAATATTCAATCAAACTTAAGGAAAAATTCTTAAAAAATATCCCATATTACTTTTATTTGGAAATTTAATACCCAACTTTTTTTGTTGAAATAAAAATACTCGATGTATTAAATTAGTGTCAAATAAAACGTTGTCTTTCAGAAACTGGTCTAATCAAACATGACTTAGCATATGCTAACATGTGTGACATAATCGCTAAGTCGTGTAAAATTTAAGTCACATATTGTATATATATATATATATATATATATATATACGATATGTTTAAATTTAATACTAATATATTGATGTAGTTTAGTGGCAAGCGAGTTACTTTTGTATTAAAAATCTGGGTTCAAACATTTTCTCCATCATAGTGTTTTCTTTTTAGAAAAAGAATTGAATATGAATGCATTAAATTTTGTACAAAAACCTTTCAAAAATACTAACATATTTTTTTTTGGTAATTACAAAAATACTAATATAGATACATATAATGCGTATTTTATTAGATATTTATTACGTATGTACAACATATACCTAGATTCTTTATACTCATGTACAACGTATACTGATTTCCCAACGAATAAAAGAGACCCAAATAGTTTTATAAGATATTCTTTTTCTATTCTTTTGTGAACACCCCCTCTCTATTTATCATTTTCTATTAACACTTGCCAAATTTTTTATTTTTATCTCATTGTTTCGAGATGGCTGACACTAGTCTAGCTGCATACGAAAAATCATTAGGAATCACTCAAATCCGCGCCTATATTTTCGTCACACTTGACTTGAACAAATTAAACTACGAAGTGTGGCGTGAGCTTTTCGAAACTCTTTGACTAAGCTTTAGTGTCCTTGGTCACATCGATGGCTCTTCGACACCGACTCCAATAACCGAGAAAAGGTGGAAAGAACGTGATGGACTCGTCAAGATGTGGATATATGGAACCATCACTGATTCTCTTCTAGATACCATCATTAAAGCCGGATGCACAGCTCGAGACTTATGGATTTCTTTAGAAAATCTCTTTCGCGATAACAAGGAGGCTCGTGCAATTCAGTTTGAAAACGAATTGCGCACATTAACCATTGGTGATCTCTCAGTACATGAGTATTGTCATAAGCTAAAGTCACTTTCTGACCTTTTGACAAACGTCGACTCACCTATCTCCGACCGTGTTCTTGTCATGCACTTACTCAATGGTCTGACAGAAAAATATGATTACATCCTTAATGTAATCAAACACAACTCTCCATTTCCCTCTTTCACCGAAGCTCGCTCCATGTTGCTTATGGAAGAGAGTCGTCTCACCAAACAAAGCAAGCCATCTTTGAGCAACACATATCCAACCTTCTTACCAAATGTTATGTTTACGGTCCCTAGTCAGCAAGAACGTTACCCGCAAGAATATCACAATAACAACATGCGACACAATTGTGGTGGTAGTAGTAGTTATGGTGAGTACTACAATAATAACAATTGGAGAATCAATCCATCAACTTGGGTTTACAATCATCCGCAATACGCATACCCGTATCCTCACGGTGGACAACGATTCTTCCATAACCAAACGTACCTTCCACAACAACTACCACTTTACATGTCAACCACATCACATAAGATGTCACCAACCAATATACATGGGACATATAATTCGTACATACCACCTGGTGATGCTAATGTGACTTATAATGTTCCGACATCCATGAAAGATCAATCGATGTTCATGCCATCTCATCATTCTCATGCATGTAATACCATCCCCCTTTCGAATCCCACCGAAGAGACATGGTACATTGGTACTAGAGACACAAATAACGTTACGTCATAACTAGGTATATATTCTACATTTCTTTTCTCTAATTCGAACGTAATTTGTTTAACTAATTATTATATGTAAATCAATCATATACTTGTATTACTCATTTCAGCTTTGGGCATTGTAACCAACGACTCCATCTTCTAAAGTTCTTTAAGGTTTTATTTCTTTGTTCTTCGCTCTGAGTAACATTTATTCGCAATCTCTTTATTACTTGAGTTAATTTCTAATAAAATGTCCATATGATATGATAACAGTGTCATACATGTCAAACGGATTAACATGTTCCTATTCCGTATTTTTTTCTAAATATAAATTAAACATATATTGTATTCATTTATTTTCTTGATCAGTTTTCTTATTTCATTTGACTTTATTCATTCCATGTTTAGAAAGTTTTTAAGTTTTGAAACCTAACCTATGTTAATGAGAACATAACTGAAGTAAACCGATATTGATTAAGATAGGGGCAGATTGTTAGTGGTTTTGGATAGATTATGTTACATCTTTGATTTATGTTTATCTCCTAAATTTTAAGATTATATAATCTCTAATCTTTGGATGGTTAGTGGTTTTAGATAGATTATGTTACATTTTTGATTTATGTCTATCTCTTAAATTCTAAGATCTATATAGCCGACCTTGTATAAAATACTCAGTCCCATCTTATGATAAAATATATGGTTAAAATATATGGAGGAAAATATGTACTGTCTATGTTTTTATAAGCTGTTGATTGGACCTATCATATGTTCAATACCAATCTAATGTGACGACAGAGCTATACCAGCTTATGTCTTTAAGTTGATTGTTGTTAAATGACAAATATAGAACAACCTCTCACTATCAACGATCCAATATATGCCTCAGACCAATAATCATCTTCCGCAAAAAGCGATGTCATGACTCAGAGTGACGAATAAAGGTGTATGCACACATCATACATGCCAAATCCAAAGTGCAATGGTATGTCCTCAGTTGCGCGTTTTGAGCACCAGGGCCAATAAAAACAAGCTTTTGTTTGCCTGTTGAAATGCTGAAAGCTCACTTGAGAGTGTAGTCTATTGCGTTCCATCAGAGGTGATTTATGTTTATAACATCCCGGTATGTATCATTGTGGGAAAGATGAAGACTGAAGTATCAGATTCAGTTTGACGGAATTTAGATGGAGAACCCATTTGATGCCGGGAGCTCAGGCTGCTACAGTTCGACACAGAATGTTCTTTTTAACTTCTCACACCTACTGTAACAAAACTTGTGTTTTCATTTGTTCGCACTGGAACAGAACTTGTACCCTAATCACTACTAAAACAGCCGTTTATGTTCTTCAACTACAGGACAATCAGAGTCATATCGAGATTTATTGTCCGACTCTTCTTCTTCTTCTTCTTCTTCTTCTTCTGACCAAACCGGATAAATTGTCTTGACACTGTTCTTCCCCAAATGAGCCTCAATAGATCTCGGATACAGTCCACGACTTCTATCCAGAAACCCTTCATTCATCATGTTGGCGAACTTTTCCCTGATTTCAACAAGAGGATGCTTTTCAACGAGATGCCGCCTATCATATGCTTCTCTAAGGATCACTGTCTGTGTATCACACTTCATAGAAATGTAGAAAATACCCGGATGACGCTCAAATACTTTGGTGAACTTCTGGGGAAGTGCAAACGGTTTACGAAGATTGCTAACGTTTTTCCTCTCCGTCTTTTTCCCAATTGTTAGATGAAGAAGTTCGTGAAACACTCCGACATTTCTCTTCTCAGACAAATCAGTTCTTGGATCCAAATGCGATGCATCAACATAAGGTGACGTATAAGGGAGTCTCTGCCATTCTTGGAGCCACTCCATACTCTTCCTCTTCAACCCAAACCCTCTCGTAAATTTCACCGGGAAGGCCATATGATCATTATTTCCAACGTCCTGTCTCAGTTTCATTTGGGAAACAGCAAGGCTATCATCCCAATGCATCAGTTTCAAACCAACAAGGTCACTAGACAACTTCACCAAACAAAACAAATCCAGGTGCTTATGAATCAATGAATCTCGATAATCAAACGGCAAACCTAAATCCCATCTGAGATGATCAATGGAATGTAGAGGAAGTGTTCTTTCACATGTAAGCATAAGAAGTTTACATAACCTTACTAAAACATCCCCTTTATTCACCTCCAAAACATCAGCTTCTTCACAATAAAGATCCATCGCCTCACGCGTTAAACCGAAGCTAGGAACACGAGTACCTGCACTATCCCAATAACAATGCTCCACAAAAATATTGGGATATCTCCGAACAAAAGCTGAAACCTTAACATCTTGAGGCAAACCTAACTGACCACGATGTGGCAAAAGCTTAAAGATAGGTAGTCTCGAATCAGGAGAAGATGAAATAACAGAAACAAGATTACACACTGCTTTAACATGCTTTTCACGAATCACAACTGCATCAAGTTCTTTATCTTTCACCCATTTCAACTTAACATTAACCAAACCACATCTCTGCTGAAAAAAATCAAACCCTTCTTTGTATTTACACAAACTCACCCTTCCCTGAAGCAACCACCGCATTGTAGCATAACCTGAATACAATACCAAAGCTTAAAGTTTCGAAATTTACAGCTAGATTGGTCAAAGTTTGCATCTTTTATGCAAAATTGAAGCAATTTGTGAGGTTTTATGTAAATAAACGAAAAAAGATTGAAACTTTACATCAGGAAAAGTATGTGAATCGACTCAATGGTACCTGCAATTACATATTTCCGGCGATTTCTCGGTGAGACTGCGCAACGACGGCGAAGTTACAGTTACAAAGACGAAGGCAACTATAGTTCTGTTCTGTTTCTTTAATGGGCTTTTGGGCCTGTTCGAGGGTAACAGAGGAAAGGCCGGGTCGGGTTGACTTGGGTCGGATAAGGTGGGTGGGTTGAGTAAGAAGAAAAGGTCAAACCCGGTATTGTGTGGCGAACAACAGAAATTGCTTCTTCTACACAGTTCTGAAGCAACAACAAAACAGGGTTTTTGCTAGGGTTTTAACTTTGGCTGCTCTGTCTCAATCCCTGAACTTAAACCCACTTAGTAGAATTTGAGTATAAGCTAAAAGATCGAACCTTTATAAAGATTTGAGGAAGAAAAATGGTTCCTTCCAATGGCGCAAAGGTTCTTCGTTTGTTAACTCGTCGATGTATCTCATCATCGCTTCTACAAGATTTAGGCAATCAGGTTCGTTCTCCTCTTTATAATTTTTGTTTCTCTTTGTATCTATCTCTTAATTGATTTCAAATTTGTTAACTTTTTTCTTGATTTGCAGAAACTTAGGGGAGTGTGTACTGGGAGTTATAGGAGATTGAATACAGGCGTTGGGAATCATGCGAAAGTTCTTGGAGATTACGCTTCAAAATCTGGTAACTGGATCATACGAGAGTGTGAATTTTATGAATTTGTTTGTGTGTTATTGAGTGTCATTGAGGGTTTTAATATTGTGATATTGTAATGTAGGGCATGATCGGAAATGGATCAATTTTGGAGGTTTTAATACTAATTTTGGCTCAACAAGGTCATTTCATGGAACAGGTAGGATCATAGGTTCATTGATTCTCACAGTTGTTGTTAGATTGAGTTTTCGATGTTTATTGCGGTTTTTGAATACCAGGTTCGACGTTTATGTCTGCTAAGGACTACTATGAAGTTCTTGGTGTGAATAAGAATGCACCAGAAGGTGAAATCAAGAAGGCTTATTATGGGGTAGGGATATTTTGGTTGAGATTTAATATGTTTATCTGATAGGACTTTTTGGTTTCTTAGTGATTGATGCTATTGCTTGTTTCTTTTTACAGCTTGCTAAGAAACTTCATCCGGATATGAATAAAGATGACCCAGAAGCTGAGAAGAAGTTCCAGGAGGTCTCGAAAGCATATGAAGTGAGTTTAACTTGTGACATGGTGTCATTTGATATGATTTGTTAGAGTCTTATTCTGAAGGGAATTGTGGTTTGGTTTGGTTCAGGTTTTAAAAGATAAGGAGAAGCGTGACCTTTATGACCAGGTAAATAGGCATCATAATATTTCCTTTGATTCTGTTAGAGCAAGCAAACATGGCTCCTTTGATTAACTATTTCAGATGTGATGTAAGTTTGTTGTCATATCTGCAGGTTGGGCATGAAGCATTTGAGCAAAATGCTAGTGGTGGGTTTCCAAATGATCAAGGCTTCGGTGGTGGTGGTGAAGGGTTTAACCCATTTGATATCTTCGGGAACTTCAATGGAGATGTAAAACGTTTATTTCTTGGTTTTCATCTAATAGGTTCCACTCATACGAATATTGTTTACTAATTAGATAGCTTTCTGTTTAGAATTGTTGATAATTCCTGCAAAGATAGTAAAAACATATTTCCTTTTGAATGGAAATGGCTAACTAATCAACATCCATGGCTTACACGCTAATTCTTTTGAAAAACAGATCTTCAACATGTTCAGGCAAGATGTTGGAGGTCAAGATGTCAAGGTATTACGATCTGCTTTTTTCCCATCAATTTATTTTTGTCATCCAAGATTAATAAGTTTCTTGTTTTTTCCCTTCTTTACTGTTGTAAGGTTTTGCTTGATCTTTCTTTCATGGAAGCTGTTCAAGGATGCTCCAAAACTGTGAATTTTCAAACCGAGGTGGCTTGTAATACTTGTGGTATGTATAAAGTATTCGTTGAATGTAATTTACGTTGTTATTATCTCACTCTCAAGTTACTAATTGTTTTTTCTTTCTTCCTTTCACATGTAGGTGGACAAGGTGTTCCTCCTGGTACCAAACGTGAAAAATGCAAAGGCTGTAATGGCTCTGGGATGGTCAGTCTTATGTTACAAAACTTTAGTTTGAACATGTAATTATAATTTCTGTTTGTATTGTGTTCTTAAGTGCTCCACTTACGTTTTCAGACAACAATGAGAAGGGGTATATTAAGCATCCAAAGAACTTGCCAGAAGTGTGGTGGAGCTGGTCAAACGTTCTCTGTATGTCAAATATTTTGAAAATTACACTATTTATCATGTATAGTGTTTATCTGTGTATGTGTCTACATATACGTGAAGACAGACACCATTCTGTTAGATTTATAGCTAATATTTGATCTTTTAGTAGGTTTCTACTTTCTATAACCATTGAATTTCTCATCATTTTGTTGTGTTGACTTTGCTAGAGTATTTGCAAATCCTGTAGAGGAGCTAGAGTGGTTCGAGGACAGAAGTCAGTGAAAGTCAATATCGATCCAGGTAAGTTTCCTTTCCGGATTGTAGGTAATAAAAAAATTTGTGTAGTTTTTCATCACTTGAATCTCACATTTATTTCATCTCTCAGGAGTTGACAATAGTGATACATTAAAGGTGGCAAGAGTGGGTGGGGCTGATCCTGATGGTGACCAGCCTGGAGATCTTTATGTTACTCTCAAGGTGACTTTTCTGAAGTCAACTTTCTAATGGACAGTCATAGTTAATCACTTGATTGTGTTCTCAATACCTTGTCTGTATTTTTGTTTAGGTCCGTGAAGATCCTGTGTTCCGCAGAGAAGGATCGGATATTCATGTGGATGCAGTTCTCAGTGTTACCCAGGTGAAATACCATGATCTTGTCAATGCTGTCTTTTAAGTTTCAGTTGCTTTTGCCTTCAGCATTTATTTTGGACTTCTGGTGCAGTATCGGTGAGTTCTTTTACCGGTTTTGTACTGTTCATGATAACTAAGTATATTTTCCATCTTTTGCCAGGCCATTCTTGGAGGAACCATTCAAGTTCCAACCCTCACTGGTGATGTTGTCGTGAAGGTTTAAAATGCTTTAAGATTTTAACTCTAGTTCTATCAACGGTCAAACATGCTTGTTAGCAAACTGAACATAATCTACAACGTGAAAATAGCATTCGGCATACAGTGAAACATAAATGTTTCGATTCTAAACTTCTAATTGTCTTTTTATTTGAGGAGAAAGGAGTTCTGATTTTTGCGTGCTAGTTTTATGATAGTTAACTACAGTTTTTGGGTTTCTGTTCCCACTTGTTGAAACTTTTCCAGCCATCTAACTTGGAAACTCTTTTGCTGTAGGTCCGTCCTGGAACCCAACCTGGTCATAAAGTAGTGCTAAGAAGTAAAGGTGAGCTCTTTTGCTTCTGTTGATAAGTTCAGTTGCAAAATACCTGAAAGACAAGAGAAATTTTTGAATATGATCTTCTTAACTTGAGCTAATTACTGTCTCACTGAATATTAAGAGCAAGACACCAAAACATAAGTTTCTCAAATCCATATGGAAGCTGGGAATAGATTGAGAAACCAAGTGTTAAACAGATTCCTGTTTATTTATATTTGTGTATGATACAAACAGGTATTAGAGCAAGAAAGTCGACGAAATTTGGGGATCAATATGTGCATTTCAACGTCAGCATCCCTGCGTAAGTCACACAAAACCCGAGTAAATTGTGCCTGGAAATGATATAATTATTAGTCAAGCGCCACATCGCAGTAACTTATGTTTGTTTATGTTCCTTGGCAGAAATATAACTCAGAGACAGCGTGAACTGCTCGAGGAATTCAGTAAAGCAGAACAAGGCGAATACGAGCAGCGCACGGCATCTGGATCTTCCCAGTGAAGAACTGCAAATGCATAAGCCTAAAAAGCTATATTTTTGTGGCTGTATCATTTAACCATCCTTCTCAATTGATATATCTATCAATCAGACATGATTGAGATTTATATTTGCGTAGGATTAGTAAAGAGTATTGTTTTGGTTTTACTTTTTAACTAGTTTCTACATTGCTAGCAGATAAAAGAGAAGGAAAAGCTTGTGCTCTTATTGCCAGTAATTGCTTCTTTAAAGTTTCGTGGTTTATAGTCTTATAGATAGATACCAATGTGTCTACTCTTGTGATGATGATACGGTTCATTTTTTTAACTCTTGCAGATGTTTTTATACCAAACATTTTGTAGCTTACCTCATTTCTCTAAGTGTTTCAGAGAGTTGCAATTTTAAACTACACGAAAGAGAAATGTATAAACAAAGCATAAGTGATTGCGTTGTGTTTCATATATGCTTTTGGTACATTATTTTTACTGGCACCATGGGGTTTTGTTTATAGCTGATCTCATTGATGTTCTACGTACGTTTCGTAATTTGTTCTCTTTTGTAAGGTGATCCAATCAGAAACATATTTGTAGGGTAAACTTATATATGTTTGTTGTAAACTTTTAATTTTGTGAATATATTTCGATAGAGTTATTGTCGTTACAACAAATGAAAACGAGTTCAAGATTACTTGCAATAAAGTGGAACCAGGTTCTTCAGTTGAAATTTTAAGTGTAACTCCTGCAAAAGAAAATAAGTGTACCCCAAAAATCAAGGACATTGATACAAAAATCAAAAGCTTTGATTTGTTATTGGATATCGATGAAAAAACGGGAAGAACGAAGAATGTTTTGTATTCAAGTCAATATGATCTATTTGCTTTAGCAGATCAAAGTATTGTTAATTGGCTGAATTCATGGTTAAAGATAGACATAATTTTTTGACAAATAACTATTAATACTTTAAAAAACATAGAAATATTGTTTTGAAATATACATGTATACCATTAACCCAGTCAATTAACAATACTTTGATATGCTAAAGCAAATGAATCATATTGACTTGATTTCAAAACATTTTTGGTTTTTCCTATTTCTTCACCAGTATCCAATAACAAACCAAAGTTTTTGATTTTTTTTTTAATTAATATCCTTGATTTTCGGGGTACATTTATTATCTTTTGCATGAGGTACACTTAAAATTTCGACCGAAGAATCTAATTCTACTTTATTGCAAGTAGTCTTGAACTCGTTTTCCCAACAAAGAAAATAACTATCGAAATATATTCATAAAATTAAACGTTTATAACAAACATATATAGTTTTACCTTGTTTGCTTTTGAAAAGCTTTGGGAATTATTTTCAAGTATATTGAACATATCA
The DNA here is from genome assembly GCA_036452645.1 of Capsella bursa-pastoris. Classification (NCBI taxonomy): domain Eukaryota; kingdom Viridiplantae; phylum Streptophyta; class Magnoliopsida; order Brassicales; family Brassicaceae; genus Capsella; species Capsella bursa-pastoris. Next base: position 9,481,649 of record CP144198.1, on the reverse strand, counting down.
TGCATATCTCATATATCATAACTAGGTTTTATGATACATGAATCGAAGTATTCTTTCTTCAATACTTTGATACATGAGACCACTTTGTTTTCATCGAGTCATGATTTTTGTTTCCTTCGATCAGCTTTACTATTTCCATCACGTACTCAATCGGTTTTTGAATTCTTCATCTCTAGTCAATAAAGCATAAACAAAACAAAACATATTATATTAGAACAATCAGTAATTGTATGTAATATATATTAGTCAATAAATATATAAATATAAAACTTACGTTGAGCTATGATATACATGTTCATAACCATAACAAATTTACGTACATATACACCTCCCAAAATATGTAATCTTTATGTAACTTTTATATTTATAAATTTACGTAAACAAAGTCAAAAAGTGTATAAACATAATCATAGCCATAATGTACATAAATCTTCATTTCACAATCTATCAATCTCTAAAGTAAATTCTTTTATATATAAACATATGGTATAGTATAAGACAAAACAATAACGTAATAAGGTCAAAGTGAATAAACATAATCATAACAACAAACATATTCACATCTTTACTCACAAAGCAATCTCTACGTAAAAATCTTTTTTTTAATTTTTGTAGAATAAGATTATAAAAAAATCAACTAAGAAACACGATTGATTCATAACAAAGTAACAGAGAAACATAATAATAATGAACCTTTACCTTGCCAATTTTTTCAGAAAAAATATAGTTGAATACGTTCAGAGAATTGTGGAATTGTTTGGCTTTATATATAGTCTAAGATTTGATAATATCTAAAAGATAAATTTTTATAAGATTTAGTATTTATTTTAATAACCTATCATTATCTTAGAAAATAAAATAAAATAAATAAATCTCTTTTCGAATTTTGTTTATTTTATCCTTTAAATTTTGAATTTATAAATAAAGAATTTTAATAAAATCAGAATAAATTATATTCGTAAAACTTATGTATTTTCTTCGAAAATATTGAATGGTTATTATATATTTATATGTATTACCCTAAAAACAAAGATAAAAAAGAAATTAGTAGAAACGAATTTTCAGTACTATTTACTTTCTAAAAGTAACAATTTTTTTTATGAACCATTTTGTCAATCAGATACAATGAACAACAATGGAGTGACGTCTAGTCGTCGTCTACTACATGCATCAAATCTACACTCCTCCATCATCTCAATCTCCCGCCATATCACAACAACAACACAAAGAGACAGAACCGGTGACTAGTACTACTACTCCAACTCTTGTCTCTTTCCTCTCTTTTGTCTGTAAATGGAATTACCCGTCGTAGATCTATCTCGTTACCTTGAATTCTCCGGCGACGAATTGAGAACCGATCTCCTCGATTCATGCCAAGAAGTGAGTCGGATCCTTAGAGAAACCGGAGCCCTCCTTGTCAAAGATCCACGATGTAGCGCTCAAGACAACGATCGATTCATCGATATGATGGAGACTTATTTCCAAAAGTCCGATGATTTCAAACGATTGCAACAGAGACCTGATCTTCACTATCAGGTACGTTTTCTTTGTGATTCTCTTATCAAAATCGAATCTTTGATTGACCCTTCTCGTTCAATTTCAAAATTAGGGTAAGATTAGGGCACATGAGGTAATTTGGGAACATATTCTTAGTGTTGTTGTTTGAAAAGTTTTGATCTTTTGAATAGGTTGGTGTGACACCAGAGGGAGTTGAAGTTCCTAGAAGTTTGGTTGATGAAGAGATGCAAGAAAAGTTCAAGACTATGCCTGATGAGTACAAACCACATATTCCTAAAGGACCAGATCATAAGTGGAGATATATGTGGAGAGTTGGTCCTCGGCCATCGAACACGCGGTTTAAGGTATGATCTTTGGATACATTTCAATGAGATTTGTTGTTGTGTATGTGTTTATATTGGATTTTGTAGTTAATTTTGTAAGTGGTGTGGTTTAGGAGCTTAATTCTGAGCCTGTTGTACCGGAAGGGTTTCCAGAGTGGAAAGAAGTAATGGATTCTTGGGGTTATAAGATGATATCCGTGGTGGAGGTGAGGCGTTGCTGCAGAGTTTGGAATCTGATGCTTGTTTAATTATAAACTACGTGGTGATGGTTTCTTGTTTATCTTGAATTGTTTAGGTTGTTGCTGAAATGGCAGCGATCGGGTTTGGTTTGCCTAAAGATGCATTTACATCACTCATGAAGCAGGTATGTTATTGGCCCTCTTAACTTCTTGATGAATGGTTTGAATTTCTTTAGTTGAAGTGTGTCGTTCTTGTGAATTTCAGGGTCCTCATCTTCTTGCTCCAACGGGAAGTGATCTTAGCTGTTACAATGAGGAGGGGACGATATTTGCAGGATATCACTATGACCTCAATTTTCTTACAATTCATGGAAGAAGTAGGTTTCCTGGTCTGTATATTTGGTTAAGGAATGGGGAAAAGGTTGCGGTTAAAGTTCCCGTAGGTTGCCTCTTGATTCAAACTGGAAAGCAGGTACCAATATGTTTACTGGGTTTTGTTTACTTGAAGCGTCTATGATTAGCCAAATATCTCGAATTTTGTAATCGAAGTAACTGTGTTAATATCTTATTTGGTGTTCATGTGTCCAGATTGAATGGTTGACTGCTGGAGAGTGCATTGCCGGAATGCACGAAGTGGTTGTCACGAGCAAGACTAAAGATGCAATCAAATTAGCAGAAGAACAAAACCGAAGCCTGTGGAGAGTTTCCTCGACTGTAAGTCAAAACTAATATCCTTATACGTTTCACGAAAAGCTCAACTCTTTTGGTTTTATCTAAAAGAATTGTTGTTTTTTTGCAGTTGTTTGCCCACATTGCTTCTGATGCAGAGCTAAAACCTTTGGGACATTTCGCGGAATCATCACTGGCAAGTAAATATCCGGCGATACCTGCAGGAGAGTATGTTGAACAAGAGCTCTCTGTCATCAACCTAAAAGGAAATAATGGATTTTCATAACTTACTTCAGCCACAAAGCCAGTTTGCAAGGTCGACAAATTTCATTCTGTTCTACTTCATTCCTGCTGATTCTGAAGGTCTTAAAAACTGAAACTCTGCTTTTGTTGAAAGCATATGATACTGATAACTCAGAAGTCCGTCAAATTTGGGACTTATACGTTTGTTTCATTTGAACCGGTTAAATTTATTTTACTCGTCATCTACACTTAAAAATGTAAAGCATTACATTACCCTTTACCTTACAGTATGTACGAGGTAGATACTTTTGAGGTAAGCCACCTCCAAAAAAAAGTAGAGCTATGCTCAATCATTAATTAAAGTACTCAGTAGCCGCATTGGATTCAAACCTGATCTACTTGATTAGATGAACTTGCAAGTGACTTAAGAGCAGCTCCATCGGTTATACTGATGTGAGTCTCCAAAATAAAATCGATCAAACATGAACACCTAGAATTGCATGATAAATTCTAAAGTCTTAAGATCATGAGATTATATGCTTGAAATGGCATGATGAGTGTTTGATCTTATAGAAATCGCATGCTAGGATGCTTTCTTAAAATCGCATGAATACTTGATATGAAAAGAGAATGTCGTTTGGCATGAAAGTATGAGATTATGAAAGTATAAGATTATGAGATTGTGAGATTACGAGAATATGAGAATATGAGAATATGAGATTATAAGATTATGAGATTATGAGATTATGAGATTATAAGATTATGAGAATATGAGAATATGCATAGACCTTGTCCGGGATGATTGTTCGGAGAAAAGGGGATGCGGCTCGGCGAGTTTATACACGCCCGAACTGATGCGCATGCTACCTCTCTATCGAACGGTTGGAACATGCAAAGTAATGAGTGGTTTTATGAAACCTAAGAATAAGCATATGTCTAAACTCAATAACTTGGAATTTGCTGCCCTTAAATCTCTCGGGAGATAATTATTTACAATGGGCGCTGAATACTAAGATTATCCTAAAATCTCAAGGGCTCGGTGAATGTATTGTGAATGAGAATGACGAGCCCGAAATGAATATAAGGCAATATTGATTATTCGCCATTACCTTGCGGAGAGTCTCAAGGATCAATACTTGACAATTGAGAATCCCTTTGACCTTTGAAATGAGTTTAAAACGAGATATGATCACCAAAAGACGGTGCTATTACCAAAGGCCATGTATGATTGGAGGAATCTCTGAATCCAGGACTTCAAGTCCGTGGATGAATATAATTCAGCCAGTTTAAGATAATCTATATCTTGAAACTGTGTGGGGAGAAGATAACCGAAAAGGATATGCTTGAGAAAACCTTTTCTACCTTCCACACAAGTAACATATTATTGCAACAACAATAACGTGAAAGGTCTTTGAAACATATGAAAGTATGATCTCATGCTTATTGCTCGCCGAGCAAAATAATGAGTTATTAATGAGAAATAGTGAATTGAGACCTCCGGGATCAGCCCCACTCCCTGAAGCCAATGCGGTTGCATTGGTAAAGAAAGAGACTAATGATGTTAACCACGTCCAAAAAGAGCATAATCAATCTGGCCTTGGACGTGGAAAATGGCAAGGACGTGGCCGTTGTCACTCCTACGGTCGAGGACAAGGCCGAGGCCGCGGGTATCACGGTAGTAGAGACCGAGGCCGTGGTACATCTTTTAAGTCGTAAAACCCGACCAGAAAATCAGTTTGCCATAGATGTGGGATGGGGAACCATTGGGCTAAGACATGTCGGACTCCCAAACATTTTATTGACCTCTATCAAGAGAGTATCAAGGGGAAGAATCCGGAAGCCCATTTGGTGCATTATGATAATGAAGTTGATTTTGATCATAGCAAGGATGAATTTATGGCATATGAGACTCCCGATTGCCTAGAATAACCAAGATAATTTCGACATCAAGATTCTCATGATTGTTTTATATGATTATTATTTGTTTATATGATTATTACTTTTGAAATATTAATGAATGGTTTCCATAATGAAACTAAAGGCGAAGGAAACAAAAAGTTCCTAATAATATTTGAAAACGCCCAAGGCCATAAGAAAGAAAGTATAAAAGGCCATAAGTAAGTATTAAAAGCCATATGAAAATATAAAAGATTATAAGAAAGGATTAAAAGCCATGAGAATGTATAAAAGGCCAAAAGAATGTATAAAAGGCCGTAAGAATGTATAAAAGGCCATAAGAAAGTATAAAATCTCATAAGAAAGTATAAAAGGCATTTTACTGTGCTAAGACCAGTACGATAGAATCTAATGCCACGGTAAACAAAGAGTTTACCAAGAGATTCACTCTTTGGCACGACCGGTTTGGCCATCCCGGATCAAGTATGATGCGAAAATTGATATTAAATACAAATGGGTACACATTGAAAGAAATAAGAGTTATCCCAAAGAATCTCACGTGTGTAGCATGTTCATAAGGGAAACTCATTATAAGGCCATCACCAGTCAAAGTGATTAAAGACTATATGTCTAGATAATACTAGTGAATTCACGTCCCAAGCTTTTAATGCTTATTGTATGTCCATGGGGGTAAGTGTGGAATATTATGTGGCACATGTACATACACAAAACGGTTTGGCTGAATCATTTATAAAAAGCATACAGCTAATTGCCAGACCGTTGCTACAGAGATCAAAATTCCCGATCTCAGCTTGGGGACATGTTGTTTTACGTGCAGCTGAATTAATTTGCATCAGACCATCTAGTGAACATACATATTCCCCAAAACAATTACTTACGGGTCATGAGCAAGACATATCCCATCTTAAGACATTTGGATGTGCCGTATATATACCAATAGCTTCACCACAGAAAACTAAGATGGGTCCTCAAAAGAGGATGGAGATATATGTTGGACATGAATCTCCCATAATAAATAAGTAGCTTGAGCCGACCAAGGTTGATTTATTCATGGCCAAGTACGCGGATTGTCATTTTGACGAATCCAATTACCCACCATCATGGGGGGGGGGGGGAGATAATAATAATAAGTTGGTAAAGGAAATTACATGGAATCAATCATCTTTATCATGGCAAGATCCTCGGACGATGGAATATGAATTAGAAGTCCAAAAGATAATACAAAAGCTAGCTAATAAAATTCCTAGATTCCTTTGACCTAAATAGAGTGACAAAGTCACATATACCAGCTATGAATGCACCTATAAGAATTGATGTTCAGGAAGGACACAATCAAGTTGCTACAGAGTCTAAAGCCCGTATGAAACGAGGCAGACCAATAGGTTCCAAAGATAAGAACCCTCGGAAAATAAAGAAAGATGCTAAGAATGAATCCGAGGTTGAGAAAACCGTGGTTACCCGAGACATAACCTAACCTCAAATACATAACAATGAGGCTTGGGACGCCAAGCTTCAAAGTACTGATGAAGTTCTTGATAACAATGAGATCGCGATCAATTATGTTATGTCCGGGATAAGATGGAACCAAAAGGATGTCGACATCAATGATATATTTGCATACAAGGTAGCACTTGAAATGAAATTGATAAGCGAGGATCTATAACCCACGTCCATAATAGAGTGCACCCAACGATCAGATTGGAATAAATGGAAAGAAGCTATAAACGTGGAGTTAAATTCATTAAAGAAGAGGAATGTATTTGGTCCAATAATCCGGACACCTCTCGATATAAAGCCAGTTGGACATAAATGGGTCTTTGTGAGGAAAAGAAATAAATATGGTGAAATCGTGAGATATAAAGCACGACTTATTGCACAAGGATTGTCACAGAGACCAGGAATATATTATGAGGAGATATACTCCCCTATGGTGGATGCTAAGAAATTTAAATTTTTGATAAGTCTGGCTATATATATAAAAGAGAAAGACTTGATTCGAGGCTAATGGATGTATTGCCTGCATATTTATATAAGTTCACTGGATAATATATGAGATTACCAGAGGGTATTGAGCTCAAGATAAGAAAGGTTCTCGAGAACAACACTGCATAAAGCTGGACAAATCCTTTCATGAACTTAGACTAAATGGGCCTATGTAAGGTTATAAATGATCCCATCAGTCCATGTTTTTTCACAAAGAGGTTTGCAAACAAAGGATTTGTAATCATAAGTAGTGTATATGAATGATTTAAACCTCTAGGTAATCGACCAAACAGTTGAATATAAAAAGAAAGAATCTAAAATGAAAGACCTAGGCAATAATTAAGTCATGTTTGGGATTACAAATTGAGTACATGAATAATGGAATCCTTGTGCATCAAATGGCATATACTAAAAGAGTACTCAAGGAAATTTAATAAGGATTAGGCCCGCCCATTGACCAGGCCCAATGGTGGTGAGAAGCCTCATATTGGATAGTGATCCTTTCAATCCGTAAATGCCATACCTCAGGGCCATAAGAGCTTTAATGTATCTACCGAGCCACACTAGGCCATATATATGTTTTGCCGTGTATTTATTTTCAAGATTTATCTCATGTCCGACCCAAAGGCACTGGAACGGGATTAAACATATTCTTTGTTACCTACGAGGAACGAAAGATTTGGGTCTATATTATACTAACCAACCCAAAGAGGGATTAGTTGGTTTTGCTGATGCAGGTTATCTCTCGGATCTGCACAATGGTCGATCACAAACTGGTTATGTTTTCACACATGGTGGAACGGCAACATCTTGGCGATCTCAAAAGCAAACAATTGCAGCTACATCGTCCAACCATGCTGAAATTTTGGCGATGCATGAGGCCAGCTTGAATGTGTTTAGTTGAGATCCATGACTCAGCATATTAGGATTGATTGTGGGATGACCGAAGGGAAGGCAGCACCAACAATAATGTATGAAGATATTGCTGCCTGCATAGCTCAGCTTAGAGATGGATATATCAAAGGAGATATGACGAAGCATATCTTGCCAAAGTTCTTCTTCACTAGTGAATTACAGAAAGCTGGAGAGGTCCAAGTGGAACAATTTCAATCATGTGACAATTCGGCGGATCTATTCACCAAGTCTTTTCCAACCTCAATGTTCAAGAAACTTATAAATCAAATTGGAATGCGCCTGTTGAAAGATCTTCAGTGAGCTTCAAATGAGGGGGAGTAATACGTGTTGTACTCTTTTTCCTTCATAACGGTTTTATCCCAATGGGTTTTCCTGGTAAAACCGTAATGGTAATGGAACATTGTCCAATATTGGTCAAATCAAATATCTCAACCATGTTTAACATTAGAGGAGATTTGTTTCTCTACTTAAGTTTTTAGAAATTAAAGAAAAGCCCATGTTTAAGGCATGTGCCTTATCGCCAATATCCACGGTAATTGGGGAGTTTCCATTATACTCGATTTATGTTTATATGGATTATTTATTTTGGCAGAAATCCAATGGGGTTGATATTTCAATGTATCCTTGGATTTTGTGCTACATTTGGAAGGCCAGGAATGAAAAGGTTTTTGATTAAGAATCCTAGGGAAGTGCTGCGCCTGGCTGAAAATGAAGCTTGTTCATGGACAGTCGCACAGACGGAGGTTTCAATCGCGGAAACTCATAGGATCCCAAGACAACCAGCTCCGTCGATGGATGATCCTATGATAAGTTCTACAGGGTATACGTGCTTCATTGACGGCTCCTGGAAAGTCGACGATAAGTTTGCCGGAGTGGGCTGGTGCTGCATTTCACCGGGAGGTCTCTCAACAATGGGTGCGACTAATCTTTGAAGGAGCCTTTCACCGCTACAGAAGGAAGTCGAAGCATTTGTATGGGCGACGATGTGTATGATCAATGCATCCCGAAGTGAAGTGACTTTCATGACATACTATCAGATTTGATGGAGATGGTGTCTTCCCCAGCAGAATGACCAGCGTTCGCGACATATCTAGAGAAGATTCGATCAATCGGTCTCACAGTCAGGCATGCTTATACCATTACGCTCACAAGCAGAATCTTAGCTTGAGCTTACAACAGCAGAGCATACAAAGAGGACCCTATCCAAGCATATAAGGAAGTGTTTTCTTCTTTTTCTTTATTAAAAGTCTCTCGTTGCTCTACTATTCAAGCGGATACGCCGAGTGCGTGTTGAACCACTACTTTGTCTCTATGTAAACAATATTCCCTCTTATTGGCTCATTTGAGTCTTTTATATGAAAGTTGTTGACAAAATAAAAAAGAACTTAGAATAAGTGAAAAACTTTAATTTATTTTGGGAAACAATAATCTGTGGCCCTAGATAAAATAAAAATTGAGTTTTCGCCTCCCATAATTTTTTTATTAGCAAGCAACTTATCGGACCCTTAACACCCTATAGCTATATATCATATTGTGCAGCTAAAAAATTTATATTTTTGATTTTGTTCTCAAAAAAATCAAAAATATAATAATATTTAGTTTTGAATCGGTGCTTCTTTTTATTTTCATATCAACAGTCGCGTCTCTCTGTCTTCATTTAAAGTTTATTGGCTTCGATTGCTTATCTCTTTCACTTAACCCCGAAAACCCCTTCATTGCTGTGTCTTTGTTTTATTTACATCGTTTCGGTGAATCTCGCATAGGTCCGAGATCGTTTCATCGCTTTTTTCTTACAAAAATAGTCTCCAATTTCCTCCCAAAGGTTAGTATTCTGCTATCACAATGTTATTGCCGGTTGTTGATTCGTGTTTGGTTAGTTGTTTTTGATTTTTCCATGGTAAATCTTAACCGTTTCGGGGTATTCAAAATTGATAGATGACAGATCTTGATCTTCCCAACCGCATCATTGCCTTTGGAGAAGAACCCCTAGGCGAAAGGGTTAATGTCTACAATAAAATGAAGACCCTCTCAATGATTTTTGATGCGCTTGATGAAGAAGAACGTGAGTGGTTAAGTAGAACACCGTTTCACAGTTTGATGGAGTTCCCTAACAAGCCTGCCTGGTCCGCATCCTTTGGACTTTTTCTCCTTTCCCGGCAGCTAGAGGTTTGTAAACCCTACGAAATCTGGGTTATTTTTGGCGGTACTCCTGTTTGGTTCTCACTAAGAGAGTTCAAGATTGTCACCGGTTTGAACTGTAATCGGTTTCCAAATATGCAATAGAGAAAGCATAAAGGCACCGCTTGGAAAAAATCCCTTTCTATAGTACCCTTTTTGGTTTAGAAGAGGATGTGACGGTGGACCGGGTCATCACTATGTTGAAGAACAAAATTGTAGAGGACAAAGACATGCGGCGGATCTATGCGTGTTTGGCTATCGTTGATGGTTTCTTAGTCCCAACTTCACACTACCCTCGACATGCAAAACTTCGGAATGATCTTCATTCATATCCATATAACACGTAACATCATCTTCATCAAATATGTATATTGGTCTCTTAGGCTCCACTGATTTGGGAACGTAACTCAATTTCAGCTCAGTCGTTGTTTCATCAACATTCGCCTTCCGACATATCTTGTTCACCACTATAGAATAAGTGACCTCCTCTGTATCCATTCTAAGAAATTGATGAACTTTATCTCTTGAATTCCATCTTGGTTCATTTTCTCTTGTTGCATAATATCCCCCATAATCATATATTATGATTTTTGGATGGTTTTTATTCATTGTGCCCTGAAATAGAATAGGAAAACTAACATTATAATCTCTGTCGTGTTCATAGTTATACCAAGTTATACCAAAGAGTACCATTGGTAATACTAGTTTTACCATTATAGTTATCCCAAGTTGTTCCCGAATAGTTATACCAAGTTCTACCAGTTGTACTACAACGTATCACTACTAATTTTCGAATACATTCCTACGATTCAATTCGATTGAACTGTTACAATGCACACATTATGAAAAATAGTCGACCCAAATTCGACTCATATCCCTAATTGACAATGAGGATAAGAAAAATCGGATCAAATCCAAATCTACAATGAGAATAGTTCAATAGGGATGAACAAATACAATCCACAACAACTCCACTTCAGCTCATTGTCAATACAACTTTGGTCTAGGCGGCTCAAAATAGACTCTCTCCCGCTAACAATCCAGATGAACTCTGTGCTGATCCAACCAATCCATGCCCAAAATAACATCATACAGCTCCAACGGACTAATGTACAGATCTGCCGGCATCGACTCTCCCGCAATCTGCACATTCACACCACTAGCCCATCCCTGAACCGCTTACAATGCGCCTCTTGCGACTTTAACGGCTCTGAAATAGCCAGCCTCTCCTCAGATGTTACCACCTGTCGCGCATTTCAGGGTAATGAAGCTATTCGTAGCTCTAAAATCAAACATCACGTGGGACAAGAACCCGCCCACCAACAGGGTCCCTACACATACACTTTTCACTAAGACCGCCCACTCGAAAATCACAGGAAAAGAACACGAATTTAAAACAACAGAAGGAAACAACCTGAGTCTCAGAATTGAAACTGTGATCGACTCTCCTGTCTCCCATGTCGAGAAACCCCGCTATCCCTCAATCTGTGCCACTGGCGGCGCTCCTAAATGAGCCAAAGACGGCCCTCCCAGCTGCAATCCTCGCTGCACCCACTGCTACACCATTGGCTGCATCACCGGCTGCACCGCTGCTACGGCCATCTACTGCAACTTAGGACACCTCGTTTTGATGTGCCCTGTCTCTCTACAGAGATAACAGACATGGTTATTCACCCACGGCTTGTCCTTATTCTAGCAGCTCGTCACCCTGTGGTCCGTGCTCCCACACCTAAAGCACTTCTGATCACCCTGTGGCTGGGCCGTCTTCGGCTGTACTGACGAGGTAGGAATCACCCCGTGACTCTTCAACTTATCCTTGATCCCAGCCGCCACCTCAACCAGCTCCACACGCGATACATAGGCTCGCACCTTGCACCGCATCCTCATCTCGTGGCTGAGACCCATCTGTTCAGGATCTGCTGCACGACCCGAGTACACCAACAGTTGGCTAAACTCCGAGTCGTACTCCCGCACCGCTGGTCTAGTGCTTTCGCCGGGAAAAATTTGACATTAAACTCTGCCAAGAAGTCCCCCACACAATCAAGCCCTGCTCCCTCTTGGCCAACACACTCCTCCACCACAAATGTGCATCACCGGCCAAGTAGTGAGCCGCTAGGTCCACCCGGTACGTATTTGAGCACCTCATCGACTGGAAGTAACGCTCCAATCGCACCCGCCACTCATCTGCTACAGTCGAATTGGAACCTCCGGAAAACAAGAACATCCCGAACCGCTGCAGCTGCTCCAACATCCGCAGATAATACTGCTGCTCAACCACCGCACCTACCCCTCAGGCTTTACAACCCCGACAGGCCGCACACCAGGCCCAACAGGTTGCACTCCAGGCTCAACAGGAGCCTGCACCAGTACCAGTCCCGGTAACCGCTCCTAGAGCTGCGTCAGCAGATACGCAAGTAGATCATTCTGACCTTGGGCTCCACCTAATAGAACACCCTCAACCGGGTTTCCAGGCACACTAGTACCGTTCCCGGAAGAACCGACACTCACACTCTTACCATCCAAGGGTCCCTCCTGATGCGACTGGGACTCCCTAACATGCTCGACCGTAACACTACGGTCCACACTTGTGTCGCTACCTGAGCAACACCACGCCCCCTACCGCGACCACGCCCACGACCACGACCGACAGCTCCACCTCTAACCATCTTCAACACAACAGAAGGCTAAGGACACCACACAAATATCACCAATTCACACAACTTACCGTGGAATCTCATTGTAGGCTCGAGAGGATAATCTACGTCTCCATGCCTACACAAATCAATCAGCATGCAATCCACATCATCATTTCTCATCAACGAAATTCACACATCACATCGGAATTACCAATTTAATCCCGTCCTAGAACCGTAAGCGCTCTGATACCAAATTGAAAGAACCCATCCCGTCTTTTATATATATATATATATATATATATATATATATCATGCAAACCGGATTAACCCAGCTAAACCGGCTCTAATCAAATTAAATCAATTAAATCTCGAAATCTCATTAAAACAAACTATCAACCTTAACCAGCGGAAGACTTAACCAAAAATCCGATAAAACAATTCTATTTAACCAGCAAGTTCAACCAAACATTATTCCAAAACATGATCATCCTAACATGTTTCTAAATTCCATTCTAACACCCTAACAAATCCAGCAATAATCTAAATCACCAATGAGCGCCTAGAACATCTTCCTCTCCTCGCCATGATACCACGGATCACACTTTAGCTTTACCTGCATCACAGAAAGAGATGCATAAGTATTTCATAAATACTTAGTGAGGCAATCATCCCACCACTGACTATACACACAAGCACAATCAACCATCATTCAAGGAAAAGAACCAAATAGCCAATAAAAGACAAACTATAATCGCTGTTGACTATCGGTGTCGATCGACACCCACCACTAGTATCGATCAACACTCACTGTCGACCCTCGCGGTCGACAACGGCCTCGACACTCCATTCGTGAGTCACAGTTATCCTTGCGAGACAAAACGTTTGTGTCGAGTGATACCCACCACTGGTGTCGTCGACACCGACTCTCTACAGACGCTCCAACTGCGTTTTTCACTGGATCTCCTCTCCAAATCACGTCCATGATATGAGCGACTCTCCAAGGGGTTTCTCAGGGATCATTCAACACATAAACAACCAAACAAGCAAAGAAATCAATCAAACAATCATCAAAACACCCAAAACAATGATCAAACATGCTTAGATAAGCCTTGGTCATGCACTCACCTCTTAAACAAGAAAGAACAGCAACGAACAGGGGATTGCAAGGGTGAAAACAATCTCCACATAAACCAAACACTACAGATCAACCTTTCTCTAGCCTTGAACCACCAAGAACAAGCTATGATCTCTCCAAAAACCCACTCAAAGGCACAAAATGATCAAACTCACTCTCTGTTCTCTCTCAAACTCACAAAGCGACAAAGTGAAGTTAAAAGAGAGAAACAATGCTTGAAAACTTATAAAGTCGACCTAGGTTTTCACCAAACCAAGCCTCAGTTGAACCGACGATTGAAAACTTAAACCGTCCAACCAAAAATTACTAGTGTTGATCAACACCCAACCTTGGTGTCGATCGACACCACCCGGATTTCCAGACACGGGCGTTACAACCACAAATGCCGAGTCTTTATCATCATGAACCTCATAATGCTCATCTCCTATCTTCATAACTATGAAACTTGAACCTTTCTCATAGTTCTCGATGACCATCTCATTTACCTTTGGTGGTAGTATGTTCTCCTCTACCCTCGCTGCCTCCCTCCTCAATGCAAACCAGGTCACTAGTGTTGTGTGGATTGATTCAAAGATAGAAATTACCGGATAGTCTCTAACAATTGTGAGAACGTTGTTGAGAGATTCGGCGATGTTGCTGGTCATCACGTTGTACCTTTCCTCAACAAAATGTGATATGGTCCAGTGTTCAAACCCGATGCTTGTGAGGTAGTCTGTACAGGGTCCACTCATTTTCGGATTTTAGCAAATAGCTTGTTGAAATCGGTCTGACGGTACGCTCTTGCTGCGCTAGAAACAAGGCAACTTAGTTGTTCAGATTTAAAGATATCCACTATGTTTCTCTTCAGGTGCACAACACACACTGCATGCGATGCGATGGGATATACCTACGGGTTGAAAGCAATATGAGTTAGAACCAGTATTGTTTAACACAAAAGTACAAGTTAACGTTTATTGTATGTGAATAACAAATAAATAATCTGTCGAATTGAACATTTATACTGTAACTCACTTAGCGAAAACTAACCCAAGTTAAAAAATATACTGGATACCTCTATTACCATCTAACTTTGCAATTATCATATACGAAACACAATTTTTGCTAACTATATATTTTATCATGATTATTGAACATTTTATCATGAGTATTGAATATTTTTTCATGAGTATTCAACAACTCGATAACTCTTCTACCATCCAACTTAATAGTTATCATAAAAGCAGCCAAATATGCCATAACAAACATTGGTAAGCAGTAATATTATCTTACATTTACACTGTGACGCATTTATCAGAAGCTAATCCCAGTTAACAGAGATACTTGATAACTCAATTACCATATAACTTAACAGTTATCACATTAAAAACATAATATTGGTTACAGTTGATCTTATCAGTAGTATTGATAAATGCTTCGGTAACTTAATTATCGGTAGACACTACTAGTTATATTGGATAACTCCTTTTACCGTCCAACTTAATAGTTAACATAAAACCAGCCCAACAAGCCATAAAAGAATTGGTAAGAAGTAATATTACCTTACGGATACTAGCGTAGATTGATGAATGGCGATCTGAAACAATCACTATATCGGGGTCATATGGTATTGCCTCAGCTAACTTTTTCATGAACCAGCTCCATGCTTCATCGTTCTCGCTATTAAAGATCCCAAAAGCAATTGGGAAGACCTGGAAATTTGCGTCCTGTGCACTCCCAGCAATGAGGCAGCCTCCATATCTCCCACGGAGATGTGTACCATCTATCACTATCACTTTGCGCATGAATGCAAAGCCCTTAATAGAAGCAGGTATAGCGAAGAATAGATACTTGAAGCGCTCCATGCCCTCATCGTCTTTGTTTGTCTCTAAATAAACAAAGGAGCCCGGGTTACTTTCCAACAGAAGTTTGAAGTAGGGCTGGATCAACGCATAGCTTCCCATTGCAGACCCCATCGCATTGTCCATGGCAATTTTACTAGCTCTCCATTCCTTCCCGTAAGATACATTTAAGCAGAATTCTTGCCTTAGAATCTTCCTTAACTCATTAGGGCGTGGACCCCTACCCACCTTCACATACTTCGTCTGATTCCTATTAGTATCGACATAATCAGTTCAAAATCCTATTATGCTATCTTCTGAGAAAGTTCAAAATCAGTTATCTCTATTAGTATCGACATAATCATTTAGTTAGGGAAATAAAAGTTTAATTATCTTACCCATTGTTTCGTCTTCATCTGCATCAGAAGTTGAATCGTCAGCTGAGAAAGACATACTCGAAGTGTGAGGCGAAGGTGTTCGGAATGCGGAATCGCTTGATGAAACCATAACTACGTTACGCTGACTGCTTGACCCGACAATAGCAGCTAGATTAAGGTTTATGGCGTTGTGTTGTGCCAACAGTATTGCAGCACTATCCCCAAAGTTTAATGCCCTTGCTGTCCTGATCCCATATTCATCAGCACCCATCTGCCCTTTTCCTAGGATTATCTGATTTGCGCAAGCTTCTCTCCACATCTCCGCCCGATACTGCTTCTTAAAGATCTCGTAATCAGCATACGTGACAATGTTATCGCACCGCATCATTTGTTTTCCTTTTTCTGCTGTCGTAGCTTGCTTCGACACTGATCCGCCCGCAACATCTTGTGTCTCCCCGGTAGCCGATAGATTTGTTGTGCCCCCGTCCCTTAATTGGTCCCTAATGACTATTCCCGCGGTGGGACTTCTTAATGGGTCGTATTTGCCTTGAACCGGGTCCAAGGCCTTTTCTTTTCCCCTAATAGCCTCCGAAGTAGGTCTTTTATCAAGTAACATCTTAGTTAGCACACTATTCCACACGACTTTGGTTTCGGCACTGTCCCAATACTGGTCGGAAATCTCGGCCGATGTGCGCCCCGGTGTGTTGAAAGCCCTTAGTTGCGGCTCGCCTCCGACTGCTGTGCTCCCTCTGTACTGGGTGACTTTCACTCGGAGATACAACTCCTCTAAGTAAGCTCTTATTGCCATGAACAAGGCCATGTCCTCATCCGTGAGGATCTCTATTGGGTCCGCTCGTTTCCCGTCCGGACCCATCATGCACTGCGGCCACTGGTAAGTAAGATCCACTCTATCGTCTGGGCTCAGTAGTAACCGCGTCCAAATTGCCTCTGTGACCATTTTCAGATTGTCCCTCTCCCGTACTCGAATTGCCAAATAGTATCCTCCGTATTCTGAGATATGCTCAAAATTTCCTTCCTAGACCATTTTCTATTCTCCACGAACTATCCTCACAACCATCGCCATCGTTGCTCAGCAAATATAACGAATAAATATCTAGTTAGCTTACTAAACCGACAGTTATCGGACCTCGTAACTTCATCTACTGCTAACTACAACAGCATTCAATACTATACAACCCAGAGAGTAATAAATCGGTGGTCTAAACAAAAGCGGCTGCTCTAACCCTAGGTCGACCTTTTCTTTCTTTTAAACGCAACTTAGGTCAAACCAAACAATAACCACACAATTTCGCAATTAAAATCAATCCGATCAAACCGAAAACATGCTGGTGTCGAGCGACACCCTTCAGTGGTGTCGATCGACACAATCCAAACCGGAACACGGGCGTTACAAGTGTCATGATTAGTTTTTGCCCAAAAATCTTGCTATCTTGCCAGCGTCGGCGCAAGCCTGGAGAGGATAGATTTGTGCTCAGAAAATCTTTTCATAGGGTAGCCACCTTACTTAGCTTCTGTCAGGATTTATTTTTTTGTTAAATCGGGTAAAGGGCTACAAGGGTAACTTTGATAAGCCAGAGGAGAGAGATCTAATAAAAAAATCTTATCACACCTTCATTTAGATATATTATCCAAGTAAAGATTACTTTTTAATTCTTGTTTTGTCGTTCTATATATAAACATACATATAGATAAGCGCCCGCGTAAAAACGCGGGTTAAAGTTTATGTTTTCACGTATGAACTAAAAATATTGCATTTGTTAAAATTTGGAAAATCATAACATTAACAATAAAAATAATAATCAATATTAATTGAGTATCATATTTTCTAATATAAATTAGGGCCCGTCTAGGGTTATTTATTTTCAAATTTAAATTTAAATTTTATTGTAAGAAATTTTATATCCAAAGTATTGAAAAAGAAAAATACAGATAAGTTTTTTAAGTTGGTAGATTTTTTTGACGAACTAAATTATTTATATATCATACATATTTCAAAATTATTATTAAAAATTCATTATAAAAATTTAGTAATGTTAAATTATCGATCACCAAAAAAATTGTGAGCTAGTCACCCTTTTCATAATAATACTATTCCCAAAAATTTCAAAAAACTTAATTTAGATATTATACCCTAAACATGATTATACCATTATCCTAAAAAATGTTATTTCCTAACTTCCAGTTTTTTTAAAGACTAATCTGGCATATATTTTTCCTTTGCAATTTATTGTATTTCTTAAAATTAATTAATTATTACAAAATTTGATGGTTAACTTCCTACAAATTAACATCAATCCAAAAAAATGAGTTATAGTTTCGCTGAGATAAGCATTCAGAAAAAAAAATATATGAAAGTATACAAAATTATATATGAAAAAAATATATTTTATAAATCATTAAACTACGAATTATATTTAATTTTGTTATCCTTATTTTAAGTTAAAATGTCTCTTTTTGGTTCAATTTATTTACCCCTTTTGTTTTAGCCAATGAGATTGCACTATGACATATTACATTTAAATATAAATTAAAAATTAAACAGTTATAACATATTAAAAATAAAAAACATTTAATAAACATATTTATTTTGTTAATCTCATAATCTCGTTTAATTATACCATCTAAATCTTAATTCTCTTTATAAATTAAAAAAGATAAATAATCTTGTATAAATTGTGTAATCTAAACTCTACTCCTTATTTATAAACTTAAATCGACATAAACCCTTTTTATTGTAAAATCTAAACCTTAATCCTTATTTATATTGAAAAATTGATACCAATAACCTTTTTATGATACACTCTTTTAAAAATACCCTTTTTGCCATTTTCATTTCTGCCATCTCTTAAATTTTAATGGCCATTTTACTCCTAGTTGAAAGAATATTCCTTCCAAAAAATTTTCTCCCAAAAATTTCCCGCCAAAAAATTTTCCCGCAAAAAAATGTTCCGAGAAAATTTTTCCGCCAAAAAAAACTTTGCAAAACTTTTCCCGCAAAAAAAAGTTTTGCAAAATTTTCCTGCCAAATTTTTTAAAGGGTTTACAATATTTTTTAAAGGGTCTTTTTAAGGGTTTTTAAAGGGTTTTACAAGAGTTTTAAATGGTTTTTAAAAGATTTATAATGGTTTTTAAAGGGTTTTAGAAGCTTAAAAAGGTTTTTTAATGGTTCTGAAATGATTTACAATGGTTTTTAAAAGTTTTTATATGTTTCTAACAGTTTTAAAAGGATTTACAAGGATTTTTAAAGGATTTTAAAAATTTACAAGGATTTTTAAAGGTTTTTTTAAAAGGATTTATAAGTGTTTTTAAAAGGATTTACAAGTGTATTTAAAGGCATACACGGATTTAAAAAAGGTTTTAAAAGGATTTACAAGGATTTTGAAAGATATTTACAAATATTTAAAATAGTTTTAGAAGTTTAGAAATGTTTTTAAAGGGTTTATAAAAGTTTTTAAAGGTATTACAAGTTCTTTAAAATGGTTTTAAGGAGTTACAAGGGGTTTTAAAGGATTTTAGAAGTTTACAAAAGTTTTTATTAAATGATTTATCACGGTTATAAGGGGATTAAAGGGATTTACAAGTGTTTATAAATGTTATAAAATGATTTAGAATGGTTTTAAAGGGTTTACGCAAGTTTTGAAAGGTTTGGAAGACTTTTAAAAGATTTACAAGGGTTTTTAAAGGATTTTGAAGGGGTTTAAAATATTTACAAGGTTTTTTAAGGAATTGCGGAAAAAATTTTGCTGAAAATTTTTGGCGGGAAAATTTTTGTCGGAAATGTTTTGGTAGAAAAATGTTTTTGGCCGAAAAACTTTTGTCGGAAATTTTTGGCAGGAAATTTTTCGGAATGAATATTCTTTTTGTTGGAAGGAATATTTTTTTGTTGAAAGGAATATTTTTTTGTTGGAAGGAATATTCTTCTTCTTGGAAAGAATATTCCTTTCTTCATCATCGGTTCTAATAAAGGAGGGTAATTTAGTAATTTTGTACATTGAAGAGGGTATTTTTGAAAATGGACACCAAGAGAGGGTACTTGTAGAAAAGGGTATCATAAAAAGGTTAGTTGTGCAAATCCCCCATTTATAAATCCAGGCAATCATATAACATGTTTAGTTATAAAAACTAAACTTTAATCCTTTTTTATAAACTAAAATCCACATATAATCTCGTTTCATTGTAAATATTAAAGTATAATATCTTTAATAAACCCAAACCGACATAACCAAAAATTATGTTAATAATTTAATTATATGTAAAAAAATCAGAATATTTTAATATTGTATTTTTATCTAACTTTTTTACAGAATTAGATGTGTCACATTACAGCATCTAATGTTTTACTTCACATATATCACAATCACGTAAGTTAGTAACTCTGAAACCAAGTTTTACATAATAAGAATTTTTGAATTAAAATTATAAAAGGGATAATTTTAAAATTACCCATTTTAAAATACCACTTTTTAAAAAAATTACCCCTTTTTTCATAGGATTCAAATTACCCCTTTTTCATAGGATTCCCTTTTTTGGGCTTAGCATTCTCTTTTTCAGATAGACTATCTCTTTCTATTGAAAATATAGTATTGACTGGAAAAACACGTTCCCTTAGTTCTAAACAACCCGTTTCATCACTACTTTTGGTCTTTTTGCTCATCTTTTCTGTGAAGGCTAGGGTTTGTTCGTATCAAGTGTGGTGGTTTCATCTTGATTTTGCTGAGTCTGGGTACTTTCTCTTTTCCTCTGGGCTGGCCTTCGTTGCTGCTAGGGCAAATAGTTGTGCAAGTATGTCTGGATTATTTTCTTCTCCTTTCATCGTTTTCTTCTAGAGCTCGGGCTGTTTGTGGAGTTACGATGTCGTCGGCTTTGGACAAGGCCTTGATGGCTATGTCACTGGAGGAGGATGAGGCTCCTTTTGAGATGTCGGATCTCCCGCAGTTTAGTTCATGTGAGAATAATGAGTTAAGTTTGATTGGAAGGCTGTTAAACCCTCAGTGTCAGAGTATGTCAAGCTTGGTCTTTAACATGCCTAGGAAATGGCAAAAGATTGGGAGAGTTCGTGGCGTGGCTCTCTCAAATGAAAGGTTCTAATTCATTTTCAGAACGGAGCATGATCTTGTGGAAGTGTTGGAGAAAGGCTTCCAGACTTTCAACGAATGGGGGCTGGCGATGGAAAGGTGGTCTGAAGAGCCTTCTGCAGAGGGGCGATAAAAAACATCCTGCTGAATTACTACACCAAAGAGGCGATCACTCTTTTTGAAGAACTCGTTGGGCAGGTTACGGAAGAGGTATTTGACCCTGAGAAACCACAAAATAATTAAGGATTATGTGAGAGTGAAGGTTAAGTTTGATGTCTCGAAGCCTTTAAGGAAATCTAAGGTTATCAATCTACCAAAAGGACTCACTACTATTGTTTTCTACTTCTATGAAAAAGTGCAGAAAAGATGCTACTACTGTCAGCATCTAACGCATGTCCAGGAGGAGTGTCCACTGGTTTTGAAAAAGATCCAAGATCAAGTCATTGAAAGGAAGATGGGCTGGAAAGTGGAGAAACCTAACCCTGCTCTGATTTTAAAAGAAGGAGATCCACTCTTTGGAGTCCTGAAAGAAGAACTTGTAGGAATCCATCCTTTGTTGGGAAGACCGAGAATTGCTCAGGATGTCCTTAATGGCATGAGACAGTACTTAAGTCTGGCAACGATGGAAGATCGTGCTGTGAAAATAGAAAGGGTTAGAAGATCGGTCGCAGAAGCTGAAAAGGACCCCATCAATCAAAAAACAGTCTTAAGAATGGAACCTCCCCCTCTTATATCAAAAGATTTCAATAAAGGGAAAGGTTTAGTATTTGGCTATGATGCTACTGAGGTGTCAGTTGTGAATGCTTCTAGGCCTGATGGAACAAAGAAACTTATGAATGCAGCCATACAAGCTGGTAGAAGTGGCTACAATGAGGTGCTACCCATGAAAGGTTTCAAAGAGCTTGCTTTGGTGGATTACTCTCAGGATTCTTCTACTTCGCTGGTTGGTTCTATGGCTTATACAGTCGGCTTCTATGAGGATGGCTCTTCCGGGACCAAGTAGAGAAAAGGGAAAGGGAGGAAAAGACCGTATGTGAGCAGAAGGAAACCAAAACCTTTAGCCTCACAGATGGATCCTGGAGATGTGATAAAGAAGAAAGGGAATGTGCAAGGGAATATGGACAAAAGGAAGGGAATAAGTGAGGAGGAGGAAGGTCAAAAAGTTGCTAAGCACAACAACCCCCAGGTGGTCCGAAATGAGGGACCGTCCAATATCTAATGAGCATTCTAAGCTGGAACAATCAGGGTTTGGGGCGGCCTCAAGATCTGACAGTTCAACGTCTCATGGAAATGCGTAAAAAACATTTTCATGAGATATTGTTCTTGATGGAAACAATGAATGTTAGAGATGTTCTAGTAGATATTCAGGGTTGGTTGTGTTATGATTTTGTTAAAATTGTTGAGCCAGTTGGAAGATGTGGTGGATTAGCTTTGTTTTGGAAAAGAGGAGTGGAGGTTGAGTTTTTGTTTGAAGATAAGAACATTTTGGATCTTCAAGTAGTCATGGGTGAGTCTAAGTTTTACCTGTCCTGTATATATGGGAATCCGAATAGCAGTTTTAGGAATGATGTCTGGGAAAGATTACTTCGTATTGGCATCCCAAGGAAGGAGTGTTGGGGCATGGTTGGTGATTTCAATGAAATACTCCATAATGGTGAGAAGTTGGGAGGTCCTAGAAGAAGTGAGATATCTTTTGGGGACTTTGGGAACATGTTAAAAGGCTGTGAGATGACTGAATTGGTGAGTACTTAGAATGGCTTTTCTTGGGGTGGCAAAAGAGGTGATCTTTGGATCCAATGCAAGCTTGATAGGTTTTTTGGCAATAAAGCCTGGAGCAAGATGTTCCTAGCATCTAATCAAGCTTTCTTGGAAAAGAAAGGATCAGACCACAGACCGGTTTTGGTGAAGCTTGTATCGTCTCAAGAGGCTTATAGAGGTAGCTTCAGGTTTGACAAAAGGTTGTTGAACAAGCCTCGGGTTAAAGAAAATATCAAGGATGCGTGGATGGCATCTTCCTCTTGTTTTGGCCAGAAGACTTCAGCGAGTTTGAGAAGATGCAGGAAAGCTTTGAGCTTATGGAAGAGAGAGAATGTGACAAACTCTCAGGTCAAGATTAACATAATTCAGGAAGAGACTGAGTTTGAACATGCTGCTTTGCACCCAACTTTCTCCATAATGGCATTTTTAACGAGAGAAATGGTTCAAGCGCACAAAGAGGAAGAGAGTTTCTAGCAACAAAAAACTCGTTATAAGTGGTTGCATTCTGGAGATAAGAACACTAAGTTCTTCCATGCCTCGGTTAAGGCAGAAAGGACTAAGAATGGTCTTGATAAATTGATTGATGATGATGGAAAGACGCATAAATCTGAAGCTTCAAAAGGCGATGTGGTGGCTAGATATTTTCAAAATCTTTTCTCCTCCTCTTATCCTGAATAATCAGATCATAGGTTCTTTGTTGATTTCCAGTCTAGAGTCTCTGAGGAAATGGCCTTTTCTTTCAAAAGTATTGGGATATTATTGGAAATCAGGTTTCTGCTGAAGTTATTGGCTTCTTCAGAGATGGCACTTTTGATAAAGAATGGAACTTCACTCAGTTATGTCTCATTCCGAAAAAGACTAATGCTTCATCTATGTCAGATCTGAGACCTATCAGTTTGTGCTCTGTGATGTATAAGATAATCTCTAAGATATTGGTCTCTAGGCTAAAACCTTTTCTCTCTGAGATTGTCTCTCCCAATCAGTCATCCTTTGTTGAAGAGAGACTCATTTCTGATAATATCACCATTGCTCATGAAGTAGTTCATAGCCTGAGGACTCATGATTCTATTTCTAAGGATTATATGGCCATCAAGTCTGACATGTCCAAGGCTTCTGATAGGGTGGAGTGGTCTTACATGTCCAAGAACTTATCTTGGTCTCCTAGAGTGCTTCAGTGGATCTAAGATTGATATGCTTGACTATATCAACGAAAGACTAAAGAACAGATTATCAGGCTGGTTTGCTAGGACCCTGTCTCAGGGTGGAAAAGAGATGCTCATTAAATCAATAGCCATGGCAATGCCTGCTTTTGCAATGTCTTGCTTTAAACTTCCTAAACCAACTTGTGCGGCCTTGTCAACTGCTATGTCTGATTTTTGGTGGAACTCTGGAGACTCCTTCATTACCCGAACAACCTTTTCTCTCGGTTCATGAGGAGTCGCTATAATGAGGATGGTGATTTTCTCCAGGCTGCTAAAGGTAACAGACCCTCCTATGCTTGGAGAAGCATCCTTTGTGGAAGGGAACTACTGGAGAAAGGATTGAGGAAATGGATTGGTGATGGGGCTGATACTAGTGTTTGGAATGGCAAGTGGTTGATGGATGGAAATATGAGATCTCCCTTTATGAAGAATTGCTTAATGGATTTGGAGTTAAAAGTCAAGGATTTAATTGATCCAATATCTAAATCATGGGACATGATTTCTTTGCAGGAACATTTCTTTCCGAGAGATATAGACCTCATTCTCAAAATCAAACCGGTAATGTCCTCTCCGGATTTCATGTGCTGGCAGCACACAAAAAGTGGTGAGTATTCAGTCAGATTCGGCAATTGGTTTCCAGATAAGGAGAAAATTGTTGTCTCAACGCAAGAAGCAGATTGGCAACCCTCTCTAAATCCCATCAAAGAGAGAATATGGGAACGTTTAGCGCCATCTAAGCTTAAGGTGTTTATGTGGAAGGCTATTTCTGGTGCGCTTCCTGTGGCAGATAGATTGGTGACAAGGGGAATCAATATTGACCAAAGATGCCAACTTTGTGGGCTGGAGGGTGAGTCCATAAACCACCTTCTCTTTGTTTGCCCTATTGCTAGACAGATCTGGGCTGTTTGTAACATCCCCTCTCCAGAAAATGGATTTCATGTTTCTTCTCTCTACCAAAACCTTTATTTTGTTTTGATGATGGCTAAGAAGGCTAGGGGTGAAGGGTGAGTCCATAAACCACCTTCTCTTTGTTTGCCCTATTGCTAGACAGATCTGGGCTGTTTGTAACATCCCCTCTCCAGAAAATGGATTTCATGTTTCTTCTCTCTACCATAACCTTTATTTTGTTTTGATGATGGCTAAGAAGGCTAGGGGTGAAGGTAATGTTGAAAGATCTATTCCCTGGATCTTATGGGGGCTATGGAAAAACCGGAATAATATTGCTTTTGAAGGAAAAAGTTTTCTGATCCAGGAGATGGCTGCTAAGATGAAGGCAGATTCAGAGCAATGGTTTCTTGCTCAACAGATGGTTAGCGATGAAGATAAGGCTGCTGGTCAGAAATTTAAGGCTGAGGGAAACACTTGGAGGCCTCCGGACAAACCCTGGTTAAAATGCAATATCGTGACATCTTGGGATAAAGAGAAAAAGATGGTGGGAACGGCTTGGATTTTGAGGAATTCTAAAGGTCAGGTTCTCCTCCACAGCAGCAGAGCTTTCAACCCTGTTTTATCCAAGAGTGAGGCAGAGTTAACTTGCTGGCTTTGGGCGATAGAGAGTTTAAGTAGCCTTCACATTAGAAGAGTCATTCTGGCGGTTGAAACAAAAGATCTTTATGATGCAGTATCTCGGCCCTCGGCGTGGCCTTCCTTTAAGTTTCAATCCGAGGTGATTCTTGAAGCTTTAAAACTCATCCTTTTTTGGAGGATACACAAGGAGTGTCGTAATGCTAACAAAGGTGCTTTACTAATTGCGCAAAGCGTGACAAGGGAGGATCGAGGAAAATCATACGTAGCCGTCGGCTACCCTTCGTGGTTACATGAAGTGTTCGTCGAGGAGATATACGTTACTTAGGTGTAATTTTTTTGTTTACTCTCTTTTGATGATGATTATCCCCGATCCTTATAAATTTTTGGAGTAGATTGTAAAAACTTGAAGTTTATAATGAATTATTCAGACGAAAAAAAAATACCACTTTTTAAAATACCCCTTTTCAAACTTTATCAAAAATACCATTAAAATGTTAAAATTTATCCAAATATGTTTGTAAGCTTATAAATATACACAAATTACCTTTAAATTGAATTATCTATAATTATGGAACTCAAAACAAATAACAAGCATGTCTCAGTAAAGAAGAATCTAAAGCTTGAAACCAAGATCCAATAATAGCAAAATTATATGCATTCACAAAAACGTTTGAAAGAGTTCAAAGATAAGAGAACAATGTACGATCACCATCTTTATCAATAAGATCCCTAATCAGAGATATGATCAATGAACAATTCTGTTGAGATGCTATTAGAATTGAGATCGAAACGATTCAACTCACAAAACGATGATGTCAGAGGAAGATATAGGAAGATGATGGTGAGGATTGACGATACCAAATGAAGACGGAGAGGATGATGATGAAGGAAGATGACCTTAGAGTCAATATGAAAGTGACGATGTGAGAGGAAGACAGAGACGACGTACCCGACGGAGACAACGAAGATGGAGTATGACGACAGATCTCGCCGGACAGACATGGGACGATCGATCTCGATAAACCCAAAAAACTTCATTCATTTTGTGTTCATACCACAGGGGTATAATGGTCTTTTTAATTATTCATTAATGATATTATTAATAAATTAAGGAGTGTATGGTATTTTAAGAACTAAAATTTTTTTCATGGCATCCTAGGGTATTTCTCTAGTTTATAATAAAGTTTTAGTTTTAGTTTTATTTTGAACAAATACGGACGGGTACTAAACTAGTTATCATATAAAAGCAGAAACAATAAAGTAATTTTTAATTCTTTCTTTTTAATAGAAATATTCTAAAACTGAACCAAACCAAATTTGTTTGACCACATATGTTAATAAAGTAATAAAATTACATAGTTTATCTAAAAGCTGTTCAAATTACAAATGTATAGATTTTTTAAAAGGTTAATATTTTATGAAGATTTAAATAATTTGTATTTTATTTACAACATATCTAAAACAATTTGTGTTAGGTATAATATCTAGATACGTGTATTGTCACAACTAACCTTTTTATGATACCCTTTTTTACAAGTACCCTCTTTAGGTGTCAATTTTCAAAATTACTCTCTTCAATGTAATAAATGACTAAATTACCCTACTTTATTATAATCCATGATGAACAAAGGAATATTCTTTCCAACAAAAAGAATATTCTTTTTTTTTTTTGAATGAATGTGAAAATATATTCAAACCAAAAAAAAGTTCCTTTTTACATGAAAGCGTCCTTAGATCGAAAGGTTTGTAAAAACTTAAAAGACTTAAAAAACATAGGAGCGTGAACAAAAATTTGAGCAGAGGGAGACAAGAGGTCAGTTGCGAGTGGACAGCCAAAGTTGGAGTCCATCTCCAAATTTTGACGTATGAGTCTAAAACGAGAGGAGTTTGTTGCGGACCGTACGGTCCAAAAAACATATAAATCGGTCGGTGGTGCTTGGTGTGTCACCATGTCTTCGCCGATTTCGCTCTATCCAAAGCGTGTGGAGTGCAGCCTGGAAAACAAGACGCAAAAGGAAACAGGTTGTACCTTGAAACGTCTGCCCCGCGAGCAGAGGTAGGATCTGAGCAAACGTCCTTGATCTTGAATACGTGCTAGTTCTAGCTCAATCTGGTTTAGCATGGTAGACCGGTGACGGCGTCTTGTGTGCGAGTGTAAAACCATGGATACTGTGGCTGTTGAGGGGATACCAAGAGCAATGAATCCCCTGTCCTCTATTAACTCATTTAAACAACTAAGAGAGGACCAGTGGTCATACCAAAACAAAGTGTTAGCCCCGTTTCCAATCTCCATCCTATGAAAAGCTTTTGCAAGGTGTCTATATTTGAGTAGCTTCTTCCACATCCAGGATCCTCAATTGGTAGACTCCTTTACGGACCAAAAAGAGGATGACCGTAGTAGCTCTCGCTTAACCCAATTAACCCACAGAGAATTTGTATCCGAGACTAAACGCCAAATCAACTTGAGACAGCTGACTTTATTCGCCTCTGCTAGCGACTTTAGCCCAAGGCCACCTTCTTGTTTAGGCATACACACATCAACCCAAGCAACCTTATTTTTTGTCGCAACAAGGTCAGGTCCTGACCAGAGAAACGCTGCACAAATTCTCTCTATCTCTTGAACACAGGCACTTGGAAGCCGAAATGCTGAAATCCAAAAGTTAGTGAGGCTAGCAATAACCGAGCTGAGCAGTTGTAGACGGCCCGCAAATGAGAGAAAACGATGTTTCCAGGAACCGATCCGGGATCGAATTTTCTCAACAAGAGGCAAACAATCGTGTATCGTCATTCTCTTAGTTAGAAGCGGCAGACCCAAATAGCAAACAGGTAGAGACCCAGCCGCAAAAGGGAGCTGGCCTCAAATCGACTCCCGAATCTGGTTAGAGACCCCGGCGAGATACAAAGTCGATTTTTCCAAGCTGATACACAAACCCGACATGGCAGCAAAAGACTCGAAAACCTCTAATATCCCTTCCATTGAAGAAACCTTACTGTCTGAAAAAACCAGAATATCATCGGCGAAACAGAGATGAGTGAGAGCTAGACTTTGACAACGGGGATGGTAGCCAAATTGACGGGTTGCAGCAGCACGATCTAACATAGCGGATAGAACGTTCAAACATATCACAAAAAGATACGGGGAGAGGGAACAACCTTGACGCAAACCTTTTTCACTTGTAAAAAATCCTGCCAACTCCCCATTTACTTGAACCGAGAAGGAAGCTGTAGATACACATAGATTAATCCAATGTATAAATTGGGGCGGGAGGTTTAGAGCAGCTAACACATTTAACAAGAAGGACCATTGCACCGAGTTGAATGCCTTAGAAATATCAATTTTCATCGCGTAGCGTGAGGAGACGCCTACATTGTGATAGTCCTTTACTAATTCGGTAGCGAGCAACATATTCTCCATCAACAACCTGTCTTTAATAAAAGCAGACTGATTTGGAGCTATGAACTCAGGAAGAATTGTTTTGAGACGGTTCGCCAGAAGCTTCGAAATGATTTTATACAATACATTACAGCACGATATCGGCCTATAGTCCTTCATTTCCCGAGCAGTGGTTGTTTTGGGAATGAGAGCAAGAATCGTAGAGTTGACACCCGTTAGTAAGAAACCAAATTTAAAAAACGACTGAATTGCCTTTGTAAGATCCGCACCGAGAACAGACCAAGCGCCCCTGAAAAACTCAACTGTATACCCGTCTGGCCCAGGAGATTTATTTGAAGGCATTGAGAAAAGAACCTGCTTCACCTCGACTTCTGAAACATCGAGGGTGAGTTGATGTTGCTGTTCAGAGGAACAACGGAAAGGGAGCAGCTCTTGAAGGGCATCAAGAGATATTCCACTGAACTCGGGAGGCTTATGAGTTAACAAGTGTGTGAAGAAACGCACACCTTCAGCTTTAATATCCTCCATATTTGTAAGACAACGACCACTAGGGTCAATAATCTCATTTATGGAATTCTGAGCCTAACGTTCCTTGATTGCATTGTAGAAAACTCTATTATTTTTGTCTCCAACTTTCAGCCAGTGCAATTTAGACCGCTGCTGCAAAAACATCTCCTCCAACCCTGCAACTTTTTCCCATCTAGTATGAGCGGTGGAATCATTCACAACATCTTGATGTGTTGGGTGCGAATGTGTGGCTAATTGTTTAGCGCAGAGATCCTCATAAGCAGAAGTGGCTCTTTGTGAAATGTCTTTGCGACTCAACACTCTAAGCAACGGTTTTAGCTGCTTCAGTTTCTTGCTTAGCAGAAAAAGCGAAGAAGTGGAGTGGTAAAGAGATGGATATTCTCGCCAATGATCCGCTACAGTCTCTAAAAATTCAGGCTGGGAAGCAATAAGGTTTGTAAACTTGAATGAATTTTTCTTTCTCTGCAAGCCCGTCTCCAAATAAATTTTACCACGGAGATGATCAGAACAACCTCCCGCCTCGACCACATAATAGGAGTGGGGGAAAATGTGAGACCAGTCTGTATTGTGGAGAATTCTATCCAACTTTTTACAAATAAGATTATTGTCCTGTTTATTGCTCCAAGTAAATATTGGCCCATTTGCTCTTAAATCTGATAAAGAGCAGTATCTCTGGACTTCTTGAAAGTCTCGCATTCCTGAAGTGACCAATGGTGCAGCAACAGAGTTAGAGTGCTTATCAATATCTAGCGTTTCGTTAAAATCACCGACCAAAATCCACGGCTTTCCCCTGAAGGATGCAAGATCATGTTGGCCTTTAATGGCATTCCGTAGTTCCCTTCTTTCTTCAGCAGTATTCTGAGCATAAATGAAAGAACACCAAAACTCCCCCAGGTTTTCCTAAAGCTTAATAGAACAAGTTACTAGTTGCCCACTTTTGTAAACCACCTGCAACTTTGTTTGTTGGTTCCATAAGACCCAAACTCTCCCAAGTCTACTAAATTCATAATTAGAAGCCAAATTCCAATCACCAAAGATCTTTACCATCACCTTACCAACATTGTGCTCCTTGACCTTTGTTTCCAACAAACAACCAAACTGAAAATTATTCTGCTTGACCCATTTTTTGATAACATCTTGCTTATTTGATTTATTTAAATCTCTGATGTTCCAGAAGAAACCCGACATTAACGTTTCTTTTGGGTAGTCTTCTTTTTAAAGCTGCTAGGGACTGTGTCCTTTGCATTCTGAGATGAATCCGATAGATATCTGTGTGCGGTTTTTGAGTCTCGGGCTTGTTGCACTCTCAAAGCCACTTGATCCTTGACAACTGGTGGCTTTCGAACTGTGGATAAAACTTTCTCTTTCCCTGTTTCTGAGACGGAAGGAATGTCAAACCGTTCAACTTCTACTTGATCAGTATCTGGTAAAAACTCTCCCTCTTCAGCATCCCTTAAAGCTTCAAAACGTGTAGGAGAGGCAATGTGCACCTGGCCATACACCAATTGCTTTTGTGAACTATTGGAACTTCTTCCTCCTGAAGTTGTGACCTCTGTCCAGTCTCCCTCAGTAGTGTTAACCAGCGGAGCAGTAGGTAACACAACAGAGGAAACAGTACCAAGAGCATCACCCTCAGCAACCTTTTCAATCTCCACCATAGCCTTAGACCCCGTCGCAGCCAAATCATTCAAACCTGCAGCCGATGTTGGTGAAACTGTGGTGACGTGCGGACATATTGACTGCAACTGTGTCACAGGCTTTGCTAGCTTTGCTAAGCAGCCTTCATCAGAGTGCCCCATTTCTTACAGAATCCGCATCGCTGAGGCAGCCAAGGGTACTCATATTGCACACAGAACTCTTCTCCACGAATTGTGAAGTAATACATTTTTTGGTAATTCTTGCATAAGATCTACCTCCACAAAAACTTTTGCATCCTCAAAACTAGTAACGAGTTCCGTATCTGGATGCAGCCTTTTAGGCTCTCCCACAGGACTCGCTAGAAAACTAAGGCCATCCCATGTGAACATCGAATGAGGGACATTCTTAATAGTAATCCACAGTGGCATCGTACGTATCTCATGTTGAGCATCCTCCAGAACTGGAGTCCATTTTGACACAATCATCGGCAACGCACAAATGTTCCACATTCCCCGTCGCAGTGCACGCAATCGAGCAGACGCATTTCGAATACGGAACTTAACCGTAGTCGCATTTACGCTGTAAACATCAGTCTTAATATTCTTATCTCCCAAATTCCATATCTTGTTAACAATAACATGGATCTTGGCAACGTGAGGCGCCTCTGATGGGAACCTCCCAATAAGAAAATCCTCCCATAAAGGGATTGTGTCGTTTAAAATGGAATCCGGCACCGCCACCATGGCTTTACCATCAACTACCGAAACCTCAAAATCGAAATTAGATAGGCTTGGTCTGCTACCGACCACATTTGCATTTGACTTGGGAATCGAATCTGCTATGGGAGAAACTGGAACTGGAACCGAAGCATCACTGGAAACCTCCACCATCGTTGGCGGCTACCGCCAAGGCGCCGTTGACGTGCGGCGAACGGCGAAAACCCTAGTCTCCTTTTGAATCGCACCCTTGCTGACGTGTCGTTTAAAAAATATATATATATATATTCTTTCCAACAAAAAAAAGAATATTTCTTCCAACAAAAAAAATATTTCTTCCGAAAATTTTCCCGCCAAAAAATTTCCCGCCAAAAAATTTCAGCCTAAATTTTTCCGCAATTCCTTAAAAAATCTTGTAAATATTTTTAAATCCCTTATAAATCCTTGGCAGGAAATTTTTTGGCGGGAATTTTTTTGGCGGGAAATTATTGGGGGGGAAAATTTTGGAAGGAATATTCCTTCCTTTGGGAAAGAATATTCTTTCAAGTAGGGTAAAATGACCATTAAAATTTAAGAGAGGGTAAAAATGAAAATGGCAAAAAAGAGGGTATTTTTAAAAGAGGGTATCATAAAAAGGGTATTGGTATCAATTTCTCTTTTGTTTATATCTTTCCAAGTTTCCCACTTTACTTTATAAAACTTATATCAAAACACACATTCTTTTACTATCTTTACTTTATTAAAAACTAGGTAATGTCCCGCGCATATGCGCGGGTTGTTGTATATTTATTTAATTAATTTTAATTTATTTATTACTTATAAAAATAGATTAAATAAATTTCAATGCTTATGACATTTTTAAATTTTCTTTATTTAAATCATACAATAGAAGCATACATCCATATCTTTTGAATTTATTCGTTGATTAATTGTTCAATTTTGATAGTAACTTTCTTTAGTACTTTTAAGTATTTTTGGTAAAACAATAATATTGTTAATGATAAAAATAGGAATGATATTGGGAGAATTTAAAAATTACCCCTTTAAAAATACCACTTTTTAAATTTATCCCCTTTTCAAACTTTATCAAAACAACCCCTAAAAATGTTGAAATTTATCCAACTATGTGTGTAAACTTATAAATATACACACAAATTACCTTTATTTGTGTATAAAATTTTATTTATTTCAATGTCTTACAAATTGGTTTGAATATAACAAAAAATTATTTTGTTAAAATAATTACATACTTTGAAAATAAAATAAATATACATGAATATGTGAGAAAGAAAAAAAACATCTAAAGTAAAACAATGAAGATGGTTTATTTAGCTTGATTTTCTTATGGTGCGATGGTCAGAAATCAATATTTTTGAATCCCATCGATAAAGTAATTTCCTTATAGCCATAAAATATTATTATACATATTTATTATACATTTAATAGTATAAAAAAATGAAAAATGAAGAAGTACAAAAAATAAAGAAGAAATATAATTGAAAAAAAAAGTTTTAACCAAATATATAATCAAGCTCTTACAATGATATCTTAATGGAGCTTTCAACCCATGCAAGAACATTAAAAATTAAACAAAAAAAATATTGAGAATATCAGATATGGTGGAGGATGATGTAAAAATGAGTATTTATAGGATAAAATATGATCTAAGTTACAATTCTAAAATAATTAAATTAGAGGAGTTATAATTATATTTTATAGTCTGTTAATTGAAATTGAATGAAGGAAACAAATAGTCAATTGAAAGTTTATATAATTTAAGTTACAATTTAATAGTAAAGTGTGGATTTCAAGTACAAATTAAAGTATATGACTAAATGTGTTAGATATTTGGTTTAATTAAAAATAAATATTATAATTAAAAAATAAATGCTAAATGGACCAATAAGGAGAGAGTGAAACCTTAAAAAATCCCAAGAAATAATTTTATTTTTAATCTCTTTTTATATTCCTCTTAATTTAAGTTATATTTCTAGGTTTAATTATATTTTTTCATCCTTGTAGTATATATAATAGATAGAAAATGGAATATCAAATTTTGTTTTAGATAAAAATCAAGTATAAAATTCAAAGTTAAAACAAATTATAATGTTCTTTGTATTATTACATGTTGAATCACAAACTAAATATAAGGATCATTATTCTTAAAAGAATGTCTTAAAAATTGGTTTGATAATTATATAACAAAAAGTTTATTTTGTTAAAAAAATTACATACTTTTGAAAATAAATTAAATATACATGAATATGTGAGAAAAAAACAAACATCCAAAGTAAAAGAATGAAGATGGTTTCTTTAGCTTGATTATCTTATGGTGCGATAGTCGGAATTTAATATTTTTGAATCTTATCAATAAAATAATTTCTTATAACCATAAAATATTATTATATATATGTATTACATTTAAAAATATTAAAACAATGAAGAAATGAAGAAATATATAAAAGCAAAAAATAAATAAAATTGAAAACAAAAATTTAAACCAAAAATTTAATCAAACTCTTACAATGACATCTTAATTGAGTTTTCATCCCATGCAAGAACATTAAAAAATAAAACAAATAAAATATTGAGGGTATCAGATATGGTGGAGTAAGATGTAAGAATGACTATTTATAGGATAAGAAATGATGTAAGTTACATTTTTAAAATAATTAAATTATAGGAGCCATAATTATAATTTATAGTGTGTTTAATGGAAATTCAATAAAGAAAATTAATAGTCTTCGATAATTTATATAATTTTCAGTTACATTTTAGTAGTAAAGTGTGGATTTCAAGTATGAACTAAAGTATATGATTAAATGTGTTAGATATTTGGTTTAATTAAAAATAAATATTATAATTAAAAAATAAATGCTATATGAACCAATAAGGAGAGAGTGAAACCTTAAAAAATTCCCAAAGAATAATTTTATTTTTTAATTTGTTTTTATATTCCTCTTAATTTAAGCTATATCTCTAGGTTTAATTATATTTTTCATCGTTGTAGTATATATAATAGATAGAAAATTGAATATCAAATTTTTTTAATATAGGAAATCAAGTATAAAATTCAAAGTTAACAAAAATTATAATGTTGTTTATATTATTACATGTTTAATCACAAACTAAATATAAGGATCATTATTCTTAATAGAATGTCTTACAAATTGGTTTGATAATTATATAACAAAAAGTTTATTTTGTTAAAAAATTACATAGTTTTGAAATTTAAATAAATATACATGAATATGTGAGAAAGAAACAAACATCCAAAGTAAAATAATGAAGATGGTTTCTTTAGCTTGATTTTCTTATAACCATAAAATATTATAATACATATGTATTACATTTAAAAATATAAAAAACATTGAAGACATAAAGAAATACATAAAAACAAAAAAGAAATAAAATTGAAAACAAAAGTTTAAACTAAATAATTAATCAAACTCTTACAATGATATTTTTAATGAGTTTTCACCCTATGCAAGAACTTTAAAAAAAAACAAAGAGAATAATGAAGATATGAGATATGGTAGAGAAGCATGTGAGAATGGCTATTTATATGATAAGAATTGATGTAAGTTACATTTTAAAAATAATTAAATTAGAGGAGTTATAACTATAATTTATAGTGTGTTTAATTGGAATTCAATAAAGAAAACCAATAGTCTTCGGAAATTTATATAATTTTCAGTTTCATTTTAGTAGTAAAGTGTGAATTTAAAGTATGAATTAATGTATATGATTAAATGTGTTTTTTTTGTTTAATTAAAAATAAATATTATATTTTAAAAAAATAAATACAAAATGGACCAATAAAGAGAGTGAAACCTTACTTTTATATAAATGATTTTAAATAATTTCCACCAATAAGCCTTATAAAATTTGTTGAATGATATATGATTAAGTCCTTTCATTTTCTTTGCCATTTGATTATAACTTATAGTGTAATTAAATTTTGTATTGAATGGTTGTCATAAACATTTATTTATTTATTTATTTTGTTGAATGATATATGATTAAATCCTTTCATTTCTTTGCCATTTGATTATAACTTATAGTGTAATTAAATTTTGTATTGAATGATTGTCATAAACATTTATTTATTTATTTATTTTTTAAAAAATTAAAGCCTTAAATATTTTTCCACCAATAAGGAGAGAGTGGAACCTTACTTTTATATATATGATTCTAAAAGTAGTTATTTGAATTTCTTATTTTTTTCAAAATTATTGCTTTTATTTTCAATTGAAATTTATTAAAAATGCATACATTTAGAAATGATAAGATTACGAATATTATAGCATGTAGTACGTTTACTTTTTTTTTTAAAAGTTACTATGTTACAAAAACGTTTAAATAACCTTCTGTATATTAAAACTATTTTATTATTTATATAGTAAATTATTTTCTTATTTATAATTTGATTAAATGTATCCACTTGTAAATTTTTAATAACCATTATAATTATCAACAAACTACATTAAATTTACTTAAATAATAGATATTGCAACATCTATAACAAAAAAAAACGTTATAGAAGGTTATTTAATATACAGAAGGTTATTTAAACGTTTTTGTAACATAGTAAATTTTTAAAACGTTAAAGAATGTGTAACATTAGCATTATCATTATTTAAAATTTACGTTTCTAACATTGAACACAATATAAAATTTACATTATCATTATTTAAAATGTTGTTGTGAGATTCATCGATAGGTTCTTGAGTTTTAACAGTGAGTCATCCTTAGAAAAGTTTTAGATAAGGTACGATTGTGTTCTGGATGTGGATGACGATGGGGATGAGCAGACTGATAATGCTAATGTTACGCATTGTGTTTAATGTTAACATTAGCATTATCAGTCTGCTCATCCCCATCGTCATCCACATCCAGAACACAATCGTACCTTATCTTAAACTTTTCTAAGGACGACTCACTGTTAAAACTCAAGAACCTATCGATGAATCTCACAACAACATTGTACTCCTTGAAATCTGGACAGTCCAGGTCCAGACCAGGAACATACCTTCAGAGATGTCTCCATTTGCTTTATACGAGACTAGTCTTGACCACATCTTTTGTCGGAAGTTTCAAGAGAACATGCCATTGCAACGATTCTGGCAAATTTCTTAGCCAATTAGCTT
Organism: Capsella bursa-pastoris; assembly: GCA_036452645.1. Taxonomy (NCBI): domain Eukaryota; kingdom Viridiplantae; phylum Streptophyta; class Magnoliopsida; order Brassicales; family Brassicaceae; genus Capsella; species Capsella bursa-pastoris. The sequence goes on along the minus strand of CP144198.1, from coordinate 9,444,750 downwards.
CACCACCAGATGCGTTGGCACAAACTCGTTCCTTTCCATCTAATTGTTCTTTATTTCTGTTGAAAAACTTGGATTTGCATGCAGATTCAAAGTAAGCTGATATTAGTAACTGATTCATATTATGTGTAGGGTACTTTGTCTAACGGAATAGAAGTTGCAGTGAAGAGGCTATCGGAAACATCAGCACAAGGCGCACTAGAGTTCAAAAATGAGGTTGTTGTTGTTGCAAAACTTCAGCATAGGAACCTTGTCAGGCTTCTCGGATTTTGTCTAGAAGGAGAAGATAAGATACTTGTTTATGAGTTTGTCCCCAACAATAGCCTCAATTATTTCCTCTTTGGTATGTGAACTTAGCAAATTTTATGTGTTCATGATATTTTTTATAAGCTTCTCTAATTGAAATCTAAAGTAGCTAATAACTACTTTTGTATTGCAGATCCTACAAAGAAAGGGCAGTTAGATTGGACCAGACGATACAATATTATCAAGGGGATTACTAGAGGAATTCTTTATCTTCATCAAGATTCACGGCTCACGGCTCCACCAATCAGCTTCATCCATGGTTTTGTGAAGCTGCACGACGAACTCGTTCGATTTCTCTCCTTCAAAATTTCTAAGAAGCGGCAATGAGTTTTTGTGATCAATAATAAAATGAAACCTAACAGTACGACGTCAGTAAAATGATGAAGGAGAGAAACAAATATCTCAGATTTATTTACTTTAATTTATTTATTTTTAGGGAAAACAATAAAATTAAAGGTGGATTTATATGGGAAATTAATAAAATTTAATTTAACAACTGCAATTTTATTATTATCGAGTTATTGTTAATATGTTTTAATTTACTAAGTGATACAAAAGTATTTTGAGAAATTGATACAATAACCTTTTTATGATACCCTCTATTAAAAATACCATGTTTTTGCCATTTTCATTTTTGCCATCTCTAAAATTTTAATGGTCATTTTACCCATAGCTGAAATAATATTCTTTCCCAAAGGAAGAGGAAGGAATATTCCTTCCAAAATTTTTCCCCCAAAAATTTCCCGCCAAAAAAATTTCCCACAAAAAAAATAATTTTTACAAAATTTTCCCGCCAAATTTTTGAAAGGGTCTTTTAAAGGGTTTACAAGGGTTTTTAAAGGGATTTACAAGAGTTTTTCAATGATTTTTAAAAGATTTGTAATGTTTTTAAGGGTTTTTAGAAGCTTACAAAGGTTTTTAATGGTTTTTAAATGATTTACAATGGTTTTTAAAAGTTTATGACAGTTTAAAAAAGATTTACAAGGATTTTTAAAGGATTTTAAAAATTTATAAGGATTTTTAAAGGTTTTTTAAAAGGATTTACAAGTGTTTTTAAAAGGATTTACAAGTGTATTTAAAGGCATACAAGGATATAAAAATGATAGTAAAAGGATTTACAAGGATTTTGAAAGATATTTACAAAGATTTAAAAATAGTTTTAAAGGATTTAAAAGGGGTATTAAAGGGTTTTAGAAGTTTACAAAGGGTTTTAAAGGGTTTTAGAAGTTTACAGAGGTTTTTAAAGGGTTTTAGAATTTTACAATTGTTTTTAAAGGGTTATAATAAAGGAGGGTAATTTAGTCATTTTGTACATTGAATATGGTATTTTTTAAAATGGACACCTAGAGATGGTACTTGTAGAAAAGGGTATCATAAAAAGGTTAGTTGTGCAAATCCCCCAAGTATTTTTGAGATTTGTTTTCTTTACAAATATATCATTTCATATCATGATTTAATTTTGCTCTTTTTCGTAACTAATTTTTTAAATAAGTTTGTACTGAATATTATCCAAAAATAGTACCGAGTATGGTTTGTGCATGAAGCTGTGTTAAATAAATGAAGTTGATAATGGTGAATCATACATATGTCTGTAATAGATATATGTTTTGAATGACCAATATGTAACGGATTGCATTCGTAAAAATATTATTGATTACTCGCTCTACTATATAATTGTGAGTTTAACAAAATAACCTGTGATTTATATGGTTTGATAAATAATATAGTTTATCGTCGAAATTTATTCATATTGTAAATTCGATTTAATCAATATTTGAATAATATATTTTGGTAATAAGACTTTGTATGTACCATTGTTAAATTTTGATTTAGTTATGTTCATTAAGATCCGTAAAAATGAACAATTTTGTATATAATTTGTGTAATATTTTGGTATTAAAAAGTATTTATTTTTAAAACTTAAGTGGTGTGTATCATGTTCTGACCCGTTGCAAAAATATTCTGATCCGTTTCTAATATTTTAAATATTCAATAATAAAATACTTTAAACTTTTAATACATTTAAAAATTATAATATTTTGAAACTTTTTAAAATTTTATATGCTCAAATTAATAACTTCATTAATCCAAACAAAAATTTTATTGAAACCCCTATAAGTTACACTTCATGATCATTCGTAATTAGAAGTATACCGGTCATGTTTATAATGATTTAAATTCATTTTCCAAAATATTTAACCGATGTGGTATGTCTTACACCTTTTTCTATCAATAAAGTATAATATAAAATTTCATGAAAATATTTGACCAACCCGCTTAGATTTAACCAACTCGTTTTAGATATCCAAACTTTATTTAGTAAGGTTTTAAGTTTATAATAATATTTTATTTGTCAATTGAGTAATATTAAAAAAAGATTTTTTATTCTGTTACTAAAGTTTGGATATCATTTAGGTAAAATATGAGTCTACTCAACAGATCGTATACTTAGATATGTACGATCAGATTTTAGGTAAAATATGAGTATACTCAACCTTAAGATCTAATGGTTTTATTATGTTACATACTAAAACCGCATATGATATCATTTAGGTAAAATAATTAGCGAATAATAAAGGATATCTTATTATATAAAGTTGGGTTTTCAAAATTAGTCATTAACAAGATCATGATACGTGTTAATTGAAGTGATAAGATGTTGACATGTGTCAGATAATTAGTATTAAGAAATTATATATATTTGTTTTAAAAAAAATTCAAAATAGAAAGAAAAAATAAAAATTCAGAAAATTTAACAATTATTTAGTAGTAATCCTAAAGGAAAAAGGATAGTAATTATAAAATAAAATTATTAATAAAAATTATAAAAATTAGGTCTAAGGAATAAAAAAATTAAGAAATAAAGAGAAAATTACAATAAGTTAGTCAAATATAAGTTAATCTTAGAAAATATTTGCATTATCGTGAATATTATTTAATATTTAAATATTTCTATTTAGTAAGTTAATCATTAATATGACATGTGTCAATTGTATCGATTAGATATTGACATGTGTAAATTTAAGATATATTAAAATATTTTAAAATTAATTTTATAACCTATCATTAAAAATTCTACATATGTAATACATATAAAAGTATACTTAATTATAATGGTGTTTTTATGATAATTCAAAAATTCTCAATTCTTACTATGTAAAACTTGGTTTTCAGAGTTATTAACTCACTTGATTTTGATATATGTCAAGTAAAACATTAGATGCCGGAATGTGACAAAATAGAAAATTACAAAAAAAAAAATATTCAGAATTTTTACTTATAATTAAATTATTAACCTAATTTTTGGTTATGTCGGTTTGGCTTTATCAAAGAGATTAAGGTTTAATATTTACAGTTAAACGAGATTATAAGTGGATTTTCATTTATAAAGAAGGATTAAAGTTTAGTTTTTACAACTAAACATGTTATATGGTTGCCTGGATTTATAAATGAGGATTATGGTTTAGATTTTACAATTAAACAAGGTTTTATGTCAATTTAGGTTTATAAATAAAGAGTAGAGTTTAGATTACACAATTTATACAAGGTTATTTATCTGTTTATATTATAAAAGAGAATTAAGATTTAGATGGTAAAACTAAACGAGAGTATGGGTTTAAACAAATAAATTGTAAATAAATGTTTTTACTTTTTTTTTAACATGTTATAATTGTTTAATTTTTAATTTATATTTAAATATAATATGCCATAGTGCAATCTTATTAGCTAAAACAAGATGGGTAAATAAAAGGGAACTAAAAGAGACATTAGTAACTTAAAATAAAGATAACAAAAGTCAATATAATTCGTTGTATAATGATTTCTAAAGTATTTTTTTTCAAATATGTTATTTTGTATATTTTCATATTTAAAAAAAAATTAATGCTTATCTTAACGACACTATAATTCAGTTTTTTTTTATTGATGTTAATTTGTAAGAACTTTACCATCAAATTTTGTGATAATTAATAAGTTTAAGAAATACAATAAATTGCAAAATAAAAAAAATGCGAGAATAGTTTTTGAAAAAATTGGAAGTTAGGAAATAACATTTTTAGGATAATTGTATAATCATGTTTAGGGTATAATATCTAAATTATGTCTTTTAAAAGATTTGGTAATAGTAATATTATGAAAATAGTGAATAGCTCACAATTTTTAGTAACAACTTTTAAATATGTATGACACATAAATAATTTTGTTCCAAAAAACCAATTTACTAATTTATAAAATTATCTTTTGCTTTTAATACTTTGGATACAACACTCTTACAATAAAAATTTATTTTATTTTAGAAATAAATAACCCGTCTATCAGACGGGCCCTAATATATATTAGAAATTTAGAAAATATGATATTTAATTAATATTGATTAAATTTTGTTTGGTTAATGTTATAATTTTCCAGATTTTAACACATGCAATATTTTTAATATATACGTTAAAACATAAATTTTAACCAGCGTTTTTACGCGGGCCCTTAACTAGTTTTGATATAAAATCTCAATATTGTATAGAATCGAAGTGAATCAAGTTAAAGCAGATAATACGGTTTATATATAGATGGGTATTAAATAGGGATTATTTTCTAAAGTGCCATTTTTGCCCAACCATTTTTTAAAACTGCCTTTTGTTCAATTTTCTTACAAATTTGCCATTTTCAAAGCTTAAAAACTAAACATTTGAGATTTTTTTTTTCATAAAACACAAACTTCATATCAAAATCTATTCACGGATTTTTTGTTTAGTTAGAATGTGAAACAATATTATTGTTTTTTCCAAATGCTGAATATTTCCAAAAAAGAAGATGCTTTACGTGCAGATTGATATGACAAGTTATACATGTTTTCGAAGCCCATATTGCAGCCCATCCGCAAAAAAAGGGAAGAAGCGTGTGTTTGCAACGATTAAATGTGGCTAATATCCATCTCTAAATTTCGGGTTATATTTGCGCTGACTCGACTCGTATGAATATACAATATTACCCTTAATGACACACCAAAGGATATGAAATGCCTTAGGTTTTTCGTAATTTTACATATTTTTTTTTGAAGAGAAATTGTATTTCTCTTGTACTATTGATAAGTCTGTATTTCATCACTTTTTGAGCATGCATTCATCATCTTTTCATCATCATTCATTTGTTGATGCGCATCATATTGATCACTTTCTGCATGTTTTACATACTTAGGTAGGTTTTATGCATATCATGCATGTCTTGCATACATCTTGCATATTTGGAGTGTTTCAGGTACTTAGGAGACATGCAGGACAAAGCAGAGGAACAAGTATCACTCGACAGGCACACGATCGCGTAGGATGATCGAGTAGGCAGCAGAGATACATTGCAAATACATCGACGATCGAGTGAGCAGCAGACGTATACGATCGAGTAGCAGATCGAGCAGAAGGGACGCGAAGCCGAACCACCTGTCACTCGATGCAAACACTCGAGTGAAATGATCGAGCAAAGCAAAGAAGTAGCTGATGATTTCACAGATCACTCGACACGTTCACTCGAGATACACGGTCGAGTATGAAATGATGCAGAGAAGAAATTAAGTGTTACTCGACACGCTCACTCGACCGACAGGGCAACTATAACTTTTAAACCGCTTTTACGTTGTCGTTTTATGTTTTAAGGTTTTCCCAAACATTGTTATAAATAGGTCTCATTTGGATTACCCAGGGGATCGAGTTTTATTTTATTAGGTTTTTGTTGTTAGCCACCAAACGATCCTGAGAATTGTAATCGTGATTTCTTTTGAGTCATTGATATTTTGAAGTTAGTTCTTGAATCATTTTTGTTACTCTTCCTGTCATCTTTATTATTATGCATGTTTTGAACGATTCTTGTTTCATGATGTTTAACATGATTTCTGCGTCTGAGTAGTGTTAGGGTTCTTGAGAATGGGATAGATTAGGTGGAGGATGTTAGTTTGCTAGAGTGTTTATGTTAGATTCGTTTTGTTTCCCTTCTGGACTAGAGTTTTATTAGCTAGTTCTTCTCTGATCAATTGGAACTGGGTCATAGACATTTCATACCCGAAAGGTATATGATGAAATGTCTGAACCAACTAGTGCCAGAGATTTACATGCTTAGCACAAGAGATTGGTTGTCTAAGATGTTTATTGACATTAATGAGCTGTTTCTTTATGCCTGTTTACTGCATGTTTCATCAATGAGAATTGAGATTAGAAAGTGTTGTAAACTTGATAGTTTCTGCCAAGAGATTGGATTGACTAGTATTAGAAGTTCATTGTCTAGGGATTAGAATGTTTGCAGTTTGATAAACACTCGAAGTAGATTAGCATACTCCACCTACATCAATAACCTCATCCTCGGGATCTTCTATCCATTTGTGCTTTCTGTTTAATTCTCTTGTTATTTACTTGGTATGCTTTGTTTTCTTGCCAGTATCAATAATCGTTACGTTTTAGTTTATGCATGGTAGTCTATGTTTTACAGCCTTACATTTATCGCATGTCTAACATGTTCGCTTAGGATCACTGAAAACCAAAAATCATTTATGCTTGCTTGACTTAATCATTTCTGATATATCTTGATTGCTAGCATCACACCTGATTGGATTGATACCTATTGTACTGCAATGACGTTGATAGTACTCTAGGGTAATTGATAGAAAAATCCTAGTATCAATTTGGCGCCGCTGTCATTTGGGTGTTTGTTTGTTACATTTGAGTTTTTAGACTTGCTAAGATCAAGTTTTTAATCAACATTCACTACAGTTACTCACTCTGTTCTTTCTGCTTGTCTATTGATTCAGGTACTACTCTTGCTCAACTGCTCCTACTCGACCGACACACTCAACCATCTCGCGAGCTACGTTGATTTGAGTTTTATGCACACACGGTCGCAAGGCACAGAGAACTTGCTCCAGCCCTCTGACCATATTGATCGCTTGGTACCTGCATCAAGACAGCAACACAACAGAGTTACACCACAACCAGTTGAGATGGAAAACCATGAACAACCACCTCCTCTACGGGCACCTACACGGATTGGAGCTGGTGATGCTCCACGCAACCATACCCATCGTCAGGGTATTGTGCCTCCAGCTGTGCAGAACAACAACTTTGAGATTAAGAGTGGTCTGATCTCCATGGTCCAGCAGAATAAATTTCATGGTCTGCCTATGGAAGACCCCCTGGATCACCTCGATGAGTTTGATTGTCTCTGCAGTCTCACCAAGATCAATGGAGTCAGTGAGGACGGTTTCAAGTTACGTCTCTTTCCATTCTCTCTGGGTGACAAAGCTCATCAATGGGAGAAAACTCTTCCTCTAGGATCTATCACATCCTAGGATCAATGCAAGCAATCATTTCTTGCCAAGTTTTTCTCCAACTCCAGAACTGCACGTCTGCGCAACGAGATCTCTGGGTTCACTCAGAAGAATGGAGAAACGCTTTGTGAAGCCTGGGAGCGCTTCAAAAGTTATCAGTCTCAGTGCCCCCACCATGGATTCACCAAGGAGTCTCTCCTCAGTACTCTATACCGGGGCGTTCTCCCAAAGATCCGAATGTTACTTGACACTGCCAGCAATGGCAACTTTCTGAACAAGGACGTCAATGATGGTTGGGAGCTTGTTGAGAACCTATCCCAGTCTGATGGCAATTACAATGAAGACTACGATAGAACCATCAGGACAAGCACAGATCTTGATGAGAAGTACAAGAAGGAGATGAAAGCTGTGAATGATAAGCTGGACAAACTCTTGATGAGCCAGCAGAGGAACATTCATTTCGTCTCTGAAGACGATCCTTACCAGATTCTGGATGGTGAGGGCGAACAGTCTGAGGAAATAAGTTATGTCCAGAATCAAGGTGGATACAACAAGGCATACAACCCCTATAAGCAGAATCCCAATCTGTCTTATAGGAGCACCAATGTTGCAAATCCCCAGGATCAGGTTTATCCACCTCCACAGCAGCAGCAACAAGGGCAGAACAAACCATTTGTGCCCTACAACCAAGGTTATGTGCCCAAACAACAATTTCAGCAAGGTTACCAACCTTCAGCAGGACTACCACCAGGATTCTAACCTCAACACGCTCCGCCTCCTCAGGCACCGGACCATGACATGAAAAGCATGCTTCAGCAACTCCTACAAGGACAAACAAATGGCTCCATGAAAAATGCTAAGAAGTTTGCTGAGCTGACTCAGAGATTGGACTGCTCATACAATGATCTGAACATGAAGATTGAGACTCTGAATTCCAAGATCAAGTATATGGAGGGCAAAACTGCTTCTACTTCTGCCCCCAAGCCTGGCCAACTCCCAGGAAAAGTTGTTCAGAATCCTAAGGAGTTTGCTCATGCCATCACGCTGAGGAGCGGTAAAAACTTGCCTCCCAGGCAAGGACCTGTTGTAGTCACTGAGGACAGTGAAGAGTTGGAAGGTGAGGATGTATGTCAGAATGAAGACCCGGTTGTTCCTTTGGAAGAATCAGAAGTCGTACCTGAAGAAGCTCCTCAACCTGCTGAGAAACATGCTGAAACACCTGCAGCATCCAAGGATAAGCCTGCGAGATACGTTCCCCCACCATACAAACCACCTCTACCATTTCCAGGACGATTCAAAAAGCAGCAAGCTGAGAAGTATAAGGCTTTATTTGAAAAGCAATTGAGAGAGATTGAGTTGAGAATGCCATTGCTGGATGCATTCGCACTTGTCCCTCCTTATCAGAAGTTCCTCAAAGATTTGGTTATGGAGAGAACAAAAGAAGTCCAGGGCATGGTAATATTGAGTCATGAATGTAGTGCCATTATCCAGAAGAAGATCATTCCCCTGAAGCTTAAGGATCCTGGATCCTTCACTCTACCCTGCTCACTAGGCCCCCTATCTTTCAGCAGATGCCTATGTGATCTTGGAGCTTCTGTGAGTCTGATGCCGTTTTCTGTGGCTAAGCGTTTAGGATTCACAAGATACAAGGCATGCAACATATCTCTCATTCTAGCTGACAGATCAGTGAGGCTCCCGCATGGACTCTTGGAAGACTTACCAATAAGGATTGGTGTTGTTGAAGTCCCTACAGATTTTGTTGTTTTGGAAATGGATGAAGAGCCTAAGGATCCTCTGATTCTTGGAAGACCATTCCTAGCCACTGCTGGAGCTATCATTGATGTTAAGAAGGGAAAGATAGACCTATGCTTGGGAGAAGATTTCAAGATGACATTTGACATCAAGGAGTCTATGAAGAAACCAACAATCGATGGCAAGGTGTTTTGGATAGAGGAGATGGATCAGCTAGCTGATGAACTTTTAGAAGAACTTGCTGAGGAGGATCATCTCAAGACAGCTTTGACAAAGAATGGATCAGATGGATTTCTTCATGCTGAGACAAAGGTCTACGAAACGTTACTGGATACCTACAAGGCAACTGAGGATTCAGAACGTTTTGAAGAATTGGATGAGTCTGTCAAGGAGGTATGCTCAGTAGAGGAAGAAGTCAGTGGCAGCCCGATCACTCACCCAGCTGTTGATCCTATCAATGCGGCTGATGATGACTGGTAAGAGTTAAGAGCTCCCAAGGTTGATCTCAAACCGCTACCACAGGACTGAGGTATGTATTCCTTGGATCCAACTCTACTTATCCTGTCATTGTGAATGCTAGCTTGAGTAATGAGGAATTAGAGTTGCTAGTCACTGAGCTTAGAAAATATATAAGGGCCACAGGTTATTCCTTAGATGATATTAAGGGGATCTCACCTAGTCTCTGCATGCATAGGATCAATCTGGAAAATGAATCATACTCTAGTATTGAACCTCAAAGGAGATTGAATCCTAACCTTAAGGAAGTTGTGAAAAAAGAAATTCTTAAACTGTTGAATGCTGGGGTTATCTATCCTATCTCTGATAGTACTTGGGTATCCCCAGTACATTGCGTACCTAAGAAAGGAGGAATTACAGTGATAAAAAATGAAAAAGATGAATTGATCTCCACTAGGATTATCACTGGCCATAGGATGTGCATTGATTACAGAAAACTGAATGCTTCATCTAGGAAAGATCATTTCCCTCTTCCTTTCATTGATCAAATGATAGAACGATTAGCCAATCATCCCTACTACTGTTTCCTTGATGGGTATAGCGGATTTTTCCAAATCCCTATCCACCCAAATGATCTGGAAAAGACTACATTCACTTGTCCATATGGCACGTTTGCCTACAGACGCATGCCTTTTGGTTTGTGTAATGCACCTGGAACATTTCAGAGGTGTATGACCTCTATATTCTCGGATTTGATAGAGGAGATGGTGGAGGTATTCATGGATGATTTTTCCGTGTATGGCTCCTCCTTCTCCTCATGTTTGTTGAATCTCTGCAGGGTATTAGCAAGATGTGAGGAGACAAGCCTAGTGCTCAACTGGGAGAAGTGCCACTTCATGGTGAACGAAGGGATAGTGTTAGGACACAAGGTATCAGAGAAGGGGATTGAGGTTGATAAGGCAAAGATTGAGGTCATGGTACAGTTGCAGCCTCCCAAGTCAGTCAAGGATATAAGGAGTTTCCTTGGGCATGCAAGACCCCATACAAGACTGCTGTGCAAGGAGGTCGAGTTTGTCGTTGATGAGAGCTGCCTGAGAGCTTTCAACAAGATAAGGAAGCGTTAGTCTCAGCACCAATAGTCCAAGCTCCAGACTGGGATCATCCTTTTGAGATAATGTGTGATGCCTCAGATTATGCAGTAGGGGCTGTGTTGGGGCAGCGAATAGAGAAGAAACTGCATGTCATCTACTATGCGAGCAGAACCCTTGATGAGACACAAAGGAGGTATGCAACAACAGAGAAAGAGCTCTTGGCTGTAGTCTTTGCGTTTGAGAAATTCAGAAGTTACTTGGTGGGATCAAAAGTGGTAGTCTATACAGACCATGCTGCGCTTAGGCATATATACTCCAAGAAGGATACCAAACCGAGACTGCTGAGAAGGATACTTCTACTCCAGGAGTTTGATATGGAGATTGTTGACAAGAAGGGGATAGAGAACGGCGTTGCTGATCACCTGTCCAGAATGAGAATAGAAGATCCCCTATTGATGACTCTATGCCTGAAGAACATCTTATGGTTGTTGAGATATGCAAGAAGATGCATCAAACAGGAATGGCTATGAAGGAGCTTCAATGTCTAGCAGTCAATTCAGAGAGTATGCCCTGGTATGCGGATGTGGTTAACTACAAGGTCTGTGGAGAGATTCCTGCAGACATGGATCCTTATAGGAAAAAGAAGTTTTTTAGAGATGTCAACCACTACTTCTGGGATGAACCTTACCTGTACAAGAGGGGTTCAGATGGGCTGTTTAGGAGATGCATAGCAGAAGGGGAAGTGCAGGGAGTGCTTGAGCACTGTCATGGATCCGCATATGGAGGACACTTCGCTACATTCAAAACAGTTCAGAAGGTTCTGCAAGCAGGCCTTTGGTGGCCAACGTTGTTCAAGGACACAAACAGTTTCATCAGCAAGTGTGACGCCTGCCAGAGGATGGGTAACATCAACAGAAGGAATGAGATGCCTCAGAACCCAATTTTGGAAGTGGAAATTTTTGATGTTTGGGGAATTGATTTCATGGGACCGTTCAACCCTCCATCAAACGGCAATGCCTACATTCTGGTCGTAGTTGATTATGTCTCAAAATGGGTTGAAGCCATTGCAAGTCCTACCAACGATCACAATGTTGTTCTGAAACTGTTCAAGAGCATCATCTTTCCCAGGTATGGAGTACAGAGAGCAGTGATCAGTGATGGTGGTACACATTTCATCAACAAGGTCTTTGAAAGCATGTTGAAGAAATATGGTGTAAAGCATAAGGTGTCTACAGCCTACCATCCCCAGACCTGTGGGCAAGTTGAGGTCTCTAACAAGCAGATAAAAGGAATCTTGTCAAGAGTTGTTGGGGTTTCAAAGAAAGATTGGTCTACCAAGTTGGATGACACTCTATGGGCGTATAGGACAGCTTTCAAGACACCAATAGGAAGGACGCCATTTCAGTTGGTGTATGGTAAAGCATGTCATCTCCCTGTGGAGATTGAGTATAAAGCGCTTTGGGCTATCAAGCTTCTGAACTTGGACATTGATGCAGCCCAGGCAAAGAGAGTCCTTGACATCCATGAACTTGAGGAAATCAGACTTGATGCCTTCGAGAGTTCCAAAATCTATAAGGAGAGAACCAAGGCTTTTCATGATAAGAAGATTGTGGTTAAGGAGCTTAAGGCTGGAGATCACGTCTTACTTTTCAATTCCAGACTGAAACTGTTTCCTGTAAAGCTCAAGTCCAGATGGTCTGGACCATTTGAGATCAAAAATGTTTTGCCATTCGGTGCGATCACTCTCCTGAACAAGGATGGCAGCGAGTTCACTGTGAACGGTCAACGTGTCAAGCGTTACCTAGCTGATCAAGAGACACCAGAGGGGTCCTCCATACCTCTCTATGAGCCCCCCAAAGCCTAAAAGGCATAAAAGTCAAGCTTAGTAACTTTAAACAAGCTCACTTGGGAGGAAGTCCCAAAGGTATCTCTGTACATATTGCTTAGGATTTTTCTTATGTTTTTGATTTTTGTTTTTGGTTTTTTGTTGGTCAGGATTTCAGATAGATGGAGAAATGCAAAACAGAGTAACGTGCGGATGCAGGATCAACTATGACAAAATGAACGAAGTGAGTGGGAGATGCAGTATTAAACATAGTTCAGTGAGATGGTGGGTAGAGATGTTTTGCCTTAAAAAAAAAAAAAAAAAAAAAAAAAAAAAAAATCTCCCTCGACGCTAACCCATCCACTCATATCTTATCTCTATCATCTCCCCTCACCACTTACTCGACCTCACCTCAACATTCATCCTCTCCACTCGATTCTCTCTCTCTCGTCTCCTTCGCTCGATACGCACCAACAACAAAGCTTACTCGAGCTCGCCGCGACTCCCGTCTTACTCGACCCAACACACGACCAACGCTCACACGACTTCATCTCCCTCGGCCGGATTCACTCAAGCTTGCCGTCATTCAACTCGACCTAAGCCCACTCGACAGAGAAGATACTCGACCACCGATATCTTTACTCGATAGGCTAAACAAGCTCCAGCTCACGCGCGTGCTGCTACTTGACCACCGGAGACATCACAAGAAACCGTTCACGCGATCCACGTACATCCTCACTCGACAGTACTACTCGGAGTTGCTCACTCGACGCGCCTTGTTTCCACCGGATGCCTACACGGTTCTCACTCGAGTAACCTCATCTCCCCCACTCGACCGTCATCACCTCTTTCACTCGACGGAAGCTTCACCACTCGATTCGACTCACTCGATAGAGCTACTCGAGCTCGGTCACCGTTGTGGTTTTTGTTACTCGAGTCAACCGTTGACAAAGGCTCCAGTCGACCAATTATTCTTTTTGCTGCTCGATCCGTTCATCTTCAGCACTCACTCGGTCACCGGATTCCCACGTGGTACTCGATCGGCTACAACTCGACCGACACGTACTCGGAGCTCAATCCACAACCTCGTACTCGGTCGTCAACTTCTCACTCAGTCGTCGGAGCTATACTCGAGGACCTTTGTGCACGGAAGCCTCACTCGAGCTAACCAAGCTTCACACGTCTCATCCCATTCGACGCGCTTGAGTTTCACCACCTCTCACTCGATCGAGTTCATCCACTCGACCGAATTCACCAAGGTTCACTCGACTGCATAGTGTGACTGTGACAAACTCGCTGAGTGTTACTTCCCTTTGCATTTCCCTATATAAATTGGCTATTTTATCTTGATATTTGGTACACTAACAAGCTAATTTTTAGCTTTGAGTTCCAATTGTTTCAGTTTCACAATGTCAAGAGATTTGTTGCATGAAATGCGTGAGAAGTATGGTTGTAAACCAACAGAGCGTGCATCTCCTCAATCTATGTCCAAAGTCTATATGGAGAAGAAGAAAGCTGCATATGAGAGAGCGTCTGGTGTTGGTCCTTCTCAAGCAAGAAGCAGAGCTAAGTCTTCGGGTAAGAAACCAATGGAGCTGCAGGATGATGACAGTCACTATGAGCTTGAAGAGCATTCAACTGTCCCAGCTCGCAAGTCAGTGCAGAAGAAGAAGACAGAGAAGTGGTTAGCCCCAGGAGAGTATTACAAGCTGTTTCAGCAGCATGAGTTTCAGGGCACGAGATACCCTTGCCAGCAGACGATGGATGAGCTGGCTATCTCGAGTGATGTCGAGTATATGTTTGAGCATTGTCATCTCAGCACCCTGATGACTAGTCCTCGAAACGCATACCGAGAGGAGACAATTCAGTTCCTCTGTACGCTTGCCATACATCTTTATGAGGATGATCCGGACATAGAGTCAGATGGAGGATTGGGATACATCACCTTCACTATCCATGATCAAGAGTATGTCCTGACCATCAGAGAGATGGAGGGTTTGTTTGGATTCCCTAATGGAACAGGGACTGGGCAAAGGATTGATAGGGATGAATTGTTGGCTCTTTGGGAAACGATTGGGAATGATAAGAAGTTTGCTTCATCTAGGACCAAGAGCAACCACATCTAAAGTCCAGTTATCCGATACTTCCATCGATCAATTGCAAATGTTTTCTTCGCGAGAGAGACAACAGGGACACTGATCAACGGGGAGCTGGAGATGATTGATCTTGCACTCAAAGATCTCTTGTTAACAGCAGCAGATGGGTCACTATTGCGAGGTGATACGACTGATACATCCCCCTCGTTCACTCTGTTGCACGAGATACTCAGTTACAGAACTTGGGTAGTGAAGCTGAGCAGCTGCAGAACTCAAGGAGTTATGTGTATGGTAGGGTTGGTGACAGTCATCTTGGAAGCTTGTAGCGTCCCGCTGAGTTCAGAGCCTATTGCACCGAGATTCATCGACATTCAAAACTTGAGGCAAGCTCAATGGTTGCATTGGGAGAAACGCAACGGGTTGTATATGTATTACTTCACTCACCCCGTACTTGGTGACGCGCGGTTTCTGCTTCCTTGTATTGCTTTCACTAGGATACTTAAAGGCAGCAACATTGAGTTTAGACCTCCCGCAGAGGCTCTCTACAAAACAGATGGTGAGGAAGCGATGGACGTATCTGAGAGAGAGGATGATCAGATGGAAGAAGATTCAGATGAGTATAGACCAGAGAGGTACCACTTCAAGGACTACACAGCGCCCAGACAAGGCAAGAGTTTGGTAGAGGCTCACAAGCGTATCAGCACCCCACAGAAGTGGAACATGCTGCAAGACAAGGCCATAAGGTCTATGAAGTCGAAGATGAAGAGCTTCATGAGTAAGTTTAGCTGCGCCTCCACCACCACAGCATTTGCAGACACTACTCCGCAGGATGCTAGACCAGTTCAGCGCCGTTTGTCCACGAGTGATGTCCCAGCACGCTACAGAACTCCTTCTCCATCACGTCATTCCGCCTATGAGTATAGAGAGCATAATGTTTCTTTTTCTCCTCTGAGACAGTCCTCCCCTGAGCTTAGGGCTAGCAAAAAGAAGGAGAAACGGAAAAAGAAGAAGGCAGCGAGACGGAAGGCAAAAGCCAGTTCATCACACTTGTCAGAGGAGCATCATGTTGAGGATCTGACCATGGATCAAGCTGAGGATCACATTGAGGATCTGACTGTTGATCCAGGTGCGTATCATTTCCAAGACCTAACTGCGGATGCTGTCGAGCAGAACGTTGAGCAACCAGCAGAGGCTCCTCCTGCGCAGCCTGCACCAGGTGCTTATACAAGCGAGTCCATGACTCAATACCTGGATTGCTACTTTCAGTAAGGTACCACTCCAAACCTTCATCTGTATATACCATTGCATTTTCATACTTTTGTTTGTTTGATTCTCAAACCAACTCTCAAATTTTTATTACACAAGAGACTGTGTAATTTAAGTTTGGGGGAGGGTTTGGGATGACATTTGATGTTGTGTTCTCTTTTCTTATTTTGAATTTTTAGCATATAATTTGCATTCATATATGTGCATTGAAAACCCCTAAAAATTTGAAAAATTTTCAGAAAAAATCTTTAAAAACAGAGTGATCATGTAGCTTGCATTTGCATACTAGGATTGAGTCTAGATTGTTTCATGTAGGACTGTTGCATTAGCATAGGGGGCGATGATGATTTACACCTTGTTGATTTGCTATGATTCACTAGTTGAGATCAATGCCCTGGTTGTTAGCTTTTTGATGTATGATGATTGAACTTGAAGTAAGTCTGAAACAAACTTGGAATTCATGAAGAGCATTCTTGAACTTGGTTGAAACATGTTGTGATATGATCTCATTCCTTACCTTATAAGAACTTAATATTGACTTGCAAATATCTGGTTGTGTTTTGCTCGCATGCTCATGGTCACCATATACATATTTGGATCATCTTCCTCCTTTCACCACTCTTGTTGATCCAAGTAGCTGATCTTTATTTTGATCAGTTTGCCATACCCACAGCCTATCCTTTTCTTTCAAGCCAATTAATAATTTTTGAGTGGTAGATCTTTTACCGGATTACGCTTGGGGAGAACGTGTTAGGTATGAGCCGACAGGATTAAAATCTTGAGTAGTTCTGATTTTCACTTTCAAATCAGATAGGACTAGGTCTGGATTCTTACTTGGGTTTGGGATTGGAATGATTGTGAAAGGAAAGAAGAGAAACATAAAAAGTTGTGTCTTTAGGAGGAGATTGTTTTTCAAGGAGTTTATACTCTAGTGATTGATTCTTGTGGGGATAGCGTGATATACAGAGAATGGTTTTGGGATGTAAAGAAAGAGAAAAACAGTTTTGATGTTTTATAACGTAAGAAGAAAACAGAACCATGGTAAAAAAAGAAACCCGCTATCCACTAGTATTGATAAGAAACTTCTCCTAAGGCAAAAAGAAAAAAAAAACAATGGGATTGATGTTTAAGGGGATACATAGGGATCATTCGGGTTTAGATGATTAGGAGTAAGCACTTGGGAACCATTGGGTAGTCAAGGTTTTATTCCTGTATGCATTTGTTGGTCCTTACCTTTAGCATTCTCCCTAGAGTTCAATCCATTCATTGAGAGATCCTTGTCCTGAAATTGTTTAAACCCTCTTGATTCTCAAAACCTTTTTATGCCTAGCCAAGTGAGTTTGTTAAGCCTTGCACAACCAGATTCATATACTTGAGTAATGAATGTTAAAAGGAATGAATTATTTGAATGCATGTGTAGATCAAGGGATAGAATCAGTTTCGGATTTGATGAGTTTGTCTAAAGTCTTTAAGTAAAGTTCTCTCAGCATGCATCAAAGACTTAGCAACCAGGACATTGATTTTAACCGCTTTATTTTGCAAGTTACAGGTTCTGAGACCCCATTTTCAAACCTCTCTCCCACTTTGTTCTCTTTGCTTTGCTTGAGGGCAAGCAAAGACTAAGTTTAGGGGAGTTGATAAGTCTGTATTTCATCACTTTTTGAGCATGCATTCATCATCTTTTCATCATCATTCATTTGTTGATGCGCATCATATTGATCACTTTCTGCATGTTTTACATACTTAGGTAGGTTTTATGCATATCATGCATGTCTTGCATACATCTTGCATATTTGGAGTGTTTCAGGTACTTAGGAGACATGCAGGACAAAGCAGAGGAACAAGTATCACTCGACATGAACACGATCGCGTAGGATGATCGAGTAGGCAGCAGAGATACATTGCAAATACATCGACGATCGAGTGAGCAGCAGACGTATACGATCGAGTAGCAGATCGAGCAGAAGGGACGCGAAGCCGAACCACCTATCACTCGATGCAAACACTCGAGTGACATGATCGAGCAAAGCAAAGAAGTAGCTGATGATTTCACAGATCACTCGACACGTTCACTCGAGATACACGGTCGAGTATGAAATGATGCATAGAAAAAATTAAGTGTTACTCGACACGCTCACTCGACTGACAGGGCAACTATAACTTTTAAACCGCTTTTACGTTGTCGTTTTATGTTTTAAGGTTTTCCCAAACATTGTTATAAATAGGTCTCATTTGGATTGCCCAGGGGGTCGAGTTTTATTTTATTAGGTTTTTGTTGTTAGCCACCAAACGATCCTGAGAATTGTAATCGTGATTTCTTTTGAGTCATTGATATTTTGCAGTTAGTTCTTGAATCATTGTTGTTACTCTTCCTGTCATCTTTATTATTATGCATGTTTTGAACGATTCTTGTTTCATGATGTTTAACATGATTTCTGCGTTTGAGTAGTGTTAAGGTTCTTGAGGATGAGATAGATTAGGTGGAGGATGTTAGTTTGCTAGAGTGTTTATGTTAGACTCGTTTTGTTTCCCTTCTGGACTAGAGTTTTATTAGCTAGTTCTTCTCTGATCAATTGGAACTGGGTCATAAACATTTCATACCCGAAAGGTATATGATGAAATGTCTGAACCAACTAGTGCCAGAGATTTACATGCTTAGCCTAAGAGATTGGTTGTCTAAGATGTTTATTGACCTTAATGAGCTGTTTCTTTATGCATGTTTACTGCATGTTTCATCAATGAGAATTGAGATTAGGAAGTGTTGTAAACTTGATAGTTTCTGCCAAGAGATTGGATTGACTAGTATTAGAAGTTCATTGTCTAGGGATTAGAATGTTTGCAGTTTGATAAACACTCGAAGTAGATTAGCATACTCCACCTACATCAATAACCTCATCCTCGGGATCTTCTATCCATTTGTGCTTTCTGTTTAATTCTCTTGTTATTTACTTGGTCTGCTTTGTTTTCTTGCCAGTATCAATAATCGTTACGTTTTAGTTTATGCATGGTAGTCTATGTTTTACAGCCTTACATTTATCGCATGTTTAACATGTTCGCTTAGGATCACTGAAAACCAAAAATCATTTATGCTTGCTTGACTTAATCATTTCTGATATATCTTGATTGCTAGCATCACACCTGATTGGATTGATACCTATTGTACTGCAATGACATGATAGTACTCTAGGGTAATTGATAGAAAAATCCTAGTATCAACTATATAGGGGATAAAAGCAGAAACAAAAAAAATTTATGAATAATTTTTTAATTCTTTCTTTTTAATAGAAATATTCTAAAACTGAACAAAACCAAATATGTTTTACCACATATGTTAATAAAGTTGTAAAATTACATAATTTATCTAAAAGCTGTTCAAATTACAAAAGTATAGATTTTTTTTTAAAAAGTTAATATTTCTATGAAGATTTAAATAATTTGTAATATATCTACATATCCAAAACAATTTGTGTTAGGTCTAATATCTAGATACGTAGGTAAGAGTATATTAGCGTCTCAGACAATCACCTATTCTCAACGTCAATGACTTCTTCCACTGCGACCCTTCTAGGCCCACCTTCCGTCTCCACTGTCAAGAAAAAGCTGGTCAAACCAGTTACATCTGTTTCAAAAACCCTAAGACAATAAACTAAAGAATTGTTTAGCTTAGAGACCAAGTAACTGAGAATATTTGGACCTAGCTATATGAAAAAGGAAAAAAAAAATACTTAGGAAAAAATTGAAAATAAAGTAAAATATCGCTCAATTTATGTTTAACATTTTTAATATCAGGCTTGTCATCTTCACAAATCAGTATACGGTCTTCGTCAGTCACCATATATTTAATGGTATGCAAAACTATCGACGGCCTTGGTGATTACTGATTTACTCAATGTATCACATACTAGTCTCTGTTTAATTTACGAACAGATGAAGCTCATCTTAATATGCTGATGTATGTTGATATATAGTTATCATTGAGAGCTCGCCCAAATTGATTAAAACATTTAAAGATGCAATAAATGATCATAAATCATATTTTAAAATCGGAAAATGTTATTTAACAAATACAATAACATACATATAAATAAGTTCATACAACACACGGTATGAAAAAAATGGTATTTAAAATAATATCAACACACGCTACGGTTGTAACATATAATCTCGTTTAATTGTAAATATTAAAACCTACCCTGGAGCTAGATACTATGGAGGCAACGAGTATGTTAAACATTTGTGTGTGTTTTGAGTGGTTCTTTGCACTTTGTTTGTTAGTGTATGATGTTGAAGGTTATTTTGGATCTAATTAGGTACATTGACATGGCTGAATCATTATGTCAAAACCGCGCGTTAGAAGCTTTTCAGTTAGATCCTTCTAAATGGGGAGGTATGGAGAGCTCGTCTATATGACTATGCACGCATTCGTAAGGTAATATATTGTCTCAACTCTTGAGTGTGAAGTATAATTACCACAGTTGCATGGTAAATAATATGTGCAGTTCCCCTTTTTAAGATTATGCATGACTAATTTGCAGGTCTGTGACAAGCAAAAGGCAGTTATGTTGGCTGATATGGCTCATATAAGTGGGTTGGTTGCTGCTGGCGTTATTCCTTCTCCTTTTGAGTATGCAGATGTTGTTACTACTACCACTCACAAATCGCTTCGTGGTCCTAGAGGGGCTATGATATTCTTTAGGAAGGGATTAAAAGAGATTAACAAACAAGGGAAAGAGGTGAAATTTTAAGTTTCCTCTTATACTGACTTTCACGGTATTTTTTTGTTTATCGTTTGTATTCTTACCTTGCAGGTTGTGTATGACTATGAAGACAGAATAAACCAAGCTGTATTTCCTGGACTACAAGGTGGTCAACATAATCACACAATAACGGGTCTCGCAGTTGCTCTGAAACAGGTTCAGTCATCAAACATTGTTTTGAAATTGTGTTCCATTGTCTAATATGTACAGATAAACTCCTTTCACTAATGTGATTTAAGTGATCATTTGACTTGTTGAATAACTCTACTGCAGGCTGAGAACACCTGAGTATAAGGCCTACTAGGATCAAGGTCTCCGTAATTGCTCAAAGTTTTCTGAGGTACGTTTTGTTTATTGATCGTCAGTAATTAGTTGATATGCCTTAGATATATTGTCATGTTTGGAACAGCTGTAACCATCTCACTTTTTTTTTTTGGCAGACTCTGTTAGCAAAAGGATATGATTTAGTGTCTGGAGGCACTGACAATCATTTAGTTTTGGTGAATCTGAAAAACAAGGTATTTCTGATTCTATGTATTACCTCTTTGATATCTAGATGGAAATCTTTTGGACGTACGAGTTTGCATATGAAAGCGTCAATCCCATTGGTATTAGAGAACATTTGTTTACTCCTGAAAACATGATTTTAGTACGATAAAACTAAAACAATGATGGTTTCTTGTAGGCCTGGGCGTTTGGATATCGGATCGGGTTCGGTTTGGATTTTTCGGTTTTTAGATTTTTTGAATATTGATTCTAACATCCATTTGGGTATTTATAAATTTTGGTTCGGTTTCGGTTCGGATAATTAGAATTTCGGTTTAGTTTAAATATAATTGTGATAATTAAATTTTAACCAAAATTTATCAGATTCGGTTTTATTCGGATAATTTTTAATCCAATTATACTCAAATAATCCATACTATCCAAGCATATAAAAAATCTAAAAATGAGGCAAATGACAAGTTCAAAGAACCAACTAACATAATACCATACCAATATATAAAAGTGAAGCATAAAACTGTGTCGATGCATAAAAGCTTTAAATAAACCAAAGTAAACCATAAATTTCTAATGAAAAAGTAGCAAAATTCAGTAACATCCTAAATCAAACTGAAAATAATTTTTAAAAAAACTTCAAGACCATGAGAGGAAACTCAAGCTTCTACCCAGTCACAATCAAGATATGGCAAAGAACGATATATGCGGCAAATGTATATATCTTAATAATATTAAAGTATATATTGTATATATCCTAAAGATATTAAAGTATATATTATAAGTTTGTTTATATATGGATATCTATTTGATATCGGTTCGGATCGGGTTTAGTACGATATCCAAAAATAATGAAAGTTAACAACCGATAGGTTATTTTCTCAATACAGTATCTGTTCGGTTTTAATCCAATTGTTCCGTTCGAATTTTCGGATTAGGATTTTATGCCCAGGCCTATTCTTGTTTCCCGTATCTGTTGTGTGATTTCATTTTGTACTTAGACCAGGATATAGCAAATCAAGTTAAAATGGTTGATTTTGTACTGTGAACCTCATTAAGCAGTGCGTGGTGTATAATTTTCTCTGGTAACATATATAGTTGTGGAAATTGAGTTTTGCAAGGAATAGATGGATCAAGAGTGGGAAAAGTATTGGAATCAGTTCATATTGCAGCAAACAATAATACTGTTCCTGGTGATGTTTCTGCCATGGTTCCAGGTGGTATCCGTATGGGTTAAGGCTCTTAAAGGAACACTGAAAGAAGTAACGTGTTAGTATGTCGAAAAAGTAGTAATTGTTCATGTTTTGATTTGTTCTTATAAATGATGGTATGGTTACAGGAAAACCAGCTCTCACATCAAGAGGATTCATTGAGGAAGATTTTGCAAGAGTGGCCGATTATTTGATTTAGCCGTCAAGATAGCGTTAAAGATCAAGGCAGAGTCTTAAGGTATATAAAAAAGCTGTTTGTTTCATTTTTTCTTTTGTGTTACGCTCTCTGAAAAATGGGTATTGCATTGGTGAATCTATAATGTACTGCAGGAACAAAGTTGAAGGACTTTGTAGCAACAATGCAATCAAATGAGAAACTACAGTCAGAGATGACGAAGCTGCGTGAGATGGTAGAAGAATATGCTACGCAATTCCCAACAATTGGGTTCGAGAAAGAGTCCATGAGATACAAAGAGTAGTTTCATCGAGTGGATTGACACGTTTCCATATCTATGAGATGAGATGCTTTAAGTTTGCAGAGATCAAGTACCAGAGGCACCACCTTAAAGTATCTCTGGAACTCGAAAAATTGCACTCTCATGTTGTCTCTTACAATTTCATTTTTGCTTCCTCATGTTTTGCTTCCTCAATTCAAGAAATTGTAATGCGACCGTTTTTAAGGATTGCTATGATGGATTTACCCGAGAAATGTTTCTTAAATAAGAAATCGTTACATTGCCTTCCCACATAAATTGATGCAGCTCTAGGATTAAGTATTTGTTCAAAAATGGCCTAAAATGTGAATTCTTTGGCCATTGAGAAAAGTTACTATTAGCCAATTTTTATGGCTTGAAAGTTTCTAACAAAAATGATTGATGCAGCTCTAGGATTAAGTATTTGTTCAAGAATGGCCTAAAATGTGAATTCTTTGGCCATTGAGAAAAGTTACTATTAGCCAATTTTTATGGCTTGAAAGTTTCTAACAAAAATGTAATTCCTTGGTAATTTTGTTTATAAATTGGTCATTTCTTTTGAATTGGTTAATATGTTGTTCTTGTAAGATTATATGGGTTGTTTATAGAGTTGAGAAAGAACCATCGATATTGAAGTGTGATTGAACAGGAAAACAAAAGAATTAGAAGTAGTTTAGAAAGAGAAGAGGTAAAACAACCAATTAAGGTGGCCAAGTCTACCAAAAAGAGTGAACTATACATAGTCTTACTCTGCAAGAACCCGGTGGTAAGTGTTTTGTGTGGGATTGAATAGTAACTAAAAGCAAGACTAAACAATGCATTTTAAACCCATCTAATAATATTTTCATAAGACAAATGGGTTGCATCACGACAGATCTCAAACATAAAATTTTCTAAGGACTAAAAATAATGAACCAACAAAGAAAAAAGACATCTAACGCATGAACTTATTGAATCAATTCTTCTACACAAGTCAGGGAAGATATAGTTTGTTCATTCATGTGTGTGAACATTAGATATAGTAAAGTATACACAACTACTATACGATCTTCCAGAACACCTATACAGCTAGACTTATACCACTCACACAGTCACACTACATGTAACAGACAAGTTTCTACTTAAACTTGGATGTTACAACAATATAAAAACAAAATGCATCTTTTGAATCTTATACAAAAGGAGTAAGATCCTGCCAAATATTTAATATTGAATAGTTATATGAAGAATGTCACACACAGAATCACATGTGAGAGCGAATGAAGGCAAAATTTACATGATAACTAACATCTTAGATTTCATCCAACGATGGCTGAAATCCAAAGTAATCAACGATCAGACCATACCAAATATATCAATAAGAAAGAATACACCTATTAAAGCAACATGAAACGTATTCAAAATCAGATGCCATAATATTTACAAACCTAAGAGAAACTGATGTTCTATTCAACTCACAAGACAGTAAGAAGTGGTCACTTTTACAGATCATTAACATTCATCACCAATCATAAGAAACAAGACAATTAATGTTTCTAAAAACACGTTATCGCTGAAAATTCTCAACAAACAAGAGCATATAAAAGCCAAGAAGACATAGAAGGATCAGAGTAAATAACTAACAACGAGATGATACAAAGGTAAGCCAAGTTCGTAACTGGAATAAGGAATTAATCCTAGTGAGAACAATGCACCAAGTAAATATATCTATCAATTCTATTGCTGCACAAAACTTCCTCTGTTTTCATAACAGAAATGGGTTGCATCACAACAAAACTAACATATCTCAGACATAAGGTTCTTTAAAAACTATGTATGAACATACACAAAAGACACTCATTGTATCAATCATTCCACACAAGTCAGAGAAGATATTGCTCACACAATATTGTGAACACGAAAGAACACCAGATATAGTAAGCACACACAACTATACGATCTTCTAGAACAACGTTCAGCTGTCACATAGTTACCTACACTGCTACACGTAAATGAAAGCACACAAAACATTGTAACAGTCATACCACATGTAATTGATGGGTTTTCTAAACGAATTTGAATGTCACAAATAACTAAAAAAATTGCAGCTTTTTTATTTTTGTATAAAGAAATCAAGATCCTACCAAATATGAAAATTGACAATATAAGCAACAGAGAAACACATGTGTATACATGATCTGCATCATTTTAGCTCGTCAACTAAAGACACTCACCAGCTCAATCCTCCATAAAATTTTGATAAACAACCTATTAATATAGCAAGATAAAAATAATGTTAAACATAGCAAGATGAGCATAAATAACCTGATGATCTTTGGAAACCTGAGAATAACTGCCTGCAATAATATATGTGATGTAAGTCTTAATAATGTCTACAAAACAAGGACATTTTTTATCGGCAGAAAAATAAAGAAGAATACTAAGCTAAGAAGCAATAGCTAAACAAAACTGAAACAAGTGATAAAACAAAATATATAGAAGAAACATAAATTTACATACCTGTATTTCCATAGATATTGAATATCAAGACAACCACATACCTCGAATTTGTTTGTAAGCTTGATCATCCACACTTCTGCATATTGAACTTGAAAAACTCTTGAAAAGCAAGTCAAGAGGTAAGGAACTACCTGATTTACGTCAGTTAGGAGATCTCTTTTGGCATGATAATTTTTAATAGCCTCGATCAATATGAGGCATTTCTTTTCAGCTCAATGACTAGGAACTCCAAAATTTACAGACTCAGGGACAGTCTCATTCTCATTCTACCATCAGGGACAAGGATCTTTAGAGAGGTAATTTTAATTACCTCAACCAACACGAGGCATTTGCTTTCAGCTTAGTGACTAGGAACCCAAGAATTTATCGGATATGGGACAATCTCTTTATCATTACAGACAAAGACATTCAGAAAGGTAATTTTGATTACCTTGACCAACACGAGGCATTTGTTTCATTATACCATCAGGGACAGGGACCATTAGAGAGGTAATTTAAATTACCTCAACCAATACGAGGCATCATTTTACCATCAGGGACAGTGACCTTTAGAGAGGTAAATTAAATTACCTCAACCAACATGAGGCATTTGTTTCATTTTACCATCAGGGACATGGTCCTTTAGAGAGGAAGTTAAAATTACCTCAACCAACACGAGGCATTTGCTTTCAGCTTGGTGACTAGGAACCCGAGAATTTACCGTAATGGGACAATCTCTTTATAATTAGGGACAGGGACAGGGAAATTCAGAGAGGTAATTTTGATTACCTCGACCAAGACGAGGCATTTGTTTTATTTTACCATCGGGGACAGGGACATGGAGAGGGACCTTTAGAGAGGTAACTAAAATTACCTCAACCAACACGAGGCATTTGTTTCATTTTACCATCAGAGACAGGGACATGGACCTTTAGAGAGGTAATTTAAATTACCTCAACCATCACAAGGCATTTGTTTCATTTTACCATCAGGGACAGGGACCTTTAGAGAGGTAATTAAGATTACCTCAACCAACACGAGGCATTTGTTTCATTTTACCATCAGGGACATGGACCTTTAGAGAGGTAATTTAAATTACCTCAACCAACACGAGGCATTTGTTTCCTTTTACAACAGGGACATCGACTTTAGAGAGGTAATTAAAATTATCTTAACGAACACGAGGCATTTGTTTTATTTTACCATCAGGGACAGGGACCTTTAGAGAGGTAATTTTGGTTACCTCAACCAACACGAGACATTTGTTTCGTTTTACCATCAGGGATAATTAGAGAGAGGTACGAGGCATTATCTTTTAGCTCGGTGACTAGGAACATGAGAATTTACCAAAATGGGAAAATCTCTTTATCATTAGCTAGGGACAGGGACATTTAGAGAAACACGAGGCATTTGTGTTCATTCTACTATCAGGGACAGGGACGTGAAAATTTAACCAACACAAGGCATTTGAATCAGCTCAGTGACTAGAAACTCGGACAATTTAAAAAACTAGGACACTGTTGTATTCATTAAGGACATGAACATTCAGAGAGTTAATAATGATTACCTTGATCAAGAAGAGCCAGTTGTGTTTAGCTCCACCAAGATACTTCAGCAAAAGTGTCACTGCTTCACAACAGTTACTTGAATTGGCATATGCATACTTGATGGATGATTGTGTGTAGTCAGAGAAACTCCCCTTTTGCGCCATATGTTACTAATGTTAAACTCCATCACTAAATTCAACATAAATCTCGAGTTAGTCCCATATCATAATCAACATAGATTCATCTCTTGCTTATAAACTTAGTAATGCTTTCGTAAGTATGAAGATTTATACTTCTTCCAACAACCACAACCATAATGCATTCTCAGTAATGCATAAATAATGTACCTCAACGAATCTGCATAAAAGAGATCCGCTTGCCTGATTGAAAAAAAAAAGCAGTTTCTCTTCTTCTTCTTCTACTTCTTTTTCAATCTGCAGTCTCTACATTGAAAGATCTCTTTGCTTTGATTTCAGGAACCAAAACTGCATAAAAGAGAAAGAGAACAAAAAGTCACATAAAAAGAAAGATTACATAAACCACAAACCTAAGTTTAATTCTCAGAACAAAAGATTACAAACCCAATTCGTTTTGAAAGCCTAATTTGGATTTTAAAATTAAACCCTAAATTAGCTTCTCGTATTAGAGAATCGAAATCAACAAAGTTGAAACCTTAATTGAACTGTTATTGTTACGAAATTAAAGAAATTGAAATCAAATTCACAGAATCGACTCTAAGTACAATTCTCAGAACAAAAAATCCAAACCCAATTCGTTTCGAAAGTCTAATTTGGATTTATAAAATTAAACCCTAATTTGGATTCTCAGATTAGAGAACCGAAATCAACTTCATTGAAACCCTAATTGAACTGTAATTGTTATGATATCAACAAAATTGAAATCAAATTTCATAGAATCAAAAATTCAAACACCGAAGATGGAAGAAACTGAAGAACATACACTGGATTGGATCGGCGAGCCTCGTCTTCCGTCTCTCCCGTACGATCGAATGACTCCTCTGATGTTGCTGCTTCCATACTTAGAAACATAAAACCGAATCATGCCACAGAACTATGAGAGAGAGCGAGAGGGAGAGAGAGATCGAGAGGGAGAGCGAGAAGAATGGAACTAGGGTTTTACGGTTATAAGTATTTTGAATACGGTCGGTGCAATACGAGATACTTTGGTTATTAATTTGCCTTAGAAGAAATAAATAAACAAAATTGAAAAGAGACGTTAGAAACTAAAATTGAAACCCAAAGTAAATTGATACATTCACATATACCGCAAAATTGTTATGTTTTGTTACCGTTGGTTGATGATAGATGATACAGAAAATTATGTATATCTTAATTTAGCTGTATATTAATGGATTTATAAATAATCTCGTTTCTTGCTCATTCATCATCATGAACATTTTCATGTGTCAACTCATAATTTAGCTACCTCTGTTGTATGTTTAACAATTTTTAACAATTAGCTCGACCGAATGTTTGGTATTTTACAACAAAAACATGTACGTAAAATTTTTATATATATAATAATCTCTAATCGACTAATTAATCTAAACCTTAAAAATCGCTCAGTTACTAAACTTCATCCTATCTTTCTTTCTTATTCAATCATAGGTAAGAATCGCCAAACCTTAACCAACCCAAGTGATAAAACCATAGTTTACCGCTGTCGGAGAATCCATTAGAGCATAACAATAGATTAGGAACACGAGCTAATGCCAGTCTTTGTCTGAGAGTCATGACATGGTTATGGTTTCTATGGTTGTCGTCATAAGAGTCATGCCAACAACGCTGCGATGATTTAAAAACAACTTTACTATGGATGCGGCGCTTAAAAGAATCACAATGGTAGATTTAAGTAAGGGAATTAATATGTATATTATATTTTTGAATATTTCTGAATTAATGTTTAGGAAAAACCCGAAAATACTTGGTTTATTATTGTTTTGGACGTTTAAACCTGAACTTTTATTTTTGGAAGAAAAATACATATACTAATTAACATTTGTTTGGTACTTTATTTAGGTTACTAATTAACTTTTATTTAGGTTTAAACATATACATATACATATACTAAATACATATACATATACAAATACATATACATATACATATACATATACTAATTAACTTTTATTTAGGTTTAAACGTCCAAAAAATAATAAACCAAATATTTTTCGGGTTTTTCCCCATTAATGTTTTCATTCAGATTTGATAACATTAAAACTATACAGTATACAATAACAACAAAAATTGGTTTAGTGGTTATATTAGAAAATGTATTTATATAAACGCGACAAAAAGCAAAAAAAATATATCTAGACCACATTTTTTTGAGCTTAAGATCTTTTTCCAGAACCAGTGTCTTTCACTAGGTTTTAGAGAGACCATAAGATTGGAAAACACTTTTCCATTAGCCGTTTTCTCATGTTTACTGTTCTAAATATCCATTTTAGCTTGAATCTTTAAAGTTTAAAGAATAACTTGTGATCAAGATAGTTAAGGAAAAATTTTCATGGACTCTTTGGAAAATTTAGAAGAATAAAAATCATATTTCTTTTGAAGCTATGTGTTTCTCTCCTCTATAAACAATTCAAAAATGTATGGGAGTTTGGAAATAGTAGATGGATGCTCAAAAGTTAGGGGGGTTAATACTAAAAACTCATCCTCCATTCCCACGGCGACCCGCTGTGCTCAGGTGAAGAAAGGTTGGTTAGCTCCCATTAATTGGGTCAAATGCAATATTGGTATCTCATGATCCAGCAGAAACAGTTTGGCTGGCGTTGCGTGGGTGTTAAGAGATCATGAGGTTGGATTTTTGTTACATAGGTGGAGAGTTTTGGCTAATGTAAGGGATATACATGATGCTTAGTTTAAAGGGCTCCTATGGGCTATTGAGAGTATGAGAAGTCACATAATGAAAAAAAAAAAGTAATATTTGGCTTGCAAGATGAGAGGTTAACGAAGATTGTCCCTAGACCTGTTGCTTGGCCTATAGATATTAGTCGATGGAGGTGTGTAGCTCTGGGAATAGTAACCGATCCGAAAATACCAAACCGACCTGAACCAAGATTTTCGATTTTCGGTTCGGTTTCAGTTAATCAGAGATAACCGATCGGAAGGATGCATGAATTCTAGTCGGTTACCGGCTCGGATCGGTTCGGTTCGAACTAACCGATCGGTTACCCGAATTTACCCTAATTTCCCGTATTACCCGAAATTAACCAAAATAACCCACTCGATATAACCGAATTATCCGAATTTATCCTAAATTAACCGAAATTACCCTACTTAACCGAGATTTTTGATCCGATTTTACTAATCTAACCGAGAATCTTAAACATTTGGTTCATTTTGGTAAGCAAAAAAAATAACCAAAAAACCCGATACCCAAACCTACCCGACCCATTATGTAATTCAGTTATTTTTGGAAACGTTTTTCAAATTCCGAACTATCCGAGTACCCAAATTACCCGACCCGACCCGAAGTCGCAGGCCTAGAGATGTGTCATTTACGGGTTTTGTTTAATGGTTAGTCTTTTGGGATTGCCTTTTATTTGGCTGTTAATTTCAGACTTGGTGTACTCTATTATACTCTATATTCATATCTATATAATTTCAGCTGAAAAAAAAGAAAACCCTCAACTTGGTTTTAACAAAAATTTCTGAAAAGTGTTTTCAACCTGCCACGTTTGAGTCATTGACCACAATGATGGAGGAAACAACTATTCTCATTTGCTTTTCGACAGATCCGAATACATCCAATCACAGCTCCACATCTCTGAAAATGTAACATCACTAACTTAAATCCTCACCGTTTAATTTCAAAAAATCCAACACATTACACATCTGTAAAATTTAATAACTCGCATGTAGCACATTAATATATAGTTTCATTCCCTATCATTTCCGCAATTAGCTACACAACACATATCACTATAGTAGAGTCTTCTACTACACAAACACACTTCACTTCGATGTCGATCCAATTTAATTCGTCTCTATCTTTGCCGAGGTGGCTGAGTTGGTGTACACCGGAGCTGAGCTTATTGTCTGTGGTGGTCGACGACGTTGTTTGGAAAGTTGTGACGGCGTTCGAGTCGGTGGCTACATTTCATTCTTTTTAGGTGATAAACAACGAAACTCACAAGTAACATGCTAAACTGAAACCAAGAGCAGATAACACAGAACTACATTTACCTGAAAAATTTCAAGAACTCAACTTTATGGTTTTACTCCTCTTGATTGGTACAGTTACTTCACTAAATTAAGCAATGAAATAAATTCAAGGTAGCAGATCGTTGTATCCCAAACATATCAATAACCATTACAAACCTATGACCCTAAGTAGCGCTTTCTACAACAACAACTACTACAACCAAACATAACTATACAGAAAACTTCAGAGTCTTGAAAAACTTACATGTTTGCAAGGTATACCAAACTTCTTGAGTCTAAGCGTACGCGTCACAAGCAGTTTTTAAAGATCAACGACCTCAGTTTCAAGTTTAGCAATGTGAGTCTCAACTCCTCCCCCCAATCCCATTCAAGAACTCAAGAATCCCAACCTTCACTACAAAAATCACAACAACAAACAATCACAAACCACAATATACATATTTTAACTCAATCAAAACACATCATGCACACAATAACAACACTTCAGTATAAATTGAATAATTCACACATCTCTATAGCTAGACTTTCCCAAAAACATAACGATCACTTCAAATTGAAACTACTTCAAGAGTAAGGTACTCAATCATGAACCTCCTCCACACAAATGAAACTTTCTAAGATCTCTAAGGTGAGTTTTAAATCAAGATTAAGAGATAAAGAAAATGACATCTATGGAAGGTGAAGAATGAAGATGAAGCTGTTGACATAGTGTCTGTACTAGTTCAGTACTACATGAAGTAGTTCAACGAAATGGAGCTGACATGAGAAAATCAGATATGACGGTTAATTCAAGCTTTAGTAAGAAGGTAATGAAGACTAGAAGCTTGAAGAGTTCCCTTTTAAGTAGAAAAGGAAACATGAAGAGGAATTTCCTATTCCATATAAGAAAAGAAAATTCACAAGTGATTTGGCAATTCTTATTAGAATTAGAATAGGAAATTAGGCTTATATGGTCACGACCTATTATGTATAAATAGGGGTGTTAACCCTTTGTAGAGGTTAGCACAAAAGAGCAAGAGAATTCTTAGACATTAAGGGGGGTTATTGGATCATTGATTTTGATGGATTTGGAAATCCAAACAAAAATCCTATGTTATTCAATCATTGATTTTAAAATAACTATCAAAATCATGTCTTATTGGTTGTATGATTTATAAATACTAGTTAAAATCCTATGTTATTCGTTTAGTGATTTGTTTTTGGATTTTAAAATCCGCAGTATGTTTTAAATGGATTTGAAAGTATTTGATAGTGTAAAATAGAAGGATTCAAATCCAAGAATAAAACATGTTATTCCAAAATTCATGTATTTTGATTTCATAAATAATAAGGATTCACAAATTCTAGGTGGTTTACAAATCCATAAACCAATAACTCCCCCTAAGGTTGTGTGGTTTCTTGTAAGAAAGCATAACGCTTAAGGGGCTAAGGGGTTTGTCTTGAGAGATTCTTGGATTATGTATAGATCCATGAACATGAGAGATTAGATAATTTTTTGAGTGAAACTGGTAAATTTTGAAAGGGGCTAATAAAGAAGTTTTATTTTTGAAGAAACCCTGTCTCAGTTTGTGTCTCAGTTTCCATATATATCAATAGCTCTTGCACTTTCAATACTCGACCAAGCTTTGGTACCAACAAACCAATCAAATCCTTTTCTTCTACTTCTTGAGTTTTTCTTTCAAGAGAAAAAATATCTGATTTTTCCAAGGCCTCCAATTCCATCTCATGAGCTTTTAAGCATATCAACCACTTCTCCAAAGCTAAGATTTTTGGAGTTATGAGACACATTCAAAGCAGTCTTGTATGTCATGAATCTTGTAGGAAGACATCTTAGAAATTTCTTTACTAATTTCTTGTCTTTTTACTTTTTCCCAAGAGTCAATGTTTCTTGTGCTAAAGAACATATGTTGGAGCTAAAATCAGAGATTGACTCATAATCTTCCATCTTTAGATTTTCAAATCTTGAAGCTAACATGTCTTTCCTTAAATTCTTCACCTTAGTGGTTCCTTCAAAGTGAGCTTGCAAGATAGCCCATGCTTCTTTTGCTTTTTCACTTCCCTGAATCAATTTAAACTTGCTTCTTCCAACATAATTGTGAATTGATGTGAGTGTCCTGGCGTTGTACTTTGACTTCTTTAATTCGTCATTAGTCAATCCTTCTCCGGCTTAACAACTTCTACTCCTGATTCATCCGTGATTTTTGGTTCTTCCCACTTTTCCAATATGGCTTTCCAAGCATAAGCATCAATGCCTCTTATAACCGCTTTCATCCTTGATTTCCAAAAACCATAGTTTCCATCACCTAATATTACGCTTGAACCTAATTCTAGTCCATGATAGCTCTCCATCTTCTTCACAGGATCTCGCATGTAGTAATCTTAACAAGCACCGCCCAGATCAAATATCGGTGAAGAAATCTGATATGTATTATACTGCATCGAGTATGTCAGGAAATAAATCAGGACTTGGGTATCGATGTAAGAAGAAGTATGAGAGAAAGAAGCATCAAAACTGTGATTCAAGTTACTTTGGTAATAAGAGTTCACATCATATGACAAGATCTTGGAGCAAACTACAGAGTTTTAAGGAAAGGAAAGGAATCACTAAAATCATTCTCCAGAAAAAAAAAGATAAGAACTCTGAATCAGAACCTGCAACTGCGTCAGAACCTGCAACTGCGTCAGAACCTGCAACTGAATCAGAATTTGCATTACATCGAAACCTACAACAGAAGCTTGTAGCATGGTAAAGAATGACAATTACAAGATGTTATATGAACAATGGCTTGAATTAGTTGAGGAAAATTCAGTGTTGAAGAGGGAGAAACTCAAGTTAGAGTCATAGGCTGCAGAATCACAAAAATATGTTGTTGAGAAAGAAGAAGAAACATCACTAGCTAGAGTACAACTTGAAGAAACTCAAAGAAATTTGAGAATGCTTAACAATGGCACAAAACAGTTAGATCATATTCTGAACATTGGTAAGATTGATCGACATGGTCTTGGATTTAAAGGAAATCTTTCTGAATCAGATCCAATGTGTTTCTCTGCTGGTTATTATAGAAATATACATCCATGGGAGAGTGTTTTGAACTTATGTGTGCTCACAAGCAGGGGAGAAGAAGGTAGTTAAGAGAAGAATGTTTTCATATCAAAGAGTGATCCTTATTGAGATAAAGTGGCATAGGATCATGGGGGAGTTTATAAGCTCGTTTTGTTGGTTGAGTTCTTTGCTGGATTTCAATTGTGCTTGAGAGACACACAAAGTGAAAAAGGAGGAGATGAGATGATACAATAAAGAGATGCAGTCTGACTGATGGAGTGTACTAGTTCATCGACTAGTTCAGACGACGTAACAAAACAAAGCCTAATGTTTCATCTGGGCGTTATGTATATGCTCTGGTTCTAAAACTCAGTCATCAAGGGGGAGATTGTTGGTGTGTTGATGATCGAGTTTTAGATGTTACAGAGATCCTTACGTGGAGATTAAGGGAGAGTTTAGAGATCATCAAAGTAACGATTTGAAGCTTATGGTTGTGTGAAACTTAGATTATAAAACTCAATAAGAGAGGGAGAGATTGTTGATATATTCTTAAGTAAGTTTTAAATCAAGATGAAGAGATAAAGAAAACGACATCTATGGAAGCTGAATAATGAAGATGAAGCTGTTGACATAGTGTCTGTACTAGTTCAGTACTACATGAAGTTGTTTAATGAAGTGGAGCTGAAATAAGAAAATCAGATATGACGGTTAATTCAAGCTTTAGTAAGAAAGTTATGAAGACTAGAAGCAAGAGTTTCCTTTTAAGTAGAAAAGGAAACATGAAGAAGAATTTCCTATTCCATAAAAGAAAAGGAAATTCACAAGTGATTTGGCAATTCTGATTAGAATTAGAATAGGAAATTAGGCTTGTATGGCCACGATCTATTATGTATAAATAGGGGTGTTAAGTCTTTGTAGAAGGTAGCACAAAAGAGCAAGAGAATTCTTAGACATTAAGGTTGTGTGGTTTTTTTGTAAGAAAGCATGACTCTTAAGGGGGTAAAGGGTTTGTCTATTGAGGTTCTTGGATTATGTATAGATCCATGAACATGAGAGATTAGATAATTGTTTGAGTGAAACTTGTAAGTTTACTAAACAGATTCTATAATAAAGAAGTTTTGTTTTTGAAGAAACCCGTGTCTCACTTTGTGTCTTAGTTTGCATACATATCAAAAGCTCTTGCACTTTCAGAATCAGCCAATTCCACATTTCACCAAAGCAAAACAAAATCAGAATAAATGTTACCGGGATAAAGAGCCGGTTTGGAATAGAATCTAGGGAATTTAAGATTCGATGACGGTGGTGCAATCGTTATAACAGATCTCGCACTCTGTATCAGTCTCATCCACGATGCCATTATCAGAGCTTTTCCTCGATGCCTCGGCGAGACTTTGGGGTTTTTGAGACTTTCTCTGATAAAGAGCGTCCCTCAATACGTCGTCGTTTCTCAAACAAAGGATAAACTCATCGATTGTTTTATATTAACGGGCAAGCCCACTACATTTTTGGCCCATTAGCCAAAAACAATTTTAGAAGATATAGTTGGAACCTAAACTTTCCCAAAACAGAACATAATCATTGTTTTAAAAGAAACCAAAGCTACAACACAACTCTCGAGTGAGCATCACGCGCCTCTGTTTGAAACACTAAACATAAATTTCTCCGCTGTTGTTGAGTGACGGAGCTAACAAAATACAATCCAAAACTTTCCGGTGATTAAGCTTAACACCATTCATACAAAATTAAAGAGGATATAACAAAATAAAAACTTAGACAGGGCAGCCACAGAAGCGGAAGAATAAACAGAGCATAGAGACCAAAGCCTAATCAAAACTTAGGTTAATGATTTAATTATAAGTAAAAATTCTGAATATTTTTTGTTGTTGTAATTTTCTAATTTATCTATTTTTTTTACAAAATTATATGTGTCACATTCCGGCATCTAATGTTTTACTTGACATATATCACAATCACGTGAGTTAGTAACTCTGAAAACCAAGTTTTACATAATAAGAATTTTTGAATTAACATAAAAAAATCCATTATAATTAGGTATACTTTTATATGTACTAGGTTTTGAACCCACGCATAGCGTGGGTATATTTGATATAATTTTGTGAAAACTATTATGAATGACGATTAATGAATTAACTACTCAAAAATAACATCTTCCATCTAAAATTTTAAATTCAAAATTATATGTTTTTCTACCATAACTTAGTTACGTATTTCAAAAATACTCATACCAAATTTCATAAAAAAAATAAACAAAGTAACTAACCAAGATATCAATAAATAATAAACAAACAAATAAAGATATCGGATTGTGGTTTTTACCTTAGCATCATCGGCCTAACATCATCTCCAATTACTATATTTTAAAAATTTCCCTATCTGATATCCCAATATAGACAATAATCCTATTACATAAACCATAAAAAAAAGAGTTAGAATTGCACTAAACAATTAAAACACAGAAAAATAATACAACACTATTAAAAACACAATTATAATCTCGAATAAAGTAAAAATAATAAACAAATGATAAGCAATTCAAATCATATAAACAATTCAAAAACGCAAAATACAAAGAAAATCATATTATCAAAAATATGAGCTACACCAACAACAAAAAAATCAGAATACGAAACTAATGGAACCAGATACTAATGTAGAGGTCGAGACTCTATATTTATAGTTGAATTGTTAGGGCTAACTGTCATAATTATCCAACTTAGTTTTACTTTTTAAAAATAGAAAATTTTACTCAAACACAATATTCACAATAAATTTTGAAATATTTTAACATAAAAATTAATTAAAAAAAAAACTAAGTATTTTCGTTTTTAAAATTAATAAAAGTTCAATTATATATTTCGATTAGTTTTATATCATTTATTTTTTATGATTGACGATTAATGAATTAACTACTCGAAACAACGTCGTCCATCTAAACTCCTAAACTCAAAGTTAGATGCCTTTCTAAGATAACTTAAATTTTATGTTTTAAGAATACTCATACCAAATTTCTTAAACAAAAGAAAAACTAACCAAGATATCAATAAATAATAAACAAACAAACAAATACATAAATATATCTTCCTAGTATCATCTCCAATTTCTTCATTAAAAAAACTTTTCTGATCGAATATCCCAATATAGACAATACTCCATACATAAACCATTAAAAAGGTTAGAATTGCAATAAACAATCAAAACACGGAAAAAATAATACAACATTAAAACACAATTATAACCTCGAATAGAATTACAAACTCATAAATGGGTGATAAGCAACTCGAATAATAAAACTATTCGAAAACACGCAGATACAAAGAAAATAATATTATCAATATATGAACTACATAAAAAAGAATTTTTTAAAAAGTCAGAACTACGAAACTAATGGAACCAAGTACTAATTTAGAGGTCGAGACTCTATATTTATAGTTGAACTATTAGGGCTAACCAGTATAATTATCTAACTCGATTTTACTTTTTAAAATAGAAATTTACTCAATCACAATATTCACAATAAATTATTAGGTAATTTAATAAACAAAACTCAGTATTTTGGTTTTTAAATTTTACAAAAATTAAAATTTTGCATTTTGTTTATTGTTTATATCATTTATTTATTATGAAAATGAAATATTAAATTTAGAGATATCTCCATATTTCATAATATATCTTTTATGTCCATAATCCTATTATTTTCCTTTTTACATTAAAAACTTAATAAAGAAATTATCGTAATTTAAAAAATGTTAAATATTGAGATGTCTAATCTCGATTGGTCGTTTAAAATCCTATGTGGACGTTCTCATTCTCAATAGCCTCAACTTTCATATAGTATAACTAGGTTTTGAACCCACGCTACGCGTGGGTATATTTGATATATTTTGGTTAAAATTGTTTATTGTTGCTGATTAATGAATTAACTACTCAAAACAATATCGTTCATCTAAACTCCTAAACTCGAAATTAGATGTCTTTCTTACTTTCTACCGTAACTTAGTTTTATATTTCCAGAATACGCATACTAAATTTAATAAACAAATAAATTAACTA
Organism: Capsella bursa-pastoris; assembly: GCA_036452645.1. Taxonomy (NCBI): domain Eukaryota; kingdom Viridiplantae; phylum Streptophyta; class Magnoliopsida; order Brassicales; family Brassicaceae; genus Capsella; species Capsella bursa-pastoris. The sequence goes on along the minus strand of CP144198.1, from coordinate 9,406,387 downwards.
ACCAAGATATCAATAAATAATAAACAAACAAAAATCTAACAAATAAAGATATTGGATTGTGCTTTTTACCTTCGCATCCTCTGCCTAACATCAACTCCAGTTACTTCATTAAAAGACTTTTTCAATCAAAGATTCCAATATAGTCAATACTCCTGTTACATAAACAAAACGTTAAAAAAACAAAAAGTTAGAATTGCACCAATTAAAACACACCAAAATAATACAACACTATAAAAACACAATTATAACCTTGAATGGAACACAAAATCATAAACAGATGATAAGCAAATCAAATCATGGAAACAATTAAAAAACGCAAAAAAAGAAAATTATATTATCAAAAAATCTAAACTACACCAAAAAAAAAACATCAGAACTACGAGACATACTAATGTAAAGGTCTAGACTTTTTATTTATAGTTGAATTGTTAGGGCTAATTGTCTTAATTATTCAACTCAATTTTACTTTTTAGAAATAGAAATTTACTTAAACACAATATTCACAATAAATTTTGAAGTATTTTAATTTAAAATTTTAATAAAAATGAAGTATTTTGTTTTTAATTTAACAAAAATTGAATTTTTATATTTTTATTAGTTTTATATCATTTATTTTTTATGAAAAAGAATTATTAAATTTAGAAATATTTCCATGTTTTAAAATACATCTTTTATTTCCATATATATATATAGCTATTTGCCTTTTTACAAAATAAATCTTAACATAAAATTCGTCATAATTTTAAAAATGTTAAATATTGAGATGTCTAACCGTGATTCGTCGTTTAAAATCCTATGTGGACGTCTTTAAGAGCTTATAGCCTCAACTTTTATATAGTATACATATATAGATTGTTATTTGCCTTTTTACAAAATAAATCTTAACATAAAATTCGTCATAAATTTAAAAATGTTAAATATTGAGATGTCTAACCGTGATTCGTCGTTTAAAATCCTACGTGGACGCCTTTAGAAGCTTATAGCCTCAACTTTTATATAGTAAATATTACTTATGTAGAATTTTTTTATGATAGGTTTATAAATTTAATTTTAAAATATTTTAATATATCTTAAATTTACACATGTCAACATCTTATCGATATAATTGACACATGTCACATTAATGACGAACTTATTTAAATTAACTTACTGAATAAAAATATTTAAATATTACATAATATTCACGATAATGCAAATATTTTCTAAGATTAACTTATTGTAGTTTTTTCTTTATATATTAATTTATTATTACTTAGACCTTATTTGATAATTTGTATTAATAATTTTATTTTATAATGACTATCCTTTTTCTTTTAGAACTACTACTAAGTAGTTGTTAAATTTCCTGAATTTTACTTTCTTTTATTTTCTATTTTGAAATATTCTTTTTTAAAAAACTAATTTACATAATTTCTTACCACTAATTATCTGACACATGTCAACATCTTATCAATTCAATTAACACGTGCCACGATCTTGTTAATTGCTAACTTTGAAAACCAAACTTTATATAATAAGATATTTGTTTTTTTAGAAAGCCTATACACGTTTCTGTGATTATTTCTCATATTCAGCTAGAAATTCGAAAACAAGAAGCGTTTACCGGTCAAACTCTAACCGGAATATTCTCCCCCAGGTAACCGGAATATAACTTGATCATAATCGTTTATATTTCTTAGGAAAATCAAACAAATTCAAAGAAGTATTAGGTCAGTATGGATGAACTAGTCTTTTTAGAAAGTTGTATGCAAATTAAGAGAATCAATCATCTTCTCGACTAGGGTCTTAAGCATCTCCATCGTGGAGCTCTTAGAGCATTATTATCGGTGCAACCGATCGGGCCGTGGACGATTATTAAAAGCCCAATAAATTAAAACAGTGTATTATTAGGCTGCATCCGATTGTTATCGAAAACCTGTTTGAGTGCGAGTCTTACGCAACGTGGCGACGTGGGAGAGGGCAAAATTATTAATTTTCTTTTGGTTTATAATTTATTCTTTTGGCAAAAGAAAGAAAATTCCCAATTCGATTTTATCCTATTTCGAACGAACCCTAGACTCCGAGAGAAGTCCGATTTTGTTTCAGAGAGAACTCCGATTTGTGATCTCTCCTCTGCCAAATGAGAGGATTGAAACAACCAAAGGATTGAGAGATCTAGAGTGAACCATCTTTCTCTGTCACGCCGTAACGATTGAGGGGAGTTTCTCGTTTTCTTCTCCGGGAGAAGTCACCGTCTTGACCGTGTCGTCTCACCGTCCCGTCTCGTCAGCAGCGTCTTCTGGATCTCGGCGTTTTCCTCCTCAGCGTCTATTAATCCTTCGTCTTTCTCCATCCTCCTCAGGTACATGCAAGTCTATTGTCAGTCTTGTTCTTCTTTTCTGAAGTTTCTTATTTCGCTTAATTCAAACTTGTTCTCTGTTAAGTTTACAATTGTTGATTCAACCATGTTCTCTGTAAAGTTTACAATTTCGCTTAAGCGTTGGATATTTGGTGGTTTAGTTTGATGGCATTCGTATTTTCAGTTGTTTTGTAACAATAAGTTGTGATTTGTACAAGTAATCATTGCTATGGTTTAGATCTGTTGTTTACAACTTCATAGAGGATTTGTATGTGGTGTCGGTATCATTGCTACGGTTTAGACCTGTTGTTATATTTCCAACTCGATGTAGGTTTACTGAGCTAACTTATAAGAAATATATGTTTAAGAAATATATTAGGTTTAAGAAAGGATATGATTAACCTTAATGCATATGATAATAGTGTTTTGATGAACCTTAACTATTTATTGTTTTCTTTGTTTATGAGGATTGTCTGTTTACGATAGCAAGGAAACCTCAATCGGATTCATACAACACATTTGACTCCAAAGTTAAGAGGTCTGTGAGTCAACCTTTTAGTTCATAGTTAATGTATTACATGAACTTGAATGCGACCTTGATGAACTGTAAAAGAGATGTGAATTGAAGTATGTATTGAAGTATGGTGTCTTGGGAGAAATTGTAGTTGTAAATGTGCTGTCTGAGCATGTACTATCTAGTTGTTAATTCTACCTAGTGAAGTTTCTTTGTGATTGGTTCGTCATTGTAGTCATTGTAGTCATTGAAGTGTATAGTCGCTTATTGTGTGATCTTCTTCTACTATCTGTTAATTGCTTCTTTAATGTTTTTGTACTCGCTGATTATATATTGTCTAATGTTCTTCTAATCTCTGTTTATAACCAAAGGTTAATGAGTCATGTATGGTTTGTCTTAATAGAACATGTTTTAATGGTTGTGAACTAAACCTGTTATGACAGTTAATTAATGACCCGAAAATGAGTTGTATAGCTTAAGTACTCTATGTTTATTATTGTGTCTAAATGGTAGTGTTGTTAATCTCTCAGAATTGTCATAAATCTTTGATCACTTAGATCACTTGCTATCTTATTTGTTGTCTGAAGATATGGATCCATGTTAGGTCTGACTGATTGTTTGTGTGATCATCTCTACATAGTTTGAGAGATTTAAGGACTTTGATAATGGTGTGTAAACATTTCTTCAAGCCTCTTCTTCCAGGATTCTACAGCCACTTGGTACTATCTTACTCTCTGATCTCTCTCTTCTTCTTTCTTCTATGTTTGAGAAGGTCTGAGAAAAATGGGTTTGGTTTTGTATTTGCATGTTGTCTCAGACGATTTGTATAGCTTTCCTCTTGACTATAAAAGCAAGAAATGAGCAGAAGACGGTGGAGCTGAGATCAGACGCGTCAAAGATAACTTGGAAAGTGAAGATACATGGGGAGAAACTCACTGACGGTTGGAAAGAGTTTGCGGTCGCACATGATCTTCGAATCGGTGACATTGTTGTGTTCAGACAAGAAAGAGACATGGCTTTCCATGTTACAATGTTGGGACCTAGTTGTTGTGAAATTCAATATGTGTCTTGCCTACAAGACCATAACAACCTCAGTGAGTTGTGTTCTTTCGTCTCTATATAACTGTCCATGACTAATATAATGGAATGTGATGTGCATGGATCTGTTTCTTTGTTTTCAGGGAAGAATTCAAGAAGAGAAGCAGAGTCTTCATCACTAGATCCCTCTTGTTTCGTGGCTAATGTCACGCCTTCGACCCTTCTTTATGACAGATTGGTATATTATTCTTGACTTGAACCTCAAAATAAATTCCCATTTTAGGTTCTGAACTAAGATATATTGTAATGTTTTATAGCAATTTCCAAGAAGTTTTGCAAGAGAAAATGGTCTGGACACAAGATGTGGAGAGATTGTTCTGATGAATGAAAAGGGCAGATCATGGACTGTCGATTTGAGAGGAAAGAGTTCAAGTGGAATTGCTTACATCAAACGAGGATGGAGAAGTTTCTGCCATGCTAATGGACTAAGTTTAGGAAGTTTCTTTACTTTCATACTGATCCAAAGAGGAAGAACCAGAGTTCTACGTTTGTGCCCCAAAGAGACGGAAGAAGAAGAAGAAGTAGAAGAGTGCTCAGAAGCTCAGAAGCCAATATGAGAAAATATCACAATGACCTTAGCTGCTGTTGTAATTGCAGTAATGTTTAAGTAGAAAACTGGATCAATTGGTGTCACTGTTGTTGTTGAAAAATCATATTTTGTATTGACAAGTCGCACTTTGTCATTCACGGTTCTATAATTGTTGAAGTTGTTGTATGTTCTGTATTATGACTCATGGGTTGAAACATCTATATGTGTCACGGGTTTATGTTTTCTTCTGTTCTTGTCGATTATGAAGCACTACTTCGTTTACTTTGTACCCAAGCAAACAATATTTTTCGATTTCCCATTTTGTTATAAAATTTCTCAACAGATCATACACATGTTTTAAGCTTAAGTTTCTAACTTTACAACATTTCTTTTCTTTCTCAATTATTTTATGTTTTTAATTTTTAAGTTTGTATCTTTGATGTTTCTAATTTGTATCTTTTTTTTGGTTATATATTTTTCTTTTTTATAATTATAAAATTAATGAATAAAATTATTAATATGTTTTACATTATTTTATTATTATAAATTTAAGAACCAACAGGTTCAACCAATAACTATCACATTTTGTTTGGTTCTTAAAATTAACTATTACATTATTAATATATTAAACATCCCCTAAGATGCATCTTTGGGGTTATGCCCATAATGATGCTCTTACCTAGATACCCAACAATTAAAAGATAAAAAAATGGAAAAATACAGAAAAATAAGAGAGAGGACAGACACTGTATTTCCATATCCACCCGATATCTATGGATATTCTGACTGAGATCCGTTATGTTATCTAGAACCAAACCAAAAACCTTTTTCCGGTTCGGTTCTCTAGATCTGGTTTTTATGCCCAAGACTAGTATCTCATATGAGAAGTGGTGAGAGACTCTATAGAACCCCATATCCAGAACCAAACAAAACCTTTTTCTGGTTCGGTTCTCTGGACCCGGTTTTTATACCCAAGACTAGTATCTGGTATGAGAAGTGTTTGTCCAATAAGTTCATGTACTTTTCAGAATATTCAGGCTCTTACTGACACTGTCAAGAAACAATAAGGGATAATGTGAACAAAATCAAGGATGATCCCTATATTATCATTGACCTTAGATTCGGTCAGCTTGCTAGTATTTCATGGAACGTCCAGGTCTGGCTGAGGGATGTCTTTGCTTCTTGTTGATCTTTCTAATTTTGGCTAAGTAACTTCCATTAAATATTTATCAAACATATTACTTTATGTTAAAAAATAGTTCATGCAGTTAACTAAATTAGTTATGCTTTTTTTTTTGGTAGCAAAGCTGAATAATTTTAAATAATATATAAGCATAAGATTTTTTACATTCATCACCAAAACATTGTGATGACTAGAGACTGCACCCTAAAAAAAAACATTACAATTATACATAGGGGCCGATTGGTGATGACTTTTAAGGCTTTAAAGCCTTAACAGCTATATTTTTGCCAATCAAGTTTTTTTTACTTTGATTTGTTTTAAAGCTTTTAAAGCCACTTTATTTTTTTCATTATTTATTTTCTCCTTGTTTTTAAAGCCTCAATAAAAAATTTTAAAAGCTATTTTCTTCTCCCCACAATAATTACAAACTCTTTACAGATTTGTATATATTTTTCTTGAACTTTTTTTTGTAAATTAATTATCAGCATTATTTTTCCTTTCTTTTAACATCCATTTCTCTTTATAAATTTATTATTGTCAGTATGTTACATATGAATTTATCATCATATATTTATAAAAATTATATATAATAGAAAAAAATATTTCATCTTTTAAAGTTATTTTTGTTGACAATAAAATTTTAAAAAGTTAAAGTGTTTACAGCAAAGTTTTTACAGTCAAAGTCTCTATAGTAAATTTTTTTACTCTACAGCCACAAGTAACAGTCATTACCAATCGACTTCATAGTTACATTTCTTCAGTGAACATGAGGGGTAGCCGACTGCTACTTATGATCGTCGTTGATCATTTCTTGTCACAGTAAATTAATTATCTAGTTTTTTATGTAAAATAAATAGAAAATTAGAGATGCCGATTAATGTGGAAGTAACTCAGAGTATCTGATACAAAAATTAAATGGCGAACTCATGATTTTCTGATTCTTGCTAGCAAAAAATGATTCTCTAATTCTCTCTAGCTTCCCCTCTCAAACTCTTTAATTGTTTTCATCTAAATTCTAGATTATGAAAACGAGTAGATTTTATGCTAAACACATTAAGAATCAACCATTAAGGCGATATAACTTACTCACACATGATTAATGAAGAACAAGCAAAATGAAATGAAAAGACATAAAAAAGAGTAAAAAATGATAATGATTAATAAGATTGTTCACTAGATTGCATGTGAATGAAAGACTTTCTCCATTGAAAGTATTTCAGATCCAAACATAAAATTCAAAATTTGTAACATTATTTTTATAGAAGTGGGCTGAACCAGTACTCCAGATTAGACCTAATTCGGATGTCGTTCAAAATGATAATTTAACAGACGAATGGTCGACCATTGGATGTTTAATTTCAAACCCCAAATCTATGATGAAATTTAATCTCAAAATATTGTTAATAAAGATTTTTTTTCTTCATCCCAAAATTTCTTTTTTAATATATCCAGATTTTGTTAATAGTCCTATATTAATTATATTTATTAAAATCTGGTAAAATTAATAATTTAAAATTTTTGTGAAGAAACTCAAACTTGTTTATAGCAAATGTGATCTTAAAACATTCATTATAAATAATCTACCGTCCTAAAAACGCAAGTTTAGTTCTAATGTGAAACCTTGTGTGCCACGCGTTTGTGATATGTAGTAAAACCCTTTTGACCTTTTTGTAATAAATATCTAAACAAAAGGCACTAAAAATAGCATAATGATAGATATATATGGAAGTGCGTATTGTCGAGAGGTGAAAAGAGGCACGTATAATATCCCACTAAGTAAAAACCACTGTAAACATGAATAGCAAAGAGCGCAAAGAGAGTGCATGAGTTTTCTTATAAGTGATCATCATTATCAGCTTTGTTAGTGCTTATAGAAGACTATGTTGCGTATTCATGTCGACCAAGGAGTCTAGACGCGTCTTGAGTGGTTTCATCTTTTTTTTCAAGAACTTGTGATCTACGGACACGTGTGTGTGTTTGTGAATGAGGTTTGGGCTATAAATAGGGTTTCTCGCCGTTGAATGTATAAGCAAATATCTAGTAGTACTGATCGATAGAGTTGATCATATTGTTTAGAAATATTCATATATATATTTCGATTTGAGTGATCATTATTTTGTGCGTGAGTGTATTTCAAGAAAGAGAGAAGTAAATATGGGGGAGTTCGTAAGAAAGGGTTGGGTAGTGGCGTGTGTGATGGTGTTACTGATGTCGACTCAAGTTTTGGGAAGATTATATGATACAGATAGTCATGGCGGTGGAAAAAACGGACATAAGAAGCATGGAGGAGGCAGTCATGGTGCTGGTGCTGGTGCCGGTGGAGGTGGAAGTGTCAGGGTTGGTATAGGAGCTGGAGGTGGTGCTAGCGGTGGCATTGGAGTCGGAGGTGGAATTGGTGGAGGAGGAGGTATAGGCGGTGGTGGAAGTGGTAGTGCTGGAGGCCATGGCGGTAAACATGGTGGTAAAGGCCATGGTAGTGGACATGGGGGTGGTAGTGCTGGGGGAGGAGTTGGTGTTGGTGGCAGAACTGGTGGCGGTGTTGGAGCGGGAGGAGCAGGTGGCGGTGTTGGAGCCGGAGGAGGAGCTGGGGGTAGTGTAGGAGCCGGAGGAGGAGTTGGTGGAAGTGGTAGTGCTGGAGGCCATGGTGGTAAACATGGTGGTGGTAAAGGTCACGGTAGTGGACATGGGAGCGGTAATGCGGGTGGAGGTGGTAGCATTGGAGCTGGAGGGGGAGCTGGTGGAAGTGTAGGAGCCGGAGGTGGAGTTGGTGGAGGTGTAGGAGGTGGTGTTGGTGGTGCAGTAGGAGGTGGTGTTGGTGGTGTTGTTGGAGGGGGAGCTAGAGGAGGTGTTGGTGGCGCTGTTGGTGGAGGAGGTCAAGGTAGTGGTGGAGCTGGAGGTGGTGTAGGTGCAGGAGGTAGTGCAGGCGGTGGAGGTAGTGCCGGTGGTGCAGTTGGAGGTGGTGTTGGTGGTGCTGTTGGAGGTGGTGTCGGAGGAGGTGTAGGCGGAGGTGGTGGTGGTGTTGTTGGTGGAGGAGGCCGTGGTAGTGGTGGAGCTCGCAGTGGTGTAGGTGGGGGAGGTAGAGTAGGCGGTGGTGGTGCAGTTGGAGGTGGTGCTCAAGGTGCTGTTGGAGGTGGTGTTGGTGGTGCTGTTGGAGGTGGTGTTGGTGGTACTGTTGGAGGTGGTGTTGGCGGTGGAGGTGGTGTTGGTGGCGCTGTCGGAGGTGGAGGTGGTGTGGGTGGTGCAGTTGGAGGTGGTGCAGTTGGTGCCGGAGGTGGTGCTAGAGGAGGAGCTGGTGGCGCTGTCGGAGGTGGAGGTAATGCTGGTGGTGTAGTTGGAGGTGGTGCCGGTGGTGCAATTAGAGGTGGTGTCGGTGGTGCAGTTGGTGGTGCAATTGGAGGTGGTGCCAGAGGAGGGGCCGGTGGCGGTGCCAGAGGAAGGGCCAGTGGCGCTGTCAAAGGTGGAGGAAGTGCTGGTGGTGCAGTTGGAGGTGGTGCCAGAGGAGGGGCCGGTGGCGCTGTCGGAGGTGGAGGTAGTGTCGGTGGTGCCGTTGGAGGTGGTGCCGGTGGTGTAATTGGAGGTGGTGTGGGAGGTGGTGTTGGTGGTGTAGTTGGACGTGGTGCTAGAGGAGGAGGCAGTGGTGCTGTCGGAGGTGGAGGTAGTGCCGGCAGTGCTGTCGGAGGTGGAGGTAGTGCCGGTGGTGCTGTCGGAGGTGGAGGTAATGCTGGTGGTGCAATTGGAGGTGGTGTTGGAGGTGGTGTTGGTGGTGTAGTTGGAGGTGGTGCCAGAGGAGGAGCCAGTGGTGCTGTTGGAGGTGGAGGTAGTGCCGGTGGTGTTGTCGGAAGTGGAGGTAGTGCTGGTGGTGCTGTCGGTGGTGGAAGTAGTGCTGGTGGTGCCAGTGGTGCAATTGGAGGTGGTGTTGGTGGTGCAGTTGGTGCCGGAGGTGGTGCTGGTGGTGTAGTTGGAGGTGGTGCTAGAGGAGGAGTCGGTGGCGTTGTCGGAAGTGGAGGTAGTGTCGGTGTTGTAGTTGGTGGTGGTGCTGGTGGTGCAATTGGAGGTGGTGCCGGTGGTGCAATTGGAGGTGGTGCCGGTGGTGCAATTGGAAGTGGTGTCGGAGGTGGTGCTGGTGGCGCAGTTGGGGCTGGAGGTGGTGCAGGTGGTGCAGTTGGAGGTGGTGCTAGAGGAGGAGTCGGTGGCGCTTTTGGAGGTGGAGGCAGTGCTGGTGGCGCTGTTGGAGGTGGAGGTGCTGTCGGAGGTGGAGGTGGTGCCGGTGGTGCTATTAGAGGTGGAGGTAGTGCTAGTGGTGCAATAGGAGGTGGAGCTAGTGGTGCTGTTGGAGGAGGTGCTAGAGGAAGAGTCGGTGGCGCTGTCGGAGGTGGAGGTGCTGTCGGAGGTGGAGGTGTTGTCGGAGGTGGAGGTAGTGCCAGTGGTGCTGTTGGAGGTGGAGGTAATGCTGGTGGTGCAATTGGAGGTGGTGCCAGAGGAGGAGCCAGTGGTGCTGTTGGAGGTGCAGGTAGTGCCGGTGGTGCTGTCGGAGGTGGAGGTAGTGCCGGTGGTGCTGTCGGAGTTGGAGGTAGTGCTGGTGGTGCAATTGGAGGTGGTGCCAGTGGTGCAATTGGAGGTGGTGTTGGTGGTGCTGGTGGTGCAATTGGAGGTGGTGCTAGAGGAGGAGTTGGTGGCGCTGTCGGAAGTGGAGGTAGTGCCGGTGGTGTAGTTGGTGGTGGTGCCGCTGGTGCAATTGGAGGTGGTGCCGGTGGTGCAATTGGAGGTGGTATCGGAGGTGGTGCTGGTGGCGCAGTTGGGGCTGGAGGTGGTGCTGGTGGTGCAGTTGGAGGAGGAGTCGGTGGCGCTGTCGGAGGTGGAGGTGCTGTCGGAGGTGGAGCTGGTGCCGGTGGTGCTGTTGGAGGTGGAGGTACTGTCGGAGGTGGAGGTGGTGCTGTTGGAGGTGGAGGTAGTGCTGGTGGTGCAATAGGAGGTGGAGCTGGTGGTGCTGTTGGAGGTGGATGTGCGGTCGGAGGTGGAGGTAGTGCCGGCGGTGGTCTTGGTGGTGTAGTAGGAGGTGGTGCTGGTGGTGTTATTGGAGGTGGTGCAGGAGGAGGTATCGGTGGAGCTATTGGAGGTGGTCTTGGCGGTGGTCTTGGAGGCGGTGGAGGAGGAGGACTTGGTGGTGGTCTTGGAGGCGGTGGAGGTTTAGGAGGTGGTGTTGGCGGCGGGGCAAATGTTGGTGTAGGAGTTGGAGCTGGTGGTGGTGCAAGTGGAGGCGTTGGAGCTGGTGGTGGTGCAAGTGGAGGCGTTGGAGGTGGTGGCGGTGCAGGAGGAGGAGTTGGCGGTGGCGTTGGAAACCGACGACACTAAATCAAAAACGGCAGTGACCGTTAACAATTTAGCATTGCATGCATGTTACGTTGCCTCTTTGTAATTTGCATGCACGCTCGTTGTTATGTTATTATCCTTGTACCACTGTATAATAATAATAATGAATAAATTACACTTTGCTAACGATTAAAAATTGATATACTACTAAAACTAAAATGATGATGATGAATATATATTCACCTTACAAGAAATTTTGTATCTTATATCTATCCATCAATAATTTGATAGCAAATTGCTTATTAATTGTTAGCATGTTCTTTATATTGTTACCAGTAATGTTATATTAAAATAATGTGCTTGAAAAAAATAAGTTTTGAGAGTTAGTAATTCGACTAAAACTGTTGATACTAGAAGATGGGTATGATGGCCTCAAGGAAATTGCATGAGTCATGGCTGGGGTTGTGTTTGTTGTACTTTTGTTGGCAGCTTTCATGGCTTGCAAAAGATATTTAATATATGATTAAATTAATAAAAAATCATCAAAGAAAATAATAACAAACCTATGAGACTTTTTTTTATTTTAGTATTAACCATTTAATCAGTTTTAGAATAGCAGAGAAATCAAATTGAACATGGCCACAATCGTCAGTTGTAAAAGTTCTTGGGTTAAATTTTTTCTAGCCCTGTGCATTCGGTTTGATCGGTTTAAACGGTTCGGTTTATTCGGTTTTTCGGATTTTTCGGTTATTTAAAATTCTGCCGAATTGAACCGAGAAAAATTTCGGTTCGGTTCGTTCGGTTCTCGGGTTTTTCGGGTCGGTTATCGCCATTTAAATCAGTTCCGAAATTAACCGAATATTTTTTTAATTCGGTTATTTCAAACCGAAATAGACCAAAATAAAAAACTTATGGGCTTAATTAACACTTTTCATCCACAATCCAATTAAAAAACTGGGCCTTATTAACATTTTGGGCCAATTTACAAAGAACAAATTTTTTTAGGGTTTACACAAACTTCTCGATCGCTTCTGCCGCTTCTGCCGCTATATTTAACAGATCTTTCTCTACCACTAGATCTCTCTCGACGCCAGTATTTTCTTTCAAACCACCAGATCTATCAACATAACATATCCCAAAATATCAGAAGATTTTGATTAACGAGAAGTAGATACCTAAAGCTTCTAACGACAATTAAAATCAAAAGGAGAAAGTACTTACAAGTTACAAAAATGAAAAGGAGAGAGAATCAAAGAGGGAGAGCTTCTTCTAAGGCACGATCTCCACGAGAGAGAGAAATGAGGAGAATTAAAATAAGAATGAAGGTGGAGGATAAAAAGTTTGAGAGAAGAACGATGAAAAAGAGATGAACGATGAAGAGGGAGGAGAAAAGAACGAAGAAAGAAGAAAGAAGAAAGAAGAAATTAGAAAAAGAATACAGCTAGAGTTTTTGTGTTTTTATAAAGAAACTCTTAAAACCGAGTAAACCGATCGGTTTTAGTGTGCCGAAACCGAAAAATCCGATAACCGAAATGAATTTAAAATTCCGCCGATCGGTTTATAACAGTAAGTCGGTTCGGTTTAATTGGTTTGCGCCGAATACCCAGGCCTAATTTTTTCTTTTGTTTTAATTATGGATACAACATGGCCACAACTGCAAAGATGACTCTTCAAATTTTATGGCTTCTCATGCTTTTTTTACTATATAAAACGTTTTTATTAATAAAGTGTTTTAAAACTTAACAAAAAACTTACGTGTTAAATTTTAATACGTTAATTACGTTGAAAGGACAATCGTTCCCCGTTCCTCTATTCTCTCTCCTCCTACTGTTCTAAAAAAGGTAAATCTAGATCTGTTTGGCGACCTTAGTTATTCATTCCCGTCACTCGCTTTTTGAATCCAAGCGGTGATCTAGTCTCCTTCTCCGTCGGTAGTGGTTCGGTCTCCTCCCTTCGAAGTAGATGCGGTCTCGTTATGTCGGTTGGAGGGCTATGATGCGTCTCCTTCAATTTGAAGACGCCGGTAGGTTGTGGCGGTTGCCTCTCGTGGCTCTTCCCAACTGTTGGGGTCCTTGCTCCGGATGGTCTTCCCCCCGGTGTGAAAGCAGTTGGTTCCGTAGTTTTAGAATTTTGTTGATCCCAAGTACTCCATCTCCATCATTGCATATGAAAATATAGAAAGTAAAGAAGAAAAGGCATAACCAGAAGAATTGAGAAAATTAAGTGAATTTATCCAATTGAGGCATGATTAGATTAATTGATTTCGCGTCTACGACGGAAGTCGAAGGTGAGGAAGGTGGGTTTTACTGATTTGTCTGTGAGGTTAACGGAAGATCCTTATGGATCTTGATGGCCGTTGTGGATCTCGTGTGGTTAAGCTTCCGATTGAGCCATCCGCCTTAACCATCTCCACGACTTGCTTCCTCCAGACCGGTTTGAAGAGGATTAGATCGATTATCGGAATTTTGTCTTAGCTGGGAAGGAAGGGTTCGAGCTGAAGCAGATTGTTTGCTAGGATCGGGAGCCATCTGCGACGTGCCGTAGTGTCGGAGCAGTAACCTTACTGGGAGATCTGTAACTGGTTGGCGGATTGGGGGAAAAGGAACGGAGGTTGGGAGTCGGATGCTTCCCACCGTTGTCTAGATACCCCGGTTCGTTGCAAAGTGGTGGATCTCGCATCTGCTGGTTCTAATAGTGGTTTTCTGCATCTGCGGTGTCAATAGGTTCCAAAGCTTCTTTTCCGGCGACGTCTTGATTTTTCCGATTTCCTTTAGCTTCTGTGTTTCAAATGTATGTGACGGTCCATCACATTTAAGTGGGTAAAATTAAGAAAATAAGGTCCATTAAAAATTAATATGTTAAAAACAAAAAGACTTAGTATTCCATCTCATCTATTATGCTTGAAAGTTTTAGTGTCATAAATTCAACTGGTTTTCATTTAATTAAGTTTACGTGTTAAATTTAGTTTTAATGTCTTTTCACAAACAATATGTAAATTGTTTTGATTTTCACTAAAAGATTTTTTCTGATATAGTTTTATAAGTAAATGTTTTGAAATTAATGTATTAAATTTTAATAAACCGGACTAATCATCATGTTTGTATCCATCAGTAAGTTTTGGTGTCATAAGTTCAACATCTTTATAATATTAAAAGAGGAGTACAAATTAGAACATTGCAAAATTATGATTCTAATTCAATAATTGTCCCTTAATTATTGCTTTTAGAAAAAGAATTTAGAAATCAATAAGAGTAATTTGGTATTGATGAAAAGTACATTTGGATCATCCAGTTAAAAGATCCAAGATCCGTGGATATTTAATATAGATCTTACCAAAACCAATTATTAAATTTTACTAATAAATAAATTAAGTTAATGATGAAATATTCTTTTGATGAAACAAATTTAAAGCTTGTGGATCAATAGGTTGAACGGGTCATAATTAACATTGGTATATTATATGATGAATTAAATAAGACTGTTATTTCTTTGACACTTTAAAATGTGTAATTGCAACACTTAGTTACTAAATTATGTAGGTATATCGGTTAAAATCTAAAAGCATAGAATTTAAATCTTACACTTTGAAACAATACAAACTTTTTACATTGTTGTATTAATAGATAAAATATTATATCGCGGTATACCACGGGCTAAAACCAATGTTTAAACCTGCCTAAAAAATATATGTAAAGCATATTTAAAAATATATATCATCAAATTCCAAATATTCTCACGTTAATTCTCAAGCTCTAAATTTGTAATGCCCCGACTGCAATCTTTCTGGTGGGCCCCATGGTCACACCAGCTCATGGGCCCATCAAACTATATATCACTACGACAAATATATTTTTTATAATAAAATAGTAAAGCCATCGTGGTATAACCATTATTGATATGAAAATTTTAAAATATAAATATTGTCCCGCGGGTTAGATCCTAGTGACTATACATAATTAAATTCAAATTTAACATTTAAATTCAGTTTAAAGGTTTTTTCACGAACAATGTTTTAAGTAAGCGTTTTGATTTTTAACTAAGTTTTAAATATAGAAAACATTTGAATTTGTAAATTGTTAGTTTCAAACTTAAGTTTTAAATTTTAACATGTTGAAAACAAACCGAACTTAACATCATGCCCCATCCATCGTGTTAATATATAGATAAATAGATAAAAGTTTTTTGACTTTTAATTAAAAGTTATTTTTGACATATAATTCATGGGTTAGAGAAAAGCATATACTCAAATGAGAGAAAAATAAAATTAAGGAGGTCATAATTAGTTAATTAGTTCTCTTACATGCTTGGCTTGTAAATTACAACAATGTCCCTATTTCTGAACCTACATATGATTTTTTTTTGGTCGGCACCCACAACTGCAAATAAATGAGAAAAGTCATGTAGCTTACAAATTAGTTTATCTTATAACACATTAGTTGTCAGATAAATACGATTTAGATTATCCGCTAACAACTATATGATGGCTTTCAATTAATTTTACTACATGTCAGAGATACTGTTCATCAACATCTTGATAACAATCACTACAAGAAAACAAGGCAAAAACCTACCAATTTTCCTACCAAACTAATGGTAGGATAGATTTCCTTCCATTTATCTACGATTTTTTTACGAAAAACGAATGTCGTAGGAAATTGGAAATAAATTTCCTACAAAACTTTTTGTGAGAAAGTCGTAAGAAATATCCTACCAAAATCCTACCAAAACACAGTCGTAGGAAATTTCGTAGGAAATATGACATAATATGATAGGTAATTACGTAGTAGGAATTTGGTAAGAAATGTTCCTACCAGTTTCCTAGCAAAACTATTTTGAATGAATTGTTTAGAAAATTGTAGGAAATATTTCCTACCAGTTTCTTATGTATTATATCTCGTAGGTTAATCGTAGGTTGTATTCAACATGTACCCAACAATTATCTACATATATATTTATTTTACATTTTAATTAATTTTAAAAATATTTGTGGTTATTAGTGACACTATTATTTTCTAAATTTTAATCTTTACAAAATTCTAAAACACTAAATATAACTCATAATTTAATTTATTAAAGTAAAAATCATAATCCAACGCTTTTAAAATTCAAATCTAATTATTTTTGAGCCTAAACCATAATAAAAAAAAAGTTATGTATACAAAAACTAAAATTCAAAATTTATAATGTAAATCTTTCCTTTTTACTAGAGAGCAATTTGAAAAAAAACAAAAAACTTTTGTATATCGAAAAAAATATAATTGATGCATCTTATATATATCATGTACACTTTTATATAATAAAAAGTATAATAAAAAGTGATTTAGTAATATGTTAATGTTTAATCATGTAAGTAGATTTTAATATTTTTTTTAAAACTGTAAAGATATTCTATGTAAAACATCATAGTGTTTATTTTATTTTATTTTATTTTCATAAAACATTGTAGTGTTTATAAAAATTAAAAGATATGTAAAATTAAAATTTTATTAATTTTCTTTCTATCTAAAGTTACGTGTTTTAAACAAAAAATAGAACGATTTTTTGTTTCATTTAGTAAAATTGGGGTTTGATCAAACACACACCAAATAGAGAAAAAAAATAATTAACTTAAACAAAAAACATATTTAATTGAGTGAATTGCTGAATAACCTACTTTAGTGGCTTGCTGTGTAGTGGTGTCGGGGAAGTGGTGTTTTAGCGCTTCAAATGTGTGCGACTACACTGTTGACTAGGTCCTGTTGACGAGAGTGGTTCCATTGAAGCCTTCTACAACGTTGCAAGAATTAGAAGAAGCTGTGGTGGAGGAGTTCGGTCTGGTCCATAAGAAAGCTATTTTGAGCTACTGTCTACCTACTTACTTGCATTTGGCTTCAGGTTTAAGGGCGCCTCCAGTAATGGTGACGACAAATGTTGCTTTGGAATGCTATATTCGGATGTTACGAGCGAATAGGAGGTTAAATTTGTTTGTCACATTCGAGGAACTAAGGAAGAGGGGCCAAACAGAAGTTGGTTTAGAGGAAGCTTTGAATATTATACCAGACCTAGATATAGATGATGATGGGAAAGGGATCTATAAAGGGAAATTTTTTGCAAGTAAGGAAGAGTGCCAGATTGGTATAGCTATATATGCCATACAGAATATGTTCCATTTCACCCAGACTACCACAAAGAGAGGTTCTTTTGTATTGGAATGTAGCGGCGAACGTTGTCAGTGGAGGATCCTAGCATGTGAATTGAAGGAATGTGGTTACTATGAGATAAGGAAAGCTACTTTAGAACACACTTGCCCTATAGAAACAAGGAACAATTATTTGAAGAAAGCAACCTCTAGAGTGATTGCGGCAGTGTACAAATCAAAGTACAGTGATCCCACAAAAGACCTCGTGGCAAAGGATTTGCAGCAATTAGTCCTAGAGGATCTTAGGGTATCGGCATCGTACAGCAAATGTTGGAGAGCAAAAGGGAAAGTTGTGGAGGACATATTTGGTCCAGAAGATGAGTCTTATGACCAGTTGGCTGAATATTTGTATGTTCTGAAACAAGCAAATCCAGGGACTATTACAGATATCAAGACTCAAGTCGAGGAAGATGGCAATGAAAGGTTTTTGTATATGTTCCTGGCATTCGGTGCATCTATCCAAGGTTTTAGGAAGCTTAGACGAGTTATTGTGGTTGATAGGACTCATCTAACAGGGAAGTATAAAGGAGTGCTACTAACGGCTAGTGGACAAGATGCTAACTTTCATGTATTTCCACTAGCCTTTGCTGTTGTGGATAGTGGGAATGACGATTCGTGGACATGGTTCTTTGAAAAATTGGAAAGGATTATTGCCGACAGCAAGATGCTTGCAATCATATCTGATAGAAACGGGTCGATTTATACTGCGAAGAAAAGGGTGTTCCCACTGGCGCATCATGGAGCTTGCATAGTTCATCTAGCAAGAAATGTAAACGCTAGGTTCCATAACAAAGGACTAGCTAAACTGGTAACAAAAGTTGCGTTCGCGTATAAGATTGCTTCATACCGGGAGACATATAATCTGATTAAATCAAAAAACAACAACTGTGCCGCCTATTTGGATAAAATAGGGGCAGCTCACTGGACAAGAGCTTATTTCCAAGGTGATAGGTATAATTTGATGACATCGAACATAGCAGAGTCATTGAACAAAGCTTTGGGGAAGGGTAGGGGTTCACCAATAGTTGAGTTGCTTAAGTTTATCCGAGCAATGTTGACCAGGTGGTTCAGTGCTCGGAGGAAAAAGGCTGCTAGGCACATTGGGTTTACAACTCCTGAGGTGGACAAGCAAATGACGAAAAATTTGTTGGCTGGGAAAGGAAGCAAAATTGGAATGATTTCAAGCTGGAGTTATGAAGTGGTTGGAATGCTTAACGGGAAGAATCATGTGTTGTTAGACATGAAACAGTGCACATGCAGGGAGTATGACAGGTTTAAAATCCCGTGTGGTCACGCTTTGTTAGCCGCTAACAGCCAAGGGATATCATTTTCAACTTTGGTGGGTGACTTCTACAAAACAGAAGATTGGAGAGCTACATACGAAGGGATAATAAACCCGGAAATGACTGAAGTTAACGTCCCTGATGAAATTCGGACACATTTCTTGTACCCGCCTAAAGCTAGAAGACCTTCTGGACGTCCACCAAAGCTAAGGATCCCTTCAACTGGTGAAATTGTGGTTAGTCTAATTAGTTTTAAAAATTATTATTAAACTATATTAACGTCATATTGAAAAGAAGACAATTTATTTTTGGTGTAGAAAAATGCGACTGGAAAACCTAAAGCTAATAAGTGTGGTCGATGCAGAGGAACAGGGCATAACCGAGCTAGTTGCTCGAACCCATTGCCGTGAGATGTTTAGTGTGATAAAATTTTTTTGGTAGGTAATTTGGTGTGTGTTAGGTGTTGAGCGACCTGAATTTTTTTTGGGGAGGTTATTTGTGTGTGTTTTGTGTCCGATAATCCTTTTTGTAACATTGGCACAAATGGAAATGTTTTATCTTATCGGTATTTATATATTTGTAAGCTTTAATGATTTTTTCTTTGTTTCAACAAAATTCAAAGCTATATGTATCCATTGGTTACTAGGCGTTATGGATACGTTTTAGTTTCAAATTGCATCGACATCCAACTAACATCCACATCGACATATAAAGATGAATAGGGTACTATCTCAAAGTTTGTCATAAAAATGAATTGGGTACCATACACTAGTATCCACATGTACGCGTCGTTGTGGATACGTGTTAGTTTTATATTGCATCCACATCGACATATAAAAATGAATAGGGTGCCTTCTCGAAGTTTCCCATAAAGATGAATTGGGTACCATACACTAGCATCCACATGGACATTATACAAGTTTTCCCCTATATATCCATTACATGGTTTCCCATGGAATGGAACCTGAATATGGATACTCTAGCGACTAGTATCCACATGGACATATATACAATTCCAATAAAAGATGACTTGGATACCTTAACTAGTATCCACATGGTCATGTAGACATTTGTCAGATGTAAAATGGGTCAGATGTAAAATTGGTCCCGGTTCCTTGTAAATCAAGCGCTTAAATGTGTCCACCATGGACGAGGTTTCGTGGATAACGGAAAACATGTAAAGGTTTGCTTTTTACAACATTATTCTGACTTCTTCCCTATATATCGAGTACATGGTTTCCCTTGAACTTATTCCTCAACTTTACGAGGAATGGAACCTGAATATGGATACTCTAGCGACGAGCCAGACGATATTTCACTACCCAGAAGGATAACGGCATAAACAAAGTTCTACCCTCGCAGTAAGCTAAATTCTCGGCCATGCCAAGTAGACAGAGCTATGGTTTCCGATATGAAACCACCCCACCAACTGTTGGTATTATCCAAAAACCATTGCTTGCTTATTTTGTTTTCCATGGACACAAACGCTTAATAAAAAAATGTTATTATACAGGGCACACCATTGCCGAATCTCTACATACCTCGTCCGCTTTTGGCCAAGATTGTAAGCCATGTGGCCGCAAATGGCGTTGAAGATCTTAAGAACTGGATACGAACTGGAAAGGAAGGGAAAATAGCTGTTCTATCACTGGAGACTTTGGCTGCAGTTAGGTTAGACAAGAGTAGTGATTTTGTTCGGTGGTGCAGAGAAAGTAGTCCGTATTACAATTTTTTCAGCGCGTGTTTACATGTGAAAAATCCCTATGCGGTCTATGTTAGAGGATTGTATCTTGCTTTTAAAGCGTGTAACATCCAGGAGGCAATTGAAGTCCTCGGATCAATCAAGGGAATCTACCCAATTTCGGAAGTAGCGTACTACATGTTGCAGAGTTGCGCTGGTTGCCTAAAATCAAAGGACCTCTGTAAGCTGAAAAGCAAGTATCCTTACGAAGGAATATCTAGGATGGGAGATGCTTTAATGTTTCATATCTATACAATTGGTCCTCGTCGTTGGGGTACATACTCTAATACTTGGCATATCAACGATTTCCCATGGTGTTGGGAGCACCACGATGCACTTGGGGAAGATAACGGCCAGAGATGTATGGATTGCATTTACTATTATCTTTCTAGAAACATTTTGCTTTTATCCTAAAATCTGTAATCTTCATTGCGAAGCAATATTGTAGAACTGAAACTTTTGTTCTTCAACATTATCGTTTTCGTTTTTTTAGTTTGGATCTTGAAAAAAAAGTTTTTTCCTAACATAACCACATGAATGCAATTATGTGTGGACTAAACAAAACTAGTAGTTGTCTTGTTTGTATTACGATAGTGTTATATCCATAATCGTTTATCCACATGGAAACAAAATTACCTCCATGAAAAGACAGCAGGTCTTGTCAACTTGGCTGTCTCCCACTGTCTCCCATAATATAACAGGTCTTGTCTGCAGTAAGTACATATTTTCTGCAGAAAGTACATCTACTTTTCTGGTTTAATGGAGTACTTAACGGACCGGTAGATGTTTACCATAATAGTGATACGCACAATCCAAGGCTTCCCTAGTTTTACGTATTTTTGAATAGTCAACCAAAGTATTAAAAGTACACCTTTCCATGTGGATACCGTTCTATGGATAGATAACATGTGTATAAATATAAACGAAGTTCAGATATTATCTTCACCAAAACATTCAGAAAATGGTTAAGACGGTAAGACCGGCGACGATAACTGAATCCCATAAGGTAATTACATCTTGTAAAATTCCCAACCACTTAATGATGTTGGTTTGTCACTGATTTTAGTTCATTTAACCAGCAATGTGCCCCCTTTGAGTTCCACATACCGGTAGCAGTTTTAGCAAAAGTAGCTGCGTCTCTCGGTGCAGATGGTGCCCAAAATTTGAGAAATTTGTTAAGGACTGATAGAGAAGGAAAGGAGGCTGTTTTCTCAAAAGAATGTCTCTCTACCGTTCGGCTGGACAAATCTGAACATTTCATTTGGTGGTCCATGCCACACTCGAAGTACTTCTCCTTCTTCAATAAATGTGTTGAAGCGGGCAATCCTTGTGCTATGGCGGCTGTAGACAATCAAGTGATTGCTTTCGGGGCCTTTGCCAGTGAAGGATACATGGGAGGTAGATGGTCGCTTAAATATTTACAGAATGCTCCAAATGCGGAGAGGTCAGTTAAGAGACTACTTCGGATCGTTGGCCGACCTCGTTGCCCACGTTGCGCAAGATTTACCACCTGGCGTGACCCCCAGACTCACGTTCCAGAGTGTCCATATCCTTTCCACAGTTAGAAACATGTTTGTCCGCATCTATGAATTCCTAATGTAGTTTTCTATTCTTACATTTGAAGCTAAATCATCCAAATACGCAAAACAGTCTTAGTAGTATGAACTCGTGAATTTAATAGAAAAGTTTCAAGACTTCGTGGATTCAAAAATTTTGTAGTATATCTAGCTAACTATTCCCTAAATCATCGTCTAATATATGTTGTATCCACAAAATAACTCTGTCGTGGATACCTCCCTTTTTGTTACTTGACTCAGTGCGCCAGACTATACCCTAAACTGAGGAAACTATACCCTAAATCAAAGAGTATCCACATAGTATATAATTAATGGATTCACTCAGAAAATATTGTTGGTTACTATACCCTAAAGTCTAGAGTAACGACATCACTCAATCCAGAAATAGTAATAATGTTCGAATCCAGACGGGGGAAGTAACAAAAAACCCTTAAGCTTTAAATCAATACACATCAAATGGCACCAAAATCAATACGAATACCATAACAAGTTCATAATTGAAGGGTTGCTAATACCATAACGAGTTCATAAGTGAAGGGTTGCTACATCAATATATCAATATATCCACATCAATATATCCACATCAATAAAGCATTGATTACCCACATCAATATATCCACATCAATACATATTATATGTAGGTAACTATACCCTAAAACATCCCCTGAAACATGTGGTATCCATGAAACAAATTAATCGTGGATTCAAACTAAAAACGTACACGACATCACTCAATCCAAACAAAGAAAAGAGTGTAAATCAAACACGAAATAACAAAATACCACAGGCGAAAGTAACAAAAAAACCAAAAGGTTTAAATCAAACCACATCAAACTTCCTTACATTACATTTCCAAATTATGAAAATAACAACATCCACGAAGGTCATTAAACTATGAGCGATATTTGTTTTACAATTATTGGGTCAAAGGCTAACATCTTGAGGGATCGTGGGCATTCTTCTGCAACGAGGACACCTAGGTCTTCCTACTCTCATTTGACGCGGTGGTGATTCCAACCTAACACCGTTTTCATGCTCTACTTCAGGGAGGGGTGCATTCTCAGGGAGGCGTGCATTCTCAGGGTATGGTGCCCACCGTCCCTTCTTCAAGTAGTGTTCCATTTAAGTTTCGAAGGCAAATGCTTTGTTTAGATAAGCCCAGTTTGCATACAGATTGTTTTCAACAAGGCATTTGCAGTAGAAGTTATGATATTTCGAGTTCGGCATTGTCCACCACACGAGATCTTCTGATTTGTCTAGGCGAACAGTTGATAGTGTTTCCTTTGAAAATACAGCTTCCTTACCCTCTGGGCCTGCTTTAATCCAGTTCTTCAAAGAGTCAACACCATCCTCTCCAACTAACGAGACGATTTTTGCTAGCAACGCAGCTGGTATGTGGATACTGTTATGTGGACACCCCTGCAAAATTAGGCCCATAAACCAAAATCCATAAACAATGAAACACTTTGTATAGAAACACAAAATGTGTAGCAAAAAAATACCTCCACATCACGAGTTTTTGGAACAACCCCCATGGAGCGGGTTGGGGAAGCCATAATCGCAATACAATGATCTCCTAGTAACTGGACTTCTTTAAGTATTATTTTAATTTTTGTTCTGTTTCTTTTGTAGTGTTTTTAAGAGTATATGTAGCCTTTCTTTAAGACGTATGCGACACACTATTAACCTATGGAAAATAGCCGTTTTGAGGTTGTCATGTCGTATGACAACATGAGGTAACCATTAAAAAGCATCCAAAATTAAAAAAGAAAGAAATTAGCTGTACCCAACTTCTACAATTAAGGTATATAGGTGGGTGGTGAAGGTTTATACCAAAAGTTACTCCAAAACCATATGGATGGAGCACTAT
This sequence comes from Capsella bursa-pastoris, assembly GCA_036452645.1. NCBI lineage: Eukaryota > Viridiplantae > Streptophyta > Magnoliopsida > Brassicales > Brassicaceae > Capsella > Capsella bursa-pastoris. Next base: position 9,382,766 of record CP144198.1, on the reverse strand, counting down.
GGATTCACTATTGCAACATCGACAATACTACAAGACATATACAAAAACATGGAAATTATATGGGTTATAGGCTTCCACAAGACGTAAGGGACATTGTAAGGGGATAATCCACATGGATGCCTCAAATATGGATACATATTAAACGTATAAGGACATTGAGAACTAGGAATCAAAAAGTTCCAACTTTTAAACTTGATAATAATGCTAAACATCTTCAGAAACATGGAAACATCAGAATAACAAATATCCAAGTTACATATGTCTAGTAAACGACAACCCTCAACCAAATACAATAAAACCAAAGGCACCCACAAGCATTCCAGATAACCCAACAATGACCAATCGTTGCCTGTATATGACTCTCTCCGCGGTTTGCAGCTGATATTCAAAATGTCTACGACTTTCCATGTTATCTATTCGAAGTTGATGAATTAGCTTCTCCTTCTCTTCGATCTCGACAACATCCTCTTCAGTGATGCCTCTGCAATTTCCTATATCCATCCACCTAAAGAATTTGCAGTGTTGAGTACCAGCGACCTACATTAAAAATCTTAAGTGTTGAACAACAAAAACACTAAATTCGTCTCCAACTCCGGAATAATCAACACTAACCTTGTACAATTGACAGCCGTAAAACCTTTTACCAGGATTACGTTCTGTCTTCGATGTGAAGATCTTAGCAGGCAATCCACAACTACAAACTGGCAGAGTCACATCTGCGCCACTCTCCCCCTTCGCGAATTCCATTACAGTAACGCAATCGTAGATCGGTATGAAAATTTACAAAAGTAGGTTACCACAGCTCCGGGTTCTAATTGGGTAACTAAAGCAGAATACAGAATTTGTACTCTGCTTTTTTAAAAGATTAATTTTTCTGGTCAGATTGGTGTGGATTCAATATATAGTGGATTGAGTATATTAGTGTGCTTATATAGACAAAAAAGAATAGAATAAAAAAAGATAGTGCTTCCATCTATCAGGGTTGTTTCCTAACTAACACTTTATATCCATGTGGATTGGTTCATGTGGATTATGGAATACGGTTTACATGGTGAGCTATGTTTGTGACTTTCTGTGGATGTTGGTTAAATGATAGAAGGCCATACTATAAAAATACATTTTTATAGTTTAATATAAGTTATAATATGAGGTATTAAAAAGGACACCTATCCATAAACATGCGAACAAGTGGTTAGTTTTTGTACGCCAATTATATGGAAATTATGATAGGTGTTTTCATCATGGGAACTGTTACAATTGTAATTACAATTATAATAGCAGATAAGAAGTATATAAATACAAGATACAAGTTTGTGGGGGAAAAAAGATTGGGAGAATCGAAATCTATTTAACCTTATGAACATGTAGATTAGATTTTGCAAATCGTAAAGTAAATCCGAAACAGTTTTAAATGGTCACCTATCCATAAAATATTGATCATGTGGATAGGTTAGATAATAATTCCTAAATTTATATCCGAAACAATTTATAATAGGTTACAACAACAGATAAGAAGTGCAAAAAAAATAAATAAATAAAACATACAAGTTTGTACAGATGGATAGGTGGGTGTGGACACAACAGACTACGTGTAAATCGGTGCAACGAGATCCCTGTATATGTCCAAAGCATATTGTCCTCTGAAATCATCAACAATCTCATCAGTAATTACTGACATTGTCTCGGCACCAGAACCGGTTGCATAAATCTCCAAGAACTTAATGGCAACAGGGCCGCAGTCTCCGCATCTCTCATTTACATAGACATCTTTTTGTCTAAACCACTTGAAAGGTGCTAAGCCATGACTTTGAGTAGCTGGGGGGTTGCAGAATTTCTGAATGATGTATGGGAGCATCTCAACAACCGGAGCCATGTAATTACCAACACTTGAGTCGCTGTTGAGTCGCACGTTAGGATCGAGAATGTCTATAGACCAATTAGGCAGACTAATGGCTAATCCGACCCAATGAGAGTCCCCCCAAATCATAGGAATGTACAACATGTCCCATATGTCAAACCAATGTGATGGAGAGCCATTCAAGGAACGTTTGAGTTGATCGTCCCAACGAACTCTAGTCTTCACTTTAGCAACACTGAAAGACTTGTACTTGCCCTGTAAGTAGTTAGCGAGCCAAGGGGAGATGAAAACTGATCGCTCAATGGAGAGAACTTGTTCATGCTTCCTCTGCAAATAAGAAACTAAAACCTCCATGTGCTGTAAAAAAGTGAATAGGTTTTACAAATTGGTATAAACAAACAAACAAAGATATTAAGGAATGTGGTTAAGTGTATAGCTGAAAGTAGAGAAAACAAACCAAATGATTCACCCAATTGGTTGGCTTCGCAAGGGCGTATAGGAAATTGTTGTCAAGTGGAAACCCACATTTGGTAAGGTGTGCCCTGTATTGAGTTGGTTAGTAACATTCTCTTCCTTATATAGTAAGAGAAGAAATAACAAAAAAGTAACTTACGTATTTGGAGCTGCTTTTAAAGTTTTCATGAACGTTTTTAAAACCTCTTTGTCCACGTGTGGTAACAAGTCGGGTAGATGTGAGAGGGAGGTAGTACGCGTATTCAATACAAGACACATTAGTTCTACTTCAGAAGCAGATAATACACCCCTCTCCCTAGGTCTGGCAGGGGAAGAATCATTAACATCAATATGATCCTGGGAATAAAGAAAATGTGTCAGTTCCTGTACATGTACATGATGTAATGTGTTTAAAATTAATAAAAGTAGATGACCTTTTCAGATTCAGTACCCTCTTCATATTCGTTATCGTCTCCTTCAGTACCCTCTTCAGAATCACGTCCTGGAGACTCGTCGCTAGGTGGTTGGGAATTCCTCCTAGGGTCCTGCTTAGAGGGGGGGGGTCATATAAATGTGGGCATGACATGTTAAAAAAAAAATGAAGAAGCACATGTGATTTAGAAAACTGTAATGGTAGTACCTCAAAGATAACAAGTGTGCGTGACTGTGAAGATAATGTCTCATCTACTTGTAAAAATGGTCATAAGGAATGATAAGGTATTGTATCCGTGTGGACGGGGTATAATGGATAGATTTAGTCTAGTGGAAACTGTCAAAACCTTTGTGTCAGGTAGTCTAGTCTCTTCACTGATAGGTGCTTGACCATTGGTAACCTGTAGCATAAGGTAATTAAAGTAGCACATGTAATACGTATTGAAATGGAAAATGATGTAAACCTTTGTTTCAGGAGGAGGAGGAGCATCATCTTCTGTTAACTCAAGAGGAGGGCTGAGTGGAGCTTCCTTATCATGCGATTTCTGCATACTGATTTGGGGTTCAGCATTGATGACCTGCAGCATATGTTGAATGAGGGTTTAGGCAAAAAAAGAATGTATAGTGCTGTCCTCGAATGGTTAAAAAATTATGACAAGTAAGAAAATATGTAGATAATCAGATCCATGTGGATAGAAGGATGTGGACAAACCTCTGTCTGAGGGGCATCATCTTTTGTTGTTTCACGTGGAAGGCTGGTTCCATCAAGGCTGAGTGGAGCTTACTTATCATGCGTTCCCTGCATAATAATGTAAAAAATAGTAAAAAAACAGTCCTTTTAAAAATGTAACTAGTAAGAAACTATAGAAAGAAACAAATCCATGTGGACGCTATTGGTGTGGATTAAAAAGTGTGGTGAAAACCTCTGTTTGAGGGGCAGAGGCCGTCTCAGGTGGAAGACTGTTCTCAATAGCCACAAGTTCGTCGACAAAATCTGGATTGGTTGTGGTCCCGGATTCAACCTTAGGATTAAAAAAGGGGGCTAAGTCAAACAAACGAAATGTACAAGGTGTCACTAGTAAGAAATATGTAAAAAACAAAACCATGTGGATTCTATGATGTGGATAAGGAAGTTATGTGTAAACCTCTGTTGGCGGGGCATCGTCTTTTGTTGTCTCAGGTGGAAGACTGTTCTCAATAGCCCCTCCATAATTAAGATCCAGAAAATCTGGATTGGTTATGGTACCGGATTCAACCTTATGATAAAAATATTGGGCTAAGTCAAACAAACCAGAACTCTAAAATAAATGTCCATGTGAGCTATGTGGAAAACAGGAAAAAAATGCAAAAGAAAACCTCTGCTTGGGGATTAGATGGACCTTGATGAATAGCTAATCCAGATTCAGCCTTGATTAATAATAAAAAAGTTGTAACAAAGTAAGTATAAAAGGGGAATCGCTGAATCCATGTGTACAGTAGTGCATGGATACAATATGGATATTTAAAAAAACTTGTTTACCTCAGTTTGAAGAAGTCTTGTTTCCGGATTAACATCAACAGGAGCTTGATGAAATGTTGTGGATCCTGTTTCAACATTGCCCTGATAAAAAGAACACAATTAAAATCTAAAAGGGTAAAAAAAATAGTATAAGGAATGTAGACAGAATATGTGGATAACCTTCCCAATATCCATGATCCCTTGTAACAAAGTAGTGTAAGGAATGAATCCCTGAACAGAGGATGGCTCACATTCAGTGTTAATCTGAAAAAATGTAAGAAAAATGATTATATTGTCCAATATATCAGACAAATAGGAGTAACAGCAGGGGAGTGGACAAGAATTTGGAACCTGTGAACCAGATTTTGTGACAGAGTCAAATAGGGGTGACTGCGGATATGAACTCTTATTCTCAGTGTCATAAATAGGATTGCAGCCGGAACCGTCAGATAACTCTTCGCCAATAACATCCCCAAGAACACCCAACTGGCAAACAGTCGATGACTTCTCAGTCAAATAAAAAGGAGGAAAGATTTATGGATATATTTAGGTGGAAATAGAACCAAGTATGAAAAACTGACCTTGTTCCCATCATTGTTGGGTGAGGGAGACGCATATTGCTTCCAGTTGTGCCCACTTTCAAAAATGTCTTCCGGAGATCGAACATTTATAACAGGAGACTGGATAGGAGTGTAGGGGGGGGGGTCCGAGGAGAAACATGAGATGGAGGAATTATGGTTGTTTCTTCTTCTATACTCTTAGGCTCATCAACAAATGCAGCCACCTTTTTGAGACGGTGACGAAGAGGTAGTCTCCGGTAACTATGAAACCGAAGGGATTTGATCTTATTACGGAGTTTCTTGTTCTGCGCAGATAATATCTTGAACATGTTGTCATACTCTTCCCTCATTGACACCAACTCCTTGTCCACATACAACTTGAAATCCTCAAAAGCAGTGTTGTCAGAAGCGAGGAAACTGGAAGAAGAAGATCTACCAGATTTGGATGGGGATTGTTTGACTCTAAGTTTTCCAGACACTTGCTTACGCATAGGCACAATATGCTTCCGGTGGACAACATTATCCTTCTTGTCGTGAAAGGAAATGTAGGGTAGTGAAGAATCGCCCCCGGGCCACTCCTTTTTGGTGAAAACATGTCCTTCCTCAATGAGAGACAGTAAGTGAGAAATCTTTTTGTCCTTCACTTCATCGTCCCACTCTCCCCAACCCTCCTCTGGCGGATCAATTAGGATAAATGGGGAAACAGATAACTGCCAAAAAAAATGTAAAACATTAACTACTTGTATACAACTACCAAAATATGAAAATATGAGTACAAAAGGGTAAACAATTTACTTACATTAGGTGAACGTTCAACAGCCAGAACATCAGTTAATGGGAGGTTGTTCTTGGGAATACCAATTGAATGCCAATCCAAGAATGTGCGAGGATCAGCTGACCCCGGGATCTTGTCGAGTAAAGCAGGAATGTTGCGATAAGCTACCAACTGAAGTGAGAGAGGGAATCCTTGCAATCGAAGGGACTTCTGCTGCAATTGTTCCGTAAAGATCTCTAATGGGCTACAGACCTTGCCCTGGATCCTTGGTTTCTTAACAACTGGTTTTATTGACGTCTTTAACTCGGGGATCATCGATGATATGGTCTTAAGAAAAGATTCTCTGCCCCATGGGAAATCGAGAAAAGAGTCAATGTCATGAAGCATACCAACATATCTGGGAGTTGGCCTATGAGTCTGGCTGGAAGCAATGAGAACTCCATCAACAATGAGCAGAAGTGCAAGACGAAGCTTCTTGTTTGAATTGGTTGTAACGGGATCCTCAAAAGTTTTCGCAAGATCAGCTAGGGTGGACTTCCGATCTGCCCCAATCAACTTGTAACATTCATCTACATCTTCGTAGGTGGATTCAGGGTCGTAGTCTTCAGGAAATTCACCGCAGCACCAAACTCAATCAGAGAGAAACGAAGTGGGTATCCACCAAAAACCGTCCACATCTCGTATTTTTTCTTGGATAGTACTTGCCTGCAAAGGAGATCATCTATTAAACTCGAGCACAGAAAACACGAAAGGTATCCACAGAAACCTATCCAGAAAAGACCATCCACACATAAGTATCCAGACAAAATAAATCTAGAAAGGAGAGCATGTATTAAACTCGAGCAGAGAAAACAGAAAAAGGTATCCACAAAAACTATCCAGAAAAAACCATCCGCACGAAAGTATCCAGGTAAATACCAAAAGGAATCAACACAAAGTATCCATAAAAGACTATCCACATACAATAATTTTTCTTGGATGGTACTTACCTGCAAAGGAGAGCATGTATTAATTTGCACGAGATGGGACATTCACTTATGCGAAGCCTAAAAAGGGAACCCAAACTGGAACTCAAAATCTTATCCAATTCTTTGCTTCCCCTAAGAACATCGCAAATAACTGTCAGGATGTCGGGGTGGGAATAAACATTAAGCCTAGCATCGGGATAACGGTCTGTAGCAAAAACACGACGGGGAAGGAACTTATCCCAGTCTGCAGAATCGTCAGGAAAGGAAGAACATTGAGGGGGCTGGTTTGAAGAAGAAGGAACCTCGGTACTAGGTTTGAAGAATTTAGTTATGCGACGGTTTGATGGCATCTTCGGCGTGGTATTCGCACGCCGGAAGAATTCGGCGTGTTAGACTGAAGACGGACATGCTAGGATAACGACTGGATGCAGCCGGCGGGAGGTTAAATCGATGGATGCGGCAGCGACGGGTAACTAGTAACTATGGTGGAGAAAGTAGGTTATTGTGCACGGTGGTTGGTAAATTGGGGATCGGGTGAGTTGAAAAAATTAGGGATTGGAGTGAAAATTTTGTTTTACTTTAGAAAACAGTGCAAAAAAGAAAGTGTAAAAGAGGGAGAAGGAAAGTAACCGAACGGAAGTCTAGAGAGTTAGAGAGTTATAGGGAGTGTTTTGTCATTTCAAGTAGTAAAAGTATAGGGATAGTAGAAAGTATGTTTTGTTGAAATGAAAAATGGAGAAAGTAGGTTATTGTGCAAATTTTTCTATTTAATTTACCTACTAATTTCCTACCAAAAAAATAATACCTAAATTAATCCTTCTCCCCTGTCGTCCTCCGCCTCTTTCTCTTTTTCTCTCTTTGACACAACCAATTCCAAACCAGATTTATAATCTAGTATAATTTTGAATTCGAGAAGGCAAATGAGGAGTAATTAGTGATGGAGACTTAGGAAACATGAGCTATTGTTACCCAGATGGATGTTGAAGAGAGATTCATTGGATATAAGTGCTCCATTCAGCTGGAGATGTAGAGGTTGTTCTTGCGAAGACATGGGAAGGGATTCTGCGAATTACAAGTAAGTTTGTGAGGTTATTGAGTTTCATCTTTGGAAGTGGTTTTGTCTGAGTTCGATCAGATTCAATCGGGTTCGATTTATTATTTGGGCTTCCCAATTTTGGTTTCAATGAATCCATGATTGTGCTTTCAATTTACATGTGTTCTGGCCATCTATAATGAAGATGAGATCGCAAAAAATCCAGAGGAAGCACCATCATGAATTTTTTCCGCATCCCACTGAACATCTTTGTCTGCCTTGTATTGTACAATGTGAGTTTTCCATATCTTTTAATGTAGACATCTTCCAGACGGTGGTTTTAGTATCACTGCTAATAAGGAACATAGTGTTCCAACACAATTTTTACACATCTCTAGCTTTGGGTAAATATTTGGCTTGGCCTACTTACCGTATCTAGGTTTCATTTGGTTCATAATTATTTAACAAGCTATTATGGCTTTGCTCTTATATACGTAGTGTGCAATCTAAAATTTATTTTATTCATTATCCATCATATAGTTGTCTTCCATATTTAAGGAGTATTATCCAAGGCTATCCCTTAGATACTTAGTGTATAATTTACAATTATTTATCCACTATCTCTCATCTGGATTGTTTATTTGGATATAAACAAAAGATGTATTGCCATGGACGTAACGAGCATATACATTTTAAGTTACGTGTATACATGTGTTATTTGGTGAATATACATGTGTTCTTTGGTGTAGATATAAATTTTATACTTAACAATTCACGTTATTGTTCAGATATGTAACGTATGTCTATTACTTCATAGACTTGTGTAGCGTTAATTGATCTATAACAGTTATCAAATTAGTTTTATAGCTTGAGTAACATGAAACACCAAGCAACTATAGATATCTTACATGGTATTGTGATTCAATGTGATGGTGCAGGTTATGGAGGTTATACATATTTATTAGAGCCTCTTTGGTGGGCGAGCATGATCACAAGTTAGTGTTATAATCTTATCTTATTTGATCTACCTTGTTCCCTGTTCTGAACAAAGATTTATGTTTCCTTCATAATTGGTGTAGTGATTGTTGGAGAAGCTGCTAACTTTGTGGCTTATATTTATTCATCAGCTGTACTCGTTACTCCTCTTAGCACTCACTTTATATTCATAGTCGAATAAGTTAGTGTAGATAAAAGTATTCATGTGTGTCATTTGTTTTATTTATACATTGTTTGTCATGTGTGCCTTGGATTAAAATTGTTGTTTATCTTTTTCTAAGTTCGTCAACTTTTAGTTTAAGGCATCTTACAATCTGTTTTAATATGGTTGTTTGCTATGAATTTCTAAGCATCTCACAATCTTCATTGACTATTGATTTTTGCTTTCAGATTGATATTTCGTGAGTCTTCTCTGAGGTAAGTAGCACCTTCTTTTCTGTTTCTTTTTTATGGCCATTTGGTTTTGATAACATAAGCAGTTCGTAATGTGTCATACATATGGTTTTGATAAATAACATGCTTAATACATACTAATGTTTCATAATTTTTCATTTTGAATACCATGTATCAGTGGTGAAGATATTAACGAGAAGAGATTCAAACATTGAAGGCACATGAATTGGAGAAAGACGCTTAGATCAAATACCTCATGGAATGCAACAAGCTCTTCATCCTTATTCAGTAACCCTGAGCGTTGATGATGAAGACGATGCAACACAACCATAAATGTTTTATAATGTTGTTAAAAAGTTATAAATGCTGATTGTATCACATTTGAGAATGAATTAATAAATTATGTTTTTTCAGCAATTGGATTTTTTTTTTTTGACAATTTTAAAGATCAAAATGGATTGATTTAAATATTGAATCGAAATTAATTAATTAATGGATGTATGTTATTTGTAGGAAAATAGAATGAAATTGTGGTAACAAATTGGATTGAAAAGTTTGGTAGGAAACTTGAATGAACGCATTATTTGTAGAAAAATTGAAGGAAATTATTTGGAAGGAAATTAGAAGGAATCGGTTTCCTACGCTTTATTGGAAGGGAAACGGTCAAAAATACCCTTCGCATTTCCTACGAAAATACCTAAAAATGTTCCTTCCGTGCGGTTTTGGAAGGAAAATTTCCTACCAATATCTTACCATCTACGATTTCCTATGGGGGATTTCCTACCATTTTTCTCGTAGGAATAACGAAAGAAACGGCTGTTTCCTACCAATTTTTCACGCAACGGCCCGTAGGAAATCACTGTTTTTCTTGTAGAATGTTCATATGTGATTGATAGCATTTGATATAGTATTTGTAATGTGTTAAATAAATTTTTATCGCGATACTTTACATATTATTTTTTAAATTACTCGTTATTGCTATATAAATGAAAATAAATATTTTCCTATATCAAAAAGACTGTTTATTTTTGGGTTCGCCTACACTGTTTGGGAACACAATTTATCACTAAAGGCAATAAAAAAATAATGATATGTGTGAATATTTGTTTGATTAACAATGTAAAGTGTATTATATATATCGCGATAAGTTATAAATTATGCGATAACCATATATTAATTTTGTTAAATCATGTAATATATAATATATCAAATATATAATATGTAAATTATCGCGACAATAAATTTTTTAACGTATTACAAATACTAGTAACATATTATTTAACATGTTATAAATACTTGAGAGAAAAGAGAATGAAAAAGCAAAAAGAAAAAAGAAAGAGAAATGATAACTATTCATTTTTAAGTTATGAACAAATCAAATGAAGAAGTAAATATATTACACAACATATTGAATCATATTATATCGCGTTAAGTTACAAGTTATATGGTAAAAGTAAAATTATCGAGTAATTCAATTATTATATTATTGAAAGTTCGACTGAAGAAGAACAAAACAAGATTCAACGATGGCGATGGCGAGCTTAGCTAAGAGAAAAGCCTACTTACTCCCCAGAAACACCTCTAATTCTCCCACTGTTGCTCTCAGATTCTCTCTCTCCCTCACTCGCGGCTTCGCTTCGTCGGGATCCCCTTTTTGCAGTGTTCTCAGATTCTCTCTGCCCCTCACATGTAATACCCTTTTTGCTATGTTTTTCTACAGATGAATACCTACCCTCTTAGAAGTGAATAGGGTAAAAATCGAAATTAAAAATAAAGAACTAAATATCAAAATATGAGATGCGTGGACTTAATAAAACGTTTATCTGGGTACACGAAGTATAAAAACCCATATTTGATCAATTTTCAAAAAAATGATGCTTCCTGAATCATTTATGGATCAAATTACTAATTGAAGAAAATTTTCTTTTTTTTTTTACTTGTTTTCAAATATAACTAAATTTATCAACTACTGCATCAGTTGATTTTAAGTATACAAAGGCCATGCTCTTTCACTCGAGCGGAGTAAAACGACGTGTCATAAAGAATAGCAACAAATTAAACAACAACAGAGCTTGAAAATAATATTTCTCTTCACTCCTACGGTCCTACCTGTTTGGATTCTACGAATCAATATGATTCCAAGACTTTCCGACGCCTAGAAATAAGTCAAACATTGACCAAAATAAATATATATAGATGAGCCTCCTCTTCAACTTATTTGAAGCTCGTCCTGCTTCTCGGAAACTTCCGAAAGGTTTTCGAAGAACCGTTTTATCTTTCTGTCGGGTGGTGTGTCTCCGATGAGATCTTTTTCTCCTCTTCATTTGGTTTCAATCTGGCCTACTCATCATGCCGGTGTGCTGGTTTGAGAATGACCTCTCTTCCCCTCCTTTGGCTGAGATAGCCCAAGAAATTCTGCTACGCATCCCCTCAGCTCCCGTTTGCTGATCATGTTGGAGCAACCAAGTCCTCTCCATCCATTGGAGCCGCCGGATCTGTTGAACACACACTGGAGATCTATCGATGTGTTCCTTTGCTCTCTCTCGGGTCCAACTCGATGATCTACTGCTCCCACCATCGTCGTTGGTTTTTCCCAATACATCATGTCTCGACCTCTCTCTCAACCATGAGAAGCCATTTCCCTGGCAATGTGTCTAGTTGCCTCTATTCACCTTCCTCTGATTTGAAATTTCAGACCCGACATCGTGCTCTCCACAGTCCTTTAGTGTTCTCCACACTTGGTCCAATAACTTGTTTTTGGGTCATAACCGGGACTGTTGTGGAACTTGATTCTGTCGCCATCCCATCCTCGTCGCCATGGTCTCTCGGGTTGCTTACTTGCTTTATCAGGACCACTTGCCTGGTTACCAAACTTCCTCTTCTCGGGGCCAAGAGAGATCGCTTCCATCTTCCTCCTTACGTTTAGAACCGTTTTCAAGATTGATTTATGTGCCCTAGTTGCAGTCTCAAGCTCGAACACTCTAGCACTTTTTTTGCGTTGTACTCCACAAGACATCTTTCCACCCCGTGTTTCTAATGTTGTCAAAGATCAACTCCTCCGCGATGATGTTGTTTGCCGGAGTGTTAGGATTACTCTTGCCTATTCCTTTCGTTATTGTTTTGTGTTATTTTCTTGGAGTTTGCACCAAATCTTTTGATAGCTATCTTGCTAGCACATCGGATATGTCCAATAGCATCTATCTCATTTATAATCGTTTGATTTGAATGAAGAACTTGTTGACCATAGCCTTTTAATACAATCAAAGTGTACAAAAAGCACAAGAAAAGGAAAACAAAAAGAATCTATATATTTATTTCACATCAAGAAACAGGGCATAACCATATATATATTTAATTGTTTTATTAAAAGTGGGTATTTAAAAACCAGCATATTTATTTCATTGTTTTACTTAAAGTAATTTTGTCGGACACTTGATATCACAATATGCTAAACTGCATATGTACTTCTGCCACACAAACCAGTTTGCAAGGTCGACAAGTTTCATTCTACTTCCTACCTGCTGATTATGAAGGTTTAAAAATCAATTCAGCAGGCAGTCAATCGTTAGTTCTTGTTGATTTTCTCTACAAACAATCGTTAGTTCTTGTTGATTTTCTCTACAAACAATCGTTAGGTCTCGTTGCCTCTCCAGTTTGCCGTTCTGGCGCCGGAGAGGGCTTTCCGCTTTACCTTTCTTCTTGTATGATCCCTAGCTTCCTCGACGTCTCCCCCTTGGCGAAGCTGTCTCTTGCTTATTGTTTGGACTCTCTTGGTGGTGGTTTCCAGTGTATTTTTCCGCGCGTGGATCGCAGTTTAGTGTTTGTTTAGATGTTGGTGATGTCTCAGTGAAGATGCTTGAGGATGGCGTCAAATCTAAGGTTAGATCTGGCCGATTTGGGTGGTCGATTGCATGCGATGTTGTCTCTCTGAAGGGTTTGTTGGCTTTGGTGAGCAATAAGGATGGGTACTTCTTCATTGAGCTATGTGGGTTGGGTTGGTGATTTTTAACATATTGAGAGTCAAAAAATTTGTTCTAGGTGTTAAAGATGCAAGAACCAGATTCGTAGCAATTGCTCCACCAACAACGGAGATCATAGATTGCTACCAAAGTTTGGAATTGTGTATTCTCTGTGAAAAGGTTATCCGAAGGAATGTGAGATTGTTCATAAAACAAAATGCAATCACATCTTTCACGGAAATTGTATATCTTGTTACTTGTTACGCACTCCTCAATGTCCCATTTGTTCTGCTCACTTGCCACCTGCTGATATTCGAACTCCACTCTTCAACTAAGAAAAATATATACCATGTTTAAACAATATTATTCGATTGAATTCTTCTATCCAAGTTTTGATTTTACCGTTCTTGTTTGTGATATTGAAGATATGTGTTATATATAACTCAAAACTTTATAACTTTATTGAAAGGTTCTATCCAAGTTTGTTCTATACCATTTTTAATAGTGTATTATGCTGGAAGATATCGAGCACCTAATCAACCGGCTGATGATGAGAGAGAGTGTGACGAATGGAAAGATAATCAACCAGCTGATGCCGAAAGATTTTTCTTGCGCACTGAATTCTTTGCACCATAATGGTGAGAAGCCTGGGCATTTGGGTATTTGGGTCGGGTTCGGATCGGGTTTTTCGGGTTTGGGTATTTTGGGGTAAGTAATATAGGAACCTAATAGGTATTTATAAAATTTCGGGTCGGGTTTGGTTCGGTTCCTTTTCGGGTACAAGTACTTCGGGTAATAATTTAAGAGATCCGAAAATTACCCGAAATATATTTGGGTATAAGTGGTACCTACCAAAATTCGACCCAAAATTACCCAAAGTACCGATAAATCCGAAACTATTTGTCAAAACTAACAAATTTTTGAAAGAATATATTTCTAGTAAACAAATTTAACCAAGTTTTGAACATTTCAAAGATTAAAATCAAATAAGTCACTGACAAAATAAGAAACCAAACTAACAAAAGCATAACTTAAAGTCTTAAACTAATGAAAGTGATTATGAAAATATTTGAGTGTAGAAATAGAAGAAACTAAGAAAGAAGAATCATCCCGTTTGAGACTCGGTATTAAAATCGACAAAAAATGGGAAGTTCAACAGGCTTTTACAGGTAAGGAAACTTAGCATATTATATACATGTGTTCGAATGCTTAAAAGTACCCACGGGTATGCGGGTTCGGTTCGGGTAATACCCGATATCTATTGGGTATTGAGAACAAAAACCGATCGGGTATTCCTTAAGAACCAAAGTAAAACGGGTTCGGGTATTACAGGTCGGGTTTGGTTCGGGTATTCGGGTTCGGATATTTTGCCCAGGCCTATGAGAAATGCTGAAAAAATACAGCAGAGGGATTATAAACCAGTTTTCCGAAATCAATAATGTTTAAAATTTAAGTGGTAGTTTGTGCTTTTTTAAATTTTAGATTTTATTGCCGAAATTTTTGAACTGAATTTGAGCCTTATATAGTCCATTTCTTAATACTATTTAAAATTCTATATTATTATAATAAACTGCGAATAAATATTAAACACAGTATATGCATCACATCAATTATATCAATTATATCTTAAAACCAGTAACGATGATCATCATTTCAGTACATATATAATGAAGACTTGTATTAACAAAGTTGTTAAGAGGCTTAACACTAAAATTGATAACAAAAATATTTTTTTCAAAATTAAAAGCATCGTTGGAGAAAAAAATTGATAACTCAAATCTAACACATGAAATTTTCCATGATATTATGGCTTTGATTGGTAACATAAGTTACCATGAATTAAGATTGAATTATGCTTATAACTCAAAATGTTACCAATCATGTTTTGTTTTTAAAATTTTGAGTTAGAGTTAGAGTTAGAGTTTTGTTGAGTTATGTTTGACTTATATGTCTAAGTTATCTCCTTTGTAAAATTGTTAAGTCAGAACGTAATTCAACATCTTGGAAACTCCATGAGTTAAGATGTGGTAAGTTGAAGTTACTTATCTTTTAATTAAAAACGAAAATACTGTTATATAATACAATAATTTCTTATTTTTTGTTTTATTTTAATTCATATATCAATCAAAAAAAGTTCTTACTATTTTTATGCTATTTAATAAATTATCTTAGAAGATTGAAAATTTCTTATATTTTGCCAAATTATTATAAAAATGATAAAATTGTAAATATTATGGAATCTATGTAGATGATTTGTTTTTAATTTTTAATGTTACAAAAAAACTAAGTAATTTTGTACATATTAAAACTATGATGTTTAATTAAATTATATTTTAGATAGAAAATCAAGTAGAAAATTCAAAGTAAGAAATTAGAATGTTTAATTATATTATTAAATTTTGAATCACAAACTAAATATAATATAAGTAACATTATAACTTTTTTACTTGATTATCTATCTAAAAACAAATTTATTTTTTCTTTCTATTATACTACAACGATGAAAAAATTATAATTAAACCTAGAGATATAACTTAAATTAAGAGGAATATAAAAAGAGATTAAAAATAAACTTATTCTTTGGGAATTTTTTTTTTTAACTTTTGATTGCACTTCATATTTTTTATAAGAAATATATATAATTTGTTACTTTCAACATAGTTTAGATTTAATTACTAAATAATTTAGGTTATGTGTGAGTTTATATGAAAACCTTAAATAAAACATTTGAATAATATAGTTAATTCTATTTTTATCAGAAGCAATATTATTTTTTTACCTAAAAATGCTCCAAAATACTAGAGAAAATTACTATAAAATTGACAATAAAACAACGAATAAATTCAAGAGATATGGATGGATGCTTCTATTTTATGATTTAAATAAATAAAATTTTAAAATATCATTGATATGAAAATTTATTTATTCTATTTTTATAATTATTAAATAAATTTAAACTAATTAACTTAATATACAATAATCCGTGCATGCGCGAGACATTACCTAGTGGACATATAAAAGAAACTTTCTTGACAGGGAAATAACTGAAATCTAGGGACTAACATGATTTTGTTCACATAATCCCTTATTGTCTTGGGCCGGATTAGTCTCAACAAAAGGACATAACATTATTGACCCTTCACATTTTGGACGGGTATTTTACCAAGTTTGTTTTTTATTAAAAAGTTAATGTTTTTAATTGAAAATGTGAAAATAAACAATTTTCGATTATTTAGATTTTTCAAAATAACAAAATAATTTTCAACAGCAGCTTAGGAATCTCTTTTTCACTTAGAGGGTTTCATCTCTTGTGCAAAAGTTGAAGAGAACCGGAAATATACACGTTTTCGCCGGATTTGAGAAGATTTTTCTGTTTCTAAGCAAGATATTCGTGTAACCTTGTGAAGATCCTTTTCAGTTTTAAACCTAGTTCTAAGTGTTCTTGAGCGCAGCCACATTTTTCATTTTTCTTCTTCGTATTTTGTCTCAAAATCGTAAGTGGAGAGTCTGTGAGGTATGGAATATGCTCTTGATAAAGCGTTGCAAGAGATGACGCTTTTGGAAGATGAGCCGATCGTTCTACAGAACCGTCCGGAGTTTAGCTCGTGTCATCGCAATGAAACTAGCATTATCGGGAAACTTCTATGTCCGGAGAACCAAAAGATGTCGAAGTTGATTCATGAGATGCCACGTCTTTGGAGGGTGTACAACAGAGTTAGAGGCATCGCTTTGGCTAATGATCAATTCCAGTTTTTTTTTTATTCTGAATCCGAGTTAACTACGGTGCTCTCAGCCGGTGCTTGGACTTTCAACGACTGGAGTATCACACTTGAGAGGTGGGTGGAGAAGCCACCTGAGGATTATTTGAAAACTTTACCGATTTGGTTACGGTTACGTAACATACCGGTGAATCACATCACAGCTGACACGATCAGGGAGATTGCATCGCACATTGGCCAAGTCACAGATGTGGCTTTTGATCCGCTTAAACCCTTGAGTAAGGGTTATGTTAGGGTTCGTGTTCTTTTTGATGTCAGTAAACCTTTGAAGAACTCTCGATCCTTACAAATCCCTTCTGGCGATGTCATTACGATTGGAGTGGAGTATGAGAGGATTCGTCGAAGGTGTTATCAGTGTAAGCGTTTAACACATGACATGGATAGGTGCCCTTTTAATCCTTCAAACCGGCTTTCTCAAGCTAAGAGAGGGATTAAAAATGTACCAAACATACCTAGTCGCTTAATTCCAAAGATAAGCAAGGATGATCCGTTGTTTGGTGTTCTAACCGATGATGATGTGGGTATAGATCCTGTCTCGGGCAAACCGAAAATTGCAAAAGCTGTGCTTGATGAAATGAGACAATATCTATCGGTCACTGACCCCCAATTAAAAAAGATCCATGTTGAGAGGGTTCGTAAATCTGTTTGGAATTTGGAGGGAGATACGGAAGGGCAGAAAACTCTCCTTCGTCTTGAAGCTCCGACTAACTACACGACTGATGTTGATAAGGGGAGAGGGTTGGTCTTTGATTTCGAAGAAGTAAGTTCGACACATTCCAAGGAAGATCATGTGGTTTCGGCTGTACGGTCGGGTAACGCTATGTCCAGGCTCTCTACGCCTTTTCAATCGATCTCTGCTACGTATGCCACGGCGTCTCCTCAAGGTTTTGCTATGTCTGAGGTGAGACCTTGTTTCTCTACTGGTTCTACTGGAGCAAAAGATCACTCAGTGAAAAAGAGAAGAAGACCTAATCAATGGAGAAGAAAAGCTCAAAAATCACAATCAAAAGCTCAAAAATCACAAGAAGGTGTGGCTACAAGCACGCCTACAAGACTTGCTGGTTTGAATTCTGAGGTAGAAGAGGGAGTGGTGACTAAAAGAAAGGCTGCGGATGAGGCCAAAAATTCATCAAAAATCGCTAGGCGTATTGAAGAAACGGTGGTTCCGTGTGAGGAACCGCTGAAACAAGTATGAGTTTTATGAGTTGGAATTGTCAAGGTTTGGGGGGCAACTTGACAATTCCTATGCTGAGGAAAATGCGTCGTGAACATTTTCCGGATTTTTTGTTCCTCCTGGAGACGAAGAACTCTAGTGTGCACGTGGTGAATTTGCAGAAGTCGTTGGGCTATGAACATTCTTGTATCATTGATCCAATTGGACTGAGTGGAGGTTTAGCTTTATTTTGGAAGTCTGCGTATGAGGTGGAGGTGCTTAGTTCTGATCAACGCATTATTGACGTCAAAGTTACTCTTGGTTCTATGAATTTCTTCATATCCTGTGTCTATGGTGATCCAGTGGTTAGTAGACGTCAACTGGTGTGGGATAGGTTAATCAGCTTAAGCATTGCGAGAGATGATCCTTGGTTAGTATTGGGAGATCTTAATGAAATGGTTAACAACACGGAGAAATTAGGAGGACCAGCACGGGCGGAATCATCATTCTTTCCCTTTCGGAATATGATTAATGATTGTCGTCTACGGGAGGTCCCTAGTTTTGGCAACAAGTTGTCGTGGGCTGGAGAACGGAATCAAGTTTGGGTTCAATGTTGTCTGGATAGAGCCTTGTGCAATGCGGCTTGGTTTTCTTTATTTCCAAGGAGCCAGGCTGAATATTTAGATCGAATAGGCTCTGATCATCGTCCCTTGCTTGTGCGTTTTGTTAGTGAGAATATGTCGCAGCGAGGACGATTTCTATTTCAAAAACGGTGGACTTCAAAACCAGAATTTGCAGAAATTATAAAACAAGGTTGGTCTAGAGGAGAGGAGATGGGTACATTATCATTGATGGATCGGATTAGAGAGTGTCGTCGTTCTATTTCTCATTGGAAGCGTCTCTCTAATCAAAACTCTAATGACCGGATTTCACAATTACAACATAGGTTGGAGCTAGAGGGAGCTAAAGTACAGCTGGATTTTCATATTATGAAAACTCTACGGTGGGAGTTGGTTGATGCCTTTCGAGACGAAGAACTTTTTTGGAAACAACAATGCAAGGAGAAATGGTAACAAGATGGTGATCAAAACACACGTTTTTTCCACGGGAGTGTGAAGAAACGGAGAGTTCAGAATAGAGTTCTATCTTTACTTGATCAAATGGGGATAGAGCAATTTTCTGAAGGTACTAAAGGAGAGATAGCAGTTGATTATTTTCGTCAAATATTTTCCAGTTCGTGTCCTGATATGATCTCGGAGGCTTTGGAAGGTATGCTACCTCGTGTCACAAGCCAAATGAATGCTACTCTTATTAGACCAGTTTCGGGTTTGGAGATTAAAGAAGCAGCTTTTAGTATCCGGGGAGATAGTACACCGGGAGCGGATGGTATGTCAGGACATTTTTATCAAGCTTATTGGGACATTGTTGGTCCTCAAGTGATTAATGAGGTACAACAGTTTTTTGAATCGGGTTCTTTATCTCCGGATTGGAACTTCACACAGATTTGTTTGCTCCCAAAAAAGCCAAATCCAACCAAGATGACAGATTTGAGGCCAATTAGTCTTTGCTCAGTACTTTATAAGATTGTATCTAAAGTACTTTGTAATAGATTAAAGTCTATTCTCTCTAGTATTTTCTCCGATACTCAAGGTGCGTTTGTCTCGGGGAGATTGATTTCAGATAACATCTTGTTAGCCCATGAAATGGTCCATGCTCTTCGAACTAATCCCCATTGTGATGAAGACTTCATGGCTATTAAGACGGATATGTCTAAGGCGTATGATCGAGTAGAGTGGAAATTCTTAGAAGAGTTGCTTCTACGGCTGGGTTTTGATATAAAGTGGGTTATGTGGATCATGAGCTGCGTATCATCAGTTTCTTATTCTGTTCTTATGAATGGTGCATCTTATGGTTTCATTAAACCAGAACGAGGGCTGCGTCAGGGAGATCCGTTATCTCCCTTCTTGTTTATTTTATGTGCGGAAGCCTTGGTACATATCATGAACAAAGCAGAGCGGTCTGGTCATTTAACGGGGATGAAGCTTTCCTTCTCGTTCCCTTCGGTGCAGCATCTACTATTAGCCGACGACAGCTTGTTTCTTTGCCGAGCGAATTTACATTAATGTAAGGCGTTATTGGCGTGTTTGGAGCTTTATGGCAACGCTTCTGGCCAGGAAATTAACTTCCAAAAGTCGTCTATTACTTTTGGCAAGAGAATTGATCCATATATGCGGAGATTGTTGGGTTTATTCTCTGGTATAGAACAGGAAGGTGGAGCGGGTAAATATTTAGGCCTCCCGGAATGTTTTAGTGGCTCGAAACGGGAACTTCTAAGTTATATCACTGATCGGCTTAAGTCACGTTTAAGTGGATGGTTTGAAAAAACTCTTTCATTGGGAGGAAAAGAAGTGTTGTTGAAATCTGTTGCAATGGCCTTACCCGTGTATGCCATGTCATGTTTTAGATTGTCAAAACATCAATGCCAGGTGATAACAAGTGCTATGATGAAGTTCTGGTGGAATGCTACCGAAGATAAGAATAAGATGCATTGGGTAGCTTGGGAGAAAGTTTGTCGATCCAAGGCTAGAGGAGGATTGGGGTTTAGAGACATCAGAAGGTGATGGTGTCAATACAAGTGTATGGCTGGATAAATGGTTTTTAGATGACTTTCCAAGAAGACCATATAACAAAGAGATTTTCATGGATTTAAGCTTGAAGGTGTCGTCTTTAATAAACCCAGGTGGTGATTGGAATGTCCCACGGTTGCAGGAGCTGTTCTACCAATGTGATGTCAATCGCATTTGTTCCTTCCCACCGGCTACAAACTTGGTTGATGGCTATATTTGGGCATTCTCTGTTGATGGTAACTATTTGGTGAAGAGTGGGAACTGGCTTTTAACCCGTGAGACAGAATTGTTAGATCCCTTACCAGATCATATCATTGCCATTAACAAGGTTAAAGAGAAGGTTTGGTCCTTACATACTGAACCGAAGATAAAAATGTTCTTGTGGAGAGCCTTATCCGGTGCATTAGCAGTTGCTGAATGCATGCGTACTCATGGTCTATCGGTTAATCCGCTTTGTTCTATTTGTAAGGTGGAAGAAGAAACAATTGCACATGTTTTGTTTGGTTGCCCTATGGTTAAGCATGTTTGGTTACAGTCCTCTCTTCCTATGCCAGAAGGTGGTTTTTCGATAAATATTTCTGAGAATATTGCCTTCATGCTTCAGTTAATAGAACGAGTTGATATTCAAGTCCAGCTTTGGTATGCAATCCCGTGGATCATTTGGGGGATTTGGAAAGCAAGAAACGGGTTAATCTTTGCAGGAACTCAACAAGATACTCATTGCTTGCTCGCTGCCGCCTTGAGTTCTTCAGAGGAATGGCTATTCCATCAACAAGCACGAGTTCCAACAGATTGTCTCACTAATTCACGAGGCCTTGTTGGTTTCAATCGGTGGTGTAAGCCTGTTATAGGTGTTCTAAAATGTAACATTCATTGTTCATGGATTAACGACTCTTCACATTGTGGTGGTTCTTGGTTGTTGCGGAATCACAATGGCGATGCTCTTTTCCATGCTCGTGATGCGTTTCTGCCGAAGTGGAATCGGATAGCGGCTGAGTTGTGTTGTATTCTGTGGTGCATTACATCTCTAAAGGATCTTCAAATTCTAAATTTTGAGATTTGGTCGGATTGTGCGGGAGCTCTTAATGCATTAGCAGCCCCTTTGCTATGGCCAAAATATCGGGTTGTGTTGTCAAAGATTAGTGAGGTGCTTCAGGAGTTGGGGGAGATAAAGTTTATGCTCTCTTCGGCAAAAGCTAACTCCCTAGTGCGAGATATAGCCAAGAGTGTGACCTCGGATGGCCGTCTAACTTCATACATAGCGCGTGGTGGTCCGGCGTGGCTGCATGATCGGATTAATCAAGAGAAGCTTGGGTAATCTAGTGAGCTTTTCCTTTTGTTGGTCCTATTTCTTATTATTCGTACTCTGTTTCTTCTCTGTATTTTTCAGACTTCTTCTTTATCAATGCAAGAGTTTAAAAAAACAATTTTTTTACTAATTCACTATGATAGGATTTTTCAGTTTCAATTTAAAATTTCATATCTTTAATTATTTGACTATTAGTTTAGCTCTAAAATTTAAAGACAATTAATTATTATAAGAGTGAATACATTAAAAATATATACAAAATGAATATTTAGATATTTAATATAGAATATATTTTTTAATCATAGAAAACCCATAAACAGCTCAATATAAAAAATATATAAAGAAAAATTTTGGAATATTTTTTGGGTCAACAATTGGTCTACTCCGGCGAAATTGACCGATGTAGCAGAATTATATGTTTATGGTGTTAGATACATGACGTCATATACACGGCCGACCTATGGTAAAGCAAATGAAGCAACAGCTTTAGGCCACATTATTTTATAATTTAACAAGGCCACATATGTATTATTTTGATAGTTCAAAATTTGAGTTATTTACCTTTTTAATGCTCCATCCAACATGATGTTTTAAAAGTACAGCTCTTTTTTTATACTCTTGGTCCCTTATCACGTAACTATTATTTTGTTGTCCTTCATTTTTATTATTTCCTCTGCTTTGACTTTCATTTTTCTAAAATTTCTAAATCTGTCATCCTAAATGTTTACTTTACATTTTAAATTATTTTCTAAAAAGCCTATAATATTACAAAGAATTGGATTGTAAAAATATTCGTTCCTATAAATATCGATATTTCTTCCACAGCTTTATCCACCACACATTCCACCAACACAATTTCGTTCGCCCACCATTTAATCAAAGAGATGGTTGCCTCCTTCGCCTTCCTTAGAGATGTGAAGCCCTTCAAAACGTCTTGGAAAGTTTAAGTCAGAGTCCTCCATACTTGGAAGACGTACACCACAAAATTTGGTGAAACTTTTTACATGGTCCTATCTGATACACAAGTAAGTTTTAATGCGAGTCATTGTGTTACAGGGAATAAAAATTCATGCATCTGTAAAGAAGGAGCTCATAAACCGTTGAGAATTTTGGTTTGAGTATCGCCAATGGGCAATTCAAACCCACCAGTCACCGGTACAAAATGAGTTTTATGACTCAAACCGTTGTTACCAGGATGGAATCTCTGTCTCATGATCCTTTTTTTATTATCACTCAGTTTGATTCAATCACTTCGGGGAATATGAATCCTAATTTTATAGTTGGTAAGTATTTTCTTATCCTGCTAAAGTAAGTTTTTAAGTAACATGCGATGTATTTTTTAAAGAAATCAGACCTCTCATTACAGATATTGTGGGACAAGTTGTTAATGTTGGGGAGATGGAGACCATTGATGTTAATAACAGACTGACCAAAAAACTGGGCTTTGAACTCCGAGATGACAAGTAAATATTCTTACAATTTCAATTTCAAGTTTTGTTGTATCTAACCTTTTACTTTTCAATATAGTGACTTACGATTAGCATGTACTCTATGGGGTTCTTTGGCTGAAAAAGTGTTTTCAGCATGTGAACAAGATGACCTTGATATGGTTATTTGTCTGCTTAGATTTGCAAAAATCAAAATCTAAAAAGGTAAATGTTTATAATATGTAACTTTCTTAAACTAATTTTTACCATAAACTTAACTTAACATGCTCTTTTTGAATTGTAGATGTTAGAAGCGTCTCCAACACTTTCAACACATCCTTGGTTGAGATTAATCCATATTTTGTGCAGATTGTTGAATTTAAGAATAAGTATGCAAATCTCTTTATTTTTATAAAGCTTTAGATATCTATGCATATACCCATTACTAACACTTTCCTTCTCCTTTGTTATTTCGTCTTTGCAACTCATAGACTACCAAACGATGAACTAGCTTTGGTAATGCTTGAAAACAGACCTAGACGTGAAAATGAACTAGCACGTGGGGGTGATTTTTATCAACAGTTTCCACCCAAAACTATCACTCTATCAGAGAAATCTACGCTATGTTTGAGGTATCATTGTATCTATTAATGA
Source organism: Capsella bursa-pastoris (assembly GCA_036452645.1). Classification (NCBI taxonomy): domain Eukaryota; kingdom Viridiplantae; phylum Streptophyta; class Magnoliopsida; order Brassicales; family Brassicaceae; genus Capsella; species Capsella bursa-pastoris. The sequence goes on along the minus strand of CP144198.1, from coordinate 9,358,892 downwards.
GCATAGTAAGGATTAATTTTTACATTTCTAAAATAAACAATTTTAATTATGCAGATTGGGAGAGTGAAGGTTATTTGTACCGTTTATGCAATTGACAGTGACTAGTCTTGGTTTTACATTTCCTGTAAGAAATGTAACAAAAAGGTCGTCAAGGTTAACTCTTTGACCAATGGTGGACCAAGTTCTACTATGAGACCCCAATTTTGGTGTGACGGTTGCCACTCACTAGCACCAAAAGTGCAAGCAAGGTAACCTCTTACTAAAAGAGATGCATAATTAACAACACTTGGTTACTTCTGTTGGTTACACAACTAACTAACGACATCCTTTATCTTGACAGGTTTAAACTGCATGTTCATGCAATGGATTCTACAGGTGAGATGAAACTGATGTTATTTGACAGCATGGCAACTGAGATTGTTGGCTGCTCCGCAAACAGTCTTATTGAAGGAGACTTTGGACAGGTTTGTATTTTTTCAATAGCGTGTATCCAAGAGTTTTAAACATTTTTACCAGACTTTGTTATCTTACATGAGAGTAATGCTAGCAGATTGATGAGGAGCAAATCTATCTTGATGCTATAAAAATCTATGTGGGAAGACTTACTAGTTTTTGGTGTCTGTCGAACATGAGAACCTCTGGAATGAGTTGGATATCTATAAAGTTGTGAGGGTGTTGTCCAGTCATAATAATGAAGATGAGCAGAATGATGATGATTCTCATGGTGGAGATAACCCACCCGATAATAGTACGGGTGATCAGGTAATGTATGTCTTCTTACTTTCTCTTTATTTTATCATAGAGTATTATTAAAAAAAACACATAACTAAATATCATAATTTCAAAAAATTACAGGTTAGTCTTTTGCTCACCAGTAGTCAAGATGGTAGTACTACTACTACTCCTTCTTCTAAGAGGTCGATTGATGATTCTGCATCCCCCCTAGCACAGTCCTCCACCAATAAGAAGCTTTGTTTGGATAAGATTGACGTGGTGAAGATTAAGCAAGAAAAACTTACCAAAGCGGAACTGATGGCAGAGGCAGTGAAGGTCAAAAAGGTGATACTATTAGAGGAAAGGGGAGGGGGTGACTCACTCTGCAAAGGAGTAGCAATGGTTACAACTTCATTAGTGGGAGCTCGCTTTTTACAGTTTCAGAAATCTTTTTAATAAAGGATGTCATGGTCTATGTTAGTGACTAACAATGAATCCCTTAAGTTTAAGTTTTCAATTAGTGTGATGTTCATTTGATTCCATTGTTTGTATTCAGCTGTAATTGATACAGCCACACTAATAAATACCGAGTTCCAAAATTTGATTGTCACTAATGTATAAATGCATCTTATATAATATATAACTAGACTGAATTAAATCTAGCTAAAACTTTTCAAAGCATGATCCATTAATAAACCATGCTAATAGCTTTTTAAAAGTTAGTCACTGACGTACAAGATCCATTAACATACAAATATGTTAGTAACAACTATATTATACTTGCAAGGTCCATTAATAAACCATGCTACCATCATAATAAGCTATTAAATCTACCGTTGATATCATGTAACCATGGGTGTAATTAAGTTGTAAACCGGAGGATGAATTCAGTCCATTAGCAAAAGAACGAGTGTAGAACAATGAACATACCTTCTCACCAAGAAAATAGGAATTTCCTCTCTTTCCTTTAGTTTTGGGAACGGTCTGCATATAAACAGCTATTCTCACGAAAACTGAAACAAGTAACATAAACATATTAATGGTAGACAATGTGATATGATTTAATTAATTGGAAACGTGGAAAAATAAGACAAAGACATACATCAATCCTTCATTTTTGCTAAATATTCCTTTTTAGTATAATAGCATCTAATCAAATCCCAGTTATTTGCTAGGTTAATCAATATAATCCCCACTGACGATTCTAACTTATAATAGCAACTCTTTGCAAAGTCCATCTCTTTACACATGCATGCCTCCTAATATTGGAGTTATGAAGAAAAAAAAAGATTTAGTAGCTAAAGTAAACTCTGGTAATCATGTTTCCAGCCAGCCAAAATTTATTCAGACCATTCAAACACCTCTACCCAGAGTGCCTGATCCCAAAGTAATATCCTCTCAGCAGCCAGTATTGCTAAAAGGATTTTAACAGATATCACTAAATTTACAAAAGTTGAAGTAGAAGCCAACATCCACTGTGCACATATTAGTTGTACTGCTAATACATCAGGTTTTAATTTAGTGTTGTTTACCTGTATCTCTACAATCCCTTCCCTTTTGCAGAACCTTATTAACACCATATTCAACGTGTTTGGTAACCTGCAGAAAATAACAGTCTATTAGATGATGAAGCCTGTTTTACTCCTATAAAAATCACAGAGAGCTTCAGTTCAACCATCACAAACACAAATGCATTTGGCTCATTTGAGAATCATAGAACATCAAACAAGAGAACTATCTCTACATCATATAAGCGTATAAACTCGACTTCACTATCTGATTCTGATCTGTTGAATGTAATGTATTGATTTCGTAGGTGTAACAGATGTTATAATGGAGGACACCTTGGATAAGTTCATTCCTATGATTATCAATCAGTCGTATGCTTCCCCAGGGTCTACTAATTTTATATCAAAAATTAGAAGAGACTCTCTATTGTGTAAAAAGCTTTTCAATATGTGATCCTTTACATTTACTCCATTACCGTATTCAATTTGTTAAACTGAGTGATTGAATAAATTCTTTTATTACAGCTACTGGAAGCTTTGACAATTGCCAACGTCAATGTGAAGTAAATATAGGGAAATCATCTGCATCACTAAAGACAGCAAATCACTTTACAGATTTGACGCAAGAGAATGGTGTACCATGTGAGATATGCCACTTACAAATATACGTAGATGATTAGGAGGTGTTCATGAAAAACCAAAACTCATTCTTCCTATTTACAAATATCCAATGGACAGTTCTCACTCGGAAAATTAAATATTTTAAATAAAATTATGCAAAAATACGTTGATATACTAAGGTATATTAATATCAATTTACAAATGATATGAAAATTAATACTAATTTTAACATAAATTATTTATAAGTGATATATATAATTCACATCGATAATTGGCTCATTTGAGTTCATCTATTAGTATGAAGTTGACAAAAAAAAATTATAACCGACACAAATAATAACATCACTTTACAAAATGATAGGAAACGTAGTATCAATTGTTGAAAATTGACACATTATTAATATCGATTATAATAACCGATAAAAAAATTGTATCAGTTGATAATAAACCGATGTTAATTATTTGCATCAACAATGCAAGTATCATTTCTATAAGTGATGTAAAATTACTTTGTATCATTTATAAGTAATGCAAAAATAAAACAAAAATGAACGATACAATCTACTCATTTTTTTGTAGTGGATGTTTAGAGTCAAGATTGATACGGTTTATATAGTCAGTAGCCGAATAGGGCAGCATCGATATAGGTTTTACTTAGGGGGGGGGGGGTTATTGGATCATTCATTTTGATGGATTTGGAAATCCAAACAAAAATCCTATGTTATTCAATCATTGATTTTAAAATAACTATCAAAATCATGTCTTATTGGTTGTATGATTTATAAATACTAGTTAAAATCCTATGTTATTCGTTTAGTGATTTGTTTTTGGATTTTAAAATCTGCAGTATGTTTTAAATGGATTTGAAAGGATTTGATAGTGTAAAATAGAAGGATTCAAATCCAAGGATAAAACATGTTATTTCAAAATCCATGTATTTTGATTTCATAAATAATAAGGATTCACAAATTCTAGGTGGATTTACAAATCCATAAACCAATAACTCATTAGGAAGTTGGAAAATTTAATGGGACATTGTTTTTTTTTGGAAAGAATATATAATTTTACAAAATATTAGATTACGCTAATTTTAAATATACTGATTGTTAGACTTTAATATGATTGAAATAATTTGTGAATCGGTAAATAAACATGCCAAATCACGGTTAATGTTTTTAATGTTTGGCCTTTTTTTCTTCTTCTAAGAATGTAAATATTTCATTAATAATGAAAAAAGTTAGGAATTACAATGAAGTAAAACCTATAGATTGGTTCCATGGCAAAAAAGGATGAAACACATGGAAGCAAAGAGACAATCAGTCCATCGATCGACAAAAGCAGTGACGCTTTCGGAATAGATGAAGTGATAAACACAATCAGTCCATCGACATCAATAGAAGCAGTTACACTTTTGGAGTTGTTGAAGTGATAAATGATTTTAAAGATTCACCTAGTTGAGACCTCAAGGAGAAGAAAAACATGTTGTCAAACGGCAATGATCGCTTCAAAAACCATAGCGAATGGAAGCCTTTCACCGGTAGTCCGAGAATACTGAGCCGTCAACGGCTTAGAACAAAGAGCTCTCAATCACTGACTCCCTCTTCATCAAGTGAGAGACGCATTTTAAACAATCCATGAGATTTCTCAGAGCGGAACCACACGAACCAAAGGAAAACGAAAGCGCTAGCTTACTCTACCAAGCTCTTTTCCCGAGGTCTGCAAGCACAGAGCAAATCTAACGATATGACCAAACGCTAAACAATCCTTAGGTCTTACTAGCTCCTCCACCAGCCAAGTTAGCTAATCCACAAACCAAAGCACAAGCCAAGAAAATTTCTTCTCCACAAAGAGGCAACACACAAAGGGAACAAAGCAAAACCAAGACTAACCAACACCCAAGAGTTTTGTGCACCAAACGGAGCAGCAAGCGTTTGGAGAGCAAAACCAAAGCAGGATTGATGGAGAACGAAAAAGGAGAAAGCTCCTAAGCAGCTAAAACCGGCTAGCTAAACCAGCGGATTTGAGAGTAACGACACCGGCATCGCTCCAACTCCCTGAATAGCCACACATTTAAAACAAGAAGTTCAAACGCTCGAGCTCCAACCTCACACACCTGTCTTTGACACACCCTAATGATGCCTCCACAGGACGGTAGCAGAGAGAACAGATCGGAAGAACAAGTTTGGCATATTTTTTATTCTGAAAATAACTAAACTAAAAAACGTATCTTGTAATAGGCTTATCATGAGAGAAAAACTAAATATCTTGCTTCATGGGTTTAATAATGATGGGCTGCAATTTCGTATGGAAATATTCCAATTTTCAGTTAGTGTTTTAATGGGTTTTAATGGATGGGCTGCAATTTTGCTGTACAAATCTAATTGTTTAATGGGTTTAGGCATATTGGATCGATTATATTCAGCACATCCAACGAATATTTGAAGATCCGATTTTATATTGGATCGGGCATTAAAGAAGGACGCGGATCCTGACTACTTTTGAGTAGTCAATTATTCTTTCCCCAAATTACCTTTTCCGATTTTGAAATTCTGTCTCCTATAAACAAAATTAGAAATCAATTTCATGATTTGGAGGTTAAATTTGTCCAATTTTTAACAATGTCTAATTTGTACTTTTCTTTTAATTATAAGAAGATAAGAAGATATTGAAGACAAAATCTTGTATTTTTAACCTTTATTATAATAATAAAATAATGTATGAAATACTATTTAATTTACAAGTAAAAATATATGTGATTTCAAATATAGATAGTGGATTAGTTAAATCTGGTTATTAGATCAAAACTGAGAAACTCAACATCAAATACACACAGAAATAAGAATACAAATAGTTTAGTATGAAATATTTTGATTACTTACGAGTTCAACTTGTTGTGTTGCTTTTTATAAGGTGAAAATTTTATCCAAACATTCAATGTGTCTTTTCATTGTATACAGTTATAATTATAATTTATTTTAAGGGTTTAAATGTGTGGTTAACCGGGCGTTTAACCGTACGGTTTATTACGGTTATGGTTATTATTTTTTTTAACTCTAACTAATTTATTTGTACGGTTAACGGTTATAGTTACGGTTAGAAATACAGTTAAGGTTAGCTTTTGGTCATGCCTAAAAATAAGAGCTTCACCATTAGAGGTGCTCTTAGAGACATGTTCAAGAGTCTCTTGATGAATTAGAAGATCTCTAATATTGATGTCAACATCAACATCAGTATAATTGGTTGAACGTATGATATGTGCTCTTGTTATATATGCTGCCATGCAGTTCAAGATGTTCCATTACAAAGGGAGAAACTGCACATGGTCTTTGTAAGAAATAAACATAACTAATTTCTTTGAAGATCTAATAATGTTGATCTTTATTTGTCATAATCCAAAAAAACTTGTATCCTGAATAAAACACAACTCAAATCAGTATACAATGGTCAACTTCATTCAACTCTATATCATCAACAACTGGTATACATACAAAGTAGACTCATTATTAATGCAAGAAAATGAGAACACAAGAAGATTAAATAAGGGAACTGATTCTATGATGTTCCACAACAACCCTTTCCTTTAGATTCAATCTCATCTCCAGCAACAACAATCTTAGTTCCTTGCAATAGAGAAGAGTCTCCTCCAGATTCTCCTTCCTCATTTGCAACAAGATTCTTTTTACTCACAATTCGATAGATTTCAGTCAGAACCGTAAGAAAAGACGGCTCGACATTGTTGGAATCCAAAGCTGATGTCTCCATGAAAAACAGGTTTTCTCTTTGTGCAAATTCTTTAGCATCCTCTGTTGGAACAGCTCGAAGTGTCCCGAGATCAGTCTTGTTTCCTATAAGCATTATCGCAATGTTCTTATCAGCATGTCCTTTCAATTCTTCTAACCATCTCGCTACATGATCAAACGACTGTCTTTTGGTTATATCGTAAACTAGCATTGCTCCTACTGCTCCTCTATAGTATGCACTCGTCACCGCTCGATACCTTACCAAAAAAAGAAAAAAATATATACGTCCATCACAATCAGAGCCATAATCAAATACAATATCTATAAATATAACATATAATCTCCTTTGACACTTCAAATTAAAATGTATATAATTGCAATACTAAATGACTAAATTACATATTTTCTACGGATTAAATCTAAAAACACTTATAAGTTTAAATCATATAACTTTAATACTAAATAAAAACTGTAAAAACTTAACATTACTACACATGAAAATAAAATTTTTCTGCAGTATACTACCATAATGATTTATTAGTTACGCGTTAGTAAAAAAAATCCTTATAACCACTTGGATTTTCGTGTCTGAGCCTTAATATTCGTGGCTATAGGAAAATTTTCACTATAGCCACGAAAGTTTTGTGATTATATGGACTTTTTTTTACTATAGCCACAAAAATTTAAGTTGCTATACGGATTTCCTTTCTAGATACAAAAAAAAGTATTTAGAATTTTTAAACGTTGTAAGTTAACACTATAAACCCTTGTTTACAAAATCCCCGCTAACTCCAATTACTTTCCGTGTAATCACTATAACCCCCTGTTTACAAAATCTCCGCTAACTCCAATTACTTTCCGTGTAATCGCTAAAGTCATTCTATTCACTTTAATTAATAAATAATCCCTTGAAAAACCAGTTACTTAATTATTCTTCGCCTAATCCGAAATAAACTAATAAAACCTAGTTCAACTTTATAATAGCAAACATAAATCTCATTTTTCATATAGTTGGTGAAATGTCTATACGACAACGTTTTGGTCAAGGTCCTTGGTCGTACTTGCAACAACCTTATATTATTAACACAAATGGAAGCAACCAAAAAGTTTTCAAGATCTCAAAAACAAACGATCAGAGATTTGGCTTTAAGAAAAAAAGTTGTACCGTTCTTGACCAGCAGTATCCCATATCTGAGCTTTGATAGTTTTATGATCGATCTCAAGAGTTCTTGTCTGAAACTCAACACCAATGGTAGCTTTAGATTCGATACTGAACTCGTTTCTTGAAAACCTAGCGAGGAGTTGAGATTTACCAACAGCAGAGTCACCGATCAAGACTACTTTAAAGACATAATCTATCTTTTGATTGAAATTGCTATGATTAAACTTCGACATGGTTTTCGTTCCGACCAAGATCACGACCTTTAGGAGTTGACTTTAGTTTTGTAATAAGATGATCTCTTGAATCATCTGATGGAGGAAGAGAGGAGGAAGAGAGGGATGAAATAAAGAGAGAGATAGAGAGAGAGAGAGAGAGAGAGAGAGAGAGAGAGCTAGAGATCTAAAGTGGGCTGCGACTTGTGGAGACGTGAAGGGAAGAAACGAGGAGGGAACACCAAAACGAGGAGAGATCTCTTTTTTCTCTTTTTGACGTCATTCTCACCACACCCTTCTTTTTTTTTCTTGCCAATTGTTTTTTTTTTTTTTGCAATAGAAAATAGGGAATCACAAACTCACTAAAAGAAAGAAATATCATAATGTTTAATTATCTTTATATATTTTTCTGTTTATCAAAAGTAATTATTAATATATATATATATATATAAAGCGAGATCGGGTAGGGTTTTTCGGTTTTGAGAAAAATTTCGTTTGGATTGGTCGAGATATGGTTTATTTGAATTGGTTATAAGATTTTAAATCAATTCGAGTTGGTTATTGGATTTGTGTTTTGTTTAAAACCGGATTAGAACTCGAAACCATTAAATAAAGGATTCAAACAAACTAAGAACAAAAGACTACGAACGCATATTGCGTGCAATAGTTACCGCTTTAATATTAGATAAACGAGAATTTTTAACTAAAGAAAAAAATAACTCTCTTATCTGCTGAATATGGCATGCTGAGTTAAACAACTTCAAAGTGATTACTTAGTTTATTTTGAGTGAGTTACATTTGAAGTTGTAAAGGTAGTATGTGTGTGGATTGTGTGGTTTGTGATTTGTAGAATTATGGTGAGAAGATGAAGGTTGAAATTTATGTTTGGGTTAATAAAGATGATCCTAGGAAGTATGAAGAATGGCAATACAAGGTTTGTTTTTATATGCGGGTCATCTATAATGGATTTGTAATGGTATAATTTGCACGATGGTCCCTTTCGACTTTGTTTTGTAGATGGTTGATGATGAGATTTTGTATGTTGTGTGTGTAGAAATGGAGAAATTTAGTAAAACATTTAGGAAAGTGTTTGGAATGGACAAGAATCCAAATGGGAAGAGTAGAGGTGAAGCTATATAATTTCCTTCTATTTGATAGTTCGCTTTTGCTTATTAAACTGCTTTCGCAAATCGACAACAAACCGAAAATATCCAAAAGTAGTCATAAACTCTGAAAATATATATTCAAAGTATTTCAAAACATCCAAACTTTTTAGTTTGAACAAAAACCAAAAAATTCTCGAATATAATTCGGTTTTAGATTGGTTTGTTGTCTAGGATCTATAATCGAACCGAAACCGAACCAAAAAATATAGAAAACAACCAAATAAATAATAATCTCAACAACCGAATAAAACGAACCCGAAACGATCACACATGACTGTGTGTGAAAACAAAGAAATCAATGCATCGAAATCATTACATTTTAGACTTCGTTTCACTCCTTTTACAACTCTGACAAACATGTTTTTTTTTTCAAAAAGTGGTTGATCACGTAAATTGGCTCACTAGCCTATGTTATACGCCAGTTCTAGACACACCAAACTGTTTGTCCAAGGGTGGTTGCAACAATAATAATTCGAAATTTTCGGCTGATACGAAACTAGTTCCTTTATAAACGCTTGCGTAAGATCTAAAGTTACAAAGAGAGTAAATATCGCTATGACAATTATATACTATCTGCCGAGCCGAAAACTTTATACGAAACAAAAGAGTAAAATACGAGAACGAGAGCCGCAGCGGGAGCTCGGGTTAGGCGAGTTCAGGCGCGGCGCGATTCTTTATCTAGTGGATAATAACTTCTGGATCAATCTCTGTTCCGAACAGTGATTTGTTTTATTTATAGGGGTTTAGAACCTTAGTAATTCCTTTTGTCCCTTGACGAGTTACGATCTTTTAATTCGGAAAGTGTTGGGCATGTTAAAGGGGAAAGGCCTCCTTAAGCTTGAATCTTGTTTTATGCCCTTCTAATATTTGGAGGGGGCAAGGCCCATATCCAACAATAGCCCTCTCCCTTGGTCTGGTGTGCAAGAGTTCTCTTGAGCTTGACGTAAAACAAGATGGATTTGTTTGCACAAAATTTGAGTTGCCTCGCTGCATACTTGGAGCGTCTAACTTTTCCGTGGTGAATAGTGACTTGGCACGTTTTACGAGAAGAACATATCATTCTCGGGATGAATAGTGGCTTGGCACATTTCACGAGAAGAGTAGATCATTCTCTGGATGAATAGTGACATTGCACGTTTTACAAGAAGAGAGGATCATTCTCGGGATGAATAGCAACTTGGAACATTTCAAGAGAAGAGCGGATAATTCTCGGATTAATAGTGACTTGGCACGTTTTAAAAGAAGAGCGGATCATTCTCGAGATGAATAGTGACTTGGCACATCTCAGGATGAATAGTGACTTGACGCGTATTATGATGCACTGAGAAGTGATCATTAATAAATAGGTCTGATTTATTTACCCTGGTAAACGTGCATGGTCCACCACTATATATGTCTCCTCTTTTATTTTCTTACTCTTACACTTCTTCTCTTTTGGCAAAAGGTAAAGTTCTTTCTCTCATTTCTCTCTCTTCCCTTATTTTTGCGTCGGGAGGTGGGCACGCAGTGAGTGCTTCTAACCGTGGCGGGGTTGGATCTATAGGTTCTTGCACACCGCAGCATCGGACTGACGTCTTGTCGGGATCGTCGCCGAACCGCGACACGACATTGTTGTTGTTCGGGCGTGTTGGAGGGATGGCCGCGCCGTGAATTTAGAGATCTCGGCGTTCTTGAGGGTGAACTCTTCATGCCGTGCCCAGCCAAGAGTCGTGACACGCCGCGACGTGTTGTAGTGAGTTGTTCGCCGAAACGGAGCCACGACAAGACGGTGTTGTGGTGAAGTGTTGGCCTTAACAGAGCCACGGTAAGACATTGCCGAGATGAGGACGTGAAGAGATGGTGTTGTGGTGAAGTGTTGGCCGCGGCAGAGCTATGATAAGCCGTTGCCGAGACGGGGCCGTGACGAGATGATGTTGTGGTGAAGTGTTGGCCGCGGTGAAGCTATGATAAGATGTTGCCGAGACAGGGCCATGACGAGGTGTTGTTGTTGTGAAGTGTTCGCCGCGGCGGAGCTACGATAAGATGTTGCCGACACGTGACCGTGACGAGGTGCTGCCGAGCCGGGTTTGGTGACTTCGCTCGTAATCGCCGAGACTTTTTCGAGCTGAGTTCTAGCCATCGCGCCAGACTCGTCTTGTTTCTTGCCGCGCCCAAAATTTCCCCATGTCTAACTTTGCCGTGCCTTTAGCCTTGCTCGTGATGAGGTTGGTCCGCTTCATGGCAATTTTGCTTTTGAGGGGAGTTTCTCGAGCTCGGGGTTCTCAAATTCGAATCATGGACTTGGCGGGTTGAAAATGCAATGCAAGTTTTAGATTGTTTCGGTCAAGATTGTTGGTGTTGTTTGGTGACTTGGTGGGATACAAAAGATTTTGAGTTAGTTCTCAACTTGTGGTTTTTTATTCGATCCTTGGTTATTTTTGCAAGGTTCTCATGCCTTAGTTTGTGGGAGATTATGTTGGTGGAGATGACAAGTTTGATGATGTTCCCGACGAGCTTCACAGAGATGACCACCGTCAACTTGAACACGGATTTGTAGATGGTTACAATGGGGCTCAAGTTGCTTCGCGTAGTTTTAGCGATTCCGGGGATACTTAACAAAAGAGGAAGTACATAATCTTAATGAGTTGTTTCCTTTGGGCAATATTGGGAGTAGGCCGGCTTCTAGAGAGCTAAGTAATCATCGCGGGAAGGTCCTTGAACATATGATTGGTGCAAATTTGGATGTTACACGGTCTCTTGTTTTGGGTCTGAGGGCGTCCATCATGGCTTCTCAAGATGGGGAGTCGAGCCTGCACACGACGAGGGCCTAGCCAATGTTTGTTATCCTCAAAATCGGGGAATTTACAATTTAATTAAATAACTACCAAGTAATTAATTGTATCTTTGAAGATAAATTCAAATACATATAATCATATGAAATCTATGTAGATGCCAAAGAAAACTCAATACATTTAGCATTTACAACAAATATATACCAAAAACAAACACTTCTAAACATTCATAAATATGCAAAAACCGTAAATTAAATAAAAACTATACTAGGACAATTTCAAATTTAATGAAAAAAAAAAATTGCATCACGGGTAAATCTTAGTCTAGGTATAATTATATTTCCAACAAAAAAAGAGACCAGTTATTAAATAATTTAATGAGGTATTTTTAAGCTTTATACAATCCACTAAACCGTAAAATACCAATGACGACCACAAAAATCTTAAATCCAATTTCACCGTCTTCCTCTCGTCACCACCACTCGTCTCGCCGTTCTCCTCCTCCACTATCGCCGTGTTCATCGTCTTCACCACCGTAAGTCTTCTTCTTCTCTTTTATAGTTTAGAAGCTAATCCTCGTCTTCTCGTTTCGTCTCCTTAAGCTAATCCCTCGACACAAAAAGATATTGTCCTAAATTTATGCTTAGATCGATTCTATGGTTTCTCTCTTTTCCCAATTCGTTGTACTAACTCTTGTGGTTTCGCTGTTATCAATTGAATTCTAAAACTTAAAGTTTCAATTTAGGTCTGAAATTGATGTTTTGCTTGTTAGAACAGTGTTATGTTTTGAGATGTAATCTTGAATAATGTAATGTTCTGATAAAAATGCTCTTTTTGGATTTGAATCAATCCATAAGAATGAACTTGAGACTCAGTTATGTGGTTTACACTATTTTGTGTAGTTCTGGACCTGAAAGATTTGGTGATTCGAAGTCATGACAGTTTCAGAAGCTTATCGTCCACCTCTGTTCAGGTGTGTGTGCTTAGTGTTTCTGCTATTCTCTGTTTGATAATTATGTTTATGGACAGTGAATGATCTGTAAGCTTGATCTCCTTTTTTATTAATATTCAGTATAGCCCCGATGATGGGATGGACAGACAATCATTACAGAACCCTTGCACGGCTTATAACAAAACACGCATGGCTCTACACAGAAATGTTAGCAGCTGAAACTATTGTCTATCAAGAAGAAAACCTGGTAATCTAATTGATAAGAAAGAGTTTCTTACTCGTCCAAGTTATTACTTATTGAGTTAATGTCTCCTTGTTTTATGTTTTGCTCTTGTAATGTTCAGGACAGCTTTTTGGCTTTCTCTCCGGACCAACATCCCATTGTTCTTCAAATTGGTGGAAGAAACTTGGAAAATTTGGCAAAAGCGACCAGGCTTGCTAATGCATACGGCTATGATGAAATTAATTTCAAGTATGAGCATCTCTTTCAAGTTTCTTTTCCGTTGAGTTATTATAACAACTATGCCATTTCCATCCCATTATGCTTTCGTCTACTGACATGCTGGTTGATTCTGTAGCTGTGGATGTCCAAGCCCTAAAGTAAGTGGACGAGGTTGTTTCGGTGCTCGTCATATGCTTAACCCTAAGTTTGTTGGTGAGGCTATGTCTGTCATTGCTGCCAATACCAAAGCAGCTGTCACTGTTAAATGTCGAATAGGTGTTGATGATCATGATTCATATAATGAGCTTTGTAAGTTTTACATTCTGCCTAGCTTTCGAGTTATATGTGTATATTAAATGGAGACTCATGTTACTCTGCGCTCACATCACCAGACATTTCTCATGTTTATTTTTATTCAGCGGCAAATAATAACTTTCCTAAGTTCATTCATTACATATCTGATCGACTTCTTTATTGTTCTTCAGGTGATTTCATTCATATAGTTTCTTCATTATCTCCAACTAAGCATTTCATCATACATTCGCGGAAGGCGTTACTGTCTGGACTTAGCCCATCAGATAACCGTCGAATTCCTCCCTTAAAGTGTGTGCAGAATGACTCTCATTTCTCTTTTAGTTCTCCTTTTGGAGGATATGTTGCTCTAACACTGCTTGTTCCATACATCTCTCATATTTTTCATCTGCATTCTGCTTTTGCAATGCAGATACGAGTTTTTCTTTGCCCTTTTGCGTGATTTCCCGGACTTGAAGTTCACAATAAATGGAGGCATAAACTCTGTGGTGGAGGTGAGCTTATAAAGCTGATACTTTTTTTAATTCCAAAGTTGTAACTTGCTTCAAAAGGCCAGATTCTCACCTCTCGCATTGGAACTGTAGGCAGATGCTGCATTAAGGTCTGGAGCCCATGGTGTTATGCTTGGGCGTGCTGTATATTACAAGTATGTGAAAGCCTTTCGCTGTAAATTTTAATTCTTGATATACCTCATATGAGAGTTTTTGCTCTTTTTCTTTCTAAACCTTTTTGGGTGATTTATGGAAATCTATGCTGGCTATGCAGTCCATGGCACACTTTGGGACACGTCGATACTGTAATTTATGGATCTCCAAGCAGTGGAAATACAAGGCGGCAGGTTTTGACACAGATTAATTTTCGGAAATAGAATCTTGAACAATTTTAGCTATGATTTGAAATATGTGATTTGTTTCGTTTTCTCTTATTGATGTTTAGGTTCTTGAAAAATATCAAGTCTATGGTGAGTCAGTTCTTGGGAAATATGGAAAAGGCAGACCAAATCTCCGAGATATAGTGAGGGTAATGGTCTTTTCTAAGTCTCAATTTACCAAGTTATTTTTCAATTACGTAAGCGTTATAACAAGAGGAAAACTTTGCTGCAGCCATTGATCAATCTATTCCACTCGGAGTCTGGAAATGGCCAATGGAAACGTAGAACTGATGCTGCTCTCTTGCATTGCACCGTTAGTGAATCAACTGACACTCTTCGTTTTTACTTGCTATCAAACCCTTATCTCCGTGTTAACTCATCTCTTTTCTTGTGCAGACCTTAAAATCGTTCTTGGACGAAGTGTTACCATCAATACCGGACTTTGTTCTCGATTCATCTGTTGTCAAAGAAGCGACTGGGCGTGAAGATCTCTTTGCAGATGTACGACGTTTGTTACCTCCTCCTTATGAAAAAGAATCACCCAAAGCATTGGAAAGGCTACCAACGATACCTATGATTCTTGATGATGAGTGACAAATCTATTTTTTCATAGCCATACCAAGAACAACGAACTAGCTGAAACATTACAAGGATGAAGATTCAAAAACTGTGCAGCTATATAGATGTGATATTGCTCTGACCACTTGATTTGAAAGAACAAAAATGTAGAGAAGGTTAAAAACCTCGGATCCAAAGTAGTTGCACTTGATTCTTTCTGTATTTTTCACACTTCTTTTAGAAGAGAACATTCTCAGTTCTTATATTATATTAAGACAGTTCAGAAAAAAGTTTCTATCTATGTGACGACTTGCTAATGATCTTTACCTTGTTTTTAGTCCACAAAGTAAATGATATTAATAACTTGTTTTCTTACTTCAAAACTATTGGAGTTTATAACATCAATATTAAAGTTAACACTAGCCAGTTGACAAAAATGATACATACATAATAATACATCAACTTTGATAATTGGTAAATACAAAATTGAAAGTGGCTCGTAAACGTCCTTGCACGTTTCACACAGACATGATTACACGATCTAGTTGGATGGAGTCATAACACCAGGGAAGCATAGCTGTACTTAGAGAAAAAGCTTTGCTATATATACCCATACACCCAATCTTAACAATGCAAACCAAAACAAGAAACAATTACAAACGTAGGCGTTGGTAGAGAAAAGCTAAATCGCAATGAGATCTTCATCCAAGATGGGGCCTTCTGCCCATCTCATTTCCACTCTAGGAGTTATCATCATGGCAACAATGGTTGCTGCATATGAGCCATACACGTATAGTTCTCCACCACCGCCGTATTCTTCACCATCTCCTGTAGAATACAAGTCTCCCCCTCCACCATACGTTTCTCTACCACCACTACCATATATCTCTCCATCACCTAAGGTTGACTATAAATCTCCTCCACCACCGTATGTTTACAGTTCTCCACCACCACCACCGTATTACTCACCATCTCCAACGGTTGAGTACAAGTCCCCTCCTCCCCCAGTTTACAGTTCTCCACCACCACCATACTACTCACCATCCCCTAAAGTAGACTACAAATCTCCTCCCCCACCATATGTTTACAGTTCCCCACCACCACCGTACTACTCTTCATCCCCTAAGGTTGTATACAAATCCCCTCCTCCACCATATGTCTACAACTCCCCACCACCACCTTACTACTCTCCATCCCCTAAGGTCGACTACAAGTCTCCTCCAGCACCATATGTTTACAGCTCCCCACCACCACCATACTACTCTTCATCCCCTAAGGTCGACTACAAGTCTCCTCCACCACCGTATGTTTACAGTTCTCCACCACCACCATACTACTCACCATCCCCTAAAGTTGACTACAAATCTCCTCCCCCACCATATGTTTACAGTTCTCCACCACCACCGTACTACTCTCCATCCCCTAAGGTAGACTACAAATCTCCTCCACCACCGTATGTTTACAGTTCCCCACCACCACCATACTACTCTCCAGCCCCTAAGGTAGACTACAAGTCTCCTCCACCACCGTATGTTTACAGCTCCCCACTACCACCATACTACTCTCCATCGCCTAAGGTTGTATACAAGTCTCCTCCTCCCCCATACGTCTACAGTTCACCACCACCACCACCGTACTACTCTCCATCCCCTAAAGTAGACTACAAATCTCCTCCACCACCTTATGTTTACAGTTCTCCACCACCGCCATACTACTCTCCAGCCCCTAAGGTAGACTACAAGTCTCCTCCACCACCATATGTTTACAGCTCCCCACCACCACCATACTACTCTCCATCTCCAAAGGTAGACTACAAGTCTCCTCCACCCCCATACGTCTACAGTTCTCCACCACCACCTTACTACTCTCCATCTCCTAAGGTTGTATACAAGTCTCCTCCTCCTCCATACGTTTACAGTTCTCCACCACCACCATACTACTCTCCATCTCCTAAGGTATACTACAAGTCTCCCCCACCACCATATGTTTACAGCTCCCCACCACCACCATACTACTCTCCATCTCCAAAGGTAGACTACAAGTCTCCTCCACCCCCATACGTCTACAGTTCTCCACCACCACCTTACTACTCTCCATCTCCTAAGGTTGTATACAAGTCTCCTCCTCCTCCATACGTTTACAGTTCTCCACCACCACCATACTACTCTCCATCTCCTAAGGTATACTACAAGTCTCCCCCACCACCATATGTTTACAGCTCCCCACCACCACCGTACTATTCACCATCTCCTAAGGTTGTATACAAGTCTCCTCCTCCCCCATATGTTTACAGTTCTCCACCACCACCATACTACTCTCCATCTCCTAAGGTAAACTATAAGTCTCCTCCAACACCATCCGTTTACAGTTCCCCACTACCACCATACTACTCCCCATCCCCTAAAGTAGTATACAAATCTCCCCCTCCCCCGTATGTATACAGTTCTCCACCACCACCGTACTACTCACCTTCTCCTAAAATACACTACAAGTCTCCTCCACCACCATATGTTTACAGCTCTCCACCACCACCATACTACTCACCTTCACCAAAAGTGCACTACAAGTCTCCTCCACCACCATATGTTTACAACTCTCCACCACCACCGTACTACTCACCGTCCCCTAAAGTTGTATACAAATCTCCACCACACCCTCATGTATGTGTATGTCCACCACCACCTCCATGTTATTCTCCATCCCCTAAGGTTGTATACAAATCTCCTCCTCCACCATATGTCTACAACTCTCCACCACCACCTTACTATTCTCCATCTCCCAAAGTTGTATACAAGTCTCCTCCTCCACCATACGTCTACAATTCTCCACCACCACCGTACTATTCCCCATCCCCTAAGGTAGACTACAAATCTCCTCCACCACCGTATGTTTACAGCTCACCACCACCACCATACTACTTTCCATCCCCTAAGGTAGACTACAAGTCTCCCCCTCCACCATATGTTTATAACTCCCCACCACCACCGTACTACTCTCCATCCCCTAAGGTGGTATACAAGTCTCCTCCTCCCCCATATGTTTACAGTTCTCCACCACCACCATACTACTCTCCTTCCCCTAAGGTAGACTACAAGTCTCCACCACCACCATATGTTTACAGTTCTCCACCACCACCATACTATTCACCTTCTCCTAAGGTAGACTACAAGTCTCCTCCACCACCATATGTTTACAGTTCCCCACCACCACCATACTATTCTCCCTCCCCTAAGGTTGTATACAAATCTCCTCCTCCCCCATATGTCTACAGCTCTCCACCCCCACCATCGTACTCAGCTTCTCCAAAACCTGAGTACTAAGCTTAACCCAACAGAAACTGTGGATTCTTAAACATGCTATTGAGTTTTATTTGATCTAATCCATCCTTTTGTACTTGTTGGTACTCGTATCTAATAACTTTTATTTTTTTGGTACTTAATTTTAATATTTTGCTACAAACCTACACATGGTTTCATGTTTTTTTTCCTTTTATTTGTGTAAACTTTGCTTTCAATCTATATGAATTCCTTTTGCAAAATTGAATTCTATACTCCCTATTCTTGACAAGTAGCTTTGGATATACATAATCCTTTAATTCTTTTATGTTTTCAACGTTTAAGATCCACAAGTATTAATAAAGGATGATAGACCTATTCACCTAAATCTGGTATAAAGAGATTATAGACACTCAAACAAAAAGTTACTACAACGCATTCATTCTTTAAGGTATACTCTACCCTTCTTATGCATTACATATATAAATTCTTGAAGATACAAATAACGATAAGTTAATTCCACAAGCTACATTTCTCACAACACTTGCACTTGTGACAAACCCTAATCAACCTCATGTGATCATGTGTACAAGATGGAAACCACAATATATCAACCACAATGTTGAATCTATATATAATCGTGTACTTCTTTTTTTTTCACGTTAGTGTATTTATATAAGAGATGCCACATGATTAAACCTCTTTTCTTTTAATCAGTTGTAGTCTCTTTATGAAGAATGTTATAACCAGAATTTTTAACAAAAGAAAACATAATGAAATTTGTTAAAAGTGTAGTAATTTACAAAAACTTATTATTCAATTGGATTTACTAATCAAATTTCATATCACAAAAGATCAAAATTAATAAATTTATAGTTTAAGTAAACCTAAATTTTGTTTGATCCAAATTTTTGTTGTTGTCTATCAAGATTAACTTCATTTTTCATGCAAGAAGCTCAAATCTCACAAATATGTTAGCATATAATATTACACAGAGTGTACGTCTCAAATGCACTATAGCAACTATTATATATCAATATAGTGCGTAGAGTGTTAGGTCGCAAAAATGTCCATTGGTCACTAAAATATAGCCAAATTAGAGGACATACGACGAGCTGATTTTGTTTTTGCAAATATGATTTGATATGGTTAGATGCTTAGATAATTTAGGTTAATTTCTCCTAATGTACACTCAAGTTCAAATCAATATTTGGTCATTTAGGGGTGTGTATTGAACTAGTATTTTGGAAGATTTGGATTTTTTTATTATATAAATCGTATATTATTCAACTTCATATTTTAAGGTCTCTTCTCAAGTCTCATGTTATTAAACTTCAAATTGATATAAAATCATGGGGAATTTGCAAAAATAATATCTTTAGTTTACCCTTTTAAACCCCTTGTAAACCCTATAAAAACCCTTATAAACTTCAAAAACCACTTAAAACTGTGGTAAATTCTCTTAAAAACCATTTAAAACACATGTAAATATTTTCAAAACCATTTAAAAATCATTGTAAGTTTAAAAAACCCTTTGAAAATCTTTTAAAAACCTTTTAAAAACCTTAGAAAAACCCGTGTAAACTTCTAAAACTATTTAAAGACCCTTTAAAAACTTTTTAATACTATTTAAAGACCCTTGTAAAATCCTATAAAAATCCTTGTAAATCCTATAAAATCCTAATAAATCCTTTCAAAATCCTTTTAAAAAACCTTGTAAATGTTTTTAATTCCAAACAGTGCCTCCACGAAAAACAATTTTGGCTGGAAAAAATTTTCTCGGAAATTTTTTTGGCGGGAACAATGCAATTTTTCCTTTTGTTGACTTAATTAGTTTTCAAATAGTAATAAAATGGTCATTAAAACCATGAAAATGAAAATGGCCAAAAATAAGGTTATTTTTGCAAAAGAATATCATGAAAAGGTCATTAATAAGAATTTCTCTAAAATCATTCAAAATAACTCAAATCTCTAGTAATTCAATAATTTTAAAATCTATTATTACTGATACTTAGAAATTTATTTAAATTATTTTTAACAAAAAATAAAAATATAAAGACATTATTATTTATAATAAAATAAAAATTGTTTGTCTATTTTATTGATGAAATCAGATTATTCATTAATTTTCATGGGTTAGCGAAAGTTTTTAAGTAACAAAATTGTCATCTTGAAGGTTTATTGTAGACGTTCTGAATTTTAGAGGTTTGAAGTAGAAGTGCTTCTCACTTTAAACTTCCACTTTAAAGGTTTTTAATGGACTTATCCCAAAATGAAAGTGGCGATGTAAAAATTTTGTTCTTTAAAATATCTCTTACACTTTATGGTGACTTTTAACGTTATATCATCTTTTAAGACATGTATGTAATAGTTAAAACGTTTAGGAAATGCGTATAAGAGTTGTATTGCATATTATTTTTTCCTTAGTATGATTGAGTTGATATAAATTACTAGTGTGTAAAGTTAGGTATAAAAATATAGTTTAACAATGAATATATGTTTTACCTGAGTTGGATATTGTATAAATAATTGTATCTTATTAAAATGGATTTTAAAACGTAGAAAAATAATAATTATCATATATTGTGCAAAAAAAATTCTTTGGAATTTTTTTTTATAATTTGACAAGAGACTTATGTTCATCCGCAAAAGCATGTGACACAAGAAACTCACCTCTTTTAATGAATAAAATTTGCCTCTCCTTCAGGAATTTCAACAATTTTTTGCATTTTATCTTGATGAGCCTACTCTCCAAATGTACTTAAAATTTTCCAGAATTCCATGAAGATTCCGAATTCTTCTCCAATTACATACTCTATTAGGCACTGAACATATCCAAAGAATTAACAACCATGAAACAAAGTCTGAGCCTTACAAACAAATCGAAATTCAACTTCTTGGATACATCAAAGTAAGCCTCCAAAGCTTCAAAGTAGGCCTCCAAAGCTTCAACGAGAGGAGCAAAAAAAAATCTAAGAAAAAAGGATAATGTGATGGTGGGAAGAAGAATAAGAGAGAGAATGAGGGGATATTTTTACATTTTTCAATTATAATTTCTGGAAAAAATCAATAAATGAAAATAATGTTTACAGTGAAGGTAATAATGTCTGATTTTCTTGTTTACAATGTAAAAGAAACCTGCAAACGGTGCCCATACTCAAAACGGTGCCCAAACTCAAAGCGGTGTTAAGCTCAAATGAAACAGTATTTGCCTACAACATTCCAAATAAAATAGGAGGGTTGTATGGATCATTTGAGATGATGGTGGTTTTTCTCGGACATGGAAACAATGATGTTTACGAAGATTGTGGTAGTTACAACGGAGAAATAAAAAGTGTTGTAAAATCAAACCAAACATAGTGGTGGGCTGAGACAAAGATGAAGACCCCAGAAATGTCGTGAATTTTCAGTTTAGGTGTTGGTGTGGTTATTTAAGCAAAGAAAATAATAATTGGCGGCAACGATTGTCACATTTTCTTGGATCGATTTTTCAAATATTTTTAGTGGTTATAGCATTTTTATTTTGCTCAAACGATAATAAACACGATTAAATTTGCTTATCATAAACTCGTGGTGTACCGCGAGAAAATTTAATTTCTATTTTGTATCCATTGATATTCTCTTTTTAATATTTAAATTTTATGCAACTTTAACTTGTATTATTTTCAAAATAAAAATAAGAAATTTTTCGAATATATACCTAATTTTTGTTTGTTGTATGTCTAGATAAATTTTACTATGTGAATTTTGATATTATATTAGTACTTGTAGTTTCTCTTAATATATTTCTAATTCATATTATAAATGTGTAAAATATAGAGGTTCAGTTTCACATATGAGTGTCATGAGGGAATTGGCGTAATACCCATGTGTTACAAGTGATATTTATGTCATAACAAGCTAAAAATATCATATCTATATATTTATTTTCATATAGCTCGTCTTAGTTCAAGCTAAAACCATCATTTTTATATTCTATACTATTAAAAGGGGAACACTAATCTTTGTTGCCAAACAAACTTTAAAAAAAATATTCAAAAAATGTGATTGCAAACCTATTGCCAAACACATTTAAAGACAGCAAAAAAATAATTAAATAAATTAAAAATAAAACCCAAAATTATGAATTATCTATATGTATGGAAACCATATTAAGTTTGTTACCATAAAAAGTGGACAGTTAAATTCAAAATTAAACATATGTAAACATATTTAATATTAATTATATACTTTAAGATATTTTTGAAAACATTAAAATATGTATTTTATAGATTTAAAAAAAAAAGATGATAGTTTAGGGAAAAAATAAAAATAAAATATGTTAGAATAGAAAATAAGCGAGTAATGAAATTTTCTATATAGCATAAAATGTTCAGAAATATACAACATATTTTATTATATCATAAAATTAAAAATAACTATATAATTTTAAACAAATAACTAAAAATGTTAAAATTAAAAATCTGAAAATAAATCAATAATTTAAAATCTGTTTGCAAAAATCTTGCGAAGAAACATTCCATATCACATAAAATCTCTTAAACCAATATAATTTCGTACTTGAGAAATAAGAGTCGATTATGAATGTGGAGAAACAAACCGTAAAAATATGCCATATTGTAGATTCATCGTTTAAAACTTCTATTTATTAAAATCTTAACAATAAAATCTAAACCGATCTATATTAAATCTACATATTAAAATATATTTTGTATGATTCAAAATCGAGTGTATAACATATACATATTAAACTATATTTTTGAAAAAAATATTTAAAATGGAACACATTTTTTCGTTCTCACAAACCATGATAACGACACTGATATTTTTGATTATGTAGTGGATGTAGACATATAATTATATATATTGCAAATTAAAAAAATACGTAAAATAGTATGAAGATGTAATTTAAATACTAAAACTATTTTTAATAATATGGAACAGGGAATAAAAATAACAAACTGTATTTGGATATCTAAAATTTTAAAATTAAAAAATTTACACTAAATATGAAAAATTATTAAGTTACATCTACATATATTATATAGCCACCTCTGTACATTCAATGTACTCTACAGATAGAAGAATACCGAGAGTTGAACATAACATTATATACTTCAAAAGTTTTCTTTTTGCATGTAAGTGATTTATGATTAAAATCTAAACCATTGAAAATATTATAATCCATGGGTTAAGTGGACGGGTTAAGAATACAAAGTTTCCTATATATACATTTTTATTATATGTTAAGAAATATAACTATTTCTAAAATATGTTAAAAAGCTTACGAGATTTAATTATTGAACCATGATCAACATGTCTGTTTTGGTTATCCAATTCACGAGTTTGATAAAAATCTAATTGATCAGTCTAAGCAAAGTTTTAAAATATGAGTGAAATCATAAATATATTAAACATTCATAAAGCGAACCTAAACCAAACAAGTATAAATTTTGATTTTGAAAGTTATACGAAATAAATATCTACAACATTATCCACCATATGAGTGTGGTTCCGAACTATTCTTGATGAACTATGGGCATGAATAAAAAACGTTGGTAGTGATATTAAATATGTAAAAATAAAAACATCTAAACTTTTTCTAATAAAAAAGTAACGAGGCCAAATTCACTAATTTGAATAGTTAAATTCAATTTTGACTTTAAAATATCAATTTACGGGTACAATACAGAAACATAAAATTTAAATAGCTAAAATTTCCTATTTATTTTAAATATTGAAACATGAAATAATGGGTACATGAAGAGAGCGGGTAATTCTGAAAATAATAAAAAAATATTATCTAAAGTAATGTTGGTAAAATACGAGGCAGAAAATTTGGATAACCCAAACTCAACGAAGGGAGATACAAAGATACTATTTACTCATGTGAATTTCGAAGAACGGGTTTTTTACGGGTTAAAATATTTTAGTTCGTTGCAGGCCAGACATAGCGGACGAGTTTGACTCGCTTGACAACTATATTTAGGACATGTTCAATAAGTTTTTGTGTTTTTTTTTGTTGTTTTTACCTGGTTTGATAGTTTACGATTTATATAAAAATCTAGATTATCACTAATCCGGTTGACACTTGATTCAGATCCACTATCATGTCGATCTAAAGCTATTATTATTTCAAACATTCAAAAATTTGAAGAAAGCAAAGCAACGTATGTGTGGCTCCTAATCTCTTACCTATTTTTTTTATATGTTAGACTAAAATATATAATCTCAAAGTATTAAAACCACCATTATAAGATGGAAAAACATGATATATATGGGATGGGATAGGACAGTTATGAAATAGTCACTTTTTGTGATTTTTTTACTACTTTTCTTTTATGTAATGTTCTCTACTTAACGGAAACGAATCTGATAATATCTTTATCTAAATCGAATTAAAAATAACATGAAAATGGTACAAATTCGAATTAAATAACATTACTTAAAACTACGTTTACACACTTAACCTTGCATGTTTGTAATATATTGAAATCAACCCGCACACACGTATGTAATACAAACTTTTGAAATCAACCCCGCACGTACGTGTGGGTCCATCTCTAGTCATCTTTATTTAAACTAACAAACTCCATCACATGTGCTTCAAGTATGATGCAAGATTGGAATCACTCCAAACTTTAGATCACTTGATGATCAAGAGATTCCAAGCTTAGTTTGCGGAAGGTGGAATTCACGAGCTGGCCAGAAGCACTCTCTCGTGAATCAGTGGGTGGTACAGGGGATAGTACAGGTGATTGACTCGCTCAATCGGTGAGATAATCGATTCACTCGATCAATGAAAAAATAAAGGATGTTGAATCACTCAACAAACTTAATCCGCAGATTTCTAAAGCACTAAGTGAATCACTCACAAAGAACTAAAGAACACAATTGACAAAGACTCAAACTTTGACAAGAAGAAAACTTTCTATTACTTTAAATTGATCAAGGGTAATTACAAATGAATAATCTAATGAGCTTATATAGGCTCAGTACACACGTTCTAAACCTAGAAAGAAGAAACAAATCGCAACAATTAATGAGAATATGGCCGTTGGACCATTTAGTGTCGAATCGGTCCAAATAAGGCAAGTGAGATGTGCCTTGTATCTTGTTAACTTGGGGAGGTAGTTGTGACGTCTTGGAAGCTTCTTATGCACTTGAAGATTCTGTATCACACACATGAACTTAATAGGAAAGAGTCGTTGTGCATTGATGATGATCGACTCCAAAAAAGGCGAGTAGTAATATGACTGAATCCGCCTGATCCAATGGCTATTATTGTGCGTGAATATTCTCCAAATATTCTGTAGTGGCTGTAGAGTTCCTCCTGGTTTCCAAATGTAGCTTTGAGACACGTCCATATGAAGGTAAAGGAGAGTTTCCTTATCTTGCTCCAAGTAGATCAATGGCCTTGATTCAAAGGGTGGTTTGGACTTGGGTCTTCTCTTGAGATGTTCTCCATAAGAACAAGTCATGCATAAGCTGCTGAGTAAACCCTGAAAGTGCTTCAGAGCAGAATGAAGGAAGCAGCTACGTGTTATACCTGAACATAATTATGTTTTCCAGTTGAGTAAACTTGAAGCGAAACAGAGAAGAAAACATAGCAGTCAACGTGTAGTGGCTGTGCAGTGCAACAGAGCGGAAAAGCTTCAAGTTGTAGCAAACAAGGGAGTGAACGTGTATCGTGGAACGATTGTGACAGAACAGACAAGGTTCAAAGTGTCAGTGGCCGTGTTGCATAACAGAGGCGGTGAAGTCTCAAACAGAGAAGGGTCAAGCAGGCAGCGTCTTGTACAGAGGCATTGGTCAAGTTGACAAAAGAGCACAAGCTATTATCCAGAGGAGAAAAGGGTGAGCTTGGGAACTTAGGGTTTTGGAGATCTCTAAGGAGTATAAAAAGGAAGAGGTGGGCACAAGAAAAGGTTGCACACCTAGGGTTTCTTTTTATATGCACACTTTGTGTGTGGTGTTGCCCCATCAACAAAAGAGAAAATTGTTGATGGTTTTGTAAAGGAATCACACTCGAAAAAACAATGAGTGGTGATTGCCTTGATTTATCTAGTTAAGAGTGGTAGGCACAAGTGTGTGCTACATACCATTGGCAAATGTGACTTTTGTGTTCTTAAGCTAGTGAATCGTTCTGGACTTGGTCCCGGGGATGTAAGTTATCCGAACCCCGTTAACAAATCTCTTGTGTCGTCTCTGCTATATGCTCCCTTATCTCTGTTAAGCATCGCTCATACTTATCTGTCATACAAGTTTGTAGATCTAGCACGCATCACGTTATTTCAATTGGTATCAGAGCGGGAAACCGACCTGAGTCTGTAGTCTCTAACAGGTTAGATCTTGGATGTGCTGCTAGAAGATTATGAGGATAGATTTGATGTTAAACTCGCTAGAGTTTCAGTTCAGTTAACTAGATTTCTCAGAAACGTCTACAGTAAATTTCTGGGTTTGGAGATATTAAGAAGATGGAGAGAAGTTGAGGGTGTTCTGTTGTTAGCTGTTTTTATCTCTGGTCTTGATTATCAATTGTAGAAGTTCGTTTTTGCTAAAGCTTCTAATTGAAGTCTGGAAATTGTTGAAGTATGGTGGAACAACTTATATCTCTGTCAGTGAATGCTTCTTAAGGGAAAGTGGTTCTTTTATCATGAGCAGATCTGGGTTTTCTCATTTGGGATTTCTGAAGATCTGGGTTTTTTCATCAGGATTTCTGAAGATATGGGTTTATGAAGATCTAGGTTTTATGAAGATGAAGAAGAAAGAGATTGTTTCTCTAGATTCAAAAAGGTTGAAGCAAAAGGGAAACGTGTTGTTTGTCTCCTGTCAGAAGAAAAGGCCAGCTGGCTTCGCAACAGAGAAAAGCACATGACATAAAAGTCAAAGGTGTGTTCTTTTTCTTGAATATTTTTTTTGGAGAAGGCTGAAAAATGACATGGGCCACATTCGATTACTTTTGGCCTACTTTTGGTGAAGTTTCTTTTTGGGGCCCCAAAAGCCCATTTTGTGGTTTTCTTTCAAATGTTTAAAGCGGTTTTGAAGCCCTGAAGAGAAACAGAGGATCTGAGAACATGTTTCTGGAGAATTGGACAGTGGTCAACCATCTGCACTATGTTTCTGAAAATCAGATGAAGTATTCTTCGTTTTGTGTTGAAGAACAGCAAGTTTGTTGACAAAGAAAAGCTTATCAAAGAGAGTGCTTATGTTTCTAGGTTTCATGGTTTTCTGGGTCATCTTGGCGGCTTCTGTGAGGGTTCTTCTGTATTTCTTCCCTTGAAGAGGAGTGGCATGTGTTCATATCTGTCGAAGCTGATATGTTTAGAATTTATACAATGTCACTGGTTCTTGAAGCGAGTAATCTCAACAAGAAGGTGACAACAATTTGTTTGAAGTCTTTATCATGAGAAAGACATGGGTTTTCAGGTTCTGAAATTCCATCAGTTTGGTGTGTGGTTTTACTTTCGGGTTGCTCTTGAAAACTGGTCTTCTGAATTGATTTTAGTCCCTTTGGTTTTTCTGGTTTCTGTCTCTGTGAAGTAAACAAGATCATCTCAGAAATTTGGTCATAGCTTTGAGCTACTGAAAGAAGAAGAATTCAGAGTTGATTTAATACGGTTATAAGATCATATGGGTTTTGTCAAACAAACAATCTGAAATCCGCAACAAGAAGTTTTTTCTTGAGATTTTGGTGGATGTGTCAATTTCTCTTTTGGCTGAATATTCAAAGTTAAGATAGTCTTTCTCCTTGTTTTGAGTACGAGTGGAATCTTGATTGCTTGAAAGAAACATGGGAACAATACCAACGGTTTTAAACTTCCGGGCATTCTCACCATCATGGTCTTCAATGGACTAGCAAAGTGAAGTTCAAGATTTTGGATCTGCCTTGCCTTTCATTTCATGTGGATTGTGTGTTGATGAAGCGTGTTGATAAATAAGAGTTTGAATCTGGAAATTGGTCCATTTTTGTTGTTTGTGTTCAATCAGAGATCTTGAAAAGAGAACAGAAGGAGCTTTCCAGACAGACTTATTTTCAGAGTGAAGAACAAGCTTTGTGATTTCTTGAAGAATCTTCAATTCAAGAGGACAGAGAAAAGAACAGAAGAATCTGGTGAAGAAGCTCAAACTCTTAACGCATGTTGTTATTTGAGAAGCTTGGCGTTTGTTCTGTGTTGATTGTGTGTTCTGATGTGATTTGTGCTGGATTGCAACATACAATCAACAAGGGAGAGAAGATTGTTGGATTTTCAAAAGCTTCTCAGAAAAAATCCAGCTAGAAAGGGATTCGTTTCATGGTCATATGACTTTAAGTGGGATTTGATGTTGAAATAAAGGTGGTAACTCAATGATGGAGCATCTTTATATGGATCATGAGTCTTAAAGTTGTCCCTGGCATTTAAGAAGAGGCGATGGAGGTTTTTTGAAGTTCTGAAACTTGTGCTCTCTTGCAAACCTTCAGACTTCAAGGAAAATGTTATGTATTTGGTACGTGTTTTTCTTCCACGATTTTCCTTCTCTATAGAACTCGGTTTCTAACCCTGGGAAATGTTCTGGAAACCTGGGAAGTCTCCTTCTGGTTCCATGTTGTCTAATGGGAATCTGCTCTCGAAGTTGGTTGGTCGCACAGTTATTGTATTCCAAATGTGTTTTGGGAAACTGGTCATAACTTTCAATCCGTGTACCCAAATCATGATCCGTGTTCTCCTATTGCTTTGTACGAGAACGGGTAATCTTGTCACCAAATTTCAGATTTTTCTGGGTTGACTTGATATTTTATTTGGTTTTAGCATCAAGTCAGATGAACTAAGAGCAAGATATACCATGGTCCTTGTAGTTCTCAGAAGAAGAGAGGATGAATTGTTTGTGTTTCAAACATTGGCAGTATGTTTTTGGTGTGAAGGTGCGTTCATGATCTGAGAAGAAGAGAAAACAAAAACTGAAGCTTTTGTTATGGAGAAAGAAGTCTGATTAAGTTGCAATGTGATGAAGGAGTTGCTTTTGTCTGACTTAGTATGGTTTATCTGACTTGGTTTTGAGACCTTGGATCTGAGTATTGAGATACGATTTGAGGTCTTGGAAGCAAGAAGTTTTCAGTGATTTAAAGATTGTCTGATGAGATTATGTTGTCTGTTGGGAATCTGTTTCAAAGGTTGGCTACTCTGAGTTTCCTTTTATTTGGATATGTCTTGGGAAATTGGCCATATCTCTCAGTCAGTAAATCCAAATCAAGATCTATTTTCTCCTACATCTTCATATGGATGTCCTTGATTTTGTTCAAATCTTTGGATTTGTTCAGCAATGAATTGCTATTTCGGAATTTCTCTTCATCAAGGTATGTGTCCTTGTTCAGCTCAAGATCTCATTGTTCGTATTGTTTCGAGGTAAAAGAAATCACAGTCAACTAGGTACCAAGACTCAACAATGAGTAAAAGAAAGTTGACTGCGAAGAAGTATGGAAAGGAGTCTGATCTTGCACCAAATTTTGAAGTTTCAAGTTGAAACGCGCATCTCTGTCACTGTTTCAGAAGAGTATTCATTATAAGATAATTGTCTACTATGGAGTTAAGAACGTGGATTTATTGTTCTGTTCAAAAGTCGTATGATTCTCCAAAAGGTGATTGTGAGATTGTCTTTGAAGCGTTTAAGGATGGTAATTGTTTGGGGTAACACAACACCAAGATTGAAGTTATGTTATGGTCTGTCTTGGTTTCAGCAAAGAGAAATGCTACAACATGTTTATGGATAAGCCAAGAGTGATAAGCAAATGACAAGGAGAATCATTTGTAATGATATACTTTGGAGAAAAAGGCATTCTTGACTGGGATTATTCTGATTGTAGAATACTTGAAGACGTCGAAGCTTGTGTGGATGGTTAAGGTTGGATCTTTGATTTTTTGTCTATCTTGCTGTTGCAAGACTACAAACTGTTGTTTTATGTGCAGTGCAGAAGCTTTGTTTTGGTGCTCTACATGTTGATCAAAGGGAATTTAATGTGACATGTAGTATATCTGATCAATGGATGATGTTATTGATATAGAAGTATAAGATATGGAAGTTTGGTGTGACTTAGTGAGAAGTGTCCCCTGTAGTCGTTTTCAAGATAAAGAAGAGGTGTTCGAAGATTGTGTGCGTAAGGATGAAATCGGTTCAAGAGGAAGGCTATTGTTAAGCTTTGGTCATTCAACAAATGTTTGTCTAACAAGATCATCAGTGTTTTGAGAGACTAATTGTCTAAGTTTCCGCTCCGACTAAAAGGTATTATTTTGATGATCATGTTGTTGCTTCTTATCGATTTTGGCTTCCATTGTCAAAGGCTGAACTTAAAAGAGCTTCTGATTAAGTTAAGATTCATGAAGTTCGAAGAGGATCGGTGTTACTAAAGGAGTGTTCTAAGCCAAGAGTGATAAGCAAATGACAAGGAGAATCATTTGTAATGATATACTTTGGAGAAAAAGGCATTCTTGACTGGGATTATTCTGATTGTAGAATACTTGAAGACGTCGAAGCTTGTGTGGATGGTTAAGGTTGGATCTTTGATTTTTTGTCTATCTTGCTGTTGCAAGACTACAAACTGTTGTTTTATGTGCAGTGCAGAAGCTTTGTTTTGGTGCTCTACATGTTGATCAAAGGGAATTTAATGTGACATGTAGTATATCTGATCAATGGATGATGTTATTGATATAGAAGTATAAGATATGGAAGTTTGGTGTGACTTAGTGAGAAGTGTCCCCTGTAGTCGTTTTCAAGATAAAGAAGAGGTGTTCGAAGATTGTGTGCGTAAGGATGAAATCGGTTCAAGAGGAAGGCTATTGTTAAGCTTTGGTCATTCAACAAATGTTTGTCTAACAAGATCATCAGTGTTTTGAGAGACTAATTGTCTAAGTTTCCGCTGCGACTAAAAGGTATTATTTTGATGATCATGTTGTTGCTTCTTATCGATTTTGGCTTCCATTGTCAAAGGCTGAACTTAAAAGAGCTTCTGATTAAGTTAAGATTCATGAAGTTCGAAGAGGATCGGTGTTACTAAAGGAGTGTTCTGGGCTCAGTACTGGTTTGTATTTTGTCTTCAGAAATTAGCTGTCCTGTGCGTACGGCAGGCTCTGATCCTGTTTCTATTGGCGACAGCGGCATATTTCCGAGGACTGGTTAGCTAGTTATGAGCAACACTCACCTGTGTCATTGTAATCAATTGATCATTGTCTTTGGTTTGATGGATGGATTCATGTTCTGGGTTTATGGTTGTGGTATGTGTGAATTTTCTACAAGGTCCATCAAAGTTTAAATAGGCTCTAAATTCAGAGAACGAGGAGGATCAGTGTTATGCTTAATAAGATTTGCATTGGATTATTCTCTTGATGTGTTAGCTATTATCCTATTTATGCACTCAAGCAAGTGGAGTTTTTTGGTTGCCTTGCATGATGAATTGGTGTCATCGGTTGCTTGTGTATCAAACTGCGCAAAAAGGGAGAGTTGTTGTATTTACTCCCACATGCTAGTTGTTGGGGCTGCAATGCGTGTCATTGTTGCTATCATCACTTGAAGGTGTTTGAAAAATGTTAAAGATGGTGTTAAATTCAAATTGCAAGGTGTAAAAATGACGAGTTAATTTCATCATATGAAGTTGAATATCAAACTGGGCTATAAAGGGAGATTTTCTGAATTACTCTCAATGCCAATTGTTGTTGTTGCTATGCTAAGTTGTGGTTGCAGGCAACACTTGGAGGTGTTTGATATTCACTGAAGTTGTGATCGATGAGCTTGATGGGTTATGATTAAGGGAGAGCTAAAGTCCTTCAACTCAGTCAACAAGGGAGAGAGTGGTAGTACTGATTTGTGTGTTAGCCGAGATTGAAGTTTTATGAAAATGGATGTGCCTCAAGAAACCAGAACAAGGTTTGTAGAGCTTGCAAATCGTTCACATTTGTTAGTCCTACAATTCAGTCAACAAGGGAGAGATTGAAGATATATTGTGTTGATAGAATTGTAAGATTGACAGCTATGCGTGATCAGAATGAAGAGTCCTCTCAAAGGCAATGAAGTTTCAAACGATTCAGCTACCACTTGGAATGTTGAATATCATCTAGTGAAGAATCAAGAAAGCTTGAGTTCTATAACTCAGTAACAAAGGGAGAGATTGAAGATGTATTGATATTGTTACTGGTTATTAGACTCAAGAGAGATGATGAGAATGCAGTAAACAAGTATGGTGTATATGCAACCAAATACAGAGACAGTGAAGTAGTGATGCAGTTGAACAAGTCTGATGGTTGTGCAACCAAGACATAGACACAGTAACAGTGAACGATGAAGTGAACAAGCCTGGTACAACTTCATGCTCAGTAACAAAGGGAGAGATTGAAGATGTATTGATATTGTTACTGGTTATTAGACTCAAGAGAGATGATGAGAATGGTTGACAAAAGAGCACAAGCTATTATCCAGAGGAGAAAAGGGTGAGCTTGGGAACTTAGGGTTTTGGAGATCTCTAAGGAGTATAAAAAGGAAGAGGTGGGCACAAGAAAAGGTTGCACACCTAGGGTTTCTTTTTATATGCACACTTTGTGTGTGGTGTTGCCCCATCAACAAAAGAGAAAATTGTTGATGGTTTTGTAAAGGAATCACACTCGAAAAAACAATGAGTGGTGATTGCCTTGATTTATCTAGTTAAGAGTGGTAGGCACAAGTGTGTGCTAGATACCATTGGCAAATGTGACTTTTGCGTTCTTAAGCTAGTGAATCGTTCTGGACTTGGTCCCGGGGATGTAGGTTATCCGAACCCCGTTAACAATTCCTTGTGTCGTCTCTGCTATATGCTCCCTTATCTCTGTTAAGCATCGCTCATACATATCTGTCATACAAGTTTGTAGATCTAGCTCGCATCACGTTTTCACAGTCTTCGTGATAGAAGAATCTTGCACAAGCAAAAGAAAGATGTATCAAAAAGTAAATCACAAATAAGGAAAATATTTAAAAAAATAGAAATAATTTTTTTTTTTAATAAATCCAAAAAATTCAAATAGCAAAAGGAAAAATTCAGTTTTTATTTTCTTTTCTGGTTTTACAAAAAATAAAATTCGAAATTTTTTTTTTACAACAAAAATATGATTTTTTATGGCTTTTTTTTAATAAATCAGAAATAAATAAGAAAATGAAATAAATCAAACTTTTTTTTATAAAATAATGAAGCAAATAACAAGATTAAAGCACAAAATAAATTTTTATTTGGTTTTTTTATATAAAAATATAAATAATAAGAAAAATAAGAAAACAAATATAGGTTGAAAAGATACAACCTTGGATAGGAGCTTTTGAAGCTCTGATACCAGATGATGCAAGATTGGAATCACTCCAAACTTTAGATCACTTGATGATAAATAGATTCCAAGCTTAGTTTGCGGAAGGTGGAATTCACGAGCTGGGCAGAAGCACTCTCTCGTGAAAGTGGGTGGTACAGGGGATAGTACAGGTGATTGACTCGCTCAATCGGTGGGATAATCGATTCACTCGATCAATGAACAAATAAAGGATGTTGAATCACTCAACAAACTTAATCTGCAGATTTCTAAAGCACTAAGTGAATCACTCACAAAGAACTAAAAAAACACAATTGACAAAGACTCAAACTTTGAGAAGAATAAAATTTTCTATTACTTTAAATTGATCAAGGGTAATTACAAATGAATAATCTAATGAGCTTATATAGGCTCAGTACACACGTTCTAAACCTAGAAAGAAGAAACAAATCGCAACAATTAATGAGAATATGGCCGTTGGACCATTTAGTGTCGAATCGGTCCAAATAAGGCAAGTGGGATGTGCCTTGTATCTTGTTAACTTGGGGAGGTAGTTGTGACGTCTTGGAAGCTTCTTATGCACTTGAAGATTCTGTATCACACACATGAACTTAATAAGAAAGAGTCGTTGTGCATTGATGATGATCGACACCAAAAAAGGCGAGTAGTAATATGACTGAATCCGCCTGATCCAATGGCTATTATTGTGCGTGAATATTCTCCAAATATTCTGTAGTGGCTGTAGAGTTCCTCATGGTTTCCAAATGTAGCTTTGAGACACGTCCATATGAAGGTAAAGGAGAGTTTCCTTATCTTGCTCCAAGTAGATCAATGGCCTTGATTCAAAGGGTGGTTTGGACTTGGGTCTTCTCT
Source organism: Capsella bursa-pastoris (assembly GCA_036452645.1). Classification (NCBI taxonomy): domain Eukaryota; kingdom Viridiplantae; phylum Streptophyta; class Magnoliopsida; order Brassicales; family Brassicaceae; genus Capsella; species Capsella bursa-pastoris. Next base: position 9,324,419 of record CP144198.1, on the reverse strand, counting down.
TAAGATGTTCTCCATGGGCTGGGGCCTTGTAGTGAATCAAATGACTGTGTGGGCTCCCTTCACGGCTGATCCAAGTGTCAAAGTACTTAAAATCCTCACATCTTGCAACCTGGTGTAGTTCAGCCAGTCGGTCAGCGAGTAGTTCAGCATGCTTGTCAGCGAGTAGTTCAGCTTGCTTGTCAGCGAGTAGTTCATCATGCTTGTCCGCGAGTAGATCAGAATGTACATCAGCTATCATCTTTGAATCATATGGATGGTGAATGATTCCTTGATGACTTGGTGTTGCCTCATTAAAAACCTTTCTAGGTAAACCCATTGGGACAAACCCTAGATAAGGGAAAAAGAGTGCAAGAGTCATATCCCAATGATAAGGTGATTTGACTTGCTGATTTTTGATCCCTCTTGAACTATCAGACTTCTTAAGGTTAATATCATTGTGAATAATTAACCCTTCGCCTTGTACTTGATCAGAACTACATTTAGGCAAAGATTCTCCAAAATTCTCCATGTAGACCGGTTTGGTGTGTGAACTGATTGGTTTGATGTGCTCCCGGTTTGATCTAGTTCTGATATCCGCATCAAAATAATATTTGTGTCATAACAAAAATTACTTATAGTAAAATGTAATAATTATAAAATTGTAATTTTTCAATGGTGAGCAAATAACACATACTAATTTTACCAACCCGCATAACTTTAATTTCATCAGCCCACCGTTGTAGAACGCTAAATACATATTGTTTCATAAATTAAGTAATATATGTGTATTTAAAAAGTTTAAATGACAACATATGCAGAATAATACTTATTTATTATTCATATATATTATATTAGATTTTACCCCGTGGTACACCAGAGATCAAGTATTAAATGTGTTTTTCTTATATAGAACCTTAACCATTATAGTATAATTATTGCTTATACATAATTCGTTTAACATATTCTTGGAAATCCAACGGGAACAATCGTTAGCGGTATATATATTTTTGATTTTTATACTTATATATGATAATATTTTCCCACCTTCGTCAATTGTAACAACGGTCTATATAGCACTCTATTAATCAAAATTTAAAACATAGAAAATACCGATTGTATAAATAAAAATAATTTATTGGTCAAGTATATAAATAATTATATGTTTGCAATACACAGATTATTTTTATGATTTTTTATATATGTAAGTTTGTATTGAGAAACTTATTGGATATACGGGAATGAAAATTGAAATATATATAAGTATTTGTTTATTTATCTTTAAACGTAAGTAATATTAGGATATACACCCCAGAAACAAAATTCCATACAAACTTTTTTTATTTTTATTTTATGATTTTGTAATTAAAATGACTGAGTTTCTTTGATTCAAAGAGTGTTACAGTGTAAGTATGTGTATCTTTGTGCAAAATTAATAATATTTTTTATTCATTTTCTGATTCTCTTAAAGACCAATAAAATGAAGGAAAATGAATATTTTAGAAATTTTATCATTACTAAGCTCAGCGTTGTTAAAATATTTATATGTATACATATATTAAGTTACTATCCCAAGTTAAAAAAATAACAATCAGAAAATTATGCTGAATGAATCGTTTATATTAATTCATTAATTGTTCAAGCTTAATAAATTTTTGGTTAGTGTATAATTGTGGAAATATTATATATTTAATCATAAGTTACAATCAAGTACAAAATAATGGTCTATTAAATTTTCCAAATAGGAAAAAGACAGAAAGTCCAAGAGAAATTATACTATAGATTATTTTAATTAAAAATGAAAAGAAAAGATTAGAACGTGTTATTACGGTCGCGGAAAGAAATGGTCAAATACGGATCTCAAATGTACATAACCTTCAGTTATGTACATTTGAGATCCGTATTTGAGAATACAACTGAAGGTGGTGAAAATGGGCGAAACCTTCAGAGTGTATTCTCAAATGTACCCTCTTTTTGAGGTTGAAGAAAATAAATAAAATATATATATATATTAAAAATATATATAAAAGATATGTAACTGGGAGAATATTGATATTGAACTGAAATCTCAAGATTTATTGAGATTTAGGAACTCACAGAGGTAGCTTTGAAGGAAACATTTCCAGTATGTTGCCAAATCATTTATTGATTTGTACTCTTTTTTTTTTTTTGTCTTTGGAATTTCATAACTTGGAGTGCTTTTGCTGTTGGAAAGAAAAAATACAATTGGTAAGTAGATTTCTATTAATACGGTAATACTCGTACTTTACGAGCCATGTTATCCGCAACAACATTTGCACTTCGTGGAATGAGAGAGATAGAAAAACTCGTGAATTCTTCCCTGTCAGTCTTGATGTCATTCAGGTAAACAGAGAATGCCGGCCACTCTGAAGGAGAAGACACCATCTTCACCAAATCGGAACAGTCCGTTAGAAAAACTACATCTCTGAAATCATGGCCAATCATACATCTCATTGCCCACATCAAAGCTTCTACTTCAGAATGAAGAGGGGAAAGGCTTCGTCGGAGGTTCGCGGCCCCCAAAATCATGGATCCATCCTAAGCGTGTTGACAACACCATCCTAGACCTACATACTTATCTGTATCTTTCCAAGAGCCATCAATAAAACACCTATAATGGAATATGCTAATGATTTAAATAAAGATAATATTGTTAGCATTTAAGTTAAAATTTAAAGAATATTTATTTAAGTTAGTTAGTAGTTATTGCTTTGCTAATGTTTATATACAACAAACTGGGGTTTTAACCTTGAATTTCATGAGAGATACGCCCCATATATATATATATATATATATATATATATATATATATATATATATATATATTTATATGTAGAGTATATATCTCTTTATTTTTTAATTATATATACATATAGCTGTTTTTGAGAGATTTTAAGAAGTTTTTGAATTATAGACTTTTTTTTATATTATATATTTTGTTTTGGATTCTGAAAATTAAAATTAATATATATATATATATATATATATTTTTAAAAATGTTACGTAGAGACATCTCAAAAATCCATTGAATTGAATTAGTAAAATCTCTAAGAATCTAGATTCTCTATTATTTAGGGAAACCACTTTTCATAAAACCTTGTATGGTTAAAACATGGATTTTTGAAAAATCTAAAACTGAAAACTCAAGCTTCATCTCCTAGGTACAAATCTCAGCTTAGATAATTGGGTTTTTGAAAGTTTCGGTTTTGAGCAGTCACCATGAATCTTATTTGGATAAACAAAACCTAATCTTGTTTGAGCAAATTAAAAAACTTGGAGAAGCTTGACCTTTGTTTCAACAATCTCAAGGATTTTTAGGTTGATTGATTAGCCTTAAAGCATTCAAAAGTTGTGATTCTTTTTTTTTTTTTTTTTTTTTTCACTTCCTTGAGCTTATGATGTTCATGTTTCATTGATTTTAGGGACTCAAGTCCTGTGTGAATTTGAAATGGCTTTCTATTAGACTATGGTTTGATTAGCCGAACCGGTCATATTAGATTAAACCAGAACTCTCTTTATAGTTGTTGAGAATAATTTGTAAAGCTTAAATGGAATTGAAACACTAACTAAGCTTAATGTAAGTTCCACTGAAATCAATGTTTTTCTTTTGGTTCTCAATGCTCTTCCCACAATCCTCATTGAAACTGAATGTTTCTTTTTGCATATGAATATGTGCATCACTTATCTAAAACTGAATTGATTTGTGTTGTGTCATTTTGTATAAGGTGCTAAATGTTGGAAAGAATATGCTTAAATGATTTTGCATCTCTTAATTATTACTTGGTCTCTTACTTAGGATTGAATGGTTTAGTGGTTAGATAAGCAAGCATATGATTAAGATCTCGTAATGGTTTTGTTGTTGTGATTGAGGTCTCGTACCGGTTTTGTTGTTGTGATGGTTTAGTGGTTAGATAAACCCAAATTCTTCTCAAATTCAAAGGCCATGAAGAACCATGGAAGCGAGCAACCACGACGACGAGTTCAATCCTACCGCAAACTGGAATTTCGCCATCGGTTCTCTCACAGACTTCACCACAAACCACCAATCAGACGACAGAATGATCTCCTCCGCCGCCGATCATGTAACCAAGTCCCCGTTACTTCTACTCTGATGCAGCGCATATTCACGTGAATGACCATTACAACAACTTTGTTGTTTGTTTTAAACTTTTAAATGGGCCTAAAGTCATGGGTTTTAAAGCTATACTATGTCGTTATTCTTTTACATTAGATTAGGGTTTTTGTCTTATGATTCTTATTTAAAGGATCCTTACGTTGTAGAATAGGGAGAATATTGATTATTGAATAAAAGAGTTTTAAGAGAGGTTTGTCTAAAGCCTAGAGAGGAGGACTCTCAACCCTAAAGAGTTTCTTGTGCGAAGCCCTGAGAAGAGGATTCTCACCATATCCCTATTACTTATTTGTAAAGTTTTGACATTCTAATCAAGATCCATTCGAGAATCTAAGTCCCCTTGAGATCTAGTGTTCTCGTCCGTTATTATAGCTTCGCACTACATCATACTCCCTCCTGTTCCCAACGGCGAGCCTTGCGAAATCACAAGTAGCTTCCTTAATCATTATTCTCCGATCCGATCCGATCCGATATTATAAATCGATAGTGGTGTACGATGAAATCGATTTAAATTTTTTATGTTCGTGCGATGTGGTGATTTTGGTTTGCAGTTATATTTGCACAAGAGCGTGAACTAAGGCAAGTTTATAGTCGAATGGTGCGCGATTATATGAAGTGTATTACACAAAAAAGCGGCGTCAGAATAAGGAATATTTGAACTACTCTAGCATAAGCACCTTTAACTGTGGAATTGTCAAATGATGGATGACATTTCGGGAAGTGATCGTCAGAACTGTGTGATGAAGCTAAAAAATAGAGAAAGATCATGTGGTGATTTGTAGGGTCGGTAAACAAGGAGTTAAGCCTCCCGGACGTAACAAACCGACCGTCGGATATTGATGGACTCACGGGTTTAGTGAAAGGACATGTGGCCCATTAAAAGAGGTGGGTCCATGTGATGGTGGTGAACAAGGGGCCCACTGAAGAGATGGCGGTCGGGGCGTTACATCAATATTTTAAATTTTTATTTAATTTAATCTATGACATATCAATATCCATATCAATAATAATATATGATTTGGTAAAATGTCCTCCTAAATTGCGGCATTTCATATGGCAGGTAATCATAGGATGTATATCGGTTAATAAAAATTTGGTCAATAAAGGTATAAACTGTGATCCACACCGTAGTAGGTGTGGCGAGCAAGAAACTATAAACCATTTAGTGTTTCAGTGTCCACCGGCTCTACAAACATGGGCATTATCACAAGTTCCTACAGGGATCGAGACAATTCTAACGGATTCTATTTACGTAAAACTGGATTATCTATTTTGGCGGACACCTAATGATTCTAATACTACAATGTACCCTTGGATAATGTAGCATATCTGTAAAGCGAGAAATGAAAAGGTTTTTGACAACCTAGATAAAAATCCTGGAGAGGTGCTTCATTTGGCTGAAACTGAAGCGCACTTACGGACGGATGCGCAGGCAGATGATCTCGTAGAGGAGGAGGTTAGGAGACCGGGACAATTAAATCAAGTTGTGGGGAGTAAGAGTATTCAGATTACAGGTGTTATGTGCTTCGTTGATGGATCCTAGAAGGATGGCGATACCTTTGCCGGAGTAGGCTGGTATTGTACTGCGCTGAATGGTGCTCCCACAATGGGTGCAGCCAATCTACGAATGAGTCTATCATCATTACATACGGAGGTAGAAGCGTTGGTGTGGGTGATGAAGTGTATGATCGAGCATCGAGAAGAGAAGTGACTTTTTTTACAAACTATTTAGAATTGGTGGAGATGATGTCTTCCCCATTAAAATGGTCGGCGTTCACAACATATTTAGAGGAAACTAAAGCAGATAAGGAAGTATTTTCATCTTTCTCTTTAGTTAAGATTTTTCACAGGTTCGATACTAGAGTGGATTTGTTAGTGCGTCGAGTACGTGCTGAACCGCTTATCTGTTTTTATGTAAACAACTTTCCTACCTCGTGGCTCTTTTGAGTCTTGTTATTGCTGTTGAAAAATATAAATATATATATATATATATATCATATTTACGAAATATTTTTTAAAATTTTTGGTACTATTTAAATTCATTTATAGTAGTTTTAAAATAAATTTGTTTTTTTGTGAAAATTTAAATCATATAAATTATTATGAGATTATTTATGTGTTATCTGTATATATGTTTAAAAGTTCGTGTTAAGATTTTTTTAAAATGTTTTTGTTAACAGATTAAATTAAAGATATATGAGGAGAATTAATGAAATTATGGATTTTTTTCTGAATTAATTTTTTATTGGTTAATATGTTGATTTTTTTCTCTCTAAATTTAACGTGTAAATATGTTTAGGTTTTTCCAAAAACTGCCGCAAAAATGTTGTAGTAGATTTGAAAAATGTCATTAGTAAGAATACTTTATATTAAATATATATTTATAAATATCATTTATATCAATTCGGATCCATCAAATCAAAATCCAAAATCTTCTCAAATGTTAATAAACCCAAAATCTTCTCAAATCAAAGCCATGGATGCGAGCAACCACGACAACGAGTTCAATTCTACCACAAACTGGAATCTCGCCGTTGGTTCTCTCACAGACTCCATCTCCTTTGAGTCCTCCTTCACCACAAACCACGAATCTGACGACGGAATCATCTCCGCCGCCGCCAATCATATAACCAAGTCCCCGTTACTTCTACTCCCTCCTGTTCCCAACGGCGAGCCTTGCGAAATCACAAGTACCTTCCTTAATCCTTATCCTCCGATCCGATCTGATGATATAAACCTATAATTGAAGTAGATCGATAGTGTTATACGGTGAAATCGATTTTGATGTTCGTGCGATGTGGTGATTTTGGTTTGCAGTTAGATTTGAACAAGAGTATGAACTAAGGCAAGTTTATATACGAAGTAGTGCACGAGTATATGAAGTGTATTACACGAAAAAGCGGCGTCAGGATAAGGAATACTTGTGTACAGTTCGATGTGGTGTTGCTGTGAGAGATGAAGAAGTGCTTCAGATCTCTTATACTGACTCTGATGTTTCTAAGATTTTGGTGGAGAGGAAGGTGAAAGATAATGGTAATGAACGGTCGAGCGAAGAAGATTGGGTTGATGTGAAAGCTGGTGATGAGTCTCAGTTGAATAATGAGAAAGATCTGCTTCTATTGTCAGGGAAACAGGTAATGAGTTTAGGGACTTGATGAATAATAGAGATGTATTCGTTGTTGTTCTGTTTGTTCTTATCTTGTTGTTTTAGTAATGGTTGATGTGGATGGGGTAATGGTTTTTTCAGGATTTTTATGAAGCTACTGCGGAGATTAATGATGTTGAACCTTGTACTTCGATTACAGTCCGTCTTCTTTCGCTTCAGGATAAAAGATGTGCACTTGTTGATGAAGTTTATGTGTTTGCTGATCCTGTTGATCCAAGTGAGTCAGAGCAGGAAGAAGCGAGTGGAGCTGGGAATTCATCTAGTAGTTCGTTGATGGCAATGTTTGTGCCCGCTCTTTTGCAGCTATCTCGAGGAAAAGATGTCAGAAAAGAACGGGATAGACAAGTTTCTGAAAAGTCCAACAGCACTAACCCAGGAACTTTAGGAAACTCAAATGACTCGGATGAGATCGTGAAAGGAATTCACCAGGAGAAAAATTCCAGTAAAGCTGATCTAATAGGAGTGAGCCCACCGGTTTTAGTTGATACTCTTTCAAAGCGGGTTGATGCCACAACGCGAGTATCTGGAGAAGAAATGAAACCTGCTACGTCGTGCAGTAATATGGAGACTATCTTGGGTGATCTTGTTAACAAGGTAAGCAGAATAGAAATTATCTTGACAAGATTTGAAGATCAGATCTTGAAACCAATCAATAGTATTGATGCAAGGCTCCAGCTAGTAGAGAAGAAACTCGAACAGCTAGGAAAGAAATCATTTGAGTCTGAATTGGTTTGTCAAACGAAAATACCCAATCCAGATGCTCTGGGCAGTGATGCAGATAAAATTTCCGATACCGATGATTTGGATGGATTGTCTAAAAGCACTGAGAATCCACAGTTGGTCTCATGTACAAAAATAGTTATCCCTGAATCCTCTATTGAAGATTGTGCTGTTATACAACCGACGAACAGGCTGGAAGAACTGGAGAGTGAAAATAACTCAATCTCGGGAAATGAGGTGATTTCTACTGAACCTGAGACCAGTAGTGAGGAGGTTAGTCATTCTTTTGAAGAGAAACCAAAACGTTCATTGTCTATAAATGACGCTTTAGCATCTGCACTTGCTGGATTTTTGTCTTCACATTCGATCACGGATGGAAAATACAGCCAAGCCTTCGCAGTTACAGCACCTGAGTTTTCAAATGAAGACAATATGGAAATAGAAGATAAACCTCGGACTGGTGGCCATCCAGACAAAAGCCAAGTTGCAGAAAACATATACTCTGCCTCGGAGAGCGCAACTTCTTCACAGAAAGTCCCTGGAATTACTCCATGTATTGAAGACAATTCTCAGGAAACGATTTATGGAGATTTTAAAAAACGAGATGATAGTTTTGGAGGAGATCAGGAAGCTGAGACAGTGGTTAGCGTCAAGCACAATGCTTTAGATGAAGAGATGTTTACATCAAGCACAAAAGCTGATTGTTACACAGAAAAGGATTCCGATTCCTTGATTCACGAGCTTGAGAATTCAAATGTAACTACTCCAAAATGCAAAGGAGATCCCGAAATGGATGATGTCTTGATGAGTGTTCTCAGTCTGCAACCAACTACATCTTCAATTAATTTTCTAACTTCAGTCCTGGATGTGAAATTTAGTTCAGAGAATGAAGACTCTGATAGCAAAACTTTCTTCGAGGCACTCTTCACAGAAGAATCTAAGACTGATGTAGATTGCAAGAACAAAGCTTTTGATGATAACTTGGTCTCAGTGGAAGAAGAAGAAGAAGAACTCAAAGGACCACCAACAGATACCCTTTCGTCTGTCGAGATGGATCACTATGAGACGAACGAGATACATCTACACGTTAATGAAGAAACCTCAGAAGCAAGTCTGATATAACGGAGAAACTAAATGCCATGTTGAGTCTGTGGAGGGTAGATTGGTAGTGTTGAAAGAAGTTGCAAGCCTTAATGATACTAGCGATTATGCTGATTGTTATTTAGAAAGAAGATATTTTACTGTACATAGAATTTGAAACCTTGTAAAATTATAAACTGTTGAATCAGAACAAAGTTAGTTTTTAACACATGCGTGTTCATTGAAACAACAGTTTAACATAAAGAGGAGAGGGGAAGCTATAGCTTTTTAAGGTGGCCACATATGATTTTAAGCTACCAATCAAAATAAGACATCTCAATATTGTGTCCAACTAGGATTTAAGAGAGCAATCAGAACTAGACATTTCAATAGTTAATACTTTTGATTTTAAGCAACCAATCATAATAAGACATCTCAATATTGTGTCCATCTAAGATTTTAAGAGACCAATCAGAATTAGATATCTCAATAGTTAATATTTTTGAAATTAGGATAATTTTTCATATTATATTTTCTTTTTGTAAAAATGATAATAAGATATATGGAAATCAAAAATATATTTTAAAATATTCTCTTATTATATAAAACTTGGTTTACAAAGTTAGTCATTACCATGACACGTGTCAAGTATACCACTAAGATGTTGACATGTGTCAAAAACATAAAAAACGAAAAATTATTTTTTTAAAAATCTTATTTCATAAAGCTTGGTTTTCAAAATCTGTCATTAACATAATCATATTACGTGTTAGGTCTATCGATCAGATGTTAACATGTGTAAAAAAAATCAGTTGTCTATATATACACTTTTGAAATACATTTTTCACTAAAATCTATTTTGAGTTATAACATTTTATTTTATAATATTTGCATAATTAAACTTTGGCCATTTCAATAAATAACAAAACTTAAAAGTAAATTTTGTAATTAAATCACAAAAAATCGTAAAACTAGGAACAACGTCTAGATAAGGTAGAAATTATAGATAATAGTTCAAAACCATTATAAATAGGATATGGTCCCATCTACAAATGAGTAGGAAGTTTGATTTCTCAGACATCCCAATTAAAACTGTTATTCAGTTTAATCAGGTTCTTTATTTAGGAAAATTGAAACTTATAAAAAGTTTCAAAATATTATAATATTAAAAAAATGTTATAAATATTAAGACTTTTAAAAGCTTCAAATATTATAATATTTAATTTAAGTTTTATAGAATATTAAAAATATTTTAACTCTACAAAAAATAAAAGTATCATAAATATTTGAACTCTAAAAAAATATGATTATATTTTCTTACGAGTTGTCTATATTTAATTTTTTTACGGGTTAACTTAAAATATAATGGTTTTTTATCAAACAAATTTGTCCCGCGGTGTACAGCTGGTTAAAACCTAATATTCGTTAAAAAAAATAGGAAACTAATTAAAAATATATATATATATATATATATATCTAATTATTATATAAATCTTTATTTCAAACTTAGTAATTAATATGATCTCGTCACGTCTCAAGTACTGTATATTGATTAGATGTTGCCATGTGTAAAAAATTTAACTTTTTTTTATCTAACAAAGTATAAATATATATAATTTACATATTTATATCGAGAATTTTTTTTTTTTGGCTTTTTTGCTTTTTTTTCTGTCATTCTTGACAGAAAAAAACTAACAGAAAGAAATATATTTTCATATGCTAATATTATGGGTGTTCTCAATAAGATTTTGACATATATCAAAAAAAAAATTAGCATAAATATCAAACATTAAATAATGAATTCAAAATAACAACATAAGTTATTAAATGTTAGTTTGATTGAATAAAAATTGTATTTATTTTATCATTTATTTGTAAGTAAAATCATATCAAGTAATGAGTTTATTAGTATAGGTTTACAATTCTTTTTATATAGTTTTAGTTCTTTTTTTTTTTTGGACAAAGGATCGGTACATAAATGGAGTAGAGCCTCTTTAGCTAACTCAGGGTGATGATTACGATCTCTCAGAATAAAAGAAATAAGTAAACACCAGACTTAGAGATAGATTCAGGATATTGTGGTTACCTGCGTTACCTGATTCAATTTAAAGGTATAGACACCCATGGTTTTTCAAACTTTAGTTTAGGTTTTAATAATTTTTTTTAATGTGACCCTCTTCCTAATATAGTTTTGACCGCCATCAAATATTAATCCAAATATAGTCGAATAAAAAAATTATATAAAAGTTGTATGTTATTTGGTTTGGTTATCGATCACTTTTTTTTGTTTTACGGATATAACAGTTTTATAAAAAGAAAATTATATGTAAATCAGTTGGTTTTGGCTTGGTTCCAATTTTTAGATTATTTCATGTTTTTTATAAAATGAAATATATATATAGATATATTTAACTCATAAGTAATAGAAATGATATATCATTCAATTAGTTAACATAATTCAAATATTATACTCTAGATCTAGTTTTGTATACCCAAAATCCCAAATAATTTAAATAATCATCCAATAAAGAAAACCTTATCGAATTTTATTCAACATAATATAATCTGAACAAATATAATTATATATTAATATCCCAAATTTTCATCAAAACTTAAAAATATTCTTTTTTACGGGTTTTAAATAAACTAAACAAACCAAAAATCGAACACTTACTAAAAATGAAAACCAAATGGATATTTAAGTTAACCACAATATAATAATATCATTTATTTTTATTTGGATTAGTCTTTAGGGTTATGGTTTTCCCGTCCACCACTTTTTACTTTTATCTTGTAAAAATATTGTAACAATTTGTTTTTTATTTTACTTTGCTTACAAATAATTTTATTATTCTATGACTAAAATTTTCTATCTCCGCCACTGTGTACGTACCATATTATTTTACATATTTAACACTTTGGATCGTCAATTCAAACTGAACATTCCATCGTTTTTGTAATATTAATAGACAACTTTAACGCAGTGCAATAAATAATTAATCATCGAATCAAAAATCACGATTCATGAAACACTACCGTTCCAACTAATTGAACTCACCATCATCAAGCATAGATCATGTATCATGAATGATAAGGGGAACGATAGAACTGGTGGGAGTCCTCCTCCCAGGGCTTAGACAAGCTCTTTTGGGTAGTTAAAACTACCTCTTTTTGGTTTTTTTTTTATTGATGCAAAGTATGACTGAATTTTACAAGATAATCACAAGCGCTAATTATAGAGTTGTGTTGGAAATCAAAAACAAAATCCTAAAGAGATAAAGCCAAATAAAACCAAAGCAAATCCTAAGTAAACTGAAAAATAAAACCAAAGACCAAATAACTTGATGGGCACGCAAGGCCTCGACAAAGCCCATCACGAGTTGATCCTGCACTGCATCAATGAATCTAATATATCTTTGAACTCTACATTCCAAGGAGTCACATTCGACGTTTGCATTTCTTAACCTCGTGTCAACAAAAATATAAACAAAAATATATATCATTTTTACTAGTATAAACAAAAATATATAGTATAAATAGCAAGTTAACTTTTCTTTCATAAAAAAGAAAAATTAATGAGAAATTGATACCAATAACCTTTTTATGATACCCTCTTTTATAAATACCCTCTTTTTTCTTTATCATTTTCATTTTTGCCCTCTCTTAAATTTTAATGGCCATTTTACCCCAAAAAAGTTTTCCCGCCAAAAAAGTTTCTGAGAAAAATTTTCCCGCCAAAAAATTTTCCGAGAAAAATTTCCCGCCAAAAAAATTTCCACAAAATTTTCCGAGAAAAATTTTCCGAGAAGCTTCCACAAAGAACGCCAAAAATGACTAAGAAACCGAGAGTCACGGTCCGAAACAATTGATTGAGGCAGCCCATGCAAATGATAAATCTCCCGAAAGAACAAAGTAGCAACATTAAGAGCATATGTGGTCTTCTTGCAAGGAATAAAATGAGCCATTTTAGAGAAACGATCTACCACCACAAAAATCGAGTCATGGCCACGTTGAGTACGCGGAAGACCGAGCACAAAATCCATACTAATATCCGTCCATGGTTGAGTGGGAATTGGTAACGGCAGATACAAACCAGCATTGGAAGCTCTCCCTTTGGACTGTTGACACACTCGACATCTTTCAACAAAACGAGTAACATCCCGACGCAAGGTTGGCCAAAAATAAGAAGAAGAAACCAAGTGCAAGGTGCGGTCTCGACCAACATGTCCCTCGTTATGCAACTCGCTTCTGATTTGGTGGCGAAGACTACACTCAGGGAAACATACACGCAGCCCATTGAAGAGAAACCCATCTTGAATAGTGTAGTCATCCGAGAGACCTTATTAGGCGTCCGTATATAGGCGAGCAAAGAACGGGTCTGTCTTGTATAATTCCGCAAATTCAACAAAACCCGGAACCGTCGTATGAATTGTAGAAAGCAAGGAGTGACGTCGACTTAGAGCATCAGCAACACGGCTTGTCTTGCCCGATTGGTGTTTAATAGAGAATGTAAATTGCTGAAGATAAGCAATCCAAGAAGCATGTCGAGACGAAACCTTAGCTTGGCTATCAAGGTGGCGTAAAGCATCGTGATCTGTAAAAAGAACAAAATCTCGGTGGAACAAAAAGTGCCGCCAATGTTTGATGGCTTGAACAATAGCATAAAACTCAACATCATATGTGCCATAGCGTTGACGAGCACCGGATAACTTCTCGCTAAAGAAAGCAATGGGGCGGCTAACTTGGCTGAGAACGGCACCAATACCGAGCTTAGACGCATCACAATGAAGCTCAAATGTGACCGAAAAGTCTGGAAGAACCAAGATGGGGGCTGTGGTGAGCTTGCGTTTAATGAGTTCAAATGCAGCTGTCGCGTCCGGGGTCCATTCAAAACGCACATTCTTCATACAATCAGTGATAGGGGCGACAATTGTACTGAAATTCTGAACAAAACGCCTATAAAAGGACGCTAAACCATGGAAACTCCGTACCTCCGTGATTGTTTTCGGAACAGGCCAAGAACGGATAGCCTCAACCTTGGAAGAGTCAACAGCAAGACCCTTATCGGACACAATATAGCCTAGAAATTTCACCTTGGAGGAGCCAAATTCACACTTGTGACGAGCGCCATACAATTTCTCGCCTCGCAAAACTAGTAAGACGGACCGTAGATGCTCACAATGATCGCCCAAGGAAGCACTAAAAATTAAAATGTCGTCGAAGTAGACAACAAAAAACTTCCCTATAAATGGTCGCAACGCTTGATTCATGATTCTCATGAATGTACTTGGAGCATTCAAGAGCCCGAAAGGCATCACAAGCAATTCAAAAAGACCCTCACGCGTCTTAAAGGCCGTCTTCCATTCATCACCTGGTCGGATGCGGAGTTGATGGTAGCCACTTTTCAAATCAATTTTTGAGAAAACACATGCTGACCCGATCTGATCCAATAAATCATCTAGACACGGGATAGGAAATCGGTACCGCACTGTGATCTTGTTAATAGCACGACTGTCCACACACATCCGCCATGAGTCGTCCTTCTTAGGAATGAGTAGAGATGGGACCGCACAAGGGCTGAAGCTTTCACGTATATGACCTTTTTTGAGTAAGTCCTCCACTTGTCGACGTAGCTCTTCATGCTCACTTGGACTCATCCGATAATGTGGTCTATTGGGGAGAGTAGCTCCTAGAGTAAGATCAATGTGGTGTTGAATGTCACGTAGTGGTGGCAATTCTTGTGGAAGATCAGCAGGGAACACATCGACAAACTCGGCTAACACACCTCAAAGTTCTTGAGGCACTGGTAAAGGAGACTCTCCAGCTGAAGAACAAAGAGGAACGAGCGCGAAAGCCAACCCTTCTTCACGCAACTCAAGTTCGAACAAGGATTGTGACAACAGTAGTGGAGTCGAATGCGTGACATTGACGACCGGAGGAACACGCGGAGTGGCGGGTGATAACGAAGGTTCTCTAGACGGCGGTAGCTTAATATTATGAGCTTCCCAGTAAAATTGGTATGTATTTGCAGCACCATCATGGATGATCTTGCGATCGTATTCCCAAGGTCTTCCAAGAATGAGATGACAAATATCCATATGCGCAACATCAAAATAGAATCGATCTTTGTAATATTGACCAACAGAGAAGGCCACTAACGCACGATGTGTGACCTTTGTGGCAACACCATCTTGGAACCAAGTAAGAGAGTATGGTGTAGGGTGGGGTTCAAACGCGATTCCAAGTTTTTGGAGAGCTGAGGCGGAGACGACGTTACGAGAGCTACCAAAATCAATTATGAAAGTGCAAACTCGATCGCAGATCGTACAAGTGGAACGGAAAATATTAGTGCGAAGCCAATGTGCCTCGCGTGCTTATGGTGTCAAACAAACACGATCGAGAATCAACGAGACTCCATGATCACCAACGGTATCATGAACCACGTCCTTGTCATGGTCTTCAACTCCATTCCCATCTTCTGAATCTTCATCTGACTCTCTGTAATTGTCATCAGCGAGTAGACCACCACGCATGTAATTGGGGCAAGCTGTTTGTCTATGACCCGGGTCTCCGCAAGCAAAGCATCGAAGTGCATTCCGGGATGAACGTCGAAGGCCTTGTTCTTCTTCTCTAGCAATGGGCTTAGACTCACTTTTGGAATGCTCAGTGCTGTCACGATGAGGGGCTTGACTTGGTGAGGGGTTTTGATCCGAAGTGCGACTGCGTGAGCTGGGAGTAGTCCAAACTCGTTGTTGTTGTTGTTCGAATGAAGCTGCTCGATGTTGAGCTTCAGCAACTGTGTCCGGATCGAATTGTGACATGGAGTTTTGAAGTTGAATTCGAAAACCACCATTAAATCGAGACACAAGTTGCACTTGACTGTCTCATTACGGGTCAAGAGGAGGTAGAATTCCTCGGCATATTCATCCTGTTTGAGGTTTTGGAGCTTTGTATACATTGTACGGCCATAATTGTGAGGTAAGAAGGTGCCTCGCAATTTCTTTTTAAGCTTCTCCCAAGAGCAAATGGGATCTTTTCCACAACGAGATCGTGTTGTTTTTGTTTGTTGCCACCATGAAGCGGCGTGGCCTCTTAAACGAGTGACAACAAGGGCAACGCGACGGTCCTCTGGAACTGACTTGAAGGTGAGTATTTCGTCTACTGCGAATAGCCAATCGAGGAGTATGTCTCCACGAATACCCCCGTGAACTTCTGGAATATCCACACGGAAGCTTGTTTCCCATCGAGTGTCCGGCTAGTGTTGATCAAAACGATGATTGTTGTTGGCGACTTGAGCTTGATGAACAACCACTTGTTGAGCAGCGGGGGCTTGTTGATTTACTGCCGCGTGAGGTTGTTGAGGTTGTAAGGCGATCAAGTGATCTAAAGGTTGTGTCATCTCTACAAGAGATGCTTGTAACGTGTTGTGCATATTGGTTTGCGATGCAAGAAGCACGTCTCGAAGCTCGGATAAATCTAGTACTTTTTCGGTGGCCTGAGACCCACCAGGAGCAATAGGTTTAAGCGGAGCCAAGACGAGACAAGGTCGGATCGAGAAAGTCTCTGATACCAACTGATAAGGGGAACGATAGAACTGGTAGGAGTCCTCCTCCCAGGGCTTAGACAAGCTCTTTTGGGTAGTTAAAACTACCTCTTTTTGTTTTTTTTTTGATTGATGCAAAGTATGACTGAATTTTACAAGATGATCACAAGCTCTAATTATAGAGTTGTGTTGGAAATCAAAAACAAAATCCTAAAGAGATAAAGCTAAATAAAACCAAAGCAAATCCTAAGTAAACTGAAAAATAAAACCAAAGACCAAATAACTTGATGGGCACGCAAGGCCTCGACAAAGCCCATCACGAGTTGATCCTGCACTGCATCAATGAATCTAATATATCTTTGAACTCTACATTCCAAGGAGTCACATTCGACGTTTGCATTTCTTAACCTCGTGTCAACAAAAATATAAACAAAAATATATATCATTTTTATTAGTATAAACAAAAATATATAGTATAAATAGCAAGTTAACTTTTCTTTCATAAAAAAGAAAAATTAATGAGAAATTGATACCAATAACCTTTTTATGATACCCTCTTTTATAAATACCCTCTTTTTTATCATTTTCATTTTTGCCCTCTCTTAAATTTTAATGGCCATTTTACCCAAAAAAGTTTTCCCGCCAAAAAAGTTTCTGAGAAAAATTTTCCCGCCAAAAAATTTTCCGAGAAAAATTTCCCGCCAAAAAAATTTCCGCAAAAAATTTCCCGAAAAAAAAATATTTTTTCAAAATTTTCCCGCCAAATTTTTTTAAAGGGTTTACAAGATTTTTTAAAGGGTCTTTTTAAGGGTTTACAAGGGTTTTTAAAGGGATTTACAAGAGTTTTTAAATGGTTTTAAAAAGATTTGTAATGGTTTTTAAAGGGTTTTAGAAGCCTACAAAGGTTTTTAAATGGTTTTTAAATGATTTACAATGGTTTTTAAAAGTTTTTATAAGTTTATAACAGTTTTAAAAGGATTTACAAGGATTTTTAAAGGATTTTAAAAATTTACAAGGATTTTTAAAGGTTTTTTAAAAGGATTTACAAGTGTTTTTAAAAGGATTTTAAAGTGTATTTAAAGGCATACAAAGATTTACAAATAGTTTTAAAGGATTTACAAGAAGTTTTAAAGGATTTTAGAAGTTTACAAAGGTTTTTGAAGGGTTTACAAAAGTTTTTAAAGGTATTACACGTTCTTTAAAATGATTTTTAAGGATTTACAAGGGTTTTTAAAGGGTTTTAGAAGTTTACAAAAGTTTTGATTAAATGATTTATCATCGTTATAAGGGGTTTAAAGGGATTTACAAGTGTTTATAAATGTTATAAAATGATTTACAATGGTTTTAAAAGGTTTACTCAAGTTTTGAAAGGTTTTGGATGACTTTTAAAAGATTTACAAGGGTTTTTAAAGGTTATTCGGGGATTTATAAATATTTACAAGGTTTTTTTAAGGAATTACGGAAAAATTTTGGCGGGAGTTTTTTTGGCGGGAAATTTTTTTGTCGGAATTTTTTGGCGGGAAAATTTTTGGCCGAAAATTTTTTGGCGGGAAATTTTTCAGAAGGAATATTCTTTTTATTGGAAATAATATTCCTTTCTTCATCATGGGTTATAATAAAGGAGGATAATTTAGTCATTTTGTACATTGAAGAGGGTATTTTTGAAAATGGACCCCTTGAGAGGGTACTTGTAAATCTCCCAAAATTAATTACGATTTCTTTACTTTTTTAGTTGAGTTAAAATACCAAAAATATGAGTTATTAATCATACTAAATATATATGGCTTCATCTCTGCTTATAAAAATACCAGGCATTACCCCAAGATATATACAGTAATAACTTTGATCCGACGATGATCTACCTAGTTCCCGACCTAGTAGAAGAAATCCTTCTTCGACTCCCCTTCAGATCTAACCTCAAATTAGAAACGATATCAAAACAATGGAGATCAATACTGGAGTCGAGGAGTTTCGTGGAGAGTAGGCCTATGTTTATTAATAATGTTCGAAAGAAGCCACAAATCCTGGCGGCGGCCGTAGGAAAACACTGGACGTGTTTAATGCCATTGCCGGGGTATGATGATGAGGTTGAGATGTTCTATTTAGACTGCGATGTGGCCACACTACATGCGCTGGTATGTGACGGCCTTGTTTACATCCCTGTACCTGGTTGGATCAACGTTTTGAACCCATCTACCAAAGGATTTCTCAGACACCCTTCCGGCCATGATCCGGTAAAAATTGATTGCTATGGTCGACTATTTATCGACGGTAAACATATCTACCTAGATATGATAACAAGAATACATCCATACATAACCTTTTTGATAAATTTATGTATATTCATTGATGGGTTTGAAACAATGTAAATCTCTGCAGGTAACGTTTACGATGATAGTGAGACATTCCCTGGTCACTGGAGGATGGGATTCGGTAGAGACAAAGTTAATGGAAGCTATAAAGTAGTGAGGATGATCTTTGAGCCAAACCACTATGGTGAGATTCTTGATTTAATCTCATTTCCAATTTCGAAACTATATTAATTTATTCTCAACTACTAATTGTAATGATTGTATGGTTTGTAAATTGTAATTTACTTAACTTTAGATTTGCTAGATAGAATATCTTAGGAGCTTTGCCAATCAGAACTGCTTCAACCAATGGCGAAAGAGTTTGGTGTTATTATCGTTGCCGTCGCCGAGGTCGTCTTCGTCCTTTTGCCGGTGTTTCCATGATCTCTGCGGAAGAGCTCTTCTCTAGTGGACAGCTCAATC
The DNA here is from genome assembly GCA_036452645.1 of Capsella bursa-pastoris. Lineage (NCBI taxonomy): Eukaryota > Viridiplantae > Streptophyta > Magnoliopsida > Brassicales > Brassicaceae > Capsella > Capsella bursa-pastoris. The sequence goes on along the minus strand of CP144198.1, from coordinate 9,305,007 downwards.
CGATGAAGCTCTCCCTCGAATCTTTAAAGATCTCAGATCTTATCGACACTTCTAGATATGGAGAAGGAGGAAGGAGAGAACTACGAAAAAGCAGATCTGTTCGCCGGAGAAACAAAGAAGCAAATCTCTGTCCACCGGTGATAACTAAGAAGCAGATCTAGGGTGAGGAAGAAGAAGATTAAAAAAAAAAAGGAAAAAAGTACCATGATGGAATCGAATCCTGGAACCTCCACTAACAAAGCTCCAATTTTACCATCTGACCACGATTAATTGTCTAGTATGCAGTTTAAACTAAATATTATATATGGATTGAAATATCTAAGGCTAAAATTTAACGTCGTTAGATGATTTTATAACACCGTTAGTTACTGTTAACTAGTTAGCACGGATTCACCAATTATTATATAAATGAATATTTTTTATAACAAAATAAAATAGATGAAGTATTTTTATTCCAATGAAAAAAGATGAGGTATTAAATGTCCAAATAAAAAAAAATGGAGTATTTTTAGGCTTTTTTCCCTTTAAATTAAAAGAGTTATTTCGCTATATCTTATGCGCTCAGTCACAACGGCGAACAATGAGACCATTCTATGTTTATATGAATAATAAAAAAAAAAGTTGTAAAAAAAAACATCATAAAATTATACTAATATAGGGATTTGGCTAAATGGACCGACCTATTGTGACCTAATATTGACAAAAAAAAGATGGTATTAAATTTTGATTTTTTGATTTTCATCTAAATAAACAAAATTTTTGGAAGTAAACAAGACTGACTATACCCTTGTCAGTTTTCTTAAAAATCTTTATGTTGCTCGTGCACACCAATAAAGTTGACAGAGCTCTGGAAGCTGCTTCTTTCTCTTCAATGACTTTACCATCTAACATATCTATAAGTGGACCAATGCATCTGCTTTCACCCATTTCTTTTTGGCTTTTTGAGCTATAACTTAGCGAAGAAACAGCCTCATCAGCTGCAATTCTCACACCGAGGAACCCTCACGAGAGATAACAACAGCTTCTCTAACAATTCTTTAGAAGCACAATACCAAAACCACATGTCAAATTTTTATTCGAAGCTGCATAAAAAGAAGGAAAAAGAAAATATTTTTTCTCGCTACAATTCTCGTTCAGTTTAGGGTTTTGATTGAATGAGTTTTGTTTCCCCTGCAACATATCAGATCTTCGTTTTTTTCATTATTTCGATAGGGTTTTGTTGGGAACAAATGAGATTGCTTTCTAGTTAGATTTCTAATGCGTTATCTTATTTTTGAAAATTGTGAACTCTCCTTACCAAATTTGGCATCTTGTGTGAGCAAGCGAGCATTGACCACATCTGGATAGTTTCTCAGAATATCATGGCTAGCAATTGTTACAGTCACTTTCGTGTTACAAAGATTGTTTCACTGGTTAACTAGACATAACTCAATTTCTTAGACTATGTCTTATATGTTGGATTTATGTTATCACGCTTCTAGGCTTTGAACCTCTTTTGCTTGATCTATAATGTGTTTTTAAAACTTTCAAAGCTTGTTCTTTGGTAAAGAACTATCAAAGCCTATGATATTGTTTATTCTCTTAGTGATTATCTTTGCCCAATCTCTCCTTGAATGGTTGATGCAGTTTTACAATCTATTTGTAATAGAGCTTGGACTCCCCTACTTCACTGGGAAGTAGAAGATTAAAGAAGAAGCAGATCAAAAATCACTTCTCTGAAGCCATTCAAAATCACAACTGAGGTATAAACTTGGCAAAACAACTTATGAAAGAAGAAGAATTTGCAAAGAAGCTACAAGATAAGTAATTGAAGGAAGAAAAGATGAGAATCCCCATAGCTCAAGCTAGAGAATTATATTTGGGTAATAATAACACTAACACAACCTCTTCAATCGATATATTCTCTGACATGTTTTCTCATACTCAGCAATGCTATATACAATCTCCCCATTCGGGTTATTATTGAAAGCCTTTGAGCGGCAGAAAAAAAAACTCTCTCTTCTCTCTCTTAAAACCCTAGCCGCCCTTTGTAGATCTGAGGGAGAGGTGGAGTTTTTTCTCTGGTTTGGTTTCCTCCGGTGAGCTCTCCTTTCCAAGTTCTCTGTTCTTCATCGTTCACAAGGTGAGTTTTAGGTCCGGTTGTGGGTGTTGGCCTTGTTTCTCCAGTTGTGTAGTGGAGTGGTAGATCTGCCTTCGATGCTCACTGTGGTTTGGCTCTCGGTATCAGTTTCAAATTTACGGAGAGTGGCGGAAGTCGAAAGGCAGATAGGAGGGTTTACACATGTGTTTGAAAGATTAGCGACTGGATCTCTTTAGATCTGGGTTGGCTGGCTCGGAATTTGCTAGCGATTATGGTGCTGTTAAGCCAACAACCTAAGCGCTACCGAGTTGGTGTTCGATCCGCCTGGAATGAAGCATGTGCTGGCTAGAAAAACTGTTCGGTCTGCTGGCATAGGAGGTGAGGGCATAGAGTCGAGACCTCTTGTTGCTAGGTCGAGACAAGACGGTGGTGGGCTATGGTTGTCTTCGATTTGGTCCAGCTCGGAAAGGGTGCTGCAGGTAAGATCCGACGGTGGTAATAGGGTTTCGGTTTGGATATGTTATAGCTCCAACTGAATAACTGGAGCCGCCGTAGGGGAAGCAAAGTAGTGCTTTTTGCTAACGCCGGAATTTCTGGACGGGAATCGATGCTTCTGGTGGTCAAACCAGGCTCCGATCCACATTTCTGACTAGTATCTTCGTTTGTTTTTCCTTGTAAACTACTGGGCCTTAGCCCATCTTGTACTACCCATTAAGGGGATTAATAAACAGAACTTGCATAAAAAAAAAAAAAATCTCCCCATTCGCTGTCTGCTTCTAGGGTTTACACAATACATCGTTCATCTTCATCTTTCTCTCCTTTTCTCTAGCGATCATGGTGAAACTTTTCTCTCCTTATTCTGTTATATGGTAGTGATAGTTGAATGGTACTTTATCAACTAGAGGAAAAAATCCCTAATCTCTTAAATTAGTATTGATGTGAAGAGATTATACACTAAGTAAAACTGCTATGATATGAGTTTAATTGTCTGTTTTGCTCGATTTAAGTTAAGTGCTGATTTGAAGTGATTACATTTGGTAATGAATTTGGTGTGTGTGTGTGTGTGTGTTGATTTTGCAGAACAACTGTGTTCAGCCATTCTCAAACAGTTGTAGTGCGCAGGAACTGTCAGACCGTTATGTGCCAGCCCACTGGTGGTAAAGCAAGGCTCCAAGAAGGATGCACTTTCAGGAAAAAGTGAGATCTCAATCTCGCAGAATCAAACATCCTTTTCGCATATGTTATTGTTATGAGGAAAATGAGATCTTTATTTAATTTGGTTTTCTAGTCTAATGCCTCTAGGCTCTAACACTTCAACATTGTAAATTTGTTGTATTATTGAAATCAAAAACTTGAGCTATAGATAAAACAAAATCTGCATTTCTTTTTTCTTTTGAGAACATAGGTGAACATTGCATTTTGAACTTTTTTAGCTAGAAAATAAGTGTAATTATCGTTTCAGAGCAGTGTTGGTCTCGAGTCATAGTTTGCTTTGTTTGGTTAATGATAAGAGACATAGAAATGAAGTTTCCCTTACACTTGGATTGCTTAAACCAATCTCTGTTCACAGAAAAGTTTGAAGCTTGATGGTTAGCATTGGAGCAGTGCCTCAATTAGTTGATATCGAGTAACGATCTACAAAGCCCCCAGGAAGGAAAAAAAAAGGCTACAAAAGCCCTAACAATATTTCATTTAAGAAAAACAATATATTTAAATTCGTAATAGGAGGAAAAGTCCTTAAATCCTTACAGATAAAAAAAATTACAGACCTAACCAAAAATTCGACCCAAACCCGTAAATGTTGGATACCCACTTCTCTTTACTTACCCTAATTTGAAAAGTAAAATCAATATTAGATCTGTAAGAAAAAAACGACTCTCACGACTCAACCGTTCTTTTACTTTGTCTCTTCTCTCTTTGTCGCCTCGCCGCCGGAGCTCTTTGCCGTCGAACAGAGATAGATCAGAGAAGAGAACCGTTCGTCTCACCTTTGTCTTTCTTCTCTCCTTTCGTCTCTCTCTTTCGTCATTCTCTTTGTCACCTCGCCGTCGGAGCTCGTCGATGTTGGAGGCCTTGGCCGCTAGAGCTCTTCGTCCTCATCTCGACGTTCATCCTCGTCGACAGTCTTCTGATTGGTAAGTTCTCTTCGTCTTTGAAACTTTTCTGGTTCCTCTCGTTGAAACGCGTTGATACTCTTCAGAAACTCTTTGTGCTCATATGTAGAGTTAGTTCTAAGGATTGGAATTGAAATTGGATTTGGAATTGGAATTATTCATTGGAATTGGAATTTGAGTTCGTTATAGGGATTGGAATTCAAATCGGTTTTGGAATTGAAATTGGAATTGGCTTGTTATTTGTGTGTGAGTAAATATGATTGTGTTTCATATTGTTATTGATTTTGTTGTTGTTCTCTCGTCTCTGATGGCTCGTATAAGAGACGGACGTGGGGTTTATGAGTCAACAGCTACTAAGGCTGAAGCTAAAAATGCTGAGATAGATGCAACTCCGGAGACTGAACTTGGAGAAGAAACAAAAGATGAGAAACATAAGGGATTGAGTTCATGTGAAGAAGCTAGTCAGGTACGCTTTGAGAATGGGAAGAACTGGTTATAAAATTAGAAAGTGTACTCTTAAAATAACTAGTTCAACTAGAATAACTAAGTAAGGTTTTTAGTTTTAGTACAATAGCAGACAACTAGGACATCTTTGCAACTTCTTGTGTTTGAAAATGCAGAATTTAGATGATAATGGTGATCGTGAAGAACATGATGATGAAGAAGAGGATGATGATGATGATGGTAAAGAAGAAGAAGATGGTGGTGGTGGTGGTGAGGCTTCTAATTGTGGTGAAAAGGATGAGGAGGATGGTGATGAGGATATTGAGGAATCTGGGGAGCAGGATGATGAGGAAATGGTGAGGATGACGAAGGCAGTAATAAGGATGAGGATTAAGGCAGTGATAAGCTTGATGATGAAGGCAGGGATAAGGATGATGACAAACCTAGTGATGAGGATGATGATTCCCATGCATTGCCTCTAGAGAAAATGTACTTTGGTCCAAGTGAATACACGAAAAGCTGTAAGATAGGAACTAGATGTATTGTGAAGCAGACAGTTGAGTACATAGAGACATTTGCAGAAGAAGTCAGTTGGTTTAGGAAGTTAGTTTAGGAAACATGCTCATTTCAAGCACATATTTCACATGCCTAAGAAGCCAAACCACATGACTCAAGGCATGTGGATGCTTTTGCTTCAGAAAACTTGTACAGAGATGGTTAGATAGGCTGGGTTTGTGGTAAATGGAGTATCCCTAAAACTGGAAGAAATGGGTGATTTGAAGTTTGTAAAGAGGATGTTTAAATGGGATTGGAATTCAAATCGGTTTTGGAATAGAAATTGGAATTGGCTTGTTGTTTATGTGTGAGTAAATCTGATTGAGTTTCATATTGTTATTGATTTTGTTGATGTTCTCTCGTTAAGGATGGCTCGTGTAAGAGCCGGACGTGGGATTTATGAATCAACAGTTACTAAGGCTGAAGATAAAAATGCTGAGATAGATGCAACTCCGGAGACTGAACTTCGAGAAGAAAAAGAAGCCGAGAAACATAAGGGGTTGAGTTCATGTGAACAAGCTGGTCATGTACGCTTTGAGAATGGGAAAAACTGGTTATAAAATTAGAAAGTGCACTCTTAAAATAACTAGTTCAACTAAAATAACTAAGTAAGGTTTGTAGTTTTAGTACAATAGCAGACAATTAGAATATCTTTCTAACTTCATGTGTTTGAAAATGCAGGATTTAGATGATAATGGTGATCGTGAAGAACATGATGATGATGGTGGTAAAGAAGAAGAAGATGATGGTGGTGGTGGTGAGGCTTCTAATGGTGGTGAAGGGGATGGTGAGGATGGTGAGGAGGATATTGAGGAATATGGCGAGGAGGATGATGAGGAATCTGGTGAGGATGATGAAGGCAGTTATAAGGATGAGGATGAAGGCAGTGATAAGGCTGATGATGAAGGTAGTGATAAGGATGATGACAAAGCTAGTGATGAGGATGATGATTCCCATGCATTGCCTCTAGAGAATATGTACTTTGGTCTAAGTAAATACAGGAAAAGCCTTAAGATAGGAACTAGGTGTAGTGTGAAGCAGACAGTTGAGTTTCTAGAGACATTTGTAGAAGAAGTCAGTTGGTTTAGGAAACATGCTCAGTTTAAGAACATATTTCACATGCCTAAGGAGCCAAACCACATGACTCAAGGCATGTGGATGCTTTTGCTTCGGACAGCTTGTACAGAGATGGTTAGAGAGGCTGGGTTTGTGGTAAATGGAGTGTCCATTAGGTATTCGTTGAGAGACCACGCAATTTTAACCGGGTTGCACTGCCATGAGTATTCCTAAAACTGGAAGAAGTTGGGTGATTTGAAATTTGTAAAGAGGATGTTTAAAAGGGATGGAAAAGTTAAAATAAAAGATGTGGAAGAGAAGCTGAAGTGAATGAGGAGGGGGAATATAGATACGAAGAAGATGATTGTGCTATATTTCTTATGCAAGGTAGTGAAAGCAGATTCTAAATGTGATGGGTACATTGAGGAATTTCTGCTTAGTGTTTTAGACGTTTTGAACGCTTGTAAGAGATTCCCGTGGGGGCCTTACTCTTTTGAAAAGTGTATGAAAGGACTGAGAAGGGTGGTGAGGAACATGAAAGGCTCTGTTAAACCAAAAACGCAACCAAGCTTTAGTAGATTCATTGTTCCTTTGAATGTATGTCTATATCTTTTAAATTATGTTTTTTAAGTTTATTAGTACACAATATTAACACAGAGATTTTGTAACATATGATAAAGATTCTTGCATTTGAAAAGTTGAATCTACTTTAGATATGTTAAGAAAAAAAAACCAAACAACTCTCACGACTCAACATTTCTTCTACTCTATCTCTTCTCTTTTCGTCGCCTCACCGTCGAACAGAGATAGATCGGAGAAGAACCGTTCGTCTCTCCTTTGTCTTTCCTCTCTCCTTTCGTCTCTCTCTTTGTCGCCTCGCCGTCGGAACTCATCGATGTTGGAGGACCTAGCCGCTGGAGCTCTTCATCCTCATCTCGACGTTCATCCTCGTCGATAGTTTTCTGATTGGTAAGTTCTCCACGTCTTTGAAACTTTTCTGGATCCTCCTGTTGAAACTCATCGATACTCTAAAACTCTTTGTCCTCATATTTAGAGTATGTTCTAAGGATTGGAATTTAAATTGGATTTGGAATTGGAATTGGAATTTGAGTTCGTTCTAGGGATTGGAATTCAAATTGGTTTTGGAATAGAAATTGGAATTGGCTTGTTGTTTGTGTGTGAGTAAATCAGATTGAGTTTCATATTGTTATTGATTTTGTTGATGTTCTCTCGTTAGTGATGGCTCGTGTAAGAGCCGGACGTGGGGTTTATGAATCAACAACTACTAAGGATGAAGATAAAAATGTTGAGATAGATGCAACTCCGGAGACTGAACTTCGAGAAAAAACAGAAGCCGAGAAACATAAGGGATTGAGTTCATGTGAACAAGCTGGTTATGTACGCTTTGAGAATGGGAAGAACTGGTTATAAAATTAGAAAGTGCACTCTTATAATAACTAGTTCAACTAAAATAACTAAGTAAGTTTTTTAGTTTTAGTACAATAGCAGACAATTAGAATATCTTTGTAACTTCATGTGTTTGAAAATGCAGGATTTAGATGATAATGGTGATCGTGACGAACATGATGAGGAAGAAGAGGATGATGATGATGGTGGTAAAGAAGAAGAAGATGATGGTGGTGGTGGTGAGGCTTCTAATGGTGGTGAAAAGGATGATGAGGATATTGAGGAATATGGGGAGGAAGATGATGAGGAATCTGGTGAGGATGATGAAGGTAGTTATAAGGATGAGGATGAAGGCAGTGATAAGGCTAATGATGAAGGCAGTCATAAGGATGATGATAAAGCTAGGGATGAGGAAGATGATTCCCATGCATTGCCTCCAGAGAAGATGTACTTCCGTCTAAGTGAATACACGAAAAGCTTTATGATAGGAAATAGATGTAGTGTGAAGCAGACAGTGGAGTACATAGAGACATTTGTTGAAAAAGTTAGTTGTTTTAGGAAATACGCTCAGTTCAAGCACATATTTCACATGTCTAAGGAGCCAAACCTCATGAGTCAAGGCATGTGAATTCTTTTGCTTCTGACATCTTATACAGAGATGGTTAGAGAGGCTGGGTTTTTGGTAAATGGAGTGCCCATTAGGTATTCGTTGAGAGAACACGCACTTTTAACCTTGTTGCACTGCCATGAGCCCACTATCCCTAAAACTGGAAGAAGTTGGGTGATTTGAAGTTTGTAAAGAGGATGTTTAAAAGGGATAGAAAAATTAAAATAAAAGATGTAGAAGAGAAGCTGAAGGGAATGAGGAGGGGGAATATAGACACGAAAAAGATGATTGTGCTATATTTTTCTTATGCAAGGTAGTGAAAGTAGATTCTAAGGGTGATGGATACATTGAAGAATTTCTGCTTAGTGTTGTAGACGATTTGAATGCTTGTGAGAGATTTTCGTTGGGACGTTACTCTTTTGAAGAGTGTATGAAAGGACTAAGAAGGGTGGTGAGTAACATGAAAGGTTCTGTTAAACCAAAAACGCAACCAAGCTTTTGTGGATTCATTGTTTCTTTGGAGGTGATTCTATATCTTTTGAGTTATGTTTTTTAAGTTTCTTATGTATACAATATTAACATTAAGATTTTGTAACATATGATGTAGATTCTTGCATTTGAAAAGTAAAATCAATTTTAGATCTGTAGAAAAAAACCCATACGACTCTCATGACTCAACTGTTCTTCTACTCTATCTCTTCTCTCTTCGTCGCCTTACCGTCAAACAGAGATAGATCGGAGAAGAAAACCGTTCGTCTCTCTTTCGTCTTTCCTCTCTCTCTTACTTCATTCTCTTTGTCACCTCGCCGTTAGAGCTCTTCGTCCTCATCTCGACTTTCATCCACGTCGACAGTCTTCTGATTTGTAAGTTCTCTTCGTCTTTGAAACTTTTCTGGTTCCTCGCATTGAAACTCATCGATACTTCGAAACTCTTTGTGCTCATATGTAGAGTTTGTTCTAAGGATTGAAATTGAAATTTTATTTGGAACTGGAATTTGAGTTTGTTCTAGGGATTGGAATTCAAATCGGTTTTGAAATAAAAATTGGAATTGGCTTGTTGTTTGTGTGTGAGTAAATCTGATTGGGTTTCATATTATTATTGATTTTGTTGATGTTCTCTCGTTGGTGATGCCTCGTGTAAGAGCCGGCAGTGGGGTTTATGAGTCAACAACTACTAAGGCTTAAGCTAAAAATGCTGAGATAGATGCAACTCTGGAGACTGAACTTGGAGAAGAAACAGAAGCTGAGACACAGAAGGAATTGAGTTCATGTGAAGAAGCTGGTCATGTACGGTTGGAGAATGGGAAGAACTTGTTATAAAATTAGAAAGTGTACTCTTAAAATAACTAAGTAAGGTTTTTAGTTTTAGTACAATAGTAGACAACTAGAACATCTTTGTAACTTCCTGTGTTTGAAAATAAAGTATTTAGATGATAATGGTGATCGTGAAGAATATGATGATGAATAAGAGGATGATGATGTTGGTGGTAAAGAAGAAGAAGATGATGGTGGTGGTGGTGAGGCTTCTAATGGTGGTGAAGAGGATGATGAGGATGGTGGGGAGGATATTGAGGAATCTGGGGAGGCGCATGATGAGGAATCTGGTGAGGATGATGAAGGCAGTTATAAGGATGAGGATGATGGCAGTGATAAGGCTGATGATGAAGGCAGTAATAAGGATGATGATAAAGCTAGTGATGAGGATGATGATTCCCAGGCATTGCCTCCAGAGAAGATGTACTTGGTCTAAGTGAATACACGAAAAGCTGTAAGATAGGAACTAGGTGTAGTGTGAAGCAGACAGTGGAGTACCTAGAGACATTTGTAGAAGAAGTCAGTTGGTTTTGGAAACATGCTCAGTTCAAGCACATATTTCACATGCCTAAGGAGCCAAACCACATGACTCAATGCATGTGGATGCTTTTGCTTCGGACAGCTTGTACATAGATGGTTAGAGTGGCTGACTTTGTGGCAAATGGAGTGCCCATTAGGTATTCGTTGAGAGAACACGGACTTTAAACCGGGTTGCACTGCCATGAGTATCCCTAAAACTAGAAGAAGTTGGGTGATTTGAAGTTTGTAAAGAGAATGTTTAAAAGGGATAGAAAATATAAAATAAAAGATGTGGAAGAGAAGCTGAAGGGAATGAGGAGGGGGAATATAGACACGAAAAAGATGATTGTGCTATATTTTTCTTATGCAAGGTAGTGAAAGTAGATTCTAAGGGTGATGGATACATTGAAGAATTTCTGCTTAGTGTTGTAGACGATTTGAATGCTTGTGAGAGATTTTCGTTGGGACGTTACTCTTTTGAAGAGTGTATGAAAGGACTAAGAAGGGTGGTGAGTAACATGAAAGGTTCTGTTAAACCAAAAACGCAACCAAGCTTTTGTGGATTCATTGTTTCTTTGGAGGTGATTCTATATCTTTTGAGTTATGTTTTTTAAGTTTCTTATGTATACAATATTAACATTAAGATTTTGTAACATATGATGTAGATTCTTGCATTTGAAAAGTAAAATCAATTTTAGATCTGTAGAAAAAAACCCATACGACTCTCATGACTCAACTGTTCTTCTACTCTATCTCTTCTCTCTTCGTCGCCTTACCGTCAAACAGAGATAGATCGGAGAAGAAAACCGTTCGTCTCTCTTTCGTCTTTCCTCTCTCTCTTACTTCATTCTCTTTGTCACCTCGCCGTTAGAGCTCTTCGTCCTCATCTCGACTTTCATCCACGTCGACAGTCTTCTGATTTGTAAGTTCTCTTCGTCTTTGAAACTTTTCTGGTTCCTCGCATTGAAACTCATCGATACTTCGAAACTCTTTGTGCTCATATGTAGAGTTTGTTCTAAGGATTGAAATTGAAATTTTATTTGGAACTGGAATTTGAGTTTGTTCTAGGGATTGGAATTCAAATCGGTTTTGAAATAAAAATTGGAATTGGCTTGTTGTTTGTGTGTGAGTAAATCTGATTGGGTTTCATATTATTATTGATTTTGTTGATGTTCTCTCGTTGGTGATGCCTCGTGTAAGAGCCGGCAGTGGGGTTTATGAGTCAACAACTACTAAGGCTTAAGCTAAAAATGCTGAGATAGATGCAACTCTGGAGACTGAACTTGGAGAAGAAACAGAAGCTGAGACACAGAAGGAATTGAGTTCATGTGAAGAAGCTGGTCATGTACGGTTGGAGAATGGGAAGAACTTGTTATAAAATTAGAAAGTGTACTCTTAAAATAACTAAGTAAGGTTTTTAGTTTTAGTACAATAGTAGACAACTAGAACATCTTTGTAACTTCCTGTGTTTGAAAATAAAGTATTTAGATGATAATGGTGATCGTGAAGAATATGATGATGAATAAGAGGATGATGATGTTGGTGGTAAAGAAGAAGAAGATGATGGTGGTGGTGGTGAGGCTTCTAATGGTGGTGAAGAGGATGATGAGGATGGTGGGGAGGATATTGAGGAATCTGGGGAGGCGCATGATGAGGAATCTGGTGAGGATGATGAAGGCAGTTATAAGGATGAGGATGATGGCAGTGATAAGGCTGATGATGAAGGCAGTAATAAGGATGATGATAAAGCTAGTGATGAGGATGATGATTCCCAGGCATTGCCTCCAGAGAAGATGTACTTGGTCTAAGTGAATACACGAAAAGCTGTAAGATAGGAACTAGGTGTAGTGTGAAGCAGACAGTGGAGTACCTAGAGACATTTGTAGAAGAAGTCAGTTGGTTTTGGAAACATGCTCAGTTCAAGCACATATTTCACATGCCTAAGGAGCCAAACCACATGACTCAATGCATGTGGATGCTTTTGCTTCGGACAGCTTGTACATAGATGGTTAGAGTGGCTGACTTTGTGGCAAATGGAGTGCCCATTAGGTATTCGTTGAGAGAACACGGACTTTAAACCGGGTTGCACTGCCATGAGTATCCCTAAAACTAGAAGAAGTTGGGTGATTTGAAGTTTGTAAAGAGAATGTTTAAAAGGGATAGAAAATATAAAATAAAAGATGTGGAAGAGAAGCTGAAGGGAATGAGGAGGGGGAATATAGACACGAAAAAGATGATTGTGCTATATTTCTTATGAAAGGTAGTGAAAGCAGATTCCAAGGGTGATGGATACATTGAGAAATTTCGGCTTAGTGTTGTAGATGGATAAAGACGGCTATGGGGTATACAACGACAATCCAACCTCAAGAATCAAACAATGTTTAAACTCTAAATCGAGGAAGGCTATTGGGTAGTCTACACCTTTCACTTCTTCTTCTCTATCCACCAAGGTGGAACAAGCTAGTGATTTCTCATCTTTAGTCATTTTAACTCCGTGATTTACCGCTTTAACTAAGCAGAACTAACTCATCTTTACTTCCAGATACACTTAACAAATGTAAACTAAGCTCACTTTTAAATGAAAATCCATCAACTTAGGAATTGGTTTACCTCGTAGCTTTCTAAAATACCTTTTTTTTTCTTCTGAATGTATAAAGCTAAACGCAATGCCATATCTGATCGATTTCCAGCTTATGTTTCCTTAGCTCCGCCTCCAATTTGTTCCTATTTAACTCATTGACTGATTTTCTCCTAATTATGGCCAATCTACTCTGTCAAGATATGGAGCCTTCTCACCCTCACCAAGGTTTAAGACAGACAGGATGTCAGACAAGTGATTCTGCAAGAATATATAGTAAAAGAAAACTTTAAGCCAAACCCAAGAAACATAGAAGATGTTGAGACTTCAAATGTATAACTTAATACCCTCGAGTCATCCATCTCTTTAAGAAGATATTTAAGGGTCGCATAATGGGGACGGACAAACTCTAATGTTTCTGGAACTGTATGAATTGGTGAATTAGATTGTGGGATGCGTTTCCTAAGGAAACAAAAACAACAACAATGAGGTTAGATTGAGACATTTGTCATAATGAGAAAACACAAAACATGTACAGATCTGTCAGTATCAAAGACAATGAAAGGCTACAATATTTTGTCACATAAACATACTCATCAAAAGATAGCTATTAGAATTATAATAATTAAATTGATATAATCAACTCCACGAATAACCCGAGTTGAATAAATCAAAATTTCGGTGTAAGATATGCAAAATTTACCATGAATTTTCCAAAGCAGCTTTCTGCAACTTTTGATTGGAATCCCGAGCCCTAGTTATATATAGCTTAACTTCCTGAGCTAGTTCCTTTTTAGACTACAATCACATCCAATGAAATTAATTAATTCGTTTCGAGGAGCGAGGAAGACGAGTAAGGATATGAAAAACTCGCCGACAGGGCGGAAATGGCTTTAACGAGAAAGAGAGATATTTGAATTTGGCACGTAACAAGAGCTGGCTCATAGAAGAGAACCCAACGAATGATTGTTATTTACCACACGACAATCAGTTTCATAATAAACCCAAACTCAGACGCTAAATCGGAAATCTCAAAATTGCAACAATTAGCAGAAGTTAACAAACCAAATTTTCATCTAACCTTATACAAGAACAAAGGATCGGTGAAGAGCAAAGATAATCTTTGGGAGTTTAGAAGGATCCAACATCAACGACGGAGGTGCTGAGAGGAAGACCAGAAGTGAAAGAAGAAGAGCTTCTTGCTTGTTGAAGACAAGATCAATGAAGATTAGAGGGGATGTGATGAAGAGAAAGATCGGTGAATTTTTTGTTGTAGTGAAGGGGAGAGTTGCCGCAGAGATTGGAGAGAGTTTGGTCTTTGGTCAAGGTTTAGTGTAACGCTCGTCTCTGGCTTTTCTCGGATAGTATCAAGTAGCCAATTGTCGAGTGTACGGGTACGTTTATCGAAGGAATTGTTAAAGGTCGAGAAAATGTTTGATGTGATTAAAGTTTATCGAGAAAGATCGATATAGACTGATGGAAATCCGAATGATCGGTGAGAAATGATGTATTGTTCGGTTGGTTTGGACAAGATGGGTCTTTCGGACATGTTTGTCGGAAGATTATCGAGACATGCAGATTTATCGGGTAGTTGACGGAAGCTATCGATATCCGGACAATGTTGGTCGAGTGACTATCGATAAAATGTTAGTCTATGGGCTTTCTATCAGCCCAAACTTGTTGACCGACAGTGTTGTTGCGATTAATGGATTTTAAGCGGATGATTATCGACTAACTGTTGGAATATGCGAATATTCTCGAAAGAATATCGAAGGATCGGTTGTTTACTCGATAGTATAAAAGTTGGATCAATAGAACTTGGGTTCCTTTGGGTTTTCATGCGGGTTCATATGTTATAAGCGCCGTCAAACGAAGTATTGAGAAAAGAATGAAAAGAATAAGTATCTATCTAGATTGTTATGGAAGAGATGGAGAGTTCGTGTTAACGGATCGAGATCGACAAATGGAAATGAAGATAAACCGAGCGAATGTGTGAGTAATTTCCTAAGTTATCGATATGTTAGAGTTATGAAGACATTGGAGTCGATGATCGAGTGTTCATCGAGAATCATCGACAAAGATAGTTAGAGATCGAGCAATATCGAGGATTCGCGTGTGATCGATGGATCGCATCGAGAAAAGTAATGACCGGTCGAGTATATTCTAATTCACTACAAGAATACAGGTCGAATTCCTACGAAAAATCCTTCAATAATATTGGTAGGAAATTACCTACGGAAAAACTTCGCATTTATGACGAAGACGGAGTGTGGTAGGGGAAAATAATTGAAATTTACTACGAGAAACTGCGTGAGATAGTAGTAGAAAATTTTCCTACCAAATTCTTTTAAAAAATAGTTTTGTAGGAAATTGTGAAGGAACAAAGAAGGGAAAAAGAAGGAAAACGCGTGGAGAGAAATTGGTAAGAATATTTCCTTCTAAATACCTACGATTTGAAAGTGGAAGGAAAAGTCGTAGGAAAACGGAAGATATATGGAGGGAATAAATGTGGTAGGAAATCTGAAGGAAAACAGTTGTAGGAAATCGGAAGATATATAGAGGGAAAAAATCTAGTAGAAAATTTGAAGGAAATTGGAAGATATATATGTGTAGGAAATTCGAAGGTTACTTGTCGGTGCTGAAAAGATGATAACAAGTTGATAATTTAGTGGGTGGTAAGTTGATAATGCATCGCAAGTTGTGCATGAAACGAGAGTTTCTATTTCTGTCTTTGCTTGTTCCTGGTCCAGAACACCCAAAGAGATCCCTAGAGGTCTTCTTACAACCTTTGATTCATGAGTTACAAGTCTTATGGGAGCATGGAGTTCAAGTTTATGATGTCTCATGGAAACAAAATTTTACGATGCGAGCGGTGCTGATGTGGACCATTAGCGATTTCCCTGCTTACGGAATGTTATCAAGATGGACAACACATGGGAGATTATCATGTCCGTATTGTCAAGATAGCATCAATGCATTCCAGTTAAAACATGGTCGACAAACAAGTTGGTTTGACTGTCATAGGCGCTTCCTCCCATCATCGCATCCTTATCGCCGCAACAAAAGATGTTTACAAAGTATAGAGTTGTAAATGACCCACCACCGCCTGAGGTAGATGGTTATAATGTTTTAACGCAACTTAGGGATTTTGGTGCAGAGAAAACAACAGAGTGCGGTGGAAATGGGCATCTACCAGTTGATGGTTATGGAGAGTATCACAACTGGCACACGCATAGTATTTTTTTCGAGTTGCCGTATTGGAAAGATCTCCTGTTAAGACACAATCTTGATGTCATGCACACTGAGAAGAATTTCTTCGACAACTTAATCAATACTGTTTTAAATGTCCCAGGAAAGACAAAAGACAATATCAAGTCGAGACAAGACTTACCCCTGGTATGTAACCGCCATCATCTTCATGTCTTACATAACGGTAAAGGTCCAATTCCAAAATTCAGATTAGATGCAGAAGGGAAGAATGCATTTTTAAGGTGGATTGTGCGGAAAGTAAAATTTCCTGACGGATATGCTTCCAACCTACGAAATTGTGTTGACAACCAAGAAGGTCGGTTATCAGGGATGAAGAGTCACGATTGCCATGTTTTTATGCAATGCTTAATTCCGTTTGCATTTCTCGAACTCCTCCCAAAAAATGAATATGAAGCTATCGCAGGTACGAAAAAGTAATCGTATTCATTATCATTCTTGTTAAAAATTACCTTAATAATATTTATACTTATTCGATTTTATTCTTCTAAGTACATTATATTAACATATAAAAATGTATAAATGTTTTGTAGGAATTAGTGCTTTTTTCGAGACCTATGCGCGAGATCACTTACGGAAGATGGCATCATACGATTATCGGACAACATACTTGTTCTCATATGCAACTTGGAGAAAATATTCCCACCGTCGTTCTTTGATGTAATGGAGCATCTTCCTATTCATCTTCCTAAGGAGGCAGAACTTGGGGGTCCGGTTCAATATCGGTGGATGTACCCATTCGAAAGATTCATGTTCCATCTGGAAAAGAAGGTGAAGAATTTAAGCAAAGTCGAAGGTTCTATTATTGCACAAAGCATCAATGAAGAACGATCCAATTTTTCTGACCATTATTTCCCCCGGAGTGTTCAAACCATAAACAGAAAACCTACCCGTTTTGATGATGGAGGGGAAAAACCCCAATACATAACTTCCGTTCCAGATATCTTCACACAAATCGGTCGGTTAAGTGGAAAACCAAAGCAACGGTGGCTTACAAAAGAAGAATTAAAACACTTGCATACCTACATTTTGCTTAATTGTGAGGACTTGTTGCCATATGAAAGGTATGTAAATCTGAGATCATTTTCATTTATATTTAGGGGGGTGTATTGGAAGTAGCATTTTAAGAGATTTAAGTTTTATTGAGATTTTGATTATTTTAGGGAATTTCATATGATTTATGTAAAATTCTTTCAAATCCCACCTACAACTATGAGATTTGGATTCTTGTATTTTTAACGAAGAAAGTTCCCTTAAATACTCTGAAATCCTTTGAAATCATTTAAAATCAAATCCACAAACTGTTTTCAATAACAGTGGATTTTAAGGTGGATTTTAAAATGATTAGTTCAATAACATTGGATTTCATAAGACTTTTTAAAATCCATGATTGAATAACACAGAATTTGTAAACTTTTTACAAATCACTTGAAATTCCACTTTGAATACACCCCCTTAGTTATTAAAACTTGTAATCATTCTCTACACTTTTTACTCAACAGGATGTATTCTTGAGCAATTGTGAACAACTTACCCATATTATGATTACGAGACTCTTAACAGGATAAAACAAACTGAGTTTCTACCTTGGATGAAATTTTATGTGAGTTAATTTTTTTTTATTTTTGATTATCATATTACGTTCATTAACAATGTTAAATACATGTGCAATCATGCAACAATAGAGGTAAGGGCGTATCCACTTGGTTAGAAGAGCTAATAGATGGTCCAATGGCACTTGCACAAAGTTCACCATCTTACTACACCTGTGGCTATGCATTCAAGGTTTTTAAGGAGAGTGAGAATAGGAAAACCAATAACTCTGGTGTTAGTACGCTAGTCGGTGATATGATATATTAAAGAGTTCTAAAGGAGATCTTGGAGATACAGTTCTCTGGTGTTATAAATTTGAAATGCATAGCTTTTATGTGTGATTGGTACGATCCATCATGCCGACGGGGAGTTCGTGTTGACAAATTTGGAGTAACTTTAGTTAGAACATCACATAAACTTGATAGGTATGATCCTTTCATCCTTGCATCACAAGGTGACCAAGTTTGTTACATTCCATATCCTCGCGTTACGAAAAAAAAGATTCGTGGGTTACGCTTACACAAATAAGCCCTACAGTTAGCGTACATGGAGTTTTAGAAACCGGTCCTTTACAGCAGACATTTGTTGGGAACATACACGCTGTTGATCTTATCCTTGATGAAACTTTTGACGCCCACATAGAAGAAGAGACAATCATTGATGATATTTTGAATATTTCTGAAGAAGAGGTTGGAGAGTTTGAAAAAGATTCCGATTCAGCATCTTCTGGATCAGACTCAGAATCGGAGTAATAAACATGTATTATTCTAAAAAAACATATCCTCAATCATTTCCTCGATTTTAAAAAGAAATATTTGCTTTTTTGTAATTCTAAATGTATATCAGTATTATCCAAAGTTTTCTTTTTTAAATTCCACACATAAACGATTAAAACATATGAACATTTTAGTTGTTATAATTAAGTTTCTAACCTTCTAAACACTTATTACATATTTATAATTTGTATATAATATGTTTATAAAGTACTAATTTGTATAATATTTTTATTGGGCCTATAATTATAAATAATTATAAACATTATATTGTATCATTTGTATAAGAAAAAATAACTTATATAGACCACAATTGTATGTTTATTCTTTAAACAACCAAATCTTTTTTTATTCCTTAAATGTCTATTGAGATGGGTGTAATTACAATAAACACCCTTGCTCATATTTCTTTTAAAAATTGCCACGTCAGATTTGAAATGCCACGTCATACGAAATTGCCACATCATTATTAACAGTTATTATGTATTTAATGATCAAAAGAAGGGGAAATTGAACAATTTCGTCACTGTTCACAAACGAAAAAAAAACTGTTCTTTCTCTCTCGAAGTCGACGAAGAACCCAAGCTCTCGTCTCTTTCGGCCGCTTTTCCTATTATCAGTGTGTCTCTCTCTTTCTCGTCATCATTGCTGTCGCATTTCTTCTCAACTTGGATGGAGACTTTTCATTTTTCGACATAAAAAAATATCTCTACCTCGGCGATTCCGGCGAAAAACCCTAATTCTCGCGGCTTCTCTCTTTCTCATATCTTCTGGCCGCTTCGATTCTCAAGGATTCTCTCTCTCGTCATCATTCCTGTTGCATTTCTTCTCAACTTGGGTGGAGACTTTTCGTTTTCCAACAAAAATAACAGGGAAATACGAAACGTCGTTTACGGCTGAGTTATGCCACATTACGGCTGAGTTATGCCACATTGCGGCTGAGTTATGCCACATTGCGGCTGAGTTATATTATGACTTATTGTAAGTTACGACTGAGTTGTGGTTTTTTTTTGTAATTGTTCACGCACATGAAAAAAAATCTCTACCTCGGCGATTCCGGCGAAGAACCATATTTCTCGTCGCTTCTCTCTCTCTCAACTCTTATGGCCGCTTCGATTCTCGACGAGTCTCTCACTCTCGTCGTCATTGCTGTCGCATTTCTTCTCAACTTGGGTAGAGACTTTTCGTTTTCCGACAAAAATAATAGAGGAAATACGAAACGTCGTTTACGGCTGAGTTATGCCACATTGCGGCTAAGTTATATTATGACTTATTGTAAGTTACGACTGAGTTGTGTATTTTTTAATTGTTCACGCACATGAAAAAATATCTCTATCTCGGCGATTCCGGCGAAAACCCTATTTCTTGCCGCTTCTCTCTTTCTCATCTCTTCTGGCCGCTTCGATTCTCGACGAGTCTCTTTCTCGTCATCATTGTTGTCGCATTTCTTCTCAACTTGGGTGGAGACTTTTCGTTTTCCGACAAAAATAACAGGGAAATACGAAACATCGTTTACGGCCGAGTTATGCCAGATTACGGCTGAGTTATGATATACTATCTCGAGATTACAAAAAGTTTTTTTTTTGGAAAGACCAACAATAATTACTTACACATATTCACACGCACATGCATAATAAATTCATAGAGTATTATGTTATAAAAAAAATATTCAAAATAATTCAAATTTTCTAAACAAAATAATTTAAATAATTTAAAGTTTTGTGTCTGAATATAGAATAATTCGTCACGGCTTAGTTATGCTACATTGCGGCTGAGTTATGCTACATTACGGCTGAGTTACGATATACTTTCTCGAGATTATAAAAAGAGTTTTTGGGAAAGACCAACAATAATTACGTACACATATTCACAGACACATGCATAATAAAGTCATAGAGTATTACATTTTAAAAAAATATATTCAAATAATTCAAATTTTGAATTCAAATTTTCTAAACAAAATAATTCAAAGTTTTGTATATGAATATATAATAATACGTCACGGCTGAGTTATTTACTTTTCATGGTTGACTTATGACTAAAACTTTAATTTAAAGGGACACTTGTATGTTAACATTAGCACTAGTTATAATAATGTAGAGATTAAATATATTATAATACAATAAAAAATTCAATAACAGCTCTTTTACATTCTATATTGATCAACTGTGTAGGAATAGAAGATAAGTATAGGGTTTGGGATTTATCGATTTGTTGGATAAGTTTTAAAATGTACAAACCTGAGCTAATTTCATGATTTTTATATGGAAAGTTAATAATTGTGTTAATTACATATTATTAAAAGTGTTTTCATTACATAAATGCATCAAATATTCACATCTACCATATTTGAGGTTTGGCCGAGTAATGCCAAAGACATGGTTGACTTATTGCAGAATAATTCGAGGTTTGGATGAGTTATTCAAACGACATAGCTGACTTAACGTAAATAAATTCGTGGTTTGGCTGAGTTATGCCATCGTCATGGTTGACTTACACAGACTATTTTGAGGTTTGGCTGAATTATTGTAATGAGAACATCTAGCTCATCGTTACTTGATGGCTCAACCCATTCAATCCATAGTCATCGAGAACCAACATCACAAACTTTTCTTGTGTTCTTTCAACATCTATCTTCACAACTCTACACCCTCTATCGTTGGCGTTAGATACATATTTGTGTTTTTACCCAATTACCAGAAGCAACAATTACCAGACACAACAATTAATTGAACCGGATGATCCATGTACGAAATTGAAGAACAGAGGTGAAGAACTCAGGTGAAAAACAACAGAGTGTAAGAAAAGAAAGAAAGAAAACGAGGGTTTGAAGAGGGCGACCTTTCAAATTTCCCTCGTTGATGACATGGAATGCTGATGTGGAATTATGCATTTGAAGTCGTAAGTCAGCCACCAAACAAATAAGTAACTCAGCCAAAATAAATCAGCCATCAACACAACTTAAATCAACCACAACATGAAAAATATTTAAGTAATTACTAAAATGTTTTTGAAGATGAAAAACTCAGCCGTAACGTCAATAAGTCAGCCGTAACGTAAAATAAGTCAGCCGTAACTGGAAGCTATATGAGTAATAAATCTTTCGTCAATAAGTCAGCCGTAACATGGTTGAGTTTTCCGTTAAGTCAGCCAATTACGACTGAGTTATGTCTCTGAAACATAAGTCAGCCGTAACGACATTTGATAACTCAGCCGTTGTCGATAACTCAGCCAACCGGATAAAGATAACTCAGCCGTGTCGAAGACATAACTCAGCCAAACTTCTGATAACTCAACCATCAGACTATAACTCAGCCGTAACGGCGGCTGAGTTTTTAGCCGTTTTCTCATAACTCAGCAAGATTTTTATAAGTCAGCCGTAACTGTTGGCTGAGTTATGATCTTAAGTCAGCCGTTGGTCCGAAACTCAGCCGTTGGCCCAGAACTCAGCCGTAACGTGACATAACTCAGCCGTAACGTACGTTATGGCTGAGTTATTGGAGACACGCGCCATTTTGTCTGACGTGGCGATGGCATTTTTCGTAATTAGTTTTTTCCGATAACGTGTAAAAAGGGCACGCTGGTAATTAAAAACATCTAAGGATAAAAAAAAGTTTCGGTGCATCGTGGTCAAAACACCTATAATATAGTCTATCTAAGTAATTCTCCCTTTGTATAAAGTACTAATTTATATAATATGTTTTCATAAATTTTACTTTCTTTATAAACTACTAACCACAATATAAATATTTATAATTAACTACACTTTGTTTTAAAATTACAAATTTTAATGAAATTATTTATTGGACATTCCACAAATCGAAGGACTTTCAAAATATTTATTGGCCCGTAATTAACATAATTGTTGATCCAATAAGGAAACCCTAACCACTAAACGTTTTATCCTTCTTCCTTCTCCTACGCCGTCTACGATTTCAAAGTTTCTCACCATCGTTTCTCCTTCTTCTCTGTTACAGATAAGCTGCAGAACCCACACGTGCGTCTTCTCACGTGTGAATACTCAAGTGGTAGTACAAGTGACGTCATACAGACGCGTGGATGGTCAAGAATGAAGATTCGTTTTGGCCGTTAGTCGAGTTTTGGCTGCTTATAAAAGCAATTGTTAGCTCATTTCATCGTTATCGCATTAGATCTTGTAAAACCTTCTTTCTGCATTTTGTGTTTGAGATCGCTGGGTTTCTCTCGCTTTGAGAGCCAGTGAGTAATCTTTCCGTGTTTAATGAACATCGATTGATTATCATAGTTTTTTATGGATTCCTTGAATGATAATGTTGATTGTGAAGTTTTCTGTGTTAAAAGTATCATACGTCAAACGATTCTCGGAAACATGGTGGTTGAAGCTCGTTCTCAAGCAGCTGACGAGAAACAACAGGTGGTGGCCGACGTTGATTCCATGGATTCTCGGCTGTCACGGTTGGAGGAGATGGTCGTGGAATGGAATCGTTAGATGCGCAAACACATGGCCGATATGTTTGAAGCGATGCAACGCTCGACGGCTTTAAAGAGTCCGGATGTTCAGAAGCAAGCTGATCTGCATGAACCAATGTCCTCTTCTTCCATGGAGGTGCGTTCGCGTTACCCAGATCCGCCATCGGAGAACAAACCAGAACCTGTACAACCTACAATGGTGCGAAACGACGCTCATTATCACTATGGTAGTCTTACTCGCTTGGGTAAAATTGATTTCCCACGCTTTGATGGTAGTAGGATTAAAGAGTGGCTGTTTAAGGTTGAGGAATTCTTCGGTGTTGATTTTACTCCAAACGATATGAAGGTTAAGATGGCTGCAATCCACTTTAACAGCCATGCTGCAGCTTGGCATCATTCGTTTGTGCAGTCTGGAATTGGGTTGGAGGTGTTGTATGACTGGGCTGGTTATGTGTTGTTACTAAAGGAAAGATTTGAGGATGAAAGTGACGATCCTATGGCAGAAATCAAACAAATGCAGGAAACTGATGGCATTGTTGATTATCATCAGAAGTTTGATTTGATTAAGATAAGGGTTAATCTGACAGAAGCACAGTTGGTGAGTTTGTATTTGGCTGGGTTGCGAGTGGATACACAGATGCATGTTCGGATGTTTCAGCCTCAAAGTATACGCCATTGTCTTCGGTTGGGCCGTTTGTATGAAAAAGCTCACCCAAGGAAACCTCTCAATCAACCTTGGGGACAGCAGAAAGGTTCTTACTCAGGTCAACAACCTCGACCTAAGGAGAATGGCTATCAAGGAGCACGTGTTCTTCCTAAGTCAGAAGCGTCACCTAAGAAATTTTTAAGCAAGGAGGAAATGAGTGACAGGAGAGCTAAGGGATTATGTTATTGGTGTGATGAGAAGTTCACTCCTGAACACTACCAACTTAAACACAAACGGACTCAGTTGTTTAGTATGGAAGTTGAGGAAGGTGCAGGGGATGATGAAAATGAAATCTGGGAAGAATGTGACACTGAAGATCAATCTCTGCCTCGTGTTTTAGTCAATGCTGTCTCGGGTATTTCAGATTATAAGACTATGCGGGTCAAGGGATTATATGGGAAGAAGCCACTTTATATCTTGATCGACTCTGGTTATACTCACAATTTTCTAGATCCTCAGGTTGCTAAGAAGCTTGGTTGTAATGTGAAAGCTTCGGGTTTAACAAAGGTTTCTGTAGCTGATGGACAGAAGTTAGGGGTTCATGGCCTGGATGAAGGGTTTGAATGGCGGCTGCGAACAACATTTTTTCAATCCAATGTGATGTTAATTCCATTACAAGGTTGTGATATGGTGCTTGGGGTCCAATGGCTGGAGACTCTGGGCCGGATCTCTTAGGAATTTAAGAAGTTGGAAATGGGGTTTATGTGGCAAAACAAGCGTGTGTTGTTGTATGGTATCAAAAATGGCTCTGTCCGGAATGTGAAGGCACAAAAATTAAAGAAGATTTCTGAGGAGCAAGTGTTTGTGTCTATGATTTGTGT
The DNA here is from genome assembly GCA_036452645.1 of Capsella bursa-pastoris. NCBI lineage: Eukaryota > Viridiplantae > Streptophyta > Magnoliopsida > Brassicales > Brassicaceae > Capsella > Capsella bursa-pastoris. The sequence continues at coordinate 9,280,724 of CP144198.1, read as the reverse complement.
TAGTGAAGTAGAAGCTGCAGAAGGTACAACTTCTCTGGAACTAAACACTATACAGGCTGTGGAAGACGTATCTCCAATTGTTGAAGAGGTGGTGCACCAGTTTCCGAATGTCTTTACTGAGCCTAAAGGCTTACCTCCTTTTCGGGAGAACCATGACCATAAGATCCTTTTATTTGAAGGTGCTAATCCAGTGAACCAGCGACCCTACATGTATGCAGTCTATCAGAAAAATGAAATTGATAAGATCGTTGAGGGCATGCTTACAGAAGGTACAATTCAACCTAGTTCCAGCCCCTATGCATCCCCTGTGGTCTTGGTTAAGAAAAAAGATGGCATTTGGAGGTTGTGTGTGGATTACAGGGAGTTAAATAGTATTACAGTGAAAGACCGCTTTCCAATTCCCTTGATTGAAGATCTCTTGGACGAGTTGGGAGGTTCCAAGGTATTTTCAAAAATTGATTTAAGGGCTGGTTACCATCAGTTACGAATGAACTCTGAAGATGTTTCCAAAACAGCTTTTAAGACTCACAGTGGGCATTATTAGTATTTAGTTATGCCTTTTGGCTTAACTAATGCACCTGCCACCTTCCAAAGTTTGATGAATTCAGTTTTTAAGGCATTCTTGCGGAAGTTTGTTCTCATTTTCTTTGATGACATCCTAATCTATAGCAAGACATTAGAGGAGCATAGGACGCATCTACACCTAGTTTTTGAAGTCATGCAGACAGAACGCTTGTTTGCAAAAATGAGTAAATGTGCATTTGCGGTGGAGAAGGTTGAATATTTAAGTCATTTCATCAGTGCTGATGGAGTCTCAACTGATCCTGCCAAGATTCAAGTTGTGGCTAACTGGCCTACTCCTTCTAATGTGAAACAACTGCGAGGGTTTTTGGGTTTGGCCGGTTACTACCGTCGCTTTGTCAAGAATTTTGGTGTCATCGCTAGTCCTCTACACGCTCTGACTAAGGTTGATGCATTTGAATGGACCACCTCAGCTCAGGCAGCTTTTGATAATTTGAAGCAGGTTCTTTGTCAAACTCCAGTCTTGATGTTGCCTCTCTTCGACAAAACCTTTGTAGTTGAAACTGATGCTTGTGGCCATGGCATTAGGACTGTGTTGATGCAAGAAGGTCACCCTCTCTCTTACATCAGCTGTCAACTTAAAGGAACACAGTTGCATTTATCCATTTATGAGAAAGAACTCCTTGCCGTTATTTTTGCTGTTCAAAAGTGGCGTCATTATCTCTTACCTGCCCACTTTATCATCAAGACGGATCAGCGCAGTTTGAAATACTTGCTCGAGAAACGTCTTAACACGCCAATTCAGCAATAGTGGCTTCATAAACTCCTTGAGTTTGATTATGAGATTCAATACAAACAAGGCAAGGAAAATCTCGTTGCAGACGCACTCTCTCGCATGGAAGGAGCTAGAGTGTTGCATATGGCAATGACGGTGGTTGACTGTGACTTATTAAAGGAAATTCAGGCCGCCTATGTACTCGATGTGGACTTACAAGGCATTATCCAAGCTATACAAGCTAATACTACTGATGCCAAGAAGCATTACTCATGGACGCAGAATCTCTTGCACCGGAAGAGTAAAATTGTTGTCCCTAATGATGTCAACATTAAGAATACTATTTTTCAGTGGCTTCATAGTTCTAGTGCGGGTGGTCATTCTGGCAGGGATGTGACCCATCAACGTGTCAAGGGCATTTTTTATTGGAAGGGTATGGCAGCAGATATTCAAGCTTATATCCGCAGTTGTCACGTTTGTCAACAATGTAAGAGTGATAATACCGCTTCTCCTGGGTTGTTGAAACCTCTACCCATTCCTGATACAATTTGGAGTGAAGTCTCAATGGACTTTATTGATAGATTGCCCTTGTCTGCGGATAAATCGGTGATCATGGTGGTTGTAGACAGGCTTACTAAAGCAGCGCATTTCATTGCTCTCTCTCACCCTTATAGTGCTTTGACAGTTGCTCAAGCTTACTTGGACAATGTCTTTAAGCATCATGGCTGCCCAACTTCTATTGTGAGTGACAGAGATTATGTGTTCACAAGTACATTTTGGCGTGAGTTCTTCTCTCTTCAAGGGGTAGCTCTGAAAATTTCTTCTGCGTACCACCCTCAAACAGATGGCCAGACAGAGGTAGTGAACCGTTGCCTCGAAACCTACTTGCGTTGCATGTGCCATTCCCAGCCTCACATGTGGAGTAAATGGCTCTCCTTAGCCGAGTACTGGTACAACACCAACTACCATACTTCCATCCGCATGACCCCTTATGAGGCAGTTTTTGGCCAAGCTCCACCAGTCCATCTGCCTTATTTACCCGGGGAATGCAAAGTGGCTGTGGTAGCAAGATCGCTATAGGACAGAGAGAACTTGTTGTTGCTACTGAAGTTTCATTTAATGCGAGCTCAACACCGCATGAAGCAGCTGGCAGATCAAGCACACACTGAGAGAGATTTTGAGGTTGGTGAATACGTTTATTTAAAGCTTCAGCCTTATCGCCAAGGTTCTGTGGTCTTACGTGCAAATCAAAAGCTAGGACCAAAGTATTACGGTCCTTACAGAATTGTGGACAAGATTGGTGAGGCTGCTTATCGACTAGATCTTCCTTCTGGTTGCAAGATTCACCCTGTCTTTCATGTCTCACAGTTAAAGGTCTTGGTTGGTAATGTTCCTACTGCAACTTCTCTCCCTACTGTCCTCCAAGATGTGTTTGCAAAGGAACCAGAGCAGATTTTGGAAAGGAAGATGGTTAACCGTCAAGGCAGAGCAGCTACAAAAGTTTTGGTCAAATGGGTAAATGAACCAGTTGAAGAGGCCACCTGTGAGTTTCTGTTAAATACAGGTGCAATCATGCAACAATAGAGGTGAGGGCGTATCCACTTGGTTAGAATAGCTAGTAGATGGTCCAATGGCACTTGCACAAAGTTCACCAGCTTACTACACCTGTGGCTATGCATTCAAGTTTTTTAAGGAGAGTGAGAATAGGAAAACCATTAACTCTGGTGTTAGTACGCAAGCCGGTGATATGATATATTACAGAGTTCTAAAGGAGATCTTTGAGATACAGTTCCCGAGTGTTATAAATTTGAAATGCATAGCTTTTATGTGTGATTGGTACGATCCATCATGCTGACGGGGAGTTCGTGTTGACAAATTTGGAGTAACTGTAGTTAGAACATCACGGAAACTTGATAGGTATGATACTTTCATCCTTGCATCACAAGGTGACCAAGTTTGTTACATTCCATATCCTCGCGTTACGAAAAAAAGATTCGTGGGTTACGCTTACACAAATAAGCCTTAGAGGGAGCGTACATGGAGTTTTAGAAACCGGTCCTTTACAGCAGACATTTGTTGGGAACATACACGCTGTTGATCTTATCCTTGATGAAACTTTTGACGCCCAAATAGAAGAAGAGACAATCATCGATGATATTTTGAATGTTTCTGAAGAAGAGGTTGGAGAGTTTGAAGAAGATTCCGATTCAGCATCTTCTGGATCAGACTCTGAATCGGAGTAATAAACATGTATTATTCTTAAAAAACATATCCTCAATCATTTCCTCGATTTTAAAAAGAAATATTTGCTTTTTTGTAATTCTAAATGAATATCAGTATTATCCAAAGTTTTCTTTTTAAATTCCACACATAAACGATCAAAATATATGAACATTTTAGTTGTTATAATTAAGTTTCTAACCTTCTAAACACTTATTAGATATTTATAATTTGTATATAATATGTATATAAAGTACTAATTTGTATAATATTTTTATTGGGCCTATAATTATAAATAATTATAAACATTATATTGTATCATTTGTATAAAGTACTAATTTATATAATATGTTTTCATAAATTTTACTTTCTTTATAAACTACTAACCACAATATAAATAATTATAATTAATTACACTTTGTTTTAAAATTACAAATTTCAATGAAATTATTTATTGGACCTTCCACAAATCTAAGGACTTTCACAATATTTATTGGGCCGTAATTAACATAATTGTTGATCCAATAAGGAAACCCTAACCACTAAACGTTTTATCCTTCTTCCTTCTCCTACGCCGTCTACGATTTCCAAGTTTCTCACCATCGTTTCTCACCATCGTTTCTCACCATCGTTTCTCCTTCTTCTCTGTTACAGATAAGCTGCAGAACCCACACGTGCGTCTTCTCACGTGTGAATACTCAAGTGGTAGTACAAGTGACGTCATACAGACGCATGGATGGTCAAGAATGAAGATTCGTTTTGGCCGTTAGTCGAGTTTTGGCTGCTTATAAGAGCAATTGTTAGCTCATTTCATCGTTATCGCATTAGATCTTATAAAACCTTCTTTCTGCATTTTGTGTTTGAGATCGCTGGGTTTCTCTCGCTTTGAGAGCCAGTGAGTAATCTTTCCGTGTTTAATGAACATCGATTGATTATCCTAGTTGTTTATGTATTCCTTGAATGATAATACTGATTGTGAAGTTTTCTGTGTTATTCTCACCATCGTTTGTCCTTCCTTCTCTTCTCTGCTATAAGATTCTGTTTGCCACCAGCTAAATCGAGAAGAACTAAGGATCTACTTCTTCTCAAGTATAAGATTCTGTTTGCCACCATCCTAGGTGGTATCTTCTCACCTCTTATCACCCTCTTAGTCTCCTCTTCTTATTTCTATTTTGGATGTTTATAAGTTCAAACTTTTATTCTCTTATTCTTTGTGTGTCTACGTTTCCAGTACAATATATTGCATTCCTCAAAGTAACGGGCAACTCACACCAGCTTTCCAAATGTCAAACCCCAACCAATCGAGCCAAAGAAGGAGAGAAGAGTTCTCTTGGCCTCCTGTACCACCTCTCCATTTATCAGTAAGTAATTATTAATTCAATGTATTTGTACAAGTCAAAAAAGTAAGAATTTAACTTAGGCTGAAAACTTCAACTTTTTTTATCTTACAAACTCATTGAATTAATTGTGTCTTCATTACTCATTGCTTCTCTCATATGCTATAGCCATGACATTGTGTTGTAGCCATGTTATATAAATGATTGTGTTATAGCCATGTCATCTGTCATATTGAATCGATTGTTTTATAGCCATTTCATCTGTCATATTGAATCGATTGTGTTATAGCCATGTCATTTTAATCAGTGTTTGATAAATGATGATTACCTGCTTGTTTTTACTACTCGACACCTATGTTTCATATCTTTTTATATGCAGCATTTAAGTTTATTTTATCATCAAAGTTTTGTTTATCAATTTGAAAGAAGATTAACGTGTGTCTCTTTCATGCTCTAGTCTAGTATAACAATAAACTCGTGTTTTAAACTTTTACTGAAAAGTCATAATCATATAAGTAAGTCGTAACCTTTGTGTTCTACTTTGACCAAAAGAGAACAAAAGGATGTAAGCTTTTTACTTAAGTGCATTACTGAATATGTTCTATGTTATTGTTCTGTGATATTTCTCTCTCGTGTGTGTCTCTACTTATTGTTTGATTGTTATTTCTGTCGCATATGTGTCTCTCTTTATTTTTCTTTTCTTATTTCTGTCACATGTGTGTCAACTGAGTTTTGTCCATTACTATTAGTTATCGAGTTCTGTCACATGTATGTTTAACTCCTCCCTTTAATCGTTTGTATGCTTGATTTTCAGCCGCGTGGTCGACAAGAACTTCTACAACACATTGCAGACCAGCAGCGTGGATATAAGTTTAGTAGTCCAAGCTACTCCTTGGATGACTTACCAAGGGTTCAGCGGCAAGCACGGTTTCAGCCCACATCACATAGGAGTGAAGAAGGACTTGAATCTAATTCTCCAGAGCCAACAAGCGAAGAATCTGTAGGTTCTGTTTTAGTGGATGTGACTCATGTTTTGCAAGGTCCTGGACGGTCTCACCTCCCAGTCCTTTGTCCAGATCGTGAAGGCAATGATATTTGGTAAATCTTGTCCATGAACCTCAGCTTGAAAATTTTGTATTGGTTGTTACCAAAAGTGTATTCTAATTTGCTGATCACAATGCAGGTTTAGACGTGATCCTTCGCTGAAGATTACAAAGCAGCTGCTAAAGATGCTTAAGTCTGATCTCCCTGGTCCATATCCCACTTATCGTTCCTTACCAATAGAAATTCAAAACCGTTGGTTTAAAGCATTTGTTGTTAGTATATTTTACATTTCCTTCATATTTAAAGTCATTTAAACTCATTCTTTCTTATACAGCAAGAGTTCCACTGGGACGAGAGCATCAATGAGCATGTCCGGACAAAATACATGAAACAAGCAGAAGCTTCTTTTAAATCCAACTTGAGCGAGTGGAAGAAAACTTGGAAGCTGAAAGGAACAAATAATTTACCGGCATGGATGAAGGCCAGGAAACGTTTGTTTGATGGTTACATCAGGATGTGGAAAGATGCGAAAATGATCAAGCAAGCTGAGAAAAATTCCAAGAACCGAGGCAGTCAAAGGGGCGGTTTAGGTGTTGCTAAACACATCAATTGTGGAAAAACGTTTGAACGTCGTTGGGATGAATTGGTTAGTCACTTCTAATTTTCTTCTTAATAACATTACATCTCTTGCAACCTGGTTTTGCTGCTTTTAACTTACAGCTCTTGATTGTGATTTTTACTTACACCACTTGCATCTTTTTTTGACTTACAAACCTTGAATTTGGTTTTTATTTACAGGTCTTTAATCTGGTTCAAATATATGCATGATAAGTACTTAGTAATTAGTAACGTTTCTGTTTCAAAAATCAAACTAAACGTATGCATGACCACTCGTTTGTTGTTTACTCGTTTCGTTTCTAGATAGTTCTGAACACTTAACTTCCAAAAAACAATTCATATGTAAGGTGCCTAATTTATCCATACATGAAGCTGGTTAATTTTATGCTTTAACTATTTCATCTTACAAGATTGACTAATGAATCTCTAATTGTTTGTTTCTCATGTGTTAGACAAGTGACTTAGGAGAGGAGCCTAATGTCCTTCACTTCATGGAACAAACTCACCTAGATAAGAAGACACGCACAATATGTGACTTGAAGACAAAACAGATTATCGAGAAGGCTACAAGTGAGTTAGAGCTTCTCCAATCACAACGCCACGCCGAAGGAGATGACTCGGTTCAGGCTACAAGTGAGTTAGAGCTTCTCCAATAACACTATATTTGGTATGAACATGGTGAAGATTATGATGTTGTTGGGGAGGGAAATAGTGGTCTTATGCTGATAATCCAGATAATACTAGTCATAAACCAATAGGATTTGATAATGGGGACGGAAATAGTGAACCAATAGGTTAATGATGCATTTCATGGTTCAGTACCATATAATTATCATCATGAACATGATCAATTTAGAAATGACTACGTTTATGAAGAACCCACCCAAGAAGCAAAACGATTGTATGATATGATAGCTGCTGGCAATACTCCACTTTATGACGGATGTCGAGAAGGTCAATCGCAAATATCGTTAGCAGCTCGGTTCATGAACAATAAGGTCGATTACAATTTGTCTAAAACTTGCATGGATTCATGGGCAGAAATGTTTACGAAGTTTTTACTAGAGGGTAATCAGGCAACTGGTTCATATTATGAGACCGAGACATTGATGCGAAAGCTAGGATTACCATATCATACTATTGATGTATGTATAGATAATTGTATGCTCTTCTGGAAAGAAGATGATAAGTTGGAGCATTGCAAGTTTTGTGGGAAACCAAGGTATAAGGTTTAGTGTAGGAAGAACAATAATATCATATAGTAAGATGTGGTACTTACCCATTGGAGATAGACTGAAGAGAATGTTCCAATTCGAGAAGACTGCAGCTTTTATGAGATGGCATGCTAAGCATGATTCGGAAGAAGGAGTAATGTGTCATCCATCAGATGCGACTGAGTGGAAGAATTTTCAGCAATTGCATCCCTCATTTGCAAGTGAACCGCGAAACGTTTATCTTAGACTATGTACGGACGGTTTCAATCCTTTTGGGATGTCCAAACATCATTCGTTGTGGTCAGTGATCTTGACTCCATACAACTTGCCTCCAAATATATGCATGAGGAGTGAGTATTTTTTTCTGACAATTCTGAATTCAGGACTAAATCATCCATGAGCTAGTCTTGATGTTTTCCTCCAACCACTGATCGAGGAGTTAAAAGACATGGGATAACGGAGTTGAGGCATACAATGTGTCATTAGGTCAAATCTTCAACCTTAAAGCGCCCCTTCTGTGGACTATTAGTGATTTTCCTGCATATGACATATTTTTCTGGATGGACTACACATAGAAGATTATCATGTCCAATTTGTATGGAGGATACAAATGCATTTCAGTTGCCAGGTGGGAGGAAGACAAGTTGGTTTGATTGCCACAGAAACATCTTCCGACAAATCATCAGTTACGGAAGGATAAAACACATTTTCTGAAGGGTAAACACGTGTTGAACGATTATCCACCGCAATCTTTGACTGGTGAACAGATCTTATATGAGCGTATAAGTACTGCCGCTCCGGCGAAAACATTGGTATACGGAGGAAATGGGCATGAAGAGAAAGTGGATGGCTGTGGAGATTTGCATCATTGGCACAAAGAAAGCATACTTGGGGAGTTATCGTACTGGACCGATCTCGGGCTACGACACAATCTTGATATAATGCATATCGAGAAGAATATTCTTGATAACATTATGTACACGACAATGAATGTGAAAGGCAGATCAAAAGACAATATGAAGTCAAGAATAGATGGTGCAAGATTTTGTTCCCGGAAAGAACTGCATGTTCATGATCGAGGGAGAGCTTCATTTCCTATTTGGAGTTGAGTGCAAAAGCAAAACAAAGCCTACTAGAATGGGTTAATCAAGATGTTAAATTTCCAGATGGTTATGTAGCTGATTTAGCTATTTGTGCAGATGTCAAAACTGGCCCGTTTGTATTTGCAGAACTCCTCCCGCAATACGTGCATCTTGCATTAGCAGGTAATTTTAAAATTCATTCATATGTTAATTAAATTAATTGTCACTACAAGAAATCTGAGCATCTGTAGCAGTTCATTGTAGCACAAATTCACTACCTGCTACGAAAAGTGCCGAAACCGAATGCTAATTCTATTGTAGCATTAAATTCGTGTTAGGAAAAAAATTGACTAAACGGGAATCCAAAAGTCTCCACTATGGCTAAAAATTTGTTTTGGAGGCAAAAAATTCAGCCAAATTTTTGGTTTATGAGAGCAAGAGTAAACAAACCCTTTTGCGTCTAAGTCTAAAAAGAGTGAAAAAACATGCTCGCTTCTCTCTCCTAGCAACGACGAACACCAACATGAGAGGGTCTGTGAGATTGAAAACCCTAGATTTCTAGATCTACTTCTATTATGTGAGATTCTTTGCGTCAAGAGCTTCTGGGTCAAATTTATAACGTATATTTGGGATTATACTCCCAGATTGAAAAGTTACAACATAAGAGGAATAAAATCCAAACGATGGTGATAAGCAACCAAGAGAGGATTCTCGATTTCTAGTCTTCTTTTATGATTTTTTCACAGATCTGGTAGATTTATACGTTATATTCTTGTTTTCTGAACTCTGAATTTTTGTTTGACTAGAAATTGAAACTTCGTGGGTAAAGGTTACTTGTCTTTGGTGTATATGCTTCTGATGAGATTTATGCTTTAGAGTATTTTATTCAGTATAATCTTTGTTTAGACTTGCAAGTTCTTACAGATTTTGGGGAATTAAAAAAAAGAAAAGAAAAAAAATTGTCAATGCTTCGTATCCATGAGAGTCGACTGGTAAAGGGTTTTTTTTTTTAATTATGTTATGTGGATTTTGTGGTTAACAGAAAATCAATCAAAACAATACATGGGAGTTGAATTTGATCGACCATCTTTGTGAGATTATCAAAGTAGAAGATGATACAAATGAAGAGACCAATTTTCAGAAGGTAAGCTTTCGATTTAAATCTTCTTTGGCTTTTTTTTCTTTTTCAAAAGCTTGTAAGACTTTTAAGAATATATAATAAACCAAAATGGAAGAATCAGAGTTCAGAATCATGCTTAAGAAGTAAGAACTATTTGGCTCGTCCACGGCAGGCAAGTTGCATTGAAGCTGGAGTTAAGATTTACTCAATGAGGGTAGACTCAGTTTATTTAGAAGCTTGCAAGGTCTTGGGTGGGGAATAACTCGTGCTGGCCAAGATGACAGCAGAGGTATCGATATCTTACACACAATGAACTATGTTATCTAAAAATGAGATTTTAGATATTTGCTATAATGTATAAGCTAGGTGTGTTCTGTTTTTGTTCTTGACAATGAGCTTTTCGGGACAGGGAAGAGGGGGGGGGACGAAGTGTATGTTGACAGGTGCCATAGGAGATTCAATGATCAGCTTCATCATTGGTTGCTGAAACATTATGGTTCTCGAATATGGCAGCTCGCTAAGCCCAGCTCACACCCTCATTCATATCACTTTTTCAGGTTTGTACAAGTCTTTGATGGTTTACCTGCATTACTTAGACCTTGCCATTGCTGTTCACATAAGAGACACGTCTTCTCGAATGTTGTTTGATGACAGATCTCAAATGGAAATTTTACAATCAAAAGAGAGAAGGAAGTGTGAGATAGACTCAAGCAAGCTCAATGCGTTGGTTTATCGTTTAAGAGCAAAGCTACAACAACCTTTAAGAGTCGTTGACTTGGTTTATGACTTGTTTTGATGGCTACATGTTCTCTTAGAACTCATGTTTTAATGTGTACACTTTGTATGCTTTGGATATTAATGAAAAGCATTGGTATTTTATGAGTTTTTGTTTCTTGTCATAGTATCACAAAGTATATTAAAATAGCACAACTGATTTATCCATATAGTAGGTGCACAATTTCATAAAAATAAATGTAATTAAACAATATTCAAGTGCATTTTATTTGTGTCACTACAAAATATTTTGCAGCACGAAAACAAAGCCACAAAAATGTACATCATAGCTCGAAATAAGTGCTACTAATTTTTATCCTATAGCAAATGTTTATCGCTATAATAGGTTCATCTACCGTAGCATTTTAAAAGGTGCTATTATATGTGATGGAGCTATTATAGCACGGCCGGTCCTAGTATTTTCAGTGTGCTATCAATGACCAAATTTCTTGTAGTGTGTCATATATATATATATATATATATATATATATATGTTAAACCTATCATCTTTAATGATTTCATTTTGATATTGTAGGGATTGGTGCATTTTTCCGGGACTTAAGTAGTCGTACATTGAAGCAAAGTCGCGTCTAACTTCTAAAAGAGAATATTGTCATGATTTTGTACAATTTGGAGAAAATATTCCCGGCTTCTTTCTTTGATGTCATGGAACACTTACCAGTACACCTACCATATGAAGCAGAGCTTGGCGGTCCAGTTCAATATAGGTGGATGTATCCTTTTGAAGGTTTATGAAATAGTGGAAGGTCCTGAAAGAAAACAAGTTGTCAAACGCAATGACCGCTTCAAAGAAAACCATAGCGATTGGAAGCCTTTCACCGGTAGTCCGAGAAAACTGAGCCATCAATGGCGTAGAACAAAAGAGCTCTCAATCATTGACTCCGTCTTCATCAAATGAGAGACGCTTCTTGAATAATACATGAGCTATCTCACAGCAGAACCACACGAATCAAAAGAAAACGAAAGCGCTAGCTCACTCTACCAAGCTCTTTTCCCAAGGTAGGCTAGCACAGAGCAAATCAAACAATACGACCAAACGCTTAAAAATCCTATGGTCTTACTAGCTCATCCAACAGCCACGTTTGCTAATCCACTAACCAAAGCACAAGCAAACAATAATTCTTCCCCACAAAGAGGCAACAACCAAAAGGAACACACCAAAACCAAGACTAAACAACACCAAGGAGTTATGAGTACCAAACGGAGGAGCAAGAGCTCAAGGAGCATAGCCAAAAGAAGGATCGTTGGACTCCAAAAAAGGAGAAAGCTCCTAAGCAGCTAAACCGGCTAGCTAAACCGGTGGATTTGAGATAGGCAACACCTACATCACACCAACTCCTTGAATAACCGCACGTTTGATGCAACAAAACCAAACACACGAGATCCAAATCACACACCTGCCTCACACATCTCCTTCTCGTCACGCTCCAAGCTGAGATAATAAGCATACCTGGAGGAATTTTAGAGCTTGCTTTCTGTAATAGATGTCCATGCCGTGTTTTCTCTGAATAACCGCTACTACTGCAAGATTAATAAATTTGTCAAATAGCACTAGAAAAGTTGTTGATGGCTGAAATGTCAGAACTAAGCGAAGCCCGTGCTCTGGAATATCTTTGCATTCAAGTGTATGTGGCTCTTTTAAAAATCTTTGGTTGCGTCCACCCATTTTCCAAAGGATTTGTAAAGCTTTTTTACCTCAGGCTCCAGGGATATGGCACATGCCTCAAATGGGACCAAAATGCTAAGATCACTTCAGACATCCCATTTGCCATGCTAGGTTCGAGGAAATCAGAATTCAGACTATCCACCCAGAGTTCAAGGGTGCGTAACCCCAAGCTCACAAGTTCATCGCTTCCCTCAAACATAATAAAAGAGGCTTCATGAGACAGGGAAGGTACGGCAATAAGGATCATCAGCCTCAGCAATTTGTAATGCTTCTTGAATAAAATTAACCTCCTCTTTTTCTCTTTACAGTATTGTCGCTCTTTTCAGCTCCAAGAAATGCAAGCTTCAAACAATTAACCACAAAACACATTAACATATATTTTAAATTAATTGATACTTAAAATAATGAAATGTTTATTATTAACTTACTCGGTTTTTAGATGCTAATACTCTTTTGAAAACTTCAATGTTGAGCAAACAGTCCTCACCAGCTCTATGAGTTTTTTCACCTAACTCAAATTGGCGAGCAAGGTCCGCTAGTCTTAACTTTGGATATAAGTTTTTGTTAGTGTTATCCTTAATCCACTTGTAAGTCTCAATTACTTCTTTAGATACTGGTACACTTAAACCTAAGTCAAAGCAACAGTCTCTAATAAGTACCATATCGCAGCCTTCGATGTTGTGACCTACGACAGTCCTGCCAATAAGACAATAAAAAATTGTCTCGCGTACATCCCTGAACCTAGGTGAATCTTTGTCCTCTAGAGTTTTTCTAGGGAGACTGGACCGGCCAACATAGAACTTCATAAAATCCTTTGATTGGCTTATAATTTCATTAAACTTTTTATGATTCCACGTCTTGGGGTCCACAAGGAAAATCACAACCTCTAGAATCGTACATTGATTAAACACCAGGGAAGGCTATTGGGTAGTCTATAGCCTTTCACTTCTTCTTCTCTATCCACCCAGTTGGAGGGAGCTAGTGATTTCTCATCTTCAGTTATTTTAACTCTGTTATTTACTGCTTTAGATATGCGCAGAAATAACTCATCCTTACTTCCATATACACTTAACAAACGTAACTTAAGCTCACTTTTTAAATGAAAATCCATCAACTCAAGAATTGGTTTAACTCTTAGCTTTCTAAAATACCTATTTTCTTTCTTCCGAATGTATAAAGCTAAACACAATGCCATATCCTTTCTCTTCCAACTTATGTTTTCTTAGCTCCGCCTTCAATTCGTTCCTGCTCAACTCATTAACTGATTTTCCTCCTGATTCTTGCCAATCTACTTTGTCAAGATATGGAGCGTTCTCACCCTCACCTAGGTTTAAGACAGCCAGGATGTCAGACAAGTGATTCTACAAGCATATATAGCAAAAGAAAACTTTAAGCCAAACCCAAGAAACATAGAAGATGTTGAGACTTCAAATGTATAAAATAATACCCTTGAGTCATCCATCTCTTTAAGAAGATCTTTAAGGGTCGCATAATGGGGACTGAGAAACTCTAATGTTTCTGGAACTATATGAATTGGTGAATTAGATTGTAGGATGCGTTTCCTAAGAAAACAACAAAGGAAAAAAACAACAACAATGAGGTTAGATTGAGACATTTATCGTAATGAGAAAAAACAAAACATGTACAGATCTGTCAGTATCAAAGACAATGAAAGGCTACAATATAATGTCACATAATTTTATAAGGAACACGTAAACATACTCATCAAAAGATAACTATTAAAATTATAATAATCAAATTGATATAATCAACTCCACGAATAACCCCTGCTGAATAAATCAAAATTTCGGTGTAAGATTTGCAAGAATTTACCAGAAATTTCCAAAGCTGCTTTCTGCAACTTTGGATTGGAATCCCGAGCCCTAGTGGCATAGAGCTCAAATTCCTGAGCTAGTTCCTCTTCACACTACAATCACATCCAATGAAATTAATTAAATCGTTTCGAGCAGCAAGGAAGATGAGTAAGGATTTGAAAAACTCACCGACATGGCGGAAATGGCTTTGACGAGAAAGAAATGTATTCGAATTTGGCACGTAACAAGAACTGGATCATAGAAGAGAATCCAACAAATGATTGTTATTTACCACACAAAAATTATTTTCACAATAAACCCAAACTCAAACCCTTAATCGAAAGTCTCAAAATTGAAGCAATTAGGAGAAGTTAACAAACAAAATTTTCATCTAACCTTATACAAGAACAAAGGATCGGTGAAGAGCAAAGATGATCTTTGGGAGTTTAGATTGATCCAACAACAATGACGGTCGAGTGACTATAGATAAAATATTAGTCTGTGGGCTTTCTATCGACCCAAACTTGTTAACCGAGAGTGTTGTTGCGATTAATTGATTTTAAGCGGATGATTATCGACTAAGTGTTGGAATATGTGAATATTCTCGAGAGAATATCGGAGGATATGTTGTTTACTCGATAGTATAAAAGATTGATCTATGGAACTTGGGTTTCTTATGGGTTTTCATGCGGGTTCATATGTTATAAGCACTGTCAAACAAATTACTGAGAAAAGAGCAAAAAGAATAAGTATCTATTGAGAGTGTTATGGAAGAGATCGAGATTTCGTGTTAACAGATCGAGTTCGACAAATGGAAATGAAGATAAACCGAGCGAGAGCGTGAGTAATTGCCTATTATGTTAGAGTTATGAAGACGTTGGAGTCGATGATCGAGTGTTCATCGAAAATCATCGACAAATATAGTTAGAGATCGAGCCATATCGAGGATTCGCGTGTGATCGATGGCTCGCATCGAGAAAAGTAATGATCGGTCGAGTATATTCTAAGGTGGATCAATGTACGAGTGTTTGGGTACAATCTATCGAGAGATCTCTAGAGTGACTAAGTAACAATAAGGGATGGTCATCGGTGAATGATGAAGACGGTGTTCAGTGATGCAAGCATTGGAGTCATGAAGGCCGGATCATTGCTTAGATGCTGATGGATGATGTGCGATCCCGAGACTCCAATTCTATAAGCTACAAAATCATGCTTATATAATTTTTTAAAAAGATTTTCCTAAAATCTTCATCATTACCCTAAAATATCATGTAACACATTCATTAGATTTGTGATGATTGAAAATTTGGTTAGAAAAACATTAAGTTTGAAACTCTTACTTAGTATTTAGAGCTAATTTCATTAAACCCAAAGTATAAACGTATTACTAACCATTTAAACAAATCTCAATACTCAAATTTTAAATTAGCTAAAGTCGAGAGTGGCTAAGTAGTCACAAATTTGTAGGTAAATTGTTTGCGACTACTTTGTTACATGTTTGCGACTTATTTGCTACATATTTTGTGACTTATTTGAGTCTTGTTATAAATTTTGAGAAAATTTGACGAAATTTTTGCTAAGTGTTTAGCCGCTTAATATTTTCCCCAATTAGTTAAAACACTAAAATCTTGTGACTGCTTTGCGACCGTTTTCCATATATTTAATAACAAAGCAAAAACCAGAAAGTTTCCTCATTTCTCATTTCTCATTTCTCAATCTAACCCTAACATCTCTTCCTATCAACTCTCTCCTCTCATATTTCTCAAATTTGATCGTTTGTGGATCGATTCAGTCCATTAGCAACCGATTAAATTATCTTCTAACCCTAAATCTTTTTTTTATCTCTACCCTCTCCTTCGATTTCGCCTTCTTTCTCAATCGATTTCTCTTTTCATTCCTTCTTTCTTAATCGATTTCTCTTTTCTCAATCGATCCTCAAATCTCTCGATTTAATGCCTCCTAAGTGCAAATCTTCTAGAGGTCGTGGTGGAAGATTGAACGCCGGTGAAAGATCGAACGTCGGTGGAAGATCGAACGCTAGTGCCAGAACTTACTATGGTCAAGAACCACCAACCGGAACTCGAAGTGGTGTCAGAGCCTCTTCTCACTCATCGGCGGCTAACTCTATCACTCAAACTTCTCAAAGTCTTCCTTCACAGTATCCACCAAGGAGACAACCAGCACGAGTCGCTCCTCCAAATACGCCTCAATTGGTTCAACCACCGCCTCAGCAGGTTGTTCAACAACAGCCTAAGCCTGTTTAACAACCTCCTCCGCACATACCCCCAGAACATAACCACGAAGAAGAAGAAGAAGGAGAAGAAGAAGATGATGAAGTAGGAAACCCACACCAACAAAACCCTAATCCAAATAAAGACTACGAAGCAATGTTAGATCGCTAGCTTGCCCTTCCAGGCCGACAACATCTTCCAATTCTGTCTCAGAAGCCTATTGAAGGCATTGAGACTCTTTGGTACAAACTCGCTCCTTCTTCATGTCATTGTCTGTTAGTTAAAATCTCTTTTGGCTAGATCGTTTCATTATTGCTCATTGATTCTTAGTTATGTAAACGATTATTGCATTGTGCTCATTTTTCATAGTGGCTACTTTACATACACTAATCCTTAGTAACTGTAATAGGTTTGATCGACACGGTGGGAAGCTGTCTCGAGCAGTTGCTGGAATCGTTAGGAAGAAGTTTTATGGGCCTTAATACAGTTGGAAGGTTACTCCACAACACATTCAAGAGGCATATTACAGGACTTTTGCAGTGCGTACATGATTGTTTGCTTTTATTGTGGAAATTTTTAAGCATATGACAGTCTCATTCCTAACTAGTCTGAAATGTTTTGTCTTTATGAAGCAGAAGTTTAATTTGAATTCTGGGATTAATGAGCTTGTTAGGGAAGGATTTGAGAAGATAGCCAACAAACGGATGAAAGGTATTGTCAGTCAAGCAAAGCAGAGTGGTGTACAGCCACAATGGATTCTAAGTGACCTTTGGAAAGACATGTGGATTCATTGGAACACTCCTGATGCTATTGAGAGGAGTGAGAATGCTTCACAGTCCAGAAACTCGGATCGTGGCGGTCTTGGAATTCATAAACACTTAGCTGGTCAGAAATCATTTCTACAAGTTCAGCAAGAAATGGTAATACTTCTCTTTGCATATAATCTGATATTCTACCTTGACAGTCCATGAATGTAAGATGGTTGAATCTCATCGTAGGAGGAAGAGCTTGGGCGTCTAGTTTCACTTGGTGACGTGTTTATGAGAACACATACTCGGTCGGATGGATCTTTTATGGATCAGAAAGCTAAACAAGTTGCAGAGACTTATGAGAAGACCCTAGAAGAGAGGCTGTCACAACTGGAAGAGGATGGTCCAGAAACTTCAGACAATTCCTCTCAACAATCAACTCATCGAACTCTTACGCTTGATGAAAATAATGAAATATTTCTTCAGTTAATTCATGTACTCATCTCAATCTCTCTTAATTATGCTGAGGTAGATATACACATCTGAATTAATGGTCATCATAATATCATCTTACTTGATTATACTTGATGTTTTTTTATGTCCTTAACAGTATGTGTTTGCTGGATTATTTGTGAATACACATTTAGTTTTCTTGTTTCATTTTCGCAGTGATCTTAATATACTAAATGTTTATCTTTTGTTTTAGTGTACTCAAACAGATGACAAAGGCAATCATTTTGGCCTTGGATCCCTTGTGCAGACACGAAACAAAAGAAAGAGGAAAGAGAGTTATGCGAGCTTTTCTATATCAACTATTGCGGATCTTCAAGATCAACTTCGGCGCAAGATTTTTGAACACGAGTAATGCACGACGTGATGAAGAGCACCGCCAATATCAAACTGAGATCAGCAGCTTGAAGAAACTCCTCGTCTTCATAAAACAAAAAGATCCCAGCTTGGCAGCTTTCCTGGATTCTGCACCTAGTAACCCATACTCAACCAAATTTTCACCTACCAAACGTTCAACTACTCCGCCTGCAGCCAACATTCCTCCAGGTACAACTCCTGCAGCCACAAGATCAAGAAGGACACTCGCAGCCACAAGATCTGGATCCACACTGCAGCCACAGGATCATGAACCACACCAGCCTCCACTTCAGCTGCCAATTCCCCTCTTTCTAACACTTCTTCCAACCTATGAACTTGATTTGCTCGTTTAGTGAATGTATTTTGTTGTAAATTTAATTAGGATGATCTTTTGGTATGATTAGGATGATATTTTGGTACGATTAATGTTTTTAATAGTAGTTTTCTTGAATTAATTGCATTAGAAATTTGATATTTAACAGGTTTAGAAATTCCTAATACTGACCAATTTGTGACCAAAACAATTATAATTTTGAGACTAATTTGCAACTAAAAGAGTTTCGTATAACTGGGACTATTTTGCTACCAAACCAAACTAAAAAATATCTCCAAAACTCGTCGCATAATGGCTACTAATATGAAACATAGTTGACACTAAACCAAGAGTCTTAGAGTAGTCACAAAATTTAAAGACTTATTTGCGACTACCTTGTCATTGAAACTCTCATTATCTCGGACACATTTGGGACCAAATATTTTTAAATCCCAAGCAGAAAATTGACAGTACCATTTCTGTCTTTAATATGGGACGATCTTTTCAGTCACAAAAACTTCGTTCATATTATACGTCTCGTTTTAGTTGTAAATGTGCTACTACTTCTCGTAGTCACAAAATCGTTGTTTATTTACGACGATAATATGCAGTCGGAAAATTGTCGCAAATGTGCGACAATTAAGCGACTGTTTTTTGGGACTATTTAGTGACGTTTTCCGGAGTCCCAAAATGCAGGTTTTCTTGTAGGCGCATACTCGCTTTATCTCTAACTAACAACTCTGTGTAATTTTGCTTTTATCTACTACAAAACTCTACTATCCCCCTTAAGTCTACCATAACTAAATTGGTAGACTTATCGGTTGGCAGGAGTTTTTCCCACCAAAAATCTTCTTTCTCTCCGACGTGGAATTTCTTTTTAATGGCATCAGCCTTAATAACATTTATTCCTACAATTGGTTCTGAAGGACAAGGCTCCCATTTTTCTTATTATCTCTCTCCCATACAAACCAGTAATAAACAACAATATATATGTTAGTTTCGTAATCCACCCTAAATAAAAATATCTGCATTTTTCCCCCTTTTGAAGACTCTATCTACAATACTTACCTCTGAAATATAAACTGATGAACAATACCATTTGAATTTTATTTTGCAAACTCTAACTGCAAAACTCTTTTTAAACAAGGATTAAACTTTAACTCCAAATTTTAAGAGCAACATCATAGGTAGTCTTTTAATTAGGGTATCTTAGCATTAATTTAGTATTAAATTTGAAAAAGCAGATTTTAAGAGTTTTGGTTTTGTTTTTAGTTTTGAGATGTGTTTATTGGTAGTATCTTAAGTTGGGTATCTTAGAAATTTTTTTAAAAAAAATAAAAAAAAATTATAATTTGTAATTTAGGAAAATCTTATAATTATTGCAACTTTAGAATTTGAATACATACATAAAAGATAAATTATAACATAAAGTACAACAAATTTAAACTTGATTGCGAGAAAATTTACTCCGAATATGTTCGACCAAATCGTTCTTCAATTTTTCATGCTTAGCTTGATCCCGAAGTCGAGTTCTAGCGGCCATCAGATCGACGAGATTTGAAGGCATATCTGTATCATAAGAGAAATCCACTCGTGTACTTCCGGCAGTTTCCGCTTGTTGAAATTCGGTGACATCAAACTGAGTATACATATCTCTTTCATCTTCTACTATCATATTGTGAAGTATTATGCATGCCCGCATAATACTTACTATTCTTTCCATATCTTAAATAAGAGCCGAATTTTTGATAATTGCAAATCAAGCTTGCAAAACTCCGAAAGCACGCTTTACATCTTTAAGACAAGCTTCTTGTTGGGTTGCAAATAAAGAAGGTTTATCACCTTGTGGAAGTGGGATTGATTGGATAAATGTAGCCCATTTTGGATAAATTCCATCTGTCAGAGAGTAACCCAAACTATACTCGTTTCCGTTGACTACATACTTGCATTTTGGTGCTTGTCCTTGTAAGATGTCATCAAAAACAGGAGAGCGATCAAGAATATTGATATCGTTTAAAGTACATGGAGGTCCAAAAAACGCGTGCCATATCCAAAGATTTTGCGAAGCTACAGCCTCTAAAACGATCGTTGGTTTTCCCGAGGCTCGTGTATATTGACCTTTCTAAGCAATTTTTCCACTCCCAATGCATACAATCGATGCTTCCCATCATCCCGGGAAATCCTCTAATCTCTCCAATAATGAGTAGCCTTTGAAGATCTTCTGCGGTTTGTTTTCTTAGGTACTCATCTCCAAAGCAAAATATAATACGTCAACAAAATGTTGCATGCATTTCATGGAAGTGGTTTCACCAATCTGTAGGTATTCTTCAAGCGCATCAGTCGCACAAACATATGCAAGCATGCGAATTGCTGTTGTACACTTCTGTAGTGGAGAGAATCCTAACCTTTCGGTTGCATCTCTTCTTTGTGGAAAGAAAGGAATATTATTGGTTAGTCAATCCACGATACAAATGAATAAATGCTTATTCATTCTAAAATGATGTTGAAATAGATTAGGCGGGAAGGTTGCATTTTCTCCAAAATAATCGTTCCATAACCTGATGTGTCCTTCTTCACGATGTCTTTCTATATGGACTATTTTTTCTCGGTTTTCTGGGTTGTTGATCCTCCTTGAAATCGTACAAAGAATTATCTAATTCTTCTTTAAAAAGATTATCAAATTCTTCATTTAATAGTTGTGAAATTTCATCATGAGATGATGATGCCATTGTTGGTTATTTTTTGGGCTTGTTAAAAATTTGACCCTTGTTGACTGAAAAATTAAATGGGAAGCATCAATAATTTTTAAATTAGTTCTCTCTCATGAAAAGTGTAATAATGACAAGTGTAACCTTATATGGAGAGAACAGAGAGGAAACTTCATAACTACTCGTCGTTTTTGGGCAGCATTTCTGATTTAGCTGGATAATTATTATGTTATCCTGTTAATTTTCATTTATCATTTAATGTTTATTATACTCGTTTTTCCTCTTTTATATGACAAGAAGGGAGCCATTGAATAAAATCTCGCATGGAACGAGGCGAACATCGAGAACAAAACTAATAAGGTAGGATTTATTTGATTTCAATAATGTTACCTGTTTATATTTTTTATTGGCTAATGTTGTGTTAATATTTTAGCGCATCAATGAGCTTATGTGGGGACACTTTAGGTTTTAGAGAAATTTTAATGTTATACTCACAATTTTCATTGATCCTTTAACGTTTATTAAACTTTTTTCTCGTTTATACAAAATTTAAACCCTAACTAATATTTTATCAACCCAAACCGAAATATAATTTCGTCTAATTATAAAATTTAAACCCTAGCTACTACTTTGTCAACCCAAACCAAAATATAATTTCGTCTAATTACAAAATCTAAACCGTAACCACTATTTTATAAACCCAAACCGAAATACATTTTTGTTTATTTATAATATCTAAACCCTAACCACTCTTTTGTAAACCCAAATCGAAATACAATTTTGTTTATTTATAAAATCTAAACCCTAACCACTCTTTTATAAACCCAAATCGAAATATATTTTCAAGGATCCGATAACACTGTTCATCAGTGATTAATCAAATTCAATAACTTTTTTTTAAACATGTTACATAATCTATTATCGCGGTAATTTACATATTATTCATTAAATTTACATGTTAGCAGTTAAATTAATACTAACACTATTCATCTATGGTTGATAGCATTCTATAACTTGTTTTTAAACATGTTAAATAATCTGTTACCTCGATATTTTACATGTTTAATTACAAAATCTAAACCTAACAACTATTTTGTCAACCCAAACCAAAATATAATTTCGTTTAATTACAAAATCTAAATCCTTACCACTATTTTGTCAACCCATACCAAAATATAATATTGTTTAATTACAAAATCTAAACCCTAACCACTATTTTATAAACCCAAACCGATATATATTTTTTTTTATAAAATCGAAACCCTAACCTCTTTGTAAACCCAAACCGAAATATATTTCCGCAAATTCGATAACACGGTTCATCAGTGATTAATAGAATTCGATAACTTATTTTTAAACATGTTAAATAATCTGTTATCGCGATAACTTACATATTATCTACTAAATTAATATTAACACTATTCATCCGTGATTGGTAGAATTCAATAACACTGTTCATCTGTGATTAATAACATTCGATAATTTATTTTTAAACATGTTAGATAATCTGTTATTGCGATAAGTTACATATTATCTGCTAAATTAATACTTCTTGCTATAAAAATGAAAATCAATATTTTCTGACATTGTATATTAAAGAAACTGATTTTTTCGCCTTTGCCCACATTGTTTAGAAATATAATTTATCAACAAATGCAATAAAAACAAGGATGTAGGTGAATATTTCTATGATTAACAATGTAAAGTATATTATGTCGCAATAAGTTACAAGTTATGTGATAAACTTAAATTTATTATGTTAATTCATGTAGTATATATCATATATAAATAATTAATTATATAAAAAATTGTATTAAATATTAAATTTTTCAATATTATTATTAATATTAGTTACCTTATATATTACCATGTTTATTTTACATTTTTACCTTAGTAAAAAAAATAATTATTGTTAGGATTATATAATAAAACTTGTTATTGATATATATATATGTACTATGGATCCAATATATTTTCAATTTGTTATACTTTAAGATATGGATAACCATAACAATAACGAGTTATCAATATGTTTAACATATAAGTTATATATTATACATTCTAAATATGGTGAACAGTTGGATAATGTTGATCAACGTCTCAATAAACACTGTTCATCTACGATTGATAGAATTCGATATAGTATTTGTAATATGTTAAATAATTTGCTATCGCGATAATTTACATATTATATGTTAAATTACTCATTATTGTTACATAAATGAAAATAAATATTTTATATAAACTATTAAATTTAATTTTTATGCTAAACATATTTAACATAAAAAAAATTTCAATGTGTTAATTTATGTATTATACCTTACGATATAGATAACAATAAAAATAACGAGTTATTAATATGTTTAACGTATAAGTTAAATATTGTATCTTGTAAAGATGGGTAACTATATAAATAACGAGTTATCAATTTAAGTTATATGTTACCAAATGCAACGCTATATCAAAGAAAAAAACCGACCGCATTGGAAGATGGAAGAGAGCAAATAAAAATACTCCCATCCTCACCTTTATAATAAACACCAACCAAAAATAGCGACAACGATTCGAGAGCCCTGCGTAGTTGTTGTGCTCACTGATCATCATCACTTAGCTCGTGCCGTGTTCACTACCGGCATCGTTTCGGGTTTTTTTTATGTTTCTATGCGATAACAACACCACTAACATCTATAACAACACTACTGACATCTATAACAACACCACCGGCATTATCACTTATCTCGTGCCGTGATCTGTAACAACACCACCGGGACCATTTCAGGAGAGAGAGAGAGACTACAGCTCTGAAGCGGTGGGAAACTCGCCGGATCTGTTGCTGTTGCAATCGCTGAAAGCGGAGGAAGAGTTGTTGACGCTTAAATCGCTGAATTTGGCCCATGTAGGTGAAGCCGTCGAGGCGATTATTCTCCATCTCCATCTCCATATCTATGGGGATTGAAAATCGATCAAAATCAGAAAACATGGATGGTTGAGTTTGTTGCCTGTAAGAATATATGATTAGATGTGTGTAGTTAAAAGAAGGAAAATGAGTTTTTAGAAAGAAAGAGAGTCTAATCTACAGAGAGAGACAAAACAAATAGGGTTAGAATTGTCAAAATAATTATAATCGAAAGAGTATTTTGTAGAAAAATAAGAAAGAGTTGTTGTAGAATTGAAGAGAAAGTGAAAGACAATAAGAAAGAGTTGTTGTAGAATTGAAAAGAAAGTGAAAGACAACAACCGATCGTAGTGAACAATAGAAATATTATTAAGAGAATGTGAAGTGAAAGTCAAAAATACAAAATGTTATGAAAAATAGAAATTGGTGTGAAGAGAAAGTGAAAAATACACATATATAGAGAGTAAAGTAGTGTTGTGTTCAAATCTTCTCGTAGTGGTGTGTGTGTTGTGTCCGTGAACCAATTGTGTTGTGACTGTGAACCACCAGTGATCACCACCATCATCTGCCAGCTTTATACTTGTTGTTTTCTTCTTCTAAAACTTCCCCGTGAATGGACCTACATACATATGCAAAAACAGAAAGTCAATGAATCACAAATAATATCTTGTTTGTTGTTTAAAGATAACACATACAAGGACACAACACATAACACAAACATAAACTTCCATTGATTCCAGGACACAACACATAACACATTACATTACACAACACATTACACAAGACATTACAAGATCGATTCAAAGAACATACATAAACACATACAACAAACGATATAGAACACAAACAGAAACATAAACTAGAGATTCAAAGCAGAAGAGATTCAAAAGAAAATCTCTCTAATTAGCTTGGCTTTAAGCTCTTCCTCAAGCTGAGACAGAGAATATGATTTAGCTAAAAGAGAATCAAGCAATTTCTTGTTTGCCAACTTATCATTCAAATCATGCTCTTGTTGCTTCAAAGCAAAATCATTTTCCTTTAGCTCCCACAAAGTTTGCATTCTTTGCAATCTCTCCACTCCTCTTTCAGCATTCAATGAACTTGTTGCAGTCTTCTTGGCTTGACTCTGTGAAGCTTGAGACTCTCCTTCCTCTTCTTACTCTTCTCACTCTCTTTAATAAAGTTCAATAAACACCACTTCTATTCATGTCTCAAGGCTCTCCATGCATGGTCCAAGTTGAACTTCTTCTTCAGATCACCCTCATAAATCACATGTGCTAGCTTGATGAGATCATCATCATTCATCCCACTTGACTGCTGATTTGCTGTAGCTTGAAAAGCTCCAACAAACTTACAAATTACCTCGTTGCTCTTTGCCCATATTTGCTTGCAGTGGCCTGGCTCTCTCTTTTTCAGGCTTGAGACATTGGGACTTGCAGCCCAATATACTGCAATCCTCTTCCAGAAGGCGTCTGCTCGTTGCTCATTGCCTACAATGGCATCTTTGCTAGTGTTTAGCCATGTAGATATCAACACCAGATCTTCAGTCGTGCTCCATGAGTTCCTTGTCCTTGGTGTGCGGTTAGCAGTTGGGTTTGAACCTTCAGTGGGTGCTTCTGACCATTGGGAGCTGAAGAGAGGAATTTCAGAATAACCAAGTCTAATACTTGGTGATGCTGACTCTACACTATTGGGTAGAAAGCAAGGGGAATCTACTTGACTGGTTAGAAGTTTTATGAAGCCAGCAGAGTTAGCATATGGATCATTGGTGAAGAGAATGAAAAGAAAATGACTTGTTTTCAGTTTAATACTCCTCCTCTGCATTTTTTCCAAAGCCATTGATCCTCACAGTATCTTCTTACTCATCAAACACTCCCATGGCATATGTCAAATTGAAAACAAAAAACGGATCAATTAACATGAGCAACATACATGACAGAAAATATGATCCTAGACATATTTACAAAGAAATATGATCCTACATATATCTAGAAATATGATCCTACACATCTCAGAAATACATCTACAAAGAAATACATCTCATAAAAACATTACCAACATACATCTCAGAAAAAATGGATCAACATACATCATCATCATACATCTAATTAGCATAATCGGGTTACAAACCTTAACACACATCATCATCATACATCTAATTAGCAAAAATATAGACCCTTCAAATTTTTCCCCAAATCCACAAACTCTAATTTCACAATCGGGTTTACATTTATGTGTTTTGTGTTAAATCAAGTCTTACAAACTTGTAAATGATTCTAATTAGCTTAATTATAGACCCTAGCAACGAATAAGTCTTTTTCCCCAAATTCACAAACCCTAATTTCACAATCTCTCACGAACCCTAATTTTTAAAAACCTAATTCACATCAATTAACATAAACATATAGAAATTCATACCTTGAAATACCAATTGGTGCTCCCATGAAGCCGATGTCCATCGCTTCAACCCTCTGTTGACTCAAAAGTCGGACATCTGCTGTACTACTCCCGGAATCGCGAACGAACCTCACTGTTTTTGCCACACCAAAGACGCCGTCGACAACCGGACTCGTAGGAGATGATGACCTACCGGTGTTACGACGGCCGAAGATCTGTCTCGTCATAGATTCCACCAAATCGAGACAAAATCGATGGTGGTGCTTGGTTTCGTCTTTTGCATCGCGAGAGAGAGAGAAAGGAAAAAGAAAGAAAAAATTAAGAAATTATTTTTACTCATTATTTATTTTTTGTTGTATCCAATAAAAACATACCACGTACACGTATCTTAACCCACTAATAACATCTTAATTAACATACGTATCGTAGGGCAAATTAGGCTTATTGATTTAAATTTAAATGTTAATTTGCCTAAGATACTCCTTAAATTTGACCGATAATCTTGCTCTAGATATCGTTTCCATAGTCTAAATACTCTAATTGAGTTATGTGAAAATTAAGATACCGAGCAACGAAACTTTTTCAAGCAACGAAACTTTTCCATGTATCCTCTAAAGTTTAAACTGAATTTTTGAATCAAATGGACATAAAATGTATAAAATCTTATTTTCTTTTCTTTTCTATTGACATCAGCAATGTATATATAATAATATCTAGAAAATCTAGAAATCTAGATAGAAAAAAGAGAGATGGAAGTGTGGCTACAAATGAAAGAGAATCTTAAAAACATGATTCATGAGCAAATAAGAAATTTCGCGGCGCCTTGAAATGTGAGAGGCCTAACACTCGACACTTTCTAAATTATACAAACAAAACCATCGAAACTGCTTTTTCTAACAATTTTTTGAAAAAGTATATTAAGAATATATATAAATAAATAAATAAATAAAAGTAAATATTTTTTAAAGTGGTTTAGATAAAGAGAAGTACAATGAATTTACGTCGCCGCTGGATCACTTAAAGCTGTCTCTATAACTTTACCGAAGCATCTTTCCCAATTCTGTGCTTTTTTTTCTCTTTGCTACTATGAAACTTCATTTGGGGTAACAATGGTTACTTTTGTTTCAATAACTTTGCTATGCTATACTTTTGCTTTCGTAAGGTAAAGTTAATCACATTTTGATAAAAACTAAAGTCTTATTCAATCAAATATTTTAAAAGAGTAAGAAGTGGACAATGGTTTTGGAGGACTTCCTTGTTGATGTAATATACGTCATTTACTAATTATGTAATCTTACTTCCAATTCCTTTATTACTGTTCTAATTCTACTCTCAACTCTCAACTACTAATAATATGTATATAGCTCATATTTTTAAACAAAATTTTTTTTTCTAATTAGTCATTTCTTATAATATAAAAAAATTATGTAATCTCACTTCTAATTCCTTTATTATATTTTTTTTCTATAGTTCATATTTTTAACCAAAAATGATATTTTTCAAAAATTCAAAAATTTTTTTTTAATAAACACCTGTAGAATATTTATTTTTAATAAACACCTGTAGAATAATATATATACTAATTAGTTTTTGTTTAGGGTCTATTTTAAGATTTTGTCCATTGACCAATAAAATGTTTGAGGTGGCACTGGTTATATGATATCCCATGCAGCTATACTCGTCGTCGAGGTGGTTTTTTTCGGTTTTCAAAGATTAACTGATCGTTATATATATATGCATGCAATACGTTGTAAATACCACTTGTGATATATCTGCTTTGCATATACAATTCTCTAGTTGAGAACTCTTTAGAAGCACTCTCCCAGAACCATACCACAACAACAGTACGATCTAGATAGTCCACTCGACCACCGGAGAGGCTCTAATGAATTTTAGAACGTGTGATTCACAGTCAGAACACTCTACAACACGCGAGAGCCAAAATGTTCACACACGTACACGCCATGTTAGGTTTCACAAAGTATTTGTGTATATTATGACGTACCAAACATGAACACTAATAAGAAACAATGAACATTTATAGTTTGAAAATAATATTAAGCATGATACTTAGACCATCATCAATGATGCCCTTACTTTATAAGAAACAAAAAAAAAAAACAAAAAACGTACCCGACTCATTCATAGCCAATGTATAAACCCCCGTTAAACCATCTCCATTACACAAAATTCGTAGATGTCTTCACATAAATGTCTTAAATACAATAACAAATTCAATATAAATGTTTTAGTGTAGATAATTTAGATATAGCTAGTATCTCACATCCTCAAAAAAAAATCATTTTACAATATTAATATTTTCTAAGAAAATATATGTTAAGAAAATAAAACACTTTTCAAAATTTGTCAAATTATTGGAGATGATCTTAGAAATTAATTAACGTAAAATTAATATTTTTGAGATTCTTTATCATGATCGAAGAAAGAAATAATAAAAAAATATCGAATGCATACGTTTGTAAAAATGTAGGCACGATGCAAAATTTGATTAAAGAGAACGTGCATAAAAGGTTAAACACAGAAAGAAGAAAAAAGCAAGTCATCCACTACATAAAATTGGCTTATATCGACGTGGCCAACTGTGAGAAGATTGCTGCGCCATTAAGTAAAACATATAGCCGTTAATTAAACAATACGACAAGACACTCACAAAAGATGACTTGTGACCGTACCTTTTGAAAACACATGCACTCTCTATATAAACCCTTAAGTGCACTTACCTCCAATGTTCCTTTCCATGCTTATTAAGTAACATCTACCACCAAAAGAAGTTCTTGTAGCTGATCTTTACAAAGAAGAAAATATGAAGAAGGCTACGGCATTGATGAAACATATCGTTGCGATGTTGAGTTCCGTGGCAAAGGCTAAATCTATAGCCATAAAGAACAAGACAAGTGCTTTCAAGACAAGAGTACTCATGTTGTCTCTTGTGAAACACAAGAAGATCGGGTTCCGTTCGATTTCCAACAAGATCCACAACCTTTTAGGCCATGCAGATCAAGATCAAGATTATGAAGACGACAACAACCAAGACCAAGACAAGAACAAGGCTATAGTTCTTTATAGTAGCAAGGCTGCATCCAGAATGGCTCATCATCATGAGGAATACGACGTTCACGAGGACAACGACAAGTATCCTGATCTAAGGCATACGTTGTTCGAAGGAGAGGATGATTTCGGGGACTTGGAAGAGGAAGGTCAAGGCAGTTCTGTGATAGATATGGTGAGAAACTCCAAGGAAGAAGGAGAGAATTTTAAGCTAGAAGATGAGATCGACCATGTCGCAGATCTCTTTATTTCAAGGTTTCATAAGCAAATGAAGCTTCAGAAACTCTTGTCTTTCAAGAGGTATCAAGAAATGCTAGCCCGAGGAACCTAAACGGCTATATCCATATATAAGATCGACCATATATATATAAACATGTTGGCGATAGATATGAAGAATATATTCATATTATGATCTTTTGCTAACGTTCTTGTTTTGTGTTGTTTATTATAAATCCTTCGAGCTCGTTTTGTTTTATAGGATCACAATATCATGATCTCTTTTATTAGATATGTTTTATTCAACATGGGCTTAAGGAAGGATCTATTTTGTGGAATATGTTTTCTTCCTCCTAGAGGTCGTATTATGTGTAAGATCGATCTTTGAAGTGTTACAATACTGGGCATTCTATATTTTTTGTTTTTCCCTTTACATATCACTTATTAGAGTCCTTAATTATGTTTTCATATAATTGTCTCAATTACTCAAGACTCAACAATTAGCATTGATCAGGATCTCACATGGTTAATTATGTTTGTTTGATTTTCTAGGTCTACCTGAGCCACTTTAGAGTTTAATTAGATGATTTGTTAAGAAATTAAGTAGTTTGTTAAGAAGCATTCTTACATAAATAAGTAAGTTTGTATAATATTAGGATATATTAGAATATTGAGATGTGATACGGTTCTATCCTATAAGAAAATCTCATTATGTATAAATACTCTTCTTATGTTAACGAATAAATAAGCCTTTCTAAATTATATCATATAACAAGAAATACTTTGATACAATAGAAGAATGAGGAGATGACCGCACCGAGCCAAAAGAACAGAGACAAGAGTAAAAGATAAGGCGATGCTAGTAGAAGTCTCATCCCATCTAAGATGACCCAAACCCGAGGTCTGGTTGTGGAGATAGGCGATTTAGGAGAAGCAAAGAACCAACTTGGTTATGGCATGTACTTGCGTAGAATCAAACAAACCGATTTGGTTATGGCCTGTACTTGCGTAGGATCTTGAAGAGATTGGTCGCTGCAATAACAAATTCATGTTAAGCAACTGATCATTGAAAATCAAAGAAAACAAACCAATAACCAATCTAAGAATTTGGAACCAAGTGAAACTGAGAAGCCGATCAATCAACTAAACCAAAGTCGCCGGTGGTGATAACGACGAAATCAGCTTCTACCTGATGCTTAATTTGGTACCCTCGATTCGACAGATGCTCTGTTGTAGGAGATTGGTGGAGAGAGGGACTAGGGAAGGAAATGAATAAATAAGAGAATTCTATTATATAAGAGAAGTCTATTATATATATATATATATATGTATATTATTTCCTCACCAATCAGTGATCGACTGTTAGGGGTTTTTAGATTAGTTAAATAACGATCCTTAAATGGTTTTTATTAAAATTAATCATTTTTAATCTTAAGTAACTCTTAAGCAATCCACTAAGAACCTCTATTGGAGGTGTTCTAAGAAGTTGACACGTAGCTTTTCTCATTATCTTTAATTTAAAATATTCAAATTAGTTATATATTAATATTAATATTAATATTTATATTTAATTCAATTATATTATTCTATACTAAACTTCTTCGCCTAAATAAGGGTTGGTTAATGCTTCTACACCTAGAAGTTTAGGGTTTTAACACCTAGATAATGCGATTTATTATTTAATTTGCAGAAGAAGGAGACAAGTTTACAAGAGATCTACAACGATGCACAAGTAGAGTCGTTCGCCGTGATTCTACCCATGGAGAAGGAAGTATCGTCCATCCGAGGAAGAAGGGTAATATGTGATGAATCTATTAGGGTAAAAGAGAATAGTCTATAGTAGAATCGTCATTGTAACAGTTCTCATAATTTGCAACAATTAATAATTGAAGATTTAATATATATATATATATAATATATATATATATATATATTTTTATAACATAATCCTCATTGTAACAGTTCTCTTATATATATATATATATTTTTTTCAAAACCAAAAAAAACCATTCATTCTATTTTTATTAGCTTTGACTATATTATGATATATGAGAGAAAAGGTGTGAGTTCCCTAAAATTATATCTAGTTCAATGTGATTTTCCTAAAATTCTTTTATATTATTCCTACATTCAAAAATATATAACTCACATTATGTTATTGTTAAACTATTTTGCAATATATTTCAGGATTTTTTTTAATGGTGTTTAATATTTCGTTATTTCAATAATCTCCCTGATTTTAAAAATATGATTTCATGAAGACAAAAATCTATCAAATAAGCATCTGGTTAAGTATGTAAACAACTGTTCCAATTGGTTCGTTTGAGTTGATCTATTAGTTTTGTTGAAAAGTATATATTTTTAATTCTATCTTATTTACATAAGTAAAAATAAATAACATAATTTAATTAAATTTGCAATAGATATTAAACTGAATAAAAAAGGAACGAACAACAAGAATTAATCTGATATAATCTTACAAGATTTCCTCTAAAGTCATGGTCATGCTCTACAAAGTTAACATGTGGCTTTTCCCATTCTACCATGTATCTTTCATTTAAAATACTGAAATTAATTATCTATTTATGTAACATTTTGTCCAAACTTATGCTCTAAGAAATTAACATGTGGCTTATTTCATTCTATCATGTGTCTTTAATTTAAAATATTGAAATTAATTATGTATTTAATTTTTCTTTTATTTAATTATATTATAATATACTAAAATTATTTTGCGTATATAAATATATTAAGATTCTTTCAAAACAAGATAAATCATTTATTCTATTTTTACTAGCTTTGGTTATTATTATATATGAGAGAAAAGATGTGAGTTTCCTAAAATTTTATCTATTTCCAATGTGATTTTCCTAAAATTATTTTCTATTATTCCTACGTTCCAAAATAAATAACTCACATTCTGTTAATGTTAAACTGTTTTGCAATATTTTTTAGTATTTGTTTTTTTTAATAGTGTATCATATATTGATACTTAAATCATACATATTTTTAAAATATGATTTCACATATAAGGAATCAACTAACTTTTTTTTTTCAATCTGCACAATCAGTCAGGAGGTGAACATGATGTCGAACTTTGCAACAATCAAGAATTTGATCAACCGATAACACTACGCAAATCAACCAATTAGATTGATCTCCTAGTTGATCATAAATCCCAGGGTTGATGAGCTAGATTGATCTCATGATGCGGACATCGATTCTCCTGTCCAACCCACTGAACCACAACCTGTACCACATCATGTACCAGTCGTCCCAAAGTGTCCCATTGATCGGCTCAAATTTGCCCTGAGCTACTCTCTCAATTAAGAGATCACGATAGTACTTAGGGATCAAATCCACAGAGACTCAACGATTACACAATAGATATTATGTATTAAATTAAGCTAAGCAAGCAGGTTTTAAATTAAATAAAACAACAAATTAAAATAAAGATTGGTTTTTAAACAGTAATGGGGAAACGCTAGGCTCGGGGATATTCTTAGGAAATTCAGAATTGCAAATAAATGATTGTCAGGATTTATAAAGCACCGTTCTTGAACTCAAATCACAAAATTATAATCAATCAACATTCGTTGCAAAGACTACCTATGTCTAGAACCCTAAATTCCAAATCTCTTTGCAAATTTATAAGTTTAAGACATGCATTTAATTCAGGTTTGATAAGTTCACAAAATCCCTAAACCAAATCTCTTTGCGAATAGGTATTTTGCTCATCTAGATTATTTTCAGGAAATCAATAACACTTTCGTGTCTACCAATTAACCTAAGATGAGATTCTAGGTTGCTTTCACTACTCTAGAACAACTTAACCACAATCTAGATGAAGAACTCTATTGATTCAATCCTAAGAATCTAACAACCTAACAATTCATTAATTCCTTTGAAAACCCTAAACCTAACAAGAAATATACTCAGACATGGTGAATGAAACAAACATCATGAATAAAATAGATATCATAAAAGAAAGTAATAGAAAAGGTAAAGGAGTCTTAACAAATCTCTTCTGCCTCTCTACAAATCTCTCTCTCCAAAATAAAGCTTAAGTCTTAACAAAACCCTAAAAACTCAATATATATGTCTTAACCACGAACTGGGCTTAATTGCAAATAAGGAAAACTTCTGGGCCGAATCTGCTAATCTTCTGAACTTACATTAAGCGTGAAATACAATTGCCGTCAGATATTGGTGTCGATCGACATCCAAAGTTGTGACGCTCGACACTAACACCAAATATGCTCTCCCGGTACGTTCTTTCGGCACATCTTCTCCAAATGCTCCCAAATGCTCCAAAAAGCTCTAATCCATGCCAAATAGCTGCTAATCGTGAAATGACTGAAAAAGACTCGAAAACACTATAAAAACTCTATAAATAAGACTTATATCATGGCCAAAAACCTGTAAAAACCATGATATATCAACTCTCCCAGACTTAGCCTTTGCTTGCCCTCAAGCAAAACATAAACTTAACCTATGAAAGAAGTTTGAAAACTCGGGAACTCACTCAACTGCAGGAAACTCTTCTTTGCACTCTTCATCGCCTTGACTCTAGAACTTACTTTATGTACTTTGCCTATGAAAAACATCAACATTCCTTACTCTAATCCTACAATTCTCAGGAATCTCCAGTCTCTCCATCGTCATCTCTTTACATAATTTAAAACAAGTAAAGATGAATTCTTACCAAGGGAATATCGATCAATGGCATATGGACTCTTCTCAAACCAAGACATTCTTCGTATGATTTCACTTCTTCTCCCTTTTCTCACTTCTAAGGTAATCGACATCTCCCTACTTTTCTAGGGTATCATTTTATTTTTTCAACGATTCCTTTTTCTTCTATTTTTTTTCTTTCTTTTCTGTTTTTTTTTATAACTTTTTTTTATTCGGGTATCCATGAGATCCGAAATATGCATGGGTTTACGCGACACCCTCATATCACTTCTACCTATAGCCTTTTCCATAGTTTCTTTTAAAGGCTGAAGGGAAGAGAAAAAGAAGGAATCATACTTTGAAGAAGTGCAGTGTCTTGTGTGGTTCGAAGAAGAAGTCTAGTCCAATGTATACCAACTCCCAAGGTAAGAGATTAAGTCCAATTAAGTCATGATAAGATTAGAGACAACGTTAGATCAACTGGATATCCAATAAATAAGGGCTTTCAGGATTGTTGATACAGCTCATAGTCATTCCAAACTTCAGTTCTGAGATCAAGCATAATCAAGAGTCATAAGAGTGTTAATCCAAATCAGAGAAACATTTAGACTGAGTTCATAGTTCTCTACAAAAATTTTGACTCAATAAAATAATTTTTTTTTTGACTCGATAAAACTCCACAAGAATAAACAAGGTTAGTAACTGCCTCCCCCAGACTTAAACAACACTGTCCCCAGTGTTACCAAGTCTAAGATTGGCGAATAAAAGAAAATAAAACTAAAATAAATGCAAAAGAAATAGAAAAACTCACAAGTGGGTTGCCTCCCACTAAGCTCTTGTTTTCAGTCATTAGCTTGACTTTGTCGGGGCTCATGCACCCGGTGGGTCGAGAAGCGGCAGTAAATGCCTCGGAGAATAGTGTCTTATCATCCAAGGTGGTGAATAAGCATTAGGTGTAGGAGATCGACCAAGTACACGAGGAGCACCAGCAGGACAAGATCTAGGTATGGGTGGGACACTCCTTTTACCTACAACATCATCAAAAGAACCAACAAGCGCTCTACGATAATCTCGTGGCTGCAAAACAGTCTTTGTACCTTGGAAATTTTTATTGATGATATAAGAAGGTTTCGGTAAAGAAGTTGCGTACCTTTGCCTTTCTCGAGGTCTCTGAAGTATGGATGGTGAAGCTTTCCGATTCAGAACAGGGCTCAAGCTTGCAGCAGTAAGATAAACCCGAAAAACATCCGTTGTTGGCAAGTTTGCACTGTCGTGATGAGGGGTGTTGACCGACACCATGGTGATGTCGCTCGACTCTGAGCATGTTGCTCGTGTTTTTGCACTTTTTCTGTAATTCACCTCAGCGATCCTCATCTCGAGCACAAAAACGTCATCCTCCAGCAACATATCAGTAGAAAGAACCTCGCTCTGGTCCCTAGCAGTAATGTTTTCTGAATACTCTTTGACTGCCTTGTCATCCAAGGATTCTTCGACAGAAAAAGTCTGGCCATCAATAGTAGGTGCTCGCCTCAACTTGTCCATATCAAAGTTCATGACGAAATCACCCACATGCAGTCCAATCCTTCCTTTATGAACATCTATAAAAGCACCAGTAGTAGCCAAGAAAGATCTCCCAAGGATAATGGAATCCTTAGGTTCTTCACCATACTCAAGAACAACAAAATCAGCGGGAATACCAGATGATGCAAGATTGGAATCACTCCAAACTTTACATCACTTGATGATCCAAAGATTCCAAGCTTAGCTTGCGGAAGGTGGAATTCACGAGCTGGCCAGAAGCACTCTCTCGTGAATCAGTGGGTGGTACAGGGGATAGTACAGGTGATTGACTCGCTCAATCGGTGGGATAATCGACTCATTCGATCAATGAACGAATAAAGGATGTTGAATCACTCAACAAACTTAATCCGCAGATTTCTAAAGAACTAAGTGAATCACTCACAAAGAACTAAAGAACACAATTGACAAAGACTCAACTTTGACAAGAAGAAAACTTTCTATTACTTTTAATTGATCAAGGGTGAATTTACAATGAGACTAATGATCAGCTTATATAGGCTGAGTACACACGTTCTAAACCTAGAAAGAAGAAACAAATCGCAACAATTAATGAAAATATGGTTGTTAGACCATAAAGTGTAGAATCGGTCCAAGTAAGGCAAGTGAGGTGTGCCTTGTATCTCGTCAACTTGGGAAGGTAATAGTGACGTCTTGGAAGCTTCTTGTGCACTTGGAGATGCTGTATCACATACATGACCCTTATAGGAAAGAGTCGTTGTGCATTGAGGATGATCGACTCCGAACAAGGCGAGTAATAATATGATTGAATCCTCCTGATCCAATGACTATTATTGTGCATGAATATTTTCCTAATATTCTCAGGTTGCTGTAGAGTTTCTCCTGGTTTCCAAATGTAGCTTTGGGACACGTGCACATGAAGGTAAAGTATAGTTTCCTTATTTGGCTCCAAGTAGATCAATGGCCATGATTCAAAGGGTGGTTTAGACTTGGGTCTTCTCTTGGGCTGTTCTCCAAGGGCTGGAGCCTTGTGGTGAATCAAATGAGTGTGTGGGTTCCTTTCATGGCTGATCCAAGTGTTAAAAGACTTCAAATCCTCACAACTCGCAATCTGGTGTAGTTCAGCCAGTCGGTCAGTGAGTAGTTCAGCATGCTTGTCAACGAGTAGTTCAGCATGCTTGTCCGCGAGTAGATTAGAATGAACATCAGCTATCATCTTTGAATCATATGGATGGTGAATGATTCCTTAATGACTTGGTGTTGCCTCATTAAAAACCTTTCTAGGTAAACCCATTGGGACAAACCTTAGATAAGGGAAAAAGAGTGCAACAGTCATATCCCAACTATAAGGTGATTTGACTTGCTGATTTTTGATCCCTCTTGAACTATTAGACTTCTTCGGGTTAATATCATGGTGAATAATTAACCCTCCGCCTTGTACTTGATCAGAACTACATTCAGGCAAATATATTCCAAAATTCTTCATGTAGACCGGCTTGGTGTGTGGACCGATTGGTTTGATGTGCTCCCGGTTTGATCTAGTTCTGATGTGCGCATCACATGCATTCACCAACTCTTATCAAAACATCCTCTAAAATACCTTCTGGAATCCTTTTTGATCTATCAGCTAAGATAAGAGAGATCATAGTCGGCTTAAAATCTGTCATCCCAAGTCTCACAGCAACAGAGTATGGTATCAAGTTGATACCTGAGCCAAGATCACAAAGAGAGTGAGGAAATCTTTCTATGAAGATAGAGCAGTCTAGCACGAAACTTCCTGAATCAAGTAACTTCTCCGGAATCCTGCTCTGAATCATGGCACTAACCTTTTTATAAACAAACCTTTTCTTATTATTTTCTTTCTTACTTTATGGGGTACGTTTCATGAAGATAGCACCCATGTCTCTAGCCAGCAAAGCTCCTTCCTCAGGGCTCACATCATTTAGGACAATCCTTTTAACACACCGCTTAAGCATAGGTGAATCCCGATCTACATGATCTAGATGTATCTCATTTATCACCTTTTCCATCATTGCCTTGCATCGAGCTTTTTTCATCTCCTGTTTAGACTTCCTAGGCTTTGGAAAAGGAAGCTTAGGCTTGTAGACTTTTTCTGTAGATAGTCGCAGAGTTTCAAGAAAATCTAGGTCTATCTGTGAGGGGTGTCGATCGACACAGGGTAGGTATCGATCGATACAGGGTTCTGCTGTCGATACCTTGGTGTCGATAGCGGGGGATGTTGGTCCGTCGGGGACTAAATTCACGAGAACTGGTGTAGGTGTCGATCGACACCGTGAGATGGTGTCGAGTGACACCTGCTGTGCAAGTGCAGTTTCATCATTGTCACTTGTTTCCTCCTCCCAAACATCATCTCCATCCGTAATCAAAATGGCAATGCATCCTTCTCGTTTCTTTACAGTTCCAGTAGTCTGTGCAACCTTAACGTCCAACTTGTTGGTAAAGGTGCTCAAAGCTTCTATCTTGCCATTTAGATCAATATGTAATGCATCTATCTTCCCGTTGAAATCCAATGTCATGTTCTGCTGACCCGCTAGAATCTGTTCTAGCATGGACTTCATCTCAGTATCTGCAGATGGAGGAGGAGGCGAATGGTAAGAAGAATTTCCATATGTTCTGACGAAACAGCTAGTGTCTTTTTGACCATACCCATTGCCGTACCGGTTACCCTGTGTGTTACCAAACTTATGACCCAAATATCCAGCTCCACTAACGTAGTTCACGCCTTCTTCTTCATCCACACCTGGTTCAAAGGCCTCAACCTCAGCAGCAAACTTAACAGTCTTCTTGGCAACAAGAAGGTTATGCACAGAATCGAGCTTTGCCTTAACGTCAGCGAGTTGAACCCCATCCATGTTTTGGGCTAGCTTTTTCCTCTAAAAATCAGCAACTTTAGTGTTGTTGCTGGAAGCTAAGTTCTCAATCAGTTTGGTGGCTTGAGCTGGAGACCTTGTGTTGTAGTTACCGTTGCTAGCAGCATCCAAAGCCATCTGGTACCTCCAATCCAATCCTCTATCGAAAATGCCCAAAAGCTGAAATTTGTAATACCCATGGTGTGGACAATCTCTCTGATATCCCTTAAAACGCACCCAAGCAGCCTTGAAAGCTTCTGAGATCCCTTGAGAAAGGTAGAAATCTTTTTCCGCAGCTCCTCTGATCTCGCATCATCATAAAAGTTGTTCAAGAACTCAACTTTTACATCCTTCCAGCTCATAAGAGATGCAGGCTTCAACTCCTTAAGCCAAGATAGTGCTTCTCCAGCTAAAGAGTGCTGGAAAAGCTTGCAAAGCAGAAAATCCGAAGACACACCTTCTGCCTTAATGCTAAATACCAAGTCTTCAAACTTCTCAATATGGTCCATTGGATGCTCATGAGTATGGCCATGGAACGGGTGTTGTCCTACAAGAGTGTAGTACCCAGGCTTCAACTCAAAGTTGTTCCTCTGAAATGTAGGAGGACGTATAGCAGAGCGGTTTGAATAGAACAGTGCAGGCCTGTTGTATTCTCCAAGTGTACGGTTCTCATCATCTGTTTCAACATTCAACGCCAACTGTGCATTCTGCGCTGCGGTTTGGTGTCGATCGCCACCAGCCTGGTGTCGCTCGACACCAACGACGACTGGTTCAGGAATTATAGTCCCGTCAGCATTCAGCTTTTGCCCTTGTGCATTTCTCACATGGCCATCTCCATCTCTAAGAGTACCCTCAGCATCTTGAATCAAAATAACTGGTGGTACCATTGCTGCCTTTGTCTTAGCTTTTCGAATTCCTCTTTCTAAACCCACTAGTTCGGAATTGTTGAGATCAACTAACACTTTGTTCTGCTGGCTTCTGGTATTAGGCATAAACCTGAAACGCCAAAAATAAAAGAGAAAACAAAAGCGTAAGTACCAAAATAAAATAAAAAAACTTAGACTAAACTTTTAACCTTAATCTAATGGTAATCAAAATTGAGTCCCCGGCAGCGGCGCCAAAATTTGATCGGCTCAAATTTGCCCTGAGCTACTCTCTCAATTAAGAGATCACAGTAGTACTTAGGGATCGAATCCACAGAGACTCAATGATTACACAATAGATATTCTGTATTAAATTAAGCTATGCAAGCAGGTTTTAAATTAAATAAAACAACAAATTAAAATAAAGATTGGTTTTTAAACAGTAATGGAGAAACGCTAGGCTCGGGGATATTCTCAGGAAATTCAGAATTACAAATAAATAATTGTCAGGATTTATAACGCACCGTTCTTGAACTCAAATCACAAAATTATAATCAATCAACTTTCGTTGCAAAGACTATCTATGTCTAGAACCCTAAATTCCAAATCTCTTTGCAAATTTATAAGTTTAAGACATGCATTTAATTCAGGTTTGATAAGTTCACAAAATCCCTAAACCAAATCTCTTTGCGAAGAGGTATTTTGCTCATCTAGATTATTTTCAGGAAATCAATAACACTTTCGTGTCTACCAATTAACCTAAGATGAGATTCTAGGTTGCTTTCACTACTCTAGATGAAGAACTTTATTGATTCAATCCTAACAATCTAACAACCTAACAATTCATGAATCCTTTGAAAACCCTAAACCTAACAAGAAATCTACTCAAACATGGTGAATGAAATAAACATCATGAATAAAATAGATATCATAAAAGAAAGTAATAGAAAAAGTAAAGGAGTTCTGAATCTTCTCTGAAGGAGGTTTTGATTCTTCTCTCCTGCCTCTCTACAAATCTCTCTCTCCAAAATAAAGCTTAAGTCTTAACAAAACCTTTAAAACTCAATATATATGTCTTAACCACGAACATGGCTTAATTGCAAATAAGGGAAACTTCTGGGCCGAATCTGCGAATCTTCTGAACTTACATTAAGCGTGAACTTCAATTGCCGTCAGATATTGGTGTTGATCGACACCCAAAGTAGTGACGCTCGACACTCACACCAAATATGCTCTCCCGGTACGTTCCTTCGGCACATCTTCTCCAAATGCTCCCAAATGCTCCAAAAAGCTCCAATCCATGCCAAATAGCTCCTAATCCTGAAATGACTCAAAAAGACTCGAAAACACTATAAAAACTCTATAAATAAGACTTATATCATGGCCAAAAACCCGTAAAAACCATGATATATCACCCATGACACTTTCAAATTCTAAACAGCTTAGAATGAGATTTAACTTAGCTATACAAGACATTGTGAACTCACTAAAGCCGACTCACGACATTTGGTCTTAACCCAGATGAGTCTCGAAAGTATAATTTCCCTATGTATGAATTCTCCTTTGACGAGGTAAAGGCAAGTTTCTAGGATTACCAGAACTTTTTGGGAAGAAGGAAAAAAACCTCTTTACAAGTATTGCTGATAAGATCCGCGGAAGAGACCACATTGGTCCTCTAGGTTCTTATCCTCTGCTGGAAAATTGGTTATGTTGAAGTCTGTACTTGCAGCTATGCCAACGTACACAATGTCTTGCTTCAAGGTACCAACTGTAAAGAGTATATAGCTATTTTGTTTTAAGGGTGTTTATGTCATTAGTTTATACCTAGTACTCTTTTGTATCTCTATATATACTTGTACAAACTCTATTAATAATATCAATCACATTCTCGACACCTATATGGTATCAGAGCAACGATCAAACTAAAACATAAAATTTTATTTTTCATACACCTAAGCCACCACAGTGTCGTCTTCTCCAACCACCGGTGAAGTTATCATCACTGCCGCTCAACAACAAATCTTCAACATTAGCACTTCCAATGTTACTAAGCTCACTGCCACTAACTATCTTTTGTGGCGTAACCAGGTTTATGCCTTGCTTGATGGCTATGACTTGGATGGTTACCTTGACGGATCCACCGCAGCACCACCGACCACCGTAACCAATGAAACTATCGTCACTCCTTATCCGGACTATCAACTGTGGAAGCGACAAGACAAGTTCATCTACGGTCTCTTGCTTGGATCTATCTCTCTCTCTGTTCAGTCGCTAGTGTCTCGTGCAACTACCTCGGCCGAGATTTGGGAGACTTTTCTCGACACGTATGCCAAGCCATCTCGTGGTCATGTTCGTCAGCTTCGCACACAGATCCATCACTTGACAAAAAGAAACAAGACTGTTGCTGAGTATATGCAAGCACACACCACTTGTTTGGACAATCTTGTAATTCTCGATCAACCTATTGGGCATGAAGAAGCTGTGGAACACATCCTTGCTGGTCTACCAGATGAGTATCGTACGGTGATTGACCAAATAGAAGGGAAAGACAAGCTCCCCTCTCTCACTGAAATTCATGAGCATCTTCTTAATCATGAGTCCAAGCTCATGTCTGCTGCTGCGCTTGTGCCTTCTCATGCGCCGGTCACAGCAAACGTTGCTCAACAACGTTCAATCTACAACAACAACAATCGCCAACAATCTAGAACATGTATCGCAACAGCAACAACAACGTCAACACCAACTGGTAGCAAACACAAACCAATTGGCAACCTTCACAAAACAATAGGCAAGGGATGAGAGTCTCTAAGCGTTAACTTGGCAAATTTCAAATTTGTAGTGTGCAAGGTCATCGCGCTCGTCGCTGTCCCTAGCTTCAGCTGGCTCCTTCCATGCAACCTTCCTCTCCGTTCATTCCGTGGTAGCCGAGGGTGAACTTTGTGATGGGCTCTGCCTTCTCTTACAATGCTAATCCTTGGATTTTTGACAGCACTGAAACACATCATATAACCAATGATCTCATCAATCTTTCTCTCCATTGATCGTACACCGGAGGTGATGATGTTATCATTGGTGATGGGTCTCCTCTTATGATATCACATACATGTTTTGCTCTTTTATCCTCTGCATCTCGGAACCTTGCCTTAAACAACATTTTATATGTCTCTAATATACATAAAAACTTGATCTCGGTGTACCACTTTTGCAATAGTAACCAAGTTTTTGTTAAATTCTTTCCTGCACACTTTCAGGTGAAGGATCTTTGAACGCAGAACGAAGGATGAGCTCTATAAATAGCCTTTGTGTGGGTCTCAAGCTCAGTTGCTGTTTGCTTTACCAAATACGAAAACTTCACTTGCTTTTTGGCACTCACGTTTGGGTCATCCCTCACCTCTACTTTTAAAATCGATTTTATCTACCTTTTCTTTACCTGTTGCCCATTCTTCTCAAACACAAATTTCTTGTTCGGATTGCCATATTAATAAAAGTCACAAAATTCCTTTTCATCAAACCTCGATTGTTTCTTCTCGTCCTCTTCAATACATTTTTACTGCTTTTTGGACCAGTCCTATTACATCAATCGATAACAGCAAATACTACATTATATTTGTTGATTACTACACACGCTACACATGATTTTATCCTTTAAAACAGATATCTCAAGTTCGAGAAGTTTCCAAGCCTTCAAACCACTTGTGGAGAATCATTTTCAAGCCAAGAACGATACTCACTATTCGGATAATGGTGGAGAATACATTGCTTTGAGAAGCTACTTACAAGAATATGGCATTACTCATCATACAACAACACCACATACGCATGAGCACAATGGCGTCTCCGAACGTAAGCATCCCCACATTGTTGAGATTGGGCTCTCTCTCTCTCTTATCCGCTGCTTCAATGCCTAAAGAGTACAATGGCATCTCGACTCCGGTGATTTACAATGTGTCTCCATATCACAAACTCTTTGGAATTCCACCATACTATGCTAAACTCAAGGTGTTTGGATGTCTTTGTTTCCCGTGGTTGCGTCTGTATGCCTCTCACAAGCTTGATGATCGCTCCAAACCGTGTGTGTTCCTTGGCTATTGCTTTACACAAAGTGCATACTTATGTCTTGACAAGGACTCAAATCGGATTTATGTCTCCTGTCATGTCCAATTTGATCCAAATCAGTTCCAATTCAAGACAACTGTCTCGCAAGCTCCACCGATCTCTTCTCACGTCAGTGTCGTAACGTCTGGTTCAGTTGTGACACTCCCAGTGTCAGCTCGCTCTCTGGTTCTACGCTCGTCGCCCGCGGTCTCAGATCCTCACCAACCACTCTCACCGGCGTCGTGAATGCTGCCCACGCCGTCGACAGCGACGAACCCCTCCTCGTCGCCATCCTCTGCTACTCAGGTATCGTCTTCTTTTCTCTCTCACTCTTCTTTTTCTTCTTTTTCTTCCCAAAGGCCCAGTAGCCAAGCCCAAGCTCCAAACAACCCTCATAGAGAAAGGCAACCTACCTCCACAAATGAAAGACCCACTGGTCAAGCCCAACACACTAATAGCCAATTAAACACAAATGGACCAACCTCTACCTCTAAAAGCCCCCTGTCTTGAATTCGACAAACCCACTTCGTTGTCTTCTTCGTCTAAGTCTCCACAATCCAGTGACTCAAATTCTCCAACGTCGTCCTGTACTCCATCCGATTACTCCCATCCAAGCTT
This sequence comes from Capsella bursa-pastoris, assembly GCA_036452645.1. NCBI lineage: Eukaryota > Viridiplantae > Streptophyta > Magnoliopsida > Brassicales > Brassicaceae > Capsella > Capsella bursa-pastoris. The sequence goes on along the minus strand of CP144198.1, from coordinate 9,236,412 downwards.
TTCCTCAATGCAACAATCGGAGTCACCGCCTCCATTACAATCGCAAAACATCGTATGCAAACCCGCTCCAAAAATCAAATAACCAAACCCACCAAAAAGTTTAACCTCACTGTCTCGTTATCGTCTGCAATCGCAAAAGAACCACTCAATTACAGACACGCTCTCAAGGATGAACGCTGGTGTGTTGGAATGTCTGTAGAAATTGATGGTCAACTTGCCAAAAGAACATGGGATCTTATACCACCGTGTGCTCGACAAACATGGGATCTTCCAACTGGAGCGCTAGACAAATACAAAGAGCGTCTTATTGCAAAGGGCTAGCACCAACAGTATGGGTTAGACTACAAAGAAAAATTTAATCCGGTCTTAAAATCTATCACAATTCACCTTGTTCTTGGTCATGCCGAACAACATTCTTGACCTATCCGTCAATTAGATGTTAATCAAGCGTTTCTACAAGGTAACTTGATTGAAGAAGTCTTTATTGAGCAACCACTTGGTTTTGTTGATTTTGATCGCCCAGATTATGTTTGCAAGCTCAAGAAAGCCATTTACAGTCTCAAACAAGCTCTGCGTGCATGGTACTTGGAGCTCAAAAACATCCTCATTCAATCTGGCTTTACTAACAGTTTGATTGATGCCTCACTTTTTTTTACTGTTGTAGTCGCACTCTTCTTTATATGCCCATTTATGTTGACGACATCATTATCACTGGTAATGACACGACTGCGGTTTCTAGCTTCATCTCGTGTCTTGCCTCTCTCTTCTCTCTCAAAGACCAAGGTGACATTCACTATTTTCTTCGAATCGAGGTCACTTGCATTAACAAAGGTCTCCATCTCATGCAACGAAAGTACATCTTGGATCTTATGGGCAAGACAAACATGGTTGATGCTAACCTAGTTCCTACACTGATGCAAGTGTCCCCCAAACTCACAGATCATTCGGGTACTCACTTAGCTGATGCGTCTCAGTATCGTATAGTCCTTCGTAGTCTTCAGTATCTCACCTTTACACGCCCGGATATTTTGTTTTCTGTCAATCGTATATCACAGTTCATGCAAAAACCTTCCACGGATCATTGGCAAGCGGCCAAACGTGTTCTTCGCTATCTCGCAGGTACAATGACACATGGGATTTACCTTCAATCTTTAATTCCATTTCTATTCATGCCTTTACTGCTGCGGATTGGGCTGGTGATTTGGATGACTATGTCTCCACTAATGCATATATCATCTATCTTGGTAACCATGATATTTCATGGTCTTCCAAAAAGAAAAAGGGTGTTTCTAGATTATGCACAGAAGCAGAATACAAAGGTATTGCTAATCATGCTGCCGAAGTAATTTGGATATGTAATCTTCTTACTAAACTCAGGATTCCCATACCATCTATCCCAGTAATTTATTGTGATTATGTTGGTGCCACATATCTTTGTGTGTATTTGGTCTTTCACTCCCACATGAAGCATATTGCCTTGGACTATCACTTTGTACGCTCTTTCATTTAATCTGGTGCACTCCGGGTCTCACATATTTCTGCAAAGGATCAACTAGCTAATGTACTCACTAAACCGCTACCTCGGGATAGTTTCGGCTGGCTTGTTCCAAGATTGGAGTTGCACCGATACCTCGATCTTGAGGGGAGTGTAAAGAGTATATAGTTATTATGTATTAAGGGTGTTTATGTCGTTAGTTTATACCTAGTACTCTTATGTATCTCTATATATACTTGTATAAACTCTATTAATAATATCAATCACATTCCCTAAACCTATACCAACATTCATGTACAGACAAATTCAATCTGCCTTAACTCGTTTCTGGTGGGACTTAACTATGGATAAAAAGAACATTTGCTGGCTCTCGTGGAAAAACCTCTCAAAATCCAAAAGAAATATATCTTGTTTCAATGATGCCTTACTAGCAAAAATCAGCTGGAGGATCCTCCAAAAACCAGAAAGGCAGCTAACCAAGATCCTCTTTGGTAAGTATTGCCACTCGAACAGCAATCCTCCCTCAAACTCTTCTCATGGTTGGCAAGGAATTTGTATAGGTAAAGAGCTCTTGAAAAAACAGCTGGGAAAAGCTATTGGCAATGGGAAGCAGACATCCCTTTGGGTTGATCCTTGGCTCTCCTTAGATACCACTAAATTACCCATGGGTCCACCAACAGAAAACTGTCAACACCTCAAAGTAGCAGATCTAATGCCCCCCCTCCTCACAAGACTAGGACCAGAATAGTAGAAGGTAAGTACTACATAATCTAGAAGATACAATTCTTGAGATCGCACGCAACAACTGTATCTTCCAAGATAAACTTGCATCACCGACAGAAACAATAAGCCATGCAATAAAAGCTATTTGAGAATTGCAATTAGCATCGAAATACACCCCACACCATATATGCAAAGCTTACCAAATGACTAGATCCGGTGGCGAGTGACGTCGTCTCCTACAACGCAGATGCAACATGGCATAGTGACCTCAGATTAGCAGGTCTAGGATGGATCTTCACTAACCAGCCATCTCTCCAGTGGTCCCTATGTTCATCACCAGCCCATGGGTCCACCTCTTTGAATGGGCTTCACGTCCTCTCACTGGATCCATGAGCCCATCAATATCCAACGTCCGATTTGCTACATCCGGGAGGTTTAAAGTCTTGTTTACCGACCTTAAAAATCACCACATGATCTTTCCCTGTGTTTCTGGCCTCACTCACACAGTTCCGATAACCACTTCCCGAAAGAACACCCACACTTTGACTACTCCAGCATAAGCATGCTTAACTCTGGAGTTCTCTCAGGATCTTTGACCCAAAAGATAAGTACACTTTGGTGACATAGGTGGCCAAATCAATTCATTTAAGCCTCCCCGCAACCTGGGATCTCAAAATTCTCCCCCACTAACAAACCGCAACGTCATCGTTGTGCACAACGATCATCACCCCCTGACAGTGTGAGCCCACCACTCCAAAATTCTCTGGGTTTGGCTCTGATACCACTTGTAACGCCCTGAAGGCCATCTCTCGAATGTGCCCCATGTTCACCACCAACCCATGGGCCCACCTATCTTAATGGGCCTCACGTCCTCTCACTAGGCCCATGAGCCCATCAATATCCGACGGCCGGTTTGCTATGTTTGGGAGGTTTAAATACTTGTTTACTGACCCTACAAATTACCACATGATCGTTCCCTGTGTTTTGGCCTCACTCACACAGTTCGACAACCACTTCCCTGAAGGTCACCCACCCTTTGACTACTCCAGTATAAGCACACTTAACTGTGGAGTTCTTTTAGGTCCCTTGACCGAAAAGATAAGTGCACTTTGGTTACATAGGTGGCCAAATCAATTCATTAAAACCTCTCTGCAAACTGGGCCCCGTTTGAGAATTTAATGAATTATTGTTTGAACAAAATGAATTCTCTTTTGGCAAGTCAAGAAGCCTTTAGAAGCCAAGAAAAGACATTGGAGTTACAAGAGACGAGCGAAACAAGCTTCACCTTCAAGAGTGATCAAGAGAGTGAAGATCAAGACATTAAGGACATGGAAGAGCTTTAAGAGACTGACCAAGATACCCAAAATAAACTCCAAAAATTCCTCTACTTCAAGAAACCAACAAACAAACGAGTGCGTGACAAGATTCCTGAAGTATTTCAACAAGTAGTAAAAGATGTAGTTCAGAGAACATCTATTGGGCCTAATATATTCCAGGTAATTTTTATTCAATATATTCGATATACTATATGCTCTTCAAGAGAGATTAAGTGTGCACAATTAGTGTATTTATTTTGTCATTTGTCTTTCCAAAAACAATGGATTTTTTAAGGCTAGCTGAAGGACTCTTATAAAGTCCCTTTGCAGCAGTTGTACGAGTTTTCACTCTTGATTACCAATAGCGAAGCTACAATTTCTTACTTTTCATTTTAAGTGTTCTTGAGAGAAAAGCTTGTTATTTGTACTGTGTGTGTAATTCCACAAAGCTGAGTTTGTTTACTAGTAACAGAGACCAATCACATCATTGTGGTGTACTTCAATCTGCCAGCACTTCCCCTCCATTCGATCCCACACAAGAGAAGTGATCTCCATCGTGTCAACTATCCATCATCCACTATCTTTTCTTCACAAAAGAGAACCAATAGCTAGCTTGTGAAGCCATCATCTCTATCCTAGTACAAGCCTGACCACTCGAGTTTTGTATCATCTGGTATTAGAGCTAGGTTCACGCTCTTCCCTTGCTAGGCTTATCTTTTCCATTTTCTTTAGTTAGTTTTGATTTATAGTTTTTGTTTTATTGAAGTTAGAAAAAAAAACTTATGAACCCTAGTTTTCTACACCCTTGTTTATTTGTGAGTCTTTAAACTCTAGAAAATCCATAAAAATTTGTCACTTGATTTCCTTAAATCGTGTGCTTTAATCTTTGATTCAGTTGTTATACTAGTTCAGTTTAAGTCAAAAACCAAAATTATTTTGCTATCAATTTTTGTTTCATTGTCATTCTTATCTAGTATTGTTAATTAGCATCATAAAGTAAAAAATTAAGTTTTCTTTTAATTTTTGTCTGCACTTGCAAGTGTATCAGTAAGTGTATCCGCGATTTGTTAGTCTCTTGTTTCTAAAGTTTTCCTTTTTGAATTTTGTGGTACGATGATCTTTTGTTCTCTTTTTGGCTAAGCGCATGTTAGTTTTAGGCAATCAAAATGGAAGAAAACGCAGCCATATCCCAAAATGCCATGATGCAACCCTAACAAAGCTATATTGGAAAGGCTAGGCGAAAGGATAGGCCGTTTGGAGCAGCCTTGGCCAATGGCTAAACGTAAACCAGTTCAGGCTTGAAGGAAAGTCGGTGAAGAAAAAGAAGACTTCCTTGACTTCGATAACGATGATGACCACCATCTGGTAAGGCGTAAACATCTATGGAGAGAAGATCCCTTGATGAGGAACTATGTTCGAGAGATGGACACTCGTGAACAGAACCCATATGTCAAACTAACACCTCTTACTTTTGCAGAATGGAATAGATATTCCTGTGTTATGGATATGGAGAATCTCGGAAGGTAGCCTTAGCATCGGCTCAGCTCACAAACAATTCATTAACTTGGTGGGATAGGTTAGTGGCCGATAGGAAGAGACAGAGATTTTCTACCATCAACAATTGGGGAGACATGAAGTACCTCTTGAGGTTCAGGTATGTCCTTGATCATTATCATGAAGACTTACAAAAAAGTTTTAGAAAATTTTCCTAGCGAACAAGGACCGTGGATGATTATTTTGAGGAGTTTGAGAAGTTCATGAACTTCTTGGTGATAGAAGAGTCCAGAAAGTTATTGATGGCTCAATTTATTTACTATTTGTAAGAGCGTATAGCTCGAAAAGTTGTACAAGAGGAGCAAAAATTAAGCAAAAGATATCTCTAAGCAATTGTACCATACATAATACACCTTGGAATGCAACTAAAAACCGAGGCATGGACAAAGGGAAGACCATAGAAATAGATTCTCGATTCAAGAATAAGCCTAGTGAAGCGTCTAAGGCCATCAAATCTGAACAAGGTAAGTTTCCTAGAACTAGTTAGTCTCGTACCCGAGATATAAATTGTTTTAAATGTCAAGTTAGGGGACACATGGCGAGATATTGACCCGAACCAACAGGTGATGATTCTCACTCCTAGTGGATATTACTAGTCTTAAGATGAGCAATATGATGTGGAGTATCCTAATGTAGGAGAACTCCTTGTGATTCGACCTGTGCTGAGCATGTATGTCAACGTCGAGGAGAATGTTCAAAGAGAAAATATATTTCACACTCGGTGCACAGTCAAGAATAAGGTATGTAATTTTTTTTAGTGATGGAGGTTTTTAGGTACTAATACCAAGTATTTGGTGGACATATTAGGTAGTCAAAGGATAAAGCATCTGAGGCCATACAAACTTAGGTAGCTGAATGATGATAACAAGTTGAAGATTACTAAACAAGTCATTATACCATTCAGCGTGGAAAGTACCAAGACCAAGTTATTTGTGAAGTAGTGCCAATGAGAGCCAGACATCGTTTCCTTGGAAGAGCATGGTAGTTAGTTCTAGCTACCAATCACAATGGTACGAACCACTACTCTTTCACCCACAATGACCCTAATTTTAACGTTGTACCTCTAAGTCCATCAGAATTTCATGACTTGCAAAAAGACATGAAGAAAAAGGTCGAGGTAAGGACTTCTAATGAACATGGAAGAGACTAAAGAGCTAGAAAAGCAAGTGCGCAACTTGATGGAAAAATGTACATTAGAGAGAGACTTAGCTCGTGTGATGTACCGGTTCTCTAGGTAACAAAGACAGATGGTACATGGAGGATGTGTGTGGAGTACCGAGCAATTAACATTATCACCATCAAGTACCGACACCCTATTCCTAGTCTAGTTGACATGTTTGATGAGCAAAGTGGTGCAGTCATCGTTTCCAAAATCGAATTGAGGAGTGGCTATCACCATGTTCGAATAAGAGAAGGAGACGAGTGGACAACCACCTTCAAGCAAGGTCTCTATGAGTGGTTTGTCATGCCATTCGGGCTAACCAATGCACCAATCACCTTCATGTGATTGATGAACCAAACTTCTAAGGTCATTTATTGGTAAACAATACATCGAGCACAAAATCTCTCAATATATATCTTAAGATGAGGCCAAAAGAAATGATCCATTACCAATGCCAATGTTTGATTGGTCACTTTAACTGTAGACATAACCTTGGCCTTCTTAATGGATAACTTATTTTGGCCTCATCTTAAGATAGACATTGATAGATTTTGTGCTCGATGCATTGTTTGCCACAAAGCAATATAGATTACATCCTTAAGGTCTTTATTTACAGTTACCTATTTCTAACGCCCATTGGGTAGATATTTCTATGGATTTTGTCTTAGGATTGCCTAAGATTAGACACAAAGATTGATGATTCAATATTTTTCGCCGTGGACTGGTTCTCCAAGATGGCACACTTCATCGCGTGTGACAATTACCGGATTTTTTCTTGAAGGAAGTGGTGCTCCTCCATGAGATTTCGAGGACCATATTCTCTAATCATGACACCAAGTTTTTGAGTCAGTTTTGGAATACTTTGGAGAAAGTTAGGCACGAAGCTTTTGTTTTCTATAACTTGTCATCCTAAAACAGATGGACAAACCAAAGTGGTTCACCGAACTCTCTCAACTTTACTTAGAGCTTTGTAGGTATATGGCTACATGGCTTGATTACGCATAATCGTGTCATTCACTCGGCCACAAAACTATCTGCATTCGATATAGTCAATGGAATTAATCCTTTGTCTCCCATAGATTTAGCACATTTACCTTAGATAGAACATGGTTTTCAAGATGGATTAAGGCGAGGAGAAATCATCAAGAAGTTGCACGACAAAACCAAAGTTAACCTAGAAAATAAGGCCGCCAACAACAGACATAAGGCTGATCGAGGGAAAAAGGAGATGTTATTTGAACCAGAATATTGGGTCTGGTTTCATATGAGGTCTGAGAGGTTTCTAACACAAATATCATTCAAGCTAGCACCAAGACGCGTTGGTCCATTTTGGATCCTTGAGATGATTAATGATAATGCTTACTGTTTGGAGCTACCAAATGAGGTCAAGATTTCCCATACTTATAATGTTGTTGACTTGTGTACTTATGATCCAGGAGATTTATTTTTGAGGACAAAACCTTCTAAAGAGGGAGAGAATGATGCAAACATTGATTTTACTATCCAACCTGCTGTACCAGATCGTGTACCAAATCATGTACCAGTCGTCCTAGAAGGCCCCATGACACGTTCAAAATCTAAACAACTTTATAAAGAGATTCAACTTAGTTGTACAAGACATTGTGAGCTCACTAGAGCTAAATAACGTCAAATGGTCTGTACCACCCTTACTCCATCACAACGAATATGATCCCATTGCCGAGGAAGAGCTTGCTGAAGCTTTGACTCGGATGAGTCTTGAACGTACTATTTCCCTAGGTATGAATTCTCCTTTGGCAAGTCAAAAACCTTTTAGAAGCCAAGGGAAGACACTGGAGTTACAAGAGACGAGTGAAACAAGTTTTACCTTCGATAGTGATCAAGAGAGTGAAGATCAAGATCAAGATCAAGATCAAGACATGGAAGAGCTTCAAGAGACTGATCATGCTACACAAAAGAAATTCCAAGAAGTCCTTTACTTCAAGAAACCAACAAACAAACGAGTACTGAACAAGACTCCTGAAGTAGATCAACGAGTAACACAAGATGTAGTTCAGAGAACATCTATAGGGCCTAAATCGTATCCAGGTAAGTTCAATTCAATATATTTATTTTCAGGTCCAACTGCCCCTACAACAACTAGATTACCTGCTCTTCAAGAAAGTTAAGTGTGCAGAATTAGTTTCTTTATTTTGTCATTTTCGTTTCTAGAAACAATGGATTCTGTGTTTGGTCTTGATTTGTTTCCTTGTTGCATCATTTGGATCCAACATTCGTCCGCTCGCATCCATCATCAATCCCGCCGATTCATCGACAAGCGACCAACTCGAGGGCAAGAATTCAGTTTTAACGCATTTAAAGGCTACCAAGGATCATCAAGAGGAGCAAGAAGAGGTCATCACATGTACGTATTCATCAAGCATCCATCCAAGAAGCCAAGCTCCAACAACTCTCATCAAAGGTTCATGGCCCGCAACACCATGGAAGGACCATTAGGTGAAACCAACTTTGGGAAGCTAGAATCGTGTATCTTGACCATCACGCTCGAGTGAAGACCTTCCTAAGTCATTGGAAGAAGCTGTACTCTTTTTGCACTTTGCGGTTGTCCCAAATGGGTTTACCGAAGGGAGTTAAGTGAGGCAGCGAGCTCTAGTGCATCTTTACTTTGTTCCCACTTGGTTCATGGCTTGGAAGCGTTTGAAGACAAGCTTCAGAGCCGAGGAAGTGAAGATTCTCTCAGAAGATGGCATCCTTCACCAATAAAGCTTTCTTTGTTGATCTTTTACCTTCGTTATTGATAATTTATCGAATGTTTTACTTTTCACCGAGAAAGCCGTTAGAAAATTCTCTCTTTCTTTCTCCTTTTGTGTAGAGCTTAAGGACCCACATGTCTAGGGTTACTTTAGGCTCTCTTCTTTGTTTCTTGCCTATTTAAAGGCATGATTATTTATTGGGATCGACATGCTTGAATGAATTACGGAAAATGTTTCTTTTCTTGCGTCTTTCTTTGTTTCTCTCTAAGTGCGAAGCTTAGAGAATCTAAAAACCTTGAAGATTCTAGAACCAAGTTTCGTTAATCTTAAAGTCAGCCTACTGAGGGATCGTCCATAACCCTCATGTCGTCGAATCGATCCATCCATCTTCCCTCAAGAAATCCTTCATTTGTACGAAGTTTTCTCTACATCCAACGAAATCTTCCTCGAAGGTCAATCATTAGCTTCTGAGACAGCCGAACAAACCAGCGACCGTGCCATTGACTAATTCATCGCAAACGAGGGTTCACCAGGGTATGTCCCAGGTTTTCCCGATTTATTTTGTTTTCCTAGAAATACTCTTAACCTAACTAGAGAAAACTTATGCCTTGTTAGATTTTCTTTAGATTGTAAGGTTTCCTACTAAATATTTATCTTTGAAGTTTTGGTTTTTCTTTTTCTTGTAGATTCTCTTAATTACTTCCTCTAGTTATGATCATACAGTGATATAATCAATTGCTTGTATTATCATGATCATAAGTGAGTAGTCTTTCAAAAGTTTTTGGAGATTGTAGATTTTGGTCTAATTAAAGATTGATTTGTTGAGCTCCGGTTTAGTTTGTTAAAGATCTTTTCATAGTAAGTGTTCTTAGAGCTAGATCAACTGTGATCATGCTGACTAAGACAATATGTAATCTCTCGCGGAAGGTGTTTGAGGAAATGCTGAACAAATTATTAGACGATTTTTATTATTTATCAGTGAAAATTGTTGACTAGTTGCTCTTTACACTTGTTATTGTGCTTTTTAACCATTTGATTGTCTTTGAGATTTTTTGAGATTATATGAGTAGAAAAGTGATTGGTATCATGGAAGTGGATTAATCTTGTTTAGTGATCTAAATCCCAACGATTGTAGTCTTTGTGTGTTAGTTCTTTCTTCTTAGCGATTCAATACTCTTAATTACAATTAATCTTGTCATACACTTGTGGCATGAGTGATTAGAGATTTAAAACCTAATTTTTATCGAATTTTGGCGCTATTGACGGGGAACAAAAAAATTAGCATTGTAAATAAGTATATTTTAAAGAAAAATGAAAACAAGACACCAAATTCGTCATTAAATCTTCACAATTTCCTAATCGTAAATCCAAATCCACTTAAAAAAACCCAAATTACTTAATTTTGTATGCTTTTCAATCTAATTTCCATGAATCCTCTAGCTAATCTTCAAAATATAATATGATACAACTAAAATATTTTGTCAATCCAAAGCTTCCTTTTGCCTACTTTTGTACCTAAATAAGTACAAAATGCAATCATAGGATTCTAAATGGAAAATTACCTTAAACTAAGTGATAAATGATTATCTTAAACTACGTAATTAATAATTAAGACCCAAAAACTAGTCAGAATAACGCTTAAAAAGACCAAAATATCATCACATCATGGCTCTATTGTGACACAATCAAAATTCAAATATGATGGGTAATATTTTCGATAAAATAAATTAAAACAGGTTATTCATTTCTCATGCAACTTTCAAATAAACTTCATACTATTGGCATCTCAAGAGTGAGAGATACATAAAATAACATGAATATCATGCTGCATGCACATACTTAATTGATATATAAGCTTTTTTATATCCACAATAAAACATATTTGAATAAATTTTTTATTAATATCATAAAAAGCACATATTTTTTTGTGATAAGCTAATTAATAATGGGAACACTAGTATCACTATATTTGAAAGAATCTTGAGATATAATATTAGGATTGCAACAACAACTACCGGTGGTTGAGCTAAAGTCCATGAGTACACAAGCCCCTCCTTTGTATGCTTGTGATATGCAAGCTACATGGCACGATGTTGTGTCCGCACATACCCCCGGTAGACATGGTATCATTTGTCCTGGTTAGTACATAAGCATACACATTGATAAGATTTTAAGTATAAAACTATCAATAGCTTGAAATGCCGTTTAAATAGATTAAAAAATCTAATGATCTAAAAGTTATGACCTTAAATATTTGTACTTCCTATATAAAAAAACACAAAAAGTGACTTTCGTTCTTGGAGGCATTGAAATATTTTTCGTATCACAGTAAATATACAGGACAAATTTTTTTTTTTTTTTGACATTATTTTCTTTTGACCCAAAGCAAATGTTTCAATAGAAAATTCATCTTGGAATTTTGTTTGTTCTAAGAAAATACATTTTTTCTAATTCCAAAATTACATTAGTTTTGATGAGAAATATTACCAAGTTCAATAAATATCAGTGATTACTCAAGAATAACTTACATTATTATACATACATAAGACGATAAGTAACATTTCAAGTAAATTATATATTAGAATATTAACATCCAAACTAATAATTTAATTATAATTTGTAAAACGTTTTAAGAAAATTCATATTGTATTTTTGTGTCAAGCGACTTTAACTTATTTGGTAAAAAAAAACAAATTTTTTTTGGCAAATACAGCTCAATTTTTCTGCATGATAATGTGAAAACATAAGAATTTTGCATATGTAATCATCAAAATTTTATTAAATAAACGTGTTACCTGAAATCATCGACAACAAAGAGAGAGTAGACACAATTAACACAAGTAATAGAAAAGATGAAAATTTATATGTTGCCATATTTTATGTTGGGAAAGGCTCTTTGATGGAGTAAACTTCACTCACACTTTAAAAGAAAACCAAGGAGGATCCAAGCTTCAAAATAAATGGTAGAAGAGATTCTTATAAGATATTTATAAATGATTGTGTTGATATATGACTCTATATATATATATATATATATATATTCAATACACAACAATTTTAATTTAAAGTCTTATTTATTTGGTCAAAGGGCTTGAGATATTTATTAATTGATAAATGGGTCAATAGAGAAATAAATACTTTCCATTTATAGTTTTATATTTTTGGTCAAAGGGTTTGAGATATTTATTAATTGACTATTTGTTTGGTCAAAGGGTTTGGGTTATTTTATTTTATGTTTTCTTTTTGTGTGCACCAAACTTATAATTGATTAACTTGCAGTTACAACGATAACACAAAGTCAAAATCTCTTTGCCGAAGAGCTCACTTGTGGAAAGTTTGAAAAGAGACATAACTGAAACAAACAACTTGGAAGCAATAAGATAGCAGGTTAAAATCATGGATAATAACCAGAAACTCCTTCCAAGGGGATTCTAAAGTGATCGGTTTGAAGTCGGTCGTAAAATCTTGGACTTTCGATAGATTCGACAGTGATGCTAGCTCTAGTGCCATTGAAGGCTAGCGAACACCAATATCTCTTAATACCTTTTCGACTCAGCTTTTAGATAAACTATCCATAAAAGAGAGGAACAAGGTCTCTCCATCAAAGAGGAGGATTATGTAAACTGAAATTTCAAGTCAATATTATTGATTTGTTTAATAAAAAAAATCCTCAAATTTCAGTTTTTATCCTTCTTAGTGAAGTACTCCTAAAATCAAAAGATATATTCACTCGTCTTTATGTTAGTACGGTGGGGTTTTATTCTCCCTCCAGAACTAACAAATGAGGACGCTAGCATGGAGCTGTCAAGGGGCGGGTGCCAAGTTGACTCGCCGTCGATTGGTGGAGTTGTGTCCAATGTACTCGGCCGGTTTTTTATTCTTATCCGAAACTAAGAATGATAAGGAATATCTTCAAGATGTGCAAGTAAAGCTAGGTTTTGATAACCTCAAAACGGTTGAGCCAGATGGGACTAGTGGTGGTTTGGCGCTATTATATTCAAATGATTTTCCGGTTAAGTTCTTGTAGTTAGATGACCGGTTAATTGACATCGAAACAAATATTAATGGAAATCGAGTCTTTATGACGTTTATCTACGGAGACTCTGTTGTAGCAGATTGTGAGTATGTTTGGGAGTGACTAATGCGAATATGCATAGAACGATCCGAAGCATGGTTTATCATTGGGGATTTCAATGAAACTATGGGAAACCATGAAAAACGTGGTGGTAAAGAGATATCAGAATCATCTTTTCTACCTTTCCGGAATATGATCCACTATTGTGGTCTAATAGATTTTCCTTATCAAGGAAACCAATTTTCTTGGATTGGCCAGAGGACAAATGGTAAAATTCGTTGTAGATTGGGTAGAGCCATGGGTAATGAAGAGTGGCACAACATTTTTTCCCACACAAATGTGGAGTATTTAAAGATGTGGGGTTCCGACCATCGCCCTGTTCTTGCCAGTATTCAAGCTCGAAATAAAAAACCTTATCGACGATTCATGTTTGATAAGAGGTGGATGGACAAACCCGGGCTTCAAGAGGCGGTTCTGTAAGGGTGGAGAATTGATGGTGCAACCGCAACTAAGCCTCTAGTGACAAAGATACAGAATTGCAAAAGATTAATTTCCATTTGGAAAAAGTCTATCAAAACAAATTCTGAGAAATTAATTGAAGAGCTCCATTATAAAATTGACGAAGCAGATGAGGATGATAATACATCTCCAGGTACTCTTTTAGATCTAAAATGGAAATTATGTGAAGCATATAGAGAGGAAGAGGCCTACTGGCAACAAAAAAGCCGAGAAATTTTGCTAGCAGAAGGTGATAAGAATACCAAATTCTTCCATGCCTCCACCAAGCAACGTCGAGCAAGGGATAGGATAATTGGCAACTGAAGTAGAGGTAATGAGAAGCAGATATATCTCGCCGACAACACAAAGCAACTCACCATGACTACACCAAACAATGGAAAGAAGAACAGCTTTTATCGGAACCTTACGCGGAAGAAAAGCAGCTTTGCCACACATCGATAAGGAATTTTCAACGGAGATGGCCTCATAGGCGGTTGGAGGGAGGGGTATGACGAAACCAAAGGCGAGGATACATAAAATGAGGAGGTGGCAGATTAAATGATTGAAAGGTGGGGAGATGTGGACCTGACAAAGGGTTCTCATGTGAGACACCAAAAAGGGATATGCCTCAAATAGACGCAAGGAGGCATTCGAAAGAAATATGTTGCGCTTACATTACCAGATCTGGACGAAAATTTAACCAACAAGAGTGGTTGCAAGAAGAAACCAAACTAGACTTGCAAAGAGAATAGAACCGGAACGAAAATGGGAGCAGAAAGTCCGACTTCGGCAAGCCATAGCTCTACCGGTGTCGAAGAACGGCACAAGCTTGAAAACCACGGGAATGACACATGAGAGGATGTTTGGCCAAAACAATACATAGGCCACATTTCTCCATTGCCTTAAATGGCTTACCACCCCACCTTCTATATATTCCCAGGTTTGTCATTATTAATTTTCTGTCAAGTCCAACCCTTTTGATGTTTCTTTACTTTGTATTGGCTGGTCGAAGACAAAGTAGCAATATCTCTTGTTTGGGTTGATAGTTATTTTTGTCGAGCTTGATGGTAGAGCTCTTTTTTTTTTGGACAAAGATTTCATGGTAAAGCTATAATGGGTTTCATCCAAGGAAGTCTGTCTCAAACAATTACATGATGATGCCCAGCTCTTCCGAGAAGACTTCACTCATCGGTTATCGTTGATGGCAGAAGATAATATTGGACCGTTGCATGCGTCTTGTTTGGTGAGTTTGTCGAGGACGCACATCATCTCTTGCTTATTGGTGGGCAGCGGGATAAATCCTTGATTTTATATAAATTAAAGTAGTATTTGTTTTCCAAAATATGTGTTAGTATTTGTTAATTACTACAAAAAAATACATAGCCATTATAACCTATAATCCATGGATGTAAATCTTATTAGCTATTTTGGGCTGCCTATATCTGGCCACCTGTAGAATATGGTTTCAACTATTTTAGGATTCGCAGAAATTTCTAAGAACACAAATCAATTGATTTTGGTTAATTATGTA
This sequence comes from Capsella bursa-pastoris, assembly GCA_036452645.1. Classification (NCBI taxonomy): domain Eukaryota; kingdom Viridiplantae; phylum Streptophyta; class Magnoliopsida; order Brassicales; family Brassicaceae; genus Capsella; species Capsella bursa-pastoris. Next base: position 9,221,326 of record CP144198.1, on the reverse strand, counting down.
GAATTTTATAGTTTAGGTGGAATTGAGAAGAAAACAATTTGTTCAGTTGGAATTGGGTAGAGTGCTAAAGTAGAGGTGGATCCTAGTTGAAACCATATACTACAGGAGGGCAGATATAAGCAGCCCATATATGAATTGCCATGTACTAAATATGATTCCCTATAGCCTTCCTGTTATAATATATGTTGGTCAGCATTATCAATTGTCTTGTATCTTTGTCTCTAATTTCATACTAGGAGATTATAACAACCTGCACCGTGGTCCCCTTGCCATGTGGCACACTCCGCCACATGGCAACCGCTGGCGATGTAGCGCATCAACCCTAACCTCTCTCCTGTAGGCCCAATCTGGCCCGCAGCCCTCTGGCCCACCAGGTAGGTTATTGGTGTACTTGGCGTTCCTCGAACACAAGACATCACCCTTTAACAACCTTCCCACAGGACAAGCTGTTACCAATTGATCTACCTGGTGGGACAAAGGGCTGCGGGCCAGATTGGACACACATGAGAGAGGTTAGGGTCGATGCGCTGCAGCGCCAGCAGTTCCCGGGTTGTGCGGAATGTCCCACAGGGCGAGTTGTTATATAAAAGTTGACTTTTATATAACAATCCGCCCCGTGGGACTCCTTACCATGTGGCACACTCCGCCACATGGCAACCGCATGCGCTGCAGTGCATCGATCCTAACCTCTATCATGTGGGCCCAATCTGGCCCGCAGGCCCTGCTGGCCCACCAGATAGGTTATTGGTGCGCTTGGTGTTCCTCAAACTCAAGACATCACCCTTTAACAACCTGCCCACAGGACAAACTGTTACCAATTGACCTGCATATCAAATTGTACGGGTTATGGCGCGTGTCCCACGGGGAAGGTTGTTACAGAGATAACCCGTTATAATTCACAGATTCCCTTTTTCGAATAGTTAATAAATAAATTTAATTTAATTAAATTTAAAAATATTTTCTTACTTCTTAAAATTTATTTATAAATAGAAGTGTGAAAATTCTCATTGTTGTCCTCACTGTTTAAATCCAGTGCTCTCTTCACAGTTCCTTTCCTTGTGGTTTTTCCCACCCTCCCTCATGCTTTTGGGAGATTTGTTTTGCCAACACTTGCTGTCTAGGAGGCCCTCTCCTATCAGCATGATCCTCACTCCCTCTATTCCCAGAAACCCTCCTTAACTCAGGACAAACCCCAACCTCATGAGTGAGCCTAAAGCAATGATCACAGTAACCATTAAGCTTTTCATAATCTAAAGAGACAACTACTTCATCACCAGTATCAAAAGGATCCACCAATTGAAACATAATGGGGTTAAATCCATTAACAGTGACATAGATACTACCAGTATCTTCATCAATCTCCGAGATTAATCCAAGCTTCTTCCCGATAGCCCATAAAGTTGCTTCTTCCCAGAGATGCATCGGGATCCCGGTAGCTTTAACCCAAAAATTGATAGCTGATGGATAAGAGCTTGATATAATAGGCTCCCAACGGACTAACGATATCATCCACCCATAAAAATGATACGACACATTTTGCAAAACCCCCTCAAGCTCTTCCTCAGCTTCAAAATTAAACTGGAAAATTCCTTGGCCCAATTCTGCTCCCACTACCTTATCTTCCAATTTCCAAATCTTAGGCAAGTTTGCCACCAACCTATCCATTCTCTGAATATTTTGGATTCATCAACCTCCCAATTAAGGTAAGAGAGAATTGTTCTATCCGATGTGACAAAGCTGAACCTGAGATTTTCACCATCTCGGTACGAACCATCACAGCCTTTGCCTTATTCAACGCTAGTTGAGCCATATTACACACCCAAAAACCAACCCAACACGTTCCTTGCAAGAATAAGAAGCGTAGCCAAAAAGAGATGATTATCAAATATTTTTTTGGTGTAACCAGAAGTAGAGATAAGAGAAACCCTCAACTCTCTCCACTGAATATATACCCACGACAAAGAAATAATCCCCAAACCTTCTGTTTTAGTCAAGCCCCATAAAGCGTAAATCCACAAAATATCCCTTAAATGACCGACAATCTTCCTTCGTAATCTCTCCTTATTGATATGAAGGATATGATCTGAGATGCTCAATCCATAATTCAAATCAAAATATCCATTCATGGATCCAGAAGATATCACACTCCCGCCTAGAAACTCAATATCTTGCGAGATCGTCTTTCCCATTATCAAACCATCCTTTTTTTCTTTGTTTTTGAAGCAAAGATTTGTCAAGAAGGTTTACTATTAAAAAAAATTCATTGGAATTTAAATAATATTTAAAATTTTAATTAATATATTTTTCATAAAATTTTAATACAAACACGTAAGTTCATAATTTAAAAACCTCAAAAAAAATTCATGATTAATAAGTTTCTAAATTCCTAAAATCTATTATAGATTAATATTTAAAAGATTTATTATAAAAATTTTGGGATGGCACTGCCCACATAATTATAAAATTTATATTATTTTTCTTTGAGAGAAATCATCTTAAGGAATAAGAAAAGTATTGCAAAAACATATTCATATTCAGTTTGTTTTTACGTTTCTTTTTTTTTTAAATAAATCTACATGAATCTGTTTTCTAAAAGTTTTAGAACAAGAGTAAAAGTTAAAATATGTATTCTAGTTTTTTGTAGAATAAAGAAGAAATTTCCGACGACGGTTTCCGACGAAAAATATGGTCAGAAAAATCTCGACAAATATCTGACTAATTTACAACTAATTACCGAGGAACCTATATTTGTCGGAAATTAGTCGGAAAAATGTAAATTAGTCGGAAAATCGTAGGAAAATGTCGTCAGAAACAATATATTCATACGAGGAATCAATTCGTCGGAAATTAGTCAGACACAATTAGTCGGAAATACGTCGGAAAAAGATGAGAAGTACACGTGTTTTATTTCGACAATTTTCCGACGATGTCTCCGACAATTTTCCGTCGAATTTTGTCTGAAATTAGTCGGAAAAGGGTTGAAACCGTTCCTGCTAAATTTCGACAAATTATCGTCGGAAACTTTTTTGGAAAAAGTTGAAAATAATTGAGCAATTTTCCGACTATTTTCCGACAATATTTGAGATATTTTTTGACTAAATTCCGACGACATTTTTCGGGAATTCGTCGGAAAGAACCAGTGAATAATTTCCGATGAATTTCTGCCTAAATTGTTGTCCGAAATATTTGCCATATAATCCTAGCTGCTGCCCAAAACGGGGTTCCAATTTTTTCAATATTTTGCATCCTTATTTACATACGAATTTCGTATATATTAAAAAAAAATTGTCTTCTAATATTTGTAAAGATCGAGAGTGGATGTATCAACGTTTAGATGAAGAAACTGGAGATATGCGGAGAGAATTTAAGGAAGGCTTAACAGAGTTTATGCGATTTGCATCAAATCAAGAAATGACGAGGACCGAGGGCATTATGGCATTTCCATGTTTGAAATGTGGTAATGAACAGTTTCTTCATCAAGATATTGTTTGGAATCATTTATTTTTGGGAGGATTTACACCAGGTTATTACGTTTGGTTTTCTCACGGGGAAGATTTTACCTCTGGGTCAAGTTCTCGTCGAAGTAGAAGAGGTAGAAGGAACAAAGACGATGATGTCGGAACAAGGGATGATGGTGACAAAGTTCAGAGGGAAGAAGAACAAGTTGTGGGAATAGAAAGAGAAATGTCACCAGTTATAATAGAAGGTACTAATGTTCTAGAGGAATCTAATTTAGAATCTAGGAGCTTCTTTGAAATGTTAGATGCTACAAAACATCCGATATATGCAGGATGCAAAGAGGGTCACTCACCATTATCTGCTGCCACTCGAATGATGAATATTAAAACAGACAATAATTTAAGTGAGGATTGTGTCGATGCATGGGCTGATTTTATCCACGAGTATCTACTGGAAGATAATTTATCACCTATTTCCTACAACACTATACATAAATTGGTTCAATGTCTTGGATTATCTTATCAGATGATTGATGTATGCAAGAGAAATTGTATGATATACTAGCGCGAAACATCTAATTTATCACAATATCGTTTTTGTGGTGCTGATAGGTTTCAACAGACAAGTGGGCGAAACAAAATTCTTTATCAGCGAATGTGGTATCTACCATTGGCTGATAGGTTAAAACGCTTGTATAAATCTGAAAGAACCGCAGCTGGGATGAGATGACACGTAGAACATGAATTCTCCAGAGTATGATGGAAATTACATACTCAATCAATTTCGTGATTGTGATATAGATCGCACTAGTGATTGTGGAGGTAATGGTCATGAAAGGATATACCGATATGGTGAGCATCATAATTGGCATAAGAAGTCCATCTTCTGAGGATTGCCATACTGGAAACATCTTTTACTCCGTCACTGCTTAGATGTTATTCACATTGAGAAGAATGTTTTTAAGAACATCATCAACACCATTTTGAATGTGCAAGGGAAGACTAAAGATAATGTAAAGGCGAGATTGGATTTGCCTGAAATTTGTGCACGTGAGGATCTACATTTAAATAAAATGTGCCGATCATCATTTGCAATCTTGAGAAAATATTTCTGCCTGCCTTCTTTTATGTGATGGAACACTTGCACATACATCTACCTCGTGAAGCTGAACTAGGGGGACTGGTCCAATATAGATGGATGTATCCTTTCGAACGATTCATGTTTCATTGGAAGAAGAAATTTGAAAATTTAAGCAAGGTTGAGGGTTCAATTGTTGCACAGAGTATCAACGAGGAGACATCACACTTCTGGAAGATACAATGATGGCGGGGTCAAACCAACTTACCATACGTCAGTCCCAGATATTTTTGCACAAATAGGGAGACTAAGTGGAAAGCAAAGAGAAGTATGGTTAGTTAATAAAAAGTTTGATTACATTCATACATATATCCTCCGCAACTGTGACCATTTCATACCGTTCGAAAAGTAAGAATTTGTAATTTAAGTTTTACTATTTTTTATTTTTGGTTTGACATTGATTGTAATTAACCATCTATGTAATATGTGTAGTATTTTTGTCGAACAAGTAAAAGGATCTTATGCAGACATCACTGAGTCCGCAATTGAGGACATGAAACAAGCTCAATATGCGAAATGGTTAAAATATTATGTAAGTAACCCGATAATTGCGAAGTGGACGTATGTGATAATTGAAACAATTAGGTGTTTGACTTTTATACATTAATTCCTTGTATGTAGGTCATGACAGTTGCTAGTAGGAATGAACAATATCCTACTTGGTTTGAAGAATTGGTAGGAGGACCTTTGTCAAGAGAGATGGCATCACTAATGTATATATTGCACACGTGGATATGTATTTAGAAAACGACCAACAATGGGATACATGAAAACAGTTAACTACGGAGTACTTGTTCGTACAGAGACGGATGAATCTATGGAGAAATCATAGACATTTTGGAGGTTGAGTATCCGGGTATTATCAATTTCAAATGAATTCTCTTCGAGTGGGAATGGTACGATGTTCGTATGACTAAATTTGGTCTAACTGAAATAAACTTCGTAAAGAGATTACACAAGTATGATCCGTATATACTAGCATCGCAGGCATCACAGGTTTGTTACTTACCATATCCTCGAGTAAGTCAAAGACGAGACCCATGGATCACAGCGCATCACATTAATCCACGAAGAGACCGAAGCAATGCAACAGAATGTAATAAATGTCATAACTCAAATCGAACAATCTGCTGATCCGGTTCCACTAATTGATATCAATAATGTTGATGTTGAAGAGGTATATGATGATGACGAAGAAGAAAGCGACGAATTTTAAGAGTCTAGTGACTCAGCTAGTTCAGAGTACTCATCTGATTCAGAATAAATATCAAAAACTCTAAGTGTTTGTACAATATCGTATGTTTGGTTTGATAAAGATGTTTGTTGATTGTATTATGTTTTAGGGACATGTTACTAAATGGATTAGGGACATGTTACTAAACAGATTTGTATTTCCAAAAAATATAAGTACAATACGACAAATTTCTGACGAAACTCCTCCGACGAATTGAGTGTTCCGACAATTTTCTGACGACATACTTTCCGACGTATGTCCGACTAAATTTCGTCGGAAATTCATCAAAAAAGAGCGCCGACAACTTTCCGACGACATGAAGTCGGAAAACCGTCGGAAGCGATTTCCCTACGCATTTCCGATGAATAGTGGTCTGTATTTCGTCGGAAAGATTAGGTTCATTGGAACGCGGTTGATATTTATTACCAACCACCCTTTCTGACGTAATTCCGACGAATGCATGCATGTTGTCGAGAAATTGAGGATTAATTACTGCTCCTTCCCGATGAATTTTCGACAAAATGCATGCATTCGTCGGAATTTCGTCGAAATTTGTGCATTAATTACCGCTCATTTCTGACGAAAATCCGACGATAATCTTGTCGGAAATGTGACTATATAAATGTCACTCGATATTCACCATCCTCACACCACAATCTCATTTTCACTCCTCCTTCTCAAATTTTCACTCCTCTCTCTCGAAAATTTCTCGCAAATACCACAAATTTGTTGAAGTGAAGAGGTTGTATTCATATGATTTTTGATTTATTTTCAATATTTTTACATATACAAAGATGCTAATGATTTATATGTCAATTTTTAGGTTATGGCTGATGGAACATGGAACGGATACATGGATTACTGCCAAAACTTGGAAAGGACCAACATGTATCCTGGTGGAAGCAGTTCAGAAACCCAACCGCCAAGTCAACCTATTTGTTATGAACCAACTTTTGCTTAAGGAATAAGAGAGAAATTAAAAGCTTAGCTCCCTCTTAACCCTAGTCTCTCTTAGAGATTAAGGTTAATTCTTGGGGCTTGGTTTCTCATTAGCATAAAGACCTATATTTATATAGGCCAAGAATACAACTTAAGCAAAACCTAAACGTGAAAAGGAAACAACCAAACCTAATATTAAAAGTAAAACTAACAAAACCTAATATTATTAATAAACCTAGTAAACCAAAGCACCATACTATTGTCACATAAGATCCTAACCATAGTCACATATCACTATTATCGATATTGAAGTGAAGAGGTTGTATTCATATGATTTTTGATTTATTTTCAATATTTTTACATATACAAAGATGCTAATGATTTATATGTCAATTTTTAGGTTATGGCTGATGGAACATGGAACGGATACATGGATTACTGCCAAAACTTGGAAAGGACCAACATGTATCCTGGTGGAAGCAGTTCAGAAACCCAACCGCCAAGTCAACCTATTTGTTATGAACCAACTTTTGCTTAAGGAATAAGAGAGAAATTAAAAGCTTAGCTCCCTCTTAACCCTAGTCTCTCTTAGAGATTAAGGTTAATTCTTGGGGCTTGGTTTCTCATTAGCATAAAGACCTATATTTATATAGGCCAAGAATACAACTTAAGCAAAACCTAAACGTGAAAAGGAAACAACCAAACCTAATATTAAAAGTAAAACTAACAAAACCTAATATTATTAATAAACCTAGTAAACCAAAGCACCATACTATTGTCACATAAGATCCTAACCATAGTCACATATCACTATTATCGATGAAAACATGGATACTATCGTACCTGAGAATGGCCCAGACGGGAATGGCGAACCCATGGAAGCTGAACAACAATATCCTCTAGACACCATGACATTGGAACAACTCTTGCGAGCTTCGGGACGGATTCATTTGAAGAGATTAGATCATTCTCGAATAGATGGATCGTACTAGTAATTTCATCATTACAACAATATATTTATTACATTTTATTATAAATATCTATTTATAAGAATTTATATATGAATATTAATTGATTACAATTTATTTAAAAATATGTAGTTATAAACATTTTATTATAACTATTTAATTATAACTATTTATTTATTTCAATTTAGTCATTACAATTTATTTATTTCATTGAATTATGAATTATGTTTATTTATTATTTATTTATAAGTTATGAATTATGTTTCCATATAGTTTAAACGATTATTAGAAATTGATATAAAATTTATGGTGAGGTAGTGGTATTAACATAAAATTTTTAATATTTTTCTATAAGGTACTCTTACTCTCTTGGCTTGACAAAGTTCGTGAAACATATTATGGAGAGTGATTTTCCCGAACCCCCTCCTAATTTTTCTTCTGTCTCGGGAGAAACCAAGGATCGGTAGTACAAATCTTTTGCGGTTAATACCGATAATTTTAGATTAATAATTTTAGATTAATAGTTATAGACTAATAATATTAGATTAATAATTATAGATTAATAATTTAACTTACAAATATTATAATTTTTATTTATATTTTAAAATTATTAAAATGTTGTAGCAAAAATATTATTGGGCGTACGAGGTTAATACCGAAGTGCGCGAAAAATTTGATGAGATATGTGCTAAACATCTCAAAGACAACGCTTATGAGTGGAAAAAATAGTGGCGTAAAGGGAAAGACAAACCAAAATTTATGCGAAGAGCGTGGCGTAACCAACTCTAATAACCGAAAGAGCGACCCCGGAGGTTATGGTGTGGCGAAACACACTTGTGGAGCTGTACCATATGTTCCTAAAAGAGAAAATATGGTATATTCTTTAACTTTTAAATTAAATTTAAATTTTTGTTACCAAACATAAGTTAATAAAGTTTTTTATGAAGCGTGATCCGGAGACGGGACTTCTCCCCGATATGGTGCCTTTCATGGAAGAGTCACACGGTCGCAAATCGGATGGAACGTTTGTGGATAAAAAGGCGGACGCAATTGCTCAAAGATGTAGAGCTGCACAGAACGAGAAACTCACCCAACTGTCTCATCTTGAAGATACTCTTCCAGATTACCAATTAACCGTGGCCGAGAAAGATGAAATATTTCGTTCGGTAAATTATCTACCTTCTATTAACATATTTTAAAATTATAATGATTAATTAGTATTGATTCAAATTTTTTGTAGCAAGTGGAGATTAAAAAGGGACGTAGATTTGGAGTTGGATTAATACCTTTTGACGATGTTGGAGCAGGATCAAGCTCAGCTTCGCATGCAACACATGCAGAAATCACCGCAGCAAATGAGGAAATAACTGCATTAAAAGCTGAAATGAAGCAAATGCGTTTTTGGTCTCAGTTGATGGCCCCACAATTTCCGGACGCCGTTCCTCCTCCAGGTCCAAGTTCACAAATTAAATCCAACTGGGCAGAGTGAATCATATAACTTTGATTTCGATTTTGGTAGATCATGAACAATTTGTTCTATGTTTTTAATAAGTTTGTTAAACTTTATATTTTAATTCAGTTTATGTATTATTATCTAATAAATTATTAAATAGTTTTGTTTTTGTTTAATTAATTAATTATATATATATATATATATATATATAATTAAAAAAAGAAAAAATTTAAAAGAGAAGTTGTCGGAAATTAGTCGGAAAGACAAACCGGGAAAATTTCCGACTAAATTCCGACAAAGTTATTTTCCGACAACATTCCGACTAAATCTACGCCAATTTTCCGACCACTTTTCCGATGTAAAACCGGCAATTTTTCCCTACGCTATTCCGACGATCATTTCCGACAACTTCTCGACGAGATTGTTCGACAATTTTCCGACAATATTTTCCGACGAGTCGTTTCCGACAAAATTCCCGCTAATTATTTTGTCGGAAATTACCGACCAATTTCCGACGAATTTACGATTCCGACCAAGGATTTCCGGGAATTAAGATTTCGTCGGAATTTTGTCGGAATATCGCTTTTCCGACGATTTTTTGACTATATGCGTCGTCGGAATATGCTATGTTTTCTTGTAGTGAAAGTATAAAATATGTATTCTAAATTATGTAGAAATTAGAATTCTAAATACCGTAGAACAAAAGTTTTCTTCTTTATTTGTGCCCACAAGGTTTTCGATGATTTGCCTCAATGGATGATGAGATTCACAATTTAACTCTAATCTAACGCAATTATAATTATCAATTTGGGGATTTTTTTTTTGTTGGAGTTTTAATGGGGTTAGATTAGAGTTAAATTGGTTTATGATTAGTTTAATTTTTTTTTGTAGGTTAAGACGAGATTGGTCTACAGTAAACCAACAATAACCCAGCTTGATGTGTAAATCAGTTTCAACTTTAATTTTATGGGGAAATAAGTTTCAAAATTTATATCTAGGGAGAATTAATTGTAGAACTTTTTTTCTGAGGGAGACAAAGAGAGAGGCTGAAAGATTGGGTGGAACTGGTCGTATACGAAAGTTTCTGGGGGAAATAGATCATCGTTCCAATTTTTTTTAAACATGAAGAATGCGTAGAATAAATAATTTAATTATATAGAATATGTAGAGTGTATAGAATACATATTCTAATTATAGAAAGTGTATTCTAAAATTGATAGAATAAATTTTATCTATCCAACAAAAAAAGTAATAAAATAACATATTTTGACATTATAAGTATCATCATGTATTCTTCATCATATTTATATCATTCCTTCTGTCGTGTGGTGCATGCAATACTGTCTTCATACATAATCGTTAGAGCTTCTTTCCCTTCAATACCATACTCTATCCGTATATGTTGAACGACTAAGCATACCCATACAAACTCGGGATTGGCTTCATGAATAGCTAGAATCTCTGTATGGTTAAAAGAAGTGGCTACATTGGTTTGCTTCACAGATTGCTGATATATTGTGTCTTTATGGGTTTTAAATCTTTCTTTTCTCTTTTATTTTATAAATTTTATTGAGTCCAAATGTGTTTTTAGAGTCTTTTAGTCCATTATAGAGTGTTAACAGATTTTAGGCTGCTTTGGAATAAAACGGGCTTGGGATGCAAACACACATTTAGAGATGATGATTCATGTAAAAGTGTCAGATGTTTTTGATCATATGGACAACTTTACACCGTTAGATCTTTCTCATATTTTGCAAAAACATGGAAACAGATGTTAGATTTCATTTTCAAGTGATTTTAAGGAAATCTAACGGTGCATTCAAGAGTTACACCAGATTTCGTGAAGACAGGTCATTTTGACGAGTAGTTGAAGCAGATGAAGAATTGAAACCTGAGAGTGCCAGACCAATCGGTTCACACCCCGACCGATCGATCCCTTACCTCTGACGGGTATTTGGGCCCATATTCGATCCGAAACAGACCCAACTCGCTTCCTATTATTTTTATACCCTAGGCTCTACATTTTAGAAAATATCCTTCATTTTTGTAAGTTAAAAACATTTTTCTTTGGTTTGTAAGCAACATTGGGAGAAGAATCCATTGTTTTTGACAAATTTATTGATTCAATTATGTTTTCTTTCATATCCTTTTGTGTTATTTTCTGCAATATGTGTGAGTAGTTTATCAATTGGGTTTTAGAGTTCTAAGCAGAAGATTCAATGAATTAGTGGTTTGATTGCTTCAATGAATTCTTATTATATGGTTCTTCAATTTTCATGTTCTTAATGCTAGAATATGATTGATCACCCTGTTTTACGACTTAGACTTTTATTTGTTTCAGAGATGTTCGGTGAAATGCATGAATGAGTCTTAATTGAGCATTGTATTTCTAGTCTGCGAAAGTTGATGTTAGAATGCATTGTGAACAAAATGAACCAGTTTATAATGCCAATTTGACTAGAAAATTACAATGAGAGTTTAGTAATTGAATAGTTGAATTTAGTGGTTAATGTCTTGAGAGAGAATTGATCTAAATTTATTTTCATGTTCAAGAACAATTCTTTACGTCTCGTTCCTTGCTGCGTTTATTCACTAGTCATTAAAATACCCTCATACCCAATGTTTTTAATTCTTAAGTTTAATCTTTTCGCTTTAGCTAAGAATGAGTCTCGCAAGTCTTTAGTGTAACCTTGCTCCTTGTTATCGATCATGCATATACTTTATTTCGGTTAAGTTATCGGGTTAAATACTCGAGTAATCAATTGCCATGATATAGTAGTACTGATACATGTAAATACATATCTCGTTTGTAAACGACCATTATGGGTATGAGATAAGTATTTTGCATCTGCAAAACCAATCAAATCTCCTTTGGGTTAGAATCGAATATACCCATGTATTTCCTTCCTTTGACGTAACAAAGTATATGATCAATCTGATTCAGTGCCTTAGAGTTGGGCAGAAGCTAAACCTTGCTAGTAAATTTGCCGCAAAAGAGATATTAGGTCTTGTATGACTAGCAAAATACATCAATACCCCTATTGCACTTAAGTATGGTACTTCTAGACCAATGATTTCTTCATTATCCTTCTTAGGGCCGAATGGTTCTTCATCCACATCAAGTGACCTTACAATCATTAGACTGCTCAACAGATGTGCTTGATTAATATAAAAACTTTTAAGCACCTTTTCCATGTAAGTTGTTTGATGCACAAGGATTCTTTTCTCTAGGTGCTTTATATGTAATCTTGGACATAATCTCGTCTTTTTAAGATCTTTCATCTCAATTTATTTCTTCAACTATTCCACTTTATGGGAAATCTGTCCAGAATTTCCAATGATAGTCACATCATCTACATATACTACGATTATAACAAATTCTTTTTCAAATCTCTTTAAAAATATGCATTGACTGATATGGGCATTTTTATAAACTTCTTTTAATAAGTATTCACTCAGGCGGTTATACCACATATACCTTGATTATTTCAGCCCATAAAGAGATTTATTCAACTGTATGTTGTAATGTTATCGAGAACTAGAATTTTCTACGAGTGGTAGTTGGAATCCTTCTTGGACTTTCATATAAATTTCATTATCCAAAGGACCATACAAGTATGATGTGACAACATCCATTAGACGTAAATGAAATTCTTCCTTTATTGTCAAACTAATTAGGACTATAAAAGTAGTTGAATCCACCACAAAGGAGTATGTCTCGTCATAATCAATATTAAGTCTTTGTGAGAATCCTTGTGCAATTAACCGTGTTTTTTTTGTATCTCACAACTTCACCATTTTCATTTTTTTTTGGCACAAAGACCCATTTATGTCAAACTGATTTAATACCATTAGGTGTACAGACTACCGGTCCAGATACTTCTCGCTTAAAGAGTGATTTCAATTCGGCGTCTATTGCCTCTTTCCATTTTGACCAATCTCTGCGTAGTGTACACTCTGCAAAATACCTTGGTAAATGATCCTTAGTTTCATCCATAACCTCAAGTGCTAAATTTCATGCAATGTTGAATTTCTTTTGGTTCCTTGATGTCTCTAGATTTTTCTGTTTTAGCAATGCTTTTAGACTATATTTCTATTGATTTAAGATTTGTTTTCTTAGTTTTAAAGACTTTTCACTATGTTTTGCTTCATTAGTAGAGTTTTGTATTTTTATTGCATTCATATTTAAAACATGTATTTTAGAAGGAAATAGAGACCAAATGATGTCAACTCGACTTAGTAAGGATATGGACCAATCCGATCGAGTGGACCAATCTGGACAAGAAACTCAACCAAGGACTCGAGCAGACAAGAGGATGGACTTGACCACCTACTCGATGAAGCTACTCAATTTATAAAGCTACTCGACCACCTTTTGTTTTCTGTTCCAGTTTCCTTTGTATCAAGTCATCGGCGAAGCACACATGGGATAGCTTCGGTCCTCCACAAGATAAGCTTATCGGTTTCCATTCTTTGGCCGCAATTGAGGAGTCAATCATTTGACATAACCTCTCCAAACAAAGAACAAAGAGATATGGTCACAATCGGTCCCCTTGACGCAGCCCACGAGCTGGTTGGAAAGCATCCGTTCTCTCCCCATTCCACAGCAAAGTCATAGAAGGTCCCTTAACACATTAGGGAATCCAATTCACCCATTTCTCGTCAAAACCTGCCGCTTGTAACGTATCCTCAAGAAACTTCCACCTTATCCGATCATAAGCTTTCTCTAGATCCAATTTTAAAAGCATCCACCCCTTCCTCCCCTTCTTCTTACGCATTGAGTGAACTGCTTCCTAAACCACCACAATATTATCAATGTTAAGGCGCCCCGGGAAGCTAGATTGCTCCGGTCCAGTCAAATTCCCATGACTCTCTTCAAACGCAAAACCAAATATTTGGTGATTATCTTAAACAACACATTGCAAAGGCTTATCGGTCTGAACTGGTTCAACCGCTCCGGATTTAACACTTTGACGATAAGGACCACCAGCAGATCATTTGTCCCGTTAGGAAAAACCCCAATTTCAAAAAACTCCAAGACAAACCTCACCACAGACTCTCCGACTTCCTCCCAACAATCTTGGTAAAAAACGGGCAGGTAACCATCTGGACCCGGCGCCTTATAACGACCCATGCTTCTGATCGCAGCTTCCACTTTTGACACAAGGAAGGGTTTATTCAACAGCAAATGTTCTCCTTCTGTTAAGCGAGCAAAGCCAGACCTTGGTAGATTCTCAACCACCGTCGGAACGTCCTCCAATGAGTATAATCTGTTATAATATGCCACATCATTTTGTTCGAGTTCCTGAGCACCGGATATCCATTGGTTTGTATCATTTTTCAACATCTCAATTCGACTATGACGACGGCGAATGATCGTAGACATATGGAAATAGTTCGTATTCTGATTCCCCAACCCAATCCACCTCTCTCTCGATTTTTGAAACCACAGAACCTCCTCTTGTTCCAACACTTCCTCAAAGCGCTTTAAAAGATCCTCGTCCTTACGCAACATATCATCTGTTTTCGTAAGATCTGAAGCCTCTTGTACCACTTTAATTTCGTCCATCAAACCCTCTTTTCCGTTGTATGTCCCCAAATACATCCCTATTCCACTTCTTGAGTCTAAGCTGAAGTACTTTCAACGCTTCTGGAGTGGTAAGGTTTTTATTCCATGAAGCCTCTAGTAAAGCTTTGAAGCCGGGGTGCTTCAACCAGGCTGCTTCAAACCTGAACGGTCGTTGACGCGGATCTGTAACAACATCTCGATTTAACTGCACATATAATGGAGTGTGGACTGATGCAAGAAACGGCAGATGAGTAACCCGAGCTTCTTGCCATTTAAGTCTAGCATGTGGGCAGCACAAAACTCTATCTAACCTCTTTGCCACAAAATTTTGGTTCTACTTTCCCTCTCCTCCAAGTGTAATTGGTTCCTCGAAATCCCATATCCATCAGAGCCAGGCTGTTAATCCAATCGCTAAACGCTAGCGAGTCTAAGGAGAGTCTTCCATTACCACCAACTCTCTCATCCACACGAACAATGTGACTTTGCTTCTCCATAATAACCAAATCCCCCCCCCCACTCTGACCTGTTGCATCTACACGAAAAGAGTTGTCAAACCCCAAACCATGACAAATCCGTTGCACCCTATCTCCACCAGCGTGTGTCTCAAGCATGGCCAACATGTCAGTTTTATATTTCTACTTATTAATGATAAATGATCATGAGTTAATCGGCCATGCCAATTATTCTTCCCACGAATATCTCAAGTGAACTTTTTACACGTATTATATATCAAATCATTTATTTGTCAAGAAAACATAATTGACGACAATTTATATTGTCTATCGCTTAATAAGTTTAAATTTAAATGATTGTAATCATGCTCAAAAAATTGCATTGATAAAAAAAGTTTTAAATTAAAATCCCGCAGTCACAAAATCTAGTTTATGAAATGAGAAAAAAAAAGCTTTGTCTTCTAAACTCTTTTTTATAATTGTTTTCTAAGATTTTACTGAACTTAAGAAGGTTACTTTCTATGATAAGAATATTCGTAGAATTCAGTAGGATCTAACTTTCGCTTTGTGTTTCCAAAATAAAATTACAACTAATGTATTTGTAGTTAATTAACATTTATAAATTCTATTTAGTTTTAAATTGATCTATAATTTGTAAAAGTTTGCAAAGTAATTCCTTTATGTTCTGGGAGCTCTGCTATACTTTAAAGACTTGATTTACGCATATGAAGAAAGAAAAATAAAACCAATCAAAGATCAAAAATATTTTGATTAGATTAATTGGTGTCGGTTCAATTTTGGTTTTGGTAGTTTTTTTACTTTTTAGTGAATTTGTTTAAATAAATATTTTAGATAAGTGTATTTCTATTGTTTTAGCTCGATTTTGATTTTGCATTTGTTTGTAATTAGAAGAAAAAAAATTGAAATTGGTTTCTTTATTTTCTGGGTTAACTTATCTTTAATTAGCTTAGCTGGTATCAGTTCAATTTTGGGTTTGGTAGTTTTTTACTTTTAGTAAAAAAATAATAATTAAGATATTAGATAGTGTATTTCTATTGTTTTAGTTTGATTTCAATTTGCATTTGTTTGTAACTAGAAAAATATTTAGAAATTTGTTTATTTATTATTTGTTTTAACTTATTAGTAAAGTTTCAACTTTCAACCCCTTTTAAATGGACTAGACACATATTTATAGATTTGGTTATGGCCATGTTGTTTTATGGATCGATGTGATTCATCCAGCGACGGGTTTCTTAAAGAATCCTCACTCGCTACATTTATACCTCTATTTTTTTCCAACGACATCTCCGTCACTGTCCGTCTTTGTCGTTTTGCTTCAACCATTTTTTGGCTTCTGACGCTTTACTCCGTAATGATCGCAATCGTATCATTTAGTCATCAGATAGATGTATCATAAGTCTAAGATGTATCATAAGTTCTTTTCTTAATCGATGCAATTACGATCGTTACAGAGTAAAGTGACAGTGGTAAAAAAATTGATTAAAGCAAAACGACAACGACAGACAGTGACGGAGAAAGAAAAATAAAGACGGGTAGAGTTGTTAATCACATATATATAAAGTTTATAATATTTAAAAATATTTTTAAACTTATTAAAAGTTTAAGTGATATTATTATTTTAACTCTACAAAAGTTTAAACTTAAATATTATTGACCTTACTATAATTTTAAACATGAGTTTAATTTTGACGATTATATGACAGAAAGGGTTGCAATATGTTTCTAATGGATGGAACGAGTTGTAAGACGGGACAGATTTTAAGACGGGATGGGTTTGAATTGATATTAATAAAAAGTTAAAATATCATTAATATCATACTTCAATACGGTTAAAAATATTCATTTTACTATTTTATAACAACAACAATATAGGGAGAATGAACAAGTGGGCTAGTGGTTCTCACCTCTGTTTGCCTTTTCACCAGACCCGGGTTCGAGCTCGGTTCCTCTCAAAGAGAAAATTATTATTTGTAATGATGTCAAAAAAAAAACAACAAAAATATAGGACATGTATAGTAAAATGATTTAGCAAAGTTGATATTATATCATCTTAAAAACTATTAAATAATCTAACAAAATCTGTAAATTCTAGAAAATATTAATTAAAATCAAAATCTAGAAAAGTACATTTTTAACCAAAGTAATGCTAACGGTATTTTGGATTTTTAGCAGCAAGGTGATAGATAACCAATAAAAAGTATGTAAAGCTTATATCGAAATTGTAACCGATTACTTATATTTGCGTATAACGTTTGGAATCTCTATATTACTAAAAGAGAAGTACGAAATGGAATACGGGTCAGTCAAAATTTTTTTAAAAAAATAACCCAATTTTAACAATTAGATTTGGATACATACATCGGATACGTTCCATATCCAGTTTTATGATTATATTATTTCCATAACCAATTTAAGGATTTCCTAATATTTCTCTAGCTAATTTAATATAATATATTAAAAATAATTACTATCCTTATTTCACTTTTATTTGAGCTTATTTTTAATTTATAATATTATACTATATAGTAAAAATATTTAAAAAAAGTTTTAAAAAAATTCCATATGATGCAATTTGAAATTTTCAAAACTATTATAAGTATGACCAATATTAAAACCATTGTTACATGAGCATATTTATAATTTTAAAAAGTCTAAAAATATTATAATGAAAATGTTCAAATGTATAAAATCATTTAGCATTTAAAATATGTAAAATGTATTTTTTGAGACATAGATGTAATTTGGAGACATAATTTTTCTTGATAAAATATATTATATTTCAAACTACGTAAATTTTAGATAGTTCACGTGTAGTTTGTTAAAATCACAATCCCTACTATAGTAAAAGAGAAGTACACAAGGAATTTGGTCGAGTTTTTTAAAGAATTCCAGGTTAAATTTTCAATCGGATACTTGCCATTATTACATTAATTAATTTTCAATAGGATATTGTTTTTAGAAAACTATATTAATGATGTATATTTAAGTATTAATGGTAACTAACAGAAGCTAATTTTAAGGAAATTATGGTAAAATTTACCTTAAAAATATCTCAATCTTATATTATAATATGTAAATTATTCCGAAATCTTTGTGATTTTATTTTAATCATTTCAATATTTTATTAAATATTATTAAAAATCTTCAGAAATTTGAAATTGGATCTAAACTTATAGTCGAGAAATTTTGTATTATCAAAATAAGTAACATGATTTAATGATTCACTCGGCATATTAAAAATTTGTCTAGATGATTCTGTTACTTTTATTATATGGAAATACAATTAAACTACAATCTGTATAAGAAATATCAAAAATATAACTAAATTATTCAAAAAGCGTGAAAGTAGGAAAATCTATCTTTACAAAATCTGGAGATTAGGAAAAATAATTAACGACTTAATTACGCAATTTATTCAAAGAATGTCAACAGAAGTCATGTTATTGTTATGTATTCTGAATGCATGGGACGTCAGCCTAAAACGACCGCGAACAGGCCTCAGATCAAAGTTCGAGAGAATGATCCAATTCCCTTCAATGAGTATCGTTGAGTAACGCAGAACGAAAGCAGCAGTCATAATTGCATGTATCTTCTGACCCTATAAATACACTTGCTTAATCTAAGAATATATTGAAATAAACTTACAATACCACGAACATTAAATAATTTGTTACCTTCTCATCAACTAATATTATATTGACAAACTGGTTCAACCGTTTAGAACATGCGAATCTCCTCACTATCTCCACTTTATTTTTAGGTATGAGCACATCTGGGCTCAAGTCAAATACGCTAACGAAAACTTCTCCTTCATCGACCAGGTCTTTTTGTTATATTTAGGTAGTACGTACAATCGTAGAGAGAAAATTTTGTATGCTTGATTAGATCACGGCACAAAGAGCCTTTTGAATAGAGTTTGGAGAGAACCTAAATATATTGAGGAGATATACATTTATATTTTATTTTTTTAGGAATTTGACATTATCTAGTGTTTATAAATTTACTACTTACCAATTATATAGATTTGTCAATATCTACTTTTTAGAAGATATACATTAAATTTATGTTTCTTTAGAATTTTGGCATTATATAGTGATTAATAATTTACCAATTACCAATAATATAGATTTTTTAATATCTACTTTTTAATTGTATATATATTAATTATTTTATATAACGTCATTTATTTTTAATATAATATTTTTAAGTTTATCAGGTATAATATTATAAATTATTATAAGATATATTGATACTTATTATTATAAACACGAGTAAAAAACATTATCAATATGATTTATTTATAATCTTGAGTTATCTATTATAATAGAAAATAAACCTCACGATGGCTTAATCTATATTAACATTTTTGAAGTACCTTTTGTGTTCTACCCTTTTATTTTGTAATATTTGCATAATTAATCTTTGCCATTTGATTAAATAGAAACAATTTAAGATAAATTTTGTAATTAAATCATAATAAATTTGCAAAATTTCTCCTAAAATCTCTCCCTCATAAATCAACCATTTCCTAAAATCTCTCCCTCATAAATCAAAAATTTCTCCAACATCTTTATATGATCTTATTTGTTTTCAAATCTTATATTAACATTTTTGAAGTACCTTTTGTGTTCTACCCTTTTATTTTGTAATATTTGCATAATTAATCTTTGCCATTTGATTAAATAGAAACAATTTAAGATAAATTTTGTAATTAAATCATAATAAATTTGCAAAATCTCTCCTAAAATCTCTCCCTCATAAATCAACCATTTCCTAAAATCTCTCCCTCATAAATCAAAAATTTCTCCAACATCTTTATATGATCTTATTTGTTTTCAAATTTATATTATTACATAAACATATGTATGATAAAAATACAATTTTTTTTACATATGTTGCAATTTGAATTTTTAAAAACGGATGTATATTACTCAAACGGTACAAAAATGTATGTACTAAAGTATTATTGATAATGTGTAGCACGAGTCATGTGATGGAACGGGTTATAATTTACATAATAATGATTATAGATATTTTTACGGGTTGTCTACTATAGTATAACTCACAAAAATATTTTAATATAAAATTATATTATGTAAACAAATATTATGTCAGTATCATTTCATTATTTTAAATATTATACATATTTAATTAATTTAATCAAATTACGATTATATAAAAAATAAATTATTATATAATATTCTACGGGTTAAATCATAAAATTAACAATCAAAATATAGTAGTACACTCTTATATACCAAACAAGAATAATAAAAAAAATACATTTTAGAATGTCGTCTCGCGGTGTACCGCAGGTTAAAATCTAGTTACGTGTTAATACACGAAATACCTAAGGTTACGTGTACTAAGACATAACATCTGAATTTTATGCTAACAAACTTATATATGTCAGATATATGTGTGTGTTAAAAACTGATACAACTCTGAATTATGTGTGTTCTTAAGCTAATTACGGTTGAACTATTATATTACATAACGTACAATCGTAATATATAATTTGGAGAGAAAAGAAGGGCACAATCGTTGCATCGATATTAGAGCTTCTCTCTCTCTTGAAGGCGATTTCCGGCCAAGCTCCGTCTCTTCTCTTTTTTCTTTTTTCGATCGGTGCTTCACTTAGGGTTTAGCCGATCGTTGCAGATCCAAGGGTGAGTAGCTTCTCCTCTCTGTCAGTGGTGGTGGGATGTCTCCTCCGATGTGGTTGTGGCTGTGGAAATTGCGGTGAGAGATCTTTGCGACTGTGGTACTCGTTTCGAAGACGGCGGGGAGCTGCGGAGATCCTCAAGGCTCAGCCGCTAGATCTGGAAGCTGTGGCTATGGCCGAAGTCGGTGGAGGCTAGGAGGGCGTCGTCGTTTGATGTGGAGGTTAACGGTAGATCTTGGATCTTAGATGGCCGTAGCGGAGTTTTCGGGTTAGGAGGTTTGTGTTGAGCCGCCGCCTTCTAATTCCGCCGTTTTTCGGTATCCTCCCGTCCAGTTCGAGGAGGAGTTACTCGGATCTACGGCGAGCTCCGGCGTTTAAGGAGAGAGGATAGATCTGAGTGTGGCGAGTTGCTAGGTCGGGACTCGCCATCGCGGAACCGTGTTGTCTGGGTGATTAGCTTTCCGGGAGGTTTATAGCGGGTCAGGCTCGGCGGAGAAGAAGGGACCATCACCGGAAACCGGTCTCTTCTGGTTTTGGCCTCCAATCTTTCGTCGAGGCCGCAAAGCCGTGGACCTTGAGACCGCCGGATCTCTGGCTCCGGTCACCTTTGCCTCCGGCGAGCAGCAGGATCCGAGTCTCTCTTTGGGCCGTGGGCTTTTTGTATTTCCTTTGCTTTTTGGATCCATCGTGTAAGGCGGCCCAGCCCATTTGGGATTTTTCGATTAAATAATATATTATTAAAAAAAAAAAAAAAATAAATATATAATTTGGAACATTTAAGTTTTTCCAGTTTATAGAAATAAATATAGCTGTATTAAAAATAGTTACTAATAATTTAGTACAATTAATTTAATAAAATAAACATACTGCAGGATTGCACTTCTAATTTCACTTATTGGCCTCCTCATAAGCACTTCGTATTTCATCTACTTCGATGCATGGAGGATTAAATAGGACATCGGTAAATGATTGAATGGTGTCGATCATTATTTCTCCTGTATATAACATAAGCATAAATTATAATTCAGGCAACATACCCAAAGCGGAAACAATAGAATTATCTACGGTAATAGTTATTAGTACTATTACCTTCAAGTACGTACAATCTTACAAACCTGATAACGCAGATGGTGTTTTTGCGACATCTAGTGCATTCTTCCGCATATCTCATGTGCTGCTCTGGTGTTATTATACATTTTAAATGCTCACCCCTTGTAAATGATTATAGATTGAGTTATATTTCTTGCACTCGATAAAAACCATAGAAATATAGAATATTACCTGGTATTATATAGTTCCATGCACATAAGATTATCTGGGAGAATCGTGAAGACATGATCTACTGGATTATATAATGGCTTTCCTGGTATATTGAAGTTCTCAACACCGATAACACGTCCTATCAGATCTATTCACATAAAAATTAATACGACATATAAAAATGTATAATTTTGGTACCCGACATAAAATGTCAAACATTTTAATAGTTACTCACCTACAGGAAAGCTAAGATCCAAGGAATGACTCAGGACATCTTCAAAATTCACAAAACAATAATAATTGTCGAGACTAATATTGTCGATATGTCGAACTATTGTCCATGTTTCCAGCTCTATACGATATGCATGGTTAGTCTCTTTATAACCACCAAGAGTAGGATGTAAAATAAACCTACTTATCAAAACCCATTCTCCTTCATTCAACCATTTTGAACACTTAAAAGGCTCCTTCTTGATGATAAATGCATTAATTTTATGACCCTATAATGGCATACAGTTAGAAATAGGGATGAAAAAAAAACAAATACTTTCGAAAATAGCAATACAATAGCACGTGTTAATTTGATATCTTTATAAACATTAGAAATAAGGGTGTTACTAATTAACCTCTTTGTCAACGAATATGAACTCTGTTGTTGGATGGAACAAACTGCAACTATCAAATTTGCGTAGCACTTTAACTCTGATTCTCCTCTCACGTAACCAAGGACCTAAGTCTGATATACTGACGAAAGAGCCTCGTCCTCTAGGTATAGGTTTTCTCGTATCATTCCGAGCTATTTCGTCCATCTTTGCGGAAGTTCTATAACCTAATTTTAACAAAGAATGACTTATTTATAAGCATATGTATTATGTATATACATAGGGATTTCGATTTACCTTATATAATAGGAATAGTATTTCTAGAATGATCTACTAACCATATATAAGGGCACGAGATTGCGGTTTTGAGATTGCTGGATTTTAGCACTAAACCCAAACCGGAGAAATGTCCGGGTCGCGGGTTAACCGGTCGGACCGGCGGGTTCGGTCCGGGCGTGAAAACATTGTGTCCGATATATATTACTTTAACTTATTTTGTATGTATAAGCATTTAAGATTATTTAACATTTTATAAATTATCGTGAATTGTCTACGCCTCTTTCTGAAAGGGAATTTTGTTTCTGGTGGTGATAAGAACATTCTTGGTATCAACACTCTTTTACTATCAACGTCAGTAGTTATAAGCTCTGCCTCAATTACGTGTTCAGCTAACTGAGTAACTTGGAGCGATGTACCATTACACAATCCTTCCTTAGGATCAATATTCCTAAGCAACATAATCGGTGCTCCGATTTTTAACTTTAGATCATGCCTAGGCAATCCAGAAACTTTGACACTGTTGAGAAATTCTTGCGAGTATACCATCCGATCAGCTTCTGTCTCATCAGCAGGTTCAATACTATCTGAACTAAAATTACATTTCTCCTCCCCTACATAAACATCAAGTTATAACGTTAGAATCATTCAAATTGATATACTATGACTTGGATAAAAGTGACACAGTTTTAGTTAATACCTTCTAATCTGGATAACATAAAATCATTTATCATATCGACGTCTTTATATGTTGGGGTGAGGATTGCTCTTTGACGCAAGTAAGATGGTTTTTGTATCCCAACATAATTTTCACCATAAACCGTTTTCACAATTGCTTCTATAGGGTCGTCAACATCAGTTATAAGCAAATCTTCCGGGATTTCAATATCACCTTCCCCTTTGTTGATATCTACCATCTTTCGATCTCCAATGTCGAGGATGCATTTTGAAAATATTTCTATCTCTTTGACTGATGACGGGTCCGTACCTTGCCGTTATTAACAGCATCCAATATATCTTTGTAAACACCAAATTGCTCGTCCGTCAATTTACTATACAGATCAGCGTGCAATGCTGCTTGTTCAGATCTTACATATCTAAGCTCATCATCAATTAAAGTATTCCGACGACCTCCATTCAAACCTAGATCAGGACAAGGCATGCGAGTAAAATTTGCAAGAGAATTACCGTTGTTACGCAATATTTCTTCAACAGCTAATAAACCTTTGTGCTTCAACTCGTCTTCGGTCATTGTATAAGCTAATAAACAAAAAATAGGATTAAGTCACAATATGTTTATGGAAATATATATGTGTGTGTATGCTAAATTTATACAAAAGCATTACCAAGATCTAGACGATCCTTCCTTTCTTTATGTAAAAGATCTTCAGACAGGATAAGCCAAGTTTCATTCCAGACTTTGCATGGCTCAGCAACACTTTCAGACAACAACTTTACTACGAATAATTTGCGTAGATAATTACATGATCCCCATAGGCTAGCTTCCTTGATAGCTTCTATGTATTCTTTATCATCATCAAGCAAACCAATCACATAACACGCTTCTCGGAATGTAGCATAAACAACATTATTGACCTTTTTAATATCATCGTAGGAACGTGGGCACACTACCTTATTAAGCATGATCCTTAAATAGTAATATTCACCAGAAGATCGAGGTACATGGGTGATCCTTCCTATAGCAAAACCTCTTTCTCTTACTTTCCACATTCTATCCTTGGGTTTCCATACGAATCTTGTAGGGAAATCAGCGTATGTTAGTCCTTTCGCTTCATCTGGAAATTTAATAATCGCTACCATCCATGCTAAAAACATTGAATGACTAACATACTTGCTATTTAAGATATCTTCGATAGGATCGTCAGGGTTATAAACACATAACTGTTGACCAGGCAAATGGAAGGAAAGTTTGACGACTGATGTCATTCGGTAATGTGTAGGGTAAGCGAGTAACCTCCATGTAGCCTCACACGCAGAGAATATACCTGGAATGCGCTAAAGTTAAACAACTTTTATTTATTATTAGTATAGTTTTAAACAAATTAAAAATGTACCTGCAACTAAAGTACTTTGCAATTTCATCGTGTATAATACCATCATCAAACTCTCTTTTACGGCTGCTCCAACATAGTCTGGTCCTTTATGGATATACTTGAAAAGATATTTTATTGATCTTGATTGATTGCACCATTCGACATTGATATAAGCGCGATATCGTATCAATAACTCACGGTTGTATGGAAACACATACCGATTATTACATTTAGATCCTTTTTTCTTGACAAATCTATGATCATTACGCAGTCTGTAAAGATGATAACCATCATCTGTTACCTTGGTAGTCAGATTATATGGTTTAGGGAAAAACTTCGTGCATTTTCCACCCCTCATACATACGTTGTTTTTGTTGGCATCTCCACAAGGTCCATGAATCATAGATTCCGAAATAACTTCATATAGGTATGAGTCAAGATCTTTAGCTGGTAGTTCAGCGCTGATATACTTGTCAATATCATCTCCAGTTGGTATCTTTGAGCGCTGATATCTAGGAACAAAACCATGTGTGCATGCGGTAAACCTCTTTTTTGAAACACTATAGTGTATAAAGCTGCAAGTACAAAATTTAACATTAGTGTCTTTATTGAAATTAATAAATATAATTAGAAAATACCATTCCCTTTTGTACCTGAAACAACATGACCGAAGGTATCTTCTTTGGTTAATTGCCTTACTAAACTATCGAGCTTCATTTTGAAAACTTACACATAACATCCGGCCTGTCTTCTGACTTCAAAGAATGTTTTTGAAGATATCTTGTAATTTCAGGCCTTTTGGGATTGCAAGTAATGGTTATGAACAAGTCTGGATAATCATAATATTTACATGTGGCCATCGCATCTAGATAATGCTGCATCATATATCTAGAACCACCAGTGAATGATGAAGGTATGAATATTCGCTAACCTTGGTTTTTAAGATTCGGTTTAGCACTTTCAGAGATCTCTTTGATCTTCTCATAGTTTTTGCATCGCAAATTCTTCTGGTTGTAATAGATATATCGCAATCTATTTGATTCTATCATAGTATACGCATCCACCAGAAACTGTTAGAAAAGCCTACCTGACATTGGGATAATAGGAGACTCTCCATGCCTCGTTTGTATACGATAAGCAAAAAACTCACGCATAGTGATATTTTTTCTTTTCCTTCCATTAGTATCGACAAAACCAATATCGATTCCTAATCTAAAACCATCTTCACCATAAGGAAACAACAATGGGTATTGCAAAAGCAGGTAAGCTGGATGTAGCTCACTGATTCTATGCAATTTCCCCGACTTGGTCTCGATAACAATATCACACGTAGTATCACCTATGATGAAATCACCAGGTATCAGAAGACAACAACAGTCTTACATTTCCCAAACTCGAATTCAGACTTACTCTCTCTTTTGCCATTCTAAAAGCTTTGACATGAGGATTATGCGCATCTAACATATCTTTAAGCATCTTAACTATATCTTCACGTATTTTAGATATATTTCCAGTTTGTCTGCATGCAAAACAATAATTTGATTATATTATGTTTCTAATACACCATTGACATTTATAATATGCGGAAGAGACATACTTACCCAAATCCATTAATACGATTTGTAATCTCATTCAGTGTTTCATGTATGTAGAGCTGTAAGAAAGCCGGTATCTCGTCAGGATTAAGGATCATATCACCTATGAGATGGTAGTTTTCTCCAGACAGCTGAAATAAATAAGGACCTCTGCCATCGTTCATTGTGTTATCGATTTTACCTCCCAATGAAGTAAACGCAAACATCATATTATATGCCCTTATCAATTCACGGAAGTTGTTACTTCGTGTGTCACCATTATACATTAGCGCTGCCAAAGTAGCTGGCATATCTTGCATGGTTGGTAGGATGACTTTTCCCTTCTTACAACACGTAGCGAAAAGAGGTTTTCTAGTGTTGACTCTTTCGTTTATTCTTTCTCCAAACCACATGTATGCAGAACAGTTAGGAAAAATAAATGTCGGATCCCCATGATCATAATAACCTACAATAGCATTATGTTATCAAATTATATACTTTATAAATTTTGATGTAGATATATATATAAATCGTTATCAGCATATCCTGGTTTGACGGTTGAACTTGAATTGGAACCACTGGAAAATGCACGCATCTTTAACTTGTTATGACGATTCTGATTATGCATTAGGTCCTCGTTGTGATCGATGTTGACATTTTCAAGTGTATCCAATTCTGAAATGTCATCACTGTCAAATACTTCTGTTGTATCCGAATCAGAGTCTGTAGCGACAATATAAACAAAATCTTCAACATCTTGCGGTTTCAACGTTGAATCTATATAAAAAAGACTTATATCGGAATAGTGAATGATTTATATATCATAATTTTAAGATTCATCATAATTAACTAACAAGCGTGTTTTTTAATTGCAGCGATGCGTTTACGTTTTAGAATATCAATTTGATTCCTCCTCGCTAATCGTTGAACATGTTTCTTGTTCGGGTTTATTTATCAATTTGATTCCTCCTCGCTAATCGTTGAACATGTTTCTTGTTCGGGTTATAATCCCAAAGACTCATGCAGTAACGCTGATATGTCTGTGGTGCATAAATCTGGTTCTGGAATATGTGTCCTACAATAAAAAGCGATGACTATCAAAAGAACGTAATTATTGAATAATTAACACAAAAATGAACTTAAAAACAGTAACGACAAACAAATAGTAACAAAATCAAACATAGAGTTATACGTATGTGTTTAGTCTTCGTACGCACTTTTGTTTTGATTGATACTGGAGTTTTTTGGTTTCTTCATTCTTTCTAACAGAACAAAAGGTTTGTTCAGGAAGTAAATTTAGCCCTAAAATTAAGCCTTGTCTTAGGGTCTAATTATATCGGTTTATATATATTTTAAGTAACCTTGCGTTAGGGTTTACTATTTCTAAATATTGTAAGATTTCCAAAAGATTAATTAACGTATTTATTGCAGGGGTTGTTCTATCATTCATATCAATATCAATATATTTTATAAATTATATATATGAAAATACATCAGAACGTAATATGAAAATATCGATAACAATGGTTTTATTTTTAAAATATATAAGATAATAATATGTAAATATAATTAATTTACAAAACTGTATAGATAATTTTGGATATTATCGATATGCCTATGAAATGTCAACTTGCCGGGATTAATGTTTATGTATAATTTTACCGATAGATATTATAGAAGACAAAAGTGAATGTTAACTATTAGATAAATTATTTATAATTTGTAAATAATTTGATAATATACCGTTCGAGATAAAGCGAAGGAAACATATAGTTGCATTATATAATGTTCACTTCAATGCATAAATACTGTTAACATGTATAGGCTAGATATGCTTGCTATCTCGTTTAATGATATTTATTCATAATTTATAATTTGCCACGTACGATTTATGCAATTATGAAGTTCAACAAAAACCTTAATATTAATTATTAAACGAAACTTGTCTTTTAACATAAAAAAAAATATTAAACGAAACAAATGTCATATAATCGGAAAACTCAAATATAAATTTGTATAAATTAAGATCTGCAAAGTCTATTTTTCCCCAGTTCTCGATTTCTTCTTAGCATAAGTCTTGACATCATCATCTGCACTAACAGCTCCATTCTTCTTATTCTTAGGCGATTCATCAATAGTTGGCGTCATGTTATGTCCCGTAGTCACATCATCGTTAGATGAAAACCAATGCTGCATTTATTATGTTCATTGATGAATATTAGATACAATTATGTGTATACCGAGTCTAAAATATAAAATATAAATTAAAAATTACCCCAGATAGAAAGTCTTCAACCATATTTTTTTATCAGCAAATTTCTGCACGACATATGGAGTATTCTTGTTCTGATGATTACCAGAGCTGACCCTAATTTTAAACAAAAGGGTCTTTCCGATCAAATCACTTAACGCAGTCGGCATCATATGGGGGTTCTCCTATAATATACGATAACTTAAATTATCCAGTAGAATATAAAATTAGCATTATATATATAAAGAAGATCTTATACCTGAAGAATTTCTTCGAGTAACAAATCAGCACTTTTTTGAGTAAATTCTCAGCCATTATGTCAAAAAAGAACTTTAGTCTCAACCATCTCATGAGATACACGGAGCACCAACCTATATCTGTACATATTAACGTTTTAAAATATGTAAACATTAGATATATACAGTCAAAATATACATGCAATAAAAATAAACATTAAACGGTGAACAAAATAATAAATGATACAATAATTTACTACCTAGCCACAGCATCAGTAGTTTCCCACATGTTTCACAACTGTAGGTAGGAAGTCCAACATAGCCTTGTTTTTCAGGAAAAGGATCAACCCTTTTGTTACATGTTTGGCATGTAGGATAACACCAACGATATGGATTATCTAAGGCAGTAACTGTTTCAGCGGTAACACAAATGTATTCCTACAATAAATTTTTAAAAAAGTTAGGATATATTGCTATCATTTTTATATCATAACGTGAAGATAAATTTAAATATCGAACCTCATCAGATGTAATTATTTCTTGTATAGTTTTCCGAACGTTCCTAACGAAGAATTCGTCGTGTAATGAAACGGTTTGTGTAGACGGTACAGTGAGATGCTCAGAAGCTTCTACTTGATTTATATCGTCTGATAACCTAAAATGCCGAATAATAGACACGCAACGGATCACGATAGCATACGGTATATCTATAAACTAAAGCGTTAAAACAATAAGATAACGAAAATTTATTTATAGAATTTCATAAATTGATGAAAACATAATGGTTTCAATTGCGTTAATTAATATAATTTACTTGGATCTGAAATCATTTGCAATCTTGATATCTGGATCAAGTAGTATTTTGGTCGCACTGAAAGCGTTAGATATAGTCCAGTTTCCTACACGTTGTAAAGACCGTATAAGTACTATATGGTATGCATAATTCGCTAGAAATATATATGAATGTTGATAATTTAAATTTGTAATGGCTCGGAAGATAATTACCTTTAAATTCTTTGACTTGTGCTAGACGCAATACGCAGATGATTTTTGTAGTACCCTTATTTTCTGAATAAGTTTTCACTTGGTCAGCATATTTTTCCCATAACGTACAAATCAAACGCATCCCACTGCAAACCAATTAAACTAAATTTTTATACATCAAACACGTAAATATGTATTTAATATATATGGAATTTAAAAAGGCACGACTTACATAACAGCCAATTAGATCCACATACAATTATACTAACAAATGGACACGACTAATATAAGTAGATTACCTTTGTATTCAAAAATCCTATAAAACTGTGGCAAGCACGTTATAGGATCCATACCATAACTCCAGCGATAACCAATATCATATCCTAGATTCCTCAGTTTAACTAAGAAATCATCACAGTCTCTTCCGACAGCCACACAAAGCATGTATTCCCCTCTAATATAGGCATGGTAAGAGCATAAGTATTTGCCTGAATTAAATTACGTAACATAAAGCATTTATAACTATATATAAAAACGACATACCTGGCATCTTTTAGTCGGAAAGAGATGGCATTACAAACACCATGAGGTGCATCCTCACTAGCCACGTACGGAATTCTTTCCATGTGTCCGACATTAACAATCACACCGAAAGCATCTAAATCAAATTAGACAACAAATTTATTAAACCATAAATATAATAAATATTTTTTTAAAACAATAATTGTGTGTGTAACAATTCTAAACATACCATGACAAATATTCCGGCTAGGACGCCAGCCACGGAGGATGTTCCTAAATGAGACGAAGTTGAAAAAATTACTCTCAGACAGTGAATTGATTTCATACATCACAGTCTCCTCAATACACTTGATCTGGAAACGATTTGTCTGAGTTTAACTGACCATGAGAGAGAACATGAATCACTCTGAAGTCTTTTATACAAAACCAACGTCCTTCAACCAGTTGATGCCTGAATTCTCTTCCGTAAATTATGCTTGGTACATAAGCATCGATCCTTGTGCCCTGATTTCAATTAAACACGAGTAAGAATACGTCTATCATCTAACGATCAAGGAGTTTGATTCCGTGAATTTTACCATCTCATCTGCTAGGATCATCCTAGGCACTTGCCAATGACTATAAGCAGGACGATACCACAGACTTAATATCTTGACAAATACCATAACATAGTTGATTCCAGGACGGAGATCTGAAATAAAACGTAAATTAGGGATCGGGACACCTTGAATGGTTCTCATTGCCATACCGTGGTTCTGATTTGGCAAAAATAAGAAGAGAATTTTGTTTTTCTTTAGGTAGGAAGAAGATAAAGAGGTTGAAGTAGCTCTTGTAATTTATTTTTTGTAATAATGAGATTTTTTAATTCGTATATATGTCTTTCAGATTGAACATTTATGTCTGTTACCGATAAAGTTTTTTTTTCTACTCAGGGGTGCTTATCTAATCAACAATTATATAGCTTCGATAGGGTGATAATTTATGTTGGACATAGGGTTAGACTATCTATATTATATAATTTTATGTAATAGGAGTCAAAATTTGAAACATAACATATATTTTTTACAGTATAGATTAAAAATTGATGTTTACATAATCCATCTTTATATTTAGATGATAATAGATATGGTCGACAATAAAAAAAATGATAATAGATATGAAATACTCACTTCAGTCGATATACAAACCAAAATTATGAGTTATCACCTTCTGTATCGCAAAATATGAGGCCATTATGAGTTATCACATCAGACTGTCACAACCCTGAATCTCTCTAGATAATCTGACAAAATATGAAACTGTAATGTAACCACATATATAGATTCACCTACTCGTTTGATGACTAATTTTTTTTTTTCCGTAACATTGATCAAAATTATAAAATATCACATCATAATTTAGTTAAATAATTTTAGAATATGAAACAAAATAACTCTTTAAATTACATAACATAGTAAGCATAGACAGTTTGAAGAAATTTTAAAATAACAACCACAAAACATCTAAACGGTAGATGCCTTCATGCTCTCATCTTCAACACTCCTTGCAACCCTAAGTTTGATAGACGAACAACAGAAGAACTACACGTAGCGAAAAGCGGTTTTCTAATGACTATTCTGATTAAATATAAAACAGTAACTTAGCCACATATATAGATTCATTATTTAATTCTCATCTTCTCGGTTGATGACTAATATATTTTTGATACATGTTATTGTTTAAGCTTATAAAAATAAGACCACATCATAATTTAGTTAAATATTTTGAAAATCTGAAGCAAAATGAGTCTTGAAATTACACAACATAATAAGTCTTAACATTTCAAGAAAATTTGATAACAACATCCACCACACATCTAAACAGTAGATGCCTTCATGCCTCCATCCTCAACACTACTTGCAACCCTACGTTTGATTTAAAAAAAAACAGACGAATATAGACATTAATTAAAATTTTATTGATGAACAATATGTTTAGATCAACTTAGAAGACCAAACTTACATTTCTTCGATTTCCAATGCCTCGGGTATGTTGGGGTCTGCAAAGACAGTAGAAACTGGTCCATGTGTACAGAGACGAACGTTTCTGGGGCCATCAAAATATCGATCAATCTTCCACCAACCAAGTACAGCAACGACAACACCACCAGAATACTGATGATAGTTACGTTCGAAATCAAGTGCCTCACGTTGAGTGGCCACACATTCCAAAACCAAACCGCTTAAATTCAGAAATTTCTAATTCGAAAATCATTACATGAATACTGAAACCATATAATTGTGTAAAATATATATATATATATATATTTAAGGTCTTACTATTTGTCTTTCAATTTAAAAGTGAGACGAAGACCATCAATATCATGACGATTACGGGAGACGTTCTCTAAGTCACCTACTTCGTGAATAACACCAACAACACCTATAGTAAGGCTAAATATGAATCTGTTACTAAAAAAAACTATATATATATATGCATGGTAACTTATGGATTGTCAGGAGAATAACTTACCAACCAAGACAGAAGTATCCACTTTATCATCCATAATATGAGAGAAAGAGACCAAGTAGTTAACATGATTGGCAGGAATACCGAGTGTTGGTCTTAAAACAGTGCTTTCGAGGAAGACGATTTTGAACTTGTGGTTAGTCGCTCTAATGGGTTCAGAGTTCAAAATAACACCAAAAGTCATGATTGTCACACAATCACCTTGTTCAAGACATCATCGTAATAAGCAGAAAATATCTTCCCAATCACCGCCTCTATCATCATCCCCTAAGTACATAATTCTAAACCTAATCAGATATACGAAAGTAGTTAATATAGAGTTTCTAAAATTAAGTTTTATCACAAAATATTAACAAACCTGTTCATTAGATAGGATGAGGCCCAATATCTTCTGAGCAGCAGGTAGTAGACGCCTGAAACAACGCACTACTTTCAGACGAACATACCAACCTGTGATGGTCGGATTGAGAGAAGTTAGATGATGAAAGCTCGCCATGATTTTTCTTTCTCTTTTTTAAAGATCTTGATTAGAAGAAGTTTTTAATGCCTTATTATATATGAAAAGGGAGAGGCGTGAAGGAGTGTAAAGAGATGAAACAATGTATAGAGACGACGTTCAGAGGCGTCGTTCGTGGTAATTTATTACGAATTTAAATTTATATAATATAATTTAGTCGGTAATTATTACTGTGTAGGTATAGTAAATATGCATATTTTTGTCCGGTTCGTTTTATAAATATTCCATATTCTAGGGATATGAGATAATCGTTTATATATATATAAGTTTTCATAAGTTTTCAAGTAGAGATGATTATACATTCATATTAAAATGTTCAATAATGTATTAATTCCATTTTAAGGCTAACAGATTATTTATTTTTGTTTATTGTATAATTTATCTTTGAAAAAACCCATCCCATTTTCTTTTTTTTTAATCATGCAAACCAGATTAACCCAACTAATTGTAAACCAGCTAAACCAGCCCTAAATCAATTCAAATCAACTAAACCACACATAACATAACCAGCAGAAGACTTAACCACAATCCAAAAAAATAATTCCATTAAACCCACAATTTCAACAAACCATTATTCCAGAAACATAAGCATCCTAACATGTTTCTAAATTCCATTATAACACCCTAACAAATCCTACAATAATCTAACACATCAATGAGTCCCTAGATCATCCTCCTCTCCTCGCCATGATTCCACGGATCACATTTTGCTTTTACCTGCATCAAAGAAAGAGATGCATAAGTATTTCATAAATACTTAGTGAGGCAATCATCCCACCACTGGCTATACACACAAGCAGAAATGAACACATTCAAGTATTAAATCAAGCAACCACCAATATAACACAAAACAACACAAAATGACCCGTTCTGACGAGAAGTGTCGATCGACACCATCCACTGGTGTCGCTCGACACTCGCAACCATCCTCGCGAGAAAGAAAGTTCGTGTCGATCGACACCCACCACTGGTGTCGAACGACACCGAAACCCTAACATCGCTCCAGCCGCTTCTCATCAACGAATCCAACGCCTCTTGCACGCCATGACTGATTAGTCTCCTCCTTAGCTCGTACCAAGCCCCCAAACACATAAAACAAGCATACCAAACAAACGAATCAATCATCTATCAAAGAAAACACCCAAACATGCATCAAAACTGCTTAGATCAGCCTAGTCATGCACTCACCTCTACAAGAAAGAACAGCAACGAACAGGGACTTGCAAGGGTGAAAACGATCTCCACAGACACCAAACACCACTGATCAACCTTCCTCTAGCCTTGAACCACCAAGAACAAGCTTTGATCTCTCCAAAAACCCACTAAAAGGCACCAAAAAGGATCAAACTCACTCTCTATTCTCTCTCAAACTCACAAAGCGACAAAGTGAAGTTAGAAGAGAGAAACGGCGCTTCAAAGCTTATAAAGTCGACCTAGGTTTTTCCCCCAAACCAAGCCTCAATTGAACTGACGATTTAAAACTTAAACTGTCAAACCAAAATTACTAGTGTCGATCGACACCCGACCTCAGTGTCGATCGACACCACCCGGATTTCCAAACACGGGCGTTACAATCTTGTTTAAATATAAACAGAACTAAATAATAATAGACTTCTAGAAAATTATCTTCTAAATATAAATACTTTGTCTATGATATATTTCCATAACATCATAAATTATCTAATTTCGATAATGTAAAAATTTCATAACATCAGACAAAAAGATTTATCGTCTTGATATGTATTAATCTTATAGTTATCAAATTTCGAAAATGTAAAAATTCCATAACATCAGACAAAAAGTTTTATCGTCTTGATATGTATTTATATTATAATTATTCAGGTTCAATAATGTATTAATTTCATTTTTAGGACTAACGTTTTTTTTTTGTTTTTTTGTTTATTGTATAAATTATCTTGTTTAAATATAAACAGAACTAATTAATAATAGACTTCTAGAAAATTATCTTGTAAATATAAATACTTTGTCTATGACATATTTCAATAAAATCATAAATTATCTAATTTCGATAATGTGAAAATTCTATAACCTCAGAGAAAAGTTTTATCGTCTTGATATATATTAATATAATATTAAATATTATTATTGCAATAAAGAGTTCTCTCTCATTGTTCCGGAGTTGCGTGCATGATGTTCCCGAAGCCATCATGGCTAAAGCCATTAGAACAAATCATATCTTTGATAACATGATGACAATATGACTTCAGTTCCAAATCACTTATCTCCTGACCTATAAAGAAAATATACATTAAGAACGATAATTGACAATTAGGTGGTATAGGGTGAAAGAAATAAATTTACTAACCAGTATTTCGACGTTCAACTATTAACTGAATCGGTAAATCCCTGCTTAGAAAAGTCCACGTTCTATCCCAAACATGTTGCGCGTCTAAACAGGTAAAATATTTCATGTATAAGATAAAAAAAAAATCCGAAGATCTCGGGGTACGCAGTGACCAGATTGCGTGATGATATTGTAAATACATTCTTTAGTAGAGGACATTGGCTCGAGGAAATATGACTTTTCCATGCTCAAATGACCTGTTGATTGACACACCCTAACACCAGCTGCGACAGAACGCTATAATATACGTAATCAAATCTTATTATATAAACCTTGGTTTTCAAAATTAGCCATTAACAGGACCGTGACATGGGTCAATTATAAACGATAAGATGTTGACACGTGTCGTAACTAATTTTGTTAATATTTGGATAAAATAGAAATATTATTAACCCTATTGAAAAAGGAAATATATAAAAAAATATCCGCCATAATTTCTCCCCCAAAAAATTTTATTAATATCACCGTATTTATTAATATTAATATTTAGTTTATTAATATTTTTGTTAAATATTAAAATTTGGTTTTTTTTGGTGATATTTTTTTTTGGTGATATTAAAATATTAATATTTTAGCAATATTATGAATAATGGTGATTAGCTCCAAATAGCTCCCAAATGTTTTGGTAATTGCCAGTTTGACATTACTAGATTTTTATAATTAACGTTTAATAACGAATTATAAGATATATATACACACGTTTATCTGATACTTCAAACCAAATAAAATATATTTCCAAATGATAATAATTTCTCTTATTTTTCATAAAAAGATTTGGAAATTATTTTCTTATAAGTTATAATAAAATTTAAATTTAAATTTAATTTTAAATAAAGATAACCCGTCCATCGGACGGGTACTAAACTAGTTTATTAGAAACAGTTATGTAAAGTAGAGATAAACATGGATATCAAATTTTATCAAGGACTCGTAGCATATATTAAAAATATCAAATTTTATCAAACACTCAGAGTATATATTAAAAATTTTAAATACGTGAATTCTTATCACATCATCAAATATTTTTAATCGCAAATCCCGCATATCCTAAATATAACAACAAAAGTGTTAAGGATGATAAATTATGATGGGCATAGAAATTTAAAGAATATCAAGGGTGAAATTTAAAGTATATCAAGCTATTAAATACTCCCTCTGTTTCATTTTAAGTGATGTTTAAGCTTATTACACACATATTAAGAAAACATATAATTTTTCTCTTTTCCATAAAAATTCCATTAAATACAATGAATTCAACCAATGAGAAAATATGATGTATAATATAATTGGTCAAAATTTATTAAATACATTAATACTTGCATAGAAAATTGAAAACATCAATTAAAATGAAACAACTTTTTAAGGCTAAAACATCACTTATAATGAAACAGAGGGAGTAATATTTTATACAAAAACATTTACTTTCTCAACATCGGGACCAGACAACAACAAAGTACCCTCCTGTAGTAGAAAAAGTTAATATGAACGACTACATGTAATTGAATTAATATACGTCAAGATTTAGTAACAACAACTTAATTTAAATTCAAACAACCTTCTCGTAGATATCCATCAAATATTCTGCATAAGAACCTCTTCTATGACCATCAGGAAGCTATCAGATAATGGTAAAGTTAGGTTAAAGCTGTACAATTGCAATTAGATAAAAATTCTAAAAGAGTACTAATTGTTTACACAATCATATAAAGTTTCCATAGTAGAGGTAGCTTATTCTGATACCGATTTTGAAAACTTTGCCCTATGTTCCTGTATAAACTGAACAACAACAAATCGCATGATATAAAGATTAGTATAGGGATCATAGTTTAATGTCACGATTATAGATGAATCTTCTCTAAATATACCTGTTGGAAGGATAGTATTTTGGTACCAAGATATGCCTCCTTAATTAAAAAAAAATTAACATATTTCGAGTAACAATATTAACTAACGATGTTTAATATAAAGTCATGAGCAATGAAAAACTTACCACACCATCACCGGAACGACTATCAGAAGTTGGATTCATTGCTTTATCTATGGTTATGATTTTCTATAGAAGATAGAGGTATGTCCTGATATATAAGAATATAAGATTAGTAATATAATAGATGGAAAGCAATACAAAAGGATCGATGGAAAGCAGTTGTGAGAAGAAGATAACATGAGATCAGAAAATATTAAAAACCATAAAAATATGGAAGACATTAAGACTTACGCAAAACCGATTTATATGTTGACTTAGTATGACAACGATCTCATGTCAACTATTTATAAGAGATTATGAGGCGGTTAAATCTAGGGTTTATGTATGCGAGAACATGTATAGTTATAATTAGGGTTATGAAGAAATCAGAAACAATACATACTTTATAGGTCAAAATTATAAGAAGCCCAATCGTATAGCCCAGTAAGATATATCCGTTCAAAGGATCCGATAACCCGAATGATTTAATTGACAAAAATGCCCATACTTAAGACTTTAATTCGACCTAAAATTTAAAAAACTGAGGGTTAGATAAATTTTTCCAGGCTGAGAAGTCCTGAGAAGCCAGCAAGCCGGGTAAAGCACTTCTCAATTAATATATATATATATATATATATATATATATATATATATTTTTTAAAATATTCATCAATCAAAAACTAATGTAACATTCACCATCTTAAAAAAAAAACTTAACTATCTAAATTCAACACCAACAATCCATTTTAAAAATTAAAAATTTACATAATTCGGAAAAAACAAAAACCGACACTTTTCCACCGCGCTGTAGTGCGGGTCCCGGCCTAGTTATAATGGTAAAGATAGTTATGAATAATGTTTTTTTATGAAATGAATTCTGCTACGGATTGGTCCTTGAAAAAAAAAATATTTTAAGTATGTAAGTTTTACATATAATCCTAATTCTACTACAAAAATGGTCAAACTGAATAATTTAATTATACAAAAATGGTCAAAACTCAATACATTATTATTTACTCACTTCTTCCTTTATTATTGTATTTAAACTTATTATAAATATATATAATTCTCTGTAATCACTGCACTACAATAAAATTAAAATGTAACATATTTTAATTCGTTAAAGTTTATTTATAAGTAACTATTTTCTTCGGCTGTAGCGCGGGTCCGAAACTAGTGTATATGTATTTTGTAAACGCTTTTTGATATCAATATACTTGATTTGATGGAAAAATGCTACGATACCATATTACGAATGTGTGAGATGAAAATCATTGGAAAAGTTTTTAAAAAATTATTCATTCTAATATGAAATGTATATATGCACAATTTGTTACATAAAATTGATTTAACATATCCATCTTTTCTTTTCTTTTTTTTTTGTCAAAAAGATAGCTATAATAATGAAATCATAAACCAAAACGGGTATACAGTCTAATAGATTCATACAAAACCTCTATGGACCCAATCCACTTACACTAAACTAAACCAAACCTTAAAATTCAAATTGACTCGAGTCCACATAATCGAACTAAACCGGTTGCGAAAAAACTCTAAAGAACCCAATCGAAACCGCGCTGTTTCAAAAAACTACGAATACTCATCGTAACAAGATCTCCGATAAGTCTAGACGACGTTGTAAGGAAAAATTTCCTTCCCCTATTATGTGGTCTTGTAGTTATCCGTTTTTTATGGAATAATGTTATTCTTTATTATATTTGGTAACTAATTAAATAGATAATGAAGGAGTTTTTCCTAATCAATCTCTACTTTGATGGACGGTTGAGATTAAATCTTAAGAAAACCCTAAAGAGGAACTAGGTCCTCTCTCCGCCTATAAATATATGCTTCTAGTCCATCATAAAGGCATCCCAAAAACAAATCACAAAGACAACACATAAAGTAAGTTTATAGGCAAGGGGAGAGAAACCTAATCACCTAACTAAGAGATCAAGACTTCAGGAAACCGTTCATCAAGAATCTCAGTTACAATGAATGGAGGTACTCCGCTAACCCTCCTTTACAGTTTTATCATGTGATTAATCATGTTACTTAAAAGATCTTAGGGTTCATGTAAATTGCACTCCATAAGGCTTGGGAGAGATCGAACAGACTGAGCATTATGTTCTTTAGGATGACAGTTGCTAGTAACATCAAATCTTCCCTTCCACCTAGTGAAAAAGCTAAGGCTTATCTTGATACACTAGCAGAACGGTTTAAGACTGCAGACAAATCCCTTGCTGGGAAACTTATGGCAGATCTTACAACTATGAAGCATGATGGCACAAGGTCTATGCATGATCATTGCATGGATATGATTAACCTTGCGGCTAAGCTTAAGGGTTTAGGAATGAGTGTGGATGATTCATTTCTTGTCCAGTTTATCCTAAACTCTTTACCTCCTCAGTATGGGCCATTCCAAATTCATTACAACGCCATAACTCAAAAGTGGACGTCTAATGAATTGGCTAATAAATTGGTACAAGAGGAATCTAGACTTGACCGTGAAGGTATAAAAGTTGCCCATTATGCCCATGGAGCTGTACCTAATGCTGGGAAAAGGCATAAAGTGAGCCATAAAAGAGCACTACCCAGAATGAATGATTCTAATCAAGGTAACGAGAAGAAAAAGGCAAGGAAAGATGATAGATGCAACTTCTGCAAGAAGTCTGGCCACTTTCAGAAAGATTGCCCTAAAAGAAAAGAATGGTTTGAAAAGAAAGGTAATCCTATGGGTTTCGTAAGCTTTTTCGAATCTAATCTTACTCATGTTTCTTCTAAAACTTGGTGGATTGATAGTGGTGCTAATGTACATGTAACTAATTCCTTGCAGGGATTCCTTACAACCCAGACCATAAATCCAAGTGAAAACTACTTGTTTATGGGGAATCGAGACAAAGCGCCAGTTGAAGCTATTGGCACTTATCGTCTCATTTTAGATAGTGGATTTTGTTTGGATTTATTTCAGACTCTTTATGTTCCATCTATTTCCCGTAATTTAGTTTCATTAAGCAAACTTGATTTGGCTGGTTTTAGTTCAACTCAAGGAGATGGTTGTTTCAATTTATTTATGAAATCTAATCGAATTGGTTTTGGAAAATTAGTTGATGGTCTTTATATGTTAATATTGGCTAATCAATCTTCCGAAACACATCTCACCCTGCATGGTAATGATGAACTTAAAAGAAAAACATGTGCGAAAGATTCATATTTCTTGTGGCATAAAAGATTGGGACATATTTCCAGCGAAAGAATAAAAAGATTGGTAAAAGATGGAGTCATTCCAAATCTTGATTTTACCAACAATAAAGAGTGTGTAGATTGCATTAAGGGTAAGCAAACTAAACACACAAAGAAAGGTGCCACAAGAAGTACACAGCTTCTTGAAATCATACATACAGATATTTGTGGACCTTTTGACGTTCCATCTTTTGGAGGTGAAAAGTATTTCATTACCTTTATTGATGATTATTCACGTTATTGTTATCTCTATCTATTGCATGAAAAGTCTCAATCTGTGGATGCTGTACAAGTGTTCATTACTGAAGTAGAGAGACAATTAGATAGAAAAGTGAAAATTATAAGGTCAGATAGAGGTGGTGAATTTTATGGCAGGTATGATGAAACAGGACAACATCCTGGACCTTTTGCCAAACTTCTCCAAAAATTAGGAATTGTTGCTCAGTACACAACGCCTGGTTCTCCATGGCAGAATGGTGTAGCTGAAAGGCGTAACCGTACATATATGGGAATGGTTAGATCCATGATGAGTCATGCTAACTTACCTATATCCTTGTGGATGGATGCATTACGCACTGCAGTCTATATCTTGAATAGAGTTCCTAGCAAAGCAGTTCTGAAAACTCCTTTTGAACTGTGGAAAGGCTGGAAACCTAGTCTGAAACACCTCCAAGTTTGGGGATGTCCAGCTGAAGCAAGAATATATAACCCACATGAAAAGAAACTGGATTTCAGAACGATCAGTGGTCACTTTATTGGTTATCCTGAGAAATCCAAAGGATATAGAATTTACTGTCCAACCCATAGTACAAGAATAGTGGAAACCGGTAATGCTAGATTCTATGAGAATGACGAAATTAGTGAGAGTGATAAAGTTCAAGATGTGGTCATTCAGGAAATTCGGGTGCATATTCCTTTGCCCTTAGTTCCGAAAGTTATTGGAAATCCTCCCATTGTTGAACCGTTAAACAATGAGGAAAATCCAGTGAATGATCATACACTCCATGAAGAAAACGTCGCTAATAATGATAATCAAGTACAAGAGGAACCAGCATTAAGAAGATCTACTCGTCCGAGGAGATCTGCTATTTCTAATGACTATATACTTTATCAAGTAGAATCTGGAGAAGTGAATATTAAAGATCCGGTTTCTTATTCACAAGCCATTAAGGATGTCAATTCTGATAAGTGGGTTGATGCCATGAAGGATGAAATGAATTCTATGGCTAATAATGAAGTTTTAGATGTTGTTCCATTGCCTGAAGGACACAAACCAGTTGGGTGTAAGTGGATCTTTAAGACCAAACTCGACTGTAACGGCAATATTGAACGATATAAAGCTAGACTTGTAGCCAAAGGGTTTAATCAAAAAGAAGGTATCGACTATAATGAAACTTTTTCTCCTGTGTCAAAGAAAGATTCTCTCAGAATTATCATGGCATTAGTAGCTCAGTATGATCTCGAACTACATCAAATGGATGTGAAAACTGACTTTCTTAATGGTGACTTAGAAGAAGAAGTCTATATGCGTCAACCTGAAGGCTTCATAATCGAAGGTCAGGAAGACATGGTCTGCAAGTTAAAGAAATTAATTTATGGACTGAAACAAGCTTCGAGGCAATGGTATCTAAAGTTTGATGAAACCATTACGAAATTCGGTTTTAAAGAAAACATTGTAGATCCATGCATATACCTCAAGATCAGTGGGAGTAAGTTCATATTTTTGGTTTTGTATGATGATGATATTTTACTGGCCAGCAGTGATCTTGGTCTATTACATGAGACTAAGAGTTATCTTTCTAAGAATTTTGAAATGAAAGATATGGGTGAGGCATCCTATGTTATCGGAATTGAAATATTTTGTGATAGATCACTTGGAATTTTAGGGTTGTCTCAGAAAGCTTATATTGATAAAGTTCTTGAGAGATTTGGCATGATGGCATGTTCTCCTAGTATTGTTCCTCTGCAGAAAGGTGACAAACTTAATCTCAAGCAGTGTCCGCAGAATGAATTGGAACGTCTAGAAATGCAAAAATATCCTTATGCATCTTTGGTGGGAAGTTTGATGTATGCACAGGTTTGCACCAGACCTGATATTAGCCATGCAGTTGGCATGCTGGGTAGATTTCAGAGTAACCCAGGACTCGCTCATTGGCAAGCTGCAAAGAAAGTATTGAGATACCTCAAAGGAACAAGAAACTACATGCTTACATACAGAAA
This sequence comes from Capsella bursa-pastoris, assembly GCA_036452645.1. Classification (NCBI taxonomy): domain Eukaryota; kingdom Viridiplantae; phylum Streptophyta; class Magnoliopsida; order Brassicales; family Brassicaceae; genus Capsella; species Capsella bursa-pastoris. The sequence goes on along the minus strand of CP144198.1, from coordinate 9,177,854 downwards.
ATCAACACATCCACAGATGGTTGCATTTTCAGATTCAGATTATGGTGGATGTCAAGATTCTAGACACTGCACTCTTGGCTATGTGTATCTCCTTTCTGGAGGTGCCATCTCATGGAAAAGTCAAAAGTCGCAGCTGCTATACACATCCACTATGGAGGCTGAGTATGTTGCATGTTATGAGGCTTCTATGTTGCATTCAAGGAGCATGGTTACGGAATTTTGTCTCTGAGTTTGGGGCTTTGAGTTTTGTTGACAAGCCTTTGACTCTTTACTGTGACAATGAAACTGCAATCTTCTTCTCCAAGCATGATAGGATATCTAAGGGAGCCAAGCATATGGACCTTAAATACCTATCACTAAAGCAAGATGTCAAAAGAGGAAAGTTTGTCATTGAACATATAGGCACTGAACTTATGGTTGCAGACATATTTACAAAAGGGATACCTCCCAAGACTTTCCAGAAGCATGCTGAAAGTATGGGTCTTGAGGATAGTTCCTAATTATGTAGTTTGTTTTAATTGGCCTATATTTGACATTTATGTTGAGCTCTTTTATGATTTTTTCATCTTTTATATTCTGTTTCCAATGTGCACACACATTATTGTTGTTGGATTTATAATAACAGAATGAGTCTTTATTTTAAAGACATTAAAGGGACCATTATGATAACTCCTACTTATGTTATGGTTTAGCTAAGAAGGTAGTCAATGTAGAAGTACATGGAAGGGATCATGTTGCAGAATGATATGCGACCGCCATGACTCCCATTGATTACTAGATTAGTCAAGACACTTATGATGACCAAATGAAAGATATTAGTAATAACATATTATGCCGGCCTTATGATTCCTAGGAGAATACATTAATGGATTCTACTAACGACCAAGTGGGAGACTATAAGGAATAATTTCCTTCCCCTATTATGTGGTCTTGTAGTTATCCGTTTTCTATGAAATAATGTTATTCTTTAATATATTTGGTAACTAATTAAATAGATAATGAAGGAGTTTTTCCTAATCAATCTCTACTTTGATGGACGGTTGAGATTAAATCTTAAGGAAACCCTAAAGAGGAACTAGGTCCTCTCTCCGCCTATAAATATATGCCTTTAGTCCATCATAAAGGCATCCCAAAAACAAATCACAAAGACAACACATAAAGTAAGTTTATAGGCAAGGGGAGAGAAACCTAATCACCTAACTAAGAGATCAAAACTTCAGGAAACCGTTCATCAAAAATCTCAGTTACAATGAATGGAGGTACTCCGCTAACCCTCCTTTACAGTTTTATCATGTGATTAATCATGTTGCTTAAAAGATCTTAGGGTTCATGTAAATTGCACTTACAGACGTGAACCATATGTGATTCAAAGAGTTCATGTAACCAAAAGAGCAATCCCATAGCTACATATGAATGCAATTAGATTAATGCATCATCAACAACACTTTAAACTATGAGAGAGGTTCCCTCTATATCAAATATCGGTTTCTCTAAGGTTACTCTCTAGTCTCCAATCTTGTATTATACAATTCTCTCTTCTTCTAATGTTGTTGATGAAGTTTTAATAAATAGGAAAAAAAAAGAGTGGGAAATAAGGAATGGCTTGGGCAGTGAGAAGTGAGAAGTAGAGAGTTCCTCCATAAAGCCGATACTTTTGGGACCCCATTGCTACAGCCACGTGACCACGATTCTTCCGCCAGCTCGCATTGTCTCCCCTTGTGGACCTTTTTCTAAAAGTCTCCCTTTGCCTTTTTTTTTTTTTTCAATTATATATATATATATATATTTATATATATATTCATTACACATAAAAAAAATATGACACTTTTTGTCAACGATCGTATCCACTAATTTTCGTGGGTTTAATTTAAGATTTGCATCCAATATATAAACATTTCTTCAATATATTTTCTCTAATTTCATTCTATTATATTTTTTTCATCATTATTTTACTATATTAATTGAGAAGTAATTAAACAAATAAAAATTATTTTATAAATACATTAAAATGTTATAAAAAGTTTGAAAACGAAAAAAAAACACTGATAGTAATAAAGATAATTAAATAATAATTAATCAAATTAAATATATAAAATTACAAAATAATCTATAAATTATAAATAAATCACAAAATAAATTATTATAAACATATATACAAAGTACACAAATATTCAATTAAATAATAACAAAATAAATTATACAAATTTATATCAAATAAAAAGTTTACGGTTTACTGGATTAATACATAATTCTAATGATAATTTAGTTTTTCATTTGTCAATATGGATATATATATATATATATATATATATATATATATTATAGCCGTCTTTGCTTCACAATTACGTCACCAACCCAAAATTTTTTTGGCGGTGTCTGTCATATTAAAAACATATACCAAACTGACTATAAACAATTCTAGATTAGATGTAAACCTTTTAACCAATTGCCTCGTTGGTCATATAACTAAATGAGACATAACTCCAAAAAAACTTAAAAACTTACAGTTGTGTAATAAGAAAAAACCAAACCCTACAAAACTGTTATGTAATAAATATAAAATTTACAATGATTAGGTAATGTACATTACGGAATGGCACATGCAATATAATAAAAAGTGACCTAATTTTCTCTCTTTTCGCTCTTAAATATTCTCTCTTCCACCACTTTGTTGTTGTCAGAAGTCTCACACTTGAATTGAACGATAGAGAGAGGTTAAAACGGGAAAGAGTGAAAGTAAAGTCACGTCGGTCCGATTCTGTAGAGAGAAAAAGATACTTAAAAAGAGTGAAGCCTAAGGGAAGTTAAAAGAGTTTGTGTTATTGTCGTTGCAGTTAAGCTCTCTCCTCCTACTCCAGAAAAAAAAAAAAAAAAGTTTTCATCTTTTTTTAAATTCCAGTTTTACCCTTTTTTTTTTTTTTCCAAGTCTCTCTCTCTCTCCCAACACATTCATCAAAACCACATTTGTCTGTCTGCAACTTCACTGTCTCTCTTTTCTCTCTCTTTCTTTCGATTGCAGATTACTTCTTCTTCTTTACTTTCAATGGAATCTACTACACCGCCGCCGGATGATTGTTCTGTTAAGGTTGCTGTTCATATTAGACCACTCATCGGCGATGAAAAGGTTCAAGGTTGTAAAGATTGTGTCACTGTCGTTACCGGTAAACCACAGGTACAGTTGTTTTTTTTTTTTTTTCTCATGTTTCTAATAATGTTGTAAGCTCTCTGTTTTGTTTTGTCTGATTAATCTGGACTTGCATAAGAGTTTTTATTACATTTATTTATGTGAATTATATTTTCAACAGATTAGCTTTTTTTTTTTTTTGTTATCGGAATTGTCTCTGCCTTAGATCTAGATCTTGAGTGACTTTTTTTTTTTTTATATATAGAATCAGTGATTTTTCAAGAGTGTGCATGTTTGACTAAAGTGTTCTGTTTTTTTTTTAATAGAATTATTGCATCATTAAATTATTTCCATAATTAATTAGCTCACAAGATCAATTGTTTTTGTTACTAATTCTGATCACTAACTCTTTTTACTTGTCTTTTAGCCCAAAAATAATTTTGTTTTTGTAATATTGCTCAATATGTGAATTGAAATTGTTTATATGTGTTGTGTAAATGATGCAGGTACAAATTGGATCACATTCTTTTACATTTGATCATGTATATGGGAATTGTGGTTCACCATCTACTGAAATGTATGAAGAATGTGCTGCACCGCTCGTTGATGGTTTATTTCAAGGCTACAATGCTACCGTACTTGCTTATGGACAGACCGGTTCGGGTAAAACATATACAATGGGAACAGGTTGCGGAGACAGCAGCCAAAATGGGATCATTCCTCAAGTTATGAATGCTCTTTTCAACAAGATTGAGACTTTGAAGCAGCAGATTGAGTTTCAGATTCATGTTTCTTTTATCGAGGTTTGTGTTTTCTTCTTCCAACACCTCGTTTGTGTAACTGCTGAAACTAATGGTTTTATTTCTTAGATTCATAAAGAAGAGGTTCAAGATTTGCTGGATCCTTGTACTGTTAACAAATCAGATACTAGTAGCTCTGGACATGTTGGAAAGGTCACACATGTCCCTGGGAAGCCACCAATACAGATACGAGAAACATCCAATGGTGTTATCACACTAGCAGGATCCACAGAAGTTAGCGTTAGTACGTTGAAAGAGATGGCTGCTTGTCTTGACCAAGGGTCTGTTAGTAGAGCTACTGGTAGCACTAACATGAATAATACGTCCAGGTGACCTATAATATTGTGTTATTAATATATGTCCATTGTGGTCAGTAACCTTAAAACTGTCGTAAAAGTCTGTTTTTATTGGTATGCAGTCGTTCACATGCCATTTTTACGATCACCGTGGAGCAAATGCGCAAAATTAACACAGATTCTCCTGAAAATGGTGGTTACAATGGGAGCTTGAAAGAAGAATATTTGTGTGCCAAGTTGCACCTAGTAGACCTTGCTGGATCAGAACGAGCTAAAAGAACTGGTTCTGATGGTTTGAGATTTAAGGAAGGTACGTGTTCTTTTCAAGAACTAGAAACTAAGCTTTTTCATCACTATGCTGTAATGGAAGTTGATTCTTTTCACCAGGCGTTCACATAAATAAAGGCCTCCTTGCACTCGGTAATGTCATCAGTGCGCTCGGTGATGAGAAAAAGCGTAAAGATGGTGCCCATGTTCCTTACAGAGACAGTAAACTTACACGGCTTCTTCAGGTATGTTTGTTTTCAGTTTTCTTCATGTCACATTATTTCAGTGTTTGCTCCATTCTCAAAAGTTCTGAATGTTACTTTCTTAGGATTCACTTGGGGGTAATAGCAGAACTGTGATGATAGGTAAGCTGCAAGTTTTACCATTCTTATTTTCTGCTGAAGTTCTGCTTTAATTCCTTTCAAGTTTGGTTAATGCCTGTTCAATTTCTCTATGCTTGCTGGTTCCAGCTTGCATCAGTCCTGCAGATATTAACGCGGAGGAAACACTTAACACTTTAAAATATGCAAACCGTGCTCGAAACATCCGGAATAAACCTGTTGTAAGCTATTCGATTATGCTAACCAAAAGAAACTAATCATTGACTGTAACTAGATTACTCTAATTTTCTCTTCCTATGTTATGACTCTTCAAAAAAAACAGGTTAATAGAGATCCTGTCTCCAGTGAGATGCTAAAAATGCGCCAACAGGTAGAATACTTGCAAGCAGAGCTCTCTTTACGAACTGGAGGATCCACATGTGCAGAAATTCAGGTATGTTTACATTAGTAATCTAGATTTACATGTGGTGTTCCAGTAGTTTTAAGAGTTGGTGCGATGATGTTGTAGATTCTTAAGGAAAGGATTGCGTGGCTTGAAACTGCTAACGAAGACCTTTGCCGTGAACTTCATGAGTACCGTAGCAGATGTCCTGGTGTAGAGCATTCTGAAAAAGACTTTAAAGACATACGAGCTGTAATAATCTAACTAATACTTTTTTCTTCTTATATGTGGCCTACATATTGAGGTAGATCCTTTTTACTATTATGAAATGTCAAATTATGTGGTGGCAGGATGATATTGTTGGTTCGGTCAGACCCGATGGGCTGAAAAGGAGCTTACACAGTATAGAGTCCTCAAATTATCCAATGGTTGAAGCTACAACAGGTATAAGAAACATAACTAGTTCAAGGTGGAAAAGAGTCTTTTTTTTTCTAAAAGATGATATGTTATTCAAGACAAGAGCTTTTATTATATGCAGGTGATACAAGGGAAATAGATGAAGAGGCAAAGGAGTGGGAGCACAAGCTCTTGCAAAATAGTATGGACAAAGAGTTGCATGAACTGAACCGCCGGCTAGAGGAAAAAGAGGTCTCTTTTACTTGTTACTTATCCACTAGAATGTCGTAGGTTGTTCCCTTTTGGCATATAGAGATTTCCTCATGTCTATAACTGCTTAAACCGATGTGTGAAAACAGTCGGAAATGAAGCTTTTTGACGGCTATGATCCGGCTGCGCTAAAGCAACATTTTGGAAAGAAAATTGCAGAAGTGGAGGATGAAAAGAGATCTGTTCAGGTGGAGTATCATTTTGCATTGGTGCTTAGATTTTCATTTTGAATGTTTTATTAAATTATAACATATTATGAGTTGTTGATTTGTTTTCCTTCTTTCATACAGGAAGAGCGAAACCGTCTGTTGGCTGAAATTGAGAACCTTGCTTCCGATGGTCAAGCACAGAAGTTGCAAGATGTGCATGCTCAGAACTTAAAAGCACTTGAAGCACAGATTCTAGATCTCAAGAAAAAGCAAGAGAACCAGGTTCAGCTACTGAAGCAGAAACAAAAGAGTGATGACGCAGCTCGAAGGTTACAAGATGAAATCCAATCCATCAAGGCACAAAAGGTATACATATAATAACACTTTTTTTTGGTTTACTCTGCAAATGCATCCCTAAACTTTTTTCCAAGTCATGCTTATAGACTCATGTCACATTCTTCTCTTTGAAAGTCCATTAGTTTGATTCCCTTCCTTTTGTCTTTCTAGGTTCAGCTGCAACATAGAATGAAACAAGAAGCAGAACAATTTAGACAGTGGAAAGCCTCCCGGGAGAAGGAACTTTTGCAGGTACCTTTACTTTTTCTTGAATTGATATCTTCTGACAAAATATGTATTTTCTCAAATGATGAATCTATATATACCTAAAATTTAAACTTCTTACAGTTGAGGAAAGAAGGGAGAAAGAGCGAGTATGAAAGGCATAAGCTACAAGCTTTAAATCAACGTCAGAAAATGGTAAGCACAAGATTGTTACCATGTAATTTTGAAAGCTTGAACCTTAAGTATTTGCCATTATCTCTGGAAGACCAGTAAAGAAAAAAAAAAAAAAAAAAAAAAAAAACCAGTTGTGAAATTTGAAAATTTGCACTCTCAGGTTCTTCAGAGGAAGACTGAAGAGGCTGCAATGGCTACTAAAAGGTTGAAAGAGTTATTGGAAGCTCGGAAATCATCTCCTCGCGAACACGCAGGTATGATTTTGTGTTCTGTTGTTTGGGCAATAGTAAAACACTTGAACACATAAATGAAACCATTTCAATGAGTAGTTATTTGATTGTTTTTAATACATTTTGATAGTCTGTTGGAAATTGTACCTAAAGTAGTTGGTGCATAGAGCTTGTTATTGTTATATGCTTTTGATATTCTAAGTAAAAATCTATCTATGCAGCTGGTACAAATGGCTTTGGAACAAATGGTCAGGTACAGGCTTAACACATAATTATTTTTCTTTATCTTGTGTAGTTTGTATCATTGTGAATCTTGAAAAGTCTGATTTAAATTCATACTCTTGTAGACCAATGAGAAATCGTTGCAGCGATGGCTTGATCATGAGTTGGAAGTCATGGTGAATGTGCATGAAGTACGTCATGAGTACGAGAAACAAAGCCATGTGTATGTTCCGAATGCATTTTAGCTCTGCAATAATTTTAGCATCACAATGACCATTATCTTTTTTGTTTTTTTGGTTACTGATTATGCGTATGACGATAATTTCAGACGTGCTGCTCTAGCGGAAGAGTTGGCTGTTTTAAGACAAGTGGATGAGTTTGCAGAGAAAGGGTTAAGTCCTCCAAGAGGAAAGAATGGCTTTGCTAGGTACTTCTTCATGAATTTTCATTGCTTTATATAGTTTTCCCTGTCGTCCCTAATAACAAAATTTTGTTTCAGGGCTTCATCGTTATCACCTAATGCGAGGATGGCCCGAATATCTTCACTTGAGAACATGCTCGGTATATCTTCTAATTCTCTGGTAGCAATGGCGTCACAACTTTCCGAGGCAGAAGAACGGGAGCGTGCCTTTACAAACCGTGGCCGCTGGAACCAGCTACGGTCAATGGGAGAGGCAAAGAATTTGCTTCAATATATGTTCAACTCTCTTGCAGAAACAAGGTGCCTTGAGTATATAAAATGGCATACGAACATTCAAGAAAATCGTTTTCAGCATTCAAGCTAATCTCAAATTGTTTCTTTTTTTTATTAAGGTGCCAATTATGGGAGAAAGATGTAGAAATAAAAGAAATGAAAGATCAGTTCAAAGAAATTGTTGGCCTTTTAAGGCAGAGTGAGTTAAGAAGGAAAGAAGCAGAAAAGGAGTTAAAATTGAGGGAGCAAGCAGTTGCAACTTTGGTAAAGATTATACCACCTTTCTTATTTTATCCATATTTTATATACTTTAGTTTTGGTTAGCAATACTAACGCTTGAGAAATAAAATGTTGGTATAGGGAACCCCACCGACTTCAGTTAAAGAATTAGCTGAAGACAGGAGCACATCTTCTCCAATGACCGTGCCAGCGCAGAAACAGCTCAGATTTACACCGGGGATTGCTAACGGAAAAATGAGAGGACCGGCTGCATTTATTGATACAAACAAGAAGGTTAAATTCATTTTACATTGCTTCCCTATAAAAAGCTGTAAAGTCAAGCTTCTTTACAGTTGTATAAGAGTCATGTGTACTATTGGTTGGTGCAGATGGTACCGATGGGACAAGTATCGATGAGAAAACTATCAGCCGTTGGAAAACAAGGTGGAAAACTTTGGAGGTGGAAGAGAAGTCATCACCAGTGGATTGTTCAATTTAAATGGAAGTGGCAAAAGCCATGGAGACTCTCTGAGTGGATTAGGCACAGTGATGAAACACTCCTCAAGGCAAAACCACGACACAAGGCTCTGCCGAATAAGATCATGTGATCTAGTTGCTTGCCGTTTTCTGAGAGAATCTTTTAGTGTCCAAGCTCTCTCTACTTGTGAGTATGCTACTTTAATGGAAAGGATCATACAAATGGGTGCAGGTAACATATCCTTTTATTATTTTTTAAGAAACTTGGAGAGCATATCCTTGTCTTTTCTAACGAAGACCAAATCATGCATGACAGAGAGTAGGCTTTGCTGCCGTGTTTTATTTGGGAGGAAATCTCTTAAGGTTTTGTGTGATATTGGGAACCTCGTTATTGGGCGTGTCTACGGTATTAAGGAGAACCATCAGGACGAGCGGCAGGTGCTGTCCATCGCTTGCTGTCGCCTGTAGCTAACAGATATAGTTGACGTCTTTCTAGGAGTCTGATTGTTCTTTTCATGTTGATAGAATTGACATCTTATACACATCACTAAAGGAGTCCATGGAGGAAATAAACCTCGTCCTAAGTTGCAGATATTTGTATGAATGATACAAAGTTTTATTTGTTCTTTGGCTTGTTGTAAATGAGAAAACATTTGTTTAGTGTCTGTCTAGTTTTGTTTCAAATCTCACAAGTTGACAAACACAGATTGTAGTGCGTCATAGCTTAAGAACTGAGATTGAGACATGAAAATAGAGCAAGGCACAAAGAACAAAAAGAAAAGAAAAACAAAACGATATGAAGGTGACATGATACAATGTCCTAAGTGTTTATTACTAAGCACAAGAAGCATTACAAGGTTAAGACAATTTTTACGCGTTATATGCATCTCCCATTGCATCAACAATAATTAACACCAAAATAGTACAGCAAAGGCAGTATGCTGCAGTTTCTCTTGTCATGGTCAACAACATAACATCTTTGTATTACATATTGCTACACCAGTACGCATAGTGTTCATCTCTCCTATGGATGCTCACCAGACCACCGCATTGCAGACAGATAAAGCTGCTTCCATCAGCAAAGGCATCGAGCATGATCTGTGACCTCCCGCTTTTTTCCAGAATAGATATGCCATGAGCATCTGCTGTAACTGTTTCTTTGGTACCAAATGAGTCTTTTGATGTTGACTCAGGCCCAAGAGGCTGTGCTTCTGTAATGGCACACTCTGCAAATATAGAAGCCAGCTGATCCATACTAGTTGTTTCTTGGATTCTACGCTTGTAAAGTTCACGGGTACGGTTCAGGATCTGAAGTACCGCCTCATCTCCTCCTTGGGTTCTCATAGCCATCACGACCTGTTGAGAACAAGACATACTGACTCAGGGAAAGGTACTATAAAGCAAAGCAGTCTACATACACAACGTTATCGATCTTGCCAATATACAAGTCTCAGAAATCAGGTGCAGGGGACATCAAATCATGATTTCTACACTCACAACCAATCCCAATTCATAAAGGAAGATACTTTATAATTCTGAAACTCTAAAAGAGGATAACATTAGAATTGCATACTTAAAAACTACCAATATATATACTGACACTAATTTCAATATCTTATAAAAAAAGGAGATCACAGTTCTACAATTTTATATCTTCTTATTATGAGACAGTCGATGAAGGCAATGTGATAGGATTCAAACCAGTAAACTACTTCATGACTCACTTCACCATAGAAGAGACTTCACGAAACAGATGAAGGCGATGCTGCTGTATCTGTTAGCAAGTAGTTGAAGCGCATGAATGTAATGGTTCAAACTTAATACACATTCGAGCTATTGAATCCAAATTTATAACGGTAGCTAATGACAATAGGGATAAAATCATCCAAAAAATAAGCCAAATCTATCTTTTTGATTCATAAAACACAACAAAAAGCCTCCAAACACTAGTTATTCATATCCTTACGCAAACAACACAAAAAAATCAGCTACTGATTCGAGAATCTAAACTAATTCAAACAACTAAATTTTGAGTAATCCAAACCAGTAAAGTACTTCTTTATTCACTTCACCATAGAAGAGGCTTTTAACCATGTGATGAAGGCAATGCTTGTGTATCTCTAATCAAACATATTCAAGCTTTACAATGGTAACTAAACGATCATTAAGCAGCAATGAAGCCAAAATATGTCAATTCTGATACATCAAACACAAGAAAAGTCTCCAAAACATAAACTAAAACAACCTAATTCGATCTTGCCATCTTAAAAATCGAAAAATCTTAAGCCAATTCCAACGAACCCTAATCAAATTCCAAAAACAAAAATCAAAGGTGACACAGCTCCAAAGCAAAACGAAAAACGCATAGAACAATCGGAAGAATAAGAATGCTTCAAAGGTTAAAAAATGAGGAAAATTCGGGAAACGGTAAGGGGAAATGGAAAATACCGCTTGAAGAGCTTGTGAAGGCTCGCCTCGATCGACGAGTCTCCGAGCGGCGGAGAGAAAATCTCTGGCGGTGTTGGGTTTGTTGAGGATGAAAGTCTCGGAGGAGTCTGTGTCCATCATCTCCGTCTCGTGATCACCGTTCATGGCGTAATGCATCTGAAACTGGAGAGAATCCAAGAAAAAGGAAAAAGAGAGAGGCTAGCGAAGAAACGCCAGAGGATTCTAGGAACTTCTTGTCGCCTTCGTTAATTTCTTAGTACAAATTATACCTTTAATCTTTATTAATATTTTTTTTTTTTTAAAGAAATTAATGTCTCTACTTAAAAAAAGGGAATTTTGTGTGGTATGCTATTTCTGAAACTCAAAATTGTTAAAATGTCATTATGAAAAACATCTTTCAAAACGTGCCACAAAGAGGGAAGCTTCGACGATTTTGCCTCAGCAATGTTGAGTGTGTTTTAGACACAAACATCTTCCAAAACGTGCCACAAACATCTTTCAAAGCTATATACGCATGATGGACAATAAATTAAAAAACAAAAATGGACATATTACAGACATCGGATCTGGTTCACCGGATCTAGTCCATCGGGTCTAGTCCATCTACACACAAATGTGTGATCCAAAGTGTACACTTAGATAGATCGTTGACGGATATCTTCCATAGATGCATCACTTGTTTCATCTTTTACTCAATTATTTGTGGTTTCAAGATATATGTAGGATAGACAAGTGTGGTCTACCGATTCGAGTCCATCAGATCTGGTCCATCAGATCTCGTCTGTCGGAACTGGTTTGCCGGATCTGGTCCCCATGAATTGGTCCATCGAAACCGGTCCATCAGATCTGGTCCATTGGATCTCGTCTGTCGGAACTGGTCCCTAGGAATTTGTCCGCCGTAAATGATTCGCCGGATCTAGTTTACCACAACTAGTCTATCGTAACTGGTCTATCTGGTCCGCCGAATCTGCTATGCCGAAACTTGATAAAGTTCGTCGGAACTGACTATGGTCCGCCTGAACTGGTCCGCCAGATCTCCTTTATCGAAACTCGTTTTTCTGGTTGGTCGAAACTGGTCCACCGAATCTGGTCTGCCAAAACTGGTTATAGTTCACCAAAACTGAGTATGGTCTGCAGGAACTCGTCTACTGGAGTTATGGTATGCCGGAACTGGTCCGTTGGGATCGGTCCGTCGAATCTGGTCTGCCGAAACTGGTCTACAAAACTGGTTATAGTTCACCGGAATTGGCTATGGTCCGCCGGATCTGGTCCGTCAGAGTTTGTCCGTCGGAGTTCGTTACTGTTTGTTGTTGGAATAAGAATAAAATATAAACAAGAAGAAGAAGAAGAAGAAGAAGAGAAAGATAATGAAAGAAAATAAAATAATTGTGTTTTGAAGATTTCATTGATGAGAAGGGTAACATAGTCTTTTTACATTGACTTCATGGCATGTTTTGAAAGAAGTTATGGAAAATGGCATTCCAAATAACTTTTGCCACTGTACATGTCATTCTCAACAAATTTCTCTGAAAAATACCATTTTTATTTATCTATTTTTCAAAATACTTATTTTCAAATTTGAAAAATTATAAAATTTTATATGGTTTATAATATAATTCTACAAGGTTTTTAAAAAATTTATAAGATTTTGAATGAAAAGAAAATAATTTCCAAAACGTGCCACAAACATCTTTCAAAGCTATATACGTATGATAGACAACAAATTAGGAAACAAAAATGGACATATTACAGACATCGGATCTGGTTCACCAGATCGAGTCAATCGGGTCTAGTCCATCTACACACAAATGTGTGATCCAAAGTGTACACTTAGATAGATCGTTGACGGATATCTTCCAAAGATGCATCACTTGTTTCATCTTTTACTCAATTATTTGTGGTTTCAAGAGATATGTAGGATAGATAAGTTTGGTCTACCAATTCGGGTTCATCAGATCTGATCCATCGGATCTCGTCTGTGGGAACTGGTTTGTCGGATCTGGTCCCATGAATTGGTCCATCGAAACCGGTCACTCAGATCTGGTCCATCAGATCTCGTCTGTCGGAACTGGTCCCCAGGAATTTGTGTTTTGAAGATTTCATTGAAGAGAAGGGTAACATAGTCTTTTTACATTGACTTCATGGCATGTTTTGAAAGAAGTTATGGAAAATGGCATTCCAAAGAACTTTTGCCACTGTACATGTCATTCTCAACAAATTTCTCTGAAAAATACCATTTTTATTTATCTATTTTTAAAAATACTTATTTTCAAATTTGAAAAATTATAAAATTTTATATGGTTTATAATATAATTCTACAAGGTTTTTTAAAAATTTATAAGATTTTGAAAAAAAAGAAAATAATTGTGTTTTGAAGATTTCATTGATGAGAAGGGTAACATAGTCTTTTCACATTGACTACATGACATGTTTTGAAAGAAGTTATGGAAAATGACACTACAAAGAACTTTTGCCACTATACATGTCATTCTCAACAAATTTCTCTTAAAAATACTTATTTTCAAATTTGAAAAATTAAAATAAAATTTTATGTGATTTATAATATATTTCCACAAGGTTTTTAAAAAGTTTATAAGATTTTTAAAAAGTTTGAACAGTTATTTATAAAATCTATATATAACTTCATACACATATAAATAAAATTTGTGTATATTTATATAAATTTACACACATTTTTGGATAAATTTCATATTAGTGCTGTTTAATGTAATTTAAAACAGGGGGTAATTTTGAAAAGTTTTATTTTCAAAAAGGTATTTTAAAAATATAAAAATATGGATCTTATGCTATGTTTTGTGCTTGTTTTCAATTTATTTTGAATTATTTGCATCGAGACCTACTTTTGCAACTCTTTATCACACGACACATACTTTATTGCTATGGGTATACTTTCATAGTGTTAAATGACTTATCTATCCTCAACATTTTGCAACCACTACCCTCTGTATTCGTTTTTAGTTTTTTTTTTTCCTTTTCTAACTCTTCATTTATTATTTTTTTCATTTCCATTCTAATTTTTCACTTCAAGCCCTTTCAATTCCTTTACTCTCCCAATCACCAACTTTCCGGCGGCCGTTAACCAACCATCGCGGCCATCCCAGTTTCTTTATTTTACCGTAATCCTCTCGTCATATTCCGTCCCCGCCCCTTGTCTTATACCCTTAGCTACCCAACGTTGAAGTACCATGTCGGGTCTATACCCTATTTCGACACCGATGCCGTAATTTTGCAATCGTCACAAATCTCCCTCGCCAACTGAATCAATTTCCCGGCGCCTTCAATCACAACTCTGCCAAATCTTTGTTTCCACACTGCATCGACTTCTCGGCGGCCACAAACCGTTGCATAACAAGGTTTTTAAACCTTGTCCCAACGCCTCTTCGTCTTCCAACCAAACCCCGCACTGTTATCCATCTTCTAAAGATTCTGCAGACTGGGACAAGCTTCTCCCTCCTTGAATATTCGCCACTGACCGTCAGCCCGACGCCAGGCTTAATGTTTATTCCCGACCAGACATCCTTACTGTTATCTACAATGTTTCTAGGGGAACTCCAGAAATGGAAAAGATATTGTGTTCAACCTTGGGCTCGCTCTTTAGGCTGCGGATCAACAAGTGTCCCATATCATGCAAATTAATCCATGCCCTCCTTTGTAGGCAATTTAATATCCAATAAAAATATGAACTATGGACTATGTTTGGTGGATACCCTATGAGATTTTTGCTGGTCGAATTTGGTGCCTTAATTGGGTTGCCATCGGGGGAATTGATGCAGACATCACAACTAGATCAAACCAGGAGCACACCAAACCAATCGGTCCACACACCACACCGGTATACATGGAGCATTTTAGAGAATATTTGCCTAAATGGAATTCTGATCAAGTACAAGGCGAAGGGTTAATCATTCACCATGATATTAACCTTAAGAAGATCACTGGTTCAAGAAGGATCAAAAGTCAGCAAGTCAACTCACATTATTGTTGGGATATGACTGTTGCACTCTTTTTCCCTTATCTAGGGTTTGTCCCAATGGGTTTACCTAGAAAGGTTTTTAATGAGGCAACATCAAGTCATCAAGGAATCATTCACCATCCATATGATTCAAAGATGATAGCTGATGTACAATCTGATCTACTCGCGGACAAGCATGCTGAACTACTCGCTGACAAGCATGCTGAACTACTCGCTGACCGATTGCTTGAATTACTCGCTGGCCGACTGCCTGAACTACATCAGATTGCGAGCTGTGAGGATTTGAAGTCTTTTAACACTTGCATCAGCCATGAAGGTAGCCCACACAGTCATTTGATTCACTACAACGCCCCAGCCCATGGAGAATATCCCAAGAGAAGACCCAAGTCGAAACCACCCTTTGAATCAAGGTCGTTGATCTACTTAGAGCGATATAAGGAAACTCTCCTTTACTTTCATGAAGACGTGTTCCAAAGCTGCATATGGAAACTAAGAGAACTTGTAGGCCACACAAGACTTATCCCACACGATCTTTGGTACCCCTTACCACACAAGAAGCCGATGAGTCACGACTTACCATACATGGAGCAAAAGGAGATCAAGCTGCAAAGACTCCTTCCTTATTCACTTATGCACGTATTGAAGCTTCCTACAATGAACCTAGACACCCCAAGGAGTCATGGATTCGCACCCAAGCTTTCAAGACTCAAGGCATCTCTCTACTTGCCTTATTTTGCCGATTTGGTTCATAAAGTCCCAACGGCAAGTGTAATTAATTTTGTGCGATTTGTTTCTTGTTTTACATGCACGTGTAGCTGAGCCTATATAAGCTCATTAGCTTGTTCATTTGTAATTTCCCTTGATTGATTTAAAGTAATAGAAAGTATTCTTCTTGTCAAAGTTTGAGTCTTTGTCAATCTTCTTCTTTAGTTCTTTGTGAGTGAGTCACTTAGTTCTTTAGAAACCTGCAGATTAATTTTGTTGTGTGATTCAACATCCTTCATTCGTCCATTGATCTAGTGAGTCGATTATCCCACCGATTGAGCGAGTCAATCACCTGAACTATCCCCTGTACCACCCACAGATTCACGAGAGAGTGCTTCTGGCCAGCTCGTGAATTCCACCTTCCGCAAGCTAAGCTTGGAATCTTTGGATCATCAAGTGATGTAAAGTTTGGAGTGATTCCAATCTTGCATCAGAGCTTCAAAAGCTCCTATCCCCAAGGTTGTATCTTTTCAACCTATATTTGTTTTTCTATCTATTTCTTATTATTTTTATTTACTATATAAAAAAAAATCAAATAAAAATTTATTTTGTGCTTTAATCTTGTTATTTGCTTCATTATTTTTAAAAAAAAAAATTTGATTTTATTTCATTTTTCTTATTTATTTCTGATTTATTAAAAAAAAAGCCATAAAAATCATTTTTTGTTATAAAAAAAAATAATTTCGAATTTTATTTTTGTAAAACCAGAAAAGAAAATAAAAACTGAATTTTTCGTTTTGCTATTTGAATTTTTCGGATTTATTAAAAAAAAAATTTATTTCTATTTTTTTTAAGTATTTTCCTTATTTGTTGATTTACTTTTTGATACATCTTTCTTTTGCTTGTGCAAGATTCTTCTATCACGAAGACCAGAGCAAATATGGAGTTTATTGAGTTTTACTCAGATGAAAAACTTCAAGGAGAAGAGCCCTATCAAGACACGTCGGATGAGGAAGACAACTATGGAACGATCTCGTGGCGACGAGATGATAGCTCAGCTTCTGATTCAAGAGATGAACCAGGCCATGAAGCACCAGAACCAGAACCGCCTGACTCATACAACAGCAATAAAGGCTATTCTAAACCATGGATTAAATTTAACGATAATTTTTCCAGCCATGGTTCAAAATCCCCACTGACCCAAATTATGTCTTTTTCAGGAAAAGATGATTATCTTAAGCGAAAAGAAGACATGGAGTATAAAAAGGCAACAACAAAGGGCAGCCAGTATCAACGTCTTTCAAAGCATGAAGAGAAGATCGACAATCACCTCTTATTACACCGAGTACCTACATCCTCACGTCAAGCAAAATCAAGAGACAAGTACTTTTGTACAAACCCACGAGTAGTACAGGAAGTGAGTCAACGAACATCAATTCGTTTTGAACCACATCCAAGTGGTAGACGTGATCCCCTAGCTGAGAGAGACGCAAGGACCAGTAAACTAAGAGGAGGCGAGCTAAAATATGGTGATAGAAGAGACCCGTTGCTATCCAATCCCAACCGAATCCACAAGACAAAATTCAGGTTATCTCTAGACAATGGTTATGAGTATTTTGGACCTGAATGTTTTGAGTTTGCAGGACATGAAAGAGATTATCTACAATGGGAACTCAACATGGACAAGTACTTTAGATACTATGCCATTCCCAAAGAAGAGAGGCTCACCTATTGTCTTGAACAATTCATGGGAAGCGCAAAACGTTGGTGGAACCAAGAGGAAAAAGATAGAGTATGGTATAAGGAGCCATCACTTAAAACGTGGGGACAACTAAAGTTGCTTATGAGGTAGAGATATGCACCTCAACTGATGTCCCAGCCCGGTCAACACACTTATCCCTCAAAGGAACCAAGCCGAGAGAACACAACACATCAACGTGTTAGTTCCAAACACAACGCGGATATATCACCCGCCAAGGTAAGTGCCACAACTTCTAAGCTTAATGTTTATCAACAAGTTGAGCATGTGATACACTTGCTTTCATCCAAGAAGAATGAGAAAGGTACAGGTGAAAAGGAAGAGTCACGCCCAAAGCCGCAAGATAAACCCGAGCAAGGTAAGTCCTCTAACTCTTTAAAATCAAATGCACCGACATGTTATAGATGCCATAAGAGAGGTCATTTTGCTGCATCATGTCCTGAACGACATGTAGAACTTATCACATCAATAGAGTTAAAACCAAATGCATCGAACTTAAATGATTGTCTAGTGAAATCAAGTTTAGAAATTCCCAATTCTAGATTAATGCGCTTCTCTTTGCCAAAGGTTATTGATGCAGGTCTAAGTCATATGATGGATGACAAGGCTGAAGAATTTAACCACCATGTAGCAACTCCAAGGGAAGTTGAGAATGACATAAGCCTTAAGGAGCAACTTTCAGAAACAAAGTCATCACAAGTTTGCAAAAATAAGGCGTGTGAGCAAGCAATTGTTGAAGCACGTGTGGAGGTACAACTATATTCAACATCATCTGATATTGCTTCAAAGATCACACTCATTAAGGTTGAGTTAATGCCAAACACCTTACATGGTATCCTAGTAAGTGAAACTTACAATCTTGTTTGATATTGGAATAACTTAATAATTAATCGTAGCTTCAAACACTTTGTTTTAAATGATTATATTTCAAGTATAATGCACTTGATTTTATTCTTAAGTGTCAAGAAAGATACATGTACCATAGAAGAGTATCATGATGAACGAGAGACCACTTCACAAAGGATGTTGAATGTGGAGCAAACGGAGAAACTAGCAAAGAATAATAACATGCATCCAAATCAAGAGCTTAAGATGTGTTTACCAGCTACTAAAGATGATGAAGTTAGAACCAACAACATTCTACTGCAAGAAGAACCACCGGACCAGTCATCAAATCAATCAACCTTGTTGATTTTGAAAGATACACTCACCGAAGAACCATGTCAAGTAAGTACCTCTTTCTTTCGATTTATTTCTAATAATTTGACTGATATGATTATGAACTTGTTAAGCTTTAAAAAGTGTGACAAAAACGTAAGTCTCTTAAATAAACCTACGGAATCAGTTTCTTGTTTTAATTCATATCGATTAGTTGATTCACTTTGTGACATACTCATTGATTCACTTTGTGACATACTTATTGATACACTTTATGAAAAAGAAATGGTTCAGTCCATCATTGTTTTACATAATTATATTGGTCCCATGACTTTATTAATGCACTTGTTCTTTGCCAAAAGTGTCAATGACATTGCAGGTACGAGTAAGGACCATAAAGGCGAATTTTCGGAGATGAAGAAAAGCTTAAATCAAAATCGGAACCGTAGTAAACCAGCGCCATTGGTGATCACACCATCTCTATTGGAGACTAGGAGAGTCCCAAGTTCTTTCTTAATCAAAGAGGAACCGCCGGATTTCAAAGCTCAAGCAAAACCCCGAGAAGGAGCTAAACACGTTACACCATCAACCGTCTTACTAGATCAAAACCAAGGAGTGATTTTATCTTTCTTGTTCAAAGAAGAGCCACGAGATGCACCATGCCTCATGGAGACACGAAAATACCAAGGTAAGACATTAAACTCCCAAAATCGCATGAAAGCTAACTTGCTTTCTCTTGGTGCAGATTGTACAGTTTCGAGGTCGAAACTTTTTCAAGGGAGAGGGTATGATGCGGACATCACAACTAGATCAAACCAGGAGCACACCAAACCAATCGGTCCACACACCAAACCGGTATACATGGAGCATTTTAGAGAATATTTGCCTAAATGGAATTCTGATCAAGTACAAGGCGAAGGGTTAATCATTCACCATGATATTAACCTTAAGAAGATCACTGGTTCAAGAAGGATCAAAAGTCAGCAAGTCAACTCACATTATTGTTGGGATATGACTGTTGCACTCTTTTTCCCTTATCTAGGGTTTGTCCCAATGGGTTTACCTAGAAAGGTTTTTAATGAGGCAACATCAAGTCATCAAGGAATCATTCACCATCCATATGATTCAAAGATGATAGCTGATGTACATTCTGATCTACTCGCGGACAAGCATGCTGAACTACTCGCTGACAAGCATGCTGAACTACTCGCTGACCGACTGCCTGAATTACTCGCTGACCGACTGCCTGAACTACATCAGATTGCGAGCGGTGAGGATTTGAAGTCTTTTAACACTTGCATCAGCCATGAGCCATGAAGGTAGCCCACAAAGTCATTTGATTCACTACAAGGCCCCAGCCCATGGAGAATATCCCAAGAGAAGACCCAAGTCGAAACCACCCTTTGAATCAAGGTCGTTGATCTACTTAGAGCGATATAAGGAAACTCTCCTTTACTTTCATGAAGACGTTTTCCAAAGCTGCATATGGAAACTAAGAGAACTTGTAGGCCACACAAGACTTGTCCCACACGATCTTTGGTACACCTTACCACACAAGAAACCGATGGGTCACTACTTGCTATACATGGAACAAAAGGAGATCAAGCTGCAAAGACTCCTTCCTTATTCACTTATGCACGTCTTGAAGCTTCCTACAATGAACCTAGACACCCCAAGGAGTCATGGATTCGCACCTAAGCTTTCAAGACTCAAGGCATCTCTCTTCTTCTTTAGTTCTTTGTAAGTGAGTCACTTAGTTCTTTAGAAACCTGCGGATTAAGTTTGTTGTGTGATTCAACAACCTTCATTAGTCCATTGATCGAGTGTGTCGATTATCCCACCGATTGAACGAGTCAATCACCTGTACTATCCCCTGTACCACCCACAGATTCACGAGAGAGTGCTTCTGGCCAGCTCGGGAATTCCACCTTCCGCAAGCTAAGCTTGGAATCTCTTGATCATCAAGTGATCTAAAGTTTGGAGTGATTCCAATCTTGCATCAGGAATTCCCTGAAGATTACGACTCGAAATCTTACCACGACGATGCAAATGATTGATATGAGTTAACTGTAGCAGATCAGAAGTCCACTTTAACGGATCTTGCTAAAATTTTCGAGGACCCTGCCATCACAGATCCAGTCAAGAAGTTTCGTCTCGCACTGCTGCTCATTGTTGATGGCGTCCTCATCGTTTACAGCCAGACTCATAGGCCAACCCCGATCGAGGTATGTTGGATGCTTCATGACATTGACTCTTTTCTAGAATTCCCTTGGGGCAGATAATCTTTTTCGAAGACCATATCATCAAGGAAACTACATATTCGCCTCGATGCGTGGTTAAAAAAGCACGTTGGATGCGTCACCCAACTAAAGAATCCAAACAATGAAAGCATTGTTGCTCCAACCGATGTGACTGCTCGGACACCCCCCCCCCCCTCACTCTCAACCAATCTCCATCCAAGGTGGTTGGGTCTCCAACATATATTTTTGAAAGTAAACACAAGTAGAGTCAATATACTTATCATGACAATGTTAGAGTAACTACCACACCTATTTAGTTTCCCAGTTTCATTTTTCTGTTTCAAATAACAGAGCTTAAACACAACAAACACACAAATTAACAAAATTTTCAGACAAATAAAGTTTTCAATAAGCTTCAACAATTAAAAATAGATAAGCGTTCCTCGTGGACACCCAGAAAATTACAACCCACATAACACTTATATAGCTACCGTTGAAGTATCCAAACAGTCGTGACGCATTGGATAGTTCTTATCCCCTATTTTACAAAAACAAATTCTGGAAACAACCACTAAAAATATCGAATCTACAAAGCTAAGATGCTTTTACAAAAAATCAACCATCGTCATGATTACACAAAACATGTTGTGTCTACTCTCTTTGCACAACGTCTGCCTCCCACAACGTCTGCCGCCACCATCATGGCAATGGGTTAGAGCAACTAGCCATCTTGGGTCCACTCTCTTTGCATCGTCCACACCTATTAACTTTCGTATTCCCTGTCCCATTTTTCTGAATCCAAATAAAGTAAATTTGTTACAATAATCATTGTTACCAATAAACTAAAATAAACTAAATTAAACATACATAAACAAAAGAACATAAACACCAAAACTTACAACAATCTCTCTAGTAAATGGAATCCTTTGCTTTGGCGGACTCCCAGATGGTCTCCGAGCTTTTGACGTGTACAAGGTCTGCTGACTTATTTCAGTAGGTATGTCTACCTCACTCAGTTTAGGATTTATCACTCCTTCATAGGTTGCTCTCCATACATCTGTCTTGTAAAAATTGCCCACCAATGAGGAGAAAGGGATGCCTTGGTTGTTTGCTGCCAATAATGCGTGTCCGCAAGGTATTTTAACCCTATTATCCTGCTTACATTAACACTACTTCATGTCCAGTAAAACATGATGCTTTCCGTTAAGAATTCCTACAACTTCATAAATCCAGCTTGAAACTTTACCTATCAAGCTCCCTTTTACAGCCAACAGATTCTTAGTCATCTGTTTGTCAACCTCCGGAGTTGTAAAACCAATGTGTCTTGCAGCTTTCTTCCTTCTAGTACTAAACCAAAGGGATAACATTTGCTCTTATAAATTTCAGTAACTCCACAATTGTTGACCCCCTACCCTTCCCCAAAGCTTTTTTTTAAAGACTCTGCAATGTTGGATGTCATCAAATTGTACCTTTCGCCCTGGTAATACGCCCTTGATCAATGAGTCACTACAACAAAAAGTGTGCATTGATAGCATTATATGATAGCACGGATTTTGGAAATGTTATTAAAGATGTTACTCTGATTTTTATTACTATATCATAGCATTTTAGAAACGTTAAGTCATATAATAGCAGAACGATAAACTAAATTCACCTAATACCACCAATATTTAGCAAAAACATTTCCCAAACCGCCAACATTTAACCAAATTTTTTTTTAACATTATTATTTAGAAATAAAATTATGTATAAAAAACCAAAAACAAAAAAAAAATCTCTTTCTCTCTTCATCCTTTTCTTAACACTTTATCTTCTCTTTCCCAACAACCGTAACGACGTTTTGCCTTACTTCCCCACCGTTTCAATGGTGCCATCATCATTTCTCTTTTCACTCTCTTCGCTCTTGGATCTGCGTTGCCAAAAAGGTGAAATCGATAAGGAGTAAAGCCTAACGTGTTGTGGCCAGAACTCCGGTCTACATAGACGTCGTTTCAGAACACCTTGCCGTCGAGGTAATTATCCCCTCACTCTCAGTTCTTCCAATCTTCAAATTCGTAAAATCATAATTTTTAACCGGTTTTTTGTTTTGGAAATTGGATCGGTCAGATTCAGCTTGGAGTGAGAAACGATTAGGAGCCGAGCAAGTTGCTTGATGATGTTATGATTGTAAAGGTTTGATTTTAGCCTAATTATTTTTCAAAGGAAGGTCAAAGTTCACAGACATGTGTACGTTAACTTATGGATATAGCATTGTAAAAGAATCTTAGGGGTTCTGTTTTTAGAGTTCTGTGTGCACACAAGGTGTTCGACGAATTAAGTGAGACAGAAACTAAGAGATTAAATCTTATTAATCTTTGTTTTGTTTTGTTTTGTTATGAGGAACAAGGTTCACGAACTGAGGTTGGTGTGGTAGTGTGTATAAAGTCGAATACAATAGTGCGTGTGTGTAGCTAATTATACTTTGTGTTTGCTTTAAATTGTTATTATTGGGAAGAGTATGTGAATATGCGAGAAGTAAATGTTTTGTATCTGATTACTAAAGGCAATATATAATCTATGATTTCTATGCTTGTGTTCAAGGATGACGCATAATTTTATTTTCCCAGGCTAATTCGTAAGTTAGATCATCATATCATAAAGTTGAAGGACTTAATGAGCTGTTTTTTTATCTTTGAGTGCATGGTAAAGGTAATCTTCGTTTTTTTTTGTCTGTATGATATTATACTTATACTAGAGAATAGACTCTCATTGATCTTAGATAAATATTTAACTAGGACCAGTACCTGTTGTCCTGTACCATATAAAGAAAGAAAGAGAACGACTTTTTCTGAAGGAGAATAAGAAATTTTATGTCTCAAATGTTGCAAGGACTCACACACTAAATACTTTTCCACACGTTGGTAAGTGTCTATTTTTCCTCTGTTCTAAATAGGAACTGATGTTTATCTATTAATCACTATTTGGTTAAAGACACTTTACACATTTTTTATGTCAACGTCAATGTTTAAGTGGCTTGGATCTTATTCAATTTTTATACTAAGGAA
This sequence comes from Capsella bursa-pastoris, assembly GCA_036452645.1. Classification (NCBI taxonomy): domain Eukaryota; kingdom Viridiplantae; phylum Streptophyta; class Magnoliopsida; order Brassicales; family Brassicaceae; genus Capsella; species Capsella bursa-pastoris. The sequence continues at coordinate 9,153,904 of CP144198.1, read as the reverse complement.
TCATCTACAAGAAACCAGACATTTTCCGACTACATCTAGCGACTAAATAATTAGTCGCCAACATTAGCGACTATTTTGCGAGATTTTAGCGTCTGTCATACGACTTATAACATATAGTCGTATATTGGTCGTAAAATAGCGACAAAAAACAAAAGACGTAAATGTTGTCGGTAATAAACGACTATTCAGCGACTAATATGAATATAGTCGCACAATTAGCGACTTACGTTACGACCATATGTGTTAGTCGCTAAATTAGCGACAATTTTGTGACTGAATTAAGCGAGTCGAACGAAAGTCGTTAAATAGTTACACTTGTTAATATTGAGGAAAATGGGCTTTTTCATACCTGGACAATCTAAGTATGTTAATTTCATACATTTGAAATATGACTATGCTATATAATACTTTGGCTTATTGTAAATTTGAATTTAGTACCTGGAAATTTCAGTTTGTGCTAATTAATACAAACATGTGTTTAAACATTAACAGAGTTAAACCTCCGTCTATTATTAATTAGGTGGATGCCAAGTCAGCTGCCACATATCAAACGACGTCGTGCTGAGTCTGAAGATCTGTGTGAAGGTAGTAGCCATGAATCGAGGTGATGAAGAGGATTTGGAAGGCGAAGAAAGAGATCAAAGAAGGTAAATGCTTCAGGTTTCATTTTGAAATTGGGTTTGATTTGGGTTTTCGAAACTGAGGATTTTGGGGTTTTTCGTTGTTCATTGTTCATTTGTAATTGGATTTGGGTTAAAGTTTCGATATCTATTTGGATTTGGATTTTTTTAAAAGTTTCAGTTTCGAATTTCAGTTTCAATTTCGGGTTTATGAAACTGAGGATTTTCGTTTGTTTCTTTTTACCCACAGCTCTGGTGATGTTTCGTTTTTGATATACCACAATGGAAAATTCGTTATCTCATATGGGAACGTGTTGACATATAATGGAGGGGATCGAATGCAAGACAAAATCATTGTATTCGAACATGATGGAATCGCCTGCATTATCTTTATTTGGGAAAAGGATGTGGTATAAACTCCTGTTTGAGAAGTTCACAGAGATGAAGTTGTTATATAATGGCTCTGAAAATTTTGAGAGAATGTGTCTAGCTTCTGTATGGACAAGAGCAGTGGAAACATACATGGAGAATGAAAGTGTTTGTGAAACAAGTGATGTCGACAGAGCTGCTGAGGAAGTTATTAATGATAGAGCTTATAATGTTAGAGTTGGTGAGGATGAAAATGAGGTTAGAGCTGATGAAAATGAGGTTAGAGCTGCTGAAACTGAGAATGATCACAAGGTTAGAGGTGGTGAGAATGATCATGAGGTTAGAGGTGGTGATGATGAGGATGAGGTAGGAGCTCCTGAGGATGATGATGGCGTTTGTGATTCTGAGGCAACACCTAATAATTAAGATGATGAGGATGGTGCCAACGAATGTATTAGGTACAGAAAAGGCAGTGGAGAGATAAGATTGGGTCAGGTATTTGACACCATCCCTCTGTTCAAAGAAGCTTTGGTTGAATATGCTCTTAAAGAAAGAGCTAATGTGAAGTACGCAAGATGGGTATCTGAGAAATCTGAAGTTAAATGCGCTAGAGGTGATGGTTGCAACTTCAAACTCTACTGTTCTTTCCAAAAAATCAGTAGGAATGTACAAGGTCATGACTTGTGAAGATGAGCATACATGTATACCAAACAGATATAGCAAGGTTGTGAAGGATGGGGTTATTACGAAGTTATTATTGAATGAAATTAGGAAAGATCCTAATTACAAGCCAAAGAAAATTCAAGAAGCAATTGAGGAGCGTTACAACTTGGTGGTCACAAGTGATCAATCTAGAAAAGCGAAGGCCAAAGCATTGCAAGTAATAGATGATGAACATAATGAGCAGTTTGCTAGACTAAAGGACTACCGTTTGGAGCTAATAGAGTAAGTGTATGCTATCGTTTATCTTTGCTTATTGTTTTGTACTTTTAGATTCACATTTTGATAACTTTTCTTATTGTTTTCTACAGCTCTAATCCGGGATCAACTATGAAGGTGGTGATAATGAGAACTGATGATGGTATTGAGAAATTTGAGAGGTTCTATGTGTGTTTTGCAGCACTAAAGAAGACATTTGTTGCTCATTGTCGACCAATAATTGGGATAGATGGATGCTTCTTGAAAAACAATGTCAAAGGGCAATTCTTGGCTGCTATAGGAAGAAATGCCAACAACCAATTCTATCATGTTGCATGGGCTGTGGTGCCGGTGGAAAATGCAGATAGTTGGGTATGGTTTATCAAACTTCTTCAGACTGACTTGGAACTTGGAAATGGAGAAGGGTTTAGTCTTATATCAGATAGGTAGAAGGTAAGCATTGTTTGAATTTGAGTTTGACTTATAATTTCAGTCTAATAACATTGTTTGAATTTGAGTGTGATAAGATCTCATTTTATAGGGTTGGCTCTTTGCTGATGAACAAGAGTTTCCCAAGGTAGAACATCGTATGTGTGCTCGCCACATATATGGTAACTTAAGGAGAGCATTTCCTGGAAAAGAACTGCCTAAAAGACTATTTTGGGCTCTTGCAAAAAGTTTCAATGCAGCAGATTATAAGAGAGCCACTGAAGAGTTGAAGAATTTCGGTGAAGGAGTGTATGAGGCAGTGATGATGAAGAATCCGTAAAACTGTAGCCGTGCTTTCTTCAGTTGCACATCAATGTGTGAAGATGTGTCGAACAACTTCTCTGAGTCTTACAACAACACTATCAATAGCGCAAGAGAGATACCTTTGGTAGCGATGTTGGAGACCATAAGACGACAATGTTTGATTCGTAATGAGATGAGAAGCAAGAAGGCAACAAAGCATCAGGGAAAATACAGTTTGAAAGTCGTCAATGCCATTATAGTGGAGCAGAAACACCTCAAGTATTGTCAGGTAATCCCTACTGGGAATGGACATTATGAGGTTGCTGAACATACTAATCATGGTTTTAGGGTTGATATGAATGCAAAGACATGTGCATGTAGAAGGTGGAGTATGACAGGGATTCCATGCCGTCATGTTTTGCGTGTTATAGGGATGAAGAAGAATCTTAAACCTGAGAATTTTGTTAATTCTGATTGGTACTTGACATCTATATGGAAGGCAAAATACAGTGAGTCATTGAGGGGAGTAAATGGTATGTATTTTTGGAGGAACTCTGGTGAGCCAAAGATTCAACCACCACCTTCAAAGAAAACCTTTGGTCCGAATAAGAAGCAGAAAAAAATTAAGGGGAAGAATGAGTCTCCAAAGAAGAATAAAAAGCAAGGACAAGAAGCAGAAGAGGCACCTCAGAAGAAGATTAAGATAACCAGAGCAGGGATCGGCTTGAAGTGTACACGCTGTAGCACCCCATGACACAACTACTCTTAATACTCGACAGAAGAAGAAACAAGGACAAGGTCGCAGTCAAGCAACCTAAGGCAGTCAAGCAACCTAAGGCAGTCAAGCAACCCAAGGAAGTCAAGCAACCGTAGGAAGTCAAGCAACCCAACCAAATCAAGCAAGCCAACCAAGTCAAGCATCACTTCGTGATTGATTTGTGAACTTATCATGTTTCAGATTTTAGTTTGATAACTTATGTCTAGGATGATGGTTTTTTAATTCTCGGGTCTAATGTCTAAGATAACTTTTTGTTTAGGATGATGGTTTTTTATTCTCAGATCTAATGTATAGGATAACTTTTTGTCTATGATAATGATTTTCAAAACTGACTTGAATCATGTTTAGGATGCTATTTTTTGGTAATATAATCTCTATTATCTATTACATTTGGCCATGAACTCTCAATTGAAATCGATACTCAATACTCAATCCATTACATAATTTATACTCAATCCATTACATAAAACTTAACTCATACAAACTTACAAAATGAAAACATAGACAACAAACATGACTACACAACACACAATCATATTCTTGAAGCCACGAAGAGATTGAATCTCTTTCTCACAATAAACGATCAATGCTTTTAGCTCTCCAATCTCCTTCTCACAACCTTGAGAAACAGTTTTGATGGATTGGATCTCATTACCATAGCTATTTGATACAGCCTCACATGTGCGTGTCTCCATTGCTAGACTCTCCATCTCAGCTTCCAAGCTTCCCACTAATACTTGTATCTTCTTAACAACACTCTCAACCTCTTCTATCTCTTCCACCATAGCTATATCGGTCCATTTAAATAAATGTCGATTATATTACAATGAAATCTATTGAGTATTATGTTAATATAATTTGCAAATTCTTGTTTGTTGAAAAGATCAAATTCCACATTACCTCCTTTGATCCAAAAGGACAACAATAGAATAGTCTCCCTGGATTCTTCAATGTATCTTCAGTTTTGATTATAGAGCCTCTTCCACACATACAATTTCTAGGTATTCCGCTCCCACGACGTTCAAAGTTATCACTCAACCCTTCACCAAAATCCAAGTTCAAAATCGAATCTATAACATCGAAACAAAACAACATAAACTAAACCAAACACAAATCTTATTTACCAGAACTTGATGCTGAAGACATTGGAAGCTACCTACTCGGATTCAAAACAAATCAAAAACCCCCAATTTAACCCTAATCTCCTTCTGCCGAGAGAGAGTATCGAGAGGAAAAAGAAGAGAAACAAAGAACAAAATAGAAAACGACGTCGTTTTGGGTTTAATTTTCGATTCTTCTTCTTCCCCAAAACGACGTTGTTTCGTACGTGGCAGCTGACTTGGCATCCATCTAATCAGTATTAGGCGGAGAGTTAACTCTGTTTATCTTTAAACACATTTTTGTATTAATTAGCTCATATTGAAATTTCCAGGTACTAAATTCAAATTTACAATAAGCCAGAGAATTATATAGCCTAGTCGTATGTCAAATGTATGAAATTAACATACCTAGATTGTCCAGGTATGAAAAAGCCCATTTTCCTTAATTATGACCAATATTGCGTTTGGGGATAGTTATGTGTACCGAATAATATGTATCAAGGCGAATGAATTAAGAGAACATTTATGAAAATATGTATATTGCATTTTTGATTTACTTTGAAGATGGTGTTTAACAAAGAGTCTAAATTGTTGCTATTGTCTTATGCGACTTGTATTATCCTTGTTTTGTATTGACTCGTCCTTGTTTCTATTTAAGTGTGAAGATTGTGGTAACCTCTTAACTTGTTTTATTGTTTCATGTGTATGGAGGTTTAACCGTGACAAAGGATCAAAACTTGTGAGAGAGATTGTTATTGTGTTAAAAACAAATTTAGTGGTCCGTACTATAGTTGCAAATGTGTGCCTCGAGACAGACAAGAGAGATACTTTCTCGAATTTGCGGTAAAGTTTTCTTTGATATATATATATATATATAACCTTTTATATATGTTTACTTAATTGTCATGTTTTCACTCACATTACCTCTATTGTTTTTTTTTGTAGAAAACCCACACAAGGGATCCTTTGATAACAGATAATGTGCAAAAACATTTCAAGGAAATCTATCAAAGGAGATTGAAAGACATTTTAAGTGTTGAGAATCGCAGTCCCCAATTCATCTTTGTATGAATCCAGACCACGACTTTGTCCCAATTCCTCTTTGGATCATAGATCAATACCAAGACATAAACATAACATAGATATTTAATGAGTTCCCCTCTACGTGAGGGTACATCTCGTGTGGGAACCTTCTCCCACAAACATTCACTATCAATCAGTTAGGTTTACACAACGCTCTAACAAACGCTTACACTATGTTTCATATACAAAGCTTGGAGAGCAACAACAAAGAAACCTGAAGAAGAAAACATAGGTAGACACACATGTTCACTGTCTTAGATGCTTTTCTTCTTCCTCTCTCTCTGTCTCTGATTCAACTCTCCCTTCCATGTATCACCACAGAAACACCTCACTGAACGCCCAAGAAACAGCTCCACCTTTGTCTCTCATCAAAGTGTCATGGAGACACCTTAAACCTAGACTAGGTCATGTTCAGCTCTCAGCCCTCGGCCCCAGCATAGCTACTGCTCCTTTCTCAGGGTCACTGCTGCATGCTCTCTGCACAACGCCATGTGCATGCTCTCAGCACTGCGCCCTGCGTTATGCCTTATGGCTACAACTAGCCTCCAGCGTGTGATCTTTTGCATACGGCCTCTAGCATCCAGCATTTATCATCCAGAGTTACTGTTTCTTCAACCCTAGTTTCCCTTATATACTGAAACCCTAGTGCTTATGTCGGTTTACTCTTGCAGCATACACAACTCGGACCCTGTATGGGCTACACACCAGTATAGGCCCGATTCACTAATTCAGACCAAATAAGCCCATATGAAGCAAACATATACAATAGTAAGTAACGTGAGGACTAGTCGAGAGCGGCCTAAATGGATTGATGGGACTTTCTGGACAAAAATGGAAGCTTACTAGGACACTGAAGAAGCACAACAAAGGAGTCTCGCCTATTCTAATGCCCGTATGTCTGACCATAAAGGTCTCGGTCCTCTTGTCCACTTCCCAGAGCCAAAGTCATATCAACAAATCCAAGAGGAAATGGTGAGTCAGTTTCTGTTATTACTTTCATTTATGACTTATCTGGTTGTTTTTGCTATTAATTCGTGTTTATTTCAATATATTGCAGGAGGAGAAACTGGGAAGATCAGTCAGTCTTGGTGAGGTTTTCATCAAGACACATACAAAACCTGACGGTACATATGTTGATTTGAAAGCAGAGAAGATTGGAAAAACATATGAGAAGAATGTGCAAGATAGGTTGTCTGAGCTCGAGGCAGATGCTTCTGCTGCTTCCGATGGAGCATCACGACCATGAGAGCTCACAACTGAGGAATATACAACAATCTTCCTTAAGGTTAAAGATTATTTTGCCAATACATTTATAGAACATTGTTTTAATGTGTTATGCTCTAATTTCTGGCTTAATCTTACTTTACAGTCCACTAAGACAGATTCAAGAGGAATTCCTTATGGAGTTGGAAGCCTAAAGGACAATATTCTTCTTAATGGCAAGAGGAAGCAACCATGTGACTCTTCAAGAACAGTTGAAGGAAGCTCAACGCATGATTGAAGAGCTGGCTGCTCGTACTAAGAGGCGTAATGTTGAGGTTGCTGCACGTGAAGCTGAGCAATCCCGAGCTGTTGCTGAGCATTCCCGAGCTGTTGCTGAACATAGCGACAAGATCTAGCACTTGTCCTAGGTAGAGAAGTTTCTAAGATAATATTATCCGAGGTTCCTTTCTTTCATGGCTACCGAGACAACCACGGACCCTCTCTCAACATCTCTTCACCACCAGGATCCAACTTCAAATCCATCTCCATCTGCTTCATAGGTTCTCTATGTCTTCACTCTTTTGTCATGAACTCAATGTCACTTTTCAGATTCAGTGTTGGTGTTAATTACTTGGTGTTAATTCGTATGCGTAATGTAGTCAATGTTAATTTCTGGTTTTGGTTTTCTTTTCATTGTATTGGTTTCTGGTTTTTATTGTATTGGTTTCAGGGAATCCAATCAAGGATAACTCGATTTAGAAAAATGCATAAGTCGTTTTGTTTGTGTAATGTAGTAGTTTCTGAATACAATTTTAGTCACCAAATTAGTCACCAAATTGTGTTTGTAATTAGTCGCGTGTTAGTCGTTTAATAGACACTAATATATTACGACTATTTACCGACTAAACGAAGAATGTAACTGCTTAATCGTAACTTAGTCGTTAAAAAGTCATTACATATTACGACTAATTTACGACTAAGTTACGACTACATTTACGACCACACACTACAAGAAAATTGCGTATTAATTGCAACTGAGAAACGCTATTTATTGATACGATAGCGTTTTGTTAAACGCTATATCATCGACCGCGATCGAAAGTCTTAGACAGGTGCTATGGTATATGCTTTTAATATAGCAGTTATGGTATGCAATGTATTATTTTACAATAGCATTTCGTAAATATCATGCATATGTAAAACGTAGCAATCGTAAAATGTCATCTATAGAGATTAAACATAGCAATTTGCAAATGTAATTTATTTCAGTTTGTCGATTACATATTTTTATTTTATTAGACCATAATTTAATTTAGTTTAGGCCATAATTTAATTTAATTTAAACCATAATTTAATTTAATTTAGACCATATTATTTCAGATCATCTATAGAGATTAAACATAGCAATTTGCAAATGTAATTTATTTCAGTTTGTCGATTACATATTTTTATTTTATTAGACCATAATTTAATTTAGTTTAGACCATAATTTAATTTAATTTAAACCATAATTTAATTTAATTTAGACCATATTATTATTCATTGTTCATATTATTATAAATAAAAGACCCTCACTTGAAGTTTACAAACCATTGTTCACATACAAAATATAAAGTTGAAAGTAAACCATACAATTAAATAGAAAATTTGACCAAAGTTCATATGTAGATTAACTAACACCTTCAGCTTCTGCCTCTTAGTTTCGACGATGCGACTTGCCTCTTATAATATAGGAGAGTTTCATTGCAGCGGAGAGTTTTTCGTGTCTAAGCCTTTGTTCTTCGTTTCTGAGGTTCTGGACAAGTCTTCGGAACTCAGGTTCGATGTCTTCTTCGTCTTCCTCAACCCGTATGAAGTATCCCATATTTCTTCGGTATTCTACTCGTGTGAGCTCCACCACATCACTTCCTTGATCATCATGTGCTTCTTCTGGTGGCTGCTGGTGGATCTTTGGTATGAATCCTTTTGTCGGGAGTCCACATACTATGCCTTTCCTTGTATCCATTCTGAATTAAAACTGAATTTGGTTTTAGCGGATGTTTCGAGAGAGAGCATAGTTAAACTAAAAATTAAACTAAAAATCAGGAATTCGTGTCAATTACCTTTGGGAGATTAGCGAGAAATATTCAACTTTCAGAGGCCAAGGGAATTTGTAAATGTTGAATCGTGAATTAAACAAAAACTAAATATATTAGAGAGTAAATTTATTGCATATAATCTGTACCTTTAGCAAATCTGCAGGGCATATAATCAGAAACGGTTTGAAAATACAGTTAATCGATTGTACCTCTTTTGGTTCGCTGCTTCTGGTTGTCTATTCAAATCAAGCATGTAAGAAATGATAAAGGAAGGATAAACGAAGGATAAATCAAGCATATAGGGGGGAAAAGCCTACCGAAAGATAAACGAAGCGCCAACTGACTAGGGACATCGAACGAGACCGTTTGATTTCTTCTGTTAACGCTGCTTCTGCTTCTGCTTCTGCTTCAAATCAAGAATGTAAGAAACGACAGAGAAGATCCTGTTAACAAGGTGAGTTAGAGAGAAAAACTCACTTGATGAGAGAAAACCCTAAGAAGAGTAAATAAAGCGTCAAATAAGAAACTGATTATTATGTTTGTTTTATACATATTGTTAAGGCCCAATATATTAGTTTTGTTTTATTTTTTCTGAATATTGATAAGGCCCAATAGATCAGTTTTGTTTTCTTTTTTTTCTGAACATTGTTAAAGGCCCAAAAAAGTTGTTTTTTTGTCGAAAAGGGAATAAAGTTGTTAGATATTAAACTTCAAAGTAAACAAACTTCAAGTCTAAAATACAAATTCATAGTGAAAACTACACATAAATCCTAAACAAAGTTCTCATTGCATCTGAAACAAATAATATTATCACATAAATACAGGTTTATCTTTAGGCCATGCCACTATTGATCCCATTGCATCTGAAACGAATTCCATCTCTGAATTTGGTTTCCACAAATCTGCAGATCCAACCTTCACAACTTCGACCATTATCTTGCTCGCATTTGGACCCAATGGAACGAATTGAACTTTCTCTTCAGGATTGTTGGATAAGAATTTACCTTCTGCAACTATTTCCCCGGAGTCATTCATATCTAACAACATATATTTACTCTTTGCACTCGATTTGTTACAGCTTATACTCTGTCATATAAATTCCAAACATACTTATATCAATGTGAGTACAACACATCACAAGTGAAATTGCAACAATCAAGTAATTGTAGTACAGGTCAGAATATTACCCCAGGTGATGATGCTTTTGGTGATGATGCTTTTGGTGATTGTTGGACTTGAGGACTACTCAGCCCTATCGTATATAATGACTTTATCTCGTGAAACCTAAGTCATGTATACAATTATATATATTAGCAAAGGGCATTCATACCATTCAACAAGTCTTTAACATGAAAGAAGAAACGAAAACATTACCAATGAACCAGCAGTGTTCATAAAAGTTGGAGAGCTCAAATCATCCAATAAGATTTTCTCAGCTAACCATGGAATCTTCTTTCCCAGATCTTGGCCAACCATTGTCATTTCTGATGTTGGCCTACAGATAAATGCATCCTCTCTGCACACAGATGTGATAATAACAGCCGCAGCACTAGGGCCAATACCCAAGACTTGTCCATGTTTATACAACACCAAATATCCACGACCAAGTATATATACATATAAAGCAAGAACATGCAAGTAGATCAGTTAGAGACATAATGTAAAAACGGTCACTCAAAACACTATACCATTCAACACATAGAATAGGAGAAGAAATTAGTGAAAATTAGTGAATGACTCACCTGATAAATTTGTGTTTTCCTTTGTTGACTGCAAACTCAAAGCTCTCTGCAAAAAATTGAAAGCATCGACAGTTTCAACCCGAAAAACAAACTTCTAACTCGATTGCGAATTTGAAACAGTGGCTAAAACAGATTCAAAAGGAAATCGATTGCAAATCGATAGAAACAATGGCTCAAAAGCTCAGATTCAAATGGAAATCAACTTAATTTTACATACCTCTGCAACTATTTAAGTGATGAGAGTGAGCGACGATTCAACTGCGGAATTGAGATTCAACACGAATTAAGGTTTTTGGGTGATAAAGGAAACTGATTCGAGATAGAAACTAAGGTTTCAAGTGGGTAATTAGGATTTTGAGCTTAAAAAGGACTCAAAGACTTCGTGAGAATTGTATTGAGCTCAAAAGAGAAAAAGATTACCTTTGATTGTTTTCCCCCTTTGTTATTTTTAGGTTTTCTCCAAAGGCGGGAACAAAAAAATAATAATCCCGCGATACTATCAATAGCGTTTTCAAATATTAATGCTATCTAAATACAGACGCGAAAACGAAAACACACCCGTGTATGCAACCATAGCATTTCCTGTTTATAAACGCTATCTATTTTTAGCGGTTTAGTTAAAGATAGCATATTTTACTAAAACGCTATATTTTTGTGCTATTAATACTCAGTTCTCTTGTAATGACATTTTTATGTCATCAATAGTCGTAATTTAGTCGTTAAATAGCGACTATTAAATGACTAGTCATTTTAGCGACTACCAAATTACGACTAACGTATTTAGTCGTAATATAGTCGTAAACGGTACTTTAGCGACTACAATGCGACTAATACTGTAGTCGCTAAATGCATGTTTTCTTGTAGTAATTGGTGGATGGGAGATGGAGAAGGCAAAGGGTTTTATGTTGATATTTGAATTCAGATGGAGATGCATGGTGGAAAGGTGACACAATGTTCATGTTTCAATGGCGTTGGAAGTGATTATTGAGACTTGAACTTAATATTTTTGAATCCTTGTTTTAACAAATGGTGTTGAATAAACTAGTTTGTAAAGTTACAATAATGTATATTTTGATTATCTATGGAACAACATGTTTTTAGCAGGTTGTTTTGGAACATATAATTAATTGGATTTCCAATCTATAAATTTGGAATAATATAACAATTAATCATCTTATAATATAGGACATAAATAGTGCTTGCAAAACAATATAATATAGCAAAAATTATGTGCTTTCTTCAAGTAATTGTTTCTGGTATCAATGGGGCATTTATGTTCCAAATAAACTTTCCTGATCTCATAGTATCCACATTCCTTCAGATCACAAGCTAGAATCCTCCAATCACAACGCTCCCCTGAATATTATACCACAAAGGACTTTTTTTGTTGTAGGCTTAGTGAAATGGAACACATTTTGTATATCATATATAGCTATACCAATTTGACACTCCTCTTTGCTTGCAAATATCTTCCCTTTATATCCCTTTACCGCCATCATCAATATCCAGATCTGGGATATCATCTCTCTCATACTCCGTGTTGTCAAATAAAGGAGGGATATCAAACTTCTCAACATCAATATCCTCTAACTTCCTATCTACCAAAGTAGGCGTGCTTGGATCAGTGTATCCATCCCTCAATGTACATATGGATACATTACCAACAACGCTCTAAACTTGTCCTATAGGAAGTGACCCATTCATGCCTCTGCAATTAACTAGAACACCGCCATTTGCACCTAGTTTGGGTTTATCCTCTGCTTTTAATAGAAGAAGCTTTTCCAAACAATAATTTGTGCTACACCTCACTTCCACTACATTAACCCGACCATAGTTATCACCAATGAAATTCCCCCATAACTCAGTATCATAAGATTTGGGTGTAACCAAAACATCCCTTTCCTCTACTATATTATCGTCACCGAAATGGTCAAGCACAATGGTCCTTTCACATTTGCTATTATCTATCTGTGTGTTCTCCTCAACCCCATCAGCAAATGAATTATACTGTCTATGGTCCTCTCTCTCTCGTTACTCCCACCAGAACACACCTTGCCCTCTACAAGCTCATCTACGAAAGCCCATCCTCCTGTGTCATATCAATAACAACAGTCTTTAACCCGGCGGTCAAGATCTCACCACAAACTTCTTCCCCACCGTCACTTTTGCTTAATTCACAAGAGGACCCACAACTATGTTTCATGCTCACATTACTAGTACTTTTTCCAACTTAAACCTCTACCTCTACCTCAGATTGGGCTCTCTTACGTATCTCATCAAACGTAACAAACATATTCAACCCTCTGTTCGCCTGAAATAGTTGCAAAAAAACAATCCAGACCAACATTTGTTGTCACCATCACTGGTGGTGGCCTCGTCCCAGATTCCAACTGCAAAGAAGTTGGTAAACAAAGTAGCTCAAAGTATTCGCCAATCCAAATTCTTCTACCACCGTATCTTCAAATTCTCAAAGCCTTGTTGTAGGCGACAATGGAACAACCCTCAACAAACGTTCCCATCTCCGAAGCTCCATTTTCTCTGAAATCACCACACAAAAACCAGGGTTGTCATCCTGCAAAAGATGAACGAAGTTAATCAAAAAATACCCATCCACATTATTATCGTGTGAAAACCCTATCCACAACCACATACTTGCGTAGCCATGTCTCTAGAACACACAACAAAACCCTAATATTCATTTCTCGTTTATTAGCCACAAAATACTTATTATTGTTTCCCAACACATCTGAGCCGCACGATCCAATTTTTATGTAGCTTCCTATAGTCCAACAGCTAATCTATTAAATACTCAACTATTCGTTTACCTCAAACGAAACAACCCAATGGGAGGACAAAACTGTCCATAAGATTATGTCTCCCTTTGAAAGACATGGGGAAAGTATACCTCCACCAGAAAGTATGTATAGCTGTCATTTGTTTCCCACAAAGTATTTCGACATATCAATTACTTATTTATTTTCTATTTTAGAAAATATGTTGTATGAATTTGAAGTAATTTTATGCACTTTTATCTTCTTCTATTTTAGATTTATCTTCTACTTTTGTCTTATCATGTTTCTTCAAAGATCAATTTCATTGCTTTGTGATTTCATGATCATGAGTGAGTAGTCTTTTAGAGTTCTTGGGTTTTGGTAGATTAGGATGATTTAGTAGTTGTGTTATGGAGTTTAGGGCTATATTGTCTTAGATACTTGCTTATTGGTTACTAATAAGGCTAAATAAACCTTGATCATGTTGATTTAGAACTTTCTTAAATCAAAACTTTTAATCACGTTTCATTCCTTACATTTGGAAATTTTTGATTAGAGTAATTAGGGGCTATATAGACTAGTTTGTAATGCTTGTTGATCATTTGATTGCCCTTAGGAGAAGTTGATGATTGATTCATTAGTAAAGGGATTAATGCCATGGAAATGAGTTAGTCTTGCTTAGTGCTCTATGGCATAAGAGCATGTTCAATGGTGACACCCATTAAAAATGTCTAAAACAATTAATTATGATGTTTTATGTAAAAGTGATTTTTTAGACACTCTTAATTAATATAAAATTTTGACTCATCTAATGGAGACACTCAATGTATGCTCTACCAAATCATTTTTCAATTCGAATTCACATGCCCATCATATTGGCGAAATGTGTAAGCATTTATGTAGAATATGTGAAGTCCCCTTCCGAAAGTTCTGTTTCCTTCTTTGAGTTTGAATTTTTGGTGTCAAAGTGAGTGTATTCAGCTCGTTCATCTTGTACTATCATATTGTGCAATATGATACATGCTCACATAATCTTTCTTATTTTCATCTCATCCCAAAACAGAGCCGGATTTTTAACTATAGCAAATCGAGTTTGCAAGAATCCAAAATCACGCTCCACATCTTTTCGTGCAACTTTTTGACGTTGAGCAAATAACCTTACTTTGTCACTTTTTGGAAGTAGAATAGATTGTATCAAAGTAGCCCATTGGGATAAATATCGTCAGGGAGATAGTAGCCCAAGTGATACTGGCAGCCGCTAACAAAGTAATTCACATTTGCAGCTATACCAGTTAATATATCATTAACAACTAGAGAGCGATCAAGAACGTTGATATTGTTTACGGTACCTGGTGATCCAAAAATGCATGTCATATCCAAAGATCTTGTGAAGCCCCAACCTACAAAACGATTGTTGGCTTTCCAGATCCTCGTGTATATTTTTCTTTCCAAGATATAAGGTTCCACTCCAATGCATACAATCGTTACTACCTACCATCCTAGAAAATCCTCGTACATGCCCAACATGAAGTAGACGGTCAAGATCATCTTGTTTGGGTGCTCTTAGGTATTCCTCTCTGTACACGTCTATTATTTCCTCGACGAAATGTTCCAAGCATGAAAGCCCAGTTTTTGGAGCGACGCGGAGGTATTTGTCGTATGCATCAAACGCACCACCATATGCTAGAATTCGAATTACTCATGTACACTTTTGTAGTCTAGAGAGACCGAACATTTATGTAGCATCTCTTCTTATTTGAAAGAAAAAAAATTGGTTTGTGATTCGTTCGACAATATGCAAGAACAAAAGCTTCTTCATTCTAATGCGACGTCAGAATATGCGGCGGGTATGTCGAGTTTCACCAAAATAATTATCCGATAAGAGTTGGTGTCCTATCTTGTGTTTCCTATTAAGATATTGATGTTTTTTCTTCTTCCTAACCCCTTGAGGCTCACTATAATCACCGCAAAGATCTTCGAATGCTTCCTCGAATGGTTCTTAATGATTCTTCAAACATGTCGTCAAAGTTTTGTCTAGTGGATCATAAGAAGAATATATCATATTTGTGTGAGATATTTGTTTTGTAAATAGAGAATATGATTTTTTGAAATAAGAAAGAATGTGGTTTGCAATGCGTAGTGTTATGTTTATATACATAAATAGGTCTTGTTTAAAGTAAAAATTGTTGTGTTTGTGTAAAAAAAAATATTGTGGTGTTTGTATAAAGTTAGAATTTGTGGTGTTTGTATAAAGAACAATATGTGGTGTTTGTATAAAAAGACAAAAGAGTACAAACACAAACCAACTATCTTTTAGCATTACATCATGATTATTACAACGTTTGGGTTTGGCAAAAAGGTACAAAACATAACACAAACCAATGTTTGGTTTTGGTAGTCCTTTTACCTTTTAATAATGTAGAAGCTTTGTCACACTTTTTTTCTTTTTGCATTTCCTTGACCTCCATCTTTACTTTAAGCATTGGCACACCATTTTTTGTCATGTTTCAGCTCATTCCAAGAATGCTCCAAGGTGAATTTCACAATGTGGTCACTATATAATATATCATTAGTCAACTTAAGATACTCATTTATCATTCAAGCCACTTTTATTCTGACTTATGGCAACCTCATATACATAGAAGGCTCATGCATTATCCTTATTTTCCACTACAGCATCCTTACTAGTGTTTAACCAGGATCTGATGAGGACAATATCATCAACATGTTTCCATCTCTTTCTCTCTTTACGCTCATCAGCTTGTTCTTTCTTTAAAAGATTCATGAAATTGGAGGACTGGCTATATGGAATAGTATAATCCATAACCTCAGTTTGTGTTTTTAGAAAATTAATGGAATAAAATAATTTATGGCAGAGAATAAGTTTGTGTTTTTTTGGTTAAGAGTTCATTATATAGAAAATGAGTTTCTGACAATATCCTTTTTTCTGCAAGGCGAACCTAAAGACTTGCACTGCTCATACTCACATCCTCTTCCGCTATGAGAAAGCTTCTGGCCAATCCATTAACGTTACAATATCTGCTGTAACTTTTTCCTCAAAAAATCAATCCGTTTGAAAAGGAAAAAATAAAGCAAGCCCTCAATATCTCCAATGAAGGTGGAACTGGCAAATAACTTGGACTCCCAAAACAATTTGGATGTAAAAAGAAAGATATGTTCACATCCCTGGTCGATAAAATCAGGCAAAGAGCTCACTCTTGGTCCTCTCGGTTCCTTTCAAGCGCGGAAAAGAAGGTGCTTTTAAAGGCCGTCCAGCCCTTCCTTCTTATGACATAACTTGCTTTAAGCTCCCCCGGTCCCTCTGCAAGTGGTTACTGCCACTCAACCTCCTTTATTGGTAGGTTGGGAGGTCTTTCGCCAAGGTCTTGGCTGGATTGTAGGATCAGGTTTAGACACAACGTTTGGACTGACACTTGGTTGTCTTTCCACTAACCACTTACTCCTTATGGTCAACAAACATGTTCTAATGCATCTCTAGTGGTTGAAGACCTAATATCTCCTGAAATTAATGAATGGAATCCATATGCAATTCGGCTCCACTTACCTCTTTATGAGGCTCCTATATGCAAGTTGGTCATTAGTTCTCATTGAATTGAGGATTTGTTGGTATGGCTACCTGACAAACCAGAAATTTATCCTTTCTTTGACTTATCCAAGTTTTAATTGGCAGGCAAATATTTGGAGGACCAAAAATGTCCCGAGGATAAAAATGTTTCTATGAAAGGTGATGGTGAAAGCTCTCCCTCTCGGCAACACTTTGGCAGCTCGTGGCCTTATCTCCTCCACTGTTTGCAAAAGATGTGGATGTCAAGAGGATGTCGTTATCTGCTTCTAACCTGCCCATTTTCACAAAGAGTTTGGAATGTAGCCCCAGGCCTTGGTACAAGACACTGCTTCTTTCCTTGTTGGAGCAGGTAAAATCCTTAATCTCCCTCCTTTAGGTTTAGCAAATTCCCCTCTTTATCCTTGGATTTGGTGGCATTTATGAAAGGCTAGGAACTTGCTATGCTTTGAAGATCCAAGCTGGTGAGAACCAAATATAATCAACAAAGCTATACAATATGCAAAAAAATTGGCAAAATGTGTGGCCGTTTGGACCAAAACAAAGACTTCTTGCCCCTTTACCAAGTAAGTCCCTCTATCGTGTGATCCTAGTTGTTTTGTTGATGCAGCTTGGCAGGCCAGTTCGGATAGCAGTGGACAATAGCTCTTTGACACAGCCTTTTGGCTCCTCCGCGCTAGCTGCTAAAGCCCTCACAGTAAAGCATGTGTTGTCATCAGCTCTTGATCATGAGCATTTCAAAGTATAGGTTTACTCTGATTCGCAGACACTTGTGCACATACTTATTTCTAAAAACTCAATCATCGAGCTTCGGGAAGTTCTTCATGATATATGTCTTCTCTGTCTCTGATTTACCTCTATATCCTTTAATTATGTCCCTAGATCTTCTAATGTAACTGCTGATGCTTTAGCTAAGCATGATTTTTTTATTTTTAAACTCCTATGTTTCTAGACTGTCAGACTCTTCATTTTATTAATATAAAATATTTGCCCAAAAAATACCATCATAGTCACATTTAATTACAATTACTTACAATCTTACAAGCACTAATCAGAAAAAAACAATAGTTAAATATAGACACGAACCTAATATCTATACTAAAACTAATTTAGCACTAACAAATGAAATTATTGTCACTTATCCTTGTAACTAAACAATCAATGATATACATATTCTTGCAACTAAACAAACAATGATATACAGATCCTTCATTTATTGTAACTTATTACTGTAACTAACTAGATGCAGCCACCAAAAGATAGTTAGGATAGAGAAATTTGAATTAAGGCTTCATCTTTGAGAGATAGTTATGCTAGTAATCAAGTATAATTTACCAGCTGTGTAGTAAAATGGACTTGTCATTCCAATGCCCCTCTCAATCACAATAAATCATTCCCACATCAAATATACTTCTCTAAAGTAATTAGTAGCACAATGTAAGAAGATCTATACCCCAATGTTAACTTATTTGATATCAAAGTAGTGTGTACGAGAAAAGATACATGTGAATCAACATTAGGATCAACTTGTTCCTCATGTAACCCCAAGGCAGCAAATGCATTTGCATGCCTTATGATATGATTCTCTAGTGCATTAAATATGTCCTCAGTTCTGTCATACATGAACTTGCAACCTGGTTCAGAGCTTGATCCATTGACTTTTAGAGAACACCGATGGCTGTTAAGAACTCTCATAACAATTTGTTTCGTATCTTCATGCACCTTGTCCAAAAGCCTAGATCGAAAACCAAATTTATGTGTATTCAAAAATAAATCTGGTAAACTTTGATGCAAGTAAGAAGAAACCTGGCAAAAGTACTTACATATCTTTATTCGAGTAAAGATGAAGACCACATTCTTCCTCTCTCTTAATAGATTCTTTCTATTCGTTTTTAAGATGCAATACAAGCTCATCCATGTCATCATTCTTAACAGTTTATTTAAGGAGTTGTGTGTTGCATCGAACCCAAACACAATGGAAAACAAAACTAATTCTCTACTTCAACAATAATATCTCCAGGAAAAGGTATACATACACCTTAGAATCACTAACACAACAACTCTAAAACAGAAACTCATTACTTTATTACAAGTTGTTGAACTACACATACACTTAGCGATTGAGATACATGCTCAGTACAAAATCTATGGGCATAAAAAGAATTGAATTTTACTATGACTTTATAGAAATTAGGAAGATGGTGAATTAAAATAGATAGATAAAGATAAAACTGTGATATTTACCAATAGAGATGATAAAGTTCCCAACTTGAAACGAGATCAGAAGGCTCAAGTGTGAGACCTTAGTTAGCATAGAGGTTTTAAAAACATTTATTTGACCACCTATGTCACTAAAGTGCACTTATATATTTGGTCAAGGGTCCTGAGAGAACTCCAGAGTTAAACATGCTTATGCTAGAGTAGTCAAAGGATGGGTGACCTTATGGAAAGTGGTTGTCAACTTTGTGTGAGTGAGGCCAAAACACAGGGAAAGATCATGTGGTGAATTGTAGGGTCGGTAAACAAATATTTAAAGCCTCCCGGACGTAGCAAACCAACCGTCGGATATGGTGGGCTCATGGGCCTAGTGAGAGGACGTAAGGCTCACTAAGAGAGGTGGGCCCATGGGCTGAAAATGAAAATGGGCCCCACTAGGAGGGTGACGGTCGGGGTCTTACAACTGGTATCCAAGTCGAACTCAGACAAGTGTGGAGTAGTGGGCTCACACTATTAGGGGGTGACGGTCTTGGTGCGCAATGAGGACGTTGCGGCCAGTTAGTGGGAGACAATTGTGAGACCCTGGTTACCAAATGAATTGATTTGGCCACCTATGCCACCAAATTGCACTTATCATTTTGACCAAGGGTCTTGGAAGAACTCCAAAGTTAAGTGTGCTTATCCAGGAGTAGTCAAAGGATTGATGACCTTATGGGAAGTAGTTGTTAGAATCGTTTGAGTTTAATTTGTTTTCAATTTGCGAGACCGCATCAAACACTTCAAATAATATGAAAAAGATGTTTTAACTTGAATATGAGTCTTTACTAATAGTTTAGCTTGAACAAGAATTGGGTATTAACTTAAGTATGGCAAAATATTTGAAAGTGCGATGATTGATTTAAGCACCAACAAGGACTTTCATTTGAATATTTTGCTTGACATTTTCTGGTTATTGAATCCCACCTTCAAACTTCATCTCTTGGCCTTTCTGTTGATTGTTTTCTTGAGGATACGCAAAAGGCAAGTCCGAAGAAGTTGATACATTCCATATTTACAGATTTATTAAGTTTTTAGTATCTTTTTTAATCACGTTTCATTGACATTTGACAGAGCTTGTCAAATCGCCCCTTTCATTACCCATAATAGTGCATCGAACAATGTAATAAAAAATATCTTGAAGTAACTACCATTTACTCGCCCCTTCCATTTAGGTAACTAATATTCTCTTTAGTTAAATTTCTAATATCAAAGTGTAAGTTTTTAATGAACTACTTGAGACGAGAATAATCGCAATAGTAAGAGTAGAAATCAGTCCCCACATTTCAAATTGGTATTTTGGCTATTTTGTCTTACTAATATGAATTTTGCGCACAACATCTCTCTTATCCGTCTTTGTGTGATCAATTTGTGGACCTTCGAATTGGAGTTCGGTAGCTCGAGGGTATCTCAGGATATGATTATATGAATCATATCCTTTACAATATTTTGGTTTTGGTTTGTATAACTTTCTGGGTGTGAGATTATTAATGGTTATTTCCTTAACCTAAGGAATAGTATTAGACAAAGATTACCTTTATCCAATAGTTGTATTCATATTTTTCTCTTGTTTCATCAAGATACATCAACGATGAATCAAAGCATTTGTGGCAAATTCAACGATGAGATGAGGATTGTTTATAGAGTGGAGATGGTGGA
This sequence comes from Capsella bursa-pastoris, assembly GCA_036452645.1. Taxonomy (NCBI): domain Eukaryota; kingdom Viridiplantae; phylum Streptophyta; class Magnoliopsida; order Brassicales; family Brassicaceae; genus Capsella; species Capsella bursa-pastoris. The sequence continues at coordinate 9,133,015 of CP144198.1, read as the reverse complement.
GGAGCTGGTGAAGATCGGTTTGAAAGCTTCCGAGAACGCAGTGACTTTTGCAAAGCAAAATAGAAAAAAACAACAAAAAGAATGACAAAAAAAAAGAAGAGCTTTCGATGAAGAATCCATCGAGAGAAATTTAGGTCATAAACGTTTGGGAAGAAGAAGACGAAAGATGAAAGAAGTAAGAGAAAGCTGGATGGGATTGAATGAGAAAGAAGAAAGAAGTATAAAAAAGCTGGATGAGAGTGGAAGAGTTTTCGTCAGATTGGATGTGATTGTTGTGCGTTTCGAGGGGGGGGAGGGAGGGAAGGACTGTCCTTGTAGTGTGTGCAAGAATGATAAATATATCTTGGGTAGAAGAGTGAAAAATCATTAACCACATAATTATGTTTGGTATAAGCATCGAGAATAAATAAATATGGATATAAGAACGAGCGATACTCATAGGATGTATATAAGTGAGAGTCATGAAGAAGTGGGTAACGTAGTAGAAGATTCAAAGGTGGATATGGTGAATGATGCATTTTGTTATAACGTGGGTTTTGATGATAAATATCAATGATGGTAGTTATTACAATGTGGAAGAACCAATACGTAACCATTCAAAGAAATTATACGACTTGTTATAAGGTGCAATAAATCCATTATATGATGGTTGTCGTGAAGGTCACTCACAGTTATCATTTCTTGCCCGAGTCATGCAAAATAAGGAGAAGCATAATATGAGTGAAAAGTTAGTGGATTCGATTTGCCAAGTTTTGACGGATTATTTACCAAAAGGAAACCAGCCAACCGGTTCATATTACGAGACAGAAAAATTGAAACGCAATTTAGATATTCCATATCATACAATTGAGGTGTGTATCAACGATTGCATGATGTTATGGAAAGACGGCGAAAAGGAAGATAAATGTATGTTTTGTGTTGCACAAAGATAAGAACGATTGACGGAGAACAAAAGTATTATATCGTCGTATGTGGTAACTACCTATTGCTGACAGGTTGTAGATAATGTATCAAAACCACAAGAGTGTAGTGACAATGAGAAGTCATGCAGAAATGAACCATCCTAGAGTCGATCATATGATTTATCTTTGAATCAAACTTTCAATAAAGGTTGCATTGATGTGAACGATAACCAACTTTCCAGCATATACCATGTTATCGAGATGGGTCACATATGATAAATTGTCTTGTCTAATTTTCATAGATAGTATAAAGCCTTTTCATCTACCTAATGTAAGGAAGACTTGCTGGTTTGATTGTCACCGAAGATTTCTTCCTCTTAGTCATGCATTAAGAAGGAAAAAAAAATACTTCCTTGAAGAAAGATACGCTACTAAAGAGTAGGTTATTGCTCAATTTTTTTCTCGAATAGACCTACATATTGGTAGTAAGGGTCAAGCTCCATTCCCAGTGAAATATGCGGTTACGTTTCTAAATGGTATCGTGCCTTCTACAAGAACGAAGGAAACTATTATGAGGACGTAAAAACAACTCATTCAAATCCTATAACAGCACCTCTGTTAAAGCAAGAGAGAAACCGATGATGCCACTTATGGTCATTTAGAGAGAGTAGACATACAAAAAGGACATGCACTAGTTGTAAGTGGGATATATGCGGAATCCCTTGTCAACATGCATATGAAGTTATATTGAAGAATAAATTGAACTTTGATGATTATGTTTTTTGAGGAATTCCTCAAAATACCATCATTGTGGTTTTCTTTCCAAAAATACCACTAAAATCAAATTATTGTTCAATAAATCAATGGTATGGAATTTTAAATCTTTGGTTTGGGTTGATTATTTGCAATTTAGGGTATCGTATTTATGGGGTAGGGTTTAATGTTTAGAATTTAGAATTTAAAGTTTGAAAATTTATAATTTAATTCTAGTTTTGTGGTATTTTTGTCCTAAAAACAAAAATGATGGTATTTTAGAGAATGTCCCTATGTTTTTGTTGGTTTAACTGTCGATGGTTTAACTATATAAAGTAGATATATGTCTACATCATAGTAATAAGAACGAGAATTTAGTTTCTTTATTGAATGCTAACCATAACTTAAACCTATCTCAAAGTAAATTTAAACATTTCTCTTCTATAATAATCCTTCTCGGATTGGTAAAGAAATTGCACTTAACCCATATGTCAACTCAAAACCACTCAAAACCTTAACTCTCCTTCTATGAATCCATATGTCAACTCATATGGTTTCATGGACATTTTAAACAGTCAGCCAAATCTGATTTCTTTTGACACTGATTCACCTAATATTGATGAATTAATCTGTGTCTTTAAAACTCAATTATTAGAATCTCCAACTCTAGCTGACAAGACAAGAAAGAGGATTAAGTGGACACCAAAAAAAGATCTGGTCTTAATCTCTGCTTGGCTTAACACAAGCAAAGATCACATTGTGGGGAATGAGCACAAAGCAGAGGCCTTATGAAGGAAAATAACAGCCTATTTTGGTGCAACCCCTACTGTTGCTTGTCTGAAGAAGAGAGAGCCAAGTCATTGTAAGTAAATATACAAAAATAAATGATCTAGTGGGCAGAACGACAACGATGTGATAAAACTTGTCCATCAAATCTTCTTCAATGATTAGAAGAAGAAGTTTATTTTGGAGCATGCGTGGAGAGAGCTTAGGCATGAGCAGAAGTGGTGTGCAACAACAAAGGCAAAGAGTCAGACTGGAACGGCTGAAAGAAGGAAAGGCGATGATGGGAATCAAGTCTCTTCCAGCTCAACCCCATTAAACCTTGAAAAGGATAAAGCTGAACCTAGGCCTCCTCGAATCAAACCTGCAAAGGGGAAAGGTAAGAAGACATAAATTGTTGAAGGAGAAGGGAAATCTCTGCTGGATTTCAAGAACATGTGAGGGATAAAGCAAGAAGACTTTGTTTTTCAAGACAAGTTGAACAAGCAGAAACTGCTTGAAGGTCTTGTACTCAAAATAAAGCCTCTAAGTGAAATGGAATAAACTTTAAAAGACGCTCTAATCAGTGACATGTTGACATGGATTAAAAAGTAGGAAAAGTTCACTATCTTATCACATTAGAAACATGTTTTATTATCTTCTAGATTACAAACATGGTTCTGTTTTATAAGTGTATAATGTGTTTTTTGTTTGTATTTCGGCTATATATAAGTTTAAGTTTAAGTTTGTATTGTATTGTCTTAACACTCTGTTTAAGTTCGGCTATTTATAAGTTTAAGTTTGTATTGTATTGTGTAACTATGTTTAAGTTTGACTTTGTATTATGTTTATGTGTAAGTTCACAGCTGAAATAAGTTCAAGCTGACATGAGTATACGAACAAGAATTGAACGGCTGAAATAAGTTCAAGGACAAGAGTTGAAGCCTTCACGTACCAAACAAGGACATGAGTCAGATGAGTCACAAGTAGTTCACGGACCATTGTGTATTTGTTGTTTTTATTCATTCACCACACATGTATTTTTTTGTATTATGAACGTCAGAAGTAATCGAACGAACCATAGCCACAAGGAAGTTTTCTATATATAATATATAACACCATGTACGAGACATTTTCACTTAGTCGAATTTCTCTTTGCTATTTCAATTTTTCCAAGTTCTCTTTGCTATCTTCTCTTTTTATTTACATTGGTTCCATCTAGAGTTTTCTTACAAGCAATTCTTTTTCTCAATTATTCCAAGTTCTTTTTGTTTAAACATTACAAATATTTTCCTTTTGTTGTTTTACCTTAAATTTATTAGTTTCCTATTTCTTCCAAAATTTGTTTCTAAACACTAGAAAATGTCTTCTTCTTCACGTAATAATCACAAAGATATGATGAACATTGCATTTAATCAAACATTTAATCAAGCTTTCGACGATCATATCAAAAATAATGGGTACTTCGTGAAGCAAACAAGACCAAGAAAAAACAAGCCTATATTGATAGAGATCGTGAACAAAGGCACATCCAATTATTTCAAAGAAGATGCAACGTACCCACCTGATATTTTCCGACGTCGTTTTAGGATGAACAAGCACTTGTTTGTTCGTCTTGTTGATCGTCTCTCTAATGAAATAATATTCTTTCAACAAAGACAAGAAGTTACCGGAAGGTTTGATCTCTCTGCACTACAATAGACAACAGCCGCCATTCGTATGGTTGCATATGGTATTGCAGCTGATGTTGTTGACGAATACCTGCAAATTGGTGAAACCACTGCGCTTTCATGTTTGCTACATTTTGTTGAAGGAATCATACAATTGTTTGGAGATGAGTATCTATTATAACCGACACCCCAAGTTCTTCAACGACTATTCGATATTGGTGAGATACGCGGATTACTCGGAATGATAGGAAGCATAGCTTGTATGCATTGGGAGTTGAAGAATTTGCCAACCACTTGGAAAGGATAATATACACGTGGTTATGGAAAACACACAATAGGTTTGGAGGTTATAGATTCAATTCTAGAGATTAAATGAAAGTGAAAAGCTATTAACAAATTTTGGCTTTTTCAAATTTTTATTTATTTTTCTCAAAACATAGCTATTAACAAATGCAAGACTCAAGAGAAAGAAAAACAAAACGCGCTGTAGGTATTTTCGTAGGAAATGTGAAGAGTATTTCTGACAGTTTTTCTTCCAATAAAGTGTAGGAAACGTTTTCCTTCTAATTTCCTTCCAAAGGCTTTCCTTCTATTTTCCTACGAAAACTATATTCATTCCAATTTCCAACGATTTTTTTTTCACTCCAGTTTCCTTGATGTATTGTATTTTTAAGTGGTTAATCTTGCATTCTCTTGTCATCTTAGGTTGTTTTAATTTGCATTTGCATCTAATTAGGTACTTGGAGCTTTAAGGAGTTCTTGGAGCACAAATGGAGTAAAGGATCAAATTTGAAGTCAAAATTGGACAACCAAGATTAAAGAACAAGAGAAGAGAAGGAAGAGACAGAAAATCGACCGGTGGTCGGTTGGGAGGTCGATTAAGCTGAGTCCATAGCCTTACACAAGACTCAACCGATCGATCAACCAATCAGTTGAGTTTCCATCACAAGCCAACCAACCGATCGGTCAGTTGGCAGGATGATTCACATGTCCGAAACTTTCTATCGAAGCTCAATTGACCGATCAGTTGGATTTGGAGAATCAACCGACCGACCGATCGAGTTTCCATCACAAGCCAACCAACCGATCAGTCGATTGGTAGGTTGATCCACATGTCCAACACTTTCTATCGGAGCTCAATCGACCGATCAACCGATCAGTTGGATTTGGAGAATCAACCGACCGACCGATCGATTGGTCGGTCGGTTGAAGGTTATAAGTTTGCAAAAATCCAGTTTGTCTTGGTTATCTCCGGTTTGTTTCAGTTATTTTCATTTTGTTTCGGTTTAATACCTATAAATACTCTAACCCTAAATTTGTTTTGGTTTAATACCATGTTTTCCTATAAATACTCTAAGTCTCTAACCCTAATTGGGATTTGTTAAGCTTTTTTTTATGAACAAAAACTTCTCTTAGTGTTTTCTATTTGAATTTTCTATTGGATCTTGGTTTCTAAATTAAAGTTATAAAATTTGATTTTGTCTTTGATTTTCCTGAATCTACAATCTCTAATCATGATTTCACAAAGATCAAACACATTACTTTGTGCTTTCATGACCATGAGTGAGTTGTCATCTAGAATCGTTGGGTTTGGTAGATAAGGAGGATTTTGGAGTTGGTTTCTAGAGTTTAAGGTTAGATTATCTTAGATCCTAGGTTAGATTATCTTAGATCCTAGCTTAGAGGTGTCCTTTGGATAAATGCTTGTTTGAAGTTGTTAGCTCCATAATCAACTTCCATTATGTTGGATGGGGCCTTTTGGAACATGATGTTGGTCATTTCCATTAGGACCATCACCATTGGGTGGAGGGTTGTTTGCCATTCCTAATCTTTCAAGGTGAGCAAACCGTTCGTGTTCTCTTCTTGTCCGACCAATCTCTCTCTCTAACCGGCTGATGTCTTCAACCTGATTAACCAAATTCTCTTGATCTTGGCTTCTCAAGTTCATACACCTTACAAAAGAAAGATCAAAACACCGAGACAAGAAATTTTAGTAACAACGTAAAGAAACGCTTACTCTTAAGCAATGATTAAATCGTAATGGTTAATGCAATTGCAAATCGGCAGCGGTGCCAAATTGATGTAGTATTTTTCTCAACTGATTTATTCAGTTCTCAATTTGCAAGCTCAACACAAAAGTAATACACAAAGATGCTTCAAACAAGCATTTATCCAAAGTCCATAAACACTTAATTAGACTAATCCTTTTCCTCGACAATAATCACTTCATTAATCAAATAATCATCAACTTATTCTAAAGACAATTAAAAACAAGTATATCTAGCCACCAAACATCCTAATAAAAAATTTCCAATGGCAAGGAATGCAAAGCTCTTAAAGATTTTGGTTCGGGAATTTCATTGAACACCTTTCGGGTATGAAATTCTTGAGACTAGAATCAACATGATCAAGATTGATCAAGCATTATTAGCAACCTCTAAGCTAGGATCTACGATAATCTAATCTTAAAGTCCATAACCCAACTCCAAAATCCTTCTAATCTACCTAACCCAGAAATTCTAGATGACTACTCACTCATCGTCATGAAAGCACAAAGTAATGTGTTTGATCTTTGTGAAATCATGATTAGAGATTGTAGACTCGGGAAAATCAAAGACAAAATCAAATTTTATAACTTTAAGAACCAAGATCCAATACAAAAACTCAAAATGGAAACCATAAAGATGAATTTTTGTTCCTAAAACAAAACTTAACCAAATTCCAATTAGGGTTGGAGTATTTATAGGAAAACATGATATTAAACCGAAAAAACCGCAGATAACCGGGACAAACCAGATTTTTGCAAACTTATAACGTTGAACCAACCGACCAATGGGTTGATTCTTACCGATTGGTTGATCGGTCGATTGAGATTCGACAGAAAGTCTCGAACATGGGATAACCGACCGATCGGTCGGTTGGCTTGTAATGGAAACTCAACCAATTAGTTGTGTCTTGTCCGAGGTTACAAACTCGACTGAATCGACCTCCCAGCCGACCAGTTGGTCGGTTGGCTTTCTCTTTCTTCTCTTCTCTTGTTCTTCAATCTTGATTGATCCAATTTTGACTCCAAAACTTAATCATTTACTCCATTTGTGCTTCAATAACTCCTTAAAGCTCCAAATACCTAATAAGATGAAAACAAGATGAAAATGCAACTTAAAACAACCTAAGATGACAAGAGAATGCTATATTAACTACATAAAACACTTAAAAACACTTAATTAAAAACACAACAGATCAGATAAGACAATCAGTGGGTAAAGGGATGTTTGTGATTGGGGTCGAGTGTGTGGTGTTGTCCTTGGTTTTATTCAGTGTATTTCTTCATGTTTCACTCCACAAGAAAACAACAAATAACTTTTTTCTCCCACTCCACATGTGTCACTGCTTTATACTCGATCCTACATGTGTTCCTCACACTGTTCTTTTAACTTCTCTGATATTCATGCCCAAATTTTATCTCTATGAAATCCTGACCAACTCAAAACCAAAAAACAAAATCAAAATAACAAGAAATCCTAAGTAGTTTTTACAGGGATACCATCAGGACTTTCTCCGAAGTAAGCTTGTTTAAGGCTTTTAGAGATTCATAGAGGGCATAGATGACCCCTCTAGTGTCTCTTTAAGTACTTCTTGACACGTTGACCATTCACAATGAATTCGCTGCCATCTTTGTTCATGGGAGTGATTGCACCGAATGGCAGAACTTCTTTAACGGTCCATACCATCTAGACTTAAGCTTTCCCAGATGACTTGGTCACCAACCTTGAGCTCCTTAGCATTAATCTTCTTGTCATGGAAGGCCTTGGTTCTCTCCTTGTAGATTTTGGAACTCTCAAAAGCATGAAGTCTGATTTTTCTCAAGTTCATGGATGTCAAGGACTCTCTTTATTTGAGCAAAATCAATGTCCAAATTAAGAAGCTTGATACCCCAAAGCGCTTTGTACTCAATCTCCACAAGAAGAGGACATGTTTTACCATACACCAACTGAAATGGAGTTCTTCCTATTGGCGTCTTGAAAGTTGTCCTAACGGCACAACAAAACCTTCTCTCTCTATCTTTTGTCTGCCATTAGCAACACAATACTTCTCTCCCTCCTTAATTATGGTTATTTTTTATTTAGATAAGCTCTGAGACTTATCATAACACAAGATCGAGCTCACAAAAACTCAAATCTCCCGATCTTCAATCACTTCCTCCATTGAAAAATGAAACCTGGCTAAATCAAGATTTTGGATCGATTGGTGGAGAGGAACAAGAAGAGTTTTACTCTCCATGTGGCTAATGGTGGCTTCATTTATTATCGGGATTGGAAGAGAAGGAGGATTGAATCAAATCTCTAGAATCTTCGTTAGCTCCAATATGAAGGAGGATTGAATCAAATCTCTAAATCTCCTACGATTACATAACTCACAATTTTACTGGAGATATCAAGAAAGAGAACTCTCCGACAAGCCCGTTATCATCTTCCTCTATTTCATGGGAACAATTACCAAACGTAAAATATTAAATAAAATAAAATAAAAACAAAATGTGTTTGATAAGAGAAATGAATCAAAAACCTTCAAGCAAAGTAACAACAAATTGGCTACAACCAAACTATATCAATTGAATTGTTAACGAATATAAACAAATCATTTATATAAGTTAAAAATATAGGGTTAAAGTCTTAACACCGTTAATTAGTTCAGTTAAGTGTATAAACATGTTAATCCATATGTAGGAGCCCGCTAACAATTATATAAATTAATAGTTTTAATGTCAATTTTAAATAAGTAAATAAAATTTTCTCAAATATAAAGTAAAGTATTAATTTTCTAAATAAAAAATAAATGGCGGTTTTTTTGCCTTTTTCTCTTTTTATCTTTTAGATTAGTTTAGTTATATCGAGTTTGGGAAAAAACCCGAAAAATACTTGGTTTATTTTATTTTTGGAATTTTTTTTTTAACGCTGGATTCATATTAATTAAAAGGAGTTCAAATACAAATTTAAAGAATAATAGTGAATAAAATAGACCAAGTATTTGGTGGAAAGAGACCTCCCGCATCACCCGTATTGCTTGCCAAATTTTTGTAGTTTGTGACTGGTACTTAGGCCAACACCTCGGCTGAGTTATAGCCTCCCAAGCTGCGTGACAGTCCAGCCAAACCTCACAAGACGAAAAACGCATATCATGCAAGCTACAGAGGCACCAGAGAACACAACATAACTCTGCTGCAATTCGATTTTTTCTAGGCACAAAGGCATCCCTTGCATGATACAGCACATCACCAAGGTGATTCCGTAAAATCCAAGAGCCACCACAAAAGGAAGAATCATTGATCCAAGACGTATGGATATTACATTTTAATTTTCCAACAACGGGTTTACTCCATTGCAGGCCCATATAAACACCACGAGTAATACGAATCTCCTAGAATCGACACTCTTGAAGTTGAGAGAATGATAGGCTTTGCACCTAAGGGATCGGGGGATCTCTTAGACCAAAGGATGTGGAGCGAATGGTCGCACAAAGGTTGCGGAAGAGCCTTTGATTTACCGAACTTGGACTTGCCTATGGATATTACACACCAAAGAAAAGAACAAGAGAGAGTGATCTAACTTAGAAAGAGTTTTTGATAAAAGATTAGATGAGTTACAAATGAGAGGTAGAGGGGGATTATATAGTAGAAGGGAATGAGAGAGAGAAGTGCCTTGGAAATGCACAAGTGTCTTGGAAATACACTCATGCAAGTCCATGCACCAAGTCTTGGAAATAACAAAAACATTAAATACAAGAATGAAGAGAAAAGATAGAAAATGGACCAAGGCAAAGTGTTGGGCCTTGGACCCACAAATTTGGCTTGGTAAAAAGGCCTTGAAAGTGTTACTTAAGCCTCATTTAAAACCATGTCAAGAAAACCCAATGGGACAAAACTTGACAAGGGAAAAAGAGTGCATAAGCAACTGATACTAGGATTTTACTACCAATTACCCTAGAGTACTATCATGTCATTGCAGTACAATAGGTATTAATCCAATCAGGTGTGATGCTAGCAATCAAGATATATCAGAAATGATTAAGTCAAGCAAGCATAAATGATTTTTGGTTTTCAGTGATCCTAAGCGAACATGTTAAACATGCGATAAATGTAAGACTGTAAAACATAGACTACCATGAATAAGCTAAAACGTAATGATTATTGATACTGGCAAGAAAACAAAGCAGAACAAGTAAATAAAAAGAGAATTAAAGAGAAAGCACAAATGGATAGAAGATCCCGAGGATGAGGTTATTGATTTAGGTGGAGTATGCTAATATACTTCGAGTGTTTATCAAACTGCAAACATTCTAATCCCTAGACAATGAACTTCTAATACTAGTCAATCCAATCTCTTGGCAGAAACTATCAAGTTTACAACACTTCCTAATCTCAATTCTCATTGATTAACATGTAGTAAACAGGCATAAAGAAACAGTTCATTAATGTCAATAAACATCTTAGAGAACCAATCTCTTGGGCTAAGCATGTAAATCTCTGGCACTAGATGGTTCAGATATTCCATCATACACCTTTCGGGCATGAAATGTCTATGTCCTAGTTCCAATTGATCAGAGAAGAACTAGCTAATAAAACTCTAATCCAGAAGGGAAACAAAACGAATCTAACATAAACACTCTAGCAAACTAACATTCTCCACCTAATCTATCCCATCCTCAAGAACCCTAACACTACTCAGACGCAGAAATCATGTTAAACATCATGAAACAAGAATCGTTTAAAACATGCATAATAATAGAGATGACAGGAAGATAAACAACGAAGATCAAAGAACACAGTGCAAAATCAAAATAACTTCAAAGAAATCTAAATTACAATTGTCTGGATTGTTTTGTGGCTAACAACAAAAACCTAATGAAAAAACCTACAAATATGCAGAATGTATGCAAGACATGCATGATATGCATAAAACCTACCTAAGTATGTAAAACATGCAGAAAGGGATCAATGTGATGCGAATCAACAAGTGAATGATGCTGAAAAGATGATGAATGCATGGTCAAAAAGTGATGAAATACAGATTTATCAACTCCCCCAAACTTATTCTTTGCTTGCCCTCAAGCAAAGCAAGAAGAACAAAGTGGAAGAGAGGTTTGAAAATGGGGTCTCAGAACCTGTAACTTGCAAGATAGATCGGTTAAAATCAATGTCCTGGTTGCTAAGTCTTTGATGCATGCTGAGAGAACTTTACTTAAAGACTTTAGACAAACTCATCAAATCCGAAACTGATTCTATCCCTTGATCTACACATGCATTCAAATCATTCATTCCTTTTAACATTCATTACTTAAGAGTATGAATCCGGTTGTGCAAGGCTTAACAAACTCACTTGGCTAGGCAGAAAAAGGTTTTGAGAATCAAGAGGGTTTAAACAATTTCAGGACAAGGATCTCTCAATGAATGGATTGAACTTTAGGGAGAATGCTAAAGGTAAGGACCAATAAATGCATACAGGACTAAAACCTTGACTACCCAATGGTTCCCAAGTGCTTACTCCTAATCATCTAAACCCGAATGATCCCTATGTATACCCTTAAACATCAATCCCATTTTTTTTCTTTTTTCCTTAGGAGGAGTTTCTTATCAATACTAGTGGATAGGGGGTTTCTTTTTTTACTATGGTTCTGTTTTCTTCTTACGTTATAAGACATCAAAACTTTTTTCTCTTTCTTTACATCCCAAAACCATTCTCTGTATATCACGCTATCCCCACAAAAATCAATCACTAGAGTATAAACTTCTTGAAAAACATTCTACTCAATAAGACACAACTTTTTCTGTTTCTCTTCTTTCCTCTCACAATCATTCCAATCCCAAACCCAAGTAAGAATCCAGACCTAGTCCTATCTGATTTGAAAGTGAAAATCAGAACTACTCAAGATTTTAATCTTGTCGGCTCATACCTAACACGTTCTCCCGAAGCATAATCCGGTAAAAGACCTACCACTCAAAAATTATCAATTGGCTTGAAAGAAAAGGATAGGTTGTGGGTATGGCAAACTGATGAAAAGAAAGATCAGCTACTTGGATCAACAAGAGTGGTGAAAGGACGAACATGATCCAAATATGTATATGGTGACCATGAGCATGCAAGCAAAACACAACCAGATATTTGCAAGTCAAGATTAAGTTCTTATAAGGTAAGGAATGAGATCATATCACAACATGTTTCAACCAAGTTCAAGAATGCTCTTCATGAATTCCAAGTTTGTTTCAGACTTACTTCAAGTTCAATCATCATGCATCAAAGAGCTAAAAACTAGGGCATTGATCTCAACTAGTGAATCATAGCAAGTTAACAAGGTGTAAATCATCATCGTCCCCTATGCTAATGCAACAGTCCTACATGAAACAATCTAGACTCAATCCTAGTATGTAAATGCAAGCTACATGATCACTCTGTTTTTAAATATTTTTTTCTGAAAATTTTTCAAATTTTTAGGGGTTTTCAATGCACATATATGAATGCAAATTATATGCTAAAAATTCAAAATAAGAAAAGAGAACACAACGTCAAATGTCATCCCAAACCCTCCCCCAAACTTAAATTACACAGTCCCTTGTGTAATAAAAATTTGAAGGTTGGTTTGAGAATCAAACAAACAAAAGTATGAAAATTCAATGGTATATACAGATGAAGTTTTGGAGTGGTACCTTACTGAAAATAGCAATCCAGGTATTGAGTCATGGACTCGCTTGTATAAGCACCTGGTGCAGGCTGCGCAGGAGGAGCCTCTGCTGGTTGCTCAACGTTCTGCTCGACAGGATCCGCAGTGAGGTCTTGGAAATGATACGCACCTGGATCAACAGTCAGGTCCTCAATGTGATTCTCAGCTTGATCCATGGTCAGATCTTCAACATGATGCTCCTTTGACAAGTGTGATGAACTGGCTTTTGCCTTCCGTCTCGCTGCCTTCTTCTTTTTCCTTTTCTCCTTCTTTTTGCTAGCCCTAAGCTCAGGGGAGGACTGTCTCAGAGGAGAAGAAGAAACATTATGCTCTCTATACTCATAGGCGGAATGACGTGATGGAGAAGGAGTTCTGTAGCGTGTTGGGACATCACTCGTGGACAAACGGCGCTGAACTGGTCTAGCATCCTTCGGAGTAGTGTCTGCAAATGCTGTGGTGGTGGAGGCGCAGCTAAACTTACTCATGAAGCTCTTCATCTTCGACTTCATAGACCTTATGGCCTTGTCTTGCAGCATGTTCCACTTCTGTAGGGTACTGATACGCTTGGGAGCCTCTACCAAACTCTTGCCTTGTCTGGGCGCTGTGTAGTCCATGAAGTGGTACCTCTCTGGTCTATACTCATCAGAATCTTCTTCCATCTGATCATCCTCTCTCTCAGATACGTCCATCGCTTCCTCACCATCTGTTGTGTAGAGAGCCTCTGCGGGAGGGGTAAACTCAATGTTGCTTCCTTCGAGTATCCTAGTGAAAGCAATACAAGGAAGCAAAAATCGCGTGTCACCAAGTACCGGGTGAGTGAAGTAATACATATACAACCCGTTGCGTTTCTTCCAATGCAACCATTGAGCTTGCCTCAAATTCTGAATGTCTATGAACCTCGGTGCAATAGGCTCTGAACTCAGCGGGACGCTACAAGCTTCTAAAATAACAGTCACCAATCCTCCCATACACATTACTCCCTGAGTTCTGCAGCTGCTCAGCTTCACTACCCAAGTTCTGTAACCGAGTAGCTGGTGCAGCAAAGTGAATGAGGGTGATATATCAGTTGTATCACCTCGCAGCAGTATCCCATCTACTGCAGTTGACAAAAGATCCTTGAGCGCAAGATCAATCATCTCCAGCTCCCCGTTGATCAATGTCCCTGTTGTCTCTCTAGCGAAGAACACGTTTGCAATTGATCGATGGAAGTAGCGGATAACTGGACTTCTGATGTGGTTGCTCTTGGTCCTAGATGAAGCAAACTTCTTCTCATTCCCAATCGTTTCCCAAAGAGCCAACAATTCACCCCCATCAATCCTTTGTCCAGTCCCTGTTCCATTAGGGAATCCAAACAAACCTTCCAGCTCTCTGATGGTCAGGACATACTCCTGATCATGGATAGTGAAGGTGATGTATCCCAATTCTCCATCTGACTCTATGTCCGGATCATCCTCATAAAGATGTATGGCAAGCGTACAGAGGAACTGAATTGTCTCCTCTCGGTATGCGTTTCGCGGACTAGTCATGAGGGTGCTGAGATGACAATGCTCGAACATATACTCGACATCACTCGAGATAGCCAGCTCATCCATCGTCTGTTGGCAAGGATACCTCGTGCCCTGAAACTCATGCTGCTGAAACAGCTTGTAATACTCTCCCGGCCCCCGGGCAAACCACTTCTCTGTCTTCTTCTTCTGCACTGACTTGCGAGCTGGGACAGGTGGATGCTCTTCAAGCTCATAATCACTGTCATCATCCTGCAGCTCCATTGGTTTCTTACTCGAAGACTTAGCTCTGCTTCTTGCCTGAGAAGGACCAATACCAGACGCTCTCTGATATGCAACTTTCTTTTTCTCCATATAAACCTTGGACATAGACTGAGAAGATGCACGCTCTGTTGGTTTACAACCATACTTCTCACGCATTTCATGCAACAAATCTCTTGACATTGTGAAACTGAAACAATTGGAACTCAAAGATAAAAATTAGCTTGTTAGTGTACCAAATATCAAGATAAAATAGCCAATTTATATAGAGAAATGCAAAGGGAAGTAGCACTTAGCGAGTTTGTCACAGTCACACTATGCAGTCGAGTGAACCTTGGTGAGTTCGGTCGAGTGGATGAACTCGATCGAGTGAGAGGTGGTGAAACTCAAGCGCCTCGAATGGGCTGAGACGTGTGAAGCTTGGTTAGCACGAGTGAAGCTGCCGAGTGAATCGCGTGGGAGTGGGGTGAAGTAGTTCGAGTGAGCTGGTGAAGACAGGTCCGTCGAGTGAGTTCCGTACACGACGTGTCTCGAATATAGTTGCTACGGTCGTGTGAGGATTGTGAGCAACGACGTCAAGTGATGTTGTGTTAGTCGAGTGAAGAGTTATACCGGTCGAGTGGGTTGACACTGAAGTGCGTAGTGTGAGCTTAACTGATTGGGAGAAGGAATCGAGTGAATAGACACGAGCGATGTGTGGAGCGTGTCGATCGAGTGGGAGCTCGAGTGAGCTTTAGTAGCTGCTCGAGTAGATTGACGGCAAGCTCGAGTGAATTCGGTCGAGTGAGTGACGAGTCGAGCGAGAGCTTTACCGTCGAGTGAGAAAGATGAGCTACTGTCGAGTGGTGTCGCGTGGAAGGGTAAGGCTTTCACGCTCAAGTAGCTCGAGTGGAGAGACGAAGCTGTCGAGTGGTGTGCGCGTGGTCGCGTGGAAGCTTGCTCCGTCGGGTGAGTGCTTAGCGCGTCGAGTGAGGGAGATCGACGGAGGTGAGAACGGGTCGCGTGAGCCTCGGTGCTTGCGTAGCTCGAGTGAGGCTTCTCTGTTCGGGTGAAGAGGATGCTTCGACGGCGTGACTCGAGACGGTGGGTCGAGTGGCTGGTGGCGAGTGGCTGGTGGCGAGTGGCAGGATCAAGTGAGGGAAGAAACGAGTGATGAGGAGAGTGAAAATAGGGGAAATCGAGTAGGAGAGAAAATAGTGAAACAAAAACTTGTGTGGTTGGGTGAGGGATAGGGAGAGGATAAGGAAATCGAGCTTTTTTTTTTTTTTTTTTTTTTTGCAAGTAACAACCCCAAACCCTTTGAAGTAACAACCCCCAAACGGTTTTTGTTTCCCACATTTTTCTCTGTATCATCATTGATTCCACAACCGCCATCACACTCTCCTTTTAACTGTTCAAATATTCATGTCCAAACTCCATCAATGTGTGATCCTGACCAACATAAAACCAAAAACAAAAATCAAAAACACAAGAAAAATCCTAAGCAATATTTACAGGATACCTTTGGGACTTCCTCCCAAGTGATCTTGTTTAAAGTCACTAAGCTTGAATTTTATGCCTTTTAAGCTTTTGGAGGCTCATAGAGAGGTATGGAGGACCCCTCTGGTGTGTCTTGATCAGCTAGGTAACGCTTGACACGTTAACCGTTCACAGTGAAATCGCTGCCA
Organism: Capsella bursa-pastoris; assembly: GCA_036452645.1. Lineage (NCBI taxonomy): Eukaryota > Viridiplantae > Streptophyta > Magnoliopsida > Brassicales > Brassicaceae > Capsella > Capsella bursa-pastoris. Next base: position 9,116,780 of record CP144198.1, on the reverse strand, counting down.
TCCTTGTTCAGGAGAGTGATCGCAACGAATGGCAAAACATCTTTGATCTCAAATGGTCCAGACCATCTAGACTTGAGCTTTCCAGGAAACAGCTTAAGTCTGGAATTGAACAGCAAGACGTGATCTCCAGCCTTCAGCTCCTTAACAACAATCCTCTTGTCATGGAAAGCTTTGGTTCTCTCCTTGTAGATTTTGGAACTCTCGAAGCCATCGTCTGATTTCCTCAAGTTCATGGATGTCAAGAACTCTCTTCGCCTGAGCTGCATCAATGTCCAAGTTCAGAAGCTTGATAGCCCAAAGCGCCTTATACTCAATCTCAACAGGGAGATGACATGCTTTACCATACACCAACTGAAAGGGCGTCCTTCCTATTGGTGTCTTGACTGCTGTCTTATACGCCCATAGAGTGTCATCCAACTTGGTAGACCAATCTTTCTTCGAAGCCCCAACAACTCTTGACAAGATTCCTTTTATCTGCTTGTTAGAGACCTCAACTTGTTCACATGTCTGGGGATGGTAGGCTGTAGACACCTTATGCTTTACACCATATTTCTTCAACAGGCTTTCAAAAACCTTGTTGATGAAATGTGTACCACCATCACTGATCACTGCTCTCGGTACTCCATTCATGGGAAAGATGATGCTCTTGAACAGTTTCAGAACAACCTTGTGATCGTTTGTGGGACTTGCAATGGCTTCAACCCATTTCGAAACATAATCAACTGCAACCAGAATGTAGACGTTGCCATTTGATGGAGGGTTGAACGGTCCCATGAAATCAATTCCCCAAACATCAAAAATTTCCACTTCCAAAATCGGGTTCTGAGGCATCTCATTCCTTCTGTTGATGTTACCCATCCTCTAGCAGGCGTCACACTTGGTGATGAAACTGTTTGTATCCTTGAACAACGTTGGCCACCAAAAGCCTGCTTGCAGAACCTTCTGAACTGTTTTGAATGTAGCGAAGTGTCCTGCATATGCGGATCCATGACAGTGCTCAAGCACTCCCTGCACTTCCCCTTTTGCTATGCATCTCCTAAACAGCCCATCTGAACTCCTCTTGTACAGGTAAGGTTCATCCCAGAAGTAGTGGTTGACATCTCTGAAAAACTTCTTTTTCCTATAAGGATCCATGTCTGCAGGAATCTCTCCACAGACCTTGTAGTTAACCACATCCGCATACCAGGGCATACTCTCTGAATTGACTCCTAGACATTGAAGCTCCTTCATAGCCATTCCCGTTTGATGCATCTTCTTGCATATCTAACCAACCATAAGATGTTCTTCAGGCATAGAGTCATCAATAGGGATTGGATCTTCTATTCTCATTCTGGACAAGTGATCAGCAACGCCGTTCTCTATCCCCTTCTAGTCAACAATCTCTATATCAAACTCCTGGAGTAGAACTATCCATCTCAGCAGTCTCGGTTTGGTATCCTTCTTGGAGTATATATGCCTAAGCGCAGCATGGTCTGTGTAGACTACCACTTTTGATCCCACCAAGTAACTTCTGAATTTCTCAAACGCAAAGACTACAGCCAAAAGCTCTTTCTCTGTTGTTGCATACCTCCCTTGTGTCTCATCAAGGGTTTTGCTCGCATAGTAGATAACATGCAGTTTCTTCTCTATTCGCTGCCCCAACACAGCCTCTACTGCATAATCTGAGGCATCACACATTATCTCAAAAGGATGATCCCAGTCTGGAGCTTGGACTATTGGTGCTGAGACTAACGCTTCCTTGATCTTGTTGAAAGCTTCCAAACAGTTCTCATCAACGACAAACTCGACCTCCTTGCAAAGCAGTCTTGTAAGGGGTCTTGCAATTTTTGATAAGTCCTTGATGAATCTTCTGTAAAACCCAGCATGCCCAAGGAAACTCCTTATATCCTTGACTGACTTGGGAGGCTGCAACTGTACCATGACCTCAATCTTTGCCTTATCAACCTCAATCCCCTTCTCTGATACCTTGTGTCCCAACACTATCCCTTCGTTCACCATGAAGTGGCATTTCTCCCAGTTGAGCACTAGGCTTGTCTCCTCACATCTTGCTAATACCCTGCAGAGATTCAACAAACATGAGGAGAAGGAGGAGCCATACACGGAAAAATCATCCATGAATACCTCCACCATCTCCTCTATCAAATCCGAGAATATAGAGGTCATACACCTCTGAAATGTTGCAGGTGCATTACACAAACCAAAAGACATGCGTCTGTAGGCAAATGTGCCATATGGACAAGTGAAAGTAGTCTTTTCCTAATCATTTGGGTGGATAGGGATTTGGAAAAATCTGCTATACCCATCAAGGAAACAGTAGTAGGGATGATTGGCTAATCGTTCTAACATTTGATCAATGAAAAGAAGCGGGAAATGATCTTTCCTAGATGCAGCATTCAGTTTTCTGTAATCAATGCACATCCTATGGCCAGTGATAGTTCTAGTGGGGATCAATTCATCTTTTTCATTTTTTATCACTGTAATTCCTCCTTTCTTAGGTACGCAATGTACTAGGGATACCCAAGTACTATCAGAGATAGGATAGATAACTCCAGCATTCAACAGTTTAAGAATTTCTTTTTTCACAACTTCCTTAAGGTTAGGATTTAATCTCCTTTGAGGTTCAATACTAGAGTATGATTCATTTTCCAGATTGATCCTATGCAGGCAGAGACTAGGTGAGATCCCCTTGATATCATCTAAGGAATAACCTATGGCCCTTCTATATTTTCTAAGCTCAGTGACTAGCAACTCTAATTCCTCATTATTCAAGCTAGCATTCACAATGACAAGATAAGTAGAGTTGGATCCAAGGAATACATACCTCAGTCCTGAGGGTAGCGGTTTGAGATCAACCTAGGGAGCTTTTAACTCTGACCAGTCATCATCAGCCGCATTGATAGGATCAACAGCTGGGTGAGTGATCAGGCTGCCACTGACTTCTTCCTCTACGGAGCATACCTCCTTGACAGACTCGTCCAATTCTTCAAAACGTTCTGAATCATCAATTTCCTTGTAGGTATCCAGTAATGTTTCGTAGACCTTCATCTCAGCATGAAGAAATCCATTTGATCCATTCTTTGTCAAAACTGTCTTGAGATGATCCTCCTCAACAAGTTCTTCTAAAAGTTCATCAGCTAGCTGATCCATCTCCTTTATCCAGAACACCTTGCCATCGATTGTTGGTTTTTTCATAGACTCCTTGATGTCAAATGTCATCTTGAAGTCTTCTCCCAAACATAGGTCTATCTTTCCCTTCTTAACATCAATGATAGCTCCAGCAGTGGCTAGGAATGGTCTTCCAAGAATCAGGGGATCCTTAGGCTCTTCATCCATTTCCAAAACAACAAAATCTGTAGGGACTTCAACAACAGCAATCCTTATTGGTAGGTCTTCCAAGAGTCCATGCGGGAGCCTCACTGATCTGTCAGCTAGAATGAGAGATATGTTGCATGTCTTGTATCTTGTGAATCATAAACGCTTAGCCACAGACAACGGCACCAGACTCACTGAAGCTCCAAGATCACATAGGCATCTGCTGAAAGATAGGGGGCCTAGTGAGCAGGGTAGAGTGAAGGATCCAGGATCCTTAAACTTCAAGGGGGTGATCTTCTTTTGGATAATGGCACTGCATTCATGACTCAATATCACCATGCCCTGGACTTCTTTTGTTCTCTCCATAACCAAATCTTTGAGGAACTTCTGATAAGGAGGGACAAGTGCGAATGCATCCAGCAATGGCATTCTCAACAAAATCTCTCTCACTTGCTTTTCAAATAAAGCCTTATACTTCTCAGCTTGCTGCTTTTTGAATCGTCCTGGAAATGGTAGAGGTGGTTTGTATGGTGGGGGAACGTATCTGGCAGGCTTGTCCTTGGATGCTGCAGGTGTTTCAGCATGTTTCTCAGCAGGTTGAGGAGCTTCTTCAGGCACGACTTCTGATTCTTCCAAAGGAACAACCGGATCTTTATTCTGACATACATCCTCCCCTTCCAAGTCTTCACTGTCCTCAGTGACTACAACAGGTCCTTGTCTGGGAGGCAAGTTTTTACCGCTCCTCAACGTGATGGCATGAGCAAACTCCTTAGGATTGAACAGCTTTTCCTAGGAGTTGGCCAGGCTTGGAGGCAGAAGTAGAAGCAGTTTTGCCCTGCATATACTTGATCTTGGAATTTAGAGTCTCAATCTTCATGTACAGATCATTGTATGAGCAGTCCAATCTCTGAGTCAGCTCAGCAAACTTCTTAGCATTTTCTATGGAGCCATTTGCTTGTTCCTGTAGGAGTTGCTAAAGCATGTTTTTCATGTCATGGTATGGTGCCTGAGGAGGCGAAGCGTGTTGAGGTTGGAATCCTGGTGGTGGTTCTGCTGGAGGTTGATAACCTTGCTGAAATTGTTGTTTGGGCACATAACCTTGGTTGTAAGGCACAAATAGTTTGTTTTGCCCTTGCTGCTGCTGTTGTGGAGGTGGATAGACCTGATCCTGGGGATTTGCAACATTGGTACTGCTATAAGACAGATTGGGATTCTGCTTATAGGGGTTGTATCCCTTGTTGTATCCACCTTGATTCTGGACATAACTTATCTCCTTAGATTATTCTCCCTCCCCATCCAGAATCTGGTAAGGGTCGTCTTCAGAGACGAAATGAATGTTCCTCTGCTGACTCATCAAGAGTTTGTCCAGCTTATCATTCACAGCTTTCATCTCCTTCTTGTACTTCTTATCAAGATCTGTGCTTGCTCTGATGGTTCTATCGTAGTCTTCATTGTAGTTGCCATCAGACTGGGATTGGTTCTCAACAAGCTCCCAACCATCATTGACGTCCTTGTTCAGAAAGTTGCCATTGCTGGCAGTGTCAAGTAATATCCGGATCTTTGGTAGAACGCCCCGGTATAGAGTACTGAGGAGAGACTCCTTGGTGAAGCCATGGTGTGGGCACTGAGACTGATAATTTTTGAAGCGTTCCCAGGCTTCACAAAGCGTTTCTCCATTCTTCTGATTGAACCTAGAGATCTCATTGCGCAGACGTGCAGTTCTGGAGTTGGAGAAAAACTTGGTAAGAAACGACTGCTTGCATTGATCCTAGGAAGTGATAGATCCTGGAGGAAGAGTTTTCTCCCATTGATGAGCTTTGTCACCCAGAGAGAATGGAAAAAGACGTAGCTTGAAACCGTCCTCACTAACCCCATTAATCTTGGTGAGACTGCAGAGACGATCGAACTCATCAAGGTGATCCAGGGGGTCTTCCATAGGCAGACCATGAAATTTATTCTGCTGGACCATGGAGATCAGACCACTCTTGATCTCAAAGTTGTTGTTCTGCACGGCTGGAGGCACTATACCGTGACGATGGGTATGGTTGCGTGGAGCATCACCAGCTCCAATACGTGTAGGTGCCCGTGGAGGAGGTGGTTGTTCATGGTTTTCCATCTCAACTTGTTGTGGCGTAACTGTGTTGCGTTGCTGTCTTGATGCAGGTACCAAACGATCAATAAAGTCGGAGGGCTGGAACAAGTTCTCTGTGCCTTGCGACCGTGTATGCATACAACTCGAATCAACTTAGCTCGCAAGACGGTTGAGTGTGTCAGTCGAGTAGGAGCAGTTGAGCAAGAGTAGTACCTGAATCAATAGACAAGCAGAAAGAACAGAGTAAGTAACTGTAGTGAATGTTGAGTAACAACTTGATCTTAGCAAGTCTGAAATCTCAAATGTAACAAACAAACACCCAAATGGCAGCGGCGCCAAATTGATACTAGGATTTTACTACCAATTACCCTAGAGTACTATCATGTCATTGCAGTACAATAGGTATCAATCCAATCAGGTGTGATGCTAGCAATCAAGATATATCAGAAATGATTAAGTCAAGCAAACATAAATGATTTTTGGTTTTCAGTGATCCTAAGCGAACATGTTAAACATGCGATAAATGTAAGACTGTAAAACATAGACTACCATGAATAAGCTAAAACGTAACGATTATTGATACTGGCAAGAAAACAAAGCAGAACAAGTAGAAAACAAGATAATTAAAGAGAAAGCATAAATGGATAGAAGATCCCGAGGATGAGGTTATTGATGTAGCTGGAGTATGCTAATCTACTTCGACTGTTTATCAAACTGCAAACATTCTAATCCCTAGACAATGAACTTCTAATACTAGTCAATCCAATCTCTTGGCAGAAACTATCAAGTTTACAACACTTCCTAATCTCAATTCTCATTGATGAAACATGTAGTAAACAGGCATAAAGAAACAGTTCATTAATGTCAGTAAACATCTTAGACAACCAATCTCTTGGGCTAAGCATGTAAATCTCTAGCACTAGATGGTTCAGACATTCCATCATACACCTTTCGGGCATGAAATGTCTATGTCCTAATTCCAATTGATCAGAGAAGAACTAGCTAATAAAACTCTAATCCAGAAGAGAAACAAAACGAATCTAACATAAACACTCTAGCAAACTAACATCCTCCACCTAATCTATCCCATCCTCAAGAATCCTAACACTACTCAGACGCAGAAATCATGTTAAACATCATGAAACAAGAATCGTTCAAAACATGCATAGTAATAGAGATGACAGGAAGATAAACAACGAAGATCAAAGAACTCAGTGCAAAATCAAAATAACTTCAAAGAAATCTAAACTACAATTGTCTAGATTGTACTCGATCCCCTCGGCAATCCAAATGAGACCTATTTATAACAATGTTTGGGAAAACCTTAAAACATAAAATGACAACGTAAAAGCGGTTCAAAAGTTGTTGTGACTAATGTTGGTCGAGTGAGCATCTCGAGTGAGCATCTTCTCTGCTTTGCTCGATCGTGTCACTCGAGTGTGCACGTCGAGTGACAGTTGTTTCACATTCCTTCGATTCACTCGATCACCCTACTCGATCACTTTTGTCGAGTGAAGTATGTTTCTGCCGCGCATCCCTGCTTCTCCCTCGATCGTCCCACTCGATCGTATGCATGTCGAGTAACGCTTGTTCCTCTGCTTCACCCTGCATATCTCCTAAGTACCTGAAACACTCCAAATATGCAGAATGTATGCAAGACATGCATGATATGCATAAAACCTACCTAAGTATGTAAAACATACAGAAAGGGATCAATATGATGCGAATCAACAAGTGAATGATGCTGAAAATATGATGAATGCATGCTCAAAAAGTGATGAAATACAGACTTATCAGCAACACTTACCCTTTACCGAAGCTCTTGCGTCGTGATCTTCTTGAAGGAATCTTGGACGACGACTTCTTCCTTCTTGTGTAGCTCCCCATTGCTTGCTTGGTTGAGCTTCTTAAGTCTTAATACTTCCTCCGCTTTGAGCTGCTCCTCGTCTTCGTGCTTCTCAGCTACGTGCTCCGGGTCTTGTCCGGCCATAGTCATATCATGCCCTCCGTCTTGAAAAGGATTTGTCCTTAAATCCGTTTTATCTACAATGAAAGGAGATAAATTAGAAACGTTGAAGCTTAAACTAATATTGTACTTACCTCGGAGATCAATTTGATAGGAAGTATCATTGATCCGTTTTGTGATGGTGATTGGTCCATCGATCCTTGGTTTCAACTTGCTACTCCGCTCGGCCGAGATCTTTTCTTCGTCAAGTGAATCCGCATTTGTTCTCCAACTTCGAAGATCATCCTGAAATAAGCAATTAGTTTCTTGGCCAGCATCGAAGACACTTTAATTCTCGTCCTCGCAAGAATTTAGATGAGAAAGTTTCTAAATCCGGTGGCTCCTTTTTGAACATTGAATCAGCTTTGGCTATTTTTCCATGCTCCTTGGTTGATGGTTTAAACCGTGAGGACACAAGATCTTCTTGGTTCATCTCTTCCATTGGTCCATAATCGATTTGATTAGCAAAATCTTTAATCCTCCTTGACTTTGAATCCTTAACCTGTCTTACTTTAGTTTTCACAAGGATTAGAGAAACCACATCAAATGTGCGATAGTAATAGATAAACAATCTCTTAAGATAATCAAACTCTTTGTCACAAATAAGAATGTGATTAGAACACCAAAAATCCTTAACAACTTTTAGAACAAGCAAACATTTGCTTGTGAATGAATCAACCTTAGTAAACTTAGGGAAGCATTTATCAAACACATGATCATTCAAGTTCGATTTACAAGGTTTCCGTGGTGTAATTAAGCCACACAACACGTCTTTAAGCAAGTACTTCAAATCATGGCAAGTGTGAAATGAAGCACATTCAGTTTGAGTACTAACCAACTCAAACGTATTGCTACACAAAGACACTCTCAAAGATGAGCTTAATTCACGAAACTCATCAAACATCAAACTTTTTGGGTTAAAGAACTTTTCAAGCGTGAATGTTTCAAAAGTTGGAATTATTTTGTCAAAAACAGATTTTGAAACAAAAAATTCTTTCACGTTTTCCAAACCAAAACATTTTTCATTTTGAGCAGAAATCAACACACACAAATTAGAATTAGTCCTAACCAATTCAGTTTCCTTACAGTGCTTTCTTAGGTAGTCACAATGAAATGACATAGGAACATGTTTTGGCTCAAAGTTAGATGGCGGTTCCAATTCACGGCTCAATGACAAACTCCTTTGCGTTTTTCCTAGCGATGCTTCTTCATGAATCTGTGAAAAGGAAACAATGCTACTCGGTTTCTCCGGTTTAAAATTTGTTAGTTTATCAAGCACAAAATCAGATTGGGAAGATGAAAGAGTACACTTAGCTTGCGACGAGGCGAGATTTTCCGTAATGTTTGTTTCACTTCGTTTTTCCTTGTTGCTTGAGAGTTGCTGATTTTGGACGGCTACGAGTGGTTGAATTTCTTCTCTTTCACGTCTCGGCCTTCGGCTACTCCGGTGAAATGAGTGACTACTCGGGGAAATTTTATCAACCGACTCCTTCTTCGGGGATTGACTATTTTGCTCCTTTATATTTTTCTCGCCCTCCGAGATGATGACTTCTTTGGCAGACACCTTTTCTTTTCCTTTAAGTTGTGCTTCGATCGGCTTAAGTCTTTCGTCAAATTGTTTTGTAAGCTTTTTGTGCGTTTCGTCCATTATTTTGGAGAAAGCATCGGTAAAGGGCTTGGTTATTAAAACTTCTTCACGAAATTGATGACTCCGATTTCTCATCTCCTGCCATTGAAGCAACACAAAGCCAATCACTAGTTCAAAGTAAAAACATGAAAATTATGCCTAAAAACAGATGAATTCGATTTAACAAAATAAATTATGAAATCAAGTTCAAAAATTCTAGAAATAATTTTGCAAAATAATAGACACGTTCTAGTTTCCGAAACAGTTGAGTTTATAATTTTTGGGATGAGTAAAAGATTTATGAAAATTCCGACAAAATGACAGAAAATCCAAAAACACAAAAACTGACGAAAATTAAAACGAAAAATGGAATGGAATATGGATGAAGATTGAAATGAAATGATGAGATATGATAAGGATGATAGAGAACTCAAATTTTCAGAGTGTGCTCTGATACCACATAATACGAATCTCCTAGAATCGACACTCTTGAAATTGAGGGAATGATAGGCTTTGCACCTAAGGGATCGGGGGATCTCTTAGACCAAAGGATGTGGAGAGAATGGTCGCACAAAGGTTACGGAAGAGCCTTAAATTTACCGAACTTGGACTTGCCTATGGATATTACACACCAAAGAAAAGAACAAGAGAGAGTGATCTAACTTAGAAAGAGTTTCTGATAAAAGATTAGATGAGTTATAAGTGAGAGGTAGAGGGGGGGATTATATAGTAGAAGGGAATGAGAGAGAGAAGTGCCTTGGAAATGCACAAGTGTCTTGGAAATACACTCATGCAAGTCCATGCACCAAGTCTTGGAAATAACAAAAACATTAAATACAAGAATGAAGAGAAAAGATAGAAAATGGACCAAGGCAAAGTGTTGGGCCTTGGACCCACGAATTTGGCTTGGTAAAAAGGCCTTGAAAGTGTTACTTAAGCCTCATTAAAAACCTTGTCAAGAAAACCCAATGGGACAAAACTTGACAAGGGAAAAAGAGTGCATAAGCAACACTTACCCTTTACCGAACCTCTTGCGTCGTGATCTTCTTGAAGGAATCTTGGACGACGACTTCTTCCTTCTTGTGTAGCTCCCCATTGCTTGCTTGGTTGAGCTTCTTAAGTCTTAATACTTCCTCCGCTTTGAGCTGCTCCTCGTCTTCGTGCTTCTCAACTACGTGCTCCGGGTCTTGTCCGGCCATAGTCATATCAACGAGAGCCATCACAAAAAGAAGAGGCGAGAAGGCTCTCTTGTTGCGTACACCACTCCACCATTTCGTCCCGAGCTGCTAACCAAACAAAATGGGGATCAAATACCCGCTGAGCATAAACCAAACCATTTCTCGCCTTCCATATCTCCCTGAGTAACCACGGAATAACATGTTTCAATTCCGATGATAACTCAGGTTTGTTCATTAACATGAGACAATAATCCAAATTATCCTCAATTGACATGGAAAAGCCAGCTCCCGGCAAAGGCAATCCACTCACATTCCAAACTTGAGCTGCAAGTTGACAACCAAATAACACATGAGAGATTGATTCATCCGCACCCTTACAAACTTGGCAAACTGGGTTAGTATTAATGTCGTGTCGCCTCAAACATTCACCAACAGCTAAGGCCCCGGATAATGCTCTCCAAAAGAACATCTTTATCTTTGGCGATGTATGTAAAGCCCGCACCTTCTCCTTCATTGTATTTAGGCGTTGTGTACTCTCATTCACATACTCCACAACTTCATTCTCATGATTAAGCAACCAATTACCACTTTTGACTGAATAGTTCCCGTCTTTTGTATAGGCCCAAACCAAGTTGTCACTTAAATCCATGGTCGGGGGAAACGAACAGATTCTGATAACATCACTAGGAAGAAAAAACTCATTTAAGAGTTGAAGGTTCCACTCCCTTGTGATGTTATAAGAGAAGATACTTTTAATAGTGTATCCGACATTCGTTCTTTGTTGTGAGGCCTCCTCGGGCATTTATCCATGATCCACTTGTCTATAGTCTATAGTCTTCATCAGACCACGTTCAAGTAGCTCTCGTCCAAACAAAATGCTACGCCATGCATATGACGGTCTATAGCCAATCTTCGCCTCCAAAAACGACTTATCCACAAAATATTTAGCTTTGTAAACACGACCCAACAAGGAATCCGGATAGTGCAGTAGACGCCAAGCTTGTTTAGCTAACAAAGCTTGATTAAATTGGCCAATATCTCTAAAACCTAAGCCCCCACGAGCCTTAGATTTACAGAGTTTATCCCAAGACACCCAGTGCATCTTATGTTGATCTTCACTTGCATTCCACTATAATTTAGACATGGCACTTGTAATTGTCTTACATTGATGTTTGGATAACCGAAAGCATAACATTGCATAGACCGGAAGAGCCATTGCAACCGATTTAAGAAGAACTTCCTTACCACCTAAAGAAAGTGTCTTCTCATACCAGCCACTTAATCTTGTCTTCAGTCTATCACTAATGTAACTGAGCAGCTCACTCTTGGAACCACTAAAACATTCGGGAAGTCCCAAGTACTTTCCAGCTCCACCTTCTTGAGTTATACCCGAGAACAAACTCAATAACCTTCTCATATATGGATCAATCTTCTTACCAAACGTTATAGAAGATTTCGAAAAGTTTTTTCCTGACCCGAAGCTCTCCCATAAAGCTGTAGACATTGGAGAAACTCTGAGCACTCTGCTAAAGTAGCACGGCAGAGAAATAAACTATCATCCGCAAAAAGAAGATGTTGCACAGATGGACAAGAAGGTGATAATTTTATACCCGTGAGCCGACCCTCAAGTTCACCTTTATTCATAATATGTACTAGAGCTTCCGCACATAGAATGAAGAGGAAAGGTGATAAGGGATCACCTTGCCGAATACCTCTCTCTGGCTTGAAGAAACCATAAGCCGTACCATTCATTAAAACTGAGTAAGAGACTGAACGCACACAGCTCATGATCCATTGCACCCATCTAATATCAAAACCCAGTTTAATCAACAATTCTTCGAGAAAATTCCACTCCACTCGATCATAAGCCTTTGACATATCCGTCTTGATGGCCATAAAGTCTTCATTACAACCTTGATTAGTCTGTAAGACGTGTACCATCTCATGAGCTAGAAGAATATTGTCTAATATTAGTCTTCCCGAAACAAAGGCACCTTGAGTATCTGAAACAATTCCCGGTAGAAACTTTTTTAATCTATTGCATAAAATTTTGGAGACAATTTTATACAATACCGAGCATAAGCTAATGGGTCGGAGGTCAGTCATAAGAGAGGGGTTGGGCTTCTTTGGCAATAAACAAAGTTGCATGAAATTCCACTCCGAAGGCAACACACCCGACTGAAAGAAATGTTGTACTTCAGAGATGACTTGAGGCCCAACAATATCCCAATACTAATGATAAAAATGACCCGACTTCCCGTCAGCCCCGGAGTACTCTCTCCTCTAATTTTTGGATGTTTAATACCTGAAGTTTTTTCGTTGAAAGAAAAAACTTATTTTATTTCATTTTGTTATAAAAAATCTTTGTTTATTTAATTTTTGGTAAATTCATACCCCCGATCTCAAACCAAAAAGAAAATTCCAATTTTACCCTTTCAATCTGAATTAATTATTAATGTTTAAATGATATGACATTAATTTTAAATAAAATTTAACTCAAAAAGTAGTTTTATTGATATTATGTTTTCTATTAAAAAATAAATAGAAATAGAAAGAAAATCTAATCAATTTTCTAAAAATTTAAAGAAAACTTAATGAAAAATTTTAAAATCAGTTTTGCTTACAAATTAATAAGTCTATATTCATCCCAAATCTTTTTAGGTTATTTCAAATTAGTTTTGCTTACATGTTTTATATTCTCCACTAATACTAAAGTAACCTTTGTATTTCAAGATTTTATCTAATAAATAAATAATAGTAGTAAAACAAAATATCAATAAAAATTATTTTTTTAGTTAAAAATTACTTTTTGAGTTAAAATTTATTTTTTATCAAAGAAAATTAAAATTATTGGCATATTATTTAAACTTCAATAATTAATTTAGATTGAAAAGGTAAATTGGAATTTTATTTTTGGTTTGAGCTAGTAGGTGTGAATATACCAAAATTTAAATAAACGAATACTTTTTATAACAAAATTAAATGAAATAAGTGTTTTCTTCCAAATAAAAAGTTTAAGTATTAAATGTTCAAAAATAAAATAAACCAAGTATTTTTTGGGTTTTTTTCCCTATCGAGTTTTGAAATGATTTTCTCATTAGAAACGATCAAGAATCATTAAAGAAGTCAAAATAAGTCCATTTAGGTTTGGGCCTCCACTAAAAATCTGAACAACTAGTTCTTCTCCTCTCTGGTCCCTCCATAGCCACCACCACCACAAGCTCGTTGAGCTAGAGAGAGAGAGAGAGAAAGCCATGACGGGCTGTGTGAATTCTATATCTCCACCGCCGATGACCTTCCACTCGCATCTTTCCTCTCCCTCACCAGTTTCACGGTCATCCTTCTCTTTTTCTGGCGATTCCGTCCACTCTCTTTACCGGTTCCGGCGTGTTACCAGATCTCCGTCGGTTATCTCCCCAAAATTTCAGGTGGATGATTGTTCTGAGCTTCGATTTTTGAAATGCGTTTGTGTAGTTGTGTTTATCGTCTGCGAAGCTTTTATTTATGGATTTGTTTTTGTGTGGAAGGGAATTTATAGATTGTTGCGGCTGAGAAAGCGAAGCCTTTGAAAATTATGATATCAGGAGCTCCTGCTTCTGGTAAAGGTACACAATGCGAGCTGATTACTCAAAAAGTAAGGTTTTTGATTCTATTCCAATTGATTTTTATCATTGAATCTTAATTTAGGGCAACCATAGTATTGCATGAGTTGACTCTAGTAATGATTTCAAGCAATTAGCTTATTTTTTCGTCTAGCTTTTGGATACTAATCCAATTCATTTTGTGATCGATTTTATCATTGCATGAGTTAAATCAGGGCTTTTTCTAGTATTGATTTCAAGCATTGAACCAGTTCTTGGCTGTATTATGGGATGTTGAGTGTGATTTAATACTCTTTAATAAAGTGGTTAACATGATAAAAAGTTCAGTAATGTGTCTGGTGTTTAGTGGAGATTAGAAGTTTAGGTTGTTTAATAGGTAATTAACGTCGTGCGCGGTGTTTCTGTGGAACTTGAAAATCATTTTTACATAACAAGGTTAGGGTTTGTTTCCATGGAAGACTTCATGCTTTATAGGTTCCCCTTTACTTGTCTTTGGTGGATGAGATTTTCTTCTTTTGTTGGTATGCAGTACGGTTTGGTGCATATCTCTGCTGGAGATTTGCTGAGGGCTGAAATCGCTTCTGGAAGTGAAAATGGAAGAAGAGCTAAAGAATTTATGGAGAAAGGACAATTGGTCCCTGATGAAATAGTTGTAATGATGGTAAAAGATCGCTTGTCGCAGAAAGATTCAGAGCAGAATGGATGGCTTTTGGATGGATATCCTAGGAGCTCATCACAGGCAACAGCTCTTAAGGGATTTGGATTCCAGCCTGATCTATTCATTGTTTTGGAAGTAAGCAATGTTCCTATTTTTAATGTTCTTTATCTCTCATCTAAAGGGTTTCTCTAGAACTTGCTAGATTTGAGCTACATTTGTAATGTTCTGCAACAGATTGCGGAAACGTTAAATACTGGTAAAACTGTTTTTGAATCCAGACTATTGATAGAAAATTAGGTCCATAAGCTATTTATCTGTTGTGTAAGATGCTTTCATTAGATGCGGTCACATTGCTCTGACTCTCAATAGTTTATCCAATGAATGGAGATAGGGTCATTTGATTTACACCTATTCTCCTTTTGGGACAGGTTCCTGAAGATATTCTAATTGAAAGAGTTGTTGGGCGTAGATTAGATCCTGTCACGGGAAAGATCTACCACTTGAAGTATTCTCCTCCAGAGACAGAAGAGATTGCTGCTAGACTCACCCAACGTTTTGATGATACTGAAGAGAAGGCAAGTCTATACTTATTTAATTCTTTTATAGTTTTGTGCCTCTTAATAGTTACCCATGCAATCATTATTCCTCACTCATGAAACTCTCTTAGTCCAATTACGTCTCTGAATTTTGTTTTCTTTCGCTGTAGGCAAAACTGCGGCTGAAGACTCATAACAAAAATGTGACAGATGTGCTTTCTATGTATGACGATATAACTATCAAGGTATAAGATCTCACTCACACCCTTTCCATTTCACTTTTGCTATCTCTTTTTTTATGAGTTTCGAAAAGCAAAATGGCACCTCATATTCTATTATTATCCAGATCGAGGGAAACCGTTCAAAAGGTGAAGTGTTTGCCCAGATCGACACTGCTCTGTCTGAATTGCTTCAACAAAGAAACACTGCCCCAAGTTCACTTTTAAGTTGAATCATTCTTGGTACAAACCTGAGGAAGTGTTTGCCCAGATCAATACTCCTCCGTATCCATTGCTTCAACAGAGGGACAATTCTCCAAGTTCACTCTGAAGTTAAATCATTCTTGGCAAAGACCTAACCAGTGGTAAATATCCCCTATCACATTCATCAAATTCGCTCGATATCACTTGTATCGCAAGGACACTCTTTTCATTGTTGTTAGTAAAACGATGTATGTCTACGTCAAACCTCAGAAATATGCAACCATTCTTATAATCTGTAGTCACTGAATATAACCATTGTGTTCTCTTGTTACAATCATGAAGAATAGAACTGAGGTACTAGTGATTGTAGGACTTTTGAAATTTTCTTTCGTCTTTTCGGATCAGTCAAAATTTGACCGTAGACAATGGTCGACCAAATTTTGTACCAACTCTTTTTCCTATAAAGTAATAATTATTAGAAGACTTTAGACTTTTCCCATGGAGTTTAATATACGTTGCTAAGCTTTACACTTCTTTGTCTTCAAACCATTGACTTGGACTGTTATGTAATGCGTACAAAAAGAAGCAGCGAACTTTTGCTTTCAGCTTTCACATTAAAATATTAAAATTCTGTACAAATTAATGAATTTCTAGTTCCTAAAAAATCAATATAATTAAGGTTGACCATAGGATAAAGCGGCGCCGAGTGGCTAGTAAGTGTTTGATCGTGTTACGTTCTCGGTCGGAGCCACCAAACAAGCGGCTAAAGTTCTCTCTAGTCTACTCACTACATCCGCCATTGACGGCCTTTTCCGACCACAAGGCGTTAGACAGTCTGCGGCCAAGTGTCCGAGATGAGCCACCGACTCGATTTCGAATGGCGTTGGGGGAGGAATTTTAGGGTCAAGTACCCTATAAACCTCGTCCATAAAAATGTAAGGTACAACATACTCCACGACGTTTCTATAGTTCCCCTCTTCGTTCTTGTGTATCGCTTTGTAACCTGAGAGTAACTCAAGCAACACGACACCGAAGCTGTAAACATCACTTTTGGTTGTGAGCTGGTGAAGCTTGTAATACTCTGGGTCGATATAGCCTAACGTACCCGCAGCGTGTAAGGAGAGATGTGACACATCATCTTCTTCGGTTGGACCCATCTGAGAGAGGCCAAAATCCGATACTTTGGCGGTCCACGCGGCGTCAAGCAGTATGTTCGACGACTTTATGTCACGATGGATGACCGGAGGCACGACAAACTCATGGAGGTATTGGATTCCACGCGCAGCGTCAAGCGCGATATTCAAGCGTGTTTGCCACGTAATAGGGTCGAATCGAGGATTATGAAGATGATCGGAGAGAGATCCATTCTCCATGTACTCGTACACTAAAATCCTCTCTTCTGTGTCTTCGTAGAAACCGAGAAGTCGAACAAGATTTTTGTGGTTCAGCCGCGACATAGACTCTAACTCGTTCACGAACGCTGAATCATTGTCTGCCCTTCGGTTTTTCATCGTTGTCCTAGACGATGCCGGGTTTGTGAGCTCAGCGCGTTTGATGGCCACATGACGTCCATCCGACAAAAGGGCTTGGTAAACAGAGCCAAAGCTGCCTATCCCTAGCTGAAACCGGACAGAGAAACCATCTGTGGCTTGAGCCAGCTCAACAATTGAAAACTCCATGAGCTGGCCAGGGTTCCCTAAACTAGCTAGACTACTCAGCCTCTTCTCAAGCTTGGGTATGTCTATTGTCCTATTATCATCGAGACGTCCGGAGTCATGGACACGGCATCGATAGTTGCTTTTATAAACCAAGAAACTGATGACTAAGAGCGAAGACAACGTTCCAACGCATCCAACTATAACAAACACAATGTTTCTTGTGCTCCAAGTCTTGTTCTTAGAGTGTTGTTGTGCCCGTGTATAAGGAAATACTCCATCCTTTGTATCAGGAAATACTCCATCCTTTCTCTTCAAATCGCAAATCATTAAATCGTTGCTGCATAATGACTGTGATCCTGACAATGGACCGTAAGGACATTCTTTTTGACACGGTCCTGGCATTACCAATTTTGAAATTCGACCTTCGAACGGAAGGAAAATACCCGATTTAAAATTCTCATTTCCCCAGCAATATAGAGTGTAGTTTTTTGTGGCAACACCGCAAAATATATCCCCTTTAGCGTATATTGATGTGAAATGAATGTCCTCAAGCGTCTGTGGCAAATTGAAATTGTTATTGTTGTTGCTCCAACACACCACTGTTCCATTAGACCATCTAACACCGCAGCTACGGTTTTCCCCAATCGCTAGTGCTGAGAACTTTTCTCGTGGCGGAAACTGTGGTTGTCCCCAACACTCCACATCATTATTAACTGTTATTGCGCACGCTTGTCTTGACCCAGCTGCTATCGCGATGTAATGGTCTCCACTAGGCACTTTGGCTATACCTTCTTGTTCACATATGATCCTTCCAGGTAGCTGAAGTAGCCCACAGAAAAAATTATCACCCACGGCGATGGAATGGTAATTATCCGACCGTGGCATATAGACCGGTTGCCAGCAACGGAGTCGCCTTGAAACTGTCTCAACTCCGCAAATGCGTGAATTCCCGGCTTCTAACTGTTCTAGCTCAGGACCTTGGTAGATTCTTTTGCGCGACATATTAGTTCCGTTAACAGAGAATCGCCAACAAATAAGTGTAGAAATATTTGAATCCTGCGCCGATATCAACCCGCAAACAAACCCATTCCCGGATACAAGCCCGGAAAACCTACGATTTTGGAGGTTACCGGTTAAAGAGAAACGAATCGAATTTAAAGGGAAACTAGAACATTGGATATAAGAATGGTTGGTGAGAGCACATACAAGGGTCTGATTAGAGATATGAGAAATCGAGACAGTAGAGAGGGAGAAACAAACAAAGGAGAAAGAAGATAGAAGCAAAACTAGAGACACAAAGTAAAAGGAGAAACGAGAGATTGAGATACTAAGTGCCATTGAAGAAGAGACATCTCATGGCGTGTGAGTATGTTTGTTTATATTTTGAAGAGTTGTGTTTTTAAGACGGCAAATCAACGCGGTTAGAGAGACGCGAGACAAAGACTCCTCCTAAGAGACCAAAACTAAGTCTTATTAACTTGGTTTCATAGTGATTTTTTCTTTTCTAATTTATTTTCATGGTCAACTCTTTGAAATGTTCAACATTTATTGCTTTCAGTGCATCGCATCTAAACTATTCAGTACTAGATTTTTTTGGTGAATACAAATAGTAATGGATTAGTTCATTTCTATGTTTCAAGTTTCGCACAGGAGTGTCTTCACTCTTCAATAAGCTATTGTGATCATATCGTAATCAATTGTGATATAAAGAAAAATTTTAGGTACATCAATTAACCAAACTGTGATCAATATTTATCAGTTGATATCCCCTAATTTTTATATTTTTTTCGTTAAACAAGTTTCAAGAAATTGTACTAGAACAGCAGACTGTGGCATTAACTTTAATTTATTTGTATAAAAATTAATTTTTATTAATTAATATTTCGCTTTTTGAAGTATTTTATTTATGAAAGTAAAATAAAAATTATAAAAATGAACATAACTCAGCCGTTGTCGATGTATATATATATAGCCATTTCTCTAATGTATTCAGTAGCACACTCCAAACTGGATTTGCCGTATTCGTTGTAATGGGGGCAGTTTCTCGTTTTAATCTTTCTAGTTTTATTTTTATAATTAATGCCAAGTAAATTTAAAAGTAATAAATAATTGAGATGATAAAAAGAAAATTTAAAATTTAAATATTTGATATTAGATCTTAAATATGAAATTAGCAATATTTAATATTTCATATAGTAAATAACACATTCTAATCAGTATATATATATATATATATATATATATATATCTTACAACCAAAAATATATCAAGTAGTAATCATCCAAATAAAAAAAGAGGAACTCTTCAAAATACTACACTCTAACATTGTTTCCAAAAAATACCACAATAAATTTATATTTCCAAAAAATACCACAGTATTTTTATTTTCTAAAAACATCGCAAACATAAAATTTAATTTCAAAGGTGTAAAATATGGTCGATTATTTTAGATTATGGTATAATTTTTGGGAGATTTGATATTTAGAATTTAGAGCAAAATTTTGAATGCTAAAACTTTATTTTCAGTTTTTTTTTTTCACATTTCGTTAACTAAATAAAATCCATTATAATCTAAATAAAACTTGTAAAAATAAAACTAAGCAAAACCTACCAATGTTCGAAGAACACTAATACACGTGAGTACTAGTCTTATTATTAGAAAAAAGAACATATCAACTCTAAGCTGTCTCCTCCTACGGCAAGTAATATATGGTCTTCAAACCAATATAATCGACAAACACAAGCACGTCAACTATTTTTCTATGCCAAATTTAATGGGCATGAGTCATGTTCTTTATCTAAAGAAGGGTGTGTCTGAATCTTGTTATCCTAAAAGCTGAGTAGCTTTATATTTTACATGATTAGGACATCAAGCTGTTAAATTATTTCATAAAATTAATCATAAGAAAATATAAATTTGTAAGTAGAAAATATTCTAAAACTAATTAAAATATTTATATTCGTTTTTTGCATTAAAAATTATATTATTATTACTACTATTATTATTTTTAACTGAAAAACGTTATTTCACACACTTAGCTAAAATATGATTGCACAACTTATTCACAAAATATTTTAGATGCAACACATCCGTCAAATCATCGTATTAACATTGATATATGATTTTACAATATGTCCACCACTAAAAGTGCGTAAAAGATATTCTATTGTTTAAGTATGATCTTTATCACCACCTATAAAATGTCTCTACGAACAAACTCAACCAATTATATGTCTATTTACTTTCACTTTGACATAATTTCCTTAATCATTGAAAGTGTTTATGAAATAATTTTCTTAACCATTAAAACTGTTTTTGACATCTTTCTTTAACCACTTAAATTGTTTACTCAAAAATATAATGAATGAAAAAATAATATAAAAAAATTTACTTGTTTGCAATGAGTTATGACCAACCAATAGAGGTTGAAAAATAATAATAAAATTTAATTTGACAATATAAAATTATAATTTTTATATCAAGATTAACAAATTTTTGAGTTTCTTGTCGAAAACTGAAATCGAGATTTTTTTTTGTCAACCGCACAATTCAAATAAAACTTCTCGATTTCAGTTTTCGATAGGAAGACGAAGTACGAATCTATATATATGTATCAAAGATAAAAAAATTTCCCAGTACAATTAGGTTTAGAATTTAATAAACTAAAATTATGTTTAATATTTTTTATAGTATAGTAACACATTTTTTTTCATTATGTATAGATTTCTTTTTCTTTTTGGTAGGGTGTATAGATTTCCTTTTTTTTGTAATAAGTTTGATACATTTTATTTTAAAATATTTTAATAATTTCCAATTGACATTTCTCACGATCATGTTATTAACTAATTTTAAAGGCAGAAATTAGTAGTAAGACATGAAATAAAATTGATACTAGTAAATTTGAAACTAAACTTTATATAATAAAATACAAATGTTTAGAAAAGATATATTTTAGTTGTACTTTTAAAAATTAAAACTAATAATAATGGTTCTGGGAGATTTGTCCCAAATTACATTGGGGATTTTAGGATTTTTCCTAATTTTTTTTATTAATTTTTGGATGATCACAATGTTTGCGTTAGCAGCTCAACAAGATGCTGTTACAGTCATAGAAGTCCAAAGCGTACACGACTCCGATTTCAAAAATCAGAACGGAATTAAAAAAAAAAAAAAAAAAAACTCTCAGCGACGAACCTCAGATACCCAAAACCTCCTCCAAGCTCCGAGCCATGGCTACGTGTTCCCTCTGGGCGTCACCGTCTTTCTCTCCTCGCCGGCGATTCTGTAGCTTATCTCACACTCGCCGCCAATCTCTACCTTCGATGTTAAACCTCGGTAAAGAGCGTATCGCACGAAGAGTTATCTGTAGCTACGACGAGAAAGGTCGAGATCGGACTCAATCTTCTGGAATTCAAGTTTACGGTGAGATCGAGAGGTACGCCACCGTTGTTTACTTTAATTAGCTTCACCACTTTGGCTTAATCAATTCGATTTTGTTTTCCAGGTTGTTAACGGAGACTGTTAAACAATCTCAAAGTAGCTCCGGTGGATCCTCTGATTGGTCAGAAGTTGAGGTTTGTGTTATCTCTCAATCATCGGATATGAACATTTTAGGAGTTTACCTTCGAATTTTGATTTCAGTGTTTGTTATTTGAATTTGACATTGATGATTGTGAATTAGAATCTAAGTCATAGTCAGAACTCAGGAGAATGTTTTGTGGTTCAGATATTGATTTGAATGGTTGTTATTAGAATTTGACATTGATGATTGTGAATTAGAATCTAAGTCATAGTCAGGAGAATGTTTTGTGGTTCAGATATTGATTTGAATGTTTGGCATTAGAATTTGATGTTGATGTTGAAGTGTGTGTGTGTGTGTGTGTTTTTTTTTTTTTTTGTGTTATCTCAATTATTGGATATGAACATTTTAGGAGCGTACCTTGAAATGTTGATTTCAATGTTTGTAATAAATATTTGACATGATGATTGAGAACTTAATTGCAAATGTTGATTTGAATGTTTGGAATTAGAATTGGATGCTGATGAGTAATTTCTGGGAATGATGCTGTAATGAATGATTGTTAGAATCTAAAGTCATATTGAGGAGAATTGTGTGGTTCAGATTGTTTTCAACAATTTAGTGAACTTTGTTTTAGGGAGCATGGGTGTTGAAACCAAGAAACTCAAAACCGAAGATGGTTGTTCATTTCATTGGCGGAATATTCGTTGGCGCTGCACCCCAGCTTACCTATCGATTGTTTCTTGAGAGATTAGCGGAGAAGTAAGTCTGTTTTAAGGATACTTTATACGATCTCATGGTGTTCAATCATTATTCCTTCTCTTTTGTTCATTCATTCTTCGGAAGAAAGTTTCATAAGATAAAATGAACAAACAAAAAAATCTACTAAGGACTCTGGCTTGTCTAACTCTGTTCTTTCATGATTTTACGATGATGGTGTACTGATTTTTTTTGTAATACTTAGCTCATTTCCTCGCGCAGGGATGTTTTGGTTATTGCGACACCCTATGCAAGTGGTTTCGACCACTTCAATATTGCTGATGAAGTTCAATTCAAGTTTGATAGATGCTGCCGTTCTCTACAAGAAACAGTGAGTATCTTTTAGTGATCTTAGAAAAACTATAAATCTTTTTGTTCTAGCTTGTGTATGCTCCAGGGAAAAGAAAAATTAGTGTCGATTTGAATAGTAGTTCCATTTCTCTCCACAGGTGCAGGATCTTCCATCCTTTGGGATTGGTCATTCACTGGGATCCGTCATTCACCTTCTAATTGGTAATTATGTTTAAATAGTTGTGAATGTCTAAAACTGATTCAGCTCATTAGTTTTTTATTGAGTTGGTTTTCACTAGTCATTCAGGATCGAGGTATGCTGTTCAGCGAAATGGCAATGTATTTATGGCATTCAATAACAAGGTAAATGGGTTTATCTATCTTACTAAGGCAATCATAGTCAAACATTCGTAAAGCAATTATTCTGGAAAACACCGGATCGAAACCCTGTCATCATATCATCTATTTACAAAATATAAAACATTCCCAATTTTATTTCATCCCCTTAGCGATCCCTAATTTTGCAGGAAGCGAGCTTAGCTATTCCTTTGTTCTCCCCAGTTCTTGTCCCGATGGCTCAGAGCCTTGGACCACTGTTATCACAGATAGCAACATCCCCAACAATCCGCCTTGGGGTAAGGTTCTGATTCCTTTGCTCGGCTTATTTTAAGATGTGCAGCTCTTGGCTAGGTTCTGATTCCTTGCTTGGCTTATTTTAAGTGATAGTCTAACCTCTTGCTTTTACTCATTGTGTTTGATCAATTTGTTTGCTAACTCTAGAAATTCAGTCACGAGTGCTCTTACACACTGATTTTTTCCCTCCTTTTCTTTTAGAATAGCAGTAAATTCTACTTTTTTTATATTTGACATATCAAGTTGTAAGGCTTTATATCTTGTATTCTCTTTCATCCTTCAAATAACTGACAACAAAAACTACTTTGCAGGCAGAGATGACTCGAAAACAATTAGAAACGCTTAGTCCTCCCATCATGAAGCAAATTCTTCCATTAGTGGAACAGCTCCCTCCCTTGTACATGGACTTAGTAAAGGGTAGAGAAGATTTTATTCCAAAACCAGAAGAAACAAGACGCCTTGTAGGTGAAACCCATGTTATTATTGGTTATATTTCATCAGGGAGCCTTATCTCGTCTTGATAATCATCTATAATATCCCGTTATACTAATCGAGATTCTTACTAATAATGTTCAGATAAGATCCTACTATGGAATCTCTAGAAATCTGTTGATAAAGTTCGAGGATGATTCAATAGATGAAACATCAATCCTAGCTCAGGTACTTGGCGTGGAATCATCCATAAGCTCAAAGCTAGATATGTCTATCCGTACACTGCCAGGGGATCATGGTCTCCCTCTACAACAGGTATTGAGTTTAGTTTAAGGCAAACTATTTTACAACAGTTATTGGAGCCATTGCCAAGTAGATAGTTCAAAATTGTGTTAAAATTAAAAGTGTTGAATCCAGCAAAAGCAACCCTCACTGATCCGATTTGAAAGCTGAAAATGAGTCTTTGATTTGGCTAATGTGGTTTCATTTTCAGAAATCTGAGCACACCAAAACAAGTCTGAAATTCCGAACTGAAGCTTCATTTTTTCAATGATAACTTCGTATATATTTGATTTAGAAGTGAAGTCCAAACCATCTATAATAGATTTAGCTAATATATGAACTTGTGGAACAGGATTTGATTCTGCAAGCGGTTCGAAAACTCAAACTGAAACGGATTGCACACTCATACTTATAATCAATTTAGAAACTTTTTTGTTCTCTCTGAGGTGATAATGTTGGAAAGTGATTTATATTGCTGTCTGGACAGGCTCTTCCGGATGTTCCACCAAGAATGGCAGAAGCAGTGAACCGAGGAAGTGAGTTTTTGGCAAATATTGCTGTTGGGACTCCGTGGGAATCTATGGCTAAAGAAGTCGGAGGTTCGCTTGGAATGGACTCGAAGATCCTTCGTGCTGATATGTCTAAAGATCTTGCACTGCTCGTTGATGCAATCACTTCTTGGATGGCTTCAAATATGGGTTCTAAACTTCTGAGACCATAATCTTTACTCATGTACACAAAACATAAAAGTTATTTATTTAAAGTAATGTATATATAACAGGAAGCGTCTGGTAATACATAAAAACTCTTGCCGATTGCATATTTTGATACTCTAGATTACACAAGAATGTCAAAAAAAGAAGAAAACACAATGAAGGGTCTGCCAAGTGCCAACTGGTTGAGGGAGGCGTCACTGAACACTGATACGCACACTTGAAATGATTGGCCTACTCTTCATGATACAGATATAAGCCGAGACCAAATCGAGCACATGCTCTGCAGAATGCTATTTCCTCAGCTGCAGTAACTGGATCCTCAACGTGATCATCTGTTGTTGTTACTGTCCCAGTTGATTCTCGATGTGCCTGCATTACATAAAACTTCAAAAACTTAGTCCTGCAATCAGTTTTACATATGTTGGTTTGCTAATATTAGTTTCCAACTTCAAACAACCCATTCAACACTCTCTCCACAAAACCTTCTATCTTATCATCAAAGTCATAAAAATTGGGATTTGCTGGTTTATGCATTGCCATAGATGACCAAAGTCATTAGGCTCTTGATCTTGGACTTCTAAGATCACATTACCTTTGTTTTCAATCTACCAAAGCAGATGCTTTTAATGTGAATATCCGTCAATCTACGGTCTATTATAAATACAGAAATTTTTGTGTATCCTCTGAATCTTATAATGTGACTTTGCACAATCTACGATCTACCAAAACCAGATGCTTATAATGTGACTTTGCACAAGACAGAAAAAGATTCAGAATACTCTGACAGCACTTTAGTTCTTCACAATTCTAAACATATTCAGAAGATAGTGGCAGCTTAGATATGTCCCTTAAACTACTCATATACAATTGAAACCTAACATTTTGGGATATCAATCTCTAGAAATACTTGATTTTTCACAAAACAAGACAAACATACATCAATACAATACATGAACTCAAAAACTACATCTAGAAAAAGACAACAAGAGAAAAACCATGCAAAGATTTGGCTTTTGCACAAAATTAGACAAACAAAATTAGTCAAAAATCAGACAAAATTAGACAGAACAATCCCAAAAACTAAAAAGAAAAAAGAAGTAAGAGAAATTGAGTAATCTAACTTACCTCACCATCAGAGCCACGAATAGTGAGACGATAAACAACAGTAACATTACCATTCTCAGAGAAAATAACATCTCTAACTTCACCACACCAACCAGGAGCATAGAAGCTAAGCATCCTATTTGCATGATACCTATAAAAATAAACCCAAAACAAAATCAAATCAGATCAAACAAAGCCATTAACAACACTTAGTTAAAAGTACCACTTACCAAGGGATAAAGCCAGAAGAAGCAGCAGTAGAAGAAGAATCATGGCTCTTAACAATATTATCAGGAATCTTCTTGTTAAGGTCACGAAGTATCTCAATCAAAGGCCGAGTAATCGAAGAAGAAGATGAGAATTTATCCATAGGAACTACATAGTTGGAATTAGGTACTGCTTTTTTCTTTCCGGCGTCTCCGACTCCACCGCCGCTGCATCTGATTCCCCGGTTAGTCGTTAACCGGTTATTATTAATGGATACGGTTCTGAACGGGGAGAGTGTATCGGTGGTGGATGGTGAGTGGATTGTGAAGGCTGTGGAGGTTTGGTGCATTTGCAAAGCCATTGATTTTGTGTCGGAGGAGGAAAATTGTGAGAGTTGAGGGAAAGAGAGAGTGGAGGTGAACTGTGAGAGAGCTACATGACGTGCATTTAGTAGTAGGTGGGGTGGGTGGAACCTCAAAACCAAACCAACCCCTTTTTTTTTAAGTCTTTTTTTTTTTTTTTTCCAAAAAAAAAATACATTTGGGACATATATTTTTTTTATGTTTAAGTAGGTCTGAACCCGCAGTGTACACCGCGGGTATGTTATTTGTGTTTTTTTTTCCCATTTACTATTTCTAAACATACTTTGTTTCGTATACATTATAGGTTGTTAATGTTTTGTCAATGTGGTGTTTTATTAGTATTGTCGGGGGTTTGTTTTGTATTGTTTTGCTGCGGGTTCTATAACTAATTCTATGTTAAATGAACATCGGTAAAAAGTTATTATTTATTTGTCATAGTATAATTGTATAATTTGACATAAGGTATGTTTATTGTAAAGTTATTTGGGAGTATGTATTCTTCATTAAAGAAGTTGTTTATTGGTTAGTTTGTTTAGTAGCATTTCCTATTTAATTACAAACTAGGTAGTAACCCGTGCCACGGCAGGGACGATTCGGTGAAGTTAATTTATGTGTATATGGAATGTATTTTGAATATTATGTATGTTTGGGATTTCATACAAATACCTCGGCCCAACTTACACTAAAAATGTCATAAAGATAGTAAACCCTCGGTCCGTTGGAATCAAATTCTCCAGCAATTCTGTAGAACGGATTATATGGAAGTGGTAAAAAATTCATCAAAGCTTTCCAAATATATAAAGAAACGTTATAACATTTAAAATTTAAAATTTACAGTTGGGTTTTAGAAAAGCTAAACAAAAACTTAGTTACATATATTAGACATAAATAGATTATATACAATACATACAAAAATTAATTTGCTAAATAGTGTAGACATTGAATATAGCATTGGGACTACAATTTATGAAGAACTTGTTGACCTTGCTTATTCGTCCTGGTTGTTTCTGAAATAATACCTTGCAGCGAACTCGGATCTGAGATATATTTTGATATAAAGTCCAAACATTTTTAAAAATATAAAATTACTTATCTATTAAAAAGTAAACACTCACATTGACTTATGGTTTTTGAGTTAACCATTGTTTGTGACAGAATATATCCTAGTAGCTCCATGTATAATAATGCATACATGTATAATAATGCATACATGTATCCAAATCTACCCTATTTATATATTCACTACCTATTTATTGGAGCTGCAAAATTCAAGTTTAAGGAAAAGTTACTTACCTCGGTATTTAGAAACTCTCCAGAACCGCAAAACACAAAACAAATGATCTGATTTATATGTGAGATGGTATCCTTGTAACTCCCAATACTTCATAAAATACTCAGCAAAGTCTCCAATTAAATGACAAAGAAGTAACTCATTCCTGCATAGAGATGTATCTGTGTAAGAGATTTTCACATTCTTCAAGTAAAACATTATGAACTTCTTAGGTATAAATTTAAAAATTGCTTACTAACCTCCCATTTATCATTTTGAAAACTAAACCAGTGACATTAGAAGTCTGTCCATAGACATTGACAACAAAATCTCGATGATTAAGTTCACCGATGTGAACTATACAGCCATAGAAATCTATAAAAGAGGATAAATTAACTAATCATTTTGCTCTGTTAGATATGACATTATGTTGTATGCAGAATCTGAAACAAAACATATTGGTCACAAAAACATACCGTATGAGTTGTTTGACGGTAGCAACTCTTTAACAACATGGGTGAAATCTTCAAACCTTAAGTAGGGTTTATCTTCATGTGATAGTTCCCACCACATTTGAGTTTTGGTTGTGGTCTTGATTTGATAACGATGGTTGGTGTTTCTCTGTCTCAACACAGGAGTGATTAATCTGAAATCCCATATGTCTAACCAGTCTCCATCACATATGTCTCTAATGATCATAGGGTTCTTCAGATCAGAAGGTATAGTCATTTCGATTCTATCCCCCTATATAGAAAATTCCAGTAAATAATTGAACCTAATTCGATTAAAATAAATTAAAAAGATGTATTTGTAGATAAAAGATTTAACAAATATACCTTCTCGTAAGCCAGAATAAGTACCCTCTTCTTCATCTCATCAGAAGTTATCCAAGTACTCAAAACCTTGATCTTTATCCCCCAATCTTTCCTTTTTGGAGTTAGATCGGACACAAAAATTCTTGGCATGGTTCTATAGTAGTTACTTTCTAAAGGTAAAGATATTGAAGATTATATTGACCCTAAGCTCACATTCGTTTCAGGAAAGTGATGTTAATGGAAGTACATAAAAGAAGATCCTTTATTTTTATTTTATTCTAAGTTAATTGAATTAGATAAAACTAAAAAGTTGAGAGGAAAATCATTTCATATTTGGAAAACGGCAATTACGTTTATCGATACAGTAGGCAGCTAAAAATTGAGCTTAGGGTCAATTATAGTTATTTGAATTGTCATATCTTAACCATATATTTTGTTAGCTTCGAAAATGATTACATATATAGTGGCCCAATTAGTATTTGTTGACATTTTGGATGCCCAATTAGAATATACACATGATTAATATATATGTAGCCCATTCAAAATTTATAAAATTTGTTGATAGGCCTTTTCCTTTTGAACACTTAATGGCCCATAAGTTTGTTAATCTTCAAATGACTAATGTCATGGAAAATTCTAACATTTTAGGTTTTCTCAATGAACACTGAGGGTATGGGGTCATATCTTAACCTAATTATTTATAACCTTGTAAAATGATTCATTATATAGTTTTTAAATTAATATTTATTGGATTTTTATATAGGTAGCAGAATTAGTATTTCTAAAATAAGTAGACGGCGTAAAGTTAAAAGAGGGCCATGTATATGTTAGAAATTATAAATTTCATATTTTGGTCCATGGGTATACCAAAGTTTTTTAAAATATTCAATGAGTAATGATGGTTAACAAATGCTTACATTTAATAATTTCTCAATGAACAATGAGGGTTAACACAAAATATAGTTTTTTGAATTGTCATCTTTTAACAATGTATTTTGTTAGTTTCGGAAATGATTACATTTTTAGAAGTCCAAATAGTATTAATTGTCATATTGTATGCCCAATTAGAATCTACAAATGAATAATATATAAGTAGCCTATTTTGGTTTTTTAAAATATGTTGATAGGCCTTCTGTGTTAACACTTGTATCGAATGGGGTAATATATAGTGCCATCAAAATCTTAAAGGCCCAAAACTTCATATTTAGGTTTTTTACAGGCCCATTATTTTATTAAGATTCACATGATTAATGCAATGGAAAATCTTTAAATTTGCTCATGCAACATTAATTGCAGTCTCTGTATAAGAAAGATGAAGTTCCAATTTACTAAAACGGAATGACATAAGAATTCTTATAAATATGTGTTCATTTCGTTTAAGAATGATCAGCATATTTTGTTAAATCATTTACGATGTGTTTATGCAATAAATTGGAAGTACATTACTTATAATTTAAAGATTATATAATTATAAGTCAATTAAACTTGTTTTCCAAAATATTTTACAACTATTTTATCAATTAGCAAACCAAAAAAAAAATTACAAAAAAAAGAAGGACGACTTTGGATCTTCATTCTTCGTTCCTTGGCTTCATCTTCATGCTTGATTTCTAAAATAATGCCGAGCAGCGAACTCGGAACTGTGAATTGAAAGTTAGATTATTAGCAAAATATTATCATAAACATAAAGAAACCAAAAGACACATAAGAGAACTTACATGGTACGATGACTTTGGAGACCTTCTTCTTGAACATTTAGGTAAATCCTAGTTGCTCCACTACCAATATGTGTATCATTGGTAATGCAAGGGACTCCTACAATGTTCATGTGGGTTTATTAAAAACTGTAGTCAGTTAGAAACCTTAAGAACTGCAGAAACTAAGTTCCAAAAATATACAATACTTACCTTCATACTTAGACACCCGCCAGAAACGAAAGATACAAAACACAAGATCCATTTTGTATGTCAGATGGAACCCACCTTCTTGCCACAGGTTATTGAAGTATTGAACAGCACCGCCAATAATATGGCATAGAAGTTGTTCATTCCTGCAAAGATGTAACATGTTAACTAAGACTTCTCATCATCAATGAATTAGTAATCCAGATGGTAAATAAGTTACTACAAATCTAACCTCCCATTGATCAGTTTGATAACAAATCCATTGATCCTTGTAGTCGTCCTACGTCTTTCACTTGACCAACATCAACAATGCAGCTATAGAAATCTAACATCCATACAAAATCAAATCTTATGACTAAGTGCAATCTATTCAATGGATCATATAGTTGTAAGATTAGTTTTTTGTTCTGTAGAACTAAATAAAAGCAAAAAGCACTAACCGTAAGAGTTGTTAGATGGAAGCAACTCTCTAGCAACATGGTAGAAATCTTCAAACCGGTAAAACTTCTTCAATGAATCTGGACTAATCTCCATCATATCAGTCTTCTCGGTTAGCTTAATCTGGTACGGATGATTTGTATTCCTCTCTTTAAGAATAGCCGGGATGACTTTGAAGTCCCTTATAACATACCACTCACCATCATAGACGTGTCGTGGTACTTCCGGATTCTTCAAGCCGGGAGGAATCGTTAACTCTATTCTATCACCCTACAAAAATTGTTCCTTTTCTTAATCTAAACTAATTGACTAAGTAATCTACAAATATAAATTTTAACGTCAATTTTAGAAAATGAATTACCTTTATATCAGCGAGTACCATAACCCTCTTCATAAAGAAATCACGAGAATGCCAAGTACTTAAAACCTTGACCCTTATGATGGCACCACTACTTCGTGGGGTTAAATCAGCTACTGCATCGATCTTCATGGTCGACATGATTAAGTTTTTGAAAGATTAAATTTAAGGATGGAGTTAGGGTTGAATAGTTTCGTCTTCTTTGAGGTTATGTTAATGGAAGTCGAAAAAATAAGGTTTTTAATATAGTGAATATATGCGACTTTTGATATTTATCGTTTGTATGGTTAATAGGAAAAGAATAATGCCTTTTCGCAATATTAAAATATTTTAGAGTCAATTGAGATCAATACAAAAGATATTCATTATTTCTGGTTTTTATATCAATCACATCATAGACTTTAAGTTTTGTATAAATGTTAAATATTTGGTAAACATATGTAAGGTAAGTAAAGAATAGTTTTTTTCTTTCAATGATCTATGAGCTGTGTGATATATATATGGGTCTGCATGAAAGTGAATCTCAAAACCTAAGAATATTTGGTAAGTATAATAGTAATATATAATAAAATGATGTATTCATTAATGAGGATTTACAAAGAAATACAAATTACACTCAACCTACAATTATCAAGTATTTTCCTATTGATTTTTGTTAATTGTGATGGGTTAAGAGATGTATTCAATCTAAAAACTGATCTATGCATAGGATAGAGTGATGATAATCATGAGTAATTTTATTTTTCCTATGCAAAGTTTATTGGAACTTGGTTTTTTCCTTTGTATGTTATTTGAACTGATTGTAAGTAATCATTGTATAAGCTAATCGTTTATAAATTTGGGCTAATCTTGGGCCTTCGTTTTTGGTTTAATTTTCGTTAAACCCATTACTTTTAAAATTTTAAAATTATAAAACCGATAAAAATATATAAAAGCAAAAGATAATAGAAAATAAATAAATTAAAACAACCAAGCAAATAGTTCTGAAATGAAATATTAAAAACAAAAAGCAATGTTTGTAAAACCGAGAAAGAAATTCAGTCAAGTTTATGTTTTTCCTTCTCATCCTTTGTAGCAACGTTGACATCATCTAGTACACCCATCTTGGAACATTGCTTTTTGGATGTTGATGACGGGGCATCTCCTTCTTTTATGTTACTCGAATCTCTTTTTGATGATGGAGTTGAGGAAGTTGAGATACCAACTTCAGAGGTCTCAACACCATCGCTTATCATCAGAGAACCCTATACAATTTAAATAATGTAAGAGATGAGAAACGACGATCTATTTCCCCCTCGGAACTTTCGTATACGAACAGTTCCACCCAAACTTTCTGCCTCTATCTGTATCTCCGTCAAAAAAAAGTTCCACAATTATTTCTCCCCAGATCTAAAGTTCGAAACTTATTTCCCCATAGAACTAAAGTTCGAAACTGATTTACACATCGAACTGGGTTATTGTTGGTTTACTGTAGACCAATCTCATTTTAACCAAAAGAAACAAAATTAAACCAATTTTAACCCAATTATCCAAATAAACAACTTTCTTCACAGCCCAAACGATATGAACAATGCCAAAAGCATAACCAAACTCTGTGCATTAAGGTTCTTCACTCGAACAAGCACATTGGTAACAAATGGCAATAACAATGCAAAAACAATATACAAGAATCCAACATTAAATCCTTGAGCTCCCAGCTGCATTCCAGATCCTTGGTAAAAGAACACAAGCCGATCTAAGACTTGGAAAGAAGTGGAGGACGTTGAATAGGACCGACCTTGAGCTTGGTTCGTTGTTCGATGAACTCAAACATAGATTCAGCTATTCTAGAGTAATCAGAATGATCCATATGACCAGATTCATCACAGAGATTTGATATCGAAGGACTTACAAGAACTATAATTTTGATCCATTGTTGTTAGCGAGGAACGAAGCGGAGACGACACCGAACTCGCGACGGAGCTTTGGTAAACAAAGCTCGCTTTTGTTGTGGAGTTGAGTAGCATCGAAGAAGACGAGTAACGAGTAAGGACGAGTGTAAGCAGATGTGAGGAATTTAGAGATTCCATGGTCATTGAGATGGATTACGCCATTGTTGATAGATTCGAGGAGATGATGAGATATTGGGTTAAAATTGGTTTAATTTTGTTTCTTTTGATTAAAATGAGATTGGTATTTAGTAAACCAACAATAACCCAACTCGATGTGTAAATCAGTTTCGAATTTTAGTTTTATGGGAAAATAAGTTTCGAACTTTAGATATGGGGAGAAATAATTGTGGAACTTTTTTTTTATGGAGATACAGATAGAGGCAGAAAGTTTAGGTGGTGATATATAAATCATAACCCTTATGTATATAGAATAATTTAATGACATTACTATTGAAAAATTTACATTTTAAAACTACGAACCTAATCAGCCGAGTAAAATGATGATTGATCGACATATGTATCTGATAAGGAAATTTCAGGGACTGATGAAATTTTCCCATCAGAAACTTGTGCAACCCTATAAATGTCACATTTACCATGAATATGTTTGGGCTCGATGCAAAGAAGGAAAAAAATGATTTCCCAACTAAAGCTTTGATAGGATCTGGCAAATCTGTGAGATCTTCAAACTATATAATAATTGCGTTGAGTTAGTAATGTATAATGTTAATAAAAAATATATCAGATCAAATGACCCTTTAGGTATGATTTCAGTTGCAGCCGTCCCAACAATTTCTTCAGCAAAACTATCAAACAACATGATTCTTCTCTCATCAGTATGGTACATGACATTAAAGTGAATCCAGAACCTTATTATATGATAATGCCAGCACATATATTAATACTTGCTATATATTTGCAACTTTCATGAGAATATCAAAATATTGGGTTTTTAAAAAAACTCACTTTGGAGAGACGCCTTTAGCGTAATTTTTACAGACCTCACACCAGAATTTTGGTATAGGTTTTGTTTTAACATCTTCCAGCTTAATGACGTCCTCTTTGATGATTTCTTTTGTTGTATTTTTGACATGCATAATAGAACCAAGAATAGTCGGTATCATTTTCTTTTACCGTACAAAGTGTGCGGCACGATCCTACCTAAAATCGTGCAAATGGACATGTGAGTATAATGGATCATAAGATAAAACATCTTCTTAATATAAGTAAACGAATATATGAAACCACCTGAGTTGCTTGCAGCAGTTCCTCAATGGTCATGATAGGATACTCATCCATGTCTTCTTTTTTAGTTCGACCAAAAAAGACAGTTGTCTGTAAATTACCCGTGACCGTCAATTCTGAACCATCACGGGTAAGGCTGTTTACATAATATTAAAAATAAAATGATATTAGTTATAACATTAATATAGTAAATAATTACTAATATTTATCTTTTTCGGAAACATACCTTTTCTTAAAGTCTTCAAACATAGGTATGGCCATATTAGTAAGCAATTGTGATGAGTCATAAGAATTAGAAACACTCCAAACATCTAAATTAGTGAATCAATATATATGATTGTAATTTCTAGAGTCGTTTAGTCTGTATACAGGATATATTTTTATGTAAAACCATATGTGACGTAAATTGTTATGTTACCGTTGAAAACATTCACTTTGGTAAATGGTATCAAACAAAATACAATACCATCCGTCGATTCTTGACATGCTTGACTTAGTGATTCAGCAAATTTTCCCCAAAGTGTACATAAGACCCGAGTACCCTTATTATATGAGATCATTAATATTAAAATATAATATAAAATAAAATAATTTTATTCAAGAATTTTCATGAATAAACTATTCGGTAAGCTTGAAAATTTGTAAGCTTACTCGTTGTTTCTCAAGTGGAAGTCGATCTTCTTGGTAGGCTTAGTAGAAGGAGGAATATCTTGAATTTCACCACAATCATCGACTTGGCCCAAAAAGTTTGCAATGTGAAAAGTAAGAAAAATTAGTTAAACATTTAAAATAAACATTTAAAGTAATTTAAAACTAATTCAAACATAACTAACCGAATAAATAACTCTTGTTTTGTTTCCCATTAAGAACGTCATCATAACTGGCCAATGTGAGAAACATATCGTCGAAAATGTTTTCAGAAGCTTGGACAATTGTTTTCGACATGAAACCAATCTTAAAATTTATGTCCAATATTTTCAATGCACCATAAAAAGGAGTTAAAGCAAAAATAGAAATAATGAACCAAGAATTTGGGATTAAATTTTTTTCAAATTTTTAATATGCTCCTTCTTGACGTTAGCAGCAATCTTATGACCCTATGAAAAATTCAAAGGAAATTAAATTTAATATCAAATTTATATAATTAAAATAAACACTATTATAATGAACAATTGTTATAATTTTAACTTACATAAATGTCGACCAAAAACATCTCAACTGTTTCACCAATTTTGATGGAATACTGCTTCCAAAGATGCAAAACCTTCACTTGAATACGCCAATTAACTTTGTATGGTTTCAGCGCATTAAGAGAAGCGATTGGGAGTGTAGCGGCTAACATCTTATGATTCTCTAGTTTTAGGGCTGACTAGTTTAAACGCAGCGGTTGCGAGAGTTTGCGGAAGCGGGCGGTTGCGATTTTAAGCGTTATTATGCATTTTAAACGACTGATTGAGCGTTTAAAAATGGGTGGGTTTGCGGGAATTTTATGACTGGTTGACCCGCAGGAGCAATATCGATTAAATGAAAAATTACAAAAATAGATATAAATATAATTATAAACATGTATAAATATACCAAAATCTATATTACTATGATAAAATATATTGAAAAATGAATATGATTGATAACTAATAAAAAGCCTTATTACTTGATAATTATTGATATATAACTATTTTAAAACAAATATTTTGTTTAGTAGAACATATTTAAGAAAAATTAAAAAAATTAAACATGATTAATAATAATAAAAATATAAAAAATTACTAATTATAAATACTAAATAATTATTCAAATGTTAAACAAATATGTTTTTTAGTAAAAAACAAAAAGTTAATAATATTGGAAAATAAATTTAGAGAATGATTTTTGTTTGATAATTAATGTGAATATATATAGGATTTGAAAATATATATTTTAGTTTACAGATTTTTCATTTTTAGATACTTTCCTTTTTTAAATCAATCGCAACCACCCGCAACCGCAAACGCTTGCGGGAAGGAGCTTTTGAAATCCAGCGATTTCGAGCGATCCAAAGCGGCGTAGAGCGTTTTCTGTGATTGGTACCAATCGCTTACAATTGTAAACGCCCGCTACCAACCGCTAGGCGGGTGAAAGCGGGAGAACCAAGCAACACCTTAGTTAAACGTTTTGTTATGTTAGGTATAAATAAGAATTGGTTTATTTATAGTGTTATGGTGTCGTCATTGAAATTTAGGTTATGGAAGATTTCGAACCCCTTCAAGATATGCGATTTCGATTTTTGATTATTACGAATATAATAAAAATAAAGAATAAAATAAACTTGGTTACAAAGTTTGTTATTGTTTTGGATGATAAAAAAAAAATTGTATATTGTGCTCATCAATAATAGGGTGGTTATGGTATCTATTCCTTAATTTAAGATATTTGTATTCGATTTCAATTATGATAGACTAAAATTACGATTTTTGTGTTGAGAAAAAAATCAACAAGAGGAAAGGAATATAGGGCCATGTAAGTGTTGGGCTAATAAACTCATACGTGGCCGAAAATTAAAACTTGGCCCAAATAATTGTATGGTTTGTAATTAATTTAAACGGTGAGAATTAAAAACTTGCTTTTATAATGACCGACTGAGATTTAAAGTTTTGATTTGCGGGAAAAAGATTAGACGGTTAGGATTAAAAGTTTCAACTTATAAATAAACGGCCAAGATTATAACATAAAAATTTTGGTTTTCAAAAACGGGTCAAAAAGATCCGCGCGTTTATCCGTATTTTGAGTTGTTTAGCAACAGTTTTAAGATTTTTTATACTATAGTTTTGATACGAAAATTTAATTTTTTTTTTTGTTTGGCAACAGGTTTAAATCGCTTTTGCTTTAATAGTATTGATAAGTATGTAGGGGTAAAAGAAAGAGTTAACCGCGTGAGTATTTCTTACGGTCCAATTATAATGATTTACATTGACCAGAAGAAAGCCTTTTACTTTAACAAACCATTTAAGCAAAGGAAACAAAACTTTTTCTTTTTTGTTGGCTAAATTAAGTTACTTTCGTGTACACTATACTTGTTTAATCTGTTCATCTCGCTTGATTGGTTTATCTGCTTGCCTGTCGGAAAGTTAAGTTCATGGCGATGTTCTGATTCTTAGAAACGGTTCTTGTCTATTTTCTGATATATGTCGTTTAATCAATATGTATAGATCTGTCGGTTTATTCACTTTTTTTATTTCATATTTCAAAGGGGAGATGGAAGATCTACAATGGCTTTGTTCTTGAATTGATTCGCAGGTATGAAACTCTTTACCAAACAATACTGACCTTAGTAGACCTATTCAATCTTATATGTAAAGAGCAATATATTTTGAGGTTATATTCTTATCACTGGTTTTCTGTTGGATTTGTAAATTTATGTGTTAGAGCATCAGACAACAATCGGAAATTTCCGAAAGATTCATTTTCTTTTTTTAAAATTGACTGGTTATGCTGGCAACATGTTCTATTTTGGGTCTGCAATAAAATATCTTGCAATGAACAATGATTTAGCTTACTATATATTTCAATTTTGTTGTAACCCGACATGATTTTAATAATCTGGGCAGCATATAGTGTTTTACTTTCATTTTAATTAACTTCTCGTTGTATGTCTTTTAAGGTGAGGCACGATACCTTTGGCGTAGAAATTTTCTATCTACTATTCTGCATCAAATGACCTTAGCCATAATCTGTCTTATATGAATCGATGTTCAAGACTCTATAGAAGTGTTGTCTGTGGCACGCATTATAACGGTATGCTAATATTAATACACAAAACAATCTAACTTACGAGGCAAATCAAACTATTTTTAAAGTTGGAATCTTATTATTTGTTTGCAGGTTTTAAGTGTTGCGTGTGCTGCGGTCATCGAAGAGAACAATCTAACCGGTAACCTTTTCTATAATTGATTTCAATGCAACAATAAAGTGGAATAAATTTTGAGAGCTTGAGTGAAACTATGCCCAGGTTAGTTAGTTATTTTATCCTGAGTTTCCCTTTTTTTGGGGAGTGATTATATCGCTGTACATTAGTTCTAACTGTATTTTTTTGCATAAAATTAGCAGAATGAGACTTCTAATGACGCTAAGAAGCAAAATCTGTTTTTACTTCGACATATAGATAAGCTATTAGATCCTGAGCAGGTTAGCACTTCAACTATCCTTCTATGTTTAGTTTTACATTTCTGGCAATGAATTACAATGAAAGTTAAACATGGCAGAAAGCGTGAGTATACTAATTCCAAAACTGGGTTGTCAAGATAAAATTAATAAAATGAAGATGAAAGTAAAGTAAAGATCTTCAAATAAAACTGTGGGGAAAAAATGTTTGCCTAAGAATGTATATAGCTTGACATTTGCGAGTCACAAATATCACGGTAGTGGATTGCGGTTGCTTCCTTCTGAAACACCTGCAGAACATTTAAAAAACTCAGTAATATATATCGCCGTGATACTAATGGTAACATGTGCAGAATGTCTTGAGTTTAAATAGATACCTTGCTGAAATGACTTCAATATCTTCTAAATCAATTTCTCAGATTCTGGAAAACTTCTTTAAAAACAACATTCATTGTTTGTTTCTGTGATTGTCCGTCTTTATCCACAATAAGAATTTTCAATCCCTTCTTTGATGCCACCCTGGATAATGCCACATAGTGTTTCCCATGAGAAAAAACTGGTCTAGGTAGAAACAAACCAACCTCGGTAAGTGATTGTCCTTGACTTGTTTATAGTCATCGCAAAAGCGACAGACACTGGAAACTGTCTTCTCCGCATCCTGAATGGCAATTTTGTATCGGACGGTTTGATAAGGACCTTCGGAATCAAAACTTTGTGCCCAACTCTATCTCTATCACTTGCTTGGAGAACATTATTACCCATTTGGGTAATCTGCAATCTTGTACCGTTGCACAAAACACCTTTTGGATCTATATTCCTTAGAAGCATAACAGGTGCACCAACCTTAAGACGTAGAGAGTGATTTGGCAAGCAAGAAAGTCGTATACTATTTAGAAAATCTTGAGTGAAAACTGGGTTGTTCAACGACTCGCTATCCTGCGGATCAATACTGTACGTATTTAAGTACACCGTTTCTTCACCTGGTCAAAATTAATGGTAAATAGAGTATCATGTCGTTAAAGATTTAATAAAAGAAAGAATCGAAGTTAGTTGTATGCAAAGGTTTTAAGTTAAAATTCAGAGTTTACCTTGCAACTTCTCTAGTAAACGTTTGTTTATGGTGTTGACATCGTTATTGGTTGGGCATAAGATTGCTCTTGATTGGAAGAACTTTGGTTCAGTTCTCTTGTGCAATAATTCTAGATCACCATAAACTGCTCTGCTGATAGCTTCAATTGGATAATTACTATTTTTTTATTAAGAACTCCTCGGGAATATTAATCAAAGCCTCCCCATCATTTGGTTCAGCAACTTTGCCTTCCCCAACAGCTAATATCTAATCTGAAAACGCTTTAATATCGCGGGCAGCACTTTCGGACAAATCTTTGACATTAAACGCATGTTCTTTGTTATGGTTAGGACCTTAATGTGTTCCCAGAGATAAGATGAATTTAATGCTTCAAGCACTATTTGAGCCCTTCCTGCACCACTGATAACACCTGTCTAAAATCACCCCCAAATACAACAACCTTTCCACCAAACGGCTTATTATCAATATTCTTCATAATATCTGATAAGATTCTATCCAGATTTTCAAAACTATATCTGCTCATCATTGGTGCTTCATCCCATATAATAAGAGATGTCTCTTTCAACATATTAGCAAGATCAGAATCAGGACTGATATTACACATTGTGAAATCATCAGGATGTATAGGGATAGCAAACCTGGAAGGAGCAGTCCTTCCTCCATCCAACAACAAAGAAGCAACATTAATAGCAATCAATCCTCTATACCTCACAGCAGCAGATAATGTTTTCCACAAAAATGTCTTTCTTGTGTCTCCGAAACCTTAAACAAAAAGTACTCCTCCACAATCTTTTAAAACAATTGTTATGATCTCATCATAGATTGCTCTCTGTTCGTCAGTCATCATCCCTATCCACTTGTCATGCTTCTCTCGCAAAGCGTCGCGGGGGTAGTTTCTCTCTTCGGTGATTAAACGGTTAGAAAGATCAACACCTATGTTTGTTGGCTTAGGCATTTTTTTGAAGTATTTTAAAGACCCACCATTGCGTAGCAACACCTCTTCAATTTCCTCAAGTGTATAATTCTTTTTTTCTTCATC
The DNA here is from genome assembly GCA_036452645.1 of Capsella bursa-pastoris. Classification (NCBI taxonomy): domain Eukaryota; kingdom Viridiplantae; phylum Streptophyta; class Magnoliopsida; order Brassicales; family Brassicaceae; genus Capsella; species Capsella bursa-pastoris. The sequence goes on along the minus strand of CP144198.1, from coordinate 9,076,157 downwards.
TGTGAGGGTCAAATCTGCCATACACAGTAATTAAATTAGTGATTTCATCTAGGAATGAAAGATTATATTAAACACAAATTAATAGAATGCTTTCAAAAATTTATCTGGATTATTATGTTGTTCTTGTTTCTTCCGCTCTATGTACTCTGACAAAACTACCCAAGTACTATCCCATATATGCTCAGGTCTTGATAAACATCCATCTAACAACATCATAGCGAAGAAATTACTCAGTTGATCACTGAAAAACCAAAGGGTAGCCTCGATTAGACTGTCTATATAGGCTTGGTTGTCCTCCAGAATACAGCGAGCCCAACACGCCTTCTTGTATGTGTCGTAAACAACAACTTTATATGTTCTAATATCGTCATCACTTTGAGGACCAGTTACTATGCCAAGAAGGATTCTCATGTAGTATTCATCTTCCATCCTGTGGGGAACAAAATTGATCCTTCCCAAACTGAAACCTCTTTGTCTCAACTTCCATTCCTTTCTTATCCCATCCCATGTGAAATGTTTAGGGATTTCAGCATAAGTAAACTGCCTAGCAAATGCACAAACCTTGTTAAGATTTAAAAAGGCCATGAACATAGAATTTACGTATAGGAAACTTGAAAAGCCTCCATGCTGCTTCAGACTGGTTGCTTTCCATGAAGATGAAATGGGAGTTTCATGACTGGTATGCTTCTATACTGTATAGGAAACTTGAAAAGCCTCCATACTGCTTCAGAAGCTGAGACATATCTACAAAATAACATGGATTGATAGATTTAATAAGTAATGTTCTTTATTTTAAACGTAAGGAAATTTTTTTTAAAAAAGTTAAAGATTCACAAACCTGCAGTCAAAGTAATCCTTGATTTCATCAACCTTTTTTATTTCACTATCTCCACTGTCTGTAGTCTCAGCAGTAACTGGATCTGATCTGTTGTTCGCCACAGGTTCGCTCCCATTACCACTATCTGTATTTTTCTGCTTAGGTTCTATCACAAAGGCAACACGATCATGGCCTTTGTTAATGTACTTAATAGAACCAGTCTGGTTACACCACTCAACATTGATATGAGCACGATAGCGTAATGATAAGAGTCTATTGTAAGGAACAACGTATTTGTTATCGATCTTGATACCATTCTTCTCAACATAATGTGTAGTTGGGCGTCTTCGATATATTAGAAATCCATCTCGCCCAACAGTTGTTTCTTCAACGTACTCTTTTGGGAATAATTTTGAGCACTTTCCGTCGACCATACATAGGGAATTCATGTTCGCTGCACCACACGGGCCGTGAGTCATACAATCCTTGATTACATTGTAGAGCTCATGGTCTTTTCTTTGTCAGGAATCTCAGCTGATATGATTTTATCAATGTCGTCACCGGTTGGCAATTTACAACTTGGATCTATGAATAAAAGAATATGATCCTCTTTTCTGGAATTCAATCGTGTACATTGCTGAGAAAAAATTACCAAACAGTTCATAAAGGCTCGTTTTGTTAAAAAAAAAAAGTTGGTGATAATAACACGTACCAGCTATAGTCTTCCCTAACAGATGGTCTTCAGTTAGATCTTTCATAAGAGCATCTAGTTTGATCTTGAAGATCCGACACATGATGTCCGGTCTATCGTCAGAACTAAGTAGCCATTGCATCATAATAACTTTGTAACATATACCGCGGGCCACTGGTAAATGATGCTAGTATTCGTACAGCCTTTCCATGTTCTTCCTAGTTATTGTTTCCCGCTTGTGCTGCAGCTTTAATTGATGAAAAATCCTAGCACCGTAGATTAGATTGGTTATATTTGATATAAGATAACCTGTTTGATTTCAAAGATGTGTATCCATCAACCAAAAACTGTTGGAAAAGGCGCTTTGAACGCAGTAGAGTTCGAGCTTCATCCTCTCTTTCTTGGATTCTATATGCAAACCACTACCTCATGCTTATGTCTTTTTCTTCTTTATCAGCTTTTCCTCTGCTACATTTTTTAATCCCAACTCTGAAACCATCTTCACCGTAAGGGAAAAGAAGACGATACTGTAGTGGGAGGTAAGAGACATGGACTTCACTTTTCTTTGTAACTTTCCGGTACTCTTTTCCTGTACAACTATGTCACGGCCTGGCATCTCTGGACGAAAATCACCTGGAATCAAAGCAGCAACTTCTGATGCGGTTGGCATGGAATATGTTCTTCCATCTTTGCCCATACGATCACTTAGAATTTGCAAGTGGAAACTTTCATCCTCCTTCTCAGCAAACTTGTCTTTGGCTTGTCTAAAAGGCTCAACGTAGGGATTGACTTCATCTAACATTTTGATGAGCATCGCAATGAGCTCCTTTCTAATACTTTTCTTTACTTTCCCACCAGTTGAATGTTTCCCCTTGCTGTCATATATCATAGGAATACGAAATATATTAGCATATTTCAACAAAATAAAAGAACGGAATGGGCTATAACTCTTTCATGAGATTTTGAAACGATTGTATATATAACCATTCTCATAGGTAAGATTTCAGTCTAAACTGAAACTGATCCGTACCGGAGTTAATCGATTCTCTATGTTTAATGGAACAACACCTGCTGCAGTAATTGTGAACATTAGGCAGGTGGTCTGTTTTTTCTAAGTTAATGATAATGAATACATGTACAAACTTGCAGATGGTACCTTCATGGTCGTTACGGCTTCTCTGATGTGTAGGAGTAGTAGAAGTCACAAATTTAACTGTGTTGAAATTAGTGAGGTCTATATAGATCCTACCATACACAAATTTCAAATTCACTGTACTCTGAACAAACGCATTAGGTAACAGTCGATGTATTGGTGTAGAGACTATAGAACATTGCCTTTTTGGAGTCTGTTGATCTTGATAGTTCTGATTATGATGAGCATCTCTTTTTTTCTTCATTATGCTTAGAACATATCACACCTGGACTGCTAAACTATTTTGGTGCTCAATTGTTAGTGGAACAAAGTGTCGTTATTGCTTTGAGTCTCTTTTCTGTTTTTGTGTTGGTTACACTAAAAATTGGTACAAAATTAAATTACCGATTGATTTGTAGGCTGATATATTTTCTATACTAATAAAGCGTATTTACTTTCCTCATAGACGATTGTTTAGTGATCTGGAGTATATTTGATTTTTTCCACACTAATTGAGCACTTTGATTTTGACTGCAATTATTGTTTCCATAAACACGTTAATTATTCTTATGATATGTGAAGGGACTACATATATCTGCTAGGAGAAGATCATTCTAATTCATCTCCTACAGGTGTGTTGAGAAAACAAAATATTATTTTTGGAAGCTAAATAACTTATGTCATTATTAGTATGCATTTTTTTGAGAAGTTGATGTGGTGCTGTTAAAGTCAAGGCATATTATCTCCAAATTTAATACCAGTGTTTGCTCTTGTTATGTATTTTAAACCTTTACAGTTCTGTATTTTTCGGAAACACATATAATAAAGACGTAAATTTTATTACTGCAAATATAGTCCAAAAGAAACACAAATGAAACCACTACCAGTCTACTCAACATTGGTAGTGAGATACAAATAACAATAAGGTTTATTAAGATTTCATTCTTCGAGTAAACCTCTAGCAAGACATGCCTCCTTGTATGTATCGTATAGAATCCCATTGTGTGTCCTTTATTCGTCATCACTCGTAGCTCCTTTTATAAACCTAAAAAGAAGTTTCAAACTTAAAGCACCCTCAACACCACATGAAACATTTGTAATCCTTGGAGTCATTCTTGTCCTTAGCCGCTTATGAAACTTTTTGGTGATATTGTTCCACGTGAAAAATTGAGGTATTTCTTCGAAAGTGAAATGTCTTGCTCCTTGGTCGTGGTTATTCAAATCGAACCAAGCCAGAATGAGAGGATTTTGGTTGTTTTTCTGGATCTCGTAATTAGACATGGTTATGACTCGTGAAAACTAAAAAATTAAAATATAGTGATTGTGTGTATTGATAATGCTTTATTTGGTTTTAACATGAACACTATTTATAATACTCTCAACTCATTTGCTTCCTTTCTAAGTTTAAATGCACACAATTAACAGTGTAATTGATTTATACAATCATACGTATTATGTATTCTTTTAATGCTTAATTTCCTAGAATCATGATTATATGATTTTCAGGCGTCTAATGGATTACGTTAGAGTAAATGCACACAATTAACAGTGTAACTGATTTATACATCCATACGTATTATGTATTCTTTTAATGCTTAATTTCCTAGAATCATGATTCAATAATTTTCAGGCGTCTAATGGATTACGTTAGAGTAAATGAAAACTTCAAAGGTTAACTGTGTTTTTGCTTTTAATTATATGAAACTAAATTTTCGTTGTGTCTTGTAATCAATATGAACGTATTACTCTTATAAGTAAAAATTTTAATCAGTTTCATCTAACGTCACAACCAAATTTCTTTAAAGCGTATCTTCAAAATGGATCTTCTACTTTGTGCAAGCTTAACATCATACTTCAATTCAATTTTATTTATTTTTCTGATGAAAAGTTCCCTTTTGAAACCATTATGGGTTAGTGAACTCGAACCATTTTGTATGAACCATTTATATATTTGAGATAGATATTCTACATAAATAATTAATCTCGTGGGATGTACTCAATACATAGAGTATGTGTTGGAGTTCTGTTCTGTTGAAACTCGTAAACCAAAAACAGAATTTAGGAAAAGGGTACTCAATTTACGTCTAAAAAAAATATGTTTTATTATATCTACTTAGCCGACACTTAAACTGGAGAAATAGCATTCAGCTGGTAAATCAAATTATTAGGCCTAACGAAACAATAACAAAACGAACTGAGTTGTAGACTTCTGGCCAATGAGTCTTTATTTGGGAAAATATTTTTAAAAAACTGAAAAGTGAAAGATCCAGCTTCTACTGTCTTGGTGATATTGTTGGAACATGTGTTCACACACTACCGTCATGTTCCACTCCTTTGCGTTTCTTGTTTTTTGCCTCCAACACTTCAGCCTTGGTCAATTTTTCCTCCTTTATTTTGATCACCTTAATGTTCTCGAGACATAATTTCTTGTTAGTTGAAGCTTGATCTTTAGGAGATTCGTATTCATCAATTGACCTCTTGGAAGAAGGTGTGGCTGACTCAGAAACATCTTGACTACTTGTTAGTAGTAGGGAACCCTATGGAATCACATATAACACAATCAAGTGTTCACGATATTTAAATTACTTGGCTTTTTAAGTATGTCGTTGTTGTAATGTATTGATACTCATACATGATCACCAATACTATCATCAGGAGGATGATTATCACCACCGTTAGAGTCATCCAAGGTGTCCTCATTGGCCACCGCATCTTTGGAGAGAATTTTCGAGACCTTGTAGATATTAAAGTCATTCCAGAGATTGTCATTTTCTACACTCACGAAAAATTGGTAGGTTTTTCCCACCACATCGAGTATTGGTTCAGGCAAATTCTCAGGATCTTCAATCTGCATAAGGCAATATTCCCACACTATACAATCAAATAATCACGTATATTGAGCGTCTAAACTTTGGGAAAAGATTATAAGGTTTAAAAATGACCTCATCAAATGGTCCTTTGATCAGACTGTTTGCCATACAATCAACAATCTCAGCTGCAGGACCATCAAATAACATCAACTTCATCTCACTTGTTGAATCAATGACTTTGACGTGTTGTTTGAAGCTGTTTCAAGCGAGATGAATCACAATAAGTTTCTCGAAAATACATCTGAGTATATGGAAGAGCTTACTAATCACGTACCGTGCAAGTAGAGCTTACTAATCACGTACCGTGCAAGTATGTTAGTAACTATTGCTCTACATTCAGCACAAAACCATCGAGGTTTGTAAACAGCTGATACATTCCCATTGCTGATAGAATTCACCTTAGTTACTTTCTTGTTATATTTCCTACATGCCACGTAGAACCAAGCCCAGTCACAGTCGATTGCATAGATGGTGCACATGGCTTTCACCCTTCCAATCTATATAAATTAAATACAAAAAACAATCAAATGAATTATGTAAACGATTCAAGCGAAGGTTCATGTTTTACTATGTTTGCTAATATTTAGAATTTAAATACCTCTATCCTAAAAAAAACCTTCTTTGATTGTTTGAGTGAGAAACTGTAAGTAGAATTCACCGTCATGCTGAATAAGAAGTTCCCTTCTTGGATTTTTCTCGACTAATGTAATAGCAAGGCCATTGTTAGGCAACCTAAGATAAACGTTCAATATTGATGTTAATTTACACCATAACATGAAGTGTGTTACTTAAAACTTGACGTCGATTTAAGTAGTAAGCACTTACTTATTTTGGAATAAAAGAACATCTGCATATTCAGGATTGATCACAACTTGGGATGTATTGAAAGCATTAGAGATACTCTGCACATCTTGTAAAAATGAAAATTAAAAGTTACGACAACGATTTTTAGTATATTCACCATTAAACGATTCTACATATAACAAAGCTGTATACCTTTGTAGATCTTGATCATGGCAAAACGGATTAGACAGATGACACTCTCAACACCATGTTGTACCGTAGCATTTTACACTTGTTCAGCGAATGAACTCCACAAAGTACATGATAATCGCTCATGTCTGATACAAAACAGATACTATACTATATGCGAAATAAGTATTTGGTATAAGATTTAAAGAAGGGCGAGTCATTACTTTTCATCTCGCAGCTCAAAAGTGATTTTATTGGTTGGCTTATTATTGACATCTATTGTATCCATCTCGCCAACATTAACAATTTGTCCAACAATATCTGTCATATAATGAACATAAGATGTAAATCAATTTCTGAAGCATATTCGTGTTGTAGTATAATAGGAGAAGAACGTACCAATCAACTAATTGACATTGAGTGTCGCTACTGATTCAAATGGTGTCAAGGTGAGGAATGGACTATTAGATAGATCATCTGTGCGGCTGACAATGGTTTGTGTCATTTTGAATCGATGATTTGTTGGCTTGAACTGACCACGTGCAATGCTCAACTGGAAATTCTCAATTGATTTCCATTCATCTGATGTGATTCTGTGTTGAAATCGATTAACCAATTCCTTTTTCACAGAAGCGTGTATCTTTGTGCCCTATAAATCAAAACAGTAACATTAGCCAGATGAATAAACGCGGTTTATATATATATATATATATATATATATATATATATATATATATATATATAGTAACATAATTTACAATTTAAGTGATGCAAATATTTTACCTCAATGTCAGCTAGCACCATATCTAACGTTTCTCCAAATTTGGTGGTGTGTAGACTTCAATGTCACGAGTGAAGCACTCTAACTTGAATTTTCCATGACGTCTTGAATGGCTTGATCTCTCGTAGGTAAGCAAACGATGCAGACATGTTTAGTTTTTGTATTTGAGACGATGAGTGAAAAGCGTTATGATTTCAATTGACTACATGGTAGGAGTTATATATTCACATAGAGGAGTGCGTTTAGGGTTTATACTTGTGAGAGAAGAAGGCAATTTTTTATTGGGTTTGTAAAATTTAGGAATATAGATTGATCTTGGTGAAGTTACGGATAGTAAATTAAGCGGCTGTTTCTCTTTATTGATATGATTGAATAAATTTTTAGATTGCTGGAATTAATTATAATTATAGCAACAGATGCCTAATTTGCTGAGATACGTTTTGTCACAGGTTTTAATTATAAGTAGATTTAATTGATATTAATAAGCTAAAATCTCTCGCTGTATATGTTATGCATTTAAATGAATCTTTTTTAAAAAATTGAAAGGCCACTGAAAATTTATTTGCTAGTTTCATGGGCTTTGCGTTGGCCTTGTCAAATGGTGAACCTATTAAAACATGCTTTAATTATATAAGAAGATAATAATGGCAAAGGCCTACGTGAAGGCTCAACTACGACAGTAATTAAACGGATCCGGGCTACTGTGTCGGTAAAGGACGCGGATTCTTAATCTAATAATCGATTTTGTTCAATTGTTTTTATACCAATTTTACCCGTAATTTATTTCAAAATTCCTTCTCCTTTGTTTAAAATTGAAATTCAATTTTTAATTTTTGAAGGACATTTGTGTACATTTTTGATTTTGTACTCGTATTTTAATTATAAGAAGATCTAAAAATCGATTTTGTTTTGGAGTATAAAACGCAGTGATTCAAACTTAACAGTTAGAGTGGTGTATTCAAAATGGAATTTTAAAAAAATTTAAGTTTATTGAGTTTTTAAATGATTTTGACGATTTTAGGGGTGTTTTTATGACTTTCGTAAAATCCTTTCAAATTTCACCAAAAACTATGGAATTTGGATTTCTCTAATTTTAACTAAGAAAATCCTGTCAAAACCTCTGAAATCCTTCAAAATCATTAAAAGCCAAATCCACAAATTGTTTTCAATAACAGTGGATTTCAAGGTGGGAGAGTCAATGTCGGATGTAAGATTAAGGGTGAATTAGCTAAATATTCATTTTAAAAAAATGAAAAATATAGTACTGCTAGTTGATCGACATGTGTTTGCGCAGGTATTAATAATCTCAAAGATTTTTTTAATTGTTCTGTCGAGAGATTATTAGTTAAGTTGATTATTAGTTTATGTTTGAACCTATCTTTCGATTTTGAATAATTACTTTGGCTTCTACAAATAGAGGGTTTTTTTTACGTTTTGTTAACAATTCGGTTGGGCTTTTGTTGGGCCTAATTAAACATGCACATCCTTTTTGGATTCAGAAGAGACTTTGAAACAGACAAAGTAACAAGATGTCTGTGCAGTTATCGGTCTTTAAACAATTTTTTTTTTCCTTTTCCTAGATTGCATTTCAATCGAATCTATTGAAAACTTATTTCGATCCTTGGTTCTAATTTCCACTAATTCGATGCGTTTTGGAGTGTTTTGTAGAATTAAGGGTAAATCGTCACAATTCTGTTTACATCCCATACGTATTTGTCGATTTGAAGTTGTTGTCAGAAATCTAAGTTTCAGATTTTACACAGTTTGGTGTTTATATGTTCCGAATTTGGCTTTGTGGTAATTTGGTTTTGCTCTGTAATTGTCTTGTAATTGATTTACAGACATACAGACATACAAACATACATTTATCAATTTAGTTGGTAGAAATTGTTTTAACAAGTTCATCAAAATCAAGTTTCGTTATTGTCTTAAGCTTAAGTAGTTAGTAGTTGACTTTATTTAAGAAATAGCAATTGAATAATTAACCTTTCTCTTTTTCCTTTTTTTTTCTGTCATCACAACAGAATTCAAAATACAAGTTAATCGGAGAAACAACTCTCCGCCATGAGGGTGCCGATGTACTTGTGAAATTGAAATGTACTCCCGGCTTCTTGCTTTTTTGCGAGGAAATCCGAACGTCCATTCTCCTTTCGTGGGATATGACGGATCTTAAAATTGGGAAATGACTGCTTTAAATCACTAAAAGAGGCGACCTCAGCTGCAAAAGTGGGCCAATCAGACGGCGACTCTAAGATAGTGAGGATATCCGAACAATTAGTGGCAAAGCTAGCAGAAGTTTGACCATGATCTATCATACACTCCATAGCCCATAAGAGAGCATCCAATTCGGCATGGAGGGAGGAAAGACTTCTCGACAAATGCCCTCTTGCTTCCATAAGGACCCATCCAAGCCCACTAAAGGGGTCAGAAACTAGCCAAGAGGCATCACATTGGCATTCCAATGGAGGGATAGCTATAGACCTATGGACAACCACTTGGGATGTAGGAGGGTCCACCAGAACATCTGATTCCATAGCCCTCCGCCACCCATCGTCTTCATGTGTGGCTAGAGTAAGAGTCTCATCAGGTGATTCTCGAATATTCTCAAACATAAATTTATTGCGAGATTTCCAGATATACCACAATATCCAAGGGAAATTATGGATAGCAGTTCCGTCTATCTTCAATGCTTTGCCTCTCCAGAAAAGAAAGTCAAAGTTGTAAAATAGAGAGTTACGAGGGAACACCGTCCTTGAGGAAGGGATAGAGGAGAGAGCCCAGACTTGTCTAGCAGGGGGGGGGGGCACTCGCAAAGGAGATGATTAATCGTCTCCTCTCCATGGCCACACCAAAGACAATCTTTCTCTCTGCCAATGTGACAGGTAAAAAGTCATTGAAAAGTTGCTACGCAACCCGAAAGACATTTCCACATGAAATGCTTAAGCTTTCCAGTGGTTTTAGTTTTCCATACTTGTTCCTGGAGTGCCAAACCATCCGGTCCGTGAAAAGGGCAGTCATAAGAGGTGCGAGAGAGGTTCCTCGCGAGCCAATAACATGACTTAACATAATAGTTACCATATTTTGTATACAACCAGCTATACCCATTGATTAGGTGAGGCCAACTAGGCCGGATTCCAAGGATCAAAGGAATGTCCGTTGGGTCCACTAATGTTTTCAAAAGATCTCTTTTCCATTCCTGGGTATCCCTATCCAGTAAATCATTAACATACAGATGAGGGTTCTGAAAAGCGAGAACACTTTTAGCAGGTTGAGGAGGAATTGTAGGAATCCACGTGTCAGACCAGACTCGAGTAAGCATTCCGGAACCAACAGTTCTGCGAAGACCTGAAACAATCAGAGGCTTGGCAGAAAAAATACTCCTCCATCCATAGGAGGGACGGTTGGCCTTAACTATTTGTAGAGGGTCACTATATCTATAATATCTGCGCCTCAAAACTCTACTTAGTAGTGAATTTGGGAAGGGAATGAATTTCCAAAATTTCTTGGCGAGGAGTGCTTGATTGAATTCTCCCAATGTTCAAAAACCAAGACCTCCTTCAGACATTTGGGTGCATAATTTATCCCAGGCTATCCAGTGAATGCCATCCGCTTCATTTAACGGGGCCACCAGAGCCTTAGTTCAGAGAATAAAAAGAAAGGGAGAAATGGGGTCTCCTTGCCGGATTCCCTTGGATGGTTTTATATGACATCTCGGAGTACCATTGATTAAGACTTGGTACGAGACCGAGGAAATAAGAAACATTATCATATCAACCCATTTTTGAGCGAATCCCATCTTCAACATCAGGGCTCTAAGGAAGGGCCATTCTACTCTATCGTATGCCTTGCTCATATCTTTTTGATGGCCATAAAATTCTTCCGATAATTAGAATTTGTACGGAGAGCATGGAAGTTTTCCTGAGCAATCAGGATATTATCCGTTATAAGACGTACGGACACAAAGGCCGATTGAGTGTAAGAAATCAAGCCCGGGAGGTATTTTTTTATGCGGAAGCTGAGGATCTTCGAGATAAACTTATAACATACGTTACATAAACTTATTGGCCTGAATTCCTTCATCGATCTAGGCCGGTCGGTTTTTAGGATAAGGCAAATATTTGTCTCATTCAGAGATTCATCAAACGAACTCGTGGAATGAAAGTCTTGGGCTAGTTTGACAAGATCTTTGTCAACTATATCCCAAAAACGTTGATAAAACAAAGCCGTCAGGACTAGGAGTTTTTTCTGGATTGAGAGAAAAGAGGGTCCGTTTTACTTCATCAGTAGAAATTTCTTTTGTAAGATATTGGTTTATTTCTTCAGGGATCGTCACTGGAACCGCTCGAAGAACAGATTCCAATTCCCGGGGATTGGAAGCTTTAAAAAGATCACTTAAGTAAGAGACCGCGAGGGTTTCAATATCATCTTCATTATCGATCCACTTGTTATCATACACCATAAAAATTCTTTTGAACTTTGGGACACTAGATATTGGTTTATAAATAGGAAAGTTTTCATTCTAATTTAGTTTTATTTTAAAGTAGATGATAAGTATATAAAACTAATATTTCTTTTGAGTTTGGAAAATTAGTAGTGTCACTTTACAACGTGACTTGATTAGATCATCGGCCGTGAACTTTTACAAGACTTACAAAACTTTGTAAGGTTGTACTGTAATCTGTCTCATCAATTTAATCATTCGGTTACATGTTTAATGCCTAATTACTTACTTCATTTGTTATTTAATATAATTAGAGATTGCTATTCTTATGATAGGAAAAAGAACTGTGTCTAACACCATTTGTACGTAAGTTCGACTCAATCCGAAGATTCTAGAGGTTGATAAATTTATCGAATCGTAAGTTTTTAATAAATCTTGGCATAGTATTATTAAACTTTGTTATATGAATGATATAGCTTAATTTTACTATTTTCTAATTTTAGGAATCCAAGGAAGAGTATTCGCATAAGTAGACAACGTCGATGATCAGAAGAATTGCGGTATTAATTTAGTTTCTTTTCCTTTTTTTTTTTACTATTTTAGACTTCATGTTTTCACCATTTTTAGGGTCGTTCATTAGGATTCCTTTACTTCATTGACACTTACTCTATATTACGATTAATAATTACTCTTTAATATGAAATTTTATGATAAGTATGTTTTGATTCAAAGTTTTTCATTTGAGTGTCCATTTAAATTTCGAATATGAAACTTCTCCTCCACATTTTATATTTAATAAAGAAACAAGCTTATCCACAATTGAGCAGCAGAGCAATGCTTCTATCAAAGTGGACAACAATTTAGTTGGGGATTCAAATCATTCCTCCAAACCGCAAGTAAAACTATATTTAAAACTATCATCATTTTCTTAATTGCCTTGCAAGTTATTTATTTTCTTTGCTTCAATGCCTGCAATAATGTGGCTTCGACCAAACAATTTGTTCTCATTCAATTTCTTTAAATAATAAGGTCTTCTGAAATCTTTATACATACCTAGTTAATTATACACATTATAACCTTACAATAAATATAGCTATGTCATGTCATGATATTTTATATGAGCATATAAAGAGGTCAATGTTTCGAACCCATTAAAAACATTTCTAGCTGACAATGGAAATCTTTTACGATAAACAATAGCTCTGAAAGTGGTAACTGCTGTTGTATGTGACGAAAGAGTCTTCTAAATTCACATGCAACATAATAAATCGAGTGAGTGATCTGGGAACTTTCAATATAGATTTAGACAATTTAGAATACCTACAATTTATCCCGTGACTCGTCTGCCATAACTTTTATCCTTACCTATTTTACATATTGAAATATACATGACATTCGAAGCCTTACCTTTATTTTTTTTATAATTTTGAAAACATTTAGTCCAAAACTTATTGCACCACATTGTAATCCTCAGATAATATGAATAAAAATGAGAGACGAGAAATCTTATTCTTATTGAAAGACCTCTACAAAATTTATCAATCGTGAGTCAATTTAAATCTATGATTGACAAATAAGGCTAATTCAAAACAATGTCAGTACTGACTGAGTTTTCTGTGTAATTCAATTATGCATTTATTTTGTTGACCGTTCATATATTGACAAGTTAAAGAAAAATATTAAAATGAGGCAGCTAATAACGACTGGTTTTCAGTCTATATAAATACCTTCAAGGATGACGATTCACCTAAACAAAAAATCATTCCCACTCGAACGATACAAAACATCATTCTGCAAAAAAAAATGGCATCACAACATTCGCTCGCTGAACTCTCTATGAATTCAATTGACTGGAGTATTTTTGTAAAAGTTTTGGCTGTCTGGAAGCCTGTAACAACCCGCCCTGTGGGATCCTCCGCCACATGGCACACCCCGCGACATGGCATCCTTACAGTGCTACAGCGCATCGACCCTAACCTCTCTCTTGTGGCCCAATCTGGCATGTAGGCTCTCTCCTGGCCCACATGCCCTCCTGGTCCACCAGGTAGGTTATTTGTGCGCATGGCGTTCCTCGAACCCATGTCCTCACTCTTTAACAACCTTCCCACTGGACAAGCTGTGGCGGAGGATCCCACAGGGCGGGTTGTTACAAAGCCTAAGCTGGATTCACAAAGGAAGAGGAAGAATATGATATTAGTAGATCGATAGGTGAATCATTTAGAGATTTTGCGTGTATCTTTATTATGCTATGTATACTTATCGTGTAATGTCAAATGGTATACAATCTTACAACATAGGGTTGTAGGATTGATGCAACAATTCCATACATCAGGTATGCATCACCGTTCCATAATCTCATTCTTGAGGACAAGTGGTATCTACTTTAAAACTTTCATGTTATGGAAAATAATTTGCCAATCAAAAACTCTCGCCATCACCTGACAATAACGATGGTCTACCAAACAACAATGCACGAAGTGGATGAGAAGTCATGGAGTTCTTATTTCAACTTTATTACATCCATGCAACTTCTCAATGCCCAAGTGGAAGATAAAAAGTATTGTGTGGGTATGTGTAATTATAATTTATCTATTCAATACATTTACAATTTTGAATTTTTTCTGATTAAAAAATGAAAAATATTTTCTTAACTACACCTAACTTTTAAGGTGGTGAACAGATGCTAGCGGTCAATTAAAAATCTCTTGTGTTGCGGTGGGAAAATCCACAAAAGAATTTGAAAATAAATGGGAGGAGATTATTTTTGATGCTGGTTATGAAGATTGTCCTATTATGTGTGTTCTACGTTTTTGGAGAATCTATGTTTACGAAGGTTAGTACTCACGTTCTTATATTATTTACTCGTTTATGTATAATGTTATTTCACGTATTGTGTATATAATTTTAGTATCAATTTTCAAGCCTACCTTCTCTTTTTTCCATAATTTACATAGGTAATCCATGTTTTATTACTCAATATGGCTGTTCAAGAATTTACCTTGATGAAGAGTTCATGGAAATGAACTTGGAGACACTACTGTAAGTTTTACATTTCACAATCTTATAATTTTTCATTGCATACTGTAAAACAAATAATAAAAAGATGCAATGGTGATATTTATTTTTCCATTTGATCATACACAGTGCTGAAGTTCCATAATGGAATGCTGAGGATGAAAGCTCGGATGAGGATTAATAATCTATTTTGTATAATTTAATTTTATTCAGTTTTTTTTGTTTCATCATCATGTAAGATGTGTGTTATTATCTCATGCAACAAATAAGAACGATTTAAAAAACTAATTGTTTTGTATATATTTGGTTTGCATATCCCGGTTTACTATTTATCGTAGATAAATATTAATACTCAATATGTAATAAATATTAATACTCAAAATTGATTCATCTTCAAAATACAAACTTAAACACCTAACCTAAATAGCCATGTAATTGTAAGATTAAAAATTTGGTATTAATACTTAGGATTTATTATTAGTAGTAACGCAAACAGTATTTAAGGTTCCGGTGAACCGCGGCCGGAACCGCGACGGAGAGTGGGGTACTTCGCTAGTTACTATTAAAAAAGTATTAACCAACAATAATGAAATTACACAAAATATAGTTAAGGTATTAACTGACCTCTCGTGACCATTTGACCTCACAAATTTTTTTTCTAGGTGTATGGACAAAGAAATCCGCTCTGTCATACACACCACCATCTACTGAAAGAGGATTAGAATTGACAACAACTAAGAAAATGTCATCTTTGGGGAGGCTGTAATTAAGAGTTTCAACATGGTAAGTAGACAAAAGTAAAACATAGATGGTTTTTTATTCATAGTATTCTTACCGAGATTTGAAAGTTCAGGGTTAAGAACAACAGCCGAGCAATTGTAAGCATTGGAAAGTTATCGACTGTCTGCAGCATATGAATATATTAGAACATCAATATAACTGTAGGTATAAATCATAATATTTAACTTGATTGTTGATGTCTCTTACCATTCCAAACTTTTATTTTGCCAAACTGGACAGCGCATAGAACAATGGTTACAAAGGCAGCTTGGATGTTGTTGTTGATATGCTCAGCAAATGCACCCCACAGCACAATAAAGAGATTTGGATCACTACGTTATGGTCATATAAAATATAAGTATAGCCATCACAAATAAAGAATTCATTTCGAAAATTAATAATTAAAGAAGTAAGTAAGTAAATTAAAGTGATGTTTTTGGTGTCTTTCCCATTGAAAGGTATGTCTTCTAGCTGTGTGACGTTCATCAATTGTCAAAGAACATCTAAAAATGTAAGGCAATTACATTATATCATCTGCTATCTCCTTATACTCAAATAAAAAGCTTATTTGATGATAAAGTGAATTTTAACGACTTACCAACCAAGAAGTTGTCATCTAGAGTACCATCAAAAATATCACCAAACTTCACAGGAGAGAACCCATCCAAATTATACGGCAAAGGTATTTCACACTATCTAACTTTGGTGTTAGGAATGAAAGCAATCCGGTAAGGATGATTTGTTGTCCGGTACATGCCTGCAGAGTGGCCTGAATTTTGTCACCCTGAACCACATTTAAATATATAAAAGTTATTTATAATACTAAATATAATAATTAAAATATCTAATACTTACTGAAATTTTAAAAGATAATTATTTTAATAAGATTGAATCTAATTTAATGATTATATCAATAAAAAAGCAATAATAAGATTAAAAAAAGATTGAAAAACGAAACTGATCAGCTCAAATTTGCCCTGAGCTACTCTCTCAATTAAGAGATCACTGTAGTACTTAGGGATCAAATCCAGAGAGACTCAAAGATTACACATAAATATTCAGTAGTAAATTAAGCTAAGCAAGCAAGGTTTTAATATTAAAAACAGCAAATTAAAATAAAGATTGGTTTTTAAAACAATATGAGAAAATGCTAGGCTCGGGGATTCTCAGAAAATCAATCAAATTAAATAAATTAATGAATTATGAGTCTGCAGATGTTTCTACTAAAGAGCAAGTAGCAGTGGTTTTTCGCTTTGTTGATAAAGATGGGATCGGTAAAGAAATATTAATCGGTGTTATTTATATTCCAGAAACAACTTTTTCAACTCTGAAATGTGCTATTGATTCATTGTTTGCAAAGCGTAGATTGAGTATGAAAAAGTTAAGAGGAAAAAGTTACGATAGAGCTAGTAACATGAAAGGTGAATTTAATGGGTTGAGATCTCTGATTTTAAGAGAAAATAATTCATCGTACTATGTCCATTGTTTTTCAGCGTAAAAGATATGGTTCAAGAAGAACAACGAAAGATAATCGAAGAAAGAATCAGTCGAGGTGAAATTAAGACAGGAAAAGAACCGAACCAAGAGCTTTCATTTCAAACACCTGGTAATACTCGTTGGGGTTCTCACTACAACACTTTGTTACGATTGGTTGATTTATTCCTTTCTATCATTAAAGTGCTTGAGTATGTTGAAAGCGAAGGGACTGATGGTATCAAAGACGTCAAGCTAATGGTCTCCTTAAATAATTACACACCTTTGACTTTGTGTTCTACTTACAGTTGATGTTACTTCTTGTTGGTCTCACGAATAGTTTATCAGTGGCTCTGCAAAGAAAAGATCAAGACATTTTGAATTCTATGTCTCTAGTGAAATCCACCAAGCAACAATTGTATAACCTCTGGGAAATGGATGAAATTCTGTGGTTGAAAAGTGAATTCTTTTTGTGAGAATAATAAAACTGAGTTGATCATGGAAGAAGAAATTGTAGATCCAACGAAGCAAAGACGGAGAAGCAACATAACAAACTTGCATCATTATCAGGTCGAATGTTTTTACTCTGTATTGGATATGCAAATTCAAGAGTTTAATGATTGTTTTGACGAGGTAAATACTGTATTGCTTGGTTGCACTACATCTTTGAGCCCTAATGATTCATTCCATGAGTTTGATCAGTCAAAACTTATGAGATTATCTAAGTTTTATCCAGAAGATTTTAGTTCCATGGAGTGAATATCTCTTGAGCATCAACTTGGTATTTACATCGACAATATTCATGAAGATAAAAGGTTTGCTAATTTGGAGGGTCTTGGAGATCTTGCACGTGTGATGAAAGAGACAAAAAAACATCTGTCACATCCTCTTGTTTATCGCCTGTTGAAGTTAGTTTTGACTTCACATGTAGCTACCGCTATAGTTGAGAAATGTTTTTCTGCGATGAAAATTGTGAAGACTAACTTACGAAATCGAATGGGTGATCAATTTCTAAACGATAGTATGGTTTGTTTTATCGAAAAAGAGCAATAGAGTAAAGTGTTTTGTAGAAATTCTTGAAAAAACTGTTTTTTATCTTATGTTTTTCTTTGTTCGGTTATAATTTTTTTTAATATTATTATCATTATATTTTGGATTTATGTCGAGTGCACTGGTCGAGTAGTACCTGAAAAACAAAACAGATAAGCAGACAAAGCAAACCAAGTCAATATTGAAGGTGAAAGTGATATAGAACTTAATCTTGCTTAATTGAAATCCAAACTGGAACACTTTAAACGTCCAATTGGCAGCGGCGCCAAATTGATAACATGATTCTTGCTAATGGTATCAATCACCCCGTGTAATTTTAGTATATAGGGCTTTATCGAGCCATAAGACGCGTGCAAGCAGTTTAGAGAATGGGTTTTTCAGAAATCTTATGTACAAATGATATTTTTTCAAAATGTACTTCAAAAATGTTAAGATAGATGTTTTGTCTTCTCTCTTCTGATGTGGTTTCGTATATTTTTTTTTCACAGATGGAACAAGAAAGTGGACGTTCCTTCCTTGCCTACTCGTTGTGAGTTGCATTTGATCCAAGTACGCAACAAAAAAGTTTGTAAGGATACTCTCTTTCCTTACCACTAGCTAGCAACTTTGATGTTTCATATTTTTCAGCTGATATGTTGTTATACTATTTTTTTTGCAAGTTGAACAAGTATATATGCCTTTATTATGGATATGTTGATGATTATGATATGTACAAGTAAATTGATATGATATTTTGGTGACTGTATAAGAATTTTTTCTACATAATTTTGAATAAACTTTATATATATCGAGATCGTTTACGTGTGGCGGGTAATGATGAGATTAAAAAAAACTAAACATCATATTAGACATCGTAATCTGGTGAATATATTTTACATAGATGTGTATTAAATATAGACAAATAGCGAAAGTTATATTTTACATAGATGTGTTTTAAATATAAACACATAGCGAAAGTTATATTTTACATAGATGTGTATGAAATATAGACACGCACATAGCGAAAGTAGACTTATGATGGGTTTTTGTACTGTTTACTTGCAATTTGCAAGTATAAAAAGTAGCGAACGTAGAAGTCTTTTTAGGCTTGGTATACTATCTTTAATTATCGCTGGTGCAATTTTGATGTTTCATACTTTCTCTTTTGACATGGTTTTTCTTTATATTGTTTTATTTGCAGGTAGAACAAGTCGTTTGTGAGTTGCATTTGATTTCAAAATGGGTTCTTCGAGTAGCAATCCAAGAGCATCGTAGGTGAACACTAATGCTCCCACCGTATGGTAGGTCATAACACATTTGTTTGTCCTGAACTTGGCTTATATCTTGGCTTCCCACAGAATCGAGATTCTTGTAACCGATCATCTTCTTTCCAAAATATCATGCAATTATCAATTCAAACATTTATCATGTTTGAAGGCAACCCAAGACTATATACCAACTTGTGTATCTCATATATGACTCAGGAGCTATATTATCCTCTGACAATATATGTTTTCCAACTTTCTTGATAGCAAAATCTGACCATTTTTTGTATTTCGACATGGACAATGCGTATTACCGGTTTCTTGTGTCAATAACATATGATTTGCGTTCTCCAAGAATTCTTCTAACCCATCTACAAATTCCGGTGTCACCACTATGCTGGTATATATATGCTTATACATACATTCCCGTTAAATAAAAATCTCGTTAGACACTATCTCCAAGACTATAAAAAGCAAATTATTTGAAGAGAGTGTTTCAAAATCGTTTTATTTGTAAGAAGAGAATCTGTTGTTTCTTTACTCACTTGCTCTTCTAAATGTTGGTTTATATAGGCTCTCAAATTATTTTACAAGGAATTTTCGTCGTATTATTGCATCTCCATTGCGAGGAATATAAAACTTTACGACATTGTTGCGTCGCAAAAATGTCGGTACCCCATTTTAAAAACGTAATGCACCTACCACTACATTTCGTCTCAAGTTCCTCGAAAATTACCTATGTTATTTGCTTCATTATATGCAACTCCAAATTGTTTCCCACTTTTATCAAATAAAAACTCGGTTTTCCCTCTAATATTGATGACTATATACATTAATTATTTATGTTACAAAAGGTAAATTGTAACTATTCAATTTTAATTGATGTGAATCTTTCACATGGTGTGCCAGTATGCATGCACCCATGACCCATCATCATTTTCTTACACGTATATTATTACTTGTACATACACGCATCACTTATGACGACAAAGGACTATATTTTAAATGAAACATAATTTTAAAATTTATTTAAAAAGCTAGCAATTAAGCATACGCATGGTAGAGAGAAAAAGAAAAAAAAAATACATTTAAATATATATCAATTAGGCTAATACGTACAGAGAGAGAAAGTGAGAAATTATTGCTATAGTGGAATAACCAATATTATTCTATAAAAGCCAAGCGAGTGACTATTGTTGATCCAAGTGGGAAGCAAAAGTAAGGATACTCTCTTTCTTTACCTTTGGTCCAAGTTTTGATGTTTCAAATTAGGATTTACCTGTGCTACACCACGGGTCAATATTGATTTAAAGTAAGTTGTTGTACACTTTGTATTTAACTAAATTTTAATATGTTTATTCAAAAATACAGCTGTTTTTTTTTCTTCATCTGAGGTTTATTTGCAAAAGTATATTGTATATTGTTTGGTATCTATGTGGTTTTATATGACTAATTATTTTATGTATTAATTTGAAATAGAGTATTAAGTTAGTCAGGCTTGAAGAGTTTGTGAATTTTTTTTGTTTAACGTATGAAATTTTAACCATTTAAGACAATTGTGTGCTTGTTATAAAACCATCAATTATACCGACAAGATGAGATTTAAACCGGTCCATGCACATTTCTGTTTCCGATTTAGTAGAGGATCTGAATAAGTAAATCTGGATCTTAAAAACACAAATAAAACCGATCCGTTATTTACAAAGACATTAGTAACCTTAATGATTCGGTTTTAATTGGTTAAGAGAATGGGTTTTTTGGAAATCTTACGTGCAAATGATTTTTGGTCAAAATGTACTTCAAAAATGTTAAGATAGATATTTTGTCTTCTCTCTTATGATGTGGTTTTGTATACTGTTTTTTTCACAGGTGGAACAAGAAAGTGGACATTCCTTGCTTGCCTACTCTTTGTGAGTTAAATGGGATGGTAATGGTTACAATAGTATTGATAACGAAGAAAAAATGTTCTATATAGAAACACATAATATAGAATAGTACATTACATACTATATAATATTTAATACTATCTTTACTAATATAATAGTAGTGATGAATGTAGTTGTAAACAGTTTGACAAATCAGAAAACATATGTCTGTCTCAATTGATGCTTTTATAGTGTTTGCAGAATCTACAACATATTAGAAGGCGACTTGGAGTTGAGATAAGGGACCACGATTTTGAATGGATTGATGCTGAAATAAGGCAACTTAGAATTGAGAAACGAAGGCGAGATCGATCCAATAGTGACATAAGATCAATGGCGTCGACGACGCTCTGAAATCTTTTAAGACGGCGAAATTCACTTTTCCGATCCCAAAAGGGTTGCTGATGGAGTAAAAGTTATTAAGGGTAGTTTGGTCATTAAAATTTAAATAAGGGTAAAATTAAAAATGACAGAAAAAGGAGCATTTTTAAAAAGAGATATCCCAAAAGGGGTATTTCTAACAAATTCTCAAAATATTATCCAAAAAAATTTACACCAGTGTCTCACACTGATTTGGAGAATTTTCCTTTAGACCGCGCAGACAGAAAGAAAATACTGGAATATCATCCTAATGAAAGAGATGAGGTAAGACGCAAATATTTGATCAAAGGTCCTTACCAACCTCGTGGTCATAAATTTGCTAAAACATTAACTGGAGATAAATTAGGACAATTTAATCCAGTATGGTTTGATCTTTATGCTGATTGGTTGGAATATAGTGTGAAGAAAGACAAGGCATTTTGTTTGTTTTGTTAGTTGTTCAGAGATTATACAGAAAATAAAGGTGGAAGTGATGAATTTGTGACAAAAGGATTTGATACTTGGAAAAATCCAAAGAGATTAAGTGATCATGTGGGATCGGTGAATAGTTTTCACAATAATGCATTGAAGATGGCTGACAATTTGATGAGACGAGTTCAATCAATTGTGCACGCTTTTTATAAGCAGGATGATGCTGTAAAAAATGAATAGAGGATTAGATTGGATTCTTCAATTAATGCCTGTAGATATTTATTACGACAAGGATTACCTTTTCGTGGTCACGATGACTCGGTTGAATCAGCTAATAGGAGAAACTTCATAGAGCTTGTGAAATATACTGCTGAACAAAATGAGCTTGTAAGTAAGGTTGTGTTGGAGAATACTCCGAAAAATAATCAGATGGTATCTCAAAAAATTCAGACAAATATAGTGCATTGCTTTGCGGAGGAAGTTATTGAATCTGTTATTCAAGAAGTTAATCATGATGTGTTTTGATTTATCGGTGTTATTCATATTCCAGAAACATCTTCTGCAACTCTGAAATGTGCTATTGATTCATTGTTTGCAAAGCGTGGATTGAGTATAAAAAAGTTAAGAGGACAAGGTTACGATGGAGCTAGTAACATGAAAGGTGAATTTAATGGGTTGAGATCTCTAATTTTAAGAGAAAATAGTTCAGCGTACTATGTCCATTGTTTTTTCCATCAACTTCAGTGGTCGTCGTGGCAATTGCTAAAAAGCATTTTGAAGTTGGTGATTTCTTTGATATGATTTCTGTCTTGTTAAATGTGGTTGGTCCCTTTTGTAAGAGAAAAGATATGGTTCGAGAAGAACAACGAAAGATAATCGAAGAAAGAATCAGTCGAGGTGAAATTAAGACAGGAAAAGGACTGACCCAAGAGCTTTCATTTCAAAGACCTGGTAATACTCGTTGGGGTTCTCACTACAACACTTTGTTACGATTGGTTGATTTATTCATTTCTATCATTAAAGTGCTTGAGTATGTTGAAAGCGAAGGGACTGATGGTATCAAAAGACGTCAAGCTAATGGTCTCCTTAAATATTTCCACACCATTGACTTTGTGTTCTACTTATAGTTGATGTTACTTCTTCTTGGTCTCACGAATAGTTTATCAGTGGCTCTGCAAAGAAAAGATCAAGACATTTTGAATTCTATGTCTCTAGTGAAATCCACCAAGCGGCAATTGTATAACCTCCGGGAAAATGGATGGAATTCTGTGGTTGAAAAAGTGAATTCTTTTTGTGAGAATAATAAAACTGAGTTGATCATCATGGAAGAAGAATTTGTAGATCCAAAGAAGCCAAGACGGAGAAGCAACATAACAAACTTGCATCATTATCAGATCGAATGTTTTTACTCTGTATTGGATATGCAAATTCAAGAGTTTAATGATCGTTTTGACGAGGTAAATACTGAATTGCTTGGTTGCATTGCATCTTTGAGCCCTAATGATTCATTCCATGAGTTTGATCAAAGTTTATCCAAGTTTTATCCAGAAGATTTTAGTTCCATGGAGCGAATATCTCTTGAGCATCAACTTGGTATTTACATCAACAATATTCATGAAGATAAAAGGTTTGCTAATTTGGAGGGTCTTGGAGATCTTGCACGTGTGATGATAGAGACAAATAAACATCTGTCACATCCTCTTGTTTATCGACTTTTGAAGTTAGTTTTGACTTTACCTGTTGCCACAGCTACAGTTGAGAGATGTTTTTCTGCGATGAAGATTGTGAAAACTAACTTAAGAAATCGAATGGGTGATCAATTTCTAAACGATTTTATGGTTTGTTTTATCGAAAAAGAGCACTAGAGTAAACTGACAAATGAGGTAGTGATAAAAAGATTTCAAGACATGGAGGATCGTAGAGTAGTTTTGTAGGAATTCTTGGAAAAACTGGTTTTCATCTTATGTTTTCTTTCTTCGGTTATAATTTTTTTTAATATTATTATCATTATATTTTGGATTTATGTCAAATTAATTTTATGTTGAATAACTATGTGTCCCATATAAAATAAGTTTTTGGATCCGCCTCTGTGGATACAACATAGGCGACCCAAGCAACTAAATTAAACGCACAAACAAAAAGAAAAAATGTTATACCCTAATGGATACAACATAGGCAACCCAAGCAACATAAAAAACATAAATATATAACATATAAGTATTTCTAATTATAATCTAGTTTTTGTAAACATGTAATATAAATAAATTTGAAATTGAGAATGCAAGTAGAAAATGGAATATAAGGGGAATAGAAGGTGCTTAAATTGTTACACCGTTATCAGGCATTAGAATTAAAGTCACTAATGAGTAACGGGGTAAAGAGGAATAGAAGTGAGATATAAAAAAATAGTTTTAATAATTTTTAAAAATAGGAAAGTGTAGGTTCACACAATTGTGAGAAAGTGGGTTAAGCAAAAGAGATTGGGGAGAGTGGGCAACACACACATGAAATGAGGTTAATACGGAAAATACACAGAATATTACCTTTTACATGTTACTATGGTCAGAACATCTCCAATGGTACTCTAGTTCTTAATTCAAAGTCTATATTTGGAGTAAAATCATCTTTAATGGTACTTTATATTTTACTCTAAGATAGAGAAATAGATAGTGTATCTCTATTTTTAGAGTACAATTTTTTTGTTAATTACAAGATACTCTCTCAATTATCTTAAGGAAATTACCCCAAATAGCACATATAAGTAGGTTAATTATTCTAATGGCATAGTAAAATAGTGGTTTACTAGAATGACACATATAAGTTGAAAAAGACTTTACAGCCAATTAAAAGAGCAAATTTTACTTTTTAGGCCATAATCAATTAATTAATTATGTTTAAAAAAAATAATCTCTCTATGTTACCCTAATCGAAACACTATCTATTTTCTCTCGTCTCTCGTCTTGGGGTTGATCATCCTCTTGGGTTTAGTCATCTCAGATATTTTGCTAGGGATTTTGAATTTGTTCTACTTGGAGCTAAGTGATTTCAAGTACAGTTGGTTGAAAATTTTGAAAAAATCCAAAAAACTACATGTAGTTTTGCACTTATATTTTTTTCTCTAAAATTGAGTCTAAGTAGCATGTAGATTGCATTTGCATATGCATAGGAGATGATGATTAAAATGTCTTGTAGAAATACAATCTTAGGATTGAATCATAAAGTCCTCGGTCATAGTTCATTGTTGCTTTATCATCTTGGAAAGAAATGAAAATTCATGCTTAGACCTTTGCATTCTTTCAAAGCAATCTCTTCTTGTGTGAAACTTACATGATCTTTGAAGTTCTCTATGTATTTGTGCTTAATTTGAATTCAATCCTCTCGCTTATGGTTTTTGAATGAATTCTCATGGTAAATTCTTCTTAATCGAATCATATACCCTTTCACGACTCTCTTGAATGATTCGAAAGTCCCATTTACCCTTAACCTTAACCTTTCCTTTCAACCCTTGAATTGATTTTGTGAGTGAGGCCTCTTCTTGATAATGTGATAACAAGATTCTTACTAATGATATCAATCACCCAGTATAATTGTAGTATAAAGGGCTTTATCGATCCATAAGGACGCGTGCAAGCAGTTTAGATGCAATCAATGATTAACAAGTTAAGCCAAGCAGAAAGAGTTTTTAAACTACCAACTATTAAACAGGAACTAAGCAAGATGTAACATTAGAACAGAAATGAAATTACAAAAGCCAGAATATGCAATGAACTAGAAATGCAATAATAGAAAAAAACAAGGTGATCAATCAATTAAAAGAAGGTTCTGGGGATGAGATGGTGACTTCAGTGGAGACCTTTAAGTTCACTAGGTTGCTAAATCAATCAAACACTAACAGTGATGTTTCCTAGACAACAAGCTCATAAACTAACCAGTCTAATCTCTTGACAAAAGTTATCAAACTCAAATCACTTCCTAATCTCAACTTCTTGTTGATGAAACATAAAATGAATAGGCATTAAGACTCAGCTCATTAATGTCAAATAACACTCTAGAAAACCAATCTCTTGGGATAGGCATGAAGTTCTCTGGCATTAGATTATACAGGCATTCTATCGAACACCTCTCGGGCATGGAAGCCTGAAAGCTAATCTACCTATGGGCAACCTAGGTACCTAAAGTTCTCCACCTATACATCTAACTCATCCCCAAAACCTAATGAATCTACTCAGATATGAGATTCATAATCTAGAACACAAACCCATAAATCTCTAAATCATAACTAGATAGATCTGGGAACGATAAGCAAAATAATACAAAGAAACAACACCAAATACTCAATAGATCTAAAGATATGAAGTTTACAAGATTCTGGAAATTCTAAAGCAAAATGAAGATAAACCCTAATACAACTCGAGATAACAAGTCATTAGGCGAAGAGCCTTTTTATAGTGAGATTAGGTAGCCCTAAAACACTAACTGACAAAATAGTAAGTCGGTTTAAAGGTGCTCGATCGGTCTGCTAGGTCGTGCACTCGATCGGTCTGGTCGGATGGCTCGATCGGATGGCTGGTCGATTGCTGCTCTAGTTCACTCGGACACTCGATCGTTTCCACTGCTCGGATCCTCATGCTCGATCGGATGCATCATCTACACTTGATCAGTTAAGCCTGTTTTGCTCATTTTCCCTCTAGTAAACACATGTTTATGCACAAAAACTACAATGCAAGGCCTAGATACTACAAGTGAAGCAAAATAAGGTAAACATGTATAAATGATCAAGTTATGAGACCTAGAATGACAAAAACAATGCATAAAACTAGTGCTAAAAGGAGTAAAATCTAGATACATCAACTTCCGCAAACTTATTCTTTGCATTGCCTCAAGCAAATTTAAAGTAGGTACAGAGGTTTAAAGGTGGGGATTCGGAACCAACACTTGCTGCTAAAGTAGTTAAAATCAATGTCCTTGTCTAGAGTTCTAGAATGCTAATCATATAAACCATACTCTGAAGACTTTCGCCATGCTTATCTCAGCACAAGATGTCATCAGTCATAGAACCTAGGCAAGCATTCAAGTCAACCATTCCTTTTAACATTCATTAAGTAGTAACCGTGAATCTGGATGTAAAGTGAATTCAAAATCATTTGGCTAGGTATGAAAGGGTTTAAGAGACAAAGAGGGTCTCTTTTTAATGAGGGTTTAATCCTTTAAATGCTGGGATCTCTCAATGAACAAGATTGAGCTTTTGGGAAAATGCTAAAGGTAAGGACCAACAAATGCATACATGAATAACATCTTGATTACCCAAAGGCCCCAAGTGATATCCTAAATGTCTAAACCCATATGGTCCTATTCTACCATTTAACTCTTTTCATCCCATTTTCCCTTTTTTTCTAAGCCTTAGGAGAGTTTCTTATAATAAACTAGTAGATAGGGGGTTTTTCTTAATAAACACTATGGTTCTCTTTCTTCTTTTTACTTAAGACATCAAAGCTTTTTGCTATTCTCATCCTTTGTTTTCTTTTCTTTATAAACCAGAACCATTTTTTTTCTATACTTTGCATTCGGCATACATCTTTCACTAGAACCTTTGAACTTTTCTGAAACTTCTACTCTCCTAAAGACTCAACTCATTCCCTTTTCATTTCTTTCTCCTTCTTTTTAACCATTCCAACAAATCCCAAAACCCAAGTAGAATTTATCTTAGTCCTATCTTATCCGAAAAATGCAAATCAGAACTACTCAAGATCCTATTCCTGTCGGCTCAAACCTAACACGTTTTCTTAAAGCTCAATCCAATAAAATAGGCCTTACTCAGAATTAATACAAGGCTTGAAGGAAAGGTTAATGTTTTTAGGGTGTGGTTAACTGGTCAATGTTATTGACCAGCTACTTGGATCAACAAAAGAGTGGTAAAAAGAGTGGTAAAAAGAGGGGAAAGAAGATCCAAGTATGTGTACAAGGTATCCATGAGTTTGAAACAAATCACAACCAGATAATTATTAATTCAAATTTAGGTTCTAATAAATAAGGAATGGCATCAAATCAAAGCAAGCTTCAGTTTAGACTAGAATTCAAATCATGCTATCCAAGAATGATGCGGTCTCAATTTAAGCTCATATGAATGCATTAAACAACTATGAACGTGGGCATTGATTTTAAGTCTAATGAAACAGCAAGTTCTTTGGTTATAATCATCATAATCCCCTATGCAAATGCAATAATCTTAAATGCAACATCCCTAAGACAAGACTAATATGCAAATGCAACTATATGATCACTATGTTTTTTTAAAATTTTTCTGAAATTATTTCAAATTTTTAGAATTTTTGATGCACATAGATGAATGCAAGACTACATGCTAAAAATTCGAAAGTAACAATCATAGAAAACTTGATTAGATGCTATCCTAGACCCTCCCCCAAACTTAAATTACATAGTCCTTGTGTAACAAAAGAAAGGAGAATGATGTAGGATCTAAACAACAGAAAATCTAAATTAAATGCAACGGTATGAAAAATGATATAAAGAAGGTGTGTACCTCATGGGTTGAAGAAGTAAGAGCCCACAGCTTGGCTCATTTGGTCATAGGTGTAGCCCGGGATGTTCTCTGTGTCGATGGTGCAGTACATCGGATCGACCGGCTCTTCCATAGTGTATTCGGTCGAGCAATCGACCTCATGCTCGATTGCCTGGTCGAAAGCTTGATCGGGCAGGTAATCGAGTGACTGTTCTTGTGCATCCTCAGACTCGGGCTCGGATCAAAGCTCTTGTTGCATCCGATCGAAATCTGTGGCTGAGCTTCTTCAAAACAGACTTCTTCTTGTATCGAATGAGGGTCTGGGCAAGGGTGAGAGATCAAGCCTTGGGGCACCATGTGTGGAGTAACTCCTGGGCATGAAGGATGGTGCAGCTGCAGGAGGAGGTCCTGTTGGAGAAGAGGAGCAACTAACCTTCTTTTTCAAGTCTTTAATTTGTGCTCCCATGTCTTTTAACCGACTTCTTCAATGCCTTGATGGTGTTGTCTTGAAACTTGTTCTATGTTTCAAGAAGATTGATCTTTAAGACTAGCTTGTCTTCCCTGAGTCTCTTTGAAATGGAAACCTTCTGAACTGTCCTCCTCCATCATATTAATACCTGTATCAACCCCTTGACTCTCCTCATGAATGGCCTGTGAACTAGAAGGACCATATAAGAGCTGAGTAGCGGGACAAAATTCAATGTTCAACCCCATTCTTATCGAAGTAACCTCTACATTTGGGAGAACAATCTTGGAAGGTCCAGCGGAGGGGTGATTAAACTTATAAAGAAACCTTCCTCCCACATTCTCATGAGCAATGAAACGGTTTCTCTTCAAGTAGTCAATATCAATGAATTAGGCTTGTGCACTCTTCCCAGAAAATCCACATCACACGCCACAAGAATTGGTGTGATAATACCTCCTATGCATAGCTCTCCTCTAGAACCTCTACTATGCATTCTTACAGCCCAATCTTTGTAGTACATTAATTGGTCTAGCAACACAAATGTGAGATCACAATCATCCCTATCACCAGATAGAACCGTTCCATCCCTAGTACTACTCAACACGCCACACAAAGAGATATCTATCATATGAATTTCCCCCTCATTCAAATTTCCAGTCTCTCTTCTAGGAAACAATGTGTTAGCTAGAGATTTGTGCAAATACTTGATCACCAGACTGCGGATTTGAGCGCTCTTAGTTTTTGTTGAAGCGTAGTCTTCATTGTTCCCAATTGTTGCCCATAGAGCTCTCAACTCTTCCTTATCAACTCGCTAGTTTATCCCTGAGCCGGTATTGAACCCGTAGAGTGTGTTGATCTCCTTGAATGAGAGTCTGTTCTCTCGACCTCTAATCGTGAATGTGATGAAACCTAAACCAACCTCCACAAACCTTTCAGCAAAGTCATCATAGAAGTGCACTTGTAGAGAACTAAAGAATTGGCAAGTTTCCTCCTCAAACGTTTCTATTTTCAACTTCATGAAGTCAGCCAAACCAATCATCTCAAAGAGATACTCAACGTCTCTAGCAATTCCCAATTTAACCATTGTCTCCTTATGCGAGAAATGAGTTCCCGAAAGCTTCATCTTCTTGAAGATTTTGTAGAGTTCCTCACGAGCTAATTCTTTCTTCCCTTCCGTTGGTTGCATTTCTTCAACCTCTTCTTCGGTATCCTCAACTGTTGGCTCTCTAGCAGTTCTTTTTCCTAATGAAATATGCTCTCTAGCCCTTGAAAACTCAACATTTGCTCTCGCATCACCCTGTTCATCATCAAAATCATCACCATCAAGCTGTTCAAACTCGATTTTCTTCTTTGTAGAGCGTGATGATGCGCTCGACCGAGCACCCGATCGTGCAGTACGATTGGTGGGTCGATTGCTCGGTCGAGTGGCCGAACGAGTGGCAGCGAAGTCCTCTCCATCAATTTCCATTGATATGAAACCTTCTTCTTGAGCTTGGGATGAAGATTCGAACTCGAATTCAGCCCTAGAGGATTGCCTTTGAGAGCCTTTCTTAACCTTCTTCTTCTCTTGGTTTTTCTTCATTCTCTCCCTTGAAACTATGAAACTCAAAGCTAAAAATTAGTGGGTTAGTACCAAAATCGAGTTCTTGAAAGTTTCTTAAGAGTTTGAACTCGATTTTTGGCTTTAAGTAGAAGAAAAAGATGGAATTCAAGTTTTTTAACCCATAAACTAGAGAAGAAATGGAGAAAAGAGAAACAAACTTGGCAATTCTATGGATTTGAAGCTTGAAATTCGCAACAATGGAGGTGGAGTGGGTGAGAAACGGCTGCTCTTTTGTGTTTGGGGAAGAAGAGTCGAATTGGTGGCCAAAGGAGAAGGATAGGGCGAACTTGACTTGGCAAACGTGCCTAGAAACGACTGGGCCGGGCGTATGTATGGATCTAGTGTTTGCTCGAGTGGGCCTTTAGTGGACTTAAAATGGCACTATTCACAACATACTCGATCTGGGCCTTTAA
The DNA here is from genome assembly GCA_036452645.1 of Capsella bursa-pastoris. Classification (NCBI taxonomy): domain Eukaryota; kingdom Viridiplantae; phylum Streptophyta; class Magnoliopsida; order Brassicales; family Brassicaceae; genus Capsella; species Capsella bursa-pastoris. Next base: position 9,045,172 of record CP144198.1, on the reverse strand, counting down.
TGGATACGATCGGATGAGGCTTATACGATTGATGCAAGGCCTTTGGTGGGTCGATTTTGTTCTTTCACAGGCCTAATGGCTCTCGAATACCCACTCGATCGGTCTACATCAAATGGCAGTGTCTACATACTAGTTGCAGTTGACTATGTTTTAAAATGGGATGAAGCCATTGCAAGTCCCACCAATGAACACAAGGTTGTTCTAAAACTGTTCAACAGCATCATCTTTCCTAGATATGGAGTACTGAGAGCAGTGATTAGTGATGGTGGGACACATTTTATCAACAAAATTTTTTAAAGCATGTTGAAGAAATATGGTGTAAAGCATAAGGTGTCTACAGTCTACCATCCCAGACCTGTGGACAAGTTGAGGTCTCTAACAAGCAGATAAAAGGAATCTTGTCAAGAGTTGTTGGGGCTTCAAAGAAAGATTGGTCTACCAAGTTGGATGAAACTCTATGCGCGTACAGAACAGCTTTCAAGACACCAATAGGAAGGACACCTTTTCAGTTGGTGTATGGTAAAGCATGTTATCTCCTCGTGGATATTGAGTATAAGGCACTTTGGGCTATCAAGCTTCTGAACTTGCATATTGATGCAGCACATGCAAAGAGAGTTCTTGACATCCATGAACTTGGGGAAATCAGACTTGATGCTTTCGAAAGTTCGAAGATCTACAAGGAGAGAACCAAGGCATTTCATGACAAGAAGATTGTTGTTAAGGAGTTTAAGACTGGTGATCAAGTCTTGCTGTTCAATTCCAGACTTAAGCTATTTCCTGAAAAGCTCAAGTCTAGATGGTCTGGACCATTTGAAATCAAGGATGTATTGCCATTTGGTGCAATCACTCTCCTGAACAAGGACGACAGCGAGTTCACTATGAACGGTCAACGGGTCAAGCGGTACCTAGCTGATCAAGAGACACCAGAGGGGTCCTCCATGCCTCTCTATGAACCTCCCAAGGCCTAAATGGCATAACAATCAAGCTTAGTGACTTTAAACAAGCTCACTTGGGAGGAAGTCCCGAAGGTATCATGTAATTATTGCTTAGGATTTTTTGTGTTTTTGATTTTTGTTTTTGGTTTTATGTTGGTCAAGATATCACATTGATGGAGTTTGAACGTGAATATCAGAGAAGTTGAAAGAACAGTTTAAGGTGTAGATGAAGAGTGGAGTATGGCACTCCACTTGACACTACATATCTTTTCTCTCATCCACACCCACACTTCCCAAACACACTACACCCACTCGATTCACTTCACTCTCCTTATCCATTCACTTTCTTTTTCATTCACGAACATCACCCTCATTTCATCTTCCTCACTCGATTCACTCACCCATCTGCTCCCACTCGACCAGCGAGAATTCACTCGACTTTCCCCTCTCTTTCACTCGACCGGCACAATTCGAGCTCGCCGTCACCACGACTCGACCACTGAACCGCTCGAGCAAGCTCTCACGCAGCTATATTCACTTAACTGTGCATTCTTCCACTCGACCGTAGTCGTCCTCACCTGCTACTCGAGCAGACGACCGGAACTCACTCGATTTACACTGTCCTCACTCGATGGAGAAGATACTCGACTGAAGGCTCCCTACCTCAACGACTTACGCTCACTCGGTCATCACCCGAGGGTACTCGACCCTCTCACTCGAGCTCGTCTCCCCACCATTCACTCGATCGACTAGCAAAGGATTCGACCTCACATGGCTCACCACTAGACTCACCCCGATCCGACTAGTTTCACTCTCTCAAGAAGGTCATCTCTCACTCGACAGCGGACTTCAAAATTTCTCACTCGACTAAACTTGACGGAACCGGTTCTGCTCCACTCGAGCTAACTCTCACTCGACCAACATGCTCCCCACCGTACTTGCCGTTACTCGACCACGCGACACAAGTACTCGGCCGAACAAAGTTCACTCGATCCGAAGCTCACTCAGTCTCGGCGTTTGCTCACTCGACCGAAAAGACTTCTCTACTCCACTCGACTAGCTAATTGTTTACTCGACGTGCTCACTCGACCGAAAGTGATAAGCGTTTGTATCTCCACTCATTTCTTTCGCATTTGCTCATTTTTCTTGATCTTTGGAACACTAACAAACTAATTTTTGTTTTGAGTTCCAATTGTTTTAGTATCAATATGTCAAGAGATTTGTTGCACGAAATGCGTGAGAAGTATGTTTGTAAACCAACAGAGCGTGCATCTCCTCAGTCTATGTCCAAGGTCTATATGGAGAAGAAGAAAACTGCATATCAGAAAGCGCCTGGTGTTGGTACATCTCAGGCAAGAGGTAGAGCCGATAAGTCTTCGGGTAAGAAACCAATAGAGCTGCAGGATGACGACAGTGATTATGAGCTTGAAGAGCATCCACCTGTCCCAGCTCGCAAGTCAGTGCAGAAGAAGAAGATAGAGAAGTGGTTAGCCCCGGGAGCGTATTACAAGCTGTTTCAGCAGCATGAGTTTCAGGGCACAAGATACCCTTGCCAGCAGACAATGGATGAGCTGGCTATCTTTGATGATGTCGAGTATATGTTCGAGCATTTTCATCTCACGACTCTCATGACTAGTCCGCGAAACGCATACAGAGAGGAGATAATCCAATTCCTCTGTACGCTTGCCATACATCTTTATGAGGATGATCCAGACCTTGAGTCAGATGGCGGATTGGGATACATCACTTTCACTATCCATGATCATGAGTATTTCCTGACCATCAGAGAGCTGGAGGGTTTTTTTGGATTCCCTAATGGTACAGGGACTGGGCAGAAGATTGATAGGGATGAGTTGTTGGCTCTTTGGGAAACAATTGGAAATCAGAAGAAGTTTCTTTAATCTAGGACCAAGAGCAACCACATCTGAAGTCCAGTTATCCGCTACTTCCATCGATCAATTGCAAACGTGTTCTTCGCGAGGGAGCTGGAGATGATTGATCTTGCACTCAAGGATCTCTTGTTAACTACAGCAGACGGGACACTACTGCGAGGTGATACAACTGATACATCACCCTTATTCACTTTGTTGCACCAGCTACTCAGTTACAGAACTTGGATAGTGAAGCTGCGCAGTTGCAGAACTCAAGGAGTTCAGAGCCTATTGCACCGAGATTCATAGACATTCAGAATTTGAGGCAAGCTCAATGGTTGCATTGGGAGAAACGCAACGGGTTGTATATGTACTACTTCACTCACCTAGTACTTGGTGACGCGCGGTTTTTGCTTCCTTGTATTGCTTTCACTAGGATACTCAAAGGAAGCAAAATTGAGTTTGCACCTCCCGTAGAGGCTCTCTACACAACAGATGGTGATGAAGCGATGGAGATATCTGTAAAAAGAGGATGATCAGATGGAACAAGATTCAGATGAGTACAGACCAGAGAGGTATCACTTCAAGGACTACACAGCGCCTAGACAAGGTAAGAGCTTGGTAGAGGCTCACAAGCGCATTAGTACACTATAGAAGTGGAACATGCTATAAGACAAGGCCATAAAATCTATGAAGTCGAAGATTAAGAGTTTCATGAGTAAGTTCAGCTGCGCCTCCACCACCACAGCATTTGTAGATACTACTCCGCAAGATGCCAGACCAGTTCAACGCCGTTTGTCCACGAGTGATGTCCCAGCAGGCTACAGAACTCCTTCTCTATCACGTCATTCAGCCTATAAGTATAGAGAGCAGAACATTTCTTCCTCTGCTCCGAGACAGTCCTCCTATGAGCTCAGGGATAGCAAGAAGAAGGAGAAAAGGAAAAAGAAGAAGGCAGCAAGACGGAAGGCAAAAGCTAGTTCATCAAACTTGCAAGACAAGCATCACGTTGAGGATTGACCATGGATCAAATCGAGGATCACATTGAGGACCTGATTGTCGATCCAGGTGCATATCATTTCCAAGATCTTATTGAGGATCCGGTCGAGCAGAACATTGAGCAACCAGCAGAGGTTCCTCCTACGCAGCCTACACCATTGTCAATACCGGGACTGCTATTTTAAGTAAGGTACCACTCCATACCTTTATTTGTATATACCATTGCATTTTCATACTTTTGTTTGTTTGATTCTCAAACCAGCTCTCAAATTTTTATTACACAAGGGACTGTGTAATTTAAGTTTGGGGGAGGGCTTGGGATGACATTTGATGTTTTGTTCTCTTTTCTTTTTTCGAATTTTTAACATATAATCTGCATTCATATATGTGCATTGACAACCACTAAAAATTTGAAATATTTTCAGAAAATATCTTTAAAAACAGAGTGATTATGTACCTTGCATTTGCATATTAGGATTGAGTCTAGATTGTTTCATGTAGGACTCCTGCATTAGCATAGGGGGCGATGATGATTTACACCTTGTTAACTTGCTATGATTCACTAGCTGAGATCAATGCCCTGGTTTTTAACTCTTTGATGCATGATGATTGAATTTGAAGTAAGTCTGAAACAAACTTGGAATTAATGAAGAGCATTCTTAAACTTGGTTTAAACATGTTGTGATATGATCTCATTCCTTACCTTATAAGAACTTAATCTTGACTTGCAAATATCTGGTTGTGTTTTACTTACATGCTCATGGTCACCTCATGGTCACCATATACATATTTGGATCATCTTCCTCCTTTCACCACTCTTGTTGATCCAAGTAGCTGATCTTTCTTTTGATCAGTTTGCCATAGTCACAGCCTATCCTTTTCTTTCAAGACAATTGATAATTTTTGAATGGTAGGTCTTTTACCGGATTATGCTTGGGGAGAACGTGTTAGTTATGAGCCGAGAGGATTAAAATCTTGAGTAGTTCTGATTTTCACTTTCAAATCAGATAGGACTTCTTACTTGGGTTTGGGATTGGAATGATTGTGGAAAGAAAGAAGAGAAACAGAAAATAAAAAGGTTGTGTCCTTATGAGGAAAATATTTTTCAAAAAGTTTGTACTCTAGTGATTGATTTTTGTGGGGATAGCATGTTATCCAGATAATAATTATGGGATGAAAAAGAAGAGAAAAAGTTTTGATGTCTTATTTCTTAAGAAGGATAGTGAACCATAGTAAGAAAAAAACCCTCTCCACTAGAATTGGTAAGAAACTTCTCCTAAGGCAAGAAAAAAGAAAAAAATGGGAATGACGTTGAAGGATAGAACTTAGGGATCATTCATGTTTAGATGATTAGAAGTAAGCACTTGGGAACCATAGGGTAGTCATGGTTTTATTCCAGTATGCATTTGTTGGTCCTCACCTTTAACATTCTCCTTAAAGCTCAATCCATTCATTGAGAGATTTTTATCCTGAAATTGTTTAAACCCTCTTGATTCTCAAAACCTTTTTCTGCCTAGCCAAGTGATTTTGTTAAGCCTTGTACAACCAGATTCATATTATTGAGTAATGAATGTTTAAAAGAATGAATGATTTGAATGCATGTGTAGGTCAAGGGATAGGATCAGTTTCGGATTTGATGAGTTTGTCTAAAGTCTTTAAATAAAGTTCTCTCAGCATGCATCAAAGACTTAGTAACCAGGACATTGATTTTAACTGCTCTATCTTGCAAGTTACAGGTTCTGAGACCGTATTTTCAAACCTCTTTTCCACTTTGTTTCTTTTTGCTTTGCTTGAGGGCAACCAAAGACTAAGTTTGGAGGAGTTGATAAGTCAGTATTTCATCACTTTTTGAGCATGTATTCATCATCCTTTCCGCATCATTCACTTGTTGATTCGCATCATACTGATCACTTTATGCATGTTTTGCATACTTAGGTAGGTTTTATGCATATCATGCATGTCTTGCATACATTCTGCATATTTGGAGTGTTTCAGGTACTTAGGAGACATGCGGAGCAAAGCAGAGGAACAAGCGTTACTCCACATGAGAATGATCGAGTGGGACGATCGAGTGAGAAGCAAAGATACGTTGCCGAAACATAATTCACTCGACGGACTTGATCGAGTAAGGTGATCGAGTAGCCGACCGATTGGTGGATCAAGTTAGGATGGTAATTTAGATTTCTTTTAAGTTATTAAGAGTTTGCACTTTATTCTTTGATCATTGTTGTTTATCTTCCCGTCATCTTTATTATTATGCACGTTTTAAAGGATTCTAGGTTTATGATGTCTAACATGATTTTTTGTTTCTGAGTAGTGTTAGGATTCTTAAGTGTGGGATAGATTAGGTGTAGAATGTTAGTTTGCTAGACTGTTTAAGTTAGATTCGTTTATTCCCTTCTGGATTAGTGTATTCATAGCTAATTCTTCTCTGATCTAGTGGAATTAGATCCCAGACATTTCAGCACCTACCAAGTGTTTGATGAAATATCTGAACAGCTAATACTAGAGATATACTCGCTTAGCCTAAGAGATTAGATGTCTAAGAAGTTTATTGTCATTAATGGATTATTTCTTCATGCATGTTTACTTCATGTTTCATCAAAGAGATTTAAGATTAGGAAGTGTTGTAAACATGATAGTTTCTTTCAAAAGATTGGATTAACTAGTATTTGATGTTCATTGTCTAGGGATTAGTATGTTTGTCGCTTGTTAAACACTCGAAGTAGATTAGCATACTCCACCTACATCAATAACCTCATCCCCAGGATCTTCTATCCATTTGTGCTTTCTGTTTTATTTACTTGCTATTTACTTATTTTGTTCTGTCTTCTTGCTAGTATTGATAATCATTACGTTTTACCTTATGCATGGTATTCTATGTTTTGCAGCCTAACATTTATCGCATGTTTAACATGTTCGCTTAGGATCATTGAAAACCAAAAATCATTTATGCTTTCCTTGACTTAATCATTTCTGATATATCTTGATTGCTAGCATCACACCCTGAATGTATTGATACCTATTATACTGCAATGACATGATAGTACTCTAGGGTAATTGGTAGTAAAATCGTAGTATCAGTGCTCGACCGAGCCCCCGATTGTGCAGTCCAATTGGTGGGTCGATTGCTCGGTCGAGTGGCCGAACGAGTGGCAGCGAGTTCCTCTCCATCAGTTTCCATTGATATGAAACCTTCTTCTTGAGCTTGGGATGAAGATTCGAACTCGATTTCAGCCCTAGAGGATTGCCTTTGAGAGGCTTTCTTAATCTTCTTCTTCTCTTGGTTTTTCTTCATTCTCTCCCCTGAAACTATGAAACTCAAAGCTAAAATTTAGTGGGTTAGTACCAAAATCGATTTCTTGAAAGTTTCTTAAGAGTTTGAACTTAGTGGGTTAGTACCAAAATCGATTTCTTGAAAGTTTCTTAAGAGTTTGAACTGGAGTTTTGTCCTTAAGTAGAAGAAAAAGATGGAATTCAAGTTTTTTAACCTAGAAACTAGAGAAGAAATGGGGAAAAGAGAAACAAACTTGGCAATTCTATGGATTTGAAGCTTGAAATTCGCAACAATGGAGGTGGAGTGGGTGAGAAACGGGTACTCTTTTGTGTTTGGGGAAGAAGAGTCGAATTGGTGGCCAAAGGAGAAGCATAGGACGAACTCGACTTGGCAAACGGGCCTAGAAACGACTGGGCCGGTAGGATATATGGATCGAGTGTTTCCTCGAGTGGGACTTTAGTGGACTCAAAATGGCACTGTTAACAACATACTCGATTTGGGCCTTTAATGGATCCGATCGGATGAGGCTAAAACGATTGAGTGCAAGGCTTTTGGTGGGTCGATTTTGTTCTTTCACAGACCTAATGGCTATTGAATACCCACTCGATTGGTCTACATCGTCTATTGGATCGAATTCCATCTTCTTGAACCAATCCCTGCAGCTCAAATAAACAACAACAGAAATTAACATTAAAAAGTATAAAGATCTATTTACAAGGATACCACTGGGACTTCCTCCCATGTGAGTTTTTTTTAAAGTCTCTAAGCTTGACTTTGCAAAATCCTCCATCATAGACTCCTGGATAGGCTCGGTGATCCTTTCCAACAACAATGACCAATGAACTTGAGACCTGTTTCGCATAGCATTCCTCTTTTTGAAAATGAGAACCTTCTTGGCCTTCCTTGAAGTTAAACTCTGGTTCCTCCTTTTCAGCTCCATGACTTGCTTATCCATCTCTTGAATAGTAGTTGCAAGTCTTATCAAGTCCTTCTTAAGAGTTTTGATAACTTGGAGCTTTATGTAAATGGGAGAGGTGGATAAGGTTTCTTCGTTTCCAATCATCGTAATTCGATAAGGATCTGCCATGTTGATCTCCATCCTTGTTCCTCTTCCAACATTATGGCTCATGGTTCCCTTTGCTACGTCAATCACCATACTCGCTGAATAAGGAAAGGTCTTCCAAGGATTAGTTGGTATTGTGGCTCCCTTTCCATTTCCAATATCAAGAAATCAGTGGGGATTCTAATTCCCCCCCACATCCACTATAAGGTATTCTAGTACTCTTATTGGCTGCCTTGAACTCCTATCCGCCTTTACAACTGTTATGCTACAAGGCGTAAACTTTGTGTACCCCAGTCGTTGAGCTATAGAGAGGGACAAAAGGCTGATTGAGGCTCCTGAATCGCAAAGGCATTCGTTAAAGATTTTTGATCCTATCAAAAAGGTAGTGTGAAGGCCCTTGGATCTCCTATTTTCTTAGAAAAATTGGGACCTTGAATAGGTGAGTTCCATCCCTTGTTCTGTTGCATTCTTTCGATCAACACTTCCTTTAGAATTTCCCTATAGGAAGGGATAATAGCAAAAGCATCAACCAAGGCCTTAAGCTGCGCATTCCCAGTGAGAGAGTCAAGGATCCTATTGTACTCTTCTTTGATCTTTGCCTTGTTCTCCTCTGGATAAAGCAATGGCCTTCGGGTTGAAGGTTCTAGACTATCATCCCTTATTGAATGAAAGGGTTCGTTGGAATCTAACTCACATGTTTGTTCAAACACACAGTATGCTCGATCGGACTTATCACTTGAATCTTCAAAGCTTGGGTGGTGCATTGACTGTGGTAATCTCTTGAGAAACCCCATTCTCCGTACTCTTCTTATGAATCCTCTCGAGAAGAACCTCTTTTAAAATAGCCTTGTAGGTAGGATAATGAGCAAGGCTTCGACTAGAGCAGCTACTTGTTCACGCCCAATCAGAGAATCAAGGATCTTGTTGTACTCTTCCTTGATCTCTGCTTTGAAACTTCCTGAAAATGGAAGTGGTTCTCTGAAAATTGCAACTAGTTTCTTCGATGTCTGAAAATTGCAACTAGTTTCTTTGAATCTTCCTGGAAATGACTTGAGATGCAACCATTTGAGGAGTGTTGGAAGGCACTCAATAAGGCACTCGATCGGCTGGTTGATTGCTTGGTCGAGTAGCCTGGTTGATTTGCATAAAATCCCCCCAACTTGATCTTCACTATCCTTATGGAACTATAGAGTTATTGCATGGGCAGAAACAAACTCTTTGGGGTTGACAATAGTCTTTCCTGATAGCTGACCAGAAGAAGTGGAGGTTACTCTTCCTGTGGTACACGACCCTATAAATATGTGACGTGGTAAGAGAGTCAAGGATCATATTGCACTTCAGATTGAGGTCATTGTAATTTGACGTCATTTGGCTCTGAATCGCAGCTAGTTTCTTCGATGTCTCTAGGACAAAAGTAGCTTGGCTTTGTACGATTTGTTGGATCATTATCTACAAGTCAAGATCTTGTGGTGATGTCATTTGCTGCTGTTGAAAACCCGGTGGAGGTGCGGAGTAGACTTCCTGGAATTGTTGCTTGTGGAAAAATCCTTGTTGTTGATTGAATGGAACAAAAGGCTTGTTCTGAGCTTGTTGTTGTTGCGGGTAGACTTGGTCTTGAGGGTTCGCCACGTTTGTGCTTCTATAGGAGAGGTTGGGATTCACCTTGTAGTTTGTGAAACCTTTTTGAAATCCTCCTTGTTTCAAGTAACTAACCTCGTCTGTACCATCGCCTTCCCCTTCTTGGTTGAATTGCCGGAAACAAAGTGAACAGCCTTTTGTTGTGCCATGAGTATCCTATCAATCTTATCGCTCAAGGACTTGAAATCCTTCTTATACGTCTCTTTATGGTCTGACCTTCCCCTATTGGTTCTATCATATTCTTCGTTGTAATTCCCGTCAGATTGGGCAAGATTCTCAACCAGGTCCCATCCTTCAGCCACATCGGTGTTTTGGAAGTTTCCATGGTTGGCGGTATCGAGAAATATACGGATCTTAGGAAGCACTCTTCTGTATGGTGTGCTGAGAAGGGATTCCTTAGTGAACCCATGGTGTGGGCATTGAGATTGGTATCCCTTGAACTGTTCCCATGCCTTGCACAATGTCTCGCTGTTCTTCTGTGCGAATCTTGATATTTCATTCCTAAGAAGGGCCGTGCGGGAGTTTGAGAAGAACTTGGACAAGAAGGCAAGCTTACACTCCTCACAAGTGGCAATAGATCCAACAGGCAAACATTTTTCCCATTGGTGAGCTTTTTCACCGAGTGAGAAAGGAAAGAGACGTAGTTTGAATCCGTCTTCACTCACTCCATTGATATTGGTTAATCCACAAAGGCGGTCGAACTCATCCAAGTGGTCCAACGGGTCTTCCATCGGTAGTCCATGGAACTTATTGCTCTGCACCATGGATATGAGGCTATTCTTTATCTCGAAATTATTATTTTGGACTGCTGGAGGCACAATCCCGGACCTTTGGACATGGCTATTAGGAGCATCGCCTGCACCTATGCGTGTTGCACGCCTTGGATTCGCGTTCTGTTGAGGGTCCATGTCAACAGTTGTTGTTTCCTTTCTTAACTGATCTCTTTGCTGTCTCAAACCTTTAGGAATTCTGTGAATGTTATCAAGATACTTGAGAAGATTCTGACTGCCTTTAGACCTTGTGTGCTTAAACGGACTCGATCAGGAGCTCGATCAGTGCAATCGATTGGCAGGTCGAGTGTACTAGTCGAATGCTGGGTCGAGTGCACTGGTCGGATGCTGGGTCGAGTGCACTGGTCGAGTAGTACCTGAAAAACAAAACAAACAAGCAGACAAGCAAACCAAGTCAGTATTGAAAGTGAAAGTGATATAGAACTTAATCTTGCTAAATTGAAATCCAAACTGGAACAACTTAAACGTTCAAATGGCAGCGGTGCCAAATTGATAACATGATTGTTAGTGGTATCAATCACCAAATATAATTGTAGTATAAAGGGCTTTATCGATACATAAGGACACGTGCAAGCAGTTTAGAGAATGAGTTTTCGGAAATCTAATGTGCATATGATTTTTGGTCAAAATGTACTTCAAAAATGTTAAAATAGATGTTTTGTCTTCTCTCTTTTGATGTGGTTTCGTATACTGTTTTTTCACAGGTGGAACAAGAAAGTGGACGTTCCTTCCTTGCCTACTCGTTGTGAGTTGCATTTGATCCAAGTACGCAAAAAAAAAAATTTGTAAGGATACTCTCTTTCTTTCCCACTAGCTAGCAACTTTGATGTTTTATATTTTTCAGTTGATATGTTGTTATACTGTTTTCTTTGCAAGTAGAACAAGTATATATGCTATTTTTATGGATATGTTGATGATTATGACATGTACGAGTAAACTGATATGATATTTTGGGGATTATATAAGAATTTTTGCTACATAATTTTGAATAAACTTTATATATATATCTGGATCGTTTACGTGTGGCGGGTAATGATGAGTTTAAGAAAACCTAAAAATCATATTAGACATCGTAATCTGGTGAATATATTTTACATAGATGTGTATTAAATATAGACACATAGCGAAAGTTATATTTTACATAGATGTGTATTAAATATAAACACATAGCGAAAGTTATATTTTACATAGATGTGTATGAAATATAGACACGCACATAGCGAAAGTAGACTTATGATAGGGTTTTTATACTGTTTACTTACAATTTGCAAGTAGAACAAGTAGTGAACGTAGAAGTCTTTTTAGGCTTGCTATGCTATCTTTAATTATCGCAAATGCAATTTTGATGTTTCATACTTTCTCTTTTGACATAGTTTTTCTTTATATTGTTTCATTTGCAGGTAGAACAAGTCATTTGTGAGTTGCATTTAATTTCAAAATGTGTTCTTCGCGTAGCAATCCAAGAGCATTGCAGGTGAACGCTAATGCTCCCACCACTGTATGGTAGGTCATAACACCTTTGTTCGTCCTGAACTTGGCTTATATCTTTGCTTCCCACAAAATTGACATTCTTGCAACTGATCATCTTCTTTCCAAAATATCATGCAATTATCAATTCAAACATCTATCATGTTTGAAGGCAACCCAAGACTATATACCAACTTTTGTATCTCATATATGACTCAGGAGATATATTATCCTCTGACAAAATCTCACTAATCAATTCAGCCCATGAATACATGCAAACCTCAGATAGATTATTATCTGTTTTAATGTTCATTATTCTAGATGACAATGATAATCTAGACAATCCTTCTCTACATCCATCAGAGATTGGTTGATTTGCAGCATCTAACATATCATAAAATTATCGAGCATCTAATGTAGGTTCCTCAGTTGTTGTTTCATGATATGCATTGTTGACCATATCCTCAATTCTATTATGACTTTGTTCATTGTAATCAAACTGATGACGCTCAAAATTAATAGGAGGTTCCTCTACATGTTGAAAGTTAGTATTACTAGACGACGTATCCACCATATTTTCCTCACCATGTCAAAACCATACATAATAATTTGGCATAAACCCTCTATTATATTTATGTTTTCCAACTTTCTTCATAAAAAAATTGACAATTTCTTGCACTTTCGACATGGACAATGCGTATTACCAGTTTCTTGTGTCAATAACATCTGATTTGCGTTCTCCAAGAATTCTTCTAACCCATATACAAATTCCGGTGTCACCACTCTGTTGGTATCTCTATGCTTATACATCCATTCATGTTGAATAAAAATATCGTGAGACATTATCTCCCAGACTATAAAAAGGAAATTATTTGAAGAGAGTGTTTCAAAATCGTTTCATTTGTAAGAAGATAATCTGTTGTTTCTTTACTCACTTGCTCTTCTAAATGTTGGTTTATATAGGCTCTCAAATTATTTTGCGAGGAATTTACGTCGTATTATTGTGTCTCCATTACGAGGAATATAAAACTTTGCGACATTATTGCATCACAAAAATGTCGGTATCCCATTTTAAGAACGTAATGCACCTACCACTACATTTCGTCTCAAGTTCCTTGAAAATTACCTACGAAGAATTTGACGCAAATTACCTATGTGGAATTTGCGACTAGTCTATATCGGTAGCTACTTCGACGCACACACCTCGCTACTTAGCGACCCCTGAGTTGCCTCGCAAAATTTCCACGCAAATGGCGTGCTTTCTTGTAGTGTTCAATTATTACATATAATTTATAAATATATAAATCTCAAAATTTGTACTAAAAACTTATAATTTTCATTCTCTATAAATAGATACTTACTTCATTTCATTTTGACATAGAAAAATAAAAAATAATATATGAGAGAAAAACAAAATTTGTATTTTTTCTTAATATAATTTCATATCGTATGATATTAACAATGATTAATAATATATAATCATAAAAACATAAAAACAAAATTAAATGGAAAATATGAAATAGAAATGACAGGATAAAAATAACATAATAAATCCAAGTTAAATCCAAAAAAAAAAAACCAAATTCAAGTCCTAACAGAACAAATCTAAACATTAAATAAAGTCAATCATGCTTTGCGTTACTTCGAGTCATCATTTTTGAAGGACCACCATCCGCAAAAACAAAAGGGTCACTATCCTTCTCTTTCGGATCTTTGCATGTTGGATCATATTCTGAGGTCTGCAATTGAACAAATTCTTATTACAGTAATACCAATATTACCAGATGTCCGTTATACTCTAGTATTACAAAATCGTACATTTCTCTCCTTTGCTTTCTTCGCTTCCATGAATGCTTCCAATGGTTCAATTCTTTTCTCCAACCCGGAAATCATTGCCATATTTTATTCAACTGTTAAGTCATCTCAACTTTCATGTCTTGAATCATCACCACCACTCCAGATATAGTTGGAAGTCTCCCTATTGCGGGAATATCCCCACCACCCGCAATCTGTGGTGCTTCGATCACTTTTCGGCGCCGCATATCCTCTTGGTACATCTCTTCAAACCTTATTAGATGGCCCTCACGTAGACGCTTCAACGATGATAGTACTGTCAACGCCGTCTTCTTTCAAATGGTTTTTCTTAAACTTCATCTTGTACATCCTAGAACATCCCACATTTGCTTCTACAACCTCGTCAATGAATTTTTCTCTCAAAAGTGTAATCGCCTCAAATGCCAGAAACTAAAACAAAAAAAAACATATAGTTAAGAATTTTTTTTTATCCCATATAGATAGATTCAACAATCACAAATTTTACCATTATTCCTATCTACAATATTACCAGTATTTCAAATATTACTAGTACTACCAATACTAGTAATACTGGTATATTTACCAGTATTACTAGTATTACTGATAACACTAGTTTTACCACTATTACTGGTAACATTAGATTTACCAGTATTACTAGTAACTAGTAACAATCACCAATTAATATAAATTGTAACTTACCTCTATCGGAAGACAGAAACCCGCAACCGGCCATATGTATTTGTCGTTGTTGGGGACAACACCTTTAACATGATCCATTATGTGTGCGATGGATGCTAACATGTTATTGAAGGAATACCTCCCCCATAGAAGTTTTATACAAAAGGAGAGATCACTAACAGCACTTAAAAAAAATTATCCACTTGAGGTGCCTTAGTCCCGGTTTTTGTAGGCGCTACAAGAATGCTGCTTACGAAATAAAGGACATCGATCTTCAAACTTCCTTTATATCTTAGACCCGCCTGTACCATTTCTAATAGCTTCTTTCTGACATCTTCCTGTTTTATTATTGTATCTTTGAAATGCTTATTCACAAAGTTCTTATTACCCATTGTTTTATACCCAAGTGGATAGGTCTTGAAGTTCAAGCCAGATATCAATGTGTGTTCCAATATACTATATCGGATTAGAACGGCATTAACGATGAATCAAACTTCCTTTTTCCTTTCAATGTGCGCCGTGCGAAGAAGGAGCATCCACATCCCCATAACTTGGTTCTTAAGGTCTCTTGGCATGTGAAAGATGTGGTGGAAACTCGGATGGTACTCAAACCATGACCTCTCATCCTGGTTAGGGGGAGGTTCCAACTGATAGAACGTAGTCAACACCTGGTTGATAGCTTGATTTTCTTGCTATATTCCGACGGTGGAAAATACATCCTCAGCGGTTGTAGTGCTACCGTTTCCTCGTTGATCTCCTGCAACAGACATTCATTCATATATTACTCATTTGTGAATTGTATTACCAGATAATCACACACAATCATATTCCCTGTTCTACGAGATTTACCAAATATATCTTAGTGTTTCTTTGTTCTATCAGTTTTACCAAGATATCCAATTCAAATACTTACTATCTCTGCTGCATTTTCCACTGGATTTCCATCTGTAATCTCATCCTCGACACTCTCATCGTACAAGGTTCTGCTACTACTACTATTCTCTTCTCCATTTTCGTTATCTTCTTCCTCATTATCTTCTTCCTCATTGCCTTCTTCCTCATTCTCTTCTTCCTTAATCTATTCTTCCTCGTTTGGTACTGTTGGAGATTCTTCTTCAAGTCTCCCCTCAACTAGCTTCTCTAAGGCCCTTGCTCCTCCATCTTCTTCCTCTACCACCTTTCTCCCTTCCGTTCCTCTCCTCCTCTTCATCCCTCTTGTCTTAGGAGGCATATTGGATTGATGATTTCTTGATTCTTAATGTTTTCATATCAGATTTGATATTGTTGGGTCGGATATTGATGGGGTCCAATAATACCCTGGTATTGTGTGTAATTTCTTCCAATTGTGGCTGGATAATGAAGTCATTTTATGACCGAATTAAAAAAAAAAAGATAATTTCCTGCATCTTTCGTGGTAGTAGGGTTTTACATTAAACATGAAATTACAATACGTTTGACCGAGTCAATACAAGACTCATAAAAGCCAAAAAAAACTAATGAAGCAACTCACATACACGCACAGCACAATTATAAAAATAACATCCTTCGCACTAAACATCATCACCATGCCTTCGCAGTAAACATCACCACCAACTAAAGCAAGTCACATACACGCACAACACAATTGTAAAAATCACATCCTTTGCAGTAAACATTATCGCCATGCCTCGCTGAGCAGTCCGGTTTTTTTAATACTCCCGTGGAAGGGAATTGTCACACCGGTCAGATGTTTGCAGAATGCAAAACCTCTCTAGACAAACCAATATCTCTTCCACGTTTGTTGCTTCAAATAATTGGACCAAGGAAATTGCAATCTGCATCTCCAAGCTTCCTTACTACTTTCTGGAAAATATAATCAAGTAAATCATCAAGGGACATGTTTTTAATTTTTTTAAAGAAATTTTTGTCTTATTATTAGAACACAACAAAAATGTTAAATGTGTCCTATGTTTCAATTTAAAGACAATTTGTTTGACGGGGGTCTTGATAGGGTGTTGGTGTTGTGGAATTTTTCAACACCCTTCCATACTAGTACAAGGGCCATTTTAAACATCTTAATTATTCAAAAGCTATTAACTACTAGGCCATTTAGAAACTTATTATCGTCTATTTGATGTCCCAAAAAGATAGTGCTTGTGATGTCTGGGAGGATTTTAGTATAACCAGTCAAGGTCTGCATATTTGAACTCTTTATGGATGCAATGAAATATTATGAATGAAAGTTAAGTACTATAATGTAAGTCAAGATGTATAGTTCAATATTACAATATAGTACGATAATTATGATATTTTACAAACCAAGGGCTTAATATACCACACAATGGACCCGTTTGAGCTAGAAAAATTGGCACACAAACAAGCATGTTCCATGCACGTCTGCCGATTGTCTATTGTCCATGCACGTCTGCCGATTGTCTATTGTCATACGATTAGAAAATATGAGTAGTTAGGTATACGTATATTTGTGGATATATGTGAATTGTCTGCCAAATTATAAGGGTAACGCTGGTATTTAGAAATTTATGTACCCTTTCTACAATTTTTCCAATACATGTACCCTTATATTACTTATTTTAAATAACGTACTACTGAGCTGAATTTTTTCATTAATAGTTTTGTTAACTGGCTTACAAAATTTTTATAATTTCCTTAATTATATCATTTAGTAGATAATACAGAACTTTACTGTTATTATCATAAGAATATTAACTGTGTGTAAAAGTAAAGATTGTAATGGTTTGTATTTTTCCCGCAAAGTGAATAATAACAAAAAAGATGAACAACAAAGCTCCAGGATCAAAAGTGGTTAACAAAATTAATATACAAAAGTCCTAAATAAAATGGAATCAAACATCAAAAACCAACAAATCCAATAACCAAAAAACTAACACAACTCAAACTCTTTGTCATCGGCATCTTCTATCACAACCGAATCTTCATTGATCTTTATGTTTTCAAGAGGCTGCTTTGGAATTTGAGGTTGATTCTCATGGGTTTTCTTTTCGTCCGGAACATTTACAACAACCTCCTTTTGCAGGAGCTCCACGTTAACTACATCTTTAGGTTTATGTGTAACTAAGATAGATGGACGGATTGGATGGTTACCCGAAAACATGTAAGCTCTGAACACTCTATCTCCACCACGAGTTCCAAGCTCTACAAATATCTTGTCAATTTCAGACTTGGTCATACGAGTAGAATGTTTGCGTAAACCTGAATAACCAAATTCCTTCCATGAGATTTCTCCGTTTACATAGTCATCATAACTTCAGAAAGTTTCTTTGAATTCTCTCAAGTTGTTTACGTCGGTCATGGTTTTGTAAAACTCTTTCTGATGATTTGTGGGGTTATTGGTGGGATTTCAAAGATCGTTGTATATATAGGAAAATATATATATATATATATATATATATATATATATAAACTTTAATGGTTTTACAAACATTATGAGAATCGTTAGAAAGTTATCTATATACAAAAGAAATAAAAACAAAAATAATTTTTGTTTTTGTTTTTCCTTTTTTATTTTTTATTTTATTTTATAAATTTACGATTTGATTAGTTTTGATGTAATTAAAGTCAAGTGAGGTTTTTTTTTAAGAAGAAGAGGAACTGAAAATGCTACAATGATTGATAATTGATTTCCCAAGTTGATGTCATCAACATTCTTTCTTAGTTTACAAAGCTCAATTAAGAGGACGAGGGACTTGTTTGATTGACATTGCAAAATTTCTAAAAAAAATCATTGAAGACCATAGACAAGTAAAGCTCCAACAGCTTCAAGACCGGCCAATAAGCCAACACTGACACCAATCGGAGGCAATCCTTCTCCTATGGCCTTTCTTGTGTTCACGTCATACTTTGCAAACCTCTTCTTTGGTGCTATACATTGAGGACATGTGTATGTATCATACTGGAAATAAATACAAGACACATGAAAGTTGAGATGACAGAACAGTTGCGGCCACGCAAGTATGTGGCCACACAAGTATTTTATTATCTTTAGCGTATACATCTGCGAGAATTAATTCACGTCTGCACATGTGTGATATTACCATTAAACCAATTTTGAATTGCCGCAGACATCCGCCTACACATGTGTGATATAACCATCAAACCAATTTTCAATTGCCGCAGACATCCGTTAGAACCATTTATCTAGTTGCGCAGACCTCGTTTATTATGATTTTATAATTATTGAATTTTAACTTTCATTATGATGAGACAAATCGTCACATGAAAAGGAGCTACCCGTTAGATAACACATCATACTACCAGACTAGGTTTACCGTTGAGTTGTCACATCATAGCACGTATTTTATATTCAAAGCTTGTTTCTAATTAAATTTTATAATTTTATTGAAATTTAAAATTTTCATTACGATAGGACAAATCAACACAGCAAAAGGAGCTACCCGTTTAGACACCACATCATACTTTTACTTGAATATGTTTAGACAATCATTAATAGGTGGATCTTATTAAACTATCACTTATCATATAAGATTTTTTCTTTGCAAAATCTTAGCCTAAGATCCCACCATTAATGATGTCCTTACCGTCGAGTTGTCACATTATAGCACGTGATTTTTATTCAAGAGCGCTCATTTGACTGCATGTGACCATCTCCAATGGTTAGCTCTATTTCTTGTTCTAAATAAATTTATTCAAATATCTTTTATTCAATATTTTCTTTTACCTTCTTCTTAATTCCTCTAAGAATTGTAAATTTAACCCACTTAAGTTAATTTTAAACAAATATCTATTAAAATTATGACATTATTAAAAAATATATCTTCCCACAAATTATCCACTAATACGTTCCGAATTGAGAAATGAGCTTCTTTGTCTTTGATTTGTCTATATATTAATATATTAATTAGTTTAGTAACTAAGAATTTTATAATATAAATGTATGTTACGATAAAAATCCATTATATAATTTTGTCTAGGTATAACATGAGAATATATTAAAGTTGAGGAGTATTTTGTGAATAGTGTTGCTCTCATTGGATGAAGAATCATTTTATCGAATTTTGGTGTTAGTATTCCCTAATTCGAATTACAATATGAGCAATGTAACAAGATCGAGCGAAGTATCAAGTTCCCGTACAAGAAGAAGAGTGTTCGGTGTGCCAACGAGATGTTGGTGCGGGGAAGTAGTCATATCACTGATTTCCACCTCTGATCCTAATCCTTATCGTAGATTCTATCGTTGTGCTTATGCTGCGAACTTGAAGGTATTTTTTTTTGCTTTTATCCTCCAGTTTCCTGATTTTTAATATAATAACCAAAATTTTTTTTAACAGCTTAGGAAAGATGATCATATGCTTAAATGGGTAGATGAAGCCTTCCTTAATGAGATTGACACATTGGCTACAAAGAATATTGGACTTGAACAACAGCATATGAGCTTAGTACAGAAAGGTTGGAGTTTAAGAAGATGCAAATGAAGATTGAGGAAGACGTCTTCGAGAAGGTTGAAGATGCTTTGTGTAAATCCAAATCATGGAATAAGAAGATGACGATTTTCATATTGTTTGTGTGTATGGTCATGATTGGAAGCAGCGAAGTACTTGGTTGATGAAGATGTTGTTGTTATATGTATTGTCATGCTTCCTATTGTATTGTCATGCTTCCTATTGTTTTTCATGTTCATTATTATTTAACAAACTTGTAGTTATTATTTAACCAACTTTTACAACCTTAGTTGTAGTTTACATAAGATTAACCAATGTATGCTAATGATTTACAGAACCCTGATATTTATATGCACATGAGTTTACAATGTGTGCTTTCTTTATTAGCGCTTATAGTTATTGTTTACAAAAGGTTTAAGGGTTTTCAAGATGACGTGTCGACATACATTTAGCTCCGTTTATCCAATATGACGTGCCGACCTAAATTGACTGGACAACTTATGATTTACAGAATCCTGATATATGTATGCACGTGAGTTTACAATGTGTATGCTCACTTTATTAGCGCTTATAGTAATAGTTTACTTAAGGAATAAGAAGATGTTATGTTGATAGCGCTTATAACAATCTTCTTTTGGTAGATGGAACACATCTAACTGAAAATTTCAGAGGTGTTATGTTGATAACAGCAGGAAAGGATGCAAATGAGAGTATATTTCCGATAGCTTTTGGGGTGTGATTATTGATGATAATAATTTGGCCATAATTTCTGACCGTAATCAATCAATCCCCAAGTCCATAGCTAAAGTTTTTCCCGCAGCCAAATAGGGTGTATATTTCTATCACCTCTCTCCTCGTAAGGTACAAGAAAGACGCAATGATAGGTCAGTTTAAAATTGGCTGCATATGCATATCGACCCATGGATTTTAAAAATCATTTTAAAGTGATTCGAAATCATAACAGTGATTTAGCAAATTACTTGGAAGAAGCTGATTTTAAGTTATGGACTTTAGCACATTTTCAGGAGACAGATACGGTATAATGACGAGTAACTATGCAGAATCCATTAATGGCGCGCTTCAGGAAGATAGATAATTTCCTATTGCATATTTCATAGATGCTATTAGACAGTTGATGTCAAGGTGAGAAGAAGCTGTCGGGCTAACAACAAAATTTAGTGAAAAGGTTGAAGCCTTGTTATATATAAGACACGATAAACAAGATGGTTTAAATGTTCAATTTATTGATTTATCCCGTAGCTTTGTTACAGGTGGACGATTTCACTGTATTGTTGATCTACAACAGGTAAGCAAGCTAAAATGTGTGACTTTGCCCGTGTACTAGAACGTGTCCGGCTGTTTAGTGTTTGCCATGTTTCTCCTCTCATCAGTCTTACTTCTTTCATTGCATAGTTGCACATTGATGCGGACATCAGAACTAGATCAAACTGGAAGCACACCAAACCAATCGGTCCACACACCATACCGGTATACATGGAGAATTTTGGAGAATCTTTGCCCAAATGGAGTTCTGATCAAGTACAAGGCGAAGGGTTAATTATTCACCTTGATATTAACCCTAAGAAGTCCAATAGTTCAATAGGGATAAAAAATTAGCAAGTCAAATCACCTTATTGTTGGAATATGACTGTTGCACTCTTTTTCCCTTGTCTAGGGTCAACACCAAGTCATTAAGGAATCATTCATCATTCATATGATTCAAAGATGATAGCTGATGTACATTCTAATCTACTCGCTGACGAACGTGTTGAACTACTCGCTGACGAACGTGTTGAACTACTCGCTGACTGATACTAGGATTTTTCTATCAATTACCCTAGAGTACTATCATGTCATTGCAGTACAATAGGTATCAGTCCAATCGGGTGAGATGGTAGCAATCAAGATGTATCACAAATGATTAAGTCAAACGAAGTATAAATGATTTTTCGTTTTCAATGATCCTAAGCGAACAAATTAAACATGCGATAAATGTAAGGTTGCAAAACATAGACTATCATGCATAAACAGAAACGAAGTAGCTATTAATACCTAACTTGCAAATGACAAATGAAATGAAGCAGAAAACACAAATGGATAGAAGATCCTGAGGATGAGGTTATTGATGTAGGTGGAGTATGCTAATCTACTTTGGGTGTTTATCAAACTGCAAACATACTAATCCCTAGACAATGAACTTCTAATACTAGTCAATCCAGTCTCTTGGCAGAAACTATCAAGTTTACAACACTTCCTAATCTTAATTCTCATTGATGAAACATGTAGTAAACAGGCATTAAGAAACAACTCCTTAATGTCAATAAACATCTTAGACAACCAATCTCTTGGGCTAAGCATGTAAATCTCTGGCACTAGTTGGTTCAGACATTTCATCATACACCTTTCGGGCATGAAATGTCTATGACCTAGTTCCAATTGATCAGAGAAGAACTAGCTGATAAAACTCTAATCCAGAAGGGAAACAAAACGAATCTAACATAAACACCCTAGCAAACTAACATCTTCCACCTAATTTATCCCATCCTTAAGAACCCTAACACTACTCAGACACAGAATTCATGTTAAACATCATAAATCTAGAATCGTTCAAAACATGCATAATAATTACGTTGATAGGAAGATAAACAATAATGATTCAAGAACTAAGTGCAAAATTTTAATAACTTAAAAGAAATCTGAATTACAATTCTCTCGACTGGTGGCTAACAATAAAGACCTAAGAATAAAAACTCGATCCCTTGGGCAATCCAAATGAGACCTATTTATAACAAAGTTTGGGAAAACCTTAAAACATAAAACGACAACGTAAAAGCGGTTTAAAAGTTGTAATGACCCTGTTGGTCGAGTGAGCGTGTCGAGTAACACATAATTTCTTCTCTGCATCATTACATACTCGACCGTGTACCTCGAGTGAGCGTGTCGAGTGATCTGTGAAATCATCTGCTACTCCTTTGCTTTGCTCGATCATGTCACTCGAGTGTGTGCATCGAGTGACGGGCCGTTCTGCTTCGCGTCCCTTCTGCCCACTCGATCGGCTACTTGATCGTATATGTCTAGTGCTCCCTCGATCGTCAATGTATTTGCAATGTATCTCTGCTGCCTACTCGATCATCCCACTCGATCGTACGCATGTCGAGTAACGTTTGCTCCTCTGCTTCGCTCTGCATGTCTCCTAAGTACCTGAAACACTCTAAATATGCAGAATGTATGCAAGACATGCATGATATGCATAAAACCTACTTAAGTATGTAAAACATACAGAAAGGGATCAATATGATGTGAATCAACAAGTGAATGATGCTGAAAGGATGATGAATACATGCTCAAAAAGTGATAAAATACAGACTTATCATTGACAAACATGCTGAACTGCTCACTGACCCGACAGGCTGAACTACACCAGATTGCGAGCTGTGAGGACTTTAAGTATTTTGACATTTGGTGCAGCCATGAAGGGAGCCCACAAAGTCGTTTGATTCACTACAAGGCCCAAGCCCACGGAGAACATTACAAGAGAAGACCCAAGTCCATAATGGAATAAAAGAATCTAAAAACATACTTTGACTCAATAAAAGTTATTTAAATAAAAGAGAAAAGAAAGACTAAAATCGATAAAAACACAATATATCAACTCCCCACGGCTTAGATTCTTGCTTGTCATCAAGTAAAACAAAAATCTTAACCAGGAGAAGAGGTTTGAAAACATGAGAACTCACATATTCTCTGGGATCATGCTCTTAATCAATTGCCTGCAAACCACTATCACAAAGTTTATATCAAACCGTACAATAATGTACTTCACCATGACATCATGAGATCCCTAAATCACAAAGAACTAAGAATCAAATAACTTAACCTTTTAACATTCATTAGCAGTTTCGTGCACTCTCACAAAGGGGATATCGAACACGTTATGGTCTAGGTGTAAAGACTGTCTTAGGTGGCTCAAGTGTTTAAGGTTCAGCAGTAATACGAACGGATGCAAACATTATGCAAAATCACAGTGAGACACAGACCAATTGGGAGGTACATAACTTCCCTCTAACTCGGATCACCTTAACCACATCAAATCCCAGACAAATCATAAGTATTATAGATGCTTTTCAAATACAACCAAAGACATATCGACTTTTCCGGTTCCATTCTTTCTCCTTTCCCGTTCTTTTCTCTTTTCTTTTCTTCTTCTTTTTTTTTTCTTTTTTTTTGACGGGGGAGTGGAACCGGTTCTCGTCTCACAAACTGCATCAACAAAACTCAATCATGATCGCTCACAGCACATGCTCATGAATATAACAATATAACCACAAGAACTCAATGTCAATCATCCCAAACAACTACAATTACAATCCTAATTAAAGGAAAGCTATGTCGATCTGTATACTCCGTAGTTTTTGCACATGAATGCACATAATGACAATGACATACGAATGCATGTGGTCTGAAGCATGGATAGGGCTAAAGGTGTGGTACTAGACTAAAGATGAGTCTAGCCATTCAGAGTTTACAAAGAGTGGTAAAACAACGCGGATTAAACTCTGATTGTATGATCCATTACATGATTACCAACCCCCTAAGTAAGATATAATAAGTCCAGATTAAGTTCAAATAAGCAAGGTTAAGCTCAAATCATCCAAATTTCCAAGTGAGGGATTATACAAGTGATCTAGTCATGAATTTTCCTGAAGTTCCAAGTTATCCTTAAACAATGCTAAATGGTCCCAAGGCAATGAAATCAAGCAATGTGCAATTCCCTAAGAAAAGCTCATAGTTCTCATACAACATTTTGACTCAATAAAACAGACACGATTTGAATCGATAAAACAAACTGACAGACTCAAGAAAACATCAAAATGAAACATAAGAAAAAACAAATTGCATCAGTAGACGAGTGACATCATCCCCCAGACTTGCTTCACACCGTCTCGGTGTGAGAACAATTACAAAAGAAAACGTCACAACCAAAAAGCAAAAATAAATGAAGATGCAAAAAAAGAAGAATAAAATTAAGAAAACTGACTTGGGACATATGGTGGGTTGCCTCCCACAAAACGCTTATTTTTTGTCTTTAGTTGACCGAGCCAATGCACCTTTAGTCCTTCTCCTGTTACCCCACACAACAATATACACAAAGTAACACACAATTATCTATGATAAGGAGGCAAAATAACCATCAATCAAATTTACTACAAATGTAGCATATATCTTGAAATCTTCTTTGATGGTTTGACGCTCATGAGGATCAAATGCATTTGGTGGAAATATAAAATCAATTTCAGGTCTTAATGAGGTTTTAACAAAATAGTCAACTTCATCCCCATTAATTTCATATATCACAATATCTCCATCCATATAATCAACCTCATGATCCTCAGTCTCATGCAAGATGTTATCAATATCTAGCACAACCCCTAACTCAGATTCTTCAAGAAGAGATCTAGATATTTCAGGCATTGAAAACTTAAACTCGAGATTATGGAAATTCAAAACACAATGATATTCAATATCAAATTATATCTCATGGTAATCTCTAGCAAGTTTTTCTGCTCTAAAAGTATCTAGCTGTTGAGGCTCACCTATCAAATAATAACATTCACTGATAATCTTGGGGGTATGCAAACTAGAAGCAGCATTTTCAATGCAAGGCATAGAAAAATCCTCAAAATCATGAATTTCAAGGGTTGAAACGCATGTACCTTCTATGTTGCTCGGTGGAACCCAATATATTACCTTTTCAAGATCATGGGCTTCTTTGATCTCATAGCCTGTGAGTTGCCTTCCTTCATATGCTGCCCGCAACGATATGAGGTTCAACCGGATCATAGTCGCTAAGTCACTCCTTGTCAATGTTGGATTCTCTACGTAAAGTCATCCAACTTCACTTTTTGTTCCGGTGTAAGAATACTCTCATCAAATGGTGGCTCTATATATGGCTCATCCTCTTCTTCTTGTGGCCAATCATTGAATTCCATGGCCAACAACTCCTAAAGAAATAAAAATTGTTAGTTAAAAAAAAACTGCAAAGAAAATGCTCTAGACTAAAAACTAATCCTAAATCTTTAGGTAACGCAATTACTCCCCGGCAGCGGCGCCAACTTGATTACTCGAGTATTTAACCCGATAACTTAACCGAAGTAAAGCATATGGGGGATCGATCACAGTGAGCAAGGGTACACTAAAGACTTGCGAGACTCGTTCTTAGCTAAAGCGGAAAGACTTGTTGTTTGGTTTTTCAGTTTGTAAATAAAAATGCAAAAATAAACTGAGATTTAACTTATAAATTAAATACATTGGGCTGTAGGGTATTTTCAGAGAATCAATGAATAACAAATAAAAGCTATAAGGAATTCTATCATGAAGAATCGTTCTTGAACATGAACAAAAGTTTAGACTAATTCTCTCTCAAGACATTAATCACTAAATTCAACTATACAATTACAAAACTCTCATTTGTAATTTCCTAGCCAAATTCGCATTATCAAACAAGTTCATTTGGTTCACAAAGCATTCTAACATCAACTCTCGCAGGTTAGAAGTACAATGCTCAATTTACATTCATTCAGGCATTTTATCGAACATCTATGAAACACATAAAATCCTATTCTAGCATTGAGAACATGTAAATTGTTGAACCTAAAGATTAAGAATTACCTAAGACATCTTATCTATCAAATCATTGAATTCTCCTACTTGGAACCCTAAAACCCAATTAAGAGACTACTCAAACATAGCAAAAGAGAAAACAAAAATCATGGATGAAGAAAACATGATGAAATTTCAGAGACAATAAGAAAGGGTTTAGAAATTTTCTCCAAGTGTCAAGAGGATGGATTCTTCTCCCAAAATTGTTTAGAAAGCAAAGAACAATCTTTAGAACTCAAAAATATGAAGGATGGCTGCTAAAAGGTCGAGCTTATTTGGATCGGTTCTGAAGTGTTTCGGATCGAATATGGGCCAAAAATGCGTCAGAAGTAAGGGACCGATCGTTCCAAATGTTAGACCGATCGGTCTAATGCTCCAAGGTTTTACTTCTGCATCAGCTTCAACAACTCGTCAGAATGACCTGTCTTCACGAAATCGGGTGTAACTCTTGAATGAACCGTTAGATTTCCTTGAAATCACTTTCAAATGATAGCTAACATCTGTCTTCATTTTGTGTCAAAATATGAGGAAGATCTAACGGTGGAAAGTTATTCATCGTCTCCCAAACATTTGACACTTCTACATGAATCTACATCTCCAAATGTGTGTTTCCATCCCAAAACAGCTCGTTTTATTCCAAAGCAACCTAAAACCTGTAAAGACTCTATAATGGACTAAAAGAATCTAAAAACACACTTTGACTCAATAAAATTTATAAAATGAAAGAGAAAAGAAAGACTAAAACTGCTAAAAACACAATATATCACTCTTTTTTTGTCGCAAAAAGAGCGACGTTTATGTGACTATTTTAAGATGCATAAACGACTACAATATAAATGGATGGGAAAACGTTGCTTACTAACGACAAAACAAAGTAGTTGCAATACAGTCTCATTTTATAGATGAATTTCCTACTCATTTGCGACGAAAATGGTTTAGTGACAAAATAATCGATTGGAGACCAAAGTGCAACTATTGTTTTAGTCTGTAATGATTGTCACTAATTAGTTGCAATTGTTCGACTCTTTTGCGACTAACAAATGAAGGATTTGCGACTAACACCAGATTTAGCTACTACGTTGAGACTACTTACACACTCGAATTTTTTCTATCAAAATTTCACATTTGGAATTTACTTACATGTTTAGTTACATCTTTATGCTTTGATTTTATCGAACTTAGTTGTAATAACTTTGTCAAAGTCTTAAATTTTTATGTTTACAAACAAAACATGCATAATTTTCAAATCTTAGTGTTATATGTTCTTTTATCAGAATGTGTAGAAATTTAAGAAAATTTCAACAATTAAAGTTGTGAAAAAATAGTTTTACCAACTTTTACTAATACTTGAACTTACTACTAATATGAGTGCTTGTGAGTGATTTCTAGTAACAGTTTTGACCATATGTGTAGAATTTAAGATTTTGCTTTTATCTAAAATAATAAAAATGTGTAATTTAATACCCAAAGTATTAAATATTGTCATTTTCCTACCTACGATCTTTCAACAAAATATATATTCCAATTTTACCTTTATTCACTTATATTTTAATATTAATGCATAAATGACATGAAATTAATTATAATTTTATTTGAAGAAAAGTATTTGTTAGTAATATTTCATTGTATCATCTTTAATTCAAAATATATAATCTATATTTTATTTTACTATTTCATTGTATTATTAATTTATATCATTAATCCAAAATATATATTTCATACTTCAATATTCATTTTTAGATATGAAATATATAATTCACAATATATCTTTCATTGGATCTCTTATAAGTTTTGGGTAAAATTAGAATACAATTTTTGGATATGAAATTTGTAAATCAAAATATATTTTTCATTGGATCTCTTAAAGTTTTTAGATAGAAATGAAAGATGAAATATACCTTTCTTTTTTGGATATGAAATATATAATTGAATATATATATCCTTCATTGTATTTTCTTATAAAAATATTTGATTAAAAATGAAATATATATTTTGGATATGAAATATATAATTCAAAATAAATCTTTCATTCGATCTCTTAATATTTTCTGGATAAAAATGAAATTTGAAATTGAATTAAATATATAAATTAATGATACAATAATATATTACTAAAAAATATTATTCTTCAAATAAAATTTTAATTAATTCCATGTCATTTATGCATTAATAATAAATAGAAATTAATAAGGGTAAATTGTAATTTAAAAGTTACAATGTGCGACGATTTTGCCATTTGTTTGGGACTCCTATTAGTTGTCACTACTTTACTACTCTTTAACGGCGAGTTTGCGACTTCTTTTGTGACCATTTACCAATATATGATATAGTTAGTCGATTTTGCTATTATGTTGTGACTATTTTCCTAAATTTTAAAAACGGTTAGGGAATTTAAGTTTCCAAATTCACATTATACTATATTTAGACCCGCACCTACGTGCGGGATTGATTTTCAAAATAAAATTTGTTATTAAATTTTGAAATATATTTGGTACGTACGGGTATGTTTGTAAACATAACTTTTAAGAATGTTATTAACATTTATAATCTAAACCCGTACCAGTTTAATATTTGATTTGTTTTTAAATAACTCTAAACAAAAAAGAACGATATAGTATGTTCTTGAATTCGTGCTAGCTAAAATTTTTGATACATAAAAATATCTTCTTGAATTCGTGTTAGCTAAAATTTTTGTCCCATATTCTATCATGAATATTTTAGATGATATTTTTATTTATCAAATTACGTACGTTTGTTTCCTATTGGAAATGACTATATTTTAGGTGGTAGTAATTATTATTGTGTGCAAATTTGGTAAGTAGACATGGCTAATAAATTTAATTTTAAAAAAAAATCAAAATATCGTTAGTATTTAAAATCATATCTGTTAAGATTCAGATTCTGAATTTTTATATTGCTATATATTTAAAAGATCTCAAATATAGTTAGTAGTTTATTGATTGAGTTGTTATATATGTGCTAATTAATGGAGATCATTTGTTTTCAATAGATTTTCTGAGTATTTTAAAAATATATGATATGCTGGAAGTTAATTGGAAAGGTTCAAACAAAAACTTTTGACAATTTAAAGATCCGAACTTTTTTAAAAAAAGATATCAAATACAGATCTTTTTAAGGAGGTTTGGCTATTGATGTGAGATTACATAAAATGTAATTGTTTTTTAGATTATATAATTTTTTGAAAATTTAATGATATAATTATTTATGTTGTATAATTTTCCACATTTTATGCTATGTAGAATTTTATTTGTCGCTTGTTCCTAATCTAGCATAAATATTATTATTATTTTTTTCATAAAATATCATATTCATTTTCTAATATATATATGATTATTTTTATTAGATTTTATTAAATATAAATTATTATTCTTGCGTTATTTATGTAGGACATTTTAGGCATGATATTTTGGGTAGTTGTTGTGTAATGTGATTATAGCAAACGATATATTGCTTGCTATATTTTAGGAATGAAACATAATTAGTGATTAAATTAATTTATTACTTTACAAAACTTTAGTAGATGAATCCAGAAAATATTTTAGATGGTTAATTTGTTTCTGAATTTATGGGATTATTGAGTTTAAGAATTTAATGCTTTAAATGATTACCTCATCATGCCAAAAATCACGTCCTATATAATGATATGGGAATATTTTGCTCTTGATTATTGTACTCATTTTTTTCGATCATATATTGTTTATATAGGCCTTGCAAACATTCATTCTGGGCCTCGACATGTTATCAGTTGTTCAACCAACAAATTTATGTTAATATACTACGTTTTTTTTGTTTTTCAAACGGGTGGATACTATTTTTAAGGCCCGCGTGTTTAAAGAAAATTACCATTTTATCCTTTGAATCATTTAATCTTGTAATCATATTGTTTTGTTTTACTCTTTTTAATTGTATATACTATGATCATCATATACAAAATGCTTCACTTTTAATAGTATAGAATAGAATGCATCTCCATCCAGATGATCCATTCAGATGAATCCATCTGAATGCTAAATGACTAAACGAAGATTCATCTAGATGATCCATTTGAATGACTATGTGTTTGTTTCTCCATTTTGCATCTTCATCTAGGTGGGTTTGATTTTAAAAATGACTAAAATACCCATGTTTTGATCTAATTTTTCACATTAATATTAATTATAGTAATTTTAATTAATGATTAAAACAATAAACACCAAAAAATTATAAATTAATATTTTTGACATTTCAATTTTTTATTTCATGAAATATAATTTTTATAAGGTTTAAAACATTTTACGGTTTTGGCTCGAAAACGTGATTTTGTGTCTTTTTGCAAAAAATGTATTTTTCAGTTTACAGAGAAAACGTGATTTTGCGTTTTTGGTGGGAAAATTAGATTTTTTCTTTGTGGGAAAACGGGATTTGTGTTTTTGGCGGAAACCATATTTTGCGGTTTTGACGGGAAAACGTGATTATGTGTTTTTCGGCGGGATTTTTTTTTTAAAATAATTTTGGTAGGAAAACATGATTTTGTGTTTTTGGCGGGAAAACATGATTTTTTTGGTGGGAAAACAGGATATTTTTTGTTTTGGCGGGAAAATATGATATTTTCGTTTTGGCGGGAAAACATGAATTTCATTTTAGCGGAAAACGTGATTTTCTAATTTTGGCGAGAAAAATGAAATTTTTTCGTTTTGGCGGAATAACATGATTTTTCGTTTTTGGCGGAAATATTTATTTTAATTTTTTTTAGCAAATAAAATATGAGATATTTGCAAAAATATTTTTTGTAATTTTTGTGGACAAATAAGTTATTTGGATAATAAGGGTATCTTTGTCATTTGTCATTTTTGAATGATTCATCTCCATCCAGATAATAAGGGTTTGAGCCTTGCTGTCGTAAATATAATGGGCTTTTATTGTTCATTTATACTGATTAAGTGTTGATGGCCTAGCGGTTATGTAGACAGTGTAGAAATGGTTGGTTGGAGGTTCGAACTTTAATGTCGTACATATTTTTAATTAACATCTAAGCGACCGAAACGACGTCGTTTTACCACGTCATCAAACGATGGATTTATGTATCATCTGACGTGGAATCCACATTGACGGAGAGTTAACAGCATTACGCATTTAACACGTTTTTGTATTATTTAGCACGAAATGAAATCTTGAGGTAGTAAATTCAAATTTACAATAAGCCCAGGTATGATCTAGCACAATGACAAGTTAACTATATAAAATTAACATACCTAAATAGTCCAGGTATGGAAAAGCCTATTTTCCCATAATTTTCTTTAGCTTCTTTTCTTTACAATGACTATATGTATATACGCAAGTGATTCACTTTGGTTTCTTTCCAGTTGATTAAGCGTCTTTGCTTCCACTATCAGATATTCAGATCCATTTAAAATTTAAACCGTGGAAAGATAAAACCTAATTTTGGCTGTAAAAATTAATTTTGTTAAGTGGTGCTAGTTGCAACAAAATTTTTTTTACATATAATGTTCTACAATATTGTGTCTAATATATAATTAATTCAATATAATTAAAATTCAAGTTTCTTAAAAATTAATTACAACGTTTGGAAGAACAGTTTCTATTTATGTTCCCACTATAATCAAAAGAATATTGATAATTTTGAAATAAAATTTGAAAATCCGAGGTCATTTTGAGCAAGCAAAGAACTATATTCTCTGTTTCTTTAAAGCTATTTCTGACTTTCTTTAAAGCTATTCTTTACTTTTTTCTATCAAATAGGTAATCTAATGTTCCAACTTCGAATTCAAGTAATATTTAACTATAAAATCCAGTACTTGTATTTTGTATAATATAAGAAAATCTTCATTTATTGGTTTTTTAATATACAAATATCCTCGAAAAGAAAAGACAAAAGAGAAAGGTCCAACATCACAACATTCGCAACCATGGCTAGATTGGTTCGAAGACTATGTCCATCTGCTAATCATCCTGAGACTCCTCTAATATCAACGACAATCTCATCAAAATGTGTTGCATGTTACGAAGATCACCATGACAATACGCAAGGCTACAAGTGTAGTGTTTGCAAGTTGTTTCTCCACGAGGAATGCCTTGACACCAACATCCCTTCTCGTCATACACACCCTCTCAAGCTCAACGATATGTATTTATCAAAGACATGTTCTCTTTGCCACACCAGTCCTAATACAATAATATACGAATGTTCAATATGTTCGTTTTGTATTTGTATCCCTTGTGCGAGAAAACCTCTTGTCATCAGCAAAAGTAAAGCCCATGACCATGAACTTCACCAATTACCGATACAAGTCTCCTTCACTTGTTATGCATGTGGGTTGTGTATTACAGAGTACCCATGTTTTTGTCTTCAGTGTCGTTTTATAATCCATAGAGTATGCATCTCCTTACCACGTGTTATACGCATCAACAGACACGACCATCGTATCTCTCGTGTTTCTTCTCTTGGCCCTGGCAAGTGGATTTGCGGGGTATGTTATGAGCATGTTAATGGAGAGTATGGTGCATATTCTTGCTCGGTTTGTGTTTATGTTGCTCATTCCAAATGTGCAACATGTCCTTTTAGTTGGGATGCGAAAGAACTTGAAGGGGTACCCGAAAAAGATGAAGAAGAAAGAAAACCATTTGAAGTTATAGATCACATCCAAATCAAACATTTTAGCCATGAACACAATCTCAAGGTTTCATTATCATCATCAAGACTCGAGGAACCTAGAGAACATTGCTATGCATGCACCATTCCTCTGTATTCCGAATTGTGCTATAGATGCACACAATGTGATTTTATTCTTCATGATGCATGCGCAAATCTCCCGCTGAAGAAAAGACATGAGTATTGGTCGCAAAAACTTAAGTTGTGTCCCAAAAGGCCGGACGGCATACAATATTTTAGTTGTGGGGCTTGTGGACGTTTTTGCACCGGTTTCTCATATATGGATAAGTACTATCTATTCAAGATTGATGTGCGATGTGCTTTGATTTCTGGTGCAATTAAACATGAAAGTCATCCACATTTGTTAGTTATAATTCGGGACATGGACTCGAAGAGGTTTGAATCGTGTGATAGTTGTGACTCAATATGTTGGTTTTTTCTACGTTGTAGCGATATAGATGATTGTGATGGCTACAATTTATGCTTCAGATATGCTACTTTACCCACATTGTTAAGACACAAATACGATGATCATCCTCTTTCCTTATGCTACAGTGAGAAAAATGTGAATGTGATATATTGTTGCGGGATATGCGATGAATGTGGTTCAACTCTTCATACTAAATGTGTATTTAATCATCTAATACACTCAAGACCTGGATGTAGTTTAAAGATGGGTTACTCGGACTCATTTTATTTGCTTCCCAACCATCATCTCTCTCGGCCTATTTGCTACTTATGTAAGACTCGTTGTATGGGGAATTTTTTTCTAAACGATAAGGCGGATACAAATACATTCATATGTTGTTCTTGTAAGATCTATTAGTATTGAAAACTAGTGATGGACCCGCACGTACGTGCGGGGTTATTTTGACAAAATAACTATTTTTTATGTAGATGCTATTTCGGTAAAATTAGATTTGGATTTGGCTTTAGTTTGAATTGTTTTACGTGTAGTTTAGAATGGAAACCCCGTCATGTCCCTTTCCGCCTTGTCCTGACCCGTCCCGCCCTGCCCCGTCCCATCCTCTATATGTCATAAATTTTTGTCCCACAATCGTTTCTTTTTAAAACATTATCATTTACCAATTTTTATACTAAGAAACTTGGTAAAAGATTTAGAAGGGATACCCTTATTCCTCGTTTAAATATTTATTTTTATCAAACAAATAAATTATCAATTTAAGTCACATGCTCCCACCATTTTCATTCACAAGACATTTTCTGTAATCCTAGCATACACAATCCTTGTTATATTTTTAATGTTATTGATCGTTCAGTTTCATCTTTATTTCTCATTACTTTCTTCAATTCAAAGATTCATGTTTTAGCCTTTTTGTTTTATAAAGATTTAAGTATTTCTATTTTTTTAATACATGGATTTATTGTAGTTTTGTTATCCGAAGTATACGTTATCTTCTTGTACCCGTCATTTCATGTCTCAATATTTGAAATAAATAGGAAAGTGGAAATTAAATTTAGCAATTCAAATTACATGTCTCCGTATCGTACTCGTAGTTTTATATTTGAAAGTTGAAAGTGAATTTAACTTTATCATCGTGTCTCGTAACAATTATATCTAATCATGTTTTGTTTTCTTATGAGAAATAATTCAGATAATGTTTGTTTTCGAATTATATGTTCCCGTTTCGTATCCATTCCTATAAGTTTATATTTTTTAATAAATAACACTATTTACATGTAACTAAATATAATTTAAATAAAAATAAAAATTCATATAGTCGTCCAAAAGTAGAGATTTATACGTCCCAAAGTTGAATTTTGTTCAATATTGTGAGAATTAGTATAACTACCAACTTTTTTTTTCAACCGGTTAAACAAAAATTATATCTCATATTTGTCAAGGATAGTTCAAAATTGTACGTATATGTCAAATAATGTTTGTAGATATTTATTTACTATATCATTTCTATCATACCATTTTGACATTTTTTTTAATTAGATTAAATAATAAAAATGTAATCCATTAATTATTTAAAAATTGGTAATAA
This sequence comes from Capsella bursa-pastoris, assembly GCA_036452645.1. NCBI lineage: Eukaryota > Viridiplantae > Streptophyta > Magnoliopsida > Brassicales > Brassicaceae > Capsella > Capsella bursa-pastoris. The sequence continues at coordinate 9,009,876 of CP144198.1, read as the reverse complement.
GTAGTAAAAATCATTTAAATTTGATATATCCACTTGTTATTTAGTTTTAATCTTAATAGAAATTCTATATGTTTATAATCTCAAAATGTAGTTTATGATTTGATAAAACAATTATTTAATATTTGATAATACTAATGATATGCAAATTGCCAATGGATGAAGATTTATTTTGTTAAGATTGTGTGAAATTAATAAGAAAAAAGAAGTTTAGAATAATTATTAACTAAATGTTTGACCAAATAAAAAATCATTAACTAATTGAATTAATGATAAATTTTGAAGATAACCATTTTTGTAGGAAATATTTATTATTTTATAGTTCAAACTATTATAATGTACATAGGTTTTTAATTTTATTTTTTGATAGTTTGTAGATTTGAAATCGCATTATAGTTAGGAAAAAATAATTGAATAATATTTTTTAAATTTTCAATTAGTTATGTCAAGTGCTAATTATTAGAGTGATTGAATTAATTCTAATTTCCTGAATAATAATTTTTTAAAAAGGAAAAATAGAAATATTCTCTATAATTCAATTTTTTAAAATCTTTTGTGCTATAATTGGGAGATTGATTTTTTAATATGAATATTGTTTATGTGAAAATAAGAAATTTATGTGATTTAGAATGTTTATTCGCATGATTTTAGCAAAAAATATTTAATTATTGATTTATTTAAATTTTCTTTATATTTTAAAATTATATAATTGTTTAAAATTTGATGATATGATCATTACTACTGGGAGACAAAATCCAAATATTTATAAGGTTTAAAAGGTTATAAACGGTATTTATAAGGTTTTTATAAGGTTTTTAAATGGTTTTAAAAGGTTTTTAAAAGGTATTTATATGTTATTTATGAAATATATATATAAATTTACACACATATAAAGATAATTTTATCTATAAATAGAAGCTTACATTTATTTTTTTTTATATATTTCACGGGATAAATATATATAGAAGATTACGACTCCACGGGAGAAAGCGTAAGATGAAACCATTATTAATTTTTATGATTTCGTCCGAGATTTCTGAGTTTGATGAGTTATATAATCGCTGGTTCAACACTATTTGTAGGAGAAGGGATATAATTAAGGCAATGTCTAACACATTTATTGGTTGACTTGGTTAAGAAGGTCAAATTTTTTATAATTAACAGTTAACACGGATTTAGAAAATACCTATTAAGCAATATAATTTTTTTATACTTAATTGTCCAATACCGGATCATTTGAGGGCCATTTATCCGACCAAAAACTTATCTCTCGCCCATTCCCGAGTACCCACCTTTGACCTCGCATGACTACATCATGAATTCCTGTCTTGATACTCCGCCATGTTGATGACTTTGGCCGTTTAACGAACAACCAACCCTGGTCCTGCAACCCACCAACTCTATACTTGCTCCGGAGAATCCGTGCCCATAGACTTGTGTTGTCATGCATTAACCTCCATCCTAGCTTTGAGACAACAGCCTTGTTCATCTCCATGGAAACTCGAATACCAAGTACCCCCTCTCTTCGTGGTAAACAAACTTTATCCCAAGCAACTAAATGTTGTTTACGCTGCTCGGGTGAACTTCCCTAAAGGAACGACCTAGACGCTTTATCCAAACCATCCAAAACTGATTTTGGTAACATAATGGAGCTCATCGTGTGGATTGGGATAGACGCCAACACCGATTTCGAGAGTTAACCTCCCGGCTAGACTCAAAAAACGACCTCTCCATCCTGCAAGGCGAGTAGATACGCGTTCCAGAACCTCACCAAACGTATCCTTGTTAATCCTCTTCTGAAGAATAGGCACCCCAAGATACTTCCCCAAATTCACTGTTTCCGGAATTCCACTAGCCTCATTGATTACTCTGCCCATATCCCGAGACACGTTCCGCGAAAAATAAATTTTTGATTTCTCTAAACTGACTTTTTGGCCCGACGGTTCGCAAAACCTTTCCAAAACCCGTCTTATAACATGGACTTATGAGACAGATGCTTCAGGAAAACGTATCAAGTCATCGGCAAAATACACATGGGAGAGTTTTGGTCCACCTTGTGAGAGTCGTATAGGCCTCCATTCTTTATCGATCATATGGCATAAGCATTTAAGACAGAGACGTAGCCTTGAAAGACGTAGTTCTCTCCCCATTCCAAAGTATTGACATCGAGGGCCCCTCCACGCATTGTAAAATCCACTTTACCCATCGATTATCCAAACCGGCTGCAATTAGTGTATCTTCCAAGAAATCCCATCGTATTCGATCATAAGCTTTCTCTAAATCCAGTTTAAGGAGCATCCATCCTTTCCGCCCTTTCTTCCTCCGCATAGAGTGGACCGCTTCTTGAACCACCACTATGTTGTCCGTACTCAACCTTCCCAGAATGAAACTAGTTTGTGCTAGGCCAATGAGCTTACCAATTACCCTCTTTAGTCTCATAACCATCATCATCGTAATAATTTTAAAGAGGACGTTACACAAGCTTATAGGCCTGAACTGCGTAATCCTCTCCGGTTTAGCAACCTTCGCTATAAGGACAACAAGAGCAGCATTCGCATCTACCGGGAGACACCCTGACTCAAAGAAGTCCAACGCAAACCGCTTCACAGAATCCCCGACTACGTCCCAACAGTCTTGATAATAGGTTGGTATCGGTCTGGTCCCGATGCCTTAAACCTCCCCATACTCCGTACTTCCTCCTCCACTTCTCCCGCTAGAAATGGTCTTTTCAACTTTAGTTGTTCATCCCGCGTCAGACCCTGAAAACCCCACCGTGGTAGCTTCTCCACCACCTCCTGAACATCCACCAGCGAATATAATCGTTTGTAATATTCAACCGCTAGTAATTCCAACTCATTTGAACTAGTAATCCAAACATTATTCTCATTTCGTAACATTTCAATACGGTTGTGCCGACGCCGTATAATTGTGGAGGTATGAAAGTATTTTGTATTCCGTTCTCCAAGAGCCACCCACTTCTCCCTCAATTTCTGGAACCACAACACTTCCTCTTGTTCCAAGACTACATCAAACTCCCTTAACAATAACTCCTCTCTCCTCAACATGTCGTCCGTTTGAGTAACATCCAACATATCTTGTACTACCTTTATCTCCCCCATAAGTACATCCTTTCGTTTCTGAATATCTCCAAACACATCCCTATTCCACCTTTTAAGCTTAGCTTGGAGTAATTGCAAGGCTTCTGACGTTTGCACGTGGCCACAAGTAACTCTTTAAAGCTAGGATGCTTCAACCAAGCTGCTTCAAATCTGAAGGGTTTGCGTCTTGGATCACACCCCACCGTTGGACTCAACGTGACAAACAAGGGAGCATGGTCCGATGCCAAGAACGGCAAATGCGTCACACAAGCCTCCTGCCATTTTAAACGGGCATGCGGACAACACAAAACCCGGTCTAACCGTTTAGCGACATACTTCACTTTGGTTCGACCTCTCTTCCAGGTGAACTTATTTACACGAAAGCCCATGTCAATTAGAGATAAATTGTTCATCGAGTTTCCAAACTCCAAAGAGTCCGCTGATAATCTCCCATTGCCTCCGGAGCGTTCATCAACTCGAACAATTGTATTAAAACCTCCTCCAATGATCAATGGTTCTACTAGCAGTTGAATAATGACACTCAACTTCTCCCATAGGCCACTCCTCCTACTCACTGTTGGAGCAGCATATACCACAATTAGATTTACTACATCTGTTCCATTGTCCAACCTCGCAAAAATAAACTGGTCCGAAGCTTCCACAACGACCATATCCCCAATGTCTGACCTCCATAAAAGCCAAATACCTCCACTGTGGCCAACAACATCAACAGAATGAGTCTCAAAAATAGCAAGAACATTCGTCTTATGCTTCTTTAACATATACAGAATAGCTCATCTATAGTCAGGTTTATTCGCCCCCCCCCCCCAACAGTTCCATAATAGACATTTCATTGGATGATATATATAAATATTCCACACTAGGAAGGACATCATGTCATCCCTAACTCTGACCTACTCACATCGGCATCTTCCTGGACGAGAATCTCAGTCGCAGCCGTTACTCTCCTGAAATTACGAGGATCAGGAGCTACTTTCACCACACTTAAGCCATCACCTGACAGACATGACTCCTGCTCATGAGTAAGTGCTCTGCCTGGTCTCCTCATCCCCACCAGGTCGAAGCCGTTTACCGTTAGTTGATAATCCATCATCCCCTTTAAGTGGGCCGAAAACCAATCCTTTTCTTTGGCGAGGCCCATTAACCTCCATGGCCTTTCCACCTCCTTGCTTCTTCAATTTTGGCCCATTCCGATTCCCTCCTTTCCCTCTCTCCATATTTGAATTAGGAAATAATCCCTTTACTTGCACTACCAGTTCACCAGTATCCTCTCGGGTTTGCCGTGATTCATTTTCCTTATTCGCTCTAGTCATTGGGGAAACTTCCCTATTCTCCTCCAAAGTTGTATCTTCACCTAAACTACCAAATTTGTTCGATATTTCCAAATTTGGACTCCTCGGGATATCACGAAGATTTGCCCTTGATTCACTCTGGGACGAACTCGCTGTAAACACCATCTTGTTCACCGGTTGTCCGGTCCTCCTTCCCTGCCATTCCACAACCTTAAAACCATCCGCCTGCCTCACTATCGCCGCCGTCTTCTGCACGGGATTGGCCGCTACCATAACTCTCTCCATCTCCGGCGTACGTCGTGGGCAAGAATGAATTAGGTGACCATATAACCCACATCCCGAACAAATTTTGGCCAAGCCTTCATATGCCACGAGATATATTTTCCCATTCACGACTTCCGTACCCTTAAATGACATAGATATGTTCACTTCAATACACACCCTAGCAAAACGAGCTCTCTCAAATTGCAAGGTCGTCATGTCCACCCGAAGTAGTTGCCCTAAACCACGAGCAATCTCCAACAATATGGACTCATGATAATAGAACACCGGAATATTATTCAAGCGCACCCACACATGCGCCGTAACAATATCATCCTTTAATGGATCAAACTTCGCCGACCAAGCTTGTACCACCAAAGAATGCCTAAAAACCCGCATGGACCCCCTGTTAGTGCTGCCATGTACTCCTCCTCTTTCTCAAACAGGACCAGAAAGAATTGCCGAGGGAGATCCATCACAGTAATAGCTCCCTCCGGCCTCCACAACTCTCGTAATTTCCGATTCTGCACTGCTATCAGAACATAGCTCCCTAGAACTTTCACGATCATACAATTCTTCCACAGTCCATACATAGCTTTAAGCACCTCCTCCCCAACTGTTATCACCGGTTCTCCATCCTCGCCATCAGGAAACCTCAACTTCACCCTTGCTTTGACAAACGCAGCATTCATCACACTCTCCAATGTAGGGATTCCTCCAAACTCACTACCCTGCAGTTTTGCTGCATATGAGCCAGCCCCATCTGGTGGATCCCCTGGCGGTCTCCCTCTCTCGCCAATCACCATCATAGTAACCTCTTGCCCTAACTCACTCGCCGCCGCACTCGTCATGATTGCGTATGACTAGACGATTCGAATATTGTATATTTGATTTAAGGAATGTTAATAAATGTGTTCAATACTGTGACGTATGAGCTTATCTTAGTATTAGTAGTTTATTTATGTTCTATATGTTGGGCTGTAAGCCGAGTAGGGCATGAGTCAATTTAGGTTGTAAGTAGGCTTGATTAGAAAGTTAAAAAATTAAATGGAAAATCTTTCTTTTTGGAATTATATACAATTACTAATATTTTGTTACGCAAATTTTAAGTATATTGATTATTGATTTTGATATGATTGAAAATTTGAGTGAAGCATTGAATAAATACTAGAGAGGAGACTCGCGCGTTGCGCGGGGTTGTTCGCTCTGAATTTTTCTTTAATTATTTTTTATTTGGTGTTATATTTGTAAGATTAATGATTGTATGTACATTTTATGTCGTATTTGTTTGACTATGTTTTGATTTTTTTTCCATATTCAGATATTATAATCCTATACTGTTAGTTATTCATTTGTGTGGTGTTGATGTTACTCGTATTCTAATTATTTGGTTTTGTTTGGACGCATGTATTAATATAGTTAGATTAAAAGCTTTAACTTAAAAGGAAAGTGTGACGATAAACCATTTTTTACTCTTTTATTTTATTTTTTCCTTTTTTATTCTCATATTTTAAAATTTGACTAAAAATTAATTTATCAAAGCTTGAGCGTGCTCTGTTTGTTAGGTCGTTTTTATCTATTTAAATTTGGGTCTTATCAATAGAGAATCTCGAATTTTTAAATATTATCCCATGGCATAGTATTTTTTTTTGTTAAAATGTTTTGTAATTGAGCATGCACTTATGACATGTCCTGCCAAGCTCATATAATGCATACAAATTTCTTTGTGTTTGATTTAAGAGTCGATCTAAATTTTAGATAGTTTACTTACTTTTTTAATATTTTACTCGATCGGATCCAATATTTCTACTTTTTTGTTTACTTTGCATAAACCTTATTTAGTCGGACGATTCCATTGTAATCAACGGATTAACTTGGACGGGATTTTCAAGATTGAAGAGAGCTCAATCCAGCAAAGGAGAATGCTGACACCATTTTTGATTGTTTTTATCCTTTGCCGTAGGCATTATGCTTTATTTTGTTTTCACCATATTTCGATATGGCGGTCCTCCAAGATAGATTTTAAAATTTTAGTTTGATTTTATCTTTTAATATGAAAATTTTGATTTTTACCTCAAATTGAGATTTTAATGTATTTCAACTTTTTATTTCCTCGTTTTTGGTAAATCACATTTTTTAGAGGGTTGGATTTCATACATGGCATTTATGGAGCACGATTTGGTGGTTATGAAAACTAATGTGTAACATATACATTTTGTAAAAAATATTAGCCTTTTAGTATGGAGAGCATATTTATTCACGTTTTATATATAGTTGCAGACCTCGTAAGATTAATATGACCAATTGAATATTTTACTTTTATAGAAGATGGAATATAATGTTCTATATTTTTTCAAGTTTTTTTGCACCAGAAAATGTGCAAAAAGATTTTTTATATTCAATTTTTTCAGATTTCACAAAAAAATGCAATCGTTACAATATATTTTTAAATTATTATTTTTTAAATTTGAGTTTGGTAATCGTTTATTTTTATTTAAATAGAATTTTAATAATAAATAAAAACTCTTTGTAGTTTATCATTCTTTGGAACTAATATTTCACTTTAAATTTTTCTTTTATAAGTTTTATATGTATAGTCATATATTTGTTTTACTCTACCATGCATTTAATATTTTTCTTCCATTATAAATCTCATTAACACATTAAAATAATTGGAAATGTGATCATTACCAATAATATTTTAACAATATTTCTTTTAGGATTTTTAAATTTTATTTATTTAGTTTAATTCTTTATTATTTAATTAAATTTCTATCAATTATGAGTATATAAATATGCATTAAATAAACATTTGAAATATACTTAATTTTTTTTAAAAATTATTGAGTTGAATGATGATGTGGTTAGCCTAGATAGAGAGAGATAAATATTTAATTTGGGCCTTACATACAAACTAAACAGGCCATGAGCGATAAATATTTGGGTCTCAATTATTTGTTGGGTTAGATATTAAAAAGAAATGCTGGACAGATTTAGAGGGAGAGAGAACTGTTTCTGTTTTAAATATATACCATTCCGTAATTTCCTAGACTATATCTTGTAATATCCTTATTATGGGTTTAGTAGGTTTTACAGTGATGGGCTTTAAATAAGTAAGAGAATGAAACAAATGTCACTTAGGCTTTGAATGGACCACATCTTCTTTATGGGTTTATAAATGATGATGTCGATTATTTATATTGACTGAATAGATTTTGTCTGAGTTTCTCGAAAGTCGAACGCAAGAAGAAGACGGTAACATGTAAATAAACTTTCGAGAACGCAAGAAGAAGACGGTAACATGTAAATAAAAGTTAATAGACTGAAACATGTCTGTTTAATACAAAGACACATAGAAAGTGTTGTTCTGTCACAACTTATTCATCAACCAAAAGTCAAAACATCCATGCAATAAAACCCAAATCCATTACGCGTTTCTCTCAGCCAAGAGTATTAAAATACTGAAATCAAACTGACCAAAGTAAAATTACTTAAGAAACACTCAAAAGAAAAAACTCCATAAATGTTGCAGACAACCAAAGCAACGGCTTCTTCATTCTCCACCTGTTCCTTCATTCACCACCTGTTTCAATATCATTACAGAGATTAAGCTACTGATTCCCAATACGAATACTAGGTTTTAAGAGAACTTTTACCTTTAGAAAAGATGCTTCATCGATTATTCTCGGATTTTCTTCTGCGAGACCTCGACAGCCCGCGCAGGCTGGTTCAGGCATGGCGGTGTGCCATATTCCTCAACCAGCGATGGTGAGGATTTGATTGATTGTTATTCCGAATCATCACCATTAAATTCCCCATCCTCGGATTCAAAAGCAGTCATGTCAAGCTGGTAACGAAGTATCCCTCCAATTCCTCCAAATCCTCGGCAAAACTGAGAACCTTCCTGTGATTTGTTGGTTACAAACTCAAGCGCACAGCCAAAACGCCTGTACTCATTAGCCAGCCACTCCAGTAATGATAGCTTCTCCTCCACATCCAAAGCCAAGTCGGTGTCAGCTACTTTGAAATTCTCAGTGTTGGCTTCCTGTTCCTTGTTCAGGTGCTTGATCACAGTTTCACCAGTCGCACTGTTCTTCATCACATATCGGTTGATGTCAAGATTTTCCCATACAATCAGTGTCTCGATAGCTCCCGATTCTAATGCGTTCAACGTATCTTCCACACCAAACACATACTTCCCAGTGTCCTGGCTTATCTCCTCAAAATACTTCCCAATCAGACGCTTCTCTTGGATGAACTTCACATTCGCCAGGATCTCAGCTGACAGCTCAATTGCCTGGTTGAAACCATTTTCTCCTCCATATGATACATCAACGACATTCAGTATCTTCGCACCCAGCCGGGGATCAAACATATCTGACTGGCTCAATTCAGTCTTGAAATCTGCTGAACCGGCAAGAATTAGCCCAGAGACATTAGGCTGACTTGTTGCAGGATTGATGTAGTACTGTGTGGCTAGCTCAGCAGTTTTCCTCACATAATTGTGACGCTTCTCCATACGGAGACGGGCAAAACGAAGAGCAGATTGTCCTCCTCTTCCGTGTTTCTTCGGAAGATCAACAGAGAACTTGTGAAGCACCTCACGTGTGTTACCGCTCAAGGTTCCAAAGAGAGTCCCATTTCCATCCATCACAATGAAACCAAACTTGTCATCAGACTCCAGCAATTCATTCAAAGCTTCTGTGTGGAACTTGTTGTCACAGAGGTAAAGAGAAGCATTGATGGGTCTGAAAGGCTCAAAGTCAATAGTAACCTTCTTTTCCTTGCCTTCCTCATTGACAATGGTTCCAGTATAGAGCACAAGACCATTGGGAGGGACCCTGTTGTAAAGTTTCAGCCTTTGCTGAGCAGAAGTTATGGCTCCCAAAACAGACTGGCGATTGACTCTGCTCTTGATGTTCGACGCAGTTCCATACTCATCCCCCAACATCTTAGTAACACGAGAAACCTGATCCCGAGGAGGCATGATAAGTGAGATCATGCTGGTTCCATTCCCTCTAGCAGCTTCAAGAGATTTGATCAACTTCTTAATCTTCCATATCTCAATGTTCTTGTCATCATCGTTTTTGTCTCCCATCTTAACAATAAAACAAAAACCTGAAACAACAGTAGAGAAGCTAGTTAATACCAAAAACATACAGTTACCAAAGAATTAAACTCGAAACTGGAATACGGAAATACAATACACAATCAACCAATACCAAACTATCCGAAATAACCAAAAGCCAGAACAAAACTATAACCAAAACGATGTACAATTGTGTCATATGACTAGTTCCAACTCATTTTATTGCAATAATCAAAAACCATAAAATAAATAACGTGAGATTACCATGAATAAACTTCATATTTCATAGCATGTCTTCATCACTAATAAATCACAACATAGACTAATTCTCACAATAAATTACATAGTAATTACAAAGATCAAGTCAATCAACAATAAACCTGACGGATCTAAGAAAAAAAAAAAGCAATCTCTCCAATTTTATCTTACGAAATAACTAATCTAACCATTAAATCAAACTTAATTCAAAATAATTATCAAAGATGAACACAAACGATGTCTACCCAAAATTCAGATGATATTTGATCCAATAAAATCGAAAATTCCAGAAAACAAAGATACAATCATACAACGATGAACACAAAGCAAGATCATAGATTTGATCGATCGAACGAATAAGCAAATCAAAACAATTACGAATCGATAACAAAAAAAAAAAAAGATGAAGAACGTGAAGCACCTGAGGAAGAAGATGAAGAAGCTACGCGAAGCCTTCGAGAACAATTGTGGCAGAGAATGAAGAATATATTACGTGACCTAGTTTTTTCTTTCCTCTAAACCTAACTAAACCGACTCACTTTCAAGCCCAATAACCTTAATGGGCTTACCCAATAACACTAATAGGCCTAATGGGCCTCATCCCAATTATATTTTACCAGAAGAACACAGTTCTCTCTCTCCTCTCTGTCGTCTGGTCTTTGTTTTGTGGCATCTGAAGAGAGTTTGAGAGGAAGAAGAAGAAGAGCGAGATGGCATGGAGAGGAAGCATATCGAAGTCAATGAAAGAGCTAAGGATCCTTCTATGTCAATCGTCTCCGGCGAGTGCTCCGGCCAGGTTTCAATTTAATCAAAGCAATTTCTGAGATCGGAGATTTTTGTTTGTCAATGTTCCATTTCCATCAGGCTTTTTTGATTTTTTAGGGTTTTTGTTTCCTTTTCAGAACTTTTGTAGAGAAGAATTACAAAGATTTGAAGTCTCTAAACCCTAAATTCCCAATCTTGATCCGTGAATGTAGTGGGATCCAGCCTCAGATGTGGGCAAGATATGGTAAATTGCTTAATCTATTTGACTCAAATTGTTTATTTGGTGCTTTAAGTTTCTTTAAAGATTTGGTATGAGTGTAGCTAGGGATGTGGCTTCTTCTTTTGTTTCTGCATTCGTTTTTGTATGTATGAGTCTCTTTATAATATTTTGTGTTAACCCATTACACTAGTATATACTCATTCTTAGAGCCTTGTGCATTGATAAATGTATTGTGTAACCACTATGAGTATTGGCTTTTGCTTGTGAATGCCGAAAATTTATGGTTTGTTCGAATGCCTATGCGGTTGTTCTACTTCTTTCTTGCGTTTTCTTTGCTATATGGTAGTCATATATCAGTGTTAAAATGTGAGGTGTATGATTTTTAAATATTTGAGATGAATGTGGACATTGGTGATAACAGATAAGGCTTCTTCTTTTGTCGGTATTTAGTTTGTTATATGGAAGAGTCTTTTAACATCTTGAGTTTAAATTTGAAGTACACACTCACCCTTAAGAGTCTCTGTCTTGGATGAAAATGTATTGTGTGTAACCACTATGCATATTGGCTTGTGCTTTTAACATGAGGATTGTTTTCCCTAGTTCTTTGTTGTGTTTTATGTGAATGCTAAAATCTTATAGTTCATTCGATTGCCTACCGCGGTTGTTCGTTTGTTCACGTATTCTTTGGTTTTGTTTCGAAGTTTATAGTAATCACATATCAGTGTCTTGAGCAACTAAAAGTATTCAAATATCTGCATCTGAGAGAACTTTGAACATTTTTTTAAACTGTGTTCCCACTCCCATCATGTAGTAAATTATAGATATTGTAAACCATGTCTCTCCTACTGCATATAGAGATTTGTACCCATGTAACTGGCATGTTTAGGAAGTTGTGTAGCTGTTGAGATCAGAGAATGAACAATTGTTTAATCTATGGTAGATGCGACTGCTTTAAAACTCCGCTCCACATGACTGCTAAACGTCAAGTATTGTCTAGTTTTTCTATGGATGCCTGTTAAAACTGCCATCCTCGATTCTACTTAGGAACTGGTGTTTATATTTCTGTGTTTTGTTTTATTCCGTTAATTTGTGCTTGGCTCGTAAACCCTTGTGCAGATATGGGTGTGGAGAGGTGTGTAAACTTGGATGGTCTGAGCGAGCCACAGATTGTTAAGGCCCTTGAAAACCTTGTGAAATCTGGAGCTACAGGAGCATAAGGTTGTTTCTTTGTTTATCTAAATGATCCCGAATAAGATTTAACCGGAAACTCAGCTTGACATTTCCTGTCACTCTATTACTTTGTAACTCTGTGGTTTCATATCGCCTTGCGTTTAAGTTGGTTCTCTTTGTAATCCTTAAACTTGGAATAAATCCTACCCGTTCCATATACAGTTGAAACCATAAGGAAAGAAAAATTAAACAGTAACAAGTGTAGAGAAAGCTATTATGGCTTATAAGTAGTATGAGGGTCTGCATTGTTTTGAATGTTGGCGATATGTTATTTGGAGAAACTTTTGTAGAATTGACGTGACTTTAAGGCTGATGTAGAGGATACTAAGCTGGCCGCACGTTCATATTTTGTATGGAGGAACCACATTTGCATCTCAGAGTTTGGTGCAAACATGCATTAGAAGATTCAAGAATGGTTTAGGCCCATAACTTCACAAGGATTACCACATTGAGATGACCTAGTTACTGGATCCCAACAAAACTAGCAATAAATTAGATAAACTAACTCTGTTCTTAGTCTTGACAATCAGCATTTTCTTTCTAGGTCATAGATAAGAATCATTTCTCGAAGCATCAAAGAAAGAGAAGAAAGCCATGGTCATCAGATTTTAGTAGAACAGATAAATAGATGATACTTATGTTTCGAATTTTCACAAACAAGAAGTTACATAGTAAAATATTATTACTGGTATAACGACATTTACGAAAAATAACGTCGAGAAAATTGCAATCGTACGACACTTCAGTTGCAGAAGATGGACGTCGGAGACCTATTGCAGTCGCTGTTTGATTTAGTGACAAAAAAAATAAGGGAAAACTGTAACGCCCGTCTCCGACGAATCTTAGCCGGTACTGGACGTGCCAAGGGTCGAGAAAACATAAGTTGGTCGAAGAATTCTTCATTGGATCGAGAATTTCTCGGTACGATCGAAGTTTATCGAGAAAGATCGGTGTAAGCTGTCGGAAATCCGAATGATCGAAGGAAAAGTTGAGTGTTCGGACAATCATTTGATTTGTTCGGACAAGGAAGGATTTTCGGACAAGTTTGTCGGAAGAGTATCGACCATTGCGTGTTTATCGGACCGTTTGTCGGAACTCTATCGAGTGGCTGTCGGTGATGCGAAGATCCGCTCGATATTTGTCGATCCGATTCGGTAACCCGCGTGTGTTGGTAAGCCGAGATTCGTGGGATTGGATATTCTCGATGGTTGTTCGGAGAATCGGATAAAATCTCGAAGAAGATCGGAATAATGGATATTCCATCGAATATTCTCGACGGATCGGGAATTTTCTCGAGTCTATATAAAGACCTACCGACCATTTGTTAGCGTTTTCACGCGTAAGAACCCAGAAGGCGATCGACAACCTTTTCTTCAAGAAAGTTAGGTGTTTGTCGAGAATCCGTGAGAAAGATCGAGAGTAGATCGAGTAGTTCTCGAGAATCTTGGTAAGTATCGAGTAAACTTGGTGTTTATCGATCGTTTATCAATTGTTCTTCGAGTATTGTCGGTAAAAGAGTTAGATCTGTGTTCTTTGTGTAGATCCGGGTACTTTGCGAGAGTTTATTGGATCCGATCGAGTAAGTTAAGCGACAAGAGGTGTCAGAAAGTGAATCCGTGTGAAAAAGGTGAGAGCGTGACCGTGGCCGAGTCTTGAGTCGTTTTTATTGATTGATTCATTGATGTTTTCTTGCTTGTCATGGTTTATATGTGTTATCGCGATAATGTCTTGATAGTTAATCGATGGTGGTTCCGATATCTATCTCGATGGTATGTTATGTTTATGACTTGCTTGTTTAACTTCTTGAATCGATAAAAATGAATGTGATTTCTTGACTGAGCCAAGTGTGACGGGACGACCGCTCCACTAAGCAAATTCGTTTGCTTACGCCTCCTTTTGGATGCAGGAAATGGAAGTAATCAAAGTGGCTGAACCAGCTCGTGAGACGAAGGCAAGGAAAGGGAAGGATGGTGGATTGGGTAGTTTAATAATTCGGTCTAGTATGTGAACGATGTAATAGCTATAGCGAACTTGCCGTTGTACTAGAACCTTATTGGAAATTCAAGTTATCTGTTTTGCATTATTGACTTGTCTATCGATCGTATGCGTAATTATGTTAAGTTTATCGAAAGAACTTGAACTCGGTTGAATTTTTGAAAATTCGGGTTAGGGTCTTTCAAGTTGGTATCAGAGCATGGTCGATTCTAGGACAGTCTTAGTGTAAACGGGTTAGTATGTAAATCCATCCTTCCGAAGCCTGATGTCTCACGGTAAGACTGGTTATTTCCTGTATTGAGAAACTAAGTTAGTGATAGATTAACTTAGTATCGAATCCGGTATTTGCAGATGGTTCGACCTGTTAGGAATTTGGGAAATGCTTCAGCAAGGAATGCTGCTCGTGAAGGGAATGAGCAGCCGGCTAATCAAAATGCCGGAAACGTGAATGCGCCTATCGGTGGGGGAATCGGTGTAGCTGCTGCTGCTGTCGCGGGTGCTGGTGCTGTTCCGCCCGAAATGGGGCAAGTCTTGGGCGTGTTGGCGCAAATCTTGGAAAGATTAGCTCCGCAGCCAGCGGTGAATCCACCTGTGGGGAACGTGCCACCAGCGGGTCAGGAGAATGTTCCGTCGTACTTGACTGTGATGGATCACATGATGAAGTTGGGGACGAGTTACTTCTCCGGTGGTGCTGACCCTATCAAGGCGGTTGAATGGAGGACTCGGTTGGAGAGAAACTTCAATTCCGTTCGGTGTCCGATTGCGTATCGGAAGGACATTGCTACCCACTACCTTGCTGAGGAGGCGGATACTTGGTGGACTGATGTGTCTAATCGGATGGCGAATCCGAACTGTACGTGGGAAACTTTTCGTGATTTGTTTCACGCTAAGTATTTTCCGCAAGAAGCTCGTAACAAGCTTGAGTCGGAGTTTTTGGACTTGCGTCAAGGATCAATGACGGTGAGGGAATTGCAAGTGGAGTTTGATCGGCTTAAGAAGTTTGGTGGCCGAGACATGGATGACGAACAAGCCCAGATTCGCCGATTCATGCGTGCGTTGGATGTTGATCTTCAGATCGGTTGTAGCATCCGGGATTATGCGACTCTATCCGAGTTGGTGGAAAAGGCAGCATTGCTTGAAGCTCGTCTTGAGGAGAAGGCAAAGTTGTCGAATTCTCAAGTGTCGACTCAATCTGCTCCGCAAAGCAAATCTGATCAAGGTGGCGGACAGAAGAAGAATTGGGGGAAAAAGAATTTCCAAGGAAAGTCATCGGGACAGAATCGAGTGTGTCCGACTTGCAAGAAGATGCATTCCGGTACGTGCAGGCTCCTTTCAGGACAATGTCTCCGTTGTGGTAGCAAGGACCATCGGATCAGCGAGTGTCCGGAAAGGGATCGACAGCAGGACACGCGATCGTGTTACAATTGTGGTGAAGCTGGTCATTTGAGGCCAAATTAGTTGCCACCACCACCTAAGAGGCCAGCAATAATGCCAAGAGTTTACTCGGTGTCCGAGGAGTATGCGAACGAGGCAAGCACTTCACGTCCGATCACTGGTAAGTCTTGTCACTTACCTTAGCAAATGTTTTTGGTATTTTGCTTGTTGCTTGTCGGGTTGGGTTCTTAGCATTCTAGGCAAATGTGTAGGGACCATTCTCATGGGTGGTGTGGAAACCCATGTCTTGTTTGATTCCGGGGCATCGCGTTGCTTCGTGTCCCCGGAAATGATTGGTAAAGGTGGGTTTCAAAAGGAACCCGGACAAGACTTTGGTCTTGTTAAAGCAGCCGGTGGACAAAAGATGATGACTTATGGAAAGGTTCGGAACATCTCCGTGATGATTTGTGGAGTTGATATGCCCACAGACTTGGTGATTTGCCACATAGATGCGCATGATGTGATCATGGGAATGGACTGGCTCGGCAAATATTCGGCACATTTGGACTGTCGCCGTGGACGAGTTGTCTTCGAGACGCCTAAGGGTTTACTGGTGTATCGGGGGATCAAACCAACGTCCGGGAGTTTGATTGTTTCTGCAATTCAAGCGGAGCATATGATTCAGAAAGGGTATGAAGCGTACCTGGCTACAATCTCTACGGTGGAAGTGGGATCGGATCAAGAACTTAAAGATATTCCGGTGGTGCAAGATTTCAAAGACGTGTTCGGAGTATTGGCTGGTTTACCACCGACACGTTCGGATCCGTTCACGATTATGTTAGAGCCGGGAACTGCTCCAATCTCTAAGTCACCATACCGGATGGCTCCGGCGGAAATGGCTGAATTGAAGAAGCAGCTTAGTGAGCTAATGGATAAAGGATTTGTGAGACCAAGCAGTTCACCTTGGGGTGCACCGGTTCTCTTTGTAAAGAAGAAAGATGGAAGTTTCAGACTTTGTATCGACTATCGTGGCTTGAATAGAGTGACGGTGAAGAATAAGTACCCTCTTCCGAGGATCGACGAGTTGTTGGACCAACTTAGAGGTGCTACTTGTTTCTCGAAGATTGATCTAGCCTCGGGCTATCATCAAATTCCGATCGATGAGTCGGATATCAGTAAGACGGCCTTTCGGACAAGGTACGGGCACTACGAATTCGTTGTCATGCCTTTCGGGCTGACTAATGCTCCTGCAGCTTTCATGAAGCTCATGAACAATGTATTCCGGGAATACTTGGACGAGTTCGTTATCATCTTTATTGATGACATTCTAGTTTACTCGAAGAATCCGGAAGAGCATGGCGTGCATCTGAGAAAAGTGTTGAGTAAGCTAAGAGAACATAAGTTGTTCGCCAAGCTAAGTAAGTGTAGCTTTTGGCAAAGAGAAATTGGATTTTTGGGGCATGTGGTGTCGGATAAAGGAGTGTCCGTTGATCATGAGAAGATCAAGTCAATTGCGGATTGGCCGAGACCCCAAAATGCATCGGAGATAAGAAGTTTTCTTGGTTTGGCTGGGTATTACCGACGTTTTGTTAAAGGATTTTCGAGCATGGCGCAGCCATTGACAAAGTTAACTGGGAAAGATGTACCATTCGTGTGGTCGACCGATTGTGAGAAGAGTTTCTCGGAGCTTAAGAAGATGCTTACAAGTACACCGGTATTGGCGTTACCGGAACCGGATAAACCTTATGTGGTCTATACAGATGCATCAAGGATGGGACTTGGATGTGTCTTAATGCAGCATGGTAAGGTAATCGCTTATGCCTCTCGGCAGCTAAGGAAGCACGAAGCGAATTACCCCACTCACGACTTGGAAATGGCGGCTGTCGTGTTTGCTTTGAAAATTTGGCGTTCTTACCTTTACGGTGGGAAAGTTCAAGTTTTCACGGACCACAAAAGTCTCAAGTATATTTTCACTCAGCCGGAGTTGAACTTGCGGCAGCGAAGATGGATGGAGTTAGTGGCCGACTACGATGTCGATATCGAATATCATCCGGGTAAAGCAAACCTTGTGGCCGATGCGCTAAGCCGGAAAAGAGTTGCTTCAAGTACGGAGAAAGAGATGGAAAGTTTGGTTAGCATGGTTAGCGTTATTGACTCGTGTTCGGACAGTTTGGGTTTGGGTGAGTTAGAGCCTTTGGGTTTGGGTTGCCGCGGACCAAGCCGATTTATTGACTCGTGTTCGGACAGCACAAGAAAAAGATGAGGAACTCATTAAGTTATCGAAGAATGATAAGACCGAGTATCAGACATCCAGTAATGGGACGATATTGATAAAGGGCCGTGTGTGCGTTCCGAAGGATAAGGAACTTCGAGAAGAAATTCTCAAGGAAGCACATCAGTCTAAGTTTTCGATACATCCGGGATCAACAAAAATGTATCGGGACTTGAAGAGATATTATCATTGGCGAGGTATGAAAGAGGATGTTGCTAGATGGGTTGCTTCTTGTTCGACCTGTCAAAGAGTTAAAGCTGAACATCAAGTTCCGGGAGGACTGTTGCAAAGTTTACCAATTCCCGAGTGGAAATGGGATATGATAGCCATGGATTTTGTTACCGGATTGCCTCTGTGCGAGGAGAAGGATTCAGTTTGGGTTATTGTCGATCGATTAACAAAGTCCGCACATTTTTTGCCGATGAATAAGAAAGATGGTACCGAGAAGCTTGCAAAGCTTTATGTGGAGAATATTGTTCGGTATCATGGAGTGCCGGCGAGTATAGTATCAGATCGAGACTCTAAGTTTACTGCTGGGTTTTGGAAAGCTCTTCAAAAACAATTTGGTACAAGATTGAACATGAGCACAGCTCATCATCCACAAACGGACGGGCAGTCCGAGAGAACAATCCAAACACTTGAGGATTTGTTGAGAGCGAGTGTTCTGGATTGGGGTGGAGATTGGACGAATTACTTGCATTTGGCGGAGTTTACTTATAACAATAGTTATCAAGCGAGTATTGGAATGTCACCATATGAAGCGTTGTATGGTAGGCCTTGTCGAACACCGCTGTGTTGGACACAAGTGGGGGAGCGAAGTGTCTATGGTCGGGACTTTGTGCAGGAAACGACCGAGAAGATCAAAGTGTTGAAAGTTAAAATGAAAGAAGCTCAAGATAGACAAAAGAGTTATGCCGATAAGCGTCGGCGAGAGTTGGAATTTCAGGTTGGAGACATGGTTTACCTTAAGACGGTTACTTATAAGGGTAAGGACCGTGCGGCCTTGAACACAAAGTTAACTCCGAGGTACATGGGACCGTACCGAATTCTGGAAAGAATCGGAGCAGTGGCTTATCGACTTGAATTGCCTCCGGCAATGAAAGCATTTCACAAAGTGTTTCATGTGTCTATGCTAAGGAAATGCATAACACCTCGAGAGAATGTCTAATCGGAACTCCCAGCAGATTTGCAAGCGAATATGACTATTGTTGGAAGACCAGTTCGAATTATTGGGAGAAAGTTGAGAGCAGGAAGGAAGAAAAAGGTTAAGTTGATTCAAGTTGTGTGGGATTGTGATGGAGAAGAAGAGACTACTTGGGAACCAGAGGAAGTAATGAGGGTAAATTTCAAGAAATGGTTTGAGAAGCGAGAAGTCTCGAAAGAGAAAGTTTAGATTCGAGGACGAATCTATTCTAAGTGGGGGAGAGCTGTAACGCCCGTCTCCGACGAATCTTAGCCGGTACTGGACGTGCCAAGGGTCGAGAAAACATAAGTTGATCGAAGAATACATCTTTGGATCGAGAATTTCTCGGTACGATCAAAGTTTATCGAGAAAGATCGGTGTGAGCTGTCGGAAATCCGAATGATCGAAGAAAAAGTTGAGTGTTCGGACAATCATTTGATTGGTTCGGACAAGAAAGGATTTTCGGACAAGTTTGTCGGAAGAGTATCGACCATTGCGTGTTTATCGGACCGTTTGTCGGAATTCTATCGAGTGGCTGTCGGTGATGCGAAGGTCCGCTCGATACTTGTCGATCCGATTCGGTAACCCGCGTGTGTTGGTAAGCCGAGATTCGTGGGATTGGATATTCTCGATGGTTGCTCGGAGAATCGGATAAAATCTCGAAGAAGATCGGAATAAAGGATATTCCATCGAATATTCTCGACGGATCGGGAATTTTTCTCGAGCCTATATAAAGACCTACCGACCATTTGTTAGCGTTTTCACGCGTAAGAACCCAGAAGGCGATCGGCAACCTTTTCTTCAAGAAAGTTCGGTGTTTGTCGAGAATCCGTGAGAAAGATCGAGAGTAGATCGAGTAGTTCTCGAGAATCTTGGTAAGTATCGAGTAAACTTGGTGTTTATCGATCGTTTATCAATTGTTCTTCGAGTATTGTCGGTAAAAGAGTTAGATCTGTGTTCTTTGTGTAGATCCGGGTACTTTGCGAGTGTTTATTGGATCCGATCGAGTAAGTTGAGCGACAAGAGGTGTCAGAAAGTGAATCCGTGTGAAAAAGGTGAGAGCGTGACCGTGGCCGAGTCTTGAGTCGTTTTTATTGATTGATTCATTGATGTTTTCTGCTTGTCATGGTTTATATGTGTTATCGCGATAATGTCTTGATAGTTAATCGATGGTGGTTCCGATATCTATCTCGATGGTATGTTATGTTTATGACTTGCTTGTTAACTTCTTGAATCGATAAAAATGAATATGATTTCTTGACTGAGCCAAGTGTGACGGGACGACCGCTCCACTAAGCAAATTCGTTTGCTTACGCCTCCTTTTGGATGCAGGAAATGGAAGTAATCAGAGTGGCTGAACCAGCTCGTGAGACGAAGGCAAGGAAAGGGAAGGATGGTGGATTGGGTAGTTTAATAATTCGGTCTAGTATGTGAACGATGTAATAGCTATAGCGAACTTGCCGTTGTACTAGAACCTTATTGGAAATTCAAGTTATCTGTTTTGCATTATTGACTTGTCTATCGATCGTATGCGTAATTATGTTAAGTTTATCGAAAGAACTTGAACTCGGTTGAATTTTTTGAAAATTCGGGTTAGGGTCTTTCAAAAACCCCCGAAAAATACCTGGTTTTTTTTTTCTTTTAGACGTTTAAACCTGAACTATTTTTTTGGAAGAAAAATACATACAATAATTGATATTTCTGATTTCTAATTAATATTTCTGATTTTGAATTCAATAAGTATATTATTCAAGTATGTTTGACCCATTACAATTTATTTTTTTTCTTTATAAATTGAACAATTTATATTTGTTTTAAAAAATTAAATAATTGCATATGAGTGCAAAATCTACATTTTTATTATTATATGAAGGGAATTTTGTTATGATTTTCATTTATGAAACTCAAAAAATTGAAACTGCCACTTTCTTCAATCTATTTTCTGTAGTGCCATATTACATTTTTAATGCAAAGATAAAAAGACTTTAATTTCCTTGCCAAATGAGAGCATAAGAGCAAATGCATTGGTGAAGGACCAATGTTGGTCCTTTCAATTTTTTTCATTATTTTTGGATATTTAGATCATAGGAATTTTATAAATTTTTGGTGTATCAGCATTAGTGTTGTAATTAGTCCTTCGATTTTAAAAATTATATTTTTTTTTAAAAAATAATTTTTTGGATTAAATTTTAAAACTTGGAAATAAATCACATATCAATAACATTCATAACATATTAAAATTACAAAGTTTAAAAAGTTGAAAAAAGGAAAAACATACAATTAATACATTATTAATAAAAAAAACATCAAGCTTACAAAGATTAAAACAACCAACATTTTATTGAATTTATAGAAATTTGAAAATTATTCTTCATTATATGGAAGATGTCCAAAATGAGTCCAAATATGCTCGATCAAATCTTCTTTTAACTGTTCATGTGCTTGTTTATCCTGAACTCTTGTTCTACGAGTAATGGTGGTGCCAATATTTGAACCCACACCTGCGGTACCAACGGTATAGGTTTGGTCGACATCTTCTCCGTGTTGAAATTCAGAAGCGTTACTGAGATTGTATGCATGTCTTTCATCTTCCAAAATCATATTATGGAGTATTATGCATGCTTTCATAACATTAGCCATTTTGTTTTTATCCCATAAAGAAGATGAATTTTTAATAACCGAAAATCTAGCTTGCAAGACTCCAAATGCACGCTCAACATCTTTCCGCACAGCTTCTTGTTTTTTAGAAAAGAGAGAATTTTTCATACCTTGTGGTACTCGGATAGATTGAATGAAAGTGGCCCATTTCGGATAAATCCCATCAGTGAGATAGTACGCCAAATTGTACTCATTTCCGTTGACAAAGAAATTGACTTCCGGAGCTTGACCGTTTATAATGTCATCAAAAACATTAGATCGATCTAGAATATTAAGATCGTTCGTAGTACCTGTAGCTCCAAAAAATGCATGCCAAATCCATAGGTCATAAGATGCTACCGCCTCTAACACGATAGTAGGTTTTCTGGTTGATCGAGAATACATGCCTTTCCAAGCTGTGGGACAATTCTTCCACCCCCAATGCATACAGTCAATGCTCCCAACCATCCCGGGAAATCCACGTTGTTCATTTTAATGGAGTAGTCATTGTAGGTCTTCTTGAGTTGGACGTCTTAAGTATTCGTCGCAAAACAATTGGATTATTGCAGCGGTAAACTCGTGCAAACATTTTCGAGCTGTTGAAGCACCTATTTGTATATACTCGTCCACTGTGTCACACGCACCACCATATGCCAATTGACGAATTGCTGCAGTACATTTTTGTATTGGTGAAAGACTAGCCCGTCCGGCTGCATCCTCCGTTTGTTGGAAATATTGGACTTCAGTAGATAGACGTTGCACAATACGCATAAACAAGGAATTGTTCATTCAAAAACGTCGCTAAAATAAATTGGGCGGGTATGTCGGACTGTCACTAAAATAATCATTCCAAAGATTGTGGCCTTCTTCACGGTTTCTATGAATATAAGCTCGTTTTTTGGCATCTCCGGTTCTTGCAAAAGATTAAAATTTTCTTGAAAATTGTGTTAATAAGCATCAAATGGATCATCCTCATCTCTTTGGTAGTGGAAATGATTTGAAGATAATGCCATGTTTGTATTGAAAGAAGTAGAAGAGTAGTATTTCAAAGAAGAATAAGTATGAAGAAGATAATTAAGAAGAAGAAAACCGAGAAGAAGAAAAGCGAGAAGAAGAAATGTAAGAAGAAGATAAGTTAGAAGAATATTTGAAGTTGTGATGCTTTCTTGAGAGTTAGCCAATGGTTATATATACAAACCCGTGACCATTACAACTTACCCGTGACCAAACAATAACAATAGAGGACATATAAAATTTCTTTACCCGTGACCCAATACAGTTTCTTTGTGATGCTTCTCGCAGTTCGAATACAATTTCTTTACCCGTGACCAAACAATAGAGGACAAATAAAACCACAATAAGCAAGCAAAC
This sequence comes from Capsella bursa-pastoris, assembly GCA_036452645.1. Taxonomy (NCBI): domain Eukaryota; kingdom Viridiplantae; phylum Streptophyta; class Magnoliopsida; order Brassicales; family Brassicaceae; genus Capsella; species Capsella bursa-pastoris. The sequence goes on along the minus strand of CP144198.1, from coordinate 8,986,813 downwards.
AAGTAAAACAACAATTAGACACTGCTTTTACAAACCAAAGAAGACAATTTTTTCGTCCACACACATATATAATCACGTGACCATGTAAAATGTCATTACAAAGTATCTGTGCATAAAGTTTGAATTACAACAACAACAAGGACAAATATCAGAGACAAGAAGACAAAGTCCATGATCTGAAAGTTAGAATTGCAACAACAACAGGGACAACAATAAGACAAACCAACCAAAAGTCATGATAGCAATGAGTAAACCAAATGCATTCTTCTTATTAACTATTTCACCTAAATTCTTCTCTAACATCATCACCTTCTCCTCAGTTTCATTGTCAGTTACCGAGTTCAAGCTACTACTTGGGAAGAAAGAACTTCATACAACCTGTCTTGGCCTTGAATCTCTTCCATGACAGGCCTGACCTCACACTCTTCCTCAATGCTGGTTGCTTTTTGTGATCCTTCTTCAGTAGGTTTTCTCTTTGTTCTGCCTTTAGGTTTACTCGAGTTGATAGTGTTTAGACTTAGCCACTTCTGTTCATACCTTAGTAAACACCAACAATGTTCTAAAGTAAACTTCGTTTTGAAGTCTGAGTAGTAAATCTCATGGGCAACTTTCAGGACATCATTCTCTGAATGACCACTGCTGTTTTGCCTCTCTACAGTAGCATATGACCCACAAAACTTGTTTGTGAACTCATTGATTTTGTGACACCTCTTCTTACAGTTGACATTGAGGCCTTCTTGACCATCTCTATGGAACTTGGAGAACAGCATAATACTGGGCTACCCTATGCCAAAAACTTCCTGCCTTCTGTTGATTCCCGACAATGTTATCTTTAGAAGTATTGAGCCATGCACTGATCAACACTTCATCATCACAGGGGCTCCATTTCTTTCTCTCTTTGACACTAACTGGTGTTTGTGAGCTCCTAGCAGGTGTGCCATCAGATGGTGTGCCTATTGATGGTTGTGAGCTCCAAGCAGGTCCTTCAGATGCAAGATTGTAGGCTTGTGGAGGAAAACTCTCATAAGAGTTTTCTTGGTTTTGGTTATCTAGCTGACTGTTTAGAAGCTCTAAATAAGAAGATGAGTGAGGATATGGATTATAAGAATCCATATCAAACTGTTTGAGAATGGAATAGAGATGTGTTAGATGGGAAAGAGAAATATAGAAAGAAAGGGTTTGATAATGGAATAGAGAAAGAAAGATAGGGTTTTAAGAATGGAATAGAGAAAGAAACAAACAAAGGGTTTCAGAATGGAAAAGAAAAAGAAAGATCCGGTTTCAGAATGGAATATAGATGTGTTAGAAAGGCTGGTTTGAAGAATGGAGTGGAGATGTGTTAGAAAGGCTGGTTTTAGAAAGAAATAGAGAAAGAAAGAAAGGGTTTAAGAATGGAATGATTCCAAATATAGGGTTTCAGAATGGAAAACAACAAGGAAATAAATGCTGGTTTGCTACTTCAACATACAGGTGAGATAAGATGGTCGAGAATAGAAGGTGGTGTGTAAGAAGGTTGCTATTATGTTTATTAAGTGTGAAAGAAATCAACAATAACTGACATGCTACTAAACAACAAATGTCCAATCAGAACAGATGAGAATTTAACTCAAACAGTTTTAAAAAGGTTTCATCTTTATCAAGTAATTTACATTGTTCTAATCTGACCAGAAAAATTTGATTTCAACTAAATCCTAACATTCAGAATACACTCTATTAATAACAGCCAAAAACAAAGGTAAAGCAATCTAAAAAATCTACCACAATCATAACTAGCTAGTACACATGTAACTTACTCATACAGTGAGCTAAAAATAGCTACTAGACATGCCATTTATTTCAGTACTTGAGCTAAGAAGGGTGTTTACATTGAATAGCATCTCAACAGTCACTGAACTAACACATGGAATTAAACTCAATCAATCCTAAGTATCTCTACTTCACCAACCATTCGAAGAAGTTTCATCTTTATCAACTAATTAACAACAATCATCCCAGTTTTCAAATGCTGCAAAGGAATCAAGAATTACCTTCGAATGTTATATGAAATTGTTGCTTCTTCCTGTAACGCCCGTGTCCTGGTCGATTTGTTTAATCGAATCAAAGAAGGTTTAATTAATGTCGGTTTAGGTAAACCCTAGTTTAATCAAAATTGAACCAAAAACCCTAGTTTTATAAAGAACGCTTCATTCTCTCTTTTGTTTTGTCGCTGTTGTTTCTGAGAGTTGAGTTGAGAAAAGGAGAAGGAGAAGTTCACTTGTGAGAAGGAGAGGGTTAGCCTTGCTTTGGTGTATAAGGCAAAAGAAGCAGACTCGTCACGTTTTGGTAGAACAGTGTTTAAACATATCAAATCTTATCGAAAGGTAACGAAATTTGGTAGGTTTGTTCTTAAGACGTATACGTTGATTCTCCTTTTTACAGAAGTGAATTCGAATTAATATTCAGTGAGTTATATGCAGTTTGGTGAGACGTATTTTCTCTGTTGCGAACTGGATCAGCAGATCTTGTAAGTGCGATCGTGGTTTCATCATTTCTTTGATCGGTACCAAATTTTGTGGGAAGCTTCGGGACGTCTGGTTCTTGCTTTCCACCGAAGGGATTAAGGAGTTAACGGTTGGTTTATGTTTTAGGGCTTCGTTTCTGCGGCTGTAGTTTTTCTGCTGTTTCTGTCCATTTGGTTCTTAGAGATTTTTGTTTGTGTGGATTGTTGTAGGGTGTTGTTTGGCTGTTGCAGTCGCGAGGAGAGTCTTTCCTGGTTGTTTTTGTTATTCAAATCACCTTGTTAAGGTGAGTGCGTGACCATGAGCTTATCTAAGCGATTGGGATCGAGTGACTTGTTTTGTGATGATTTGTAGGTGAATTGGATGTGTTATTGGATGTTTAGCTTGCTGGATGGTTTGTTTTTGTTATATATGTGGGTGTTATCTCATTGCTTGTGTGTATAGCTCGTAGATGGGAGGATCGCCCTCACTAAGTATTTATGAAATACTTATGCATCTCTTTCTTTGATGCAGGTAAAAGCAAAGTGTGATCCGTGGAATCATGGCGAGGAGAGGAGGATGATCTAGGCGCTCATTGGTGTTTTAGATTATTGTTGGATTTGTTAGGGTGTTAGAATGGAATTTAAAAACATGTTAGGATGATCATGTTTTGGAATAATGTTTGGTTGAACTTGTTGGTTAATAGAATTGTTCTATTGGATTTTTGGTTAAGTCTTCTGCTGGTTAATATTGTTGGTTTACTTTAATGAGATTGCTTGGTTTAATTTATTTAAATTATTATGGTCGGTTTAGCTGGTTTGAATTAATTGGGTTAATCCGGTTTGCATGTTTATAAGAAAAAAAATGGGTCGGGTCTTTTCAATTTGGTATCAGAGCCTTTACGGTTCTAGGACGAGATTTAATTGGTATAAATTGTGATGTGATGTGTGAATTTCATTGATGAGGAATGATGATGTGGATTGCATGCTGATTGATTGTGTGTTTAATAATTTTTGTGTGAGCATGGAGACCTAGATCATCCTCTCGAGCCTTCAATGAGATTCCACGGTAAGTTGTGTGGCTTGATGTTTTGTTTGGTGTTCTTAGCCTTTTGTTGTGATGCAGATGGTTAGAGGTGGAGCTGTCGGTCGTGGTCGTGGTCGTGGTCGTGGTCGTGGGCGTAGTCGTGGGCGTGGTCGCGGTAGGGGGCGTGGTGTTGTCTCCGGTAGCGACACGAGTGTGGGCCGGAGTGCTACGGCCGATTTTGTTAGCGAGTCCCAGTCGCATCAGGAGGGACCCTTGGGTGGTGAGAGTGTGAGTGCCGTGGGAGCCGGTTCGTCCGGGAACGGTACTAGTGTTGTTGGAAACCCGGTTGGGGGTGTTCCAGCAGGTGGAGCCCAGGGTCAGAATGATCGGCTTGCGGATTTACTGACACAGCTCTTGGAGCGGTTACCAGGTGCGGTACCGCCGGTGCAGGCTCCTGTTGGGCCTGGGGTGCAGGTTCCTGTTGGGCCTGAGGTGCAGGCTCCTGTTGGGGATGGTGTGCAGCCTGTTGGGCCTGGTGTGCAGCCCGTTGGGCCTGGTGTGCAGCCCGTTGCTGGGGTTGTACAGCCCGAGGGGGTAGGTGCGGTGGTCGAGCAGCCGTACTACCTGCGGATGTTGGAGCAGCTACAGCGGGTCAGGATGTCATTGTTTTCCGGAGGTTCCGACCCGGCTGTAGCGGATGAGTGGCGGGTGCGATTGGAGCGATATTTCCAGTCGATGAGGTGCCCGGAGGCGTATCGGGTGGACCTAGCGGCCCACTACTTGGCCGGTGATGCACATTTGTGGTGGCGGAGTGTGCTGGCTAAGAGGGGATAGGGAGTGACGGTGTGGGGGGATTTCTTGGCGGAGTTTAATGCCAAGTATTTCCCGGTGGAGGCACTGGACCGGATGGAGTCGCAGTTCTTGGCGCTGACTCTGGGAGAGCGGTCAGTGCGGGAGTACGACTCAGAGTTTAGCCGACTCTTGGTGTACTCGGGGCGTGCGGGAGATCCTGAGCAGATGCAGGTGCGTCGGTTCATGAAGGGTCTCAGTCCTGACATGAGGGTGCGGTGCAAGGTGCGGGCCTATGCATCGCGTGTGGAGCTGGTTGAGGTGGCGGCGGGGATTGAGGATGAGTTGAGGAGTCACGGGGTGATTCCTAGTCCGTCGGTGCAGCCGAAGAAGACCCAGCCGCAGTCGGTTCCGAGCAGAGGTGGCAAACCTGCTCAGGGACAGAAGAGAAAGTGGGATGACACTTCTAGGGCGAGTCAGGGTGATCGGAGATGCTTCAAGTGTGGGAGCACGGACCACAGGGTGGCGAGCTGCCCGAGGAAGGGCGAGCCGTGGGTGGATACCCGTGTCTGTTACCACTGTAGGGAGACGGGACACATCAAGACGAGGTGTCCTAAGTTGCAGCAGATGGCGGTAGCGGCGGTGCAGCCGGTGATGCAGCCAGTGGTGCAGCAGTGGGTGCAGCCAGGATTGCAGTTGGGAGGGCAGTCTTTGGCTCAGTTGGGAGCACCGCCGGTGGCTCAGATCGAGGGATCGCGGGGGTACACGACCGTGGAGACAGGAGAGACAAGCACTGGACGACCGATCACAGGTTTAATTCTAAAACTCAGTCTGTTTCCTTCTGTTGTTTTAGAATTCGTGTTGTTTTTCTGTGATTTTTGGGGTGGGCGGTCTTAGTGAAAAGGGTTTGTGTAGGGACCCTGTTGGTGGGCGGGTTTTTGTCCCACGTGATGTTCGATTCTGGAGCTACGAATAGCTTCATTACCCCGGAGTGCGCGGCGGGTGGTAATATCCGAGTTGATCCCGATTGTTGTTTTGGAGCCGTTAGAGTCGCAGGAGGCGCGTTGCTAGCGGTTCAAGGACGGGCTAGTGGTGTGGATGTGCAGATTGCGGGAGAGTCGATGCCGGCAGATCTGTACATTAGTCCGGTGGAGCTGTATGATGTAATTCTCGGCATGGATTGGTTGGATCGGCACAGAGTTCATCTGGATTGTCACCGGGGGAGAGTGTACTTCGAGTGGCCGATTTCGGGGAGTTTGGTGATCTCGGCGATGCAGGCGGATAAGATGATCCGGAAGGGACGGGAAGCCTACTTGGCGGCGATCGTAATGCCAGAGACGGTCGGAGAGGTAGCAGTGGATAAGATCTGGGTGGTACAGGAGTTCGAAGATGTGTTTCAGTCGTTGAAGAGGTTACCACCATCTCGGTCTGATCCCTTCACGATTGAGTTAGAGCCCGGGACGACGCCGTTGTCTAAGGCTCCGTACCGGATGGCTCCAGCGGAGATGGCTGAGCTGAAGAAACAGTTGGAGGATCTGCTGGTTAAGGGTTTCATCCGTCCGAGTGTTTCACCGTGGAGAGCTCCGGTGTTGTTCGTTAAAAAGAAGGATGGGAGTTTCCGGCTGTGTATCGATTACCGGGGACTTAACCAAGTCACAGTGAAGAATAAGTATCCTTTGCCGCGGATTGATGAGTTGTTGGATCAGTTGAGGGGAGATACGTGGTTCTCTAAGATTGATTTGGCGTCGGGGTATCATCAGATTCCTATACACAAGGCGGATATCCGTAAGACGGCGTTCAGGACGAGGTATGGGCATTATGAGTTCATGGTGATGCCTTTCGGGTTGACAAATGCACCAGCGGCGTTCATGAGCCTGATGAACAGTGTGTTTCAAGCGTTTCAGGATGAGTTCGTTATCATCTTCATCGATGATATCCTGGTGTATTCTAAGAGTCCTGAGGAGCACGAGGGACACTTGCGGGCAGTGTTGGAAAGCTGCGGGAGCAGAAGCTGTATGCTAAGCTTAGCAAGTGCAGTTTCTGGCAGAGAGATATGGGTTTTCTGGGTCATATCGTGTCTGCAGAGGGAGTTAAGGAGATGGCCAAGGAAGATGGCCAAGGAAGCACACACACTCATAGCTGACGGGTCATTCAACCTACCAAGGATCCAAGTCTTCACCATATCTAACCTGAAGATTTCACCCGGTGATGATGACTAGGTAACTTAGGTGAGAAGTTTGTACTCTTTTTCCCATAGCTGAGTTTTGTCCCAATGGGTTTTCTCAGCATGGTTTTTAATGAGGCAAATGGATCACTACGTCGAGTTATCTAAAAATCATTACCAAAGGGGAATAATGTACTTTTGTACTAGTTCAGCCGACTTCTGTACTACTACAGGTCGTCAAGCGTCTGTACTAGTTCAGCCGACTTATGTACTACTACAGGTTGTCGAGACATTTTGCTGTTTTTCTTATTTCTTTAAAACGTTTGTTGTTTTGGTTTTGCACTTCTTGTTGTTTGGAGTGTCGTGCCCTAGGGTATTTAAAACCCAAAGCTACGCCTCTTTTCTTTTTTAGTGAAGAAGTTGTATGAACACGTATTGTCACACTTTTTCTCTCAATTCGAATTCTTGAATGCGTTCTAGATTTCCGGGTTTCTATACACTTTGTGATTCAAAAACTCTTCATTGGTACAGTCCATACAACCACCTAAACATCTAGCTCCATCAAACCATAGTTTCATCATTCGATCTTCACATATCATCACTCACGTTCATCGCCCATCATCATCAACAAACTCACGTCGCCTATCACCTATCTTCAGCCTTCATCGGAGTTCTATCCTAGGGAGATCATATTATGTGGTATCAGAGCCAACTCTGTGCCAAGGCTAAGCGATTCTAAAAACCCTAATCTCTTGTGTTTTTGCTTAAATCCGTTTGTTTAGTTTTTAGGGTTTGTTTTGTGTTTTTGTTGAATTCGTTTGTGATTAGATCGAATAGGGTTTAGTTTTTTGTTGGTTCGTTTGAGTCTAGATCAATTAGGGTTTAGTTATTTCGAGTTTGTTAGCTATAGGGTTTGGTATTGTTCGAGTTTGTGTTGTTTTGCTTGACATAGGTCTGCAAGTCGTGTTTCTTGTTTAAAATTCAGAGCCTTAGAGTTTATTTTCGTTTCTTGTCTCATTCAAAGAACAAGTTACTGCGAGTTCTTCTTTAATTTGCAGGTACAATGAGTCAGACAGAGAGTATTCTGAAGAAGATGAAGTTTCAGATCATAGTCAACAGACAATGAGGAGAAACAGAAACAGAGATCATGGTAGGGATTATGATCCTTTGAAGCAGCAGCTGAATCATCTCAAGATTCAGTATCCTTCTTTTCATGGTACCAATGATCCAGAGACTTATCTAGACTGGGAAAGGAAGATGGAATCTAACTTTCAAGATAGCCATATCCGAATTCAATGGCTATGCTTTGTTGTGGTGGGAGCAGCTAGGACTTACTAGACATCGACAGAGAGAGCCTGCTATCACTACATGGGAACAGTTAGTCACGCAAATGAGGAAGAAGTTTGTACCCACACACTACCAAAGAGAGACTCTTAACAAGCTTAGGCGTCTCATTCAAGGTACTAAGTCTGTTAGAGACTACTATCAAGAGCTAGAAACGCTTATGATCAGGGCTGATCTAAGAGAAAGTGAAGACATGGTTATGTCAAGGTTTCTTGGAGGTTTAAGAAATAGTACATAAGGCAGAGCTAATTGAATCACAGATCAAGAGAAAGGGGGTGAGAACAGCATTTACGCCTAATATGTCCAAGCCAAGAGAGTTCAGTAAACCCGCCTTCACCAAGGATATTAAACCCGCGACAGCCACCGTCAAAGAGGAAGTTAAGATCGAATACAAGCCCAAGAGTAGCACCTCTACAAGTCATATCAGGTGTTTCAAGTGCCAAGGAATGGGGCATTACTCGAGAGACTGTCCTAACAAGAAGATGTTTCTTCTTCTAGAAGGAGGAGAAATTGTGCCTGTAGATAGTTTAGAAAGTGAACCAGAGCCTGAACTAGATCAGGAAGGAAAAACTGCAGTCATGGGAGAGATGTTAGTGGCACGCAGAGCTTTAAGTGTTCAGATACATCCAGATGATAGAGGTCAGCGTGAGAACCTGTTTCACACCAGATGTATGGTTCAAGACAAGGTCTGCACCTTGATCGTTGATGGTGGAAGCTGTACTAATGCAGCCAGTGAAGAGATGGTACAGAAACTTAATCTCAAGACCACTTCACATCCAAGACCTTATCAGCTACAGTGGCTGAACAACAAGGGAGCTTTAACCGTTTCGCAGCAAGTGATGGTGAAACTAGCGATTGGGAAGTATGAGGATGAGTTGCTATGTGATGTGATCCCAATGAAGTCAAGTCATATTCTGATGGGAAGACCATGGCAGTTCGATAGGAGAGGTTTCATGATGGTTATACCAACAAGCAGTCATTTTAGTTCAAAGGACGCAAGATCACTCTTTTACCACTTACACCCAGCGAAATCTACAAGGACCAGCTTCACATGAACCGCAAGGATACAGAGAAAGTGTCTCACAGCCTGTACATCAGCCACAGTGAGTTCAACAAGCTATTTGATCCAGAGATGACCACATTCATGTTTGTGTATAAGGAGGCACTCACCAGTACTAAGTCAGCAGAAGAGCTTCCACACGAGATGATAGAGATTATAGAGGAGTACAAGGATGTATTTCCAGAAGAGATACCTCCAGGTTTGCCGCCAATACGTGGGATAGAGCATCAGATCAATTTGGTACCAGGTTCAGTACTACCGAACAGACCCGCTTACAGAACTAATCCAGTAGAGACTAAAGAACTTCAGAAGCAAGTAGAAGAACTGATGAGCAAGGGACACATCAGAGAGAGTCTTAGTCCATGTGCAGTACCAGTTTTGCTTGTACCAAAGAAAGATGGATCATGGAGGATGTGTGTTGACTGTAGAGCTATTAACAATATCACAGTGAAGTACAGACATCCAATTCCGAGACTAGATGACATGCTGGACGAGTTATGTGGGTCAACAGTCTTCTCAAAGATCGACTTGAAGAGTGGGTATCATCAGATCAGAATGAAGGAAGGAGATGAATGGAAAACAGCTTTAAAGACCAAGCAAGGGCTCTATGAATGGCTAGTCATGCCGTTTGGTCTCACCAATGCTCCTAGCACCTTTATGTGACTAGTGAATCATGCTTTCAGACCTTTCATAGGCATCTTCGTGGTTGTGTACTTCGACGACATACTCATCTATAGCAAAGGTCTAGAAGAACACTTAGAGCACATCCGCCAAGTTCTAAATGTTCTTCGTTCTCAAACCCTCTTTGCTAATTTTTCTAAATGTTCATTCTGTACTACTGAGGTTGTTTTTCTAGGCTTTGTTGTCAGTGCAGAAGGAGTTAGAGTGGACGATGAGAAGGTCAAAGCTATTAAGGAGTGGCCAACACCCAAAAACGTGGCAGAAGTCAGGAGCTTTCATGGATTAGCAGGATTTTACAAGCGATTTGTCCAAGACTTCAGTACCATTGCAGCGCCACTTACAGAAGTAGTCAAGAAGGATGTAGGATTCAGATGGGAAGAAGCACAAGAGAAGGCGTTTTCAACCTTAAAAGAGAAGCTTATCACTGCCCCTATTCTTTTACTTCCTGACTTTATGAAAACTTTTGAAATTGAATGTGATGCTCCCGGAGTGGGTATAGGTGTTGTTCTGATGCAGGACAGGAAACCAGTAGCTTACTTCAGTGAGAAGCTAGGAGGAGCGACGTTGAACTATCCTACATATGACAAGGAACTGTACGCCTTGGTTCGGGCTCTTCAAACATGGCAGCATTACCTGTGGCCCAAGGAGTTCGTTATCCACACTGATCACGAGTCCCTGAAGCATCTCAAAGGACAGTAGAAGCTCAACAAGAGACATGCCAGATGGATGGAGTTCATAGAGACTTTTCCCTACACGGTTAAGTACAAGAAAGGTAAAGATAATGTAGTCGTAGATGCATTATCAAGGAGGTACACTCTCATTTCTACTTTGTCTTGTAAACTAGAAGGTTTTGATGAAATAGTAGGGCTTTATGAGACTAACATTGATTTTGCTGAGAGCTATGGCAAATGCCATAAGTTTGCTTTTGAAAACTATTATAAGCAGGATGGATATCTGTTCTATAAGGATCGAATGTGCATACCAAGAGGATCCATGAGAGAGCTGCTGATCAGAGAAGCTCATGGAGGTGGACTGGCTGGACATTTCGGAGTGTCAAAGACTCTACTTGGACTGCAAGAACACTTCTATTGGCCTCAAATGAAAAAAGACGTTGAAAAGGTTTGTTCTAGGTGCCATATCTGCAAAATGGCAAAGTATAAGGTACAGCCCCACGGCTTGTACACTCCTCTCCCTATCCCTTCTCAACCTTGGACTCATATTTCTATGGATTTTGTTCTTGGCTTACCTCGAACCAGAAATGGTAGAGACTCGATTTTCGTGGTGGTTGACAGGTTTAGCAAGATGGCTCACTTCATTGCAAGTCACAAGACGGACGATGTTGTTATTGTAGCTAACTTGTTTTTCAGGGAAGTAGTACGTCTACATGGAATGCCTCAAGTAATCGTCTTAGACCGAGATACAAAGTTTCTAGGACACTTCTGGAGGACGTTGTGGGCTAAGCTAGGAACCAAGTTATCATTCTCAACCACATGTCACCCGCAAACAGATGGGCAAACTGAAGTGGTGAACATGACACTATCTACACTCCTCAGGACCTTAGTAAGAAGCAATCTCAAGTCATGGGAAGAATGTCTACCACATGTTGAGTTTGCCTATAATCACGCTAAGCATTCTGCTACTCTCTTATCTCCTTTTGAAATTGTTTATGGTTTTAACCCACAATCACCTCTAGACTTGATCCCTTTACCTTTAAGTGTGGAGTGTAGCTTTGATGGCAAAGAAAAGGCTGAACAGGTCAGGAGGATACATGCTAAAGCTAAGGAGAACATAGAGAAAAGAACCAAGCAGTACGAGAAGCATGCGAACAAGGGCAGAAAAGAGCTCATTTTTGAAGAAGGAGACTTAGTTTGGATTCATTTACGCAAGGATAGGTTCCCAGAAGAGAGGAAGAGCAAGCTTCTACCACGAGCTGATGGTCCATTTGAAGTCATCAAGAAGATCAATGATAACGCATACCAGATTGATCTTCAAGGTAAGTATACTATATCATCAACATTCAATGTTTCTGACTTGCTCCCTTACTATGCAGATTCCGATTTGAGGACAAATCCTTTTGAAGAGGGGGAGGATGATATGATCGTGGCCAGCACGGAGCCAGAGGCTACAGAGAAACCGGAGATGGTGGGAAGGATCACTCGTTCAAGAGCTAAGGAGATGGCCAAGGAAGCACACGCACTCATAGCTGACGGGTCATTCAACCTACCAAGGATCCAAGTCTTCAACATATCTAACCTAAAGACTTCACCCGGTGATGATGACTAGGTAACTTAGGTGAGAAGTTTGTACTCTTTTTCCCATAGCTGAGTTTTGTCCCAATGGGTTTTCTCAGCATGGTTTTTAATGAGGCAAATGGATCACTACGTCGAGTTATCTAGAAATCATTACCAAAGGGGAATAATGTACTTCTGTACTAGTTCAATCGACTTCTGTACTACTACAGGTCGTCAAGCGTCTATACTAGTTCAGCCGACTTCTGTACTACTACAGGTTGTCGAGACATTTTGCTGTTTTTCTTATTTCCTTAAAACGTCTTGTTGTTTTGGTTTTGCATTTCTTGTTGTTTGGAGTGTCGTGCCCTAGGGTATTTAAAACCCAAAGCTACGCCTCTTTTCTTTTTTAGCGAAGAAGTTGTATGAACAAGTATTGTCACACTTTTTCTCTCAATTCGAATTCTTGAATGCGTTCTAGATTTCCGGGTTTCTATACACTTTGTGATTCAGAAACTCTTCATTGTACAATCCATACAACCACCTAAACATCTAGCTCCATCAAACCATAGTTTCATCATTCGATCTTCACATATCATCACTCACGTTCATCGCCCATCATCATCAACAAACTCACGTCGCCTATCACCTATCTTCAGCCTTCATCGGAGTTCTATCCTAGGGAGATCATTCCAAATATAGGGTTTCAGAATGGAAAACAACAAGGAAATAAATGCTGGTTTGCTACTTCAACATACAGGTGAGATAAGATGGTCGAGAATAGAAGGTGGTGTGTAAGAAGGTTGCTATTATGTTTATTAAGTGAGAAAGATATCAACAATAACTGACATGCTACTAAACAACAAATGTCCTATCAGAACATATGAGAATTTAACTCAAACAGTTTTAAAAAAGTTTCATCTTTATCAAGTAATTTACATTGTTCTAATCTGACCAGAAAAATTTGATTTCAACTAAATCCTAACATTCAGAATACACTCTATTAATAACAGCCAAAAACAAAGGTAAAGCAATCTAAAAAATCTACCACAATCTTAACTAGCTAGTACACATGTAACTTACTCATACAGTGAGCTAAAAATAGCTACTAGACATGCCATTTATTTCAGTACTTGAGCTAAGAAGGGTGTTTACATTGAATAGCATCTCAACAGTCAGTGAACTAACACATGGAATTAAACTCAATCAATCCTAAGTATCTCTACTTCACCAACCATTCGAAGAAGTTTTATCTTTATCAACTAATTAACAACAATCATCCCAGTTTTCAAATGCTGCAAAGGAATCAAGAATTACCTTCGAATGTTATATGAAATTGCTGCTTCTTCCTGTAACGCCCGTGTTCTGGAAATTAATAGGAGACTTGAAGGTGTATAAGAATTAGGGTGGAGTCGGTTTAATTCCGGTGGATTTCCTAAACTGGTCGATTTGTTTTATCGAATCAAAGAAGGTTTAATTAATGTCGGTTTAGGTAAACCTTGGTTTAATCAAAATTGAACCAAAAACCCTAGTTTTATAAAGAACGCTTCATTCTCTCTTTTGTTTTGTCGCTGTTGTTTCTGAGAGTTGAGTTGAGAAAAGGAGAAGGAGAAGTTCACTTGTGAGAAGGAGAGGGTTAGCCTTGCTTTGGTGTATAAGGCAAAAGAAGCAGACTCGTCACGTTTTGGTAGAACAGTGTTTGGACATATCAAATCTTATCGAAAGGTAACGAAATTTGGTAGGTTTGTTCTTAAGACGTGTTAGTTGATTCTCGTTTTTACAGAAATGAATTCGGATTAATATTTAGTGAGTTATATGCAGTTTGGTGAGACGCATTTTTTCTGTTGCGAACTGGGATCAGCAGATCTTGTAAGTGCGATCGTGGTTTCATCGTTTCTTTGTTCGGCACCAAATTTTGTGGGAAACTTCGGGACGTCTGGTTCTTGCTTTCCACCGAAGGGATTAAGGAGTTAACGGTTGGTTTATGTTTTAGGGCTTCGTTTCTGCGGCTGTAGTTTTTCTGCTGTTTCTGTCCATTTGGTTCTTAGAGATTTTTTGTTTGTGTGGATTGTTGTAGGGTGTTGTTTGGCTGTTGCAGTCACGAGGAGAGTCTTTCCTGGTTGTTTTTGTTATTCAAATCACCTTGTTAAGGTGAGTGCGTGACCATGAGCTTATCTAAGCGATTGGGATCGAGTGACTTGTTTTGTGATGATTTGTAGGTGAATTGGATGTGTTATTGGATGTTTAGCTTGATGGATGGTTTGTTTTTGTTATAGATGTGGGTGTTATCTCATTGCTTGTGTGTATAGCTCGTAGATGGGAGGATCGCCCTCACTAAGTATTTATGAAATACTTATGCATCTCTTTCTTTGATGCAGGTAAAAGCAAAGTGTGATCCGTGGAATCATGGCGAGGAGAGGAGGATGATCTAGGCGCTCATTGGTGTTTTAGATTATTGTTGGATTTGTTAGGGTGTTAGAATGGAATTTAGAAACATGTTAGGATGATCATGTTTTGGAATAATGTTTGGTTGAACTTGTTGGTTAATAGAATTGTTCTATTGGATTTTTGGTTAAGTCTTCTGCTGGTTAATATTGTTGGTTTACTTTAATGAGATTGCTTGGTTTAATTGATTTAAATTATTATGGCCGGTTTAGCTGGTTTGAATTAATTGGGTTAAGGAAAAAAGATACCTAACTACACGAATTATGCTACAATACATGGCCACACATCCAAAGTTTAAAAATGTACCTCTAACTACACAAACTATATGTATCGCATGCCCACATATATGAACTATATGTAGTGATGTCGCCAACATCACAAACATTTTTTCCGGTACACTTTTCGCCGGAATCCAGCGTCGACCAGTTTGACCGACGTTGACCAACATAAATATTTTTTGAAAAACATTTTTCTAGGTTTTAATATTTAAATAATTATGTTTTTGAATCATTTATAATATTGTATGATAAAAATATATATACAATATTTAATGTAAAAATATTTTGTATATATATTCAATGGATTGATTTTTATAATTAGTTAGTTTCGATAATTTCAAAACTAAATTAAAAAAAAACAATTAGGTAAAATAATTGTAAATAAAAATAGGGAGAATTTCAAAAATACCCTTTTTCCAATACCACTTTTTTAAAATACCCTCTTTCTAATTTTATCAAAAAGTCACTATAAAATTTGAAATTTATCAAAAAATATGTGTAAGCTTATATTTATAGACACAAATTATCTTTATGTGTGTATAAATTTACATATATATTTCATAAATACCGTATAAATACCTTTTAAAATCATTTAAAAACCTTATAGAAACTTTATAAACCTTTTAAAAAACCTTATAAAAACTTTGTAAACCTCTTAAAAACCTTATAAAAACCTTATAAAAACTTTATAAATACCGTTTAGAACCTCTTAAAACCTTATAAATATTTGGTTTTAGTCTCCCAGTAGTAATGGTGATTTTGATGTACCTTATCAACCATATAAAAGTGTATAATTTTCATATTTCAAAAGGGGTATTTTTGAGAATGGATAGAAAAGAGGGGTATTTTTAAAAAGGAGTACAGCAAAAGGGACATTTATAAAAAATTTCATAAAAATAACACGTACAATAAATAAAAATCACAATGTTTCCTTTTAATATTTATAAGATAGACGATCTAACGATTTTTATAACTAGTAGAATAAAATTCACACATAATTGGATTGATTCTAATGCTTTAATATTTAAAATTCACATATTATATATTAAATTTATATATTAAATATTCAAATATTAAACCAAATGATACTTGTGTCCAAATATTTCTTAAAATAGGAAAATTTTCTAATTACAATAATTTTTTTAATTGTATTATTTTTTAGTTTAGTTTTGAAATTATCGAAACTAACTAATTATAAAAATCAATGCATTGAATATATATATATATAATATTTTTATATTAAAATTTTTTATATTTTATTAATTATACAATATTATAAATGATTTAATAACATAATTTTTTAAATATTAAAAACCTAAAAAAAAGTTTTTAAAAAATATTTATGTTGGTCAACGTCGGTCAAACTGGTCAACGCCGGATTCCGGCGAAAAGTGTACCTGAAAAAAATGTTCGTGATGTTGGCGACATGACTACATATAGTTCGTATATGTGTGCATGCGATACATATAGTTTGTGTAGTTAGGAATACATTTTTAAACTTCGGATGTGTGGCCATGTATTGTAGCATGTTTCGTGTAGCTAGGTATCTTTTTTCCTTCGGTTAATCCGGTTTGCATGTTTAAAAGAAAAAAAAAGGCTAGCTACACCAACTATAGAGGAATGCATGGTCACACATGCTAAGTATCATATTGTACACTCAGCTACACGAACTAGATATATTGCATGGCCACATGCACCAACTATACAACGTCATGTAGTCAACACCATAGACATAAAATTCTGGTACACTGGTCAACTGATTCTGGCGTCGACCGATGTTGACTCCGGTGTTGACCGTTTTTGACCAAAAAAATATTCAAAATTTTTTTATATATAATTTTATTTATACTGTTAAAAAGACTAAAAACTATAATTATTTTATCATGAATTGCTATGGTTTTGTATACTTCAAAAACTATAATCTTAAGAAGAAAATTGTAACAATGATTTTTGTATTTAAGTAAATCACATAATAAGTTAATGGTTTTGATAGACAATGTGAAAATAAGCAATTCCCTTACTAATTCATAAGATTTTTCCAGTTTTAGTTTAGATTATAATATCTTGAAATATTTTACTATTAGTTTAGCTCTAAATTTTAAAAATAACTAATTATAATAAGAATAAATACATTAAATATATAAACAAAACTAGTGTTTAGATATTGAATATATACAAAAAATAGTTTTTTATTAAATTGTTTATAGTTTCACTTCCACTCCTTATTTATGCTTTTCAGTCCTCACCTATATGCAATGCATACAGACAACAATAACAGATTATAAATCGTGGGACAATTATCAAACTAAATCATATCCATGAAATTAACTTGGTCAGTTAAACGAAGCATACAAAGATCAATCACAGCCAAATAATATGTCAAACTCTGTCATGTAATTAACAACAATCAAACTCTGTCATGTAATTAACAACAATCATCATGTAATTAAGTAAATCGGAATTTGGAAACAAACCGATATCAATAAAACTGATCTAGATCCAAATATCGATTCGTATCTACTAAACCCTAATCGATTTATTACAACCAACCATACAAAGTCCATGCTTATACAAACCAAATCCCTTTCAAAATCCATGCTTATATTAACCAAATCCCAAAAAAATCGATGTTTATACAAACCTAGAACCCATAAACTTTAACGATTTCGAAAACTTACCGATTAGGGTTTCAAATCGCCAGAGTATTGAAGGCTTGGTCCGCCGGAAGAAATCTAAGCCGGTCAGGAAGACGATTTCGACTCACCACCGACGGAAGCTCGCTATCGATTCAAATCGCCCTTCCAGTCGCCTTCTCTCGACAGCTACAGACGCCAGAGACAGAGAAGAAGAGAAAGAACAACACGACCAGACCCCTGAAAAATTTCTTCCTTCATTTATCCCACAACCAATCCGGGCGTGACATGTGGCAAGAGGGACGGTAGTAAATCGTCGCATTTCAACGAACGTTTCTTCGTATTTCAGGCCATAACCATTTAATTTTAAACATTGAAATACGGGGGACGGTCGAATAAGCCGTCGTTGCCCTTGCTCTAAATTGCACTTGGTTCAAAAAATAATATATCATAGGCCATGTTTTGCGTCAGCAAACAGTTGCATTTAATAGCTTGGTTGTAGCTTAATATCCAGAGGACAATTAAATACGACGGACAAAATAGATACTAAAAATCAGTGCACGTATCGTCCATCATTATTGGCTGAAGAAGGAGAAGAGATTTTCAAGTGTTGCAGCTTAATTACAGTGGACAAGATAGATACATGTATCAGTGGACAAGATAGATACATGTATCGTCCATCATTATTAGTTGGTCTTTTTCACTACCCAACATTATTACCACACTAACATATGTATTATAGACAAGTTCGTTTATAAAAAAATAGACTTAGTTTACAATATACGTACGATGAACAACAAGTTAGGAAATAAAATATGAACATATTACAGACATCGGATCTGGTCCATGAGATCTAGTCCACGAGATATGGTCTACCGAATCTAGTCCATCGGATCTGATCCACTAGTGTCATTGGCTATGTTGTCTACAGAGATCCTAAATAACAAATTTTGTCTATCAATAAATAGAAAATGGAAAGGACAAATGGTAGAGCTTACAACAAAAATATAAATGGTCTATATAGTTTACCTGGGCTGAGGAGGGTTGTCTACTGGACTAACTTATTGGCAGCTTTGTTCTGTACATCTGATAGACAATCTGTAAAATACATGTTAGAAGACGACTTACGATAGACAAAATGACAGAGATAATTACGATAGACAAAATTACTGATGGACAATTTGTAAAATGAATGTTAGAGGACGACTTACGATGGACCAAAAAACTCATAGACACAATTTGGTATAGATCTGGTCCATAAAAACTTACATTGACATGGATTTTTTTGGCCTCGGGTGAAGTAACTATGCGACAACGGCCTGTAGCGGCGTTATCCCCTCTTGATGGGCTTCTCAGTTGGCCAGAATCACTGGTCTCTTCCTTATCCTTAAGATCGCTTGGTGGGTTAGCTTCTGACTTCGCAGTGGCGGGTCTGCCGTCGGGATTTTCGTTGACGGCGGCAGCCATTAGGTTAGGGAAAGGAATCGCCTCTGTCGTAGAAGATGGTTAAAAAACTTGTTTAACAAAGAAATTAGAGAGTGTCAACTGTTTATCCATCGGACAAATCTTTGGTCATTCGAAAGAGAGAGGAAAGCGAAAAGTTTTCGAAAGAGAGAGAAAAGTGAAAAGTGAAAAGGTTTAACAATCGTGACTGCTCTGTTTGATTACAGAGAGGGGTAAAACAGTCTTCTTTGTTAAGGCATGTGGCAACCGGGAGAAGCCCAATATGAAAGTGGCAGTGCACACAAATTTTGGTACTGTTCATATTAAAGAGCACAAATATCTCTTATATGAATGATATGATGAATTACCATATAAAGATGAAAGGTGAAATATAATAATTAATAACAAATTAATATGTTTAAGTTAGATATCAAATTTTATATGTTTATTTGACTAGTTATTCATTTTTTTAAAAATAGTAATATATTTTCATTATATAATTAAATTAAATTAATTTAATTTTTTGTTTAAAAAAATTAATTAATATGTTTATTCTTTAACCCGCTAATAAAAATTTAAATAATTTGTAATTTTAATAGAACTAGAATGGTGATTTTATAATTATAGAGTAAGAACATGTTTTCATTGTTTGATGCCGATAAAAAAGGTTATGGTAAATGATCATTAAGGAGAAACATATAAGCGTGTAAAAATGATATATAAAAATGATTAAATCGAAACATTTTCAAGTTTTATAGAAATATATGTACTCTGGATTAGCATATTGAGTGAATTAAAACTTGGTAAGACTGATTCATTTTGGAATAATAGAAATAAAAACTTGTATGTAAATAAGAAGAAATCTAGGTGATAGAAAACTGCAAAAAAAAAAAACTACTAAAAATGTGAGATTTGATAAATTTTCTTCTATGATTGAATATAGTATAAAGTACCACTATACACACTAGGTTTTAACCCGTGCTGCACCGTGAGACAGTTTTTTGATACATTTTATTTTGGTTTCAATTTCCTAACCTTAAAACACTAAATTATTCTTATTTTTGACTAATAAATTGTTTTCATATTATGATTTCTACTTTACCTAAAAACTTTATAGCTTGTTTCTTAGTTGTTGTGTTTCCAAATAAAATGTGTTTAATTTAGAATGGTGTAAGAATATTTAATAAGGTGTAGTAGTTTTATGGTGTAAATATTGGCAACCATTTATCGGTAAGACTTATTAGAAAATAATGCTTTTCAAATATTTTATAAAAAATATTAGATTTATATGCTGTTTGTAATTTTACACTACAGAAACTAGGAAATGTCATTAATATGTACCAACAAAAACAACAGAATACAAGATCTTAATACATTTTTTCAACAAATATTAATACAATTGTTGGTGGGTGAATAATATTCTATTAATATTAACTAAAAAATCACTTTGGTAATTGTAATTAATTAATAAAAATTTAGATGGTTATTAGAATATAAAACAGGACATATTTATTTTTCCCCGTATAAATAAAATTTTAAAAGATTTTGATTATTTTAATACAATATTTTTATTGTAAATATTCATTACTAACTTATAAAAGAAAGAGAAATTTTGAGAAATGGCCATTTTGGTGTACCTAGGCCTGGGCATAAAATCCGAATCCGAAAATCCGAACTGAACCGAACCAATAAGATTGGATTAAAATCGAACCGATATTGGGAAAATAACAGATCGGTTGTTAGCTTTCATTATTTTTGGATATCGGATTAAACCCGATCCGAACCAATATCCAATAGATATCCATATATAACCGAACTTATAATATATATTTTAATATCTTTAGGATATTTACAATATATACTTTAATAACTTTAGGATATATAAAATATATACTTTAATATCTTTAGGATATATACGTTTGCCGCATATATCGTTCTTTGCCATATCTTGATTCTTGATTTTGCACACTTTATATTAAAACCCTAAGTTTTCATTTTTCAATGTGGCATCCCAAATCCCAGTCTAGCCAAAGTCTCCTACATCAAAGACCGTTTCCACAAATCGACAGAGCTTTATGCTTCACTTTTCTATATTGGTATGGTATTATGTTAGTTGGTTCTTTGAACTTGTCATTTGCCTCATTTCTATTTTTTATATATACTTGGATAGTACGGATTATTTGAGTATAATTGGATTTAAAAATATCCGAATAAAACCGAATCTAATAAATTTTGGTTAAAATTTAATTATCACAATTATATCCAAACCGAACCGAAATCCGAAATATCCAAACCGAAACCGGACCGAATTTTATAAATATCCGAATGGATGTTAGAATCAATATCCAAAAAATTCGAAAACCAAAATATCCGAACCCCTTTTTATAAATACCCCTTTTATAAATACAGCTCTTTTCTATCCATTTTCAGAAATACCCATTTTCAAATATGAAAAATTATAAACTTTTATATGGTTGATAAGGTACATCAATATCATCATTACTACTGGGAGACTAAATCCATAAGGTTTTAAAAGGTTCTAAACGGCATTTATAAGGTTTTTATAAGGTTTTTATAAGGTTTACAAAGTTTTTATAAGGTTTTTAAATGATTTTTAAAATGTTTTTAAAAGGTATTAATACGGTATTTATGAAATATATATGTAAAGTTATACACATATAAAGATAATTTGTATCTATAAATATAAGCTTACACATATTGTTTTGATAAATTTTAAATTTTATAGTAATTTTTTCATAAAACTAGAAAAAGTGGTATTTTTAAAAAGTAGTATTGGAAAAAGGGTATTTTTGAAATTCCATCTAAAAAGAAAAACAAAGGAAAAATCCCTTATATATTAAAAGAGAAGTACAAAAGGTACTTGGATCGGGTCAATTTAAATTTTTAACCCCTAAAATTTAATTGGATACTAAAGAAACGGATTACCCGGCAATATTGGATATACCCGGCTATTTATTATGATCATTAATGTTTTTTTTACAAAATAAAATATCTTTGCATATATGGAGATCTCTATATTCGAAATATCCTCACTCGAAATATCCCTACAAAAACGTAATTTAAGGCAAATATTACGAACATTTAAGTATTTTCCATAACAACCTTCAACTATATCAAATATTGTAGGAGATTTCCTAATCAAATATTACTATTATCAATAGAAAACTTGACATGAGAGTTACGTTGAATGTTAAATCTGCTTCAATGTACTTTCTCTTTTCCTATTTATGGGCTTTGAACTTATATTTTTTATAGTTTTTATGGCCTGTTATTTGTTTTTTATATTTTCTTTGTTATACAAGGAAAGTAATGTATTTTGTAGAAATTGCTAGCATAATTCATAACTAAAATTTCATATTCAATAGAATAATATTTTTTTCGTCCCTATCCATTACATAAAGTTATTGACAAAATTACAACTTTACAAGTGTATAGGATGGGTTTGACGATTGGTTATTATTAATTTAGTTAACTAATAAACATGAAATCTATGTTTTTAAGTAATTAATAAATTCAGTAACGAGCATTTCTCTCATAACTAATAATCATAAAATGGTCTATTTGTTTTGAACTTAGGTAATATCTAATTGAGATATGGCCAATTAATGTTAAAATATAATATGTATTTATATATAGTTTAATTTTTTTTTATATAGTTTAACATATAATGAATTTTGATACAATAAAATAGATAAAATTTTAACAGCGTGAAAGAATATTTCTTGATAAATAATTTAATTTGACTATTTTTTGTAGTAGAAGTAAGAATACACCTAAAAATTATAAAACAATTATATTCATAAAAATTACATACTCACAATATATGTTTTAACGGACCAACCAGTAACTGATTGCATTCGTAAAAATATTACTCATCCCTACCATATAATTGTTATAATAAGAAACTAACCTGTGAAAAATTTGTAATTTACACAGTTTGATGTATAATATATAATTTATTAATAAAACTGATTTTTATTATAAATTCGATTTAATCAATATTTTAATAATATATTTCGTTAATAAGACTTTGTATGTACAATCGACAAAATTTGATTTATAATTTGAGCAGTTTTGGATATAATTTGAAATCATATATATATGTATATATATATATACATATATATATACATATATAAGATTTATATTCCAAATTATTGTACTGTATTTTGTCGTATTAAGATGATTCAAATTGAATTATTGTAATGGTTAATTATTTAATTTATTTAGATTTGATATGGTCTATTTAACCTTTTCATCAAAAAAACAATTTTATTTCTTACCTTTTCACTTAACAACATAATTTTATTATATCTAAAACAAATAGTAGTGAAAATATTTCAGTGCATTTGTTACTTTCTATAGTCTAAAATCTATATAATACAATTAACAAATATCCAAATCATCTAATCTTCGTCGTATGGTGTACAATCTAACTGTTAGTTTCTATCTTTATTATATGGGAATAAGACCTCTAAATATTTTTCATCAATCATCTTTTCTCTAATTTTTAATATCTGCAATCTGTTTTGAGATTTTATAGAAATTATCCAGAAGTTAGAAAGAAAAAAAAATCAAAGCAAAGAGATCTGAAAAAAATCGAAATAAAAAATTGCAGTTTGTCATCTTCATGACAAATCATAATTATCTCTTGTAAGTAATCATCACTTGCAATTTAGTTGCTTGCACATCATTCTATAGATGATTTGTTAAGGATTTATGAACAATACTATACTAAGTGAAGAAGTGGTTTTTATCTAAAACTCAAAGGTGTCTAAATGATATATTAGTCCCCCGATCACGATCGTAGTAGGAGTTTAAAAGTTGTATGCCATGTTTAGATAGTGATACTCGTGTTCAGTCGAATTAGGCTAATATATTTGTCATGGAATCTCTGTTTATTAATTATGATCGCAGATGTGAAACCTTTGTTTCTTTCTTAGTACTAAAACGGATTAAGGGTGTTACGGTCCCTATATATAACAAGCTGGAAATGTGTGTTTATCTCTTGTACATACAGTTATAATTTAGGGGATTATTTGTTTGAATTCGCAGGATTTTTCGCAATGTTCTACTCTATCTTGTTTACTATTTTTGCCTCTCTCGAATTAAATTATGTTCAGCTTTAGCTATCTGCTGGACTTGCATTTTAACGATTAGTGACTCTCTTTCAGTGGAACCTAGAAAACTTCAATAAAGAGTCCCCTTAAAATACACAAAAGAAAATAAAAGTAGGTTTTTTGTAAATAGAAATTGAAGAGAATAAGTTTTCAAATGAGAAGCACATGAGAAATATGAGAAATTGATACCAATAACCTTTTTATGATACCCTCTTTTAAAAATACTCTTTTTAAAAGGTTTTTTAAGGAATTGCGGAATAATTTTGGCAGGAAAATTTTTGTCAGAAATTTTTGGCGAGAAAATTTGGGGAAAGGAATATTTTTGCTGGAAAGAATATTCCTTTCTTCATCATGAGTTATAATAAAGGAGGGTAATTTCGTCATTTTGTACATTGAAAAGGGTATTTTTGAAAATGAACACTTAAAGAGGGTACTTGTAGAAAATGATATCATAAAAAGGTTAGTTGTGCAAATCCCCCGAAAAATATTCGGTTCTCTTCATCAAAACATTAACACATGTGGTTTAATAGCTGGTGCAAATTTTTGTAATTAACCATATTTTCATCTGTTATTATATTAATTAATTTTCTATAATTCTAAGTTGTTATATTTTTAGGTAGTCATAAATTAAAATTATCTATATAACAAGCTCCATTGGGCATAAATTTAATTTATCTATTAATATTATTCTAAATTCGTATTATTCAAAATATTAAATTATTTTCGAATTTAATAAAAATGTAAATGAATTAATATTGTTTTATTTAGTACAAAATATATTATTTTGAAATATAAGATTTTAAATTTTATTTGTACTTGTTAAAAGTTAGTGTTGTTTAATAACTGTGACTGATTTATTATTACGGTTACGGTTTTTAACCGTATTATACGGTTATGGTTGAGAGATGGTTTGATTAAATACGGTAATAGTTAGATTTTGACCATGCCCCTTTAATAGAGATGATTTTAGTGTTTTATGAAGTTCAAATCGTACACAAGAAAAAAAGAAAAAGTTACATGATTTTTTACTTTTTCGCAATTTAGGATGATAAATTTTAGCTTTTTTTATCTACTTAGCGTGGGTTTCTCTTACTTGCAGGCCCACAAAAGGAAAAGAGAATAACCAGTAGCCGCTGTGAACGAATCAAGTTTGGATAAGGTCCAATCAAGACCAAGCCACGTGCAAAATCTCAAGTTATTGGACACTAACAAACGGCTCAAGAGGCTCACTCCAAGTCTCCAACCGTTCTCGTTAAGGCAAATCACATTCATGTTCTGTGTTTCTCTTCTTACTTGACAAAGGTTTTAAAAATTCGATCTAATTTTTTTTTCTAATTATAAATATATATAGAGACGCTGCAGTAGATGAATTTGTTGTGATGCGAACGAAACTAACGATGTACGAACCAATCAAAGGCATTGATGTTGATGATGACTATCAATGTCGAGAGAAGAAAGATATTGAGTCTGCTGCTCTTCAGATTTCTCGTTCTTCTCTTCCTCTTCCCGACAAGGAACGATTAGTTTCACTTGATGTCTTCCGTGGCCTTACCGTCGCGGTAAGTATGTTCTGTCTGAAATTAATCGCTTTCTAATACCCTAATTAGCGATGTAATTGGATTGTTGTTTAACAGTTGATGATACTTGTTGATGATGTTGGAGGGATCTTACCAGCTATTAATCATTCTCCTTGGGATGGTATTACACTAGCGGATTTTGTCATGCCTTTTTTCTTGTTTATTGTTGGTGTCTCTCTTGCCTTTGCTTATAAGGTAATCTTGGGACTTTGTTGTGTTGTATGTATGTTCTTATCTTTCTTGTAAGACTGAGTAAGTTCATCACTAACTTGATTTGTTTTGGTTACAGAACTTGTCATGTAGGTTTGCTGCAACTAAAAAAGCTTTGATTCGATTTTTGAAACTTCTCTTACTTGGTCTTTTTCTCCAAGGTTTGGTTTGTCTTCTTGAACTCAATGTGTTGGTGATGGTGATACATATGTATTTATTAACGTTTGTTTAAGTTTTCAGGAGGGTTTATTCATGGTCTCAACAACTTAACTTATGGAATAGATGTAGAAATAATTAGATTCATGGGCATATTACAGGTATATGATCTATTCTAGAATAACATTGAAACTTATGTGTTCCTAAACTCTCATTGTAAATTTTTAGCCTCTCTTTTTCAGAGAATAGCAATAGCCTACTTAGTTGCTGCACTGTGTGAGATTTGGTTAAAGGGGCACCATAATGTCAGCTCAGAGCTATCTATGATCAAGAAATACAGATTTCATTGGTAACTGTCTTATATTCTTGCATTTGTATACAATAATAGTTAAGCACTTGCTTGAATTTATCATGGTCTCATTGACAGGGTGGTTGCATTTGTTATTACAACAATATATTTGTCCTTGTTGTACGGTTTATATGTGCCGGACTGGGAATATCAGATTTCAACCGAAGACCAAGCATCAACATTGACAACATTCTTGGTTAGATAGTGTTTTTTCCTTCTACATAACATTCCTTATTATCACTCTTCATAGCATTGATAATCTTTACAACTGCTTAGAATCTGAAAGTGAAATGCGGGGTACGAGGACACACCGGACCAGGCTGCAATGCAGTTGGAATGATTGACCGAATGTTTCTAGGAATTAAGCATTTGTACAGGAAACCCGCATATGCACGAACCAAGGTTCTTGATATAACTCATGTCTTGTTTTTCTCAGTATTTGTTTTAAGTCCATATCATTTGATTTCTTATATCTTTTCAGCAATGCAGTATAAATTTTCCGAACAATGGGCCATTACCTCCAGATGCTCCTTCTTGGTATCAAGCGCCTTTTGACCCGGAAGGCCTCTTAAGGTCTCTGCTTTTACTATCTAAAAAATATTAAGTAGCAAGTTGTGCTTTATCATTGCTCACAAAAATAACTTTGGTCGATTGTAGTTCGTTGATGGCCACGGTTACATGCCTAGTTGGTCTGCATTATGGCCATATTATCATCCACTTCAAGGTAAATATATCTTTATTTTTCTTTGAATAAGTTCAGCTCCTCAACTCTTAGCTATATGCCTCCTATAAGTAGCAGATCACAGCTGTTGTGAGTTGGTTAGAGAGACGTTAGTAAGGGTAACGAGCCTTCCATAATATAAGACATTACGATTCTCCCGTTAACATAGTCTTAGTCTCTATGGTTTTGGTGAATTGGAATAAGAATATCAGTTTTGTAGCATTTGTTTCTTATCTTATTAGAAACTTACTATTGTTGCTTTGTACTTAACTTCTTACAGGACCATAAAAAGCGTTTGAATCAATGGATTTCACGTTCTTTTTGTCTTCTATTGTTAGGCCTTGCACTAGACCTCTTTGGTATTTTCTTGACTCTTATAACTCTCATTTACATAATTTTTGGTCCTAATTCATTGCAAGATCAAAATACCTTATCAACTTGTCATATTGAAATAGCGTTCATTGTCACATTCGTTTTTTCGATTCCTTGCAGGAATGCATCTAAATAAACCTCTATACACATTGAGTTACATGTGTGTTACCGTAGGCGCCTCTGGATTTCTCTTATCCGCGATATACCTAATGGTTTGGTTTGCTATTATCTTGCATCTCTTAATGACATACAAGATACTGTGAGACTAAGAAGCATCACATTGTTAAAATGTAAAATATCTTTCTCTTACAATCTTCACAGGTTGACGTTTATGGTTACAAACGAGCAAGTCTTGTCTTCGAGTGGATGGGAATACATGCCTTACTAATCTACGTTCTTATTGCTTGCAATCTTGTCTTTCTAATCATTCATGGATTCTACTGGAAGAAGCCCATTAACAATCTCGTAAGTTTTACTTTGTTTTATTGTTTACCATTGTTAGAGTTTTGTGTTGGAATTCAAAATGTTATTATTGTTTGCAGCTTCATGTAATCGGAATTGGGAAGTAAAGAAGAGAAGAGAAGGCAGGTTAACTAACATAAAATTTCATAATGTGTTTGTCAGAAAGAAACAAATTGTTATCTTCATTCATGCACAAGTGGGATCCAATTTAATTATGCTAGTATTGTAAATCGAATCTCATCATATTTCACATTCTTTTTTATATTTTTATAAATTTTCCAAATATCTCGTCCATTACATTATTGTAACAACTTTGAGTGAACGCAGTCAGTATAAAACACGGCAAAATAATCAGACCACTCCAAAATAATGTAACACTATAAAGGAAACACTATTATAACCTCGAATAAAATAAAATAGAAATCATAAAGGAATGGTAAACATCTCGAATCAAAGAAATAATAGTGAATAAAAAAAGAAAAAATAATTTAGATAGAGCATAATTGTGTGTTTATTCCTTAAACAGACAAATCTTTTTTTTATTTCCTAGATGTTTAGTGGGATTGGTGTAATTACAATAAACACCATTGGTCATATTTCACTTAAAAATTGCCACATCAGATCTGACATGCCACGTCATACCCGAATGCCACGTCATTATTGAAATTGTCACATCATCATTGACAGTTATTCTAGCATTATTGATCAAGAGGGAAACTGAACAGTTTCTTTCGTCACTGTTCACAAACGCAAGAAATTTTTTTTTTCTTTCTCTCTCGAACACGACGAGTTTGCCGCCGCCGCCGAACACATTACTCGCCCCCGAACACGACGAGTTACGCTCTCTCTGTCTCGCTCTAAGTAGCAGTCGCCGTGAGTCGCCTGAGTCGCCGTGAGTCGCCTGAGTCGCCGTTCATCATCGTTGAAGAATACATTCGGGACCTTTCGTATTCTGGTAAGTGTAGAACTGTATATCGAGTTTTTCCGACTATAATCGTGTTTGTTTTTGCTTATTATGGCTGATTGTCGCCGTCGTTAGATCTATTCATTCGACGGCTTAGTTAAAGTATTCTTGATGGCTGATTTGTTAGATCTATCGATTCGACGACTGAGTTACTTATTATGTTATGGCTGAATTGTCTTAGTTTGTGATTGTTGCGGCTGAGTTAGAGTATTTGTTATGGCTCAGTTATAAGCTTGTTGTATGTGGCGGCTGAGTTATAGTGCTTATGTTGTGGCTGAGTTAGAGTATACATTATGGCTGAGTTATAGTGTACGTTGCGGCTGAGTTTGTTGTATGTTGCGGCTGAGTTATGATATGTTTATACTTATTTCAGATGGCTTCAGAACAAGCAATGCGTTACCCACCAAGACTTTACGAAGAAGGGATGTCTAGGCTCAAGAATAAAGGCATGTGTACCTCTTTTAGGATGACAGATTTCCCTGGGGTTAGGGAATCAATTGGACAATACGCGTGGGATGAAATCAAGAATTTACCTCTTGGAATAGTTATTAAGTTAGTTGAAAGCAAATTCGTTTGGTCTGCTACGACTGTACACTTTCTTTTGAGTAGACAGTTGAGAATAAAACACAAAGAGATTTGGTGTTTAGTTGGTGGCCAGCCTATAAGGTTTGGCTTGAATGAATTTGCTCACCTCACTGGGTTAAACATAGATTCAACTCGATCAGAGAAGTTTGAACCTTCAGTTGACTACAAACAACTCTTAACAGAAGAATTGAAAGTGCCTGGTGGGGAAGGTCTAACATATGATGAGCTACTTAAAGGACTATCAGTGTGCCGGAAATGGTCTGTAAAGAAGCGCAAATGGTTGGGGCTATTGATTATTCTAGCCATTGGACTTTATTGCGTGCATCATAACTCAAGGATACCATTTGAAGCTGCAAAAAGAGTTTTTGATGATGAATCCGTGCAGACTTATCCATGGGGTCGGGTAGCATTTGAGACTCTCGTCGATAATATAAAGTGCTTGAATCCTTCAGGTAAGACGTACACCCTTGGTGGGCCGGTTTACGTGTTACAAGCTTGGGCATATGATTCAATAAAATGCTTAGGAGAGCGATTTGGGAATTTAGTCGACAATGAAGAGATCTCGTTGCTTCGATGGCCTGGAACCCGTACACGTGCAGCATTCGATGAGGCCATTGCTGAAGATATCAGAAAGTATGGTGAGGTAAGATTATGGCTGAGTTTTAAATGGCTGACTTACATTTAGTTATTGCTGAGTTATGATTTAGTTATGGCTGACTTATATTTACTTATGGCTGAGTTATACCTACTGATGTTTGTCTTCTAATGTAGGTGCGTGTGAGTAAAATTGTGATGAAGGGTGATGTAAGTGAGTTATTTCATACGTGGCCAAATCAAGAAGAAGAAGACCCAGAACTTTCCAACTTGGTCAATGACATACATGAGGATGTGTTTGTTAAAGGTCTTTGGGATGTTAAAGCGAATGAGAAGAAGAAAGCTGGAAATGTTAGAGCAGCGGTTGAGTCTGAATCTCCCGCTAAGAAGCAGAAAGTCGAGAAGGGTGATGATTCTGGTGCTGAAGATGCACAGAAGAAGAAAAAGAGAAAAGAGGTAACTGAACAGAAGAATAAGAAGAAGAAGAGTGAAGTAAAGGTAAGTTATATGTTATATAGTCATATATATTGGCATGGATTTTCTCGTTTTGATTATCAATTTTTGTGTATGTTTTGCAGGCTGATAGTGAGGAGGACGATGGTGGTGAAAAGTCGTCAATTAAATTACTCGTGGATATGGTGTCTACCATGAACTCAAGGCTGGTTACCTTTGACGATAAGTTGCAAAATGTTGATGATAAGTTGCAAAATGTTGATGATAAGTTCAAAAATGTTGATGAAGAATTCAGTAAGATGAAAGCATCATTTCCATCCTTGCCAAAAGTGGAGGCCTAGCTGGTCTCATGAGTGACAAAAAGATTCCTGAGAGCGAACCATTACCAATCTAGACCATCCCCAATATAAGAATTAGGGATGCTTTTGAGAGAAAAACAGAACAACAAACACCTGAATTTCAACGGAAAAGGTCAAGCCGAGACTACTCTGTTACTAGTCCCCTGGTAAGCTGAGAATACTTATAAGGTTATGGCTGAGTTATTATTACGTTATGACTGAGTTGTGTTATATTATGGCTGAGTTATTATTATGTTATGGCTGAGTTATTATTATGTTATGGCTCAGTTGTTTTATGTTATGGCTGAGTTATTTTATGTTATGACTGAGTTTTTGTATGTTATGACTGATTTATTATTATGTTATGAAGTTGCAGGAGAAGAAAATTCAGGAAGAAGGAGAAGAAGTAGTTCAGAACAATAATATTCCTTGGTACAATAAGAATCTGAATAAGGATTTCGATGAGGCCAACACAACCAAAGAAGATCTTGCTGATTTCATTGAGAAGTCTCCCGCTCCTGCTTTAAGAAAACGCGGCCTTTGACGAGGAATTTAGAGGCACAACAGAGGAAAGAAGCAGAGGCACAAAAGAGGAAAGAGGAGGCACATAAAAGGAAAGAGGAGGCACAGAAAAGGAAAGAAGATGCACAGAAGAAAAAATAAGCAGATGCTCAGAAGAGGAAAGAAGCTGAAGCAAAGAGAAAAGAGGAGACAAAGAGGAGAGGTAGAAAGCCTAAAGATGTGAAGCAGCTCAAAGTAAATGTCCCTTCTGATCTAGTGGAAGATGTTCAGGAAAGTGTCGGTAATATTTCTACTGTGAGGCTAAAAATCTCAAAGGAAGAAAAGACAGAGGTTAAGGAGGTTGAGGAAAACAAAGTGGTTAAGGAGGTTGAGGGAAACGAAGAGGTTAAGGAGGTTGAGGAAAAGAAAGAGGACAACAAAGCGGCTGACATTGATTTAGAGGATATCACAGAGAATAATCCTTTTTATACTTTCGAAGTCTTACATGAATCTGATTATGATGAAGAAGAAAAGATTATGAATGAAAGGATTAAAGCTATAAGGACAGCAAATTTGAAATTTGCTACTGATGGGAGTGCATTGGATCCACAGCCAAGTCCTCATATTTTTCCATTGATTGGAGATAACGGACTTATGTGCATGAGGAAGAAATGTGTACCTTCAGTTGCAATATATGATCCTCTCGCCCCTGTTGATCCGACCAAATTGCAGAGAGTATTGGATTTCTTAACTCCACACAAGTATGTCATTCATACTTATGATCCAGTTGATTACTGCTTCTTTACCCTATCTATATATATTAAAGTGTGTTTTTTTAGGAATATCCCATATGGCAAGTCCTCACCTGACATTGAATTCTATAAGATTCTCATCACTGAAAGAAGGTATTGGCCAGTTAAGGATATTATGTGATGGCTGAGTTATTATTATGTTATGGCTGAGTTATTATAACATTATGGCTGAGTTATTATAACGTTATGGCTGAGTTATTATAACGTTATGGCTGAGTTATTATTACATTATGGCTGTGTTATTATTATATTATGGCTGAGTTATTATAACGTTATGGCTGAGTTACTATTACCTTACGGCTGAGTTATTATTACATTACGACTGAGTTATGATTACATTATGGCTGAGTTATTATTACATTATGGCTGAGTTTACCTTTATCGGTTTTTCCAGCATTTGGGTGCATATATGAGACTCCTCAGAAAACGGTCCATGGAAGACCCCTCCCCATACCACACTAAACGCATTGCGTTTATAGACCCGTGGTTTTCTGCTTTACTCATCCGGTGAACCCTATGAGGACATTGTGAATGGGAAAATGCCGCAAGATCAGCCCACAGGTCTGATGTGGATACAAGATGTGGATGTACTGTATTTTGTTATACAAACCGGAGGTGATCATTTGGTGGTGCTAGAAGTGAACATGATTAAGAGCCATATTGATGTATATGATAGCATTGTGGGACACGTAACACCTGAAAGTGAAGCTAGAATCATGAAGTCTGTTAAGCTGTTTGCGCGGATGATTCCAGAAATGCTGAACGCAATAGTCCCTCCCTCACTCCGTGCACATAGTTCCAAGATGTTTTCCTTCAGAAGGAGGAGTGTCTCGAAGGTCCCTCAAAACAGAGACCCGGGTGATTGTGGCGTGTACGCTCTCAAATATTTGGAATGCCTATGTGATTCAAATATGCAGGCTATATGGCTAAAGATGGCCGCATACATTATGGTTGAAGCTATGAATATGTATGACCAGTTTATGTAATATTATTTTTTGTTGACTTATTATGATAATATAATTTTTGAAGTTATGGCTGATTTGTGTTTTTGTAATGACTGATTTGTGTTTTTGTAATGACTGATTTATGTTTTTGTTATGGCTAAGTTATGAATATAGTAATGGCTGACTTATGTATATACTTATGGCTTAGTTATGAATATAGTAATGGCTGACTTATGTATATACTTATGGCTTAGTTATGAATATAGTTATGGTTGAGTTATGAAAGACATATTAAATTTAACAATAAACAAGTATTTTTAATTCAACAATAAACTTAATATTAGGGTATTAGGATATATATTATTGTGGCTTTGTAATATAAAAGATAAATTAAACTAATATGCAAGATAGAAATGTATTACGTTAGTGTATTACACTATCTGCCTAGTAATGGGACAAGCATTTAACGGTAATATCTCTTTGTAGTAAACCTAATTCTTAAAAGGTATAAACACGAGCTAATTTAATTATATTCATTGTCACCATTGAATAAAAATGTTAATTCCATCTCATCTAAGTGGCGTAATAACATGAATGTATGAATAATCTTATATTTCAAATTTGAGGTTTGGCTGAGTTATTGAAGTGTAACAACTGAGTTATTTTTCATCGTTATGGCTAAGTTATGTAAATATTACGCCTGAGTTATGAGTTTTAATTTGAGATTCGAGATTTGGCTGAGTTATAGTTAGGCATATTTTGAGGTTTGGATGACTTATCGTAAATTAAATATGTAGGTTGGCCGAGACTAACCCAGAAGACGTCGTTTATTGTTTTTTCTTCCTTTTACATATAATTGAGAAATCAGATTAGGGATTTAGGGTTCTTTCGATTTCTGGGTTTGCCTGTGATTTCTGGGTTCCAGTTCTCATCTTTTAATAATGAGCGACTACTCGTCGAGTTCATATCGTTCAGCACATGGTGTTTACCCTGCAGATCATCCGACAAATTGCGGATGTTGGTGTGGTAACAATATCATCACATACATATCGAAAACAAAGGAAAACCTTTACCGTATCTTCTGTAGATGCTCGATTGCTTTGAAGGTAGTAATTTTCATTTAATATTAATTGCTAACATATGGGTATCGATGTGAATTTTTTGTTTTTTTGTTAAGTAGAGGCCGAATGAATCACATTTCTTCAAATGGGATGATGAGGCATCGGTTGAAGAAATTAAGATGGTCGACGAAAAGGTAAAGAGAATAGAAGAAGATGTGACGGACTTAAGGCATAATGTTACTCAAAATTTATATCTCCAAAAAGAAATGTTTGACAAGCTTGAGGAAAAACTGGGTAAGAAGCTTGAGGAAAAATTGATGAAAAAGATTGAGGATGATATGGGTAAGACAGCTTTTAAGACAATTTGTCTATTCTCTCTAATAGGAATCGCAATTGTATGGCTATGGGAGAGAATGTAATTGTTGTTTGCATCATGTTTCATCATGTTTAGACTGATTATGTTGTAATTTGTGTTCTTTAACCAGCAATTTTAAGAGTTTTTTGTCATGTTTAATGAAAATGGGTTAGTCTGAGCTCTGATTATGTTACGGTTGAGTTACGGCTAAGTTACAGCTGAGTTATACGAAAAGTTACGGCTGAGTTATACGGAAAGTTACGGCTGAGGTATACGGAAAGTTACGGCTGAGTTATGAGTTAAATTATAATTAGCATTTATATAATTATATTATGGATATAACATATAATATATATATTTTTGCAGCAAATATATAAGGTAAGATTTATAATTTTGAAAAAATCAAAAAATCCACAATTACAACCAATTCATTATGTAGTGCTGGTTTTGACTAGAAACTAGTTTAGGGTATAGGAATATAACGATTATGTTAGATAGTTTTTGAAAAGTATCCAACAATGTCTACAATATTGATGAATAATATGGTACAATGATTGTATCATAATTAAATTTAGTATTTATGTGATTTCATAACTTGATTCTAACAACAAATTGATATAATGCATATTTGAGGTTTGGCTGACTTATTATATGTTATGGCTGACTTATTCTATTTTATGGCTGAGTTATATAGATGTAACGACTGATAAACGAGTTCAAGTTACGGCTGAGTTATGTTTTATTCGAATGTAACGACTGATTTATGAGTTCATATAACGGCTGAGTTATTCGCATTTTTAGCAGGTTATATGAGGATTGGTTAATTGCTTAATAAAAGAGGAAACAACATGATTCAAGAGAAAAGATAGTTGTTTTGGGTTACAAAGAAGTTCAAAAAGCAAAACAAAAAGAAGAAACAACATTCAAAAGCAAAGAAATTGAGAACAACATTCAAATCATTCATAAGTCTTAGAAGTGTTGGAATTCAATATCCCCATCCGAGATCGTCTGGACCAAATTCTTGAAACATATCCACCAAATTTGCCCAAACCATTGGATTCAACCACTCGGGCTTATCGTCACCTCTCGCCCACATCCTCCTCAGCGCACGCATCTGCCAACAGAAACTTGATCTAGCATCCAAATTAAAATGCTTCCAAACGATTAATGTTTGACTTGGATCCCAGTTGTATTGGCGCTACATATAAGAAAAAAGTATGGTGAAGAGAAAAGAACAATATGAATGAAAATGCTAAAAAATATGGTGCTTACCAGGAGGATTTTAAACCATCGTATCTTGAAGTGGGCAGGAATCAAGCGATAAGTCGGCCACTCGTGGTGCCAGTCCTGACGAAGTATAGACTCGATCGCTTGGAAGAGGAAATGATGGAACTTGAACCACATAGGTTCTTTTTTGTTAATGAAAGCATCATATAAACCCACACCAGGGTCCCGACCAGGTCCGGCAAGAATCGCGTGAATCTCGTTAAGGACATGTCCTGACAAAGGAGGAACGACTTCCATGTTGATGAGAGATGAAATGAAGATAAATGAATGGGAAAAAAGACTTATGGTATAAGAAAACTGATTTATAAAGGGAAAGAGAGAAAAGACGAAGAGGAAAGGTCGCGATGATTAACTTAGGTTTTCACGGTATGATACGGCTGAGTTATCATATACAAAAAGAAGACGAAAGGTCACGTTATGGCTGAATTATCAATCACGAAAGGTTTGAGTTGTATGTTTTTATGTTACGTCTGAGTTATCAATCACGGGAAAAAGACGAAAGGTTGCGTCACGGCTGAGTTATCAATAACCTTATTGGGATGAGTTATCAGAACATAAATATGTTACGACTGAGTTGTCATGTAATAACTGACTTAAATATATAGGACGGCTAAGTTAAATCGATGTTACGACTGAGTTATGGATTACATATAACAAACATTGTCTACACATAATCAAAACGAGAAAATCCATGCCAACAATACTACTTTCGACAAGTTTTTGCATTATGCCCAACTTCTTTACATCGAGAACATGCGTGTGGCTTCCTAGGGCGTTTATTCTGAAGTGCAATTTCCACAGCTGATTTAATTCTGATTTTCTTCGGCCTTCCTGGCTGGTTTCCAATGATCGGAGGCACGCACGGTTGGTTAGTTACAATTCCAGGAACAGGGAGTGCAGCATCCGGAGACATGATTGAATCAGCATACGCGTTAACCAAATAACTCGTCCGGTAGGTAGGATCAGCAAGGGAAATACGAGACACACCCATATGCTCTACAGCTGCGATTGCATGGACAAAAGGTATTTTCCCGTGGTCGAGACGACGGCATGTGCATCTTTTTGCATCCAAATTTACAACATGCAAAGATGTTCCATATTGTACTTGTACACGTAAAGCATTAATCGGTTGTACTTCCATAAGTCTTGATGCAGTTACACGGCACTATTAGAGGGAAGAACAAAACATAAAGGTTACGGCTGAGTTATACTCATAATGTAAACATGTTATGGTTGAGTTTTATAAATAACGACTGAGTTATAAGCATGTTATGGCTGATTTAGATAAATAACGACTGAGTTATATTAACGTTATGGTCGAGTTATATAAATAACGACTGAGTTATAAGCATGTTATGGCTGAGTTATACAACGTTTACCTCTAACAGTTTTCCAACACCTCGTGAAAGCGTTGGTAGCTGTGATTTCGCATCCTCTCTCCGTTCAGCAAACCATTTAGTCATCATATTCCGTATGGATTCTAACAGTCGAACTATGGGAAGACTTCTACCATTTGATAGTGCTTTGTTCATAGATTCTGCAATATTCGAAGTCATTAGGTTGTACCTTTCACCCGGGAAATGTACACGCGCCCACATTTGCACCCTAGCTCTTTGGAGATATCCATGTAGTTGAGGATGAAACGCTTCAATCTTATTTAATGCCTTTGTAAAATCAACCATCCGAAAACACCTAGCCTCTTTTTTCACAAGTGGGAACAAATGTTTCCCTTTAAACCTCACCAATATGTTCTTGTACAAATGATAAATGCCAATTCCACGAGAAGCCAACAGATACACTTCACCAATTGGTTTCCCTATGGACTTATGTCTGTCCGAGATGATCGCAAGATTCCTGTCGTCAGGAATAGCAACTTTGAGTTGCGTAAAAAACCAACGCCAAGAATCATCATTTTCAGTGTCAACAACTCCGAAAGCTATTGGGAAAATTTGGAAATTTCCATCCTGAGCTAAGGCTGTTAGAAGCGTCCCTTTGTAACTACCGTGGAGAAACATACCATCCATAACAATAACTTTTCGCATGTAAGCAAACCCAGCAATACTCGCACCAAAAGCAAGGAAGACATACTTGAATCTATCACACTCATCAATTTGAAGACGCGTTATTTTACCCGGATTTGCCCGTCTTATCATGTATAGGTACGAAGGTAGTTCTCCAAAACTTCCCTCAGGAGTTCCCATGTCGATCTTCATTGCAAACCTTAGCGTCTTGTTTGACTTCCAATAATCCATCTGTAGGCGCCAACATATTAATAAGTCAGCCGTAACTAGATATAAGTCAGTTGTAAAGGAACGAAACTCAGCCGTAACATTATGATAACTTAGCCGTCAAGGAATGAAAACCCAGCCGTAAAGGAAAGAAAACTCAGCCGAAATAAATATAATTCAGCCGTAACGTAATAATAACTCAGCCGTCAAGTAAAGATAAATCAGCCGTTATGGATATAACTCAGCCGTAGTGTAAAGATATCTCTGCCGTAATTACCTTTATGCTAAAATGCTTACTGATGATAATTCCAACACTTTTAGGTTTAACGTCACGACCAAAGTCACCAAGAAAGTCCCTGTAACATCAGGTGTTTCTTGTTTGGATCGATTAGACCTCTCCGTCACAGAACATGTGTGTATCGAATCATATATACGAACAACAAAACCAGGCTCATCTCCTTCTATAGATGCACAAACTCTCCAAAGACATCCTTTAACCCAGCACGTAATATTCACTAAAGTCGTATTCGATGTTGGTACTGAAAAATCAATACCATCTCTCACCGGAAGAAGTTTCAGCCGTTTCTCCAACTCGTCTTTGGTCGCGACACCCTTGGGGTTCACATACGGTTTTAAAAAGCGAAACAACTCTTCATACTCATGGCAAAGCACGCAACAAGCCGAACCCTCAATCCCAGTGGGGACTACTTCGTTGGGGGTTACTTCGCAGAGATTCTCAACCTAGTCCGCGCATACTCTTTCCGTTTCTGTCTTACAGTCTTTCTTGTTCTTCTTTTCCCTATAGTTAGAAGATGAGCCCCTGGGGTGCCCTGCCCTTCTTTTACGGCTGATGGACATTCAATAGATTTATCTGCTGTTGCCTGATCTACGACCCCCTCAATCTGTCGAAGCAAATGCTGCACAGAGGGAGAAGTTGTCTGACCGGGCTATTCCCTTGTTATCGGTTATCCAACTGGTTGAATAGTAATCTGTGTTGGATCCCTCTGAAGCTGGTCAATCATTGTCCTACAACGAGGTTTAGCTTAGACATCTCCACCCTTAACGACTCCAAGTTCCCAATCGATCCCACTTTGCCAAATTTATGAGCTCTGTTTTGAGTAGGAGTCGGTAAATCTTCATCGTTCTCCTGATGCTCGCTGTATGCAGTAAAGTTATCATCATCAGATGAAGCACCATCGGAGTCGTGGAAAACGTCAAATCGGGTTGACAAGTCGTCATCTTCTTCGTCCTCCTATGATTCTTCGTACTCTGCTTCATCTTCATTGACTTCATCTTCTAGGGTTTCACTATAATCATAACGGAAACCATCAAATCCTCGAGCATCTTCTTGGTTTTCTGCGGGTGAAGAAGCCATAAAGTCATGGCCGTTTCGGCCTTCCATTAGATCCGTCCTTCGTCTTCGCAAACTCAACACAAAGTCATAGTTGATCGTTTCTCAATAGGTATAGATAACAATGCAACTGTCGATCATTCGAGACATATACTAGGGGAATATCATACGACATATTTTTCATAGCCTTGTACGAGAGCATGTAGCTTATCGTTGCCTTATGGCTCAACTCATCCAATCCGTAGTCATCAAGAACCAATTTCACAAGCTTCTTGTGCGTTGTTTCCGCATCTACCTGCACAACTCTACAACCTCTATTGTCGTCATTAAATACATATTTCGCTTTCTTTGCCCAATTACCAAACACAACAATTAATTGAACTGGATGATCCATGTACGAAAATGAAGAACAGAGGTGAATAACTCAGGTGAAAAAGAACAGAGTGTAAGAAAAGAAAGAAAAAAACGAGGATTTGAAGAGGGCGACCTTTCGTATTTCCCTCGTTGATGACATGGAATGCTGACGTGGAACTATGCATTTGAAGTCGTATGTCAGCCACCAAACAAATAAGTAACTCAGCCAAAATAAATCAGCCGTAACTGGAAACTATATGAGTAATAAATCTTTCGTCAATAAGTCAGCCATAACATGATTGAGTTTTCCGTTAAGTCAGCCAATTATGACTGAGTTATATATCTGAAACATAAGTCAGCCGTAACGACATTTGATAACTCAGCCGTTGTCGATAACTCAGCCAACCGGAGAAAGTTAAGTTAGCCGTGTCAAAGACATAACTCAGTCAAACTTCTGATAACTCAACCATCATACTAGAACTCAGCCGTAACAGCGGCTGAGTTATTAGCCGTTTTCTCATAACTCAGCCTGATTTTTATAAGTCAGCCGTAACTGTTGGCTGAGTTATGATCGTAAGTCAGCCGTTGGCCCGAAACTCAGCAGTTGGCCAAGAACTCAGCCGTAACGTGACATAACTCAGCTGTAACATATGTTATGGCTGAGTTATTGGAGACACGCGCCATTTTGTCTGACGTGGCGATGGCATTTTTCGTAATTAGTTTTTTCCGATAACGTGTAAATAGGGCACGCTTGTAATTAAAAAACATTTAAGAATCAAAAATTTTTTTAATGCATTCTGGTCAATACACCTAAAATATACTCTATCTAAGTAAATATACTCCCATAAAAAAACACAAATAGAAAAAAATTGTTTTATCAAAAATTTGAAGCAAAAAAGTAAATCAATAATAATCAGAACTATGAATTTAAGATAATTTATGCAAGTACTAATATGAAGGAGAAAGAGATGTTATCAAAGGCTTTTATGGCGGAGGAGGTTATTGTAGCTTTGAAAGGCATGGGGAGATATAAGGCACCGGACCCAGATGGTTTCCAACCGGTGTTCTATCAACAATGTTGGGAGATTGTTGGTAATTCTGTGACACGGTTTGTCTGGATTTTTTCGAATCAGGAGTATTGTCGGCGGCTGCGAATGACGTGCTAATTGTGTTATTAGCTAAAGTGGCGAATCCGAAATCTATAACATAGTTTAGACCGGTGAGCTTGTGTAATGTTTTATTCAAAGTGATCACTAAGATGATGGTCATTATGCTGAAGCATGTGATATCAAAGTTGATAGGAACGGCTCAAGCAAGTTTTATACCCGGACGGCTAAATATTGACAATATAGTAGTGGTAGAAGAGGCGGTACACTCTATGAGGAGGAAAAAAGGGCGAAAATGATGGATGCTCTTGAAACTTGATCTGGAGAAGGCCTCTGATCGGGTTTGTTGGGATTTCTTGGAAGAGACTTTGGAAGCTGCGGGGCTAGACGCGGGTTGGAGGAAAAGGATAATGGAGTGTGTGTTGAACCCCTCTATGTATGTTTTATGGAATGATGAGAAGACCGAATCTTTTGTGCCGGAGAGAGGTTTTAGACAAGGAGATCCTCTTTCTCCATACTTGTTTGTGTTGTGTCTCGAACGTTTTTGTCATATGATTGAGGACGCGGTGGGTAGAAAGGAATGGAGACCTATCACAATATCACGGGGAGGCCCGAAACTCTCGCATATATGTTTTGCGGATGACATTATTTTATTTGCTGAAGCCACGGTTGCTCAAGTTAGGGTGATAAGTGGGGTCTTGGATAAGTTTTGTATGCCTTGAGAAGTCAAAGATTTTTTTCTCGGAGAATGTAAGCCGAGACATGGAGAGACCAATCACCGAGGAGAGTGACATTGGGGCAACTATAGAGCTTGGGAAATACTTGGGTATGCCGATATTACAAAAGAGAATTAATAAGGAGACTTTTGGAGACATTCTTGAGAAGGTGTCGTCAAGGCTTGCGGGGTGGCGAAGTAGAACCCTGAGCTTGGCTGGTCGGGTTACATTGACAAAAGCGGTGTTATCTTCAATACTGAAACATACGATGAGTGCAATCTTACTCCCGGCTTCAACTTTAAATAGGTTGGATAAGTTGTCTCGATCTTTTGTGTGGGGAAGTACTCCAGAGAAGAGGCGAATGCACTTGCTGGCGTGGGATAAAGTGTCGAAACCAAAGAGTGCTGGAGGTCTAGGCATTGGCAAATCTAGAGTGATGAATCAAGCGTTAGTAGCAAAAGTGGGATGGAGACTCTTAAATGATGGTGTTAGCTTGTGGTCTCGGGTTTCACGGTGCAAGTATAAGGTGGGAGATATACATGGCAAGGCTAGGATAAAGCCAAAAAGTACTTGGTCGTCTACTTGGCGGAGTATCGGTGTTGGTTTGAGGGATGTTATTTTAAGAGGTGTAGGTTGGGTACAAGGGGATGGGTCGCGGATTCGTTTTTGGACTGATAA
The DNA here is from genome assembly GCA_036452645.1 of Capsella bursa-pastoris. Classification (NCBI taxonomy): domain Eukaryota; kingdom Viridiplantae; phylum Streptophyta; class Magnoliopsida; order Brassicales; family Brassicaceae; genus Capsella; species Capsella bursa-pastoris. The sequence goes on along the minus strand of CP144198.1, from coordinate 8,944,930 downwards.
ATGGCTTATGGATCAGCCATTGGTGGATTGGGTCTCGGGCAAGATATCAGATGCGGATAGAAGGAAATTTGCGGTGGATTATTGGGTTGAAGGAGTAGGATGGGATATGGCAAGGATAGAGGGGAGCTTGCCGAGGAGTTTATGCTGGAGGTTGTACGCTATCGTAGTTAAGGGCGTCCCGGGGTTGCAAGATCAGTTGGCATGGAAGAGCACGGAGAATGGATGTTTCACGGTGAAGTCCGCTTATGCGCTAATTACGGAGGATGGGGTGGCTACTCAATGCATGGCCCGATTTTATGAACCGGTTTGGCGTGTGCTAGCGCCCGAGAGGGTTCGCTTGTTCCTTTGGTTGGTATCTCACCAAGTTATCCTCACAAATGAAGAGCGGTTTAGAAGGCATATGGGAGAGACAGAGGTGTGTTCGATTTGTAATGCGGGAGTGGAATCGATCCGGCTATGCATGGGATTTGGAGGCGTTTGGTTCCAGCGGATAAACAATATGCAATCTTCACGCAATCCCTCCTGGAATGGTTGTTTGGTAATTTGACGGAGACGGCGGTCCTCGAAGGAGTGGGGTGGCCGACGATTTTTGCGATGGCAAGTTGGTGGAGCTGAAAATGGCGGTGTAAAGATGTGTTTGGGGAAAGAGGTGTGTGTCGTGACACATTGCGATTTATAAGACGGGTGGCTAAGGAAGTGTTCAAGGCTTGTGCGGGTGCTAAGGAAGGGTCAAATACCGGGGAAAGAGGTGTGAGATAGATTGCGTGGAAGAGACCAAACGATGGGTGGGTAACGGTTAATATGGAAAGAGCATCAAGAGGCAACCCTGGTGAAGCCACGGCTGGGGGAGTTGCTCGCGATGAGAATGCAGTGTGGTTAGTTTGGTTTGCGCTTAACATTGGGATTTGCACGGCTCCAATGGCGGAACTTTGGGGAGTTTATTACGGATTGGTGCTTGCATGGGAACGAGGATGGAATCAAGTGGTGTTGGAGGTGGATTCGGAGCTTGTTGTGAGATAGAGTACATTTTAGGTGTATTGACAAGAACGTACCAAAACTTTTTTTTATCCTTATATGTTTTTTAATTACTAGCGTGCCCTTTTTACACGTTATCGGAAAAAAGTAATTACAAAAAATACCTTCGCCACGTCAGACAAAATGGCGCGTGTCTCCAATAACTTAGCCATAACGTACGTTACATCTGAATTATGTCACGTTACGGCTAAGTTCTGAACAACGGCTGAGTTTCGAGCCAACGGCTAACTTACGATCATAACTCAGCCAACAGTTACTGCTGACTTATAAAAATCTGGTTGAGTTATGAGAAAATAGCTAATAATTCAATAACCAAGTTCAACAATAATCATCAACCAAAGCAATATCTAGCAAATATCTAAGGTTCCATCAGTAATAAACCAAAGCATAAAACACCTAGAACTCTAGATCACTCCTCTCGTCATCGCCACGATCCCACGTTTACACTTTCTCCTTGTATGCACCACAAGAAAAGAGATGAGTGAGTATTACTACAAATACTCAGTGAGACGGTCCTTCCATTTACTAGGCTTATATATACTAGCATGGAAACCAACCAACATGCATAAATACAAGTAAATCAATAAAACCAGGCACAAACTAGAACGAATAGCTCTTTATCCAAAAATGGGGCTCCGCCCTATAATCGACCCTTAACACTCCAGAGGACAAAGTTAAACTTTCAAAAGCACTAAAACACGAACACTATTCATGAAACATGCAATACACACCACAAAGACTCACATAATATAAAATTCAAGTGCATGTACACAATCAAACACACAAGAAATTTCAACCAGCATTAATCAACCATGGCCACGCACTCACCCACTTAGGAGTCTAATCCCTGGTCCCCAGTTTTAGCATCATTGTGGCATAGAGACATCCTATGATTGCGGATTGTACAAGGCTGTAAATGGAGACCAAAAATCAATGTTGAGCCCTTATTTTGTAGCAGTGGTGTTGGAAGCATAACCCTCATTACTCCAACTGAGGTATGGCTGAACCAGTACATATATATCCCATTCGATCACGCACTGTCAAGGTAGTGAGTCCATGTTAGGATGTTGATATCAATCTACGTGGCCTTATGATCCTTTCTCTAAAAATCCACATCTTATGCAATGATGAGGACCTCCTTACCATACCACCTGATCCCGGGAAGGAAGTCATAACAATTCAACAACTAAGAAGATCTCCAAGGACTAGGTCTGGTTACAAAAGTGCAAGGGAAGAGTTCACCAAAACAGTGCAGAGTTTAATCACCTTATTGGATCATGAAGAGCTTAAAGGAGAACTGCTTCCAACTGAGATCGGCCAAGAAACTCCTATAGAGCCAGATAATGATCAAGTCTTAAGCAACAAGCATCAAGAGGAGGACAAATATAAAGTAACTTCAAGCATATTAGTCAAGATTCCACGCATTGATTTCTTGCCGGTTCTGAAAGGCACTCAAGAGGCTGCTCTCTTCACCATCTCCAAGACCTTGAGTGGAGACGCTAGAGGCTAAGGGACCAAGGTTCGAACCCCAAGGTGAGTTTTTAAATAAACACTTAAACTCACAAGTTTTCCAGCGTTTTAGTTTTAGAGTCTTGAAGTGTCTGTAGTTTTTATGCTTTATAATTTCAGCCCATAGAAGCCCTAAGCTGTAAAACATATAATAAAGCTCCTTCTCAGCTTGTAACACTTCACGTTTGGTGAAATAAAGATCGAACTTTCTTAGCAAAGAAAACCTAGCCACTTTTGTCTTCTCTGTGTGTGAATCCTATAAAGCTTGAGTTCCTGACTTATCAAAGCTCTCTCATAAGCTTTGTAGCGTCCATCGATCCATATGGTTACTTATTCATCCATCCATCCACTTGTTTGTTCAAGGAGAGTTCTACAACCAATTGAACAAGCCCCATCTCGTTTCCATTTCGAATCCGTTCATTAACTAGACAGAGTGAGTCGTACGACCAGTTGTTTAGTCCATCGTTATCCAGTTTTGTTCAAAGCAGAGTTTTCAGCTTAGCTCGACCGAGAGTTCGATCCGAAGCTCGACCGTGTCGTTGTTTGAGCTCGATCTAAGTACATGTATTCGTTGCTCGACCATCTGCTCGATCGTCCGCCTGTTTCACTCGACCGTTTGATCCATTAAACTCTGAGAATTAAAGCTTAGTGATTCTGAGCCTTTATCATCTTGTATCAGAGCTTAAGGCTCCTAATTAGGTTCAATCGTTTCTTTACTTGTTCTTTTAATTCTTTAGAATTTCTTCTTATTTTCATTCAACCATATAAAATCAAAATAAAAATTGACATTTGTAACGCCATTGACGGTTTAGCAAGCTTCTATTGACGGTTTGTCAAGGATTTCAGCACCATAGTAGCCCCATTGACATTCGTACTCAAGAAGAATCGCGCCTTTGCATGGGGGGAAGCTCAAGAGGAGGCCTTTCGCAAGCTTAAAGACAGCCTCACTAATGCATCAATTTTAGTACTTCCTAACTTTGATAAAATGTTTGTGATTGAATGTGATGCATCAGGTACCGGCATTGGAGCTGTTCTAACTCAAGGAGGCAAGCCTATCGCCTACTTCAGTGAGAAGTTAAGTGGAGCCACACTCAACTATCCAACTTATGACAAAGAGCTCTATGCTTTAGTGCGATCCCTAGAGACATGGCAGCACTATCTACTCTCCAAGGAGTTTGTCATTCATACTGATCACGAGACCCTCAAGCACTTACGAGGTCAGACCACACTCAAGAAGAGGCATGCAAGGTGGCTAGAGTTCATAGAAACCTTTACGTACGTGATCAAATACAAGAAGGGAAAAGAAGACACGCCCTCATCACCACAATGGAGGCTAAGATAATGGGATTTGAACACATTAAGAGAATATATGAAGAAGATCCCGACTTTCAATATATCTACAAGGAGACTACAAGGGCTGCATTTGGAGCATATTATCAACAAGACGGTTTTCTATTCAAGGAGAAGCGGCTTTGTATTCCACAAGGGTCCATGAGAGAGTTACTAGTCCGAGAAGCTCATGGAGGAGGCCTCATGGGACATTTTGGGCGAGATAAGACCATAAGTGTGCTAACCGTGCATTTCTTTTGGCCTTACATAAAGAAGGACGTAGAACACTACTGTTCTAAATGCGTCACTTGCTTAAAAGCTAAATCCAGGTTACATCCACACGGTTTATACATGCCTCTACCTATTCCTAACATGCCTTGGGTGGATATATCTATGGATTTTGTTTTAGGGCTCCCGAAGATCAACCACAAGGACTCGATCTTTGTAGTTGTTGACAGGTTTTCAAAGATGGCCCATTTCATTCCATGCAACAAGACTAACGATGCAACTCAAACCGCAGATCTATCCTTTAAAGAGGTTGTTCGTCTTCATGGAGTACCAAGGATCATAGTGTCGGACCGTGACACGAAATTTCTAAGCCACTTTTGGAGGACCTTATGGAAGAAGCTAGGAACAAAGCACCTTTTCTCCACAACGTGTCACCCTCAAACTGACGGCCAAACCGAGGTGGTGAATCAAACACTTTCTACGTTACTGGGCTACGGTCGGTAAGAACTTAAGGAACTGGCTTACTTGCCTACCTTACATCGAGTTTTCTTACAATCATGCTAAGCACTCAGCTACTACGTTCTCTCCTTTTGAAAAATTTTATGGTTTTAATCCCCTCACTCCACTTGATCTTTCACCATTGCCACAAGCTGTTTTTAGCGCAGATGGAGAGACAAGGGCTAAGTTTGTGAAGAAACTACACCAACAAGTTAAGGAGAACATAGAGAAGAAAACTGAAAAGTACCGGGAACAAGCCAACAAAAGCCGAAAATAAGTCACCTTTGAACTGGGAGATTGGGTTTGGCTACATATGCGCCATGAACATTTCCTTAACCAACGGAAGTCCAAGCTTTCACCAAGAGGCGACGGTCCTTTCCGAGTTTTAGAGAAGATCAATGATAATGCTTACAAGCTTGAGCTGCCAGGTGAGTTAAACATTTCTCCTACCTTCAATGTTACTGACTTAGCACCTTTTGATGTAGGAGAACCAGTTCTGAGGTCAGAACCTTTTCAAGAGGGAGGGAATGATGAGGACCTCCTTACCATACCACTTGAGCCCGAGAAGGAAGTCATAACAATTCCACAACTAAGAAGATCTCCAAGGACCAGATCTAGTTACAAAAGTGCAAGAGAAGACTTCAACAAATCAGTGGAGAGCTTAATCACCTTATTGGATCATGAAGAGCTTAAAGGAGAACTGCTTACAACTGAGATCAGCCAAGAAACTCCTATAGAGCCAGATAATGATCAAGTCTTAAGCAACAAGCATCAAGAGGAGGACAAAGATAAAGGAACTTCAAGCATATTACTCAAGACTCCACGCATTGCTTTCTTGCCGGTTCTGCAAGGCACTCAAGAGGCTGCTCTCTTCACCATCTCCAAGACCTTGAGTGGAGACGCTACAGGCTAAAAGACCAAGCTTCGAACCTGATATATCATGGTTTTTACGGGTTTTTGGCCATGATATAAGTCTTATTTTTAGAGTTTTTATAGTGTTTTCGAGTCTTTTTGAGTCATTTCAGGATTAGGAACTATTTGGCATGGATTGGAGCTTTTTTGAGCATTTGGGAGCATTTGGAGAAGATGTGCCGAAGGAACGTACCGAAAGAGCATATTTGGTGTGAGTGTTGAGCGTCACAACTTCTGGTGTCAATCGACACAAATATCTGGAGGCAATTGAATTTCACGCTTAATTGATGTTCAGAAGATTTGCAGATTCGGCCTAAAAGTTTCTTTTATTTGCAATTAAGCCCAATTCGTGGTTAAGACATACATATTGAGTTTTTAGGATTTTGTTAAGACTTAAGCTTTATTTTGGAGAGAGAGATTTGTAGAGAGCTGGGAGATAAGAATCAAAACCTCCTTCAGAGAAGATTTAGTATTCCTTTACTTCTTCTATTACTTTCTTTTATGATATCTATTTTATTCATGATGTTTGTTTTATTCACCATGTCTGAGTAGATTTCATGTTAGGTTTAGGGTTTTCAAAGGAATTCATGTATCGTTAGGTTATTAGATTGTTAGGATTGAATCAATAGAGTTCTTCATCTAGATTATGGTTAATTTGTTCTAGAGTAGTGAAAGCAACCTAGAATAAGATCTTAGGTTAATTGGTAGACACGAAAGTGTTATTGATTTCCTGAAAATAATCTAGATGAGCAAAATACCTATTCGCAAATAGATTTGGTTTAGGGATTTTGTGAACTTATCAAACCTGAATTAAATGCATGTCTTAAACTTATAAATTTGCAAAGAGATTTGGAATTTAGGGTTCTAGACATAGATAGTGCTTTATAATCCTGACAATTCTTTATTTGTAATTCTGAATTTCCTGAGAATATCCCTAGGCCTAGTGTTTCCTCATTACTGTTTAAAAACCAATCTTTATTTTAATTTGCTGTTTTATTTAATTTAAAACCTGGTTTCTTAGCTTAATTTAATATCAATTATTTATTGTGTAATCGTTGAGTCTCTATGGATTCGATCCCTAAGTACTACAGTGATCTCTTAATTGAGAGAGTAGCTCAGGGCAAATTTGAGCCGATCAAATTTTGTCGTCGCTGCCGGGGACTCAATTTCGATTACCATTATTAAGGTTAAAATTTTAGTCTAAGTTTTTTATTTTATTTTGTTACTTACGCTTTTGTTTTCTATTTTCTTTTTGGTGTTTAAGGTTTATGCCTAATATCAGAAGCCAGCAGAACAAAGAGTTAGTTGATCTCAACAATTCCGAACTAGCGGGTTTAAAGAGGAATTCAAAAAGCTAAGAAAAAGGCAGTGATGTAGTAACTTTTAGTCAATTAATTATCGAACTCAATTTGCAACGATCAACACACCACGAATGCACTAGTTTACTTAGTCTAAGCTAATCAAAGAGGTTATGGAATTAAAAAGCTTTTAATGATGCTAAACGGGATTAAAAAGATAGAACAAAGCTAATAAATGAAGATGCAAAAAGACTAACAAGGTTCGAATTGAATTAAAGCGGGAAACAACGAAATTCAAACAATAACGAAAGACGAATCTTTGAGCTAAGGTTATCGATCTAGGAGGATGAAGTTAAAGGTTATGCAGCTAACAAATCACTTAAACAAGCAATATCCTATGCATAGAACTCTTAATTAGACTAACGCACTTTCATGATGCTAATCCCTTCATTAATCAATCAATAATCAACATTTGTCAAATGCTAATCAATCAATCAATGAGCATTCAAACAAGTCTAAATAGCCTCTAAACATCCTAATCAACAATTTCCAAAGGCTAGGAATGTAAAGATCTTAAAGGTTTTTGGTTGGAGAATTTCATCGAACACCTTCCGGGCAACAAAATCCCTATGATCTATAAACAACTTGATCAAGGTTTTTTTAGCATGATAATCAACCAATAAGCAAGGATAAACAACAATCTAACCCTAAACTCCACAACCCATCACTTAATCAACCTAGATCTACCATAGCTCAAAGACTCTAAAAGACTACTCACTAGTCATTATGATTACACAATAGAAATTGATTATTCTTTGTGAAATCATTAAGAAAGAGAGTAGATTAAGGAAAAAGAAGAAGTACTTATATTAAAACTTGAAGATTCAAATACAAAATCTAAAAGAGAACCTTAATCTTTCTTAAAACCCCAAAACAAAGCTTAGATCCCCAATAATTAGGTTTAGGGGGTTTTTATAGAGAAAAAGGTAGATAACCGGGTCAACCCGGTTTGACCAAAAATAAAACACTGTTCACGCCCGACTGGTCGCCCGATCGGACCGGTCGGGCGTCTGAGGCTCCAAAATCGTCATCCTTAAGCCCGACCGGTCGCCCGATCGGACCGGTCGGGCGTCTGCCGAGACTTCCAATTTTCTTTGTCTTCTTGATCCATTTTGCTCTAATGCCTCCCTTGCTCCATGTTTTAGTTTCTCCATCACCCAACTTGCTAGGAGTGCTCCATCTAAACTCCATTTAGCCTCCAAAAGCTCCTTAAAACTCCAAGTACCTAAAAAAACTCAACAAATGCAAAATGCAACCTAAACACACTAAATATGATGAGAAATGCATAAAACTATCCAAGAAACAACGTTCAAAAACCATTAAAAACCATAGACATCAGGCAGCAATGGTACCACCAGTGATTCTGATTTAAGATGCTAAGGGTACTCTCAGAGATGGAGATGGCCATTTGAGAAATGCACAAGGGCAGAAGCTGAATACTGACGGGACTGTAATTCCTGAACCAGTCGCCGTTGGTGTCGAGCGACACCAGGCTGGTGTCGATCGACACCAAGCCGCAGCGGACAATGCACAGTTGGCGTTGAATGCTGAGGTAGATGATGAGAATCGTACATTTGGAGAATACAACAGGTCTGCACTGTTCTATTCAAACCGCTCTGCTATACGTCCTCCTACATTTCAGAGGAACAACTTTGAGTTGAAGCCTAGGTACTACACTCTTGTAGGACAAAACCCATTCCATGGCCATACTCATGAGCATCCAATGGACCATATTGAGAAGTTTGAAGAATTGGTATCTAGCATCAAGGTTGATGGTGTATCTTCAGATTTTCTGCTCTGCAAGCTTTTCCAGCACTCCTTAGCTGGAGAAGCACTATTCTGGCTCAAGGAGTTGAAGCTTGCATCTCTAACGTGCTGGAAGGATGTAAAGGTTGAGTTCTTGAACAACTTTTATGAAGATGCGAGGTCAGAGGAGCTGCGGAAAAAGATTTCTACCTTTTCTCAAGGGATCTCACAGGCTTTCACGGCTGCTTGGGTGCGTTTCAAGGGGTATCAGAGAGATTGTCCACACCATGGTTATGACAAATTTCAGCTGTTGGGAATCTTTTATAGATGATTGGAATGGAGATATCAGATGGCTTTAGATGCTGCAAGTAATGGCAACTATAATACAAGGTCTCCAGCTCAAGCCACCAAACTGATTGAGAATTTAGCTTCCAGCAACAGCACTAAAGTTGTTGATTTTGAGAGGAAGAAGCTAGCTCAAAACATGGATGGGGTTCAACTTGCTGAAGTTAAGGCAAAGCTCGATTCTGTGCATAACCTTCTTATTTTCAAGAAGGCTGTTAAGTTTGCTGCTGAGGTTGAGAGAGTTGAATCTGGTGCGGATGAAGAAGAAGGCGTGAACTACGTTAGTGGAGCTGGATATTTGGGTCAGAAGTTTGGTAACACACATGGTAACCGGTACGACAATGGGTATGGTCAGAAAGGCAACAACAGTTTCGTCAGAACCTATGGAAATTCTTCTTACCATTCACCACCTCCTCCATCTGCAGATACTGAGATGAAGTCCATGCTAGAATAGATTCTAGCGGGTCAACAGAACATGACAGTGGATTTCAACGGGAAGATGGATGCATTATATACTGATCTAAATGGCAAGATAGAAGCTTTGAGCACCTTTACCAACAAGTTGGACGTTAAGGTTGCACAGACTACTGGAACTGTAAAGAAACGAGAAGGATGCAATGCCATTTTGATTAGGGATGGAAATAATGTTTGGGAGGAGGAAACAAGTGACGATGATGAAACCGCACTTTCACAGCAGGTGTCGCTCGACACCATCTCACGGTGTCGATCGACACCTACACGAGTGCTCGTGAATTTGGTCCCCGACGGACCGATATCGACCGCGATCGACACTAAGGTATCGACAGCAGAACCCTATATCGATCGACACCTACCCTGTGTTGATCGACACCCCTCACAGACAGACCCAGATTCTCTTGAAACTCTGCGATTATCTACAGAAAATATCTACAAGCCTAAGGTTCCTTTTCTAAAGCCTAGGAAGTCTAAACTGGATACAGAGGAAGCTCGATGCAAGGCAATGATGGAAAAGGTGATAAATGAGATACATTTAGATCATGCAGATGAGGATTCACCTATGCTTAAATGGTGTGTTAAGAGGATGGTCCAAAATGACGTGAGCCCTGAGGAAGGAGCTTTGCTGGCTAGAGACATGGGTGCTATCTTATTGAAACAAACCCCGCAGAGTAAAAAAGAAAAGAAGAAGAAAGTGTTTGTTTCTGAAAAAGTTAGTGCCATGATTCAGAGCAAGATTCTAGAGAAGTTACCTTATCCAGGAAGTTTCGTGCTAGACTGCTCTATCTTCATAGAAAGATTTCCTCACTCTCTTTGTGATCTTGGCTCAGGTATCAACTTGATATCATACTCTGATGCTATGAGACTTGAGTTGACAGATTTCAAGCCGACTAGGATGTCTCTTATCCTAGCTGATAGGTTCAAAAGAATTCTTGAAGGTCATTTTGAGGATGTTTTAATAAGGATTGGTGAATGCATAATTCCTACAGACTTTGTGGTTTTGAAGTATAGCGAAGAACCTCAGGATCCTCTTATCCTTGGGAGATCTTTCTTGGCTACCGCTAGTGCTCTTATAGATGTTCAGAAAGGGACGATTGGACTGCATGTGGGTGATTTGGTTATGAACTTTGACATGGATAAGTTGAGAAGAGCACCTACTATTGATGGCCAGACTTTTTCTGTAGAGGAAGCCATAGATGACAAGGCAATCGTAGAGTATTCTGAAGACATTATTGCTAGTAATCATCTGTTTAGGACTAGGGAACAGAGCGGGGGTCTAGCTACTAATAAGTTATTGGAGGATGACACCACCATGGTGTCGATCGACACTCCTCGTCACGACAGTCCAAACTTGCCAAAAATGGATGGTTTTCGGGTTGATTTTACTGCTGCAAGCTTGATTCCTGTTCTGAATCTGAAAGCTTCACCTCCCATACACCAAAGACCTCGAGAAAAGCAAAGGTACGCGAGTTCTTTACCCAAACCTTCTCATATCATCGATAAGACTTTTAAAGGTACAAAGACTGTTTTGCAGTTGACCAAGCCACGAGATTATCGTAGAGCGCTTGTTGGTTCTTTTGATGATGTTACAGGTAAAAGAAGTGTTCCACCCATACCTAGATCTTGCCCTGCTACTGCTCCTCGTGTGCTTGGTCGATCTCCTACACCTAATGCTTATAAACCACCTTGGATAATGAGACACTATTCTCGGAGGCATTTACTGCCGCTTCCCGACCCACCGGATGCATGAACCCCGACAAAGTCAAGCTAATGACTGAAAACAAGCGCTTAGTGGGAGGCAACCCACTTGTGAGTCTTTCTATTTCTTTTGCATTTATCTTAGTTTTGTTTTCTTTTATTTGCCAATCTTAGGCTTGGCAATACTAGGGACAGTGTTGTTTAAGTCTGGGGGAGGTAGTTACTAACATTGTTTATTCTTTTGGAGTTTTATCGAGTCAGTCCAAATTTTTATTTTTGTTTTTTGTGTTTTATTGAGTCAAAAATTTTGTAGGGAACAATGAACTTAGTCTAACAGTTTCTCTGATTTGGATTAACGCTCTTATGACTCTTGATTATGCTTGCTCTCTTAATCGAAGTGTGGAATGACTATGAGCTGTATCAACAATCCTGAAAGCCTTTATTCATTTGTTATCCAGTTGATCTAACGTTATCTCTAATTTTATCAGGACATAATTGGACTTAATCTCTTACCTTGGGAGTTGGTATACATTGGACTAGATTTCTTCTTCGAACCACACAAGACACTGCACTTCTTCAAAGTATGATTCCTTCTTTCTCTCTTCCCTTCAGCCTTTAAAAGAAACAGTGGAAAAGGCTATAGGTAGAAGTGATGTGAGGGATGTCGCGTAAACCCGTGCATAATTCGGATCTCATGAATACCCGAATGAAAAAGAAAAGAGAAAAGAGAGAGTTCATAAAAAAAAAGGAATCGTTGAAAAAATAAAATGATACCCTAGAAAAGTAGGGAGATGTCGATTACCTTAGAAGTGAGAAAAGGGAGAAGAAGTGAAATCATACGAAGAATGTCTTGGTTTGAGAAGAGTCCATATGTCATTGATCGATATTCCCTCGGTAAGAATTCATCTTTACTTGTTTTAAATTATGTAAAGAGATGACAATGGAGAGACTAGAGATTCCTGAGGATTGTGGGATTAGAGTAAGGTATGTTGATGCTTCTCATAGGCAAAGTACATAAAGTAAGTTCTAGATTCAAGGCGATGAATAGTGCAAAGAAGAGTTTAATGCAGTTGAGTGAGTTCCCACGTTTTCAAACTTCTTTCACAGGTTAAGTTTCTGTTTTGCTTGAGTGCAAGCAAAGGCTAAGTCTGGGAGAGTTGATATATCATGGTTTTTACGGGTTTTTGGCCATGATATAAGTCTTATGTTTAGATTTTTTATAGTGTTTTCGAGTCTTTTTGAGTCATTTCAGGATTAGGGGCTATTTGGCATGGATTGGAGCTTTTTGGAGCATTTGGGAGCATTTCGAGAAGATGTGCCGAAGGAACGTACTGGGAGAGCATATTTGGTGTGAGTGTCGAGCGTCACAACTTCTGGTGTCAATCGACACCAATATCTGACGGCAATTGAATTTCACGCTTAATTGAAGTTCAGAAGATTTGTAAATTCGGCCCTGAAGTTTCCCTTATTTGCAATTTACCCCAGTTCGTGGTTAAGACATATATATTGAGTTTTTAGGATTTTGTTAAGTCTTAAGCTTTATTTTGGAGAGAGAGATTTGTAGAGAGCTGGGAGAGAAGAATCAAAACCTCCTCCAGAGAAGATTCAAAACTCCTTTACTTCTTCTATTACTTTCTTTTATGATATCTATTTTATTCATGATGTTTGTTTTATTCACCATGTCTGAGTAGATTTCATGTTAGGTTTAGGGTTTTCAAAGGAATTCATGAATCGTTAGGTTATTAGAATATTAGGATTGAATCAATAGAGTTCTTCATCTAGATTGTGGTTAATTTGTTCTAGAGTAGTGAAAACAACCTAGAATATGATCTTAGGTTAATTGGTAAACACGAAAGTGTTATTGATTTCCTGAAAATAATCTGAAGATGCAGTCTGAACAACATAGTGTATTAGTTCAGAGACTAGTTCAGAAGATAGGACAAAACGAGAACAACAAATAAGGAAAGTGAAGAAAGGCGGTTTGGCTTGGACACAAGAAAAAGAAGAAGTGTCTAGAAGCTTGAAGACTTTACTCTTATGTGGATAAAAGTAAAACGAGAAGAGTTGGATAATTTCCTAATTCATAAAGAAAAAGGAAATTATCCTAAAACCTATTTGGAAGTAGAATGGGAATTTCCTATTGTATGGAGATGTCCTAGTTCTATAAATAGCGAGCTGAGGCTTGAGAGATAGCTCAGCACAATTAAGAGAAAGAGATTCTTGCAATAGGCTTTAGCTTGAGAGAAAAGATAGTTGAAAGCTTATCGAGTGCATAGAGTTTATTTGAGAGATTCTAAGATCAAGTGTGTGATCTTAGAAAAAGAGTCTTTGAGAGATTAGAAAATTGTTTTAAGGAAAAACCCATTGTAAATTAGATTTTCTATATATCAAAGAAGAGTTTTTGAGAAACCCAGTTTTTACTATTCTGATCTAGTTCAATCCGTAAGTCTCTTGCTTTTACAATTGGTATCAGAGCAGCACTTGTTCGGAATACTACAGGTGAGATCTTGAGGACACAATGGAGAGCTACGAAGATCTAGTCAATAGTAACAAGGTGATTGGGGGTATCGACCGTCTTGCATGGAAAGCTGTTGTTGAAAAGTAGGTTGAACCAACGATCATCAATAATGAAGGAGCAAGGATACCTAAACCTGAAGGCGACTGGACTGACGATGAACAGAAGAAATCCAAGTATAATTCAAGAGCTCTTACCGCGATACACTGTAGTGTTGGAAGAAAACAATTTGAATTAATACAAGGATGTGAGACAGCTAAAGAAGCCTGGGATCTCTTGCAAGCACACTACGAAGGAATTACTAAAGTTCAGAATTCAAGAAAAGACATGTTGGCTTCATGATTTAAAAATCTCAAGATGGAAGAACATGAATTGATCTTAGACTTCAGTTCAAAGCTGAGCACGTTAGCACAAGAGGCAGTAACACTTGGCAAGAAATACAAAGATCAGAAGTTGGTTAAAAAGTTCCTAAGATGTCTCTCAGCTAAGTTCATGGCATACAAAACTGCTCTGACTGTGTCTCATAAAACAGAGGATCTCAGTTTTGCAAAAGTTGTAGGAATGTTACAAGCCCATGAGATGGAACTAGGAGGGGTTAAGAAGATAAAAGGAATTGCATTAGCTGCTAAAGAAGACCTAAATCAGACAGATGATGAAGATCCAGTTGGTCTCTTGGTTAGAAGGTTTGATCGCGTTCTAAAGAAGTATGAACAAGGACAAGGACAAGGACAAGGGCAGAAGCAGAATGAATTAGAGGATGAGAAGAAGATTGCCAAAGATTGTTTGCTAATGACAAAGGAGAAGCTTCTCTTATCTGCTAAAGCTGATGACCTTGAAACTCAATTAACTGCAAAAAAGAAGACCAATTCTGAATTACAAGCTGAACTAGATCAACAATACAGGAAGATTCATATGTTTGCAGGAACTAAGCAGCTCGATAAAATTCTGAGCTATGGAAGAACTGAGAAGACACATCGAGGACTTAGTTTCACTGGAGCAAACAGCATAAATACATCTCAAACCAAGTTTGTGTCCGCTGGAGTAGTTCAGGAGAAAACTGAAGCAGTCAACACACATAATTCCAAATATGCAAGATGTTTTTTTTGTGGAAGGTTTGGACACTATAAGGCTTATTGTTACGAGTACTAGGAAAAGATTCGAAGACTAAAGAATCTTGGAAAGTATTTTTGGAATGGGTGTATGCGACAAGTTTGGATAAAGAAGTCTGATCTATATCAGCCTAAACGTGTGTCTGCTTCAGATCTGGGATTTCGATACAACATGGCTATGCTTACTGAAGAAGAAGAAGAAATTTTACCTTGGTATTTTGATAGTGGTTGCTCTCGACACATGACAGGATCTCAGGA
Organism: Capsella bursa-pastoris; assembly: GCA_036452645.1. Lineage (NCBI taxonomy): Eukaryota > Viridiplantae > Streptophyta > Magnoliopsida > Brassicales > Brassicaceae > Capsella > Capsella bursa-pastoris. Next base: position 8,929,916 of record CP144198.1, on the reverse strand, counting down.
CAACCTAGAAGAAATCAAAAAGCTAAAGGTGGCAATGTTACCTTTGGTGATGGAAGAAAAGGAATCATACAAGGCAAGGGTAAAACACGTGATGATCAATTGCCAAAACTTGAGAATGTTTATCTTGTACAAGGGCTGAAGGCAAACTTGATTAGTGTAAGTCAACTATGTGATGAAGGAATGTCGGTTCTATTCACAAAGATTGACTGTAAGGCCATGGATGAAGAAGGAAAGACAAAGTTGCATGGAGTAAGGTCAGGAAGCAATTGTTACATGTGGGAGAAGAATTCAGAAAAGTGCTTCAGTGCTAGAGACAACCTGAATCTATGGCATCAAAGATTAGGACACATGAACATCAGAAATTTGACAACACTTGTGAACAAAGAAATCATCCGTGGAGTACCTCAGCTCAAAGGTGAAGACATGATGATATGCGGACCATGCAATCAAGGAAAGCAGGTTAAGATTCAACACAAAAAGGTTCCAGATGTACAATCCAAGTCTGTTCTAGATCTGATTCATATGGATTTAATGGGACCGATGCAAGTAGAAAGCTTGTCAGGGAAAAATACGTATTTGTGTTAATTGATGACTAGTCACGATACACTTGGGTTCGGTTCATTCAAGAAAAATCAGAAACTGTGAACAACTTCCGAATTCTAGCACTTCAACTCATTAATGAAAAAGGATTGATTAAAAAGATAAGAAGTGATCATGGAGGAGAGTTTCAGAATGAGTCAATGAAGGAATTTTGGGAAAGTCATGGCATAGTACATCAGTTCTCAGCTCCCAGAACCCCACAACAAAACGGTGTTGTAAAAAGAAACAATCGAACACTACAAGAGATGGCTAGAGCAATGATACATGGAAATCAAGTACCAAAAAGATTTTGGGCTGAAGCTTTAAACACAGCATGCTACATAGTGAATCGAGTGTATGTCAGGAGAGAAACATCTAAGACACCATATGAATTATAGAAGGGCAAAACACCAAACTTAAGTTATTTTCATGTGTTTGGTTGCAGATGCTTCATTCTGAATGACAAAGACTATCTAGGAAAACTCGATTCCAAGAGTGATGAAGGCATGTTTCTTGGATATTCTGAAAGTAGCATGGCGTTTAGAATATTCAACAAGAGATCGTGTACTGTGGTTGAATTAGTTAATGTTGTGCTCGATGACTTAGCATTCTCAAACAACGATGGTAGTAAGTCGGACAATGATTCAGAAACAGAGACGCCTGGTTCACAAGCAGAGAAGGTTGATTCAGAAACAAAGGAGACGAAGCACAATGAGTCAGAACCAGAAATCTCTAATTCAGACATACATGGTACTCCAAAGATTCATAAGAATCATTCAGCTTCAGATATCATTGGAAAACCTCACTGAAAGGAAGACTAGCGGAGTACAAATTGATTTCAAAAAGATGCAAAGTAATTTTGCGATTTGGGAGACAATTCAGTTTGAATGCTTTGTGTCATCCATTGAACAAAAGAATCATGTTGAAGCTCTTGAAGATGAATTCTGGATTATAGCAATGGAAGAAGAACTTGAACAGTTTGAACGAAATCAAGTATGGGAGCTGATTAAAAGACTAGAAGATATCAACATCTTCGGCACATCTGTGGTGGTTCGCAATAAGGCTAGGTTTGTTGCACAAGGGTATACTCAAATCGAAGGTGTTGATTTTGAAGAGACCTTTGCACCTGTTGCACGATTGGAGTCCATTAGACTAGTTCTGGGCATGGCTTGCATATTGAATTTCAAAGTATATCAGATGGATGTGAAGACTGCTTTTCTTAATGGATATTTACAAGAAGAGGTGTATGTAGAACAGCCTAAAGGTTTTGAAGATGTGAATCATCCTGAGCATGTTTATAAACTAAAGAAAGCCCTTTATGGATTGAAGCAAGCTCCTAGAGCATGGTATGACAGATTGACAAGCTATTTAATCGACAACGGGTATACTCATGGAAGTGTTGACAAACCCTTGTTCACGTTTGAAAAAGCTGAAGACATTCTAGTGGTTCAGATCTACGTTGATGATATTATCTTTGGTAGTACATCAGAATTGCTTGTCAATGGATTTGTGAAGATAATGACTCAAGAGTTTGAAATGAGCTTAGTAGGCGAGTTGAAGTACTTTCTTGGATTACAAATGATGCAAGATTGGAATCACTCCAAACTTTAGATCACTTGATGATCAAGAGATTCTAAGCTTAGCTTGCGGAAGGTGAAATTCACGAGCTGGCCAGAAGCACTCTCTCGTGAATCAGTGGGTGGTACAGGGGATAGTACAGATGATTGACTCGCTCAATCGGTGGGATAATCGACTCACTCGATCAATGAACGAATAAAGGATGTTGAATCACTCAACAAACTTAATCCGCAGATTTCTAAAGCACTAAGTGAATCACTCACGAAGAACTAAAGAACACAATTGGCAAAGACTCAAACTTTGACAAGAAGAAAACTTTCTGTTACTTTAAATTGATCAAGGGTAATTACAAATGAATAATCTAACGAGCTTATATAGGCTCAGTACACACGTTCTAAACATAGAAAGAATAAACAAATCGCAACAATTAATGAGAATATGGCCGTTGGACCATTTAGTGTCGAATCGGTCCAAATAAGGCAAGTGAGATGTGCCTTGTATCTTGTTAACTTGGGGAGGTAGTTGTGACGTCTTGGAAGCTTCTTATGCACTTGGAGATACTGCATCACACACATGAACTTAACAGGAAAGAGTCGTTGTGCATTGATGATGATCGACTCCATAAAAGGCGAGTAGTAATATGACTGAATCCGCCTGATCCAATGACTATTATTTTGCGTGAATATTCTCCAAATATTTTGTAGTGGCTGTAGAGTTTCTCCTGGTTTCCAAATGTAGCTTTGAGACACGTCCATATGAAGGTAAAGTATAGTTTCCTTATTCGGCTCCAAGTAGATCAATGGCCATGATGCAAAGGGTGGTTTAGACTTGGGTCTTCTCTTGGGCTGTTCTCCATGGGCTGGGGCCTTGTCGTGAATCAAATGAGTGTGTGGACTCCTTTCATGGCTGATCCAAGTGTTAAAAGACTTCAAATCCTCACAGCTCGCAAACTGGTGTAGTTCAGCCAGTCGGTCAGCGAGTAGTTCAGCATGCTTGTTAGCGAGTAGTTTAGCATGCTTGTCCGTGAGTAGATCAGAATTTACATCAGCTATCATCTTTGAATCATATGGATGGTGAATGATTCCTTGATGACTTGGTGTTGCCTCATTAAAAACCTTTCTAGGTAAACCCATTGGGAAAAACCCTAGATAAGGGAAAAATAGTGCAACAGTCATATCCCAATGATAAGGTGATTTGACTTGCTGATTTTTTATCCCTCTTGAACTATCGGAGTTCTTAAGGTTAATATCATTGTGAATGATTAACCTTTCGCCTTGTACTTGATCAGAACTCCATTTAGGCAAAGATTCTCTAAAATGCTCTTTGTAGACCGGATTGGTGTGTGGACCGATTGGTTTGGTGTGCTCCCGGTTTGATGTAGTTCTAATGTCTGCATCAACAAATAACACAAACTGATGAAGGAATTTTATTTCTCAAAGTACTTATGCAAAGCAACTCTTGAAGAAATTTCATATGGACAAGTGCAAAGAAGCTAAGACTCCCATGAGTACGTCTGTTAAGCTTTCAAAGGATGTGACTGGTAAGGATGTAAGTGTGAAGCAGTACAGAGGAATGATTGGAAGTTTATTGTATCTTACAGCTAGTCGACCTGATCTATGTCTGAGTGTGGGTATGTCTGCCAGATATCAAGCAAACCCTAAACAATCTCACTTGGAAGCTGTAAAGCGGATCATCAAATACGTCAAGGGCACGGTTGATTTGGGTATTTGGTATGCAGGGAGTGTAGTAGATCGAAAGAGCACTAGTGGTGGATGTTTTTTCTTGGGAAACAATCTCATTGCTTGGCTGTGTAAGAAGCAAAATTTTGTGTCTCTTTCAACTGTAGAATCTGAATATATTGCTTTGGATGAAATAAATGTCACCTGAACATGGTATGGATTCTGGTGTACTTCAGGTCTATTGTGATAGCAAGAGTGCAATTGATATATCCAAGAATCCTGTACAGCATTCAAGAACTAAGCACATTGATGTAAGACATCATTTTATAAGAGAGCTTGTTGAGAAGAAGCAGGTTCTTATTGAACATGTTAGAGACTGAGGTGCAGCTAGCAGATATGTTTACCAAGGCATTGGAGTTTAATCAGTTCTATTTCTTGAGAAATTCGATTAGGGTTTGTGCTATGTGAATTAGACTCTGTCTGATTCAAGGGACTGATTCAGGATGAAACAGTTAATCGGTTCCTTATTCTCGGGATATTATATGTCCGTTTAAAAACAAAGGAAAGGTGGAGATCTTTTTGGTTTATATCTACTCGAGATTCGCGCTTTAGAAAAGGAAAAGAAATATTTTTTAATAATAGAGAAAAACAAAAGAAGCAAAACTCGAGTTTCTTTGTGTTTGTTCTTATTTTTTCCACACTCAAGAAGTCGAAAGGGCAAAAAAACTTCCTCTCTTCAACAATGGTGAAAGCAACACGTCATGGTTTGGTCGGAAGAAGAGGTGATGCTCCGCCGGTTCGTGATGATGGCGATCTCAATCGACCTCACTTGATTGATGAATCAAGTGATTCGACCACAATTTGGTCCCGTACGAGTGTGACGACACTTCCGGTGAGAAGGATGTTCCGATTTCGACTCCACTCGCTAAAGGTGATGCTCGATTCGATGCTCCCGAGGCATCTTTGGCGTATGCTTTCGCTTATGATTCGGCTAGAGAACGGATGAGTGATGGAGAGTCTACGCCAACTGCTAAACGATCTCCTTCTACGGATCCAGTTCCGATTGAAGTAATATTTCCGGATTCTTTTGTTGATCCAGCTGAGGTTTCTGTTCAAGACCAGTTTCAACAAGAGCTCAAGCGACAAAAAGGAAGTCGAATCCGGTGATTGCTGAAGCCGGACCCTCCAAGAATCGTCGGACTAAGAAACCCATCTCGAAGGCTTCGTCGGGCTTTGATTCTTCTCGTTTCGTGAATCGTGCTGCACAGTTAAGGTACAATAGCTTAATCACTCGCCGGATTATTCAAGAACGCTATATTGATCTTCTCAAAGAGGATACTTGGGGTTTTTGTCAAAAGATTAAGGATGTAGGGCTAGAGGAATTGGCTTTTGAATTTCCAGATTATGTCAAAGAAATTATGTGTGAATTTTATGCTAATCTTCCATCTGAGGAATCTAGTTCTGGAGTTCAGGTGTTTGTCAGGGGTCAGATGTTTGATTTTTCTCCAACGGCTATCAATCGGGCACTACTTCAAAGGCCTCTGACTAAGACAGAATGTAGAGCAGAAGCAGTTGCTACTGATGTTGCACTTGATCTGGTTGCCAAAGTTCTTAGTGGAAAAGACAAGTCTCTTTGGAAGAATTTGAATGTCAAGAACTTGCCTGCTGGAGTTGGAGCTCTTCTCATGGTGTCTGCATACAATTGGGTTCCCACTTCTCATAAGAATCATCTTGCTGACAAACGGGCTAAGGTTGTTTATAAGATTCTTCAAGGTATCAGGTTTGATGTTGGTCAGCTGGTTTATGAACAAATCATGACATGGAATTCAATTCAGAATGATGATAAAAGGTGGCTGATTTTCCCGAGGGTTATCACTGAGTTGCTTCGTGTTCAAGGAGATATTGAGAAATAGGATGATGAGTATATTTCTCCGGAGGAGTATCTTAAAGATCCAAGAACTGGTGAAGCTTATGCCAAGAAGTATCCTGGTGATGATAGTTTTGGTAGTTCTGGTGCATCTGAGCAAGCTGTTCCAGATTTTGATGGTGATGTTATCCAGCTTGGTGACATTCGCTTGCCTCGTGATGGAGATAACAGTGATGAAGCATCCAATGTGGCTTTGGTTGACACTGCTGTTGTTCTACGCAAGCTTACTGATGTTGTTCATAGGCTGATTCAGAATCATCCCATGACGAAGAAGGCTTAAGTTTTGTTTTTAACCTGTGTTGTCTCAAGCAGGGGGAGAAGAGCATTGATCATGGGGGAGTATTGCTGAGATTAACTAGTTGTTTGATCATGGGGGAGCTTGGATTTGAATGTTTTTTGGATTTTGGGGGAGTTTTTATTTTGAACTTTGCATTTTGCTTCCGTTTGTTTTAGTATTAAGTTTCAAGATGAACAACCTAAAGACTCAGTATGTTTTAAGACTTCTTTGAATTTTAGAGTATGTCATGTATTTAAACTTCTGTAGTACAATATTTAATATGTAGATGTTTGAAGACTACAAGGTTAAAAAGGGGGAGATTGAAGATGCAGTCTGAACAACATAGTGTACTAGTTCAGAGACTAGTTCAGAAGATAGGACAAAACGAGAACAACAAATAAGGAAAGTGAAGAAAGGCGGTTTGGCTTGGACACAAGACAAAGAAGAAGTGTCTAGAAGCTTGAAGACTTTACTTTTATGTGAATAAAAGTAAAACAAGAAGAGTTGGATAATTTCCTAATTAATAAAGAAAAAGGAAATTATCCTAAAACCTATTTAGAAGTAGAATGGGAATTTCATGTTGTATGGAGATGTCCTAATTCTATAAATAGGGAGCTGAGGCTTGAGAGATAGCTCAGCACAATTAAGAGAAAGAGATTCTTTCAATAGGCTTTAACTTGAGAGAAAAGATAGTTGAAAGCTTATCGAGTGTATAGGGTTTCTTTGAGAGTTTCTAAGATCAAGTGTGTGATCTTACAAAAAAAGTCTTTTGAGAGATTAGGAAATTGTTTTAGGGAAAAACCCATTGTAAAACAGATTTTCTATATATCAAAGAAGAGTTTTTGAGAAAAACCCAGTTTTTACTATTCTGATCTAGTTCAATCCGTAAGTCTCTTGTCTTTACATAATCTAGATGAGCAAAATACCTATTCGCAAAGAGATTTGGTTTAGGGATTTTGTGAACTTATCAAACCGGTATTAAATGCATGTCTTAAACTTATAAATTTGCAGAGAGATTTGGAATTTAGGGTTCTAGACATAGATAGTCTTTGCAACGAAAGTGGATTGATTATATTTTTGTGATTTGAGTTCAAGAACAGTGCTTTATAATCCTGACAATTCTTTATTTGCAATTCTGAATCCCTAGGCCTAGCGTTTCCTCATTACTGTTTAAAAACCAATCTTTATTTTAATTTGCTATTTTATTTAATTTAAAACCTGCTTGCTTAGCTTAATTTAATACCAATTATTTATTGTGTAATCGTTGAGTCTCTATGGATTCGATCCCTAAGTACTACAGTGATCTCTTAATTGAGAGAGTAGCTCAGGGCAAATTTGAGCCGATCAAATTTTGCCCCAAGGTGAGTTTTTGAATAAACACTTAAACTCACAAGTTTCTTTTTCTGTTTTGCAGGATTTCCATTTTTTATGAACGCTTTGTAGTTTTTCATTAAGTCACAGCGTTCTAGTTTTAGAGTCTTGAAGTGTCTATAGTTTTTATGCTTTATAATTTCGACCCATAAAAGCCCTAAGCTGCATAGGTAATAATAAACCTCCTTCTCAGATTGTAACACTTCACGTTTGATGAAATAAAGACCGGACTTTCTTAGCAAAGAAAACCTAGGCGCTCTTGTCTTCTCTGTGTGTGAATCCTCTGAAGCTTGAGTTCCTGACTTATCAAAGCTCTCTCATAAGCTTTGTTGCGTCCATCGATCCATCTGGTTACTTATTCATCCATCCATCCACTTGTTTGCTCAAAGAGAGTTCTACAACCAATTGAACAAGCCCCATCACGTTTCCACTTCGAATCCATTCACTAGCTAGAAAAAGAGAGTCGTACGACCAGTTATTTAGTCCATCGTTATCCAGTTTTGTTCAAAGTAGAGTTTTCAGCTTAGCTTGACCTAGAGCTTGATCCGCAGCTCGACTCAGAGTACGTGTATTCGTTGCTCGACCATCTGCTCGATCGTCCGCCTATTTCACTCGACCGTTTGATCCATGAAACTCCGAGAATTAAGGCTTAGTGACTCTGAGCCTTTATCAAGCAACCAACATAGGCTTAACAATACCACCTATATTAAACTTTTCTTTTGCACCTTTCTTAATTTTTTTCTTTACCCAATCCTTTTAGTTCAACAAGAAAAATATGTGGCTAGCATCAGCTGTATTCCCAACTAGCATTTTTCCATCTTTTAGCATTGCTCAAAATTCCACAAAGAGACACCTCTATCTTCTAAATCTCTATATTATTCACATTACCAGTCTCTTTCCAAACACAGAGTGTGCTAGATTAGGATTTATGAAGATACCTTACAACAGGACTCCTGTTTCGCGCACTTTTGGTTATGGAGGATGAGTACTTCTTTTCATTGCCTATCGTACTTCATAGCGACTGAATATATTGCTTGAGAGCCTTTTGGCTCATTCCACCCGCCTCCTTAAAACCATATAGTGTTTCGATCTCCTTAAAGATCACCGAGTATGTAGAATCTCTCACAGTAAATGTGATGAACTCCAAACAAATCCGAATAAATCTTTGGTTCATTTTCATAGAAGTGGAGTTGTAGTGTTGATAAGAAGTAGCATGTATCCTCGTCATAAGCTTTAAAAGATGTGATCATGAACGTGTCCAGCCCGAACATCTAAAACAAGAACTCCATATCCCTTGCTATGCCTAGCTCTTTCATAGTTTTTGCGGTGTGGAAAGCGGTTGCCAATGTACCTCTAAGGGTTTAACATGCCAAAGAGCACCTAAAGATCATGGAGTTTCTTAGCATTTCTTAAGGGAATATCTCTCTCAACCCTTTCTAGTTCAACATCTTCCATCATTTACTTAGCTGATTTCTTACCTCCTGATAAATCATCTCTCTATTTATTGATTACTTTGCCTCTAAACCATGCTCAACATCCTCCTAATATTCCTTTATTGGCTGTGGTCTCAAAACAACAGCTTCCTCAACCTCAATAAGCCTTGAAATTTGGGGTCTAGAGGGCTTGGAAATCCGTGAATTGTCTCACGACATCATTAGCAGAATAGCGGCGAGCCTCCTTCTTAGCCTTGGTGAGCGTTTTCCTCTAAGACATGACATAATTGCTATCCAGTTCAATTTCTTGGAAGGATGAACTTAATTATCGAGTTTAGAAGGTTAGTAACAAAGAAAACAAAACCAAAAAGCTTTAGAAATGAAGAACTAGAGTGAAGGTGGAGAAAAACTAGAGAGACAAATGAAAAAATCGCAATTGAGAAGGTATGATAGAGATGAATGTGATTTTATTCTTTTATAGAAGGATGGAGGGGACATAAAGGTAGAAAGAAACATGTTTGGTAAGGCTTGAGTATAAATTTAGAATTCCAAATTTATTGACTCGACTATTGACCATTGACTCAACCGTGTGGATGTGATAACCCGTGTGGTTGTGCTGACCCAACCGTTTGAACGTTGACTCGATCGTATGGCTCATTGACTCGATCGAGTGGGCATTTAACTTGGACTTTTAGGCCCGTCGTTCAATTTTCTAACTTCGCTCCATTAAAACTGGCACATATAACACAAATCCAATCAGGTCCATAATTTATAAGGTCGAGTCGTCCCTCTCATCTTGTTTTATTTTCTTTTTAACATCCTAACACTCCTCGTGGAACTTGACCAACCTTAGCAGAAAATTTAAACATATCAAAATAATAACACCTAAACAAATATGTACAAAGATACCTTTGAGACTTCCTCCAAAGTGAGCTTGTTTAAAGTCACTAAAATTAATTTTTACTGTCGTTAGGCTTTTGGTGATTCATAGAGTGGCATGTAGGACCCTCAAGTACCATCATATCTGCCAAATACTTTTTAACCCTCCGTTAGTTCACAGTGAATTCTGAATCCTTAGTAATTAGAGTGATTGCACCAAACAAAGGGTAGAACATTTTTTTTACTTCATGGAAAACCTTGGTTCTTACCTTATAGATATTGGAGCTCTGATAAGTTTCAAGTCTGATCTCCTCTATTTCATATAAATTAACGCTCATTTTTTCCTACGCTATTGTGATGTAAAGGTTTAGGTGTTTGATTGCCTAGATTGTTTTGACTTCGTTCTCCACATGAATATGACATGCTTTCTCATAGAGCATCAGAAATGGGATCTCCCAGTTGTAGTTTAGAAGGTTGAACAACACATATGATCCTTACTTGTACAAGTAGGGCTCATCCCAATAAAAATGATTTTATTTTTTTTTAAATATCTTTTTCCCTGTTAGGATACATACTCTTTGTAAATTTTCCTCAAACCTAGTAGTCGACAAAATCAGTATACAAGGGAAGATTCATTGATCCCATCACACTACACTAGAACTCCACAAATGATGCAACTATGTCAAATGTTTCTATCTAATGTCGACTCCTAAAAGCTTTTCTTTAGGCATTGAATCATCAATGGGGATGGTATCTTCACTCATCATCTTGGATAAGTGATCAGTTACTCCATTTTTATCCCTTTCTTATTCATTATCTCTATGTCAAACTCTTGAAGTAGAAGAATCCATCTTAAATACCTAGGCTTGGTCTCTTTCTTTGAATATATATGTCTCAAGGTTGCATGATCGGCGAAGACTGTAACCTTTGAACCAACAAGATAGCTCCTGAATTTTTGAAAACAAACACAACTAGTAGGAGTTCCTTCTCAGTTGTTGCTTATCTTGTGTGAGCCTCATCTAATATCCTGCTTGCTTTGTAGATAACGTGCAACTTCTTGTCAAGTATCTGCCCTAAAACAGTCCATACTGCATAATCAGAAGCATCACACATGATCTCAAAGGGATGATCCTAACAAGGAGCTTGAACTATTGGAACAAAGCTTGATTTCCTAAAAGGATTTTAGGCACTCAACATAGAAACGAACTCCTACTCTTTATAACAAAGTCTTTTGATTGGTCTTGCGAGAAGTCTCTGATGAATCTTCTGTAGAATCTAACATCCCCCAGATAATTTCTTATTGCTTTCACCCTCTTGTGAGGCTACAACTGAACCATAACCTCAATCTTAGGTCTATTCACCTTAATCCCTTTCTCTGATATCTTATTGAGCTTCTCCCAGTTGAGCACCAAGTTGGTGTCCTTGCATCTCCATAATAACTTGTAAAAATTTAACAAACATGATGAGAAGGAGAAGCATCCATAAACACTTATAATCTCCTCGATTAAATTAAAAAAATGAAGGTGATACATCTCTCGAATGTAGAAGGGGCGTTACACAATCCAAAAGATATACGTCTATAGGCAAAAGTGAATGTTGAATTTTCCTGATCATTTGGGTGTATAAGGATTTGAGAGAATCCATTATATCCGTCAAAGAAGTAGTAATATATGTTATTACTGATACTAGAATTTTTCTATCAATTAGCCTAAAGTACTATCATGTCATTGCATTACAATGGGTATCAATCCAATAAGATTTGATGCTAGCAATCAAGATGTTACTAAAATGATTAAGTCAAGCCTAACATAAAAAGGTTTTGTTTTCTAACATTCTAGGTGAACACAATGAACATGCAATAAAACTAAAGCTGAAAAACATAGACTATCATGCATAAGCTAAAAGATAATAACTATCAATGCGAGCAACATAACAGAATATGCAAATAATAAATGAAATAAAACAGAGAACACAAATGGATAGAAGAACCTGATGATGAAGTTATTGATGTAGGTAGAGCATGCTAATCTACTTAGGGTATTTAGCAAACTACCAATAGGCTAATCTGTAGACAATGAACTTCTAATACTAGTCAATCTAATCGCTTGGCGGAAATTATCAAGTTTAAAGCACTTTCTAATCTCACATCTCTTTGATGAAGCATGAAATAATCAGTTAATACACTACAACAAATAGGGGTATTGATAGCACACGGGAACCGCTATTATATATTTATTATAGCATTTGTGCAAATGCTATTACAGGCTCCGCTATAATAGAGGACCGATATAAGATAGCGTTTTCGTTTAACCGCTATCATATGGTGTCCTATAATAGCATTTTCCTAGTGTCGTATTACATTGTATAATAACAAATAAGACGGGCTATATTTAGTTGTACGATAGTGCATTTCATTTGTTATATATAATTTAATTTTAGCTTTGTTGCATTGCTAAGATTAAAAAAGTAGTAGCATTACGGTAATGTCATTTGATTATTTTTCTTGGCATTGGGGTTAGGCTATGTTTATATTAGTTGCAGCTTTGTTACCCGCTGTATTAGGTAGCTATTCTGTTTACTATAATATGTTCTATATTCATATAAAGTTACAATTACAAAGTAGAAAGCTGTTAGGCAGCTGAAATTGTATACCTTAATAGAAAATATCTTATTTTTCACAACATTCTTTTCCTCATTCCCAATAAAAAACATAAAATTTAAAGTCATAATTCCCAAACATATAACACAAGTAGAAGATCATAAGATCATATTGTCCTTACTTCACATCAAATGATGAAAACTTTGTCTTCAAGCCATGTAATAGTGGTACCAATAGCATCCTCCATACACTGAGTTGCAGAAGAAGGCCTCTAAACATTGGCATCATTCACCTTCACTACATCTATCCACACACGGACAACATTTTTACCCAAGGGAAAAAAATTCACAACCTGGTCTGGGTTGTTTGAAGACCAGCGTCCTTCTGCAACAATCCTGTTCTAACTAGTAATATCCAGTAGTCTGCACTTTTGATCCTCTTTGACAATCTGTTGTGCAGAACTATGCTGCATATATAGTATAATCAATAGGTAAGGATTAGCAAATACATAACTTGTAACTAGCATAACCAATTCTACAAATGATATCACTGTTAACTTAAAAATCAAAACTTACCTGCTGAGAGGAAGATGAAGGAGATAGTGAAAGTGGTTTTGGACTCTTCATATGAGCTGCTTGAGTGAATACTTGTGACTGCGTATGAGGAGATGCTGTACTTGGTGCCTCTAGACTTATTTCATCGAATAAAATTTTGTTGGATGGCCATGCTACAAACGACTTGAAAGAGTCATAAAGATTGGAGAGTTTTGCTGTTGGCCGCCAAAGAAATGTCTTAGGTTCAATAACTGCATCCACAAAAACTTTAATGGCATTTGGTCCAAGAGGAAGGCCATTCACCAAAGCTTTGGGATCCATAGTCTGCCAACGGCCTTCAGCAACATGTTCTTCATCATTTGATAGCCAATTTAAAAGTTTATTCAAGGAAGTTATGTTTTGGCTCTATCAAACAAAGAAAGCCAAAATAGAGAAACATTACTATATTTAAGAAGAATAAACCTTAGAGATCAAATCATAACTACAATCAATGAGATGAGGCACTGATTAAAAACCATACCTTAGGTGGAATGTATTCAGGATCTAACTCCAAGTCAATAGCAACAACACAATCATGACGCCACACAATAGTTTCTCCTACAGCTTGAGAAATACTGAACATCCATGTCTCCAAAGAAATGCATCTCCTTGAATAGCCGTCTCAACTAACACCTTGACTGAATTAGGGCCCAAAGGTACATTGTTCACAAAGTCCTTTTGATCAAAAGAAAAATACGACCCTCGGCTACTTTGTATTCACAAGCAGACCAATCAAATAGAATATACTTAGGCTGCGGGTTGTGGTTTACACTCTGCATAGATTTTTTATGATAACAGTTAAAATCCATGAACTTTAACTAACAAGCATCAACTAATCTCATTACACACTAATACATACTCTTGGTGCTTAATTTTCACCCACTTCCGAGTTTTAACACTATAAATAATACATTACCATTTCCATCTCCATACTTATTTACACGACTATTCAGTTTCGCAAGAGCCTCTTGTAATTCATTGACCTGTTGCTGCAACTGAACTTGGTACTATTGCATTTGAGTCACATACTTGCTCTTCACCTGGAAACAGGCAAGCTTGGTCACACTCATACCTCTATCTGTTGCCCTCAAGCGTTTAGGATTGTCAGATCCCAAGAGCTGAGCAAGAGTGTCTTCTTTGGGTTTGATGATGATGATAATGATGGAGCATTAGACCTAGTTAGCTCATTTGCCTTCTCCTGGTAAATGTCGGATTCATGTTTATTTAGGTAAACATAAATCAAAAACACACAAGACAAGAACATTAAAGAGACCACTTACAATGTTTGCAGCAGCATCCATGTTCACTGCTGTCCCATCCTTTTTAGTTCTTGACTTGACCCACACAATCAATCTTGTCACTTCTTCTGAGCTCTCTTTTTTCTGCGTAATGATATCAGAACAACAATCATCAAGAAACCATTCTCATTACTGGAATCCAAAATATATAGAAAAAAATTGACAGACAATTCAAATGTATACAAAGTAATACATTTACTAAATCTTCTGCCAACCTAACCATCCCTTTACGACTACATGTGTGAAGAATCTGCTTACGTCTTCTTTCCTTGTATACATCACTAACAGCCTATATACAAGTATTAGCGGACTGAATGTGAAAGAGAAAGAAATTACAAGTTAAAATATACCTTAAACTCTAGACTACTCTTCTGTTTGACAAACGTCCTCCACTCTGTCGTAGTAATATTGTTTGGCCGCAGCTTCATTCTGTCTACATGGTTCTGAGCTGTCCTAATCTGATTAACCAGTCGTGACTTAGAGGCCCTCCATAAACATCCCATCTGCTTCAAAACAACCTTTTTCTCGTTTTCTCAATCCAGCTCAAATCGTATCTACAGTAAAGTAAAACATAAGACTATAGCTGAGAGCAAATTAACTGTGAATGTGACTCAAATGTGAATTACCTTAACAGATTTCCACAGAACTGTCTTCAGCTCCTCACCAATTTCTTTTTTTTTTTTTGAAATAACGTTAAATTATTCAAAGAAAAATTGTTTATACAACTAGTGCGGCGTGTATTTGAATTGAAAAGCTGAAAACAGATAAGAAGAACTTAAAATTTAATTTTGAGTTTGAAACCACAATTGAAGCCCGTTGTCGTAGCGACGGTCTCCAATGAGGCGAATAGTCGAAAGTCTGTTTCTCATTTGCCTATCTATCCAAGTGATACAAAAGGCAAGTTCAGACCCTATATTTAGAATTTTTACTTTTTCAAATTAGTAATTTACTCGAAAAGAAATATTCAAAAAAAAAATCATATATCTTTTATTTCCATATATCTTATCTTCTTTTCCTTTTTGCAAAAAAATCTTAAAATTGAAAAAAAGGTAATTATTAAAAATGTTAATTAGTGAGATGGCTAATTCTGATTGGTCATTTAAAATCCTATGTGGAGGGTCTTAGAAGCTTATAGCTTCAACTTTTATATAGTATAGACTAGGTTAATAACCCGCGCTACACGCGGGTGTATATATATATATCGATTTTTCAGATAGGTTTGTAATATCATATAGTATACAATAGTTCTATAATTGTTTATTTATTAATTCTTTCAAGATAAATATTATTTTATTTATATTTAAGTATCATTTATCTTTTTCTCAAAAACATTTTTGATAAAAATAAACAAAAATCGTATATGGATAATGAAAAGAAAAATAGTTACTTGAATTGCTCGATGTGCTCCTCTTTGTCCTCTTGTGATAACTATTTTTGACAAAACAAACCTCTTCAAGATACTCACAATGGTCTCTATGGTGTACGATCCATACACACAACTGTCTTAAAACTTTTCTCTTCTCTTAATCCCAACAATGTCTCCTTCAACTTCTTTCTTATTCTTTATTTTTACCACACACTTTTTTGCAGTCTAAATCATATTTGTCAAAACATTAACCACCGTTTCCACATACCTTTTGTGCTCTCCTAAAGTTTTTCAGACATGGATTAGAATCAATTTAGTATTGCTTCACTTACTCTAATCTCTTTAATCATACCTTGATATGTTTAATTTATCATTGCAATATTCTCCTCGAGCAATGCTTGTTCCTCTAAATGCTTAGCTTCTATATATTCTCTTCAACTCTTGATAAAAATCCTCCCGAGGACTCGACACTCTAAGATGTTGAAAGATATTCCTTAGGTTCAACGGACGGTGAAGCCACGAAGAACAAGGATGGTGGAGCGAATGTTCGCACAACAGCTGCGGAAGACTCTTGATTTACCGAACTTGAATCCCTTAGATATGACACACTAAGACGAATTCAAGGGTGACAATGAGAATCACTCTCGACAAGACCCCCTGGATATGACACACTAAGACGGATCATGCATTGATCAATGGATATTACGCACCATTAACCAAATCAATGGATATTACACACCATTGACGAAAAATGATAAACACTCTCAAAAGGTTCCAAAAATATCAAAAAGGCTTATTTTTATTATTCATGAGATAACCTCATTATATAGAGCCAAAATACATCAAAAACGTCCATAATAATAGCTCAACATGCAGAACATCTTGGGAGATGAAATTCAAACTCTAAAGTGCATGTAAGAGAGAGAAATCGAAAGAATTAAATGATGTTTTGTTATGGACGAAAATTGATCTTCCTTCCTTCTTTTTGGGCTGAATCTACTTAGTTGGACTTCTCTCATGGATCAAGATTGTAGAACAACTTGGTTTGTAGCTTAAATCATTCTGGCCCGTTTGGAATCCTTCGTTGAATGGACGCATATCTGAATCCGGTAAACTGGAGAACACCTGATTTGTAAAATCAATAACTCCTTCGTTTGAACTCCGTTTGACTTGATTCTTCTTTGAGGAGTCTTATAGTTGAGTTGAGCATATTCTCCAAGTTGTTTCGTGCATAGATTCTTTGTGGTTGAGAAGATACGCTTAGAACAATGACAACATGTCTTGAAGCTTCCTATAATCATATCAACTCTCTTTTCTCCGTAACACTTATTCAGTTACTTATCCATTAAGCTCTATATCTCCTCTCTTTTCATCTCTACTTCATTACCTAAACTCTCTACCGTTTCTTCTAGATCTACAATCGTGGATACCCTCGTTGCAACATCTTTACCGGTCTCTTGTATTCTCTTCTCCTCCTCGGTCTTGCACTCTTCCAACATCTCTCGGGCTTGGTTGTAAATTGTAATAATCTATTAGCTTCCTGATTATTATTTTTCCGAACAAACCATTGATCTGTTTGTGCTCTCGGTTTAGCTTCTTGTCCTAACAACGCTTTCTCCACATTGTTTATCTAATAGAAAGTATTTATAAGACCTTAAGAGGCATTCATGATTTAAGGTTTACCTTTTTTCTTAAGATTTTCAGTAATACACAAAAGAATAAAATCCATATTTTTAAAAGACACGACTCTCCATTATTACAACTAATATTCGTAAATTTACCTTTATTTGGCATAACATTTATATTCAATATTATATACAAAGATTATAAGTTTCATATATTTCATATATTGTTTTCCAAAATTTTTATTTTTATTTTTTCTATATATTTTCCCTTTTTATTAATATTGGTTTTATAGAAAATAATATAATTTAAAAATGTTAATTAATAAGATATAAAATATGTTAATTAGTGAGATGGCTAATCGTAATTGGTCGTTTAAAATCCTATGTGGATGCCTTTAGGAGCTTATAGCTTCAACTTTTATATAGTATAGATTAAGATATTGGCAATTTTAAAGGATGGTATGGCAAAAATGGCACATTAGATAATAATCCCTATGAAAATATCATTGTGTACGTATAAAAAACGATCCTTCATTCATGTGTTTAAAAGAAAGTCTTGTTGAAAATACAAAATAGGGTGAGTTAAATTTATAGACATAGTTAAATAAGAAACAAAAAAGTATAGTCTCAATAATAGGAAAATTAGTTCTCTCTCCTAGTCTCCCACAAGATTGTGAAGATGTCCCTACTTTAACTGTTAGGTGATTTAACGAAGTGATTCTGCTTCCTAGCTATACTGGCAAAGATACGCACAACTCCAACATTAAATAAAGTCGATGATATCTTCAAAGATATACTATATCATTACGTTTAGTCGATATCATTATGTTTAGTCGATATCATTCTGTTTATTCGATAACTCTAGATAACAATTAGTACGTATACTGAGGAACCAAGTCTTGTCTTATAAATTTAAAAATTGGTATTTAATACAACAAGGTACTAGCTTACTATACACTTCACTTTTTAGAATAGTATTTAGATATAAACATAAGTTACATAACATTGTGTACAATGGATAACAAATACATAAGAGGGCTACGTTATGTTGTTATCAAGTAAAAGAAGCAAGTTATGTGATCATGATCGTCAAAGGGTTGGCACCTCTTGCATCTTTTAATCAATGTAACCGTTTAAGTCCAAGTTATGGATAATGTTACCAAGAAAAAATTATCTTAAGTTGATAATTTTTAGAACTAATAAGTATTTACTATCTATTTTACATACGTGATTGTACAGTTTCAACCACAAAAGTAGATATGCGATATCATTTGGTTTAGTCAATAACTATAGAAACCGAACGTAAAAATTAGTATATTGAGGTAACAAGTCTTGTCTTATATATTAAAAACTTGGTATTAAATACAATCAAGGGACTGTTATAAACCAAATGGTGGATTGTCATAACAAGCCCAGTACAGTCCGGCCCATGATCAGGCCTGGTCCGGCCCATACTGAGAAGGCTTAATCTTTTCCTATTTGTATTAGGTTTTACATGTCTCCTCTTGTATCCATCCTGGCCCATACTGAGAAGGCTTAATCTTTTCCTATTTGTATTAGGTTTTACATGTCTCCTCTTGTATCCATCCTTATATAAAGGACTCTTTACTCATGAATAAAGTTATCTTGATTCCGTCTGTTCTCTCTAGTTTACAACACTTTATCAACACAATCTTCTAAGAGCCCTAAAAGCTAAAAACGCCCTTAAACCTTAAACCTAAGATCTCCATTGTTTGTTGCAGCAGCTCTTTAGCTCCTGGTCCCAATCAATTCAAAATTCAATCGGTGGTTAAAAGGTAAGTAACATAAACCCTGAAATCATTATTTCTTGTTTATAATCATAAAACCATGAAACCTTGAAACTTGAGATTGTTGTATGAACTGCTTTTCATATAAAACCTAAAACCCTGAAACTTGAGATTGTTGTATGAACTACTTTTCATATGAAACCTAACACCCTAAACCCTGAGATTTTTGTATGGACAACTTTTTCATATGAAACCTTGAAACTTTAAAATCGGTTATTTCTTGTTTTCATATGGATTATTACTTGTTTTGAATAATATGAATTTATGAAACCCTAGTTTATGATTTTGCTGCCCTCAATCTCTCGGGAGATAATTACTTACAATGGGCGCTTGATGCTAAGATCATCCTAAAACCAAAAGGGCTCAGTGAATGTATTGTTGATGGTAATGACGAGCCCGATAAGAATAAATATAAGGCAATATTGATTATTCGCCATCACCTTGCAGAGATTCTCAAGGATCAGTACTTGACAATTGAGAATCCCTTGGACCTTTGGAATGACTTAAAACGAGATATGATCACCAAAGGACGGTGTTATTACTAAAGGTCATGTATGATTGGAGGAATCTCAGAATCCAGGACTTTAAGTCCGTGGATGAATATAATTCAGCCATGTTTAAGATAGTTTCTATCTTGAAATTGTGTGGTGAGGATATAACCGAAAAGGATGTAATTGAGAAAACCTTTTCCACCTTCCACACAAGTAACGTATTGTTGCAACAACAATATCGTGAAAAGAGCTTTGAAAGATATGCAAGTCTGATCTCATGTTTATTGCTCGCCGAGCAAAACAATGAGTTATTAATGATAAATAATGAATTGAGACCTCCGGGATCAGCCCCACTCCCTGAAGCCAACGCGGTTACATTGGCAAAGAAAGAGACTAATGAAGTTACCCACGTCCAAAAAGACAATAATCAATCCGGCCGTGGACGTGGAAAATGTCAAGGACGTGGCCGTGGTCACTCCTACGGTCGAGGACAAGGCCGAGGCTGCGGGTATCACGGTGGTAGAGGCCGAGGCCATGGTACATCTTTTAAGCCGCAAAACCCGGCCGGAAAATCAGTATGGAATCGATGTGTGATGGGGAGCCATTGAGCTAAGACATGTCGGACTCCCAAGCATTTTATGAACCTCTATGAAGAGAGTAGCAAAGGGAAGAATCCGGAAGCTCATTTGGTCCATTATAATAATGAAGATGATTTCGATCACAACAAGGATGATCTCATGGAGACTTTCGATTGCCTAGAATAACCAAGATATCGACATCAAGCTTTATGTTTTCACTTTCATGTTTCCTTTAAAAATTTTAATACTTTGAATTTATATTCTATTATTACTTTGGATTTTTTGCTATTTTTTGAATTTAATAAATTAAGAGAATAATTTCAATTAAGTGTTTAAGATATAATTCTTATTTTTGAAGTATATAAGAGGACATGGATACATTCGTGGTGGATAGTGGGGCAAGCCACACGATTTTAAGAGATAAAAGATACTTCATTGATCTTGCACTTAAAAACGCCAATATAAGTACCATAGCGGGTATGACTAATCAAATAGAAGGCTACGGCCAAGCCCATATATTATTGCCCAAGGGTACGCATCTAGAAATTTCTAATGCGTTATATTCACCCAGCTCAAAGAAGAGCCTATTAAGTTTTAAATATATTTGAATGAACGGTTTCCATGTTGAAACTAAGGGCAAAGGAAACAAAGAGTTTCTAATGATATTTGAAAACGTCCAAGGCCATAAGAAAATCCTAGAGACTATACCCGCTATTTCTATAGGCATTTATAGTGATGAGGCCAATATGATAGAAGCTAATGCCACAGTAAACAAAGAGTTTACCAAGATATTCACTCTTTGGCACGACCGGCTTGGCTATCCCGAATCGAGTATGATGCGAAAATTAATATTGAATATAAATGGGCACACATTGAAAGAAAGAAGAGTTATCCCAAAGAATCTCACGTGTGTAGCATGTTCACAAGGGAAACTCATTATAAGGCCATCACCAGTCAAAGTGACTAAGGAAACAATAAATTTTCTGGAAAGGATACATGGTGACATATGTGGACCAATACACCCACCTTGTGGGACGTTTAGATATTTTATGGTACTAATTGATGCGTCCACAAGATGGTCACATGTATGTCTATTATCAACCCGCAACTTGGCATTTGCGAGGTTACTTGCTCAGATAATTCGTTTAAAAGCTCATTTTCCAGATTTTCCTTTAAAGACTATACGTCTAGATAATGCTGGTGAATTCACGTCCCAAGCTTTTAATCCTTATTGTATGTCCATGGGGGTAAGTGTAGAACATTCTGTGGCACATGTACATACACAAAACGGTTTGGCTGAATCATTTATAAAACCCATACAACTAATTGCATGACCAATGCTAATGAGATCAAAACTCCTGATCTCAGCTTGGGGACATGATGTCTTACATGCAGCCAAGTTAATTCACATCATGCCATCTAGTGAACATACATATTCTCTTCACAATTACTTACGGGTCATGAGCCAGACATATCCAATCTTAAGACATTTAGATGTGCCGTCTATATACCAATTGCTCCACCACAGAGAACTAAGATGGGTCCTCATAGGAGGATGGAGATATATGTTGGATATGAATCTCCCAAAATAATTAAGTACCTTGAGCCAACCACAGGTGTTTTATTTAAGGCCAGGTACGCGGATTGTCATTTTGACGAATCCAATTACCCACCATTAAGGGGAGATAATAATAAACTGGTAAAGAAAATTACATGGAATCAATCATCCTTATTATGGCAAGATCCTCGGACTATGGAATGTGAATTAGAAGTCCAAAAGATAATACATTCACAAAAGCTAGCTAATCAATTGTCAGATCCCTTTGCTGACCCGAATAGAGTGACAAAGTCACATATACCAGTTGTAAATGCACCAATTCGTATTGATGTTCAGGAAGGACACAATCAAGTTGCTACAGAGTCTAAGGCACATTTGAAACGTGGTAGACCAATAGGTTCCAAAGATAAGAACCCTTGGAAAATAAAGGAAGGTGCTAAGAATGAATACCGTGGTTGAGAAAACCGTGGTTACCCGAGACATAACCAAACCTCAGATACCTAATAATGAGGCTTAGGACGCCAAGCTTCAAGGTACTGATGAAGTTCCTGATAATAATGAGATCGCGATCAATTATGTTATGTCTGGGATAAGATGGAACCGAAAGAATGTCGACATTGATGATATATTTGCATACAAGGTAGCACTTGAACTTAAAGATATAAGCGAGGATCTAGAACCCACGTCCATATTAGAGTGCACTCAACCATCAGATTGGATGAAATGGAAAGAAACTATAAACATGGAGTTGAATTCATTAAAGAAGAGGAATGTTTTTGGTCTAATAATCCGGACACCTCCTGATATTAAACTAGTTAGACATAAATGGATCTTTGTGAGGAAAAGAAATGAACATGGTGAAATCGTGAGATATAAAGCACGACTTGTTGCACAAGGATTCTCACCGAGACGAGGAGTAGATTATGAGGAGACGTACTCCCATTTGGTGGATGCTACTACTTTTAGATTCCTAATAAGTCTGGCCATAAGAGAGAAATTAGACTTGCAGTTAATGGATGTAGTAACCACATACTTATATGGTCCACTGGATAATGAAATATATATGAAAGTCCCAAATGGTATTGAGCTCAAAGATAAGAAAAGTTCTCGAGAACATTTTTTATAAGATTGGATAAATCCCTTTATGGATTGAAACAATCAGGTCGAATGTGGTATAATAGACTAAGTGGGTACTTAGTGAAAGAGGGCTACAAGAACGACCCAATAAGTCCATGTATATTCATAAAGAAATTTGATATTCTCCGTTACCTACAAGGAATGTAAGATTTGGGTCTATTTTATACTAACCAACCCAAAGAGGGATTAATTGGTTTCGATGATGCAAGTTATATCTCGCATCCACACAATGGTCGATCACAAACGGGTTATGTTTTCACACACGGTGGTACGGCTATATCTTGGTGATCTCATAAGCAAACAATCGCAGCCACATCGTCCAACCATGCTGAAATTTTGGCGATGCATGAGGCCAGCCGTGTATGTGTTTGGTTGAGATCCATTACTCAATACATTAGGATCGATTGTGGGATAACCGAAGGAAAGGCTGCACCAACAATCATGTATGAGGACAATGCTACATGCATATCTCAGCTTAAAGACGGATATATCAAAGGAGATAGGACGAAGCATATCTTGCCAAAGTTCTTTTTCACAGAAAGCCGGAGAGGTTCAAGTGGAACAAGTTCAATCATGTGACAATTCGGCGGATCTATTCACCAAATCGCTTCCAACCTCTACGTTCAAGAAACTTACACATCAAATTGGAATGAGTCGGTTGAAAGATCTTCAGTGAGGTTCAAAACAGGGGGAGTAATACGTGTTGCACTCTTTTTCCTTCACCACGGTTTTATCCCATTGGGTTTTCCTGGTAAGGTTTTAATGAGGCAACATCCAAAGCGTATTACAAGCTCTAACGGTTATGACATCCAAGAGGGAGTGTTATAAACCAAATGGTGGATTGTTATAACAAGCCCAGTTCAGTCCGGCCCATACTGAGGAGGCTTAATCTTTTCCTATTTGTATTAGGTTTTACATGTCTTTCCTTGAATCCATCCTTATATAAATGACTCTTTACTCATGAATAAAGTTATCTCGATTCCCTCTCTATTCTCTCTAGTTTACGACAGGGACTCACTAATTACACATTTGACCTTCTAGAAAGAATTCGGTAATTGTTATGTTATACCAGTAACTATTAGAGTGAGAAGGAATCCGGTAAGTGTTATGTTATTCTGATAAATAATATAACAACGTAGATTTGTTCTATGATAAACTTAAATTTAATTTGTTAAATCATGAACAATATATCATATATAATATAATTGAGTTATATAAAAAATGTGATAACTATTATTTTTTTTTAGTAACATTATTAATAGCACTTACCTTATATATTGCCATGTTTATTTTACCTTGATAATTAATTAATTATATTTTAACTTATAAATTACCATATTTAGTTATCCTTAGTTTGATAATATAATATCGAGAAATGCGTCGTAGATCGACATCTGAGAGGAACTAGAGAAGGACATAGAAGCAGAGGAGAACCGCGAGCGTTAATGGAGGTAAGCGGTGCGTGAGGTCCACGGAAGCGGAGGAGAATTGAGAATTTGGAACGGCGAGGAGGGTAAGTGAGTTTTGACCGAATAGTTCGGCGGTGATGCCGGAAGAGACGAGGAAGTTGGAGAAAGAATAGAGGTTAAAGAAAGAAGAAAGGACGGAGGTGACGTTGATGGCAGTGGCGGTGGTGGATAGGAAGAGAAGTAAATAAGCTAACACCGAAAGGGTAAAATGAATAATTGAGATTACGTTCACCATTATGTTTTTCTTTTCAGATAGATCATAATATTTGGGAAAGAGAAGAACAACACAGAGAAAGATAAGTGGATTGATGGAAAGAAAGGGAAGAGAGTGGTGTGTGATTGAAAGTTTTAGTGGATAACCTAGATTTTTTGAGTGAAGGATAGGGTTAGAAGTGTCTGAAATAGAACGAGCAAAATAATAAATTATGAATGTTAGATTCTTAATAAAACAGGCAACTGAGTACATGAAGTGTAATTTCCTTTGAAAATAAAAACATGTTGGCAAGTTGTGCGAGATAACAACCTAAATTATTCAAACAAATAATTCAATCGCGCACGTGATAGTTTTTAGCGATTTAGTAGAAATTTACGTATAGTCTATTAATTACTAATTAGTGGAAGGTTCATCTATTTCCTTTGGTATGAATGTTAACAGGATCACATTTCTTATTGTAGGATATATTTTTTAAGGGATTTTTGTAGGATCATGCGCTAATGATAAGCACTACAGTTGTTAATACAATCTCCAAACTATAATTAATCACGATTTATGACTTTTTCTTGATTGGTTACGTACTTGTATTATTTTTTAAGAGACTTGCATAAAAATTCTTTGTACCGTTGTTAAACCATTTATTTACTCCTCGACGTATTTGTAAGTTTGAGATATTTTCAAAATCAAGAGACCTACATATTATTCAATTAGTAATCTTTGAATAGCTGAGCTCTTAACCGCATACGATAGTAACCAAATAAACATTATTCAAATAAAGTAATATAAATTCATGCATAATTGCATACATGATATAAGATACATACATATAACATATATATATATATATATATATATGCCTTCTTGAAAAGGTTTGACAAAGAAAAGAAGCCATGTTGACAAAATAATAGTAAATAGTTTTCGTTAAAAGAAATAATTTTGTAGTTAATTTGTTTATTTAGTTTCTTTGGAAAGAAAAACATGACAAAACATAAAGGTTCTAGAAGTTAAAAGCATCATGTTTGAAAGATGAGAGACGACCAAAGTCATTAATAACAATAATATCAAAATCCATTGACCCACACCAACTTCTTATAGTACTTTTCTTTTCTCTTATGAAATATCGTTTAAAATATTAACTCTGTTCATATTTATTTTTAGATGCACATAACAGAATCATTTAATCAACCGTTGATAATAACAGAGTTAACAATTAAATTAGTATATCTATTTAAAAATTGAACTAATGACACCAGTTTAGATTTTGGTTAGATTGGTTTAATGATTAAACATGAAATATATATTATGTGACCGAGATAAGTTAACGATTTAATTATCCGTTAATAAATTTTGTAAAATTCTTTGTACCGTTGTTAAAATGACATCGTGATTTATTTACTAAAGTCAAGAACAGTTCATGAATTAGACATTTTAATTCACTAAAAATAAAAGAGAATTTTTGAGAAATACCTTTTTTGGTGTACCTCTTTTCAAAAATATTTCTTTTGTCTATCCATTTTCAAAAATACTTCTGTTTATATATGAAAAGTTATAAAGTTTTATATGGTTTATAAGGTATTTCTAGATGATATTTACTACTGGGAGGTTCGATTCAAATAATTTATAACGTTTTAAAAGGTTTTAAATCATTTTTACAAGATTTACAAGGTTTTTTAAAAATATTATAAGGTTTTTAAAAAGTTTTTATAAGATATTTATGAAACATATATAAATTATATTCACATATAAAAATAATTTGTGTGTATATTTATAAGCTTACACACATATTTGGATTATTTTCAATATTTTTAGTGGATTTTTTGAAAAAGTTTAAAAATGGGTAATTTTAAAAAAGTGGTATTTGAAAAAGGGTATTTTTAAAATCCCCTCCAAAAAAAAAGTTCATTTATTTTTCAACACTCTTTATATTTTCCCTAATTAAAACATATGATTAGAGTTATGAGAGAATTTATTGAATTGACAGTAACTTAAGGATTGAAAAATATTGTTCTCCATCATTTTCTTTTCTCTAAAAACCAAAAGACTCATTATATTTCCATATTAATTAAATGAAAGATAGTTGTCAGTTCTTTGTTTTTTCGCCCAAAAAACACACAATAAAATGCGTTATAAGTTATAGCCATCGTGATACAAATTACTATTCCATTTTTTCTCAAAAAAATTTTAATATTAGAAATAATGAAATCTGAACACAAAAAAAAATGTAACCTTAAGGACTAAATTTCAGATATAGGAATTATTTTCCAGTCCACAAAACATTAGTTATATTAAATACGTACGGCATGTCAATGTCTACAAACAACTCTACGTCTCATCAACCTTCATTGGTTTAAAGTAAAACACATGTTGATGTGTGAGTCATCAATGATAATCATTCAAACAAATATTAACATTCGAAGGTTTAGCAATTTGGTGGAAGAATTAGCGATTTGTAGAAGTTTAATTTACGTGTGAATCTAGTAATTATTGGAACGTACATAATTCTGGTAACATTTTAACAAATTCTTAAAAATATCATTTACAATGAGTTTTTGTTCCAAACAAATTATCTATATATATTTTTAAGTACCACTAAAATATATTTTTTTCTAAATTACCACAAACAAAAAAAAATTCAAAAAAAAATTCTAAAAAAAACTCTAAATTATATATCATAAACTTAAAACTATACTCTAAATTATAAATCATAAAACTAAACCTTAAACTTAAAATAGTAAACAAAAATCCAAAATTTTCAATTAAAAATTCTTAAAAATCATTATAATGTGTGTGGTATTATTAGAATAAAATGTTCATAGTGTTATTTTTGGACTAAACATTTTGTAGTAATATTTTAGGATGTTACTTTAACTTTTTTCCATGAAGGATATATTTTGTTATTTAATAGCTTATTTATCAAAATTATACAAAGTTTTAAAGAAAAAAAAACATACAACATATTTTCTTTTCGAAAGTAACTTCTGTTGGTAATTGTTTTTCCTTTATTTTGACTTTTTTAATATCAAATTTACTAGATTTACATAATATAATGAATCATAATGTTTATTGAATTGTTCTCCTATCATTGATTTTTGTCTTGTTACTAGCCGCACTATTTATTCTTAAGGACATCATTAATGGTGGTATCTTAGAAGTAAGATTTACACTAGAGATTTAAGATACTATCTATTGTAAATCTTGCTTCTAAGATACTATCATTAATGATGATCTAAGAATACTATAATTAATGATAGTCTAAGAATCTTGTTGCCATCAAATTAGAGAATGGTTAGAGCAGCATCTTCAAAGGTGAACCCTTCTAGTGGGTTTTTAGAAGTTTTTATTTTTATATTTTGATTAATTGAAAGTTTAGAATTTTCTTAAAATCCTTAATTTTATCCTCTTCCAATGGTAAAACTCAAGTGTTACTACCAATTCATTTGAAATAAAAACTCAAAAAGAAAAACACATGGACCAACTCCAGTTAGCATCCTCCATGTAGCACTAACAACCAACTCTTAAAACCCTTAATTAAGGATCCATCCTTACTAAATACACAATTTTAGTTTATTTTTGAACAAATTAAAGCTATGAATCCATATATGAACTTTTTTGGAGATGGTCTTACATAGTAAATGTAGTTTATTAAGAAATTAGTAAATGGTTAATTGTGAATTACCAAATTTCTGTATATACATAAGAATATAGAAAATAGCATAGGAGTAGACAGACATAAAGTAAAAAAAAAATGGTTTCGTCCTCTACTAATAAAGTAACAACTATCTTCATAGCCACCTTACTTTATCATCGGGTTCTATTTTATAAATAGGGACAAGGAAAACAAAACCATTGATTTCTGCTATGTGCTCAATTATAATTTATGGAGTATCTTATATGTTTTGTCGCTATCTTCATTTTTTTTTTCTCTCTTTTTTTTTTGCGACTTTTTTTTTTCTCTTTTATTGGTATATTATATGAGACCTTAAAAGCTCACTTTCCTAGAGGAGGGCATCGAAGCTATAGTTAATGGGGAAACAACTCGTATGTTTATTTCCAGAATCTATATAATTTTATGTCATAAAAGAATTAATTAAAAATACTTCAATATTATACAAACTAAATCATACTGATGAAAAAAACAAAAAAGAACCTTTGGGTATATCTCCACACTAGCTCTTGTAATGCTAAAACATTCTGTAAAATGATAGTGAAAAGATTCATACCAGGAGCTAGCTAATCTTACTTATAAAATGATAGTGAAAAGATTTCGGCACACAATCTGTAAAAGGAGTACAAGAAGCATTATCCGACCAACCTACTATATATACCAAAAGGAAAACTTTTGGTGGCATGTGATGGAAGCCTAGGACATCAAACGTACATGTTCAAAGTAGGAACTTAAAGTATATATGTACAGATTAAATAAAACCTTGGAGTGGGCGACACCTTGACGTTTAATGTATATTTCTGACTTAAGCATTTAAAAGATATATATATACAAAGAAAGATCGATATGTTTGAGGCTTAAGTTGTGGATGAAACGTTTTCATTATCCGAATTAAGATGCTTCTATAAAGAGTATCAAAACTAGTTCATATAAATGCTTGGCGTTTGGGACTCGATGTAAACTAGTATATATAGCAGTCCTCTCAGGGGTTTTCTTGCCCTGATTTGTTTTTTTTTTTGGTTTTGAAGTGAGTGCCACTAAATTGTTTGCTACGGAGTTTTGGTTATATATTTTTCATTGGAAGTGAGCATGGTTGGGGACCAACCTAACTCAATTACTCTTAAGATCATGTATACAGTTCAGTTGTTCCTCTTGTAAATATTGAAGCCCTATGACCAATCATACGTTTTCCTTACGTCATCCATGGTTTCTGGAGGATATAACCCATTTTCTCATTATTTTAAAACCAGAAGCCAAAGGAGAAAAGGTCAGAGAAGTCAGAACCCAAGAGATAACTAAAGAAGAGCAGGTACGTTCTTTAGCGATCGGACCGCCTACATGTCCTAATCTAAAATGGCGGATAGTTGTCCAAGAGATAATAGTTATGTCCTATTCCTAATCAATGATGTTCCTTCGTAAGAGACAAATTAAAACTTAAACTATTTCATCTAGGATAGTTGTCGTTAGATGACTATAATTTACTTTTATATTTACATAAAACCGAAACAATGTATCAAAATATATACATCTCACATGGAATTTTACACGAACCCATACTTCATAAAATTTGTTCGGCTATTACACTAGGTTAGATTTACATTTGAATACACATTATAATCGATATTATGGAAGCAACATATTTACATGCATGGTTTCATAAACATGCGATCCAAAATGAATTGTAGATTGACTTTTTGTATGATTGCCAAATAAAGAGTTAAACAACAACCTAAGTAAAACCATCCACGTTCTTCTTATAGAACTATCAAAATTTCACACGGGGTTTGTTTTTTTTTCTTTCTCTTTTGTGTTTCTTTGCCATTCACACGGGGTTGGTGTATAAAATGGCTCGGTGTTGAAATGTATAAAAAACCAAAAGATGAAATAATGAAAAAAACAAAGTCAAAATAAATGGTCAGTAAAGGATTTTGACCAGACCGGTGCGGTCCATCCATAGTTTCCCACTACCTTCCCTGATTTAGCACAAATGAATGGCAATTTGCATGCCATTTGTTTCATCTAACTCCTTCTTTTACTCTATAAATATATTTTACACAAAAATCAATTTCTTCCATACACAAAAATCAATTTCTTCTATACGCATAAAATCAAATAACCTTTCGAGAGCGTATATTTTTCTCTATCGACTAAGATAGTAACCTTACGGGTGTTTATTTGCATAGATCTCAGCGCTTTTCTTGGCCATATCAAGAAGTGTGAGATCTTTTTGGTTTGTTAGATTTGATGAAAATGAGACGAGGCAATTCAAGTTCAGACCATGAACTTGGGATTCTAAGAGGAGCTAACTCGGACAACAACTCCGATACTGAAACCATGCCTGCCGACCGCGGGGCCTTCAGCGGTCCGCTTGGCCGGCCTAAACGTGCGTCCAAGAAAAACGCGAGATTTGCGGCGGATCTTCCTAAGAGAAGCAACAGTCTTACCGGCGGCCGCGGTGACGACGATGAGTACGTCGAGATCACGTTGGATATTAGAGACGACTCGGTGGCCGTACACAGCGTCCAACAAGCAGCTGGAGGAGGAGGCCACCTGGAGGATCCGGAGCTAGCCCTTCTGACCAAGAAGACGCTTGAGAGCAGCCTAAACAACACAACCTCCTTATCCTTCTTCCGTAGCACCTCCTCACGCATCAAGAACGCTTCCCGGGAGCTCCGCCGCGTGTTCTCTAGACGCCCTTCTCCGGCCGTGAGACGGTTTGACCGGACGAGTTCTGCGGCCATACACGCACTCAAGGGTCTCAAGTTCATAGCCACCAAAACCGCAGCGTGGCCAGCTGTTGACCAACGTTTCGATAAGCTCTCCGCTGACTCAAACGGCCTTTTACTCTCGTCCAAGTTTTGGGAATGCTTAGGTAATCAAATTACTTCTTGCTTAACTAATCATATTATACTAGTATATGTTTCCATATTTGTTAGTTTCATTATTTTATTTTTAACTCTAGGAATGAACAAAGAATCTAAAGACTTCGCCGACCAGCTCTTTAGAGCACTAGCTCGCCGTAACAACATCACCGGCGACGCAATCACAAAGGAACAGCTTAGGCTATTTTGGGAGCAGATCTCGGATGAAAGCTTCGATGCAAAACTCCAAGTCTTCTTTGACATGTAAAGCTTTTTTTACTTATCTTCACCTAACACAAAATAAATATCTAACACGTAACAACACTATTTTTTGTCATTTAATATTTGACTCTTAATGAAAATTAAACGGTCATCAGAATTTAAAGACCAAAATAATAATAATAATTAATCATTTGGTGGATTTGTAACTAATTAAATGACATCACTATATGGTCATCAGGGTGGACAAAGATGAAGATGGAAGAGTAACAGAAGAAGAAGTGGCTGAGGTGAGAAACCCACACACATTTCAATAATTATCCTTTCACATACTTTATTATTATATATTCTTGGTTGATATTTTTTCTCATATTTTACTTTTATACTTTGACAAAAAATTTTTTTTTTATAGTTTTAGATATGTATATCTATAATATTCTTTGTTGATAATCTTGACAAATTTGTCCACGCGCAAATCCCCACTGACTTTATCTGATGACGTTTACTGTTAACATCAGCAATATATAAATTAACTGCATGTGAACACGACAATAATGGTGTTTACTAGTATATGGATAGAGAGTAGTCTTTATTATTTTAGCTTATTAGGTTATTAAAGTTTTCAAATTTGTTGATGATTAATGTTAATTGCAGATTATTAGTCTTAGTGCTTCAGCAAACAAGCTCTCTAATATTCAAAAGCAAGCCAAAGAATATGCAGCGTTGATAATGGAAGAGTTGGACCAAGACAATGCTGGGTTTATTATGGTACGTGTGGTCCACCGTCACCAACTCTATAACACTAGTGTTATATTACTATATAAATGTCGTCAATATACTAGGAAAAAACATGGAAAATCCCAAGCTTCTAGAAATCTAAAGTATTGGGCCACGTTGGTCTTTTTTTCAACTTATTGGGCCATCTTGGTTTTTTACCTAACAAATTGTAGATGGGTGGGGTTATACAATATGAAGAAATGGCCAATAGAATTGCAAAACATATTTGAAGAAATGAACCAAAAATATAATTCGATATTTGGTGGCATCTAATGTCCGAGTCTTTTTAATATGTTGGAGAAACCTATGAAAAATGTTTTAGATATCAGTTTATTTGTATTTTGTTAGTATTATGTTTTTAATGAAATGGAAATTGGTGAAATAACAGATCGAAGACTTGGAAACGTTGTTAATACAAGCACCGAACCAGTCGGTGCGGATGGGAGACAGCAGGTTATTAAGTCAGATGTTGAGTCAGAAGCTGAAACCGGCAAAAGAGAGTAACCCTTTAGTGAGATGGTCGGAGAAAATCAAATACTTTGTACTTGACAATTGGCAAAGACTATGGATCATGATGCTATGGCTTGGGATATGTGGTGGTCTCTTTGCTTACAAATTCATTCAGTACAAGAACAAAGAAGCCTATGGTGTGATGGGTTATTGCGTTTGTGTCGCCAAAGGAGGCGCGGAGACACTTAAATTCAACATGGCTCTTATATTGCTGCCTGTTTGTCGTAATACAATCACTTGGCTTAGGAACAAGACCAAGCTAGGTACTGTTGTTCCGTTTGATGACAATCTCAACTTTCACAAGGTTATTGCAAGCGGGATTGTAGTCGGGGTTTTGCTCCATGCGGGTGCGCATTTAACGTGCGATTTCCCACGTTTGATTGCCGCGGATGAGGAAACTTATGAGCCTATGGAAAAATACTTTGGGGATCAACCAGAGAGTTACTGGTGGTTTGTGAAAGGAGTGGAAGGATGGACTGGTATTGTGATGGTTGTGCTAATGGCTATAGCCTTTACACTCGCTACGCCTTGGTTCCGTCGTAACAAGCTTAACTTACCTAAATTCCTCAAGAAGCTTACTGGTTTCAATGCCTTCTGGTACTCCCACCATTTGTTCATTATTGTTTATGCTCTTCTCATTGTTCACGGTATCAAGCTTTACCTCACAAAGATCTGGTATCAGAAAACGGTACGCTCTTCAAACCTCTTCGTTTCTTTTTTCTTCATTAATTTCTCTACATTTTTGGGTTTAATAACACTTTGTGTGTGTTCGTGTTTATGTGATTCTTGTAGACATGGATGTATCTCGCTGTACCCATCCTTCTCTATGCATCTGAGAGGCTAATCCGTGCTTTTAGGTCAAGCATCAAACCGGTTAAGATGCTCAAGGTTAGATATATTTCTATTTATATCTTAAAACCCTTAGGTTTCAAGAAAAAAAAAAAAAAAATAACTTATCATATTTTTGAATTGTCTTGACAAAAGTACGAAAACTGGCTTTGAATATTAATCTTTAAAGACTTGTAAACGTGACATGTATATGTAATAATAACAGGTAGCTGTGTACCCGGGAAACGTGTTGTCTCTACACATGACGAAGCCGCAAGGATTCAAATACAAAAGTGGACAGTTCATGTTCGTGAACTGCCGAGCCGTATCTCCTTTTGAATGGCATCCTTTCTCAATCACATCGGCTCCGGGAGACGAGTACCTGAGCGTACACATCCGCACTCTCGGTGACTGGACACGTAAGCTCAGGACCGTTTTCTCCGAGGTCTGCAAACCTCCTACCGCGGGTAAAAGCGGTCTACTCCGAGCAGACGGAGGAGACGGGAACCTCCCATTCCCAAAGGTCCTTATCGACGGTCCATATGGTGCTCCTGCACAAGACTACAAGAAGTACGACGTGGTTCTTCTAGTAGGTCTCGGCATTGGAGCCACGCCTATGATCAGTATCCTCAAGGACATCATCAATAACATGAAATCTCCTGACCGCGATACCGACATCGAAAACAACAACACTAACAACAATAGTAAAGGGTTTAAGACGAGGAAGGCTTACTTCTACTGGGTGACTAGGGAACAAGGATCGTTCGAGTGGTTCAAGGGGATAATGGACGAGGTTGCGGAGTTGGACGAGGAAGGAATCATCGAGCTTCACAATTATTGCACGAGCGTGTACGAGGAAGGTGATGCAAGAGTGGCTCTCATCGCCATGCTTCAGTCGTTGCAACACGCCAAGAATGGTGTTGATGTTGTGTCGGGGACACGTGTCAAATCCCACTTCGCAAAACCTAACTGGAGACAAGTATACAAGAAGATCGCAGTTCAACACCCCGGCAAAAGAATAGGTACTAATCTTTACCCTCGTTATGTATTCATTATTATATAATTAAGTAATGAATTTAGATTAATTAAATACTAATATGATTTTTTATTTATTGCAGGAGTCTTCTACTGTGGAATTCCAGGAATGATAAAGGAATTAAAAAATCTAGCTTTGGATTTCTCTCGAAAGACAACCACCAAATTTGATTTCCACAAAGAAAACTTCTAATTATATAAATTGTAGAAAATAAAACAAGAATCTATACAGATAAATATTTATTTAAATTCTTTTCATTTTGTGAAAAATCATATGAGATATATCTTTTTATCGTTGCTTTTTTATTATCTCTACCGTAATTTATAATGTTTTTTTTTTAAGTTTTAAGGGAAAATTAAGTGTAAGATATATAGTAGAAATTTAGTGAGCTTTGGTATTGTATGAATGTTATTGTGGAGTTATTCTAGCATTATTTTGTACTTATTCCAAGCTTACCAGACCGAGCAATTATTTGAAACATTGCATTCATTGGGTGTAAACGGTGATGTAAGTTTGAGGAATTGTCGAGGAAAAGTTCCAGTAAAATTGTCTTTTTTGGTGTATTCGTTTTTAAAATACCCTTTTTCTATCAATTTTCATAAATACTTTTTTTTCAAATATGAAAAACTATAAACTTTTGTATGGTTGATAAGGTACATCAATATCATCATTACTATTGGAAGTATCCCTAGGAAAAAACCGAACCGACTTGTCCGAACCGAGAATTGGGGGAGGGTATATAAAGCTAAATAACCTAATTTCACTAACCTTCCTTCTTTGGCTGCCTCTCTCGTCTCTACGACTCACCCACCAAAACACGATTCTTCATTTCTTCTTCACTCTCAGTCGATTGAATACTCAAGTGTTTCCATTCTTCTACTTCTCCATCTACTTTTTCAGTTCTTCTATTTCTTTCTTCTCTTCTCTTAATTTTGTTTCAAACAGAAGATTCAAAGGTAAGAATTTCGAATTGAGTTTTGTCTTAAGGTTTCTGTTTGGGGTTTAGATGTAGCGTTTTGATTTTCGTTTAGATTTAGGGTTTCAATTATGTCCAATTAGATGTAGGGTTATGATTTAGATTATTGAATTACTGAGAGTATTACATTAATTTTTCAGATGGTTTCATTTCACGACGACAATGATGAGTTCATTGATGAAGAGGTTTTAGGACCTAATTGTTAATACCAAAAATGGCACCACGCGCTGACGAGTAGGCCCATGTATTCTCGGCCCGACTAAGAAGGCCCGTGAGTACCTGGCAAGTCACGACACATGGGCTCTGTCGAGCTGCAAAGAGTTTGTTTAGCTGAGACACTCCCTTTCTTCGAGCTGACCTCTGCTCCTTTTTTCGAAGTAACTTCAGCTCGTTTTTCCTCGTCTTCTGAGAAGCGAGGCCTCGAGCTCTCTCAGAGAGTAGGTTATGGAGCCTTCCTCTTCTTCGATGACCCGGTTTCCTGGGTCCCCTCCTGAGTGGCTCAAACTGCGGGAGATTTGGCTCTAGCATCACCTGATGCAGAAGTTGTATCTAGGACGGTGATGACTTCGCGTTCTCTCGCATCAGATGGGACATTCGAACTGGAGCTCTTCTCTTTCTGAGGGATCCCGGACTTCCCTTTAGCTAGCACAACTGCCATCTTTTTCTTTGCGTCTTGTTCTGTATGCGAACTCTAGATTTCTGAATCCTCTTGCGGCAGAAAGAGTCCTAAGCTATTTGGCCGCTGCAAAAGGTGGCGAAGTAATCGACGAAGGTGCTTGAAAGAGGTCCATGATCCAGAGCAGCTGGAAAGGATTTCAAAAAGTTAGATAATGTTTAGAAAAGATCAAAGTAAACTACGCGGAGGAAGAATTTCTCCTCCCAGTTCTACCAATTTTTAGACTCCATTGAGGGACGGCCAGGTCCTGCAGATCGCCAAAGATCTAACTATCTATTGGAAAGAAGAAGTAGCCACTTCGACACCAGTCGTCTTTTTCAAGAAGGTCGTTGAAGACCCGGAACCCGGACAGCGGGCTGAGGTAGAACGTCCCCTTAGTTATCCCGCCCTCAATAGTATATAGGTGGAGAATGTCCTGGAAAGTAAGAAGGTAGCCGTGCTCCTCCGCCAGCATCTGAAGGCATAGCACAGTTCAGACGAAGTTAAGGCATAACTAGGGTAGGGATACTATAACACCCCGACCTCGCTACTAAAACTACTACCGCAGAACAACCAGATATACTACCTCGCCGGAGACCAAAATTCCGATAAACTTCCGACAATGATTCAACTTCCACAAAACTTCCCAAAACAGACCGATTCTAGCTAACAACTTAACTAGAACAGACTATGCAGCGGATTAAAACCATCAATAGAAAGAATTAAGTTGAACTTAATCATACCTTGGCCACATATCGAACCAACTTATCCGACCAATTCACACGAATCCACGAGTCTTCTCGATACTCAAGTACTCCAGCTTCCGAAAATAGCTTCCCTTCCCGTTCTGTCATCGATGCTTCGACTATCATCTCTCTAAGTACATAGTCACTAATCCAACCATCCCCACATGAATAAGTACAAAGAGAGATGTTCGGAATCCACATCACACCGAACATCATACCAACCAGAATCTTTGATCCCTCGATCAACAGACGCACATACACGATCCTCCTTCACCAACAGAACATCCGGATATGATCATCTCCGATCATTGAACCACAACTCTCGATAAAGCATCAACACCCAACAAAACTCTCAATAATAACTAATGATCTCGATCAATACACAGATCCATACTCCCACTCTTCCATCTCAATCACAGAACCAAACTCTCGATATCCATCGTTAAGACAATCGATCTGTAACGCCCGTGTTCTGAAAATTAATAGGAGACTTGAATGTGTATAAGAATTAGGGTGGAGTCGGTTTAATTCCGGTTGATTTCCTAAACTGGTCGATTTGTTTAATTGAATCAAAGGAGATTTATTTAAAGTCGGTTTAGGTAAATTCTGGTTTAATCAGAATTAAACCAAAAACCCTAGTTTTATAAAGAACGCTTATTCTCTCTTTTGTTTTGTGGCTGTTGTTTCTGAGAGTTGAGTTGAGAAAAGGAGAAGGAGAAGTTCACTTGTGAGAAGGAGAGTGTTAGCTTTGCTTTGGTGTTTAAAGCAAGAGAAGCAGTTTCGTCACGTCTTGGTAGAATAGAGTTCCGACGTATCAAATCTTATCGAAAGGTAATGAATTTTGGTAGGTTTGTTCTTAAGACGTGTACGTTGATTCTCTTTTTTACAGAAGTGAATTCGGATTAATACTCAGTGAGTTATATGCAGTTTGGTGAGACGCGTTCTCTCTGTTGCGAACTGGGATCAGCGGAGTTTGTAAGTGCGATCGTGGCTTCATCGTTTCTCCGATCGGCACTAAATTTTGTGGGGAGCTTCGTGACGTCTAGATTTTAGTTTTCACCGTAGGGATTAAGAAGTTAACGGTTGGTGTATGTTTTAGGGCTTCGTTTCTGCGGCTGTAGTTTTTCTGGTGTTTCTGGTGTTTCTGTCCTTTTGGTTCTTAGAGATTTTTGTTTGTGTGGTTTGTTGTAGGGCGTTGTTTGGCTGTTGCAGTCGCGAGGAGAGTTTTTTCTGGTTGTTTTTGTAGTTCAAATCACCTTGTTAAGGTGAGTGCGTGATCATGAGCTTATCTAAGCGATTGAGATTGAGTGACTTGTTGTGTGATGATTTGTAGGTGAACTGGATGTGTTATTGGATGTTTAGCTTGCTGGATGGTTTGTTTTTTGTTATATATGTAGGTGTTATCTCATTGCTTGTGTGTATAGCTCGTAGATGGGAGGATCGCCCTCACTAAGTATTTATGAAATACTTATGCATCTCTTTCTTTGATGCAGGTAAAAGCAAAGTGTGATCCGTGGAATCATGGCGAGGAGAGGAGGATGATCTAGGCACTCATTGGTGTTTTAGATTATTGTTGGATTTGTTAGGGTGTTAGAATGGAATTTAGAAACATGTTAAGATAATCATGTTTTGGAATAATGTTTGGTTGAACTTGTTGGTTTAATGGAATTGTTTTATTGGATTTTTGGTTAAGTCTTCCGCTGGTTAATATTGTTGGTTACTTTAATGAGATTGCTTGGTTTAATTGATTTAAATTATTATGGCCGGTTTAGTTGGTTCGAATTAATTGGGTTAATCCGGTTTGCATGTTTAAAAGAAAAAAAAATGGGATGGGTTCTTTCACGATCACCGATCCACTCTCTCAACATAAACTAACCGTTCAACCTAGAATCTCGATCAAATCTACTCAATCTCGATAACTGTGGGTCGATCTCGATTACAACGACAATATCCAGTAACCGCTAGACAGAACTAACCGATCTCAACAGATTTCTCTTCAGAACTCTTTTCTACGGTTCTAGGACGAAATTTAATTGGTAAAAATTGTGATGTGATGTGTGAATTTCATTGATGAGGAATGATGATGTGGATTGCATGCTGATTGATTGTGTGTTTAATCAATTGTGTGAGCATGGAGACCTAGATCATCCTCTCGAGCCTTAAATGAGATTCCACAAACTCATCGATTATCACAAACTTTTTTGGTACACTCGCATTCCATCGATAAACCTTTGATCAATACATTTTCCTTTGCTAATCTCCTGACCATTATTCTCAATCCTCGATCACAAGCTCAACTAGAATAGCCGGACACAGATGATACAAATACAAGTCGCACTTAGAAAACAAAATCTCGTATGCGCAACAGTAGCCAGCGGGGGGATTCTTCGACAACTGGTTATTCCCGGGAACCTTGAGCTCCATGCTGGAAGGGAAACCACAGAGGACGTGAACGCCAACCATGTCATCCTCCGTGATCGAGGACGGGGGATGAGGGCCTAACTGACCTAGAATCAAAGCATTTGTCGCCTTCTGGGTTTGTTTGGGAGGAGACATGAGTTCTGTTGGGAATCGATGGTAGAAAACGGAAGGTTTCGAAGTAGTAGTCGTGGGGGACGAAAGGAAGTATAACCGGAGAGATGTAAAAAAATAAACAAAACTAGAAGGATATACCTTTTATAGTGCCTTTACGGAGGGGAGATTCAGAGAAGAAGAAGGATGTACCTTTTATAATGCCTCGATGGGACGTGGTGTAATCATTACTTAGAGAAGCTAGAAGGTCACGACCTTTATAGCCCGAACCTAGAGATTCTGAAGAGGTGAAAACTGGCATGGTAAACCGAAAAGGCAACCGTATATAGAGGCGTATCAATCATGACGATTTGGGAATCCAGTTCCCAAAAGTGGCGTCGCATTAAAGTCTCCCGAACTAGATACTTCGGGAGGCTTGGGGGGCAAACTGTGGATACCAAAAATGGCACTACGGGCTGACGAGTAGGCCCATGTATTCTCGGCCCGACTGAGAAGGCCCGTGAGGAGATGGAAGCCTGAAGCTCAGCTAAATGCGATATGAGTGCGGAGAAATGGAGCATTTAGGACCGGAATCTTAACCGCCGATCTCTTGGTCAAAGGACATATTAATATAGAACGCGGAGTTAGCGGGGAAGAAATCACGCCGCAATAAGTAGCTCGAATGTAGGATCGTTTGTATAAATAGGAAGAGAGGAATCCATTGTAAGGGGTTGGAATAGTAAGAGAGAAAAGCAATATACACTTAGTTACCTTTTTACTTCGTACTGAGCACTCGTTCACTATTCATTCTTAACTTACTTCCCACTTCTTAGTTCGCACGGGTCCAGGTCAAGGTCTCCACGGAGAATAGGATCCCTATCCAAACTAACTTCTCAATCACATCGCGTGTGGATTTCGTTTCCCACACTAATGAAGCTGCAAAGAAGAAGAGGGAAACAACGGGGAAATCAAGCTGTGATGTTCCACCAAAAACAAGAAAAAGACATGCTCGTAGATCAGTTGTATGGGCACATTTCGTTAAGAATGTAGATTCTGAAGAACCAGTTAGCAGGAAATTGGATGTGACAGCAAAAAAAACGAACAACTCCCATGAAGAATCATATGGAAAAATGTAAGTTGTTCTTGGCTTATAAAGAGAGTGGTTCTCAGTCTGTTTTAGCTCCTGATTCTAGTGGAATAGTCACAGCCATGAACTATGATAACGACTTGTTCAGAAGGTCAGTAAATGAGTTGATTGTTCTTAATGACCTGCCATTTCCATTTTTGGAATCAAAAGGGTTTAGGAGATTTTGTGTCAATCTACTGCCAATGTACACGGTTCATTGTAGGAAGAAGCAACTACAGACATTTTCTCAATGTACTTGCAAGCAAAAGAATCGGTGAAGAAGTTGTTTGGTTGTGATAAGAAGAGGGTATCTCTCACAACAGATATATGGACAACTCCTACTACTTCATGGAGTTACATGGTGGTGACAGCCCACTAGATTGATGCTAACTGGGTGTTGCAGAAAAGGATAATAAGCTTCAAACCTGTCAATGACCATAAGGGAGAAACCATTGCTGAGTAGCTTAGTCAGTGTGTAGAGGATTGGGGGAATTGGGAGTGTTTTTACAATCATAGTTGACAATGCCAAGGGTAATGATAAAGCATTAAGGTTGTTCACAGATGCTATGAGGCGGAAGGGACCTCAAACATTAGTTAGGGATGGTGCATATATACACATGCGTTGCTGTGCTCATGTTCTGAACTTGATTGTGAGAGATGGTTTAGCATCAGTGAATGTGAGTGTAGTGGCCATTAGGAATGCGGTAAAGTATGTGAGATCATCAACAACAAGACTGAAATCATTTCAAAAGCGGGTTCAGTTAGGGAATGCAAGTAGAGGGAGTGTTACACTTGACTGTATCACAAGGTGGAATTCGACCTACCTTATGCTGACATCTGCTTTGAAATTCAGAGGTGCTTTTGAGAAGTTGTTGGCAGAAGACAAACTCTACAATGACTACTTCATGGAGTTAGATGAGGATGGAGAGAAAAGTATTGGACCTCCTCTTGATGTTGATTGGGATGATATTCACAGGTTTGTGAAGTTTCTGGGATTGTTTTTCAACTGCTATAAAGAGATAGTCATCATAGAGCAACATCTCATTGCCTTAAGCTTCAACAATGATGAGCTCCTAAAGACACAAGTAATAGCCATGAGGACTAAGTTTGAGAAGTATTGGGATGGACTTCTCAACATGAACCCATTGGTGATCATTGCCAGTGTATTTGATCCAAGGAATAAGATGCAATTTGCATCTATTTGCTTTGACAAGCTCTATGGTAAAGACAATGAGGAGAGTAAGCATCTAAAATCCTCAATCAAGACTATAATGAAGAATCTGTATGAAGAGTATGTCTCTAGGCTAACCACCTCCTCTTAACGCGGATCTAGGAATGATATTGGAGATTCCGAGCAAACAAGCGAATTGCTTTTTGATTTGTCAGATGAGGATGGGTATGACAGGGAGTCTTTGTATTAAGAGATGGATAATGAAACTGCTAATGAGGAAGTTAGTAGTGAGTTAAACATATACTTGATGGAGAAAGCTGTGAAGAGCAATAAAAATGTTTTGGGATGAGGTGCTAGCATGGTGGAAGCGTAATAGTGTGAAGTTTCCTATATTAGCTGAGGTTGCTAGGGATGTGCTTGCATTCAAGTTTCTTCTGTTGCTTATGAGTCAGCATTTAGTACAAGTGGGATAATTTTAGACCCTTACAGAAGTTGCTTAACATCCTATATGATTGAAGCTTTGCTTTGTTTACAATAGTGGCTGAGAAACACTATGGAAGGGAGAAGATTGCAAACTTGGCTCAAATGCTTGATGAATTGGAGTTCCATGACTCATTAGTTAAACATTTACCCTTTTGTATATGTTTATACTTTATCTCATTTAAATTATAAGGGTTTAAGATATTATATCTTATGACTATTTCATATATGTTCCTTGTGTAGCTTCTCCTTTTGACCAATCTCAGGCTGATGTGTGAGTTGCAGGTGGGGTTAGTTACTGAAGTTGGAATCACAGTGGCTACGGGGTAGAAAACAACCTATGTATCTCTGATCTCTCTTTCACTCTTTCTAGCTTATGACTTGAACTTATGTGCCTTTTGAACTTGATCTTTCTGTTATGTTTATGTCTTTATGACTTGGAATTTGTTTTTGAAATGATGGAACTTGTTTGTCGTTAAAAACAAGTTAAGTTTGTTATTTGTCGCTCAAATGTTTTGTTGTGCTTCATTTTTGTTAATTTCAGTGTTAATTCAGGTTGGTTTAAAAAAAATCGTATTTTTGTTAATTTTTGGTGTAAATTCAGGTTGGTTCGGAACCAAAAATTTATTTATGAACTAAACGGGTACCGAACCAAACTGATCCATAATTTAATTTGGTTAGTTTTGGATCAATTCGAAAAATAAATACCCGATAACCGGAATACCCGACCCGAACCAACCCAAACTACCCGAATTCCTAAGGCTAACTAGGAGACTAAATCCAAATATTTATAAGGTTTTAAAAGGTTCTAAACGGCATTTATAAGGTTTTATAAGGTTTTTAAAAGGTTTACAAAACTTTTATAAGGTTTTTAAATGATTTTAAAAAAATATTTAAAAAGTATTTATATGGTATTTATGAAATATATATATATATATAAATTTACACACTTTTTT
Organism: Capsella bursa-pastoris; assembly: GCA_036452645.1. NCBI lineage: Eukaryota > Viridiplantae > Streptophyta > Magnoliopsida > Brassicales > Brassicaceae > Capsella > Capsella bursa-pastoris. The sequence continues at coordinate 8,886,941 of CP144198.1, read as the reverse complement.
TTCCGGCATATCAAATATATTGATATTAGAAATTGTTTACAAGATACATTAGCATTTCGAAACAACCGTTTACGCAAATATAGGAAATTATTACAATTTCGATGAAAGAGTGAAGAATAATCATGATATCTTTAGATTTATAGGCTAACAATTATAATCTGTTATGTCCCCCTTTCACACACTTTTTATTGGCTATCAGCTTATAGCTGAGACTCCAAAATGCACTTGGCATAAATTTTAAAAGAAAAAACTGAATTATTGCTTGAAATGAATAAATTTTTTTTATTCTGAATATTATTAGAGCATGCCATATTTGCCAATAATAACATTGCTAATTCATAGTTAACAAGATTCCTTTGTATTCTTTCGAAAATCTATGTAGTCTTCTTACCCTTGACGGCATATTATGATTTGTTCGAGATTGTTTCAATGATCTCAAAATCAAGACCGAACTTGCACGAATCAACTGTTCGTGTAATGAGTGAAGCAACATGTTCCCGTGAACACAACGTTGGTATTGTCGAACAAAAACATGAAGCGTCACCAACGTAAGGAGAAGAGAGAGAATGGTTATCACCACCCACAAAATATAATACCAAGTATGATCAACTTGATGCACTTGTAGTTTCATCTCACAAAAAGTAGAATCGTAAGCGACTAATCCAGGATCCGATATCCAAAATAGATTTCCAAATCTCAAATTGAAGAAGTTCAACCGAGAAACAGAAACTTTATATAATGAGACTTAGACATTCCCGTGAAGAAACGATGGGCACTGCTCAAAGACGGAATGAAACCGACTCCATTGTACTTGGCTTGAGGCCCAAATAGGGTCTGAGATAAGCTCTCATGAAAAGAGAGAAAGTAGACTCCACTTTGTGGAGAAACTTGATCGCGACATACATGAACAGAGACACCCGCCGTTCTCGAGACCACATCTCTCACACATGGCGGTGAAGTTTGTGTGCTATATAACATTAGCCAAGCCGACAAACTCAAATTTGGGTCCAATATGGATGATATCAGAGTTGATATTGAGAATGACAAACTTAGATGCAATACAATCGATACGAGGAGGCAAAAAAACATGGACTTTGAACTCTCGATTTGCCATAAATTAGTGCTTAGATTTATATAGAAAGAACAAAAAGATAGAAACTAACTATAAAAAAGCTGATCGACGTCGATAAAGACGACGCCGGCCGGAGATGATGAAACTAGAAGTAGTCGCCCTTGATGTCGATTGGGAGAGAAAACAGTTATTTTAGAAGGAAATGTTTTAAACTATCAACTACTGAATTTAAAACAAGCGGGAACTAAGCAAGACACAACATTGAACTAAAACAGAAATGAATCTACAAAAATAAGAACATGCAGTGAACTAGAAATGGAAGAAAAGAAATGAAGCAAGGTAAATAAATCAATTAAAGGGAGCATCTGGGGATGAGATGGTGGCTTCAGTGGAGATCTTTAAGTTCACTAGGTTGCTAAATCAATCAAACACATACATTGTTGTTTCCTAGACAACAAGCTCATAAGCTAACCAGTTCAATCACTTCCTAATCTCAACTTCCGGTTGAGGAAACATGTAAAGAATATGCATTAAGAATCAACTCATTAATGTCAAATAACACTCTAGACAACCAATCTCTTGGGATGGACATGAAATTCTGGTATTAGATCATCCGACATTCCATCGAACACCTTCTATAGATATGACACGGGTGGATATGGCATCGCATTTCAAATTTAGGTCATTGTAATTAGATGTCATTTGGCTTTGAATTGTAGCTAGCTTCTTCGATGTTTCCAGGGCCAATGTAGCTTGACTTTGTACCATTTGCTAAATTATTATTTTCAAGTTAATATCCTGTGGTGATGTCATTTGCTGCGGTTGAAAACTCGGTGGAGGTGCTGAGTAAACTTGCTGGAATTGTTGCTTGGGGACAAATCCTTGTTGTTGATTGAAGGGAACTTGGTCTTGAGGATTTGCTATGTTATTGTTTATGTAGGAGAGGTTTGGGTTCACCTTGTAGTTTGTGAAACCTTTTTGAAATCCTCCTTGATTAAAGTAACTAACTTCCTCGGTACCATCACCTTCCCCTTCTTGCTGGAATTGCTCCTCGTCGGAGACGAAGTGAACAGTCTTCTACTATGCAATGAGTATCCTATCAATCTTATCACTCAAAGACTTGAAGTCCTTCTTATACTTCTCTTCATGGTATGAGCTTCCCCTATTGGTTCTATCATACTCTTCATTGTAATTCACATCAGATTGGGCAAGGTTCTCAACCAGCTCCCATCCCTCATCCACATATGTGTTTAAGAAGTTTCCATGACTTGCGGTGTCGAGCGACATGCGTATCTTAGGAAGCACTCCCCTGTATAGAGTACTGAGAAGGGACTCCTTAGTGAAACCGTGGTGTGGGCATTGAGATTGATATCCCTTGAACCGTTCCCATGCTTCACATAAAGTCTCGCTGTTTATCTGGGCGAAACTTGAGATTTCATTCCTAAGACGGGCTGTGCGGGAGGTGGAAAGGAACTTGGATATGAAAGCAAGCTTACAATCCTCCCAAGTGGTTATAGAACCAGCAGGCAAACCTTTTTCCCATTGGTGAGCCTTGTCTCTGAGTGAGAAAGGAAAGAGGCGAAGCTTGAATCCGCCTTCACTTATGCCGTTGATCTTGGTTAATTCACAAAAGCGGTCGAACTCGTCCAAGTGGTCCAACGGGTCTTCCATTGGTAAACCGTAAAACTTATTGCTTTGTACCATGGATATGAGGCTATTCTTGATTTCAAAATTATTATTTTGAACAGCCTGTGGTACTATCCCTAACCTCTGACATGGCTGGTTGGATGACTTGATTAGATGGTTGGTCGAGCTGCTTCTCGGGTCCACTCGAACACTCGATCAATTCCATGGCTCAGATCCTCCTGCTCGATCGGATGCAACACTACACTTGGTCGATTTTTCCTGATTTGCTTCTTTTTCCTTGGGTAAACACCTGTTTTTGCAAAAAAAATTACATTGCATGCAATGGAAGGCCTAGATTCTACAAGTGAAGCAAAACAAAGAAAATATGCACAAATGATCAAGTAATGAGATCTAGAATGACAAAAACAATGCATAAATGATCAACATTGCTTTGAACCAATAAATTGTTAGTCTTGTGTTGTTCGGGGTTAGAATATGTTAGAATACAACTCATTTGATTGACTAAAATTGCTAGAGATGCATGAAGAGTGTTCAGAAGTGTGGAGAAAGACTTATTGAAATTTGGTCCCAAATGGGCTATGAACTCACAAACATTACTTTGAAGCAGTAAATGGCTTGTCTAGTGTTGTTTAAGGTTAGAATATGTTAGAATACAATTAATTTGATTGATTACAAGTGCTAGAGATGCATGAAGAGTGTTTAGAAGTGTGGAGAACGACTTATTGAAATTAGGTCCCAAATGGGCTACGGAACTCACAAACATTGCTTTGAAGCTGTAAATGGCTTGTCTAGTGTTGTTTGGGGTTAGATTATGTTAGAATACAAAAAATTTAATTGATTACAAGTGCTAGAGATGCATGAGGAGTTTTAAAAGTGTGGAGAAAGACTTGTTGAAATTTGGTTACAAATGGGCTAAGAATTCGGAAACATTGCTTTGAACCAATAAATTGTTTGTCTAATGATGTTTGCGGTTAGAATCTGTTAGAATACAACTCATTTGATTGATTACAAGTGCTAGAGATGCATTAAGAGTGTTTAGAAGTGTGGAGAAAGACTTATTAAAGTTTGGTCCTAAATGGGCTACGGAACTCACAAACATTGCTTTGAAGCAATAAATGGCTTGCCTACTGTTGTTTGGGGTTAGATTAAGTTAGAATACAAAAAATTTGATTAATTACAAGTGCTAGAGATGCATGAGGAGTTTTAAAAGTGTGGAGAAAGACTTGTTGAAATTTGGTTACAAATGGGCTAAGAGTTCAGAAACTTTGCTTTGAACCAATAAATTGTTTGTCTAGTGTAGTTTGGGGTTAGAATATGTTAGAATACAATGTATTTGATTGATTACAAGTGTTAGAGATGCATGAAGAGTGTTTAGAAGTGTGTTGAATGACTGGTTGAAATTTGGTCCCAAATGGGCAAAGAACCCACAAACATTGCTTTAAAGCAGTAAATGGCTTGTCTAATGTTTTTTGGGGTTAGAATATGTTAGAAGACAATTTGTTTGATTGATTACAAGTGCTAGAGATGCATGATGAGTGTTTAAGTGTGGAGAAGGACTTGTTGAAATTTGGTCCCAAATGAGCTAAGAACCCAACAACATGGCTTTAGAGCAGTAAATGGCTTTTCTAGTGTTGTTTGGGGTTCGAATATGTTAGAATACAACCCATTTGATTGATTACAAGTGCTAGAGATGCATGAAGAGTGTTTAGAAGTGTGGAGAAAGACTTGTTGAAATGTGGTCCCAAATGGGCTACTAACTCAGAAACATTGCTTTGAAGCAGTAAATTGTTTGTATAGTGTTGTTTCGGGTTAGAATATATTCGAATACAACTCATTTGATTGATTACAAGTGCTAGAGATGCATGAGGAGTGTTTAAAAGTGTGAAGAAAGACTTGTTTTGAAATTTGGTCCCAAATGGGCTACGAAACTCACAGACATTGGTTTGAAGTAGTAAATGACTTGTCTGGTGTTAGAATATGTTATAATACAATGAATTTGATTGATAACAAGTGTTAGAGATGCATGAAGAGTGTTTAGAAGTGTGTTGAAAGACTGGTTGAAATTTAGTCCCAAATGGGCAACACTACAAGAAAACAGGCATTTTAGGTGGTCGCTAAACGGTCGTTCAATAGAATTTGTAATATCATTGTATAAAATTTATGAAATTTAAAATTTGGTATCAACCGATCGGTTAGATAAATTATAATCATTTGTTATAATTTAAGCCGACTAACCAAACCAACTAAATTCACATCCTTTATATTATAAAGCACAAGTCACTGACCAATTAAATTGTGACATGTCATTAATTAGTAGCTAATTATATTTTAAAAAGTCGGTAAATCTTTATTTTTTTCAAATATAGGAACACGTTAAAAAAATGTTTATTATATTGTCTAACTCCTATTTTTATGGCAACTTAATAAAAACAACATAATTTTTAATACAATTAGTTATGAATTTTTAATACCAAGTAGTATTTTCTACCAAGTAGTATACCAAGTATACAAATTAATTTTTAAAATTCATAACAAATTCTGTATCTCACAAAATTTTTTAGTTCTTAATTATGCGTGAACCCTCGTTCAGTTTAAAACTTCCTTTTATGTGTTTTATTTGTAACAACAATCTTAGGCTGTTGAAAAGTAAGGTTTATAAGAATCTCATGTTTATGTTTGATTGAAAAATGCTTAGAGACATGAACAAAGTGAAACAGTAAATAATGAATTATTTCTCAATGTCGGACGTTATTTTTGATTCACTATATTGTTTTCTTAATATTCACTATATTGTTTCACTAATCTATCTTCCCTAGCTATGTTAATCTCTTGAGTACGATGCATGTATGTATATATAGTCGGTTTAAAGAGTTTGAAATTTTTATAGATTATTATCATATATATTCAACCCAACATTTGTTTTAAAATTATATATTCAAATCAAATTAATAATTAGCTTTTGTAATAACAATAACAGTCGGCCCAATAAGAAAAAGTCCAATAAACCTGAGCGACTATTTCGCGACTACAGTCGGCCCAATAAGAAAAAGCCCAACAAACCTTACCCGATTCGACAACCTTAAACTTAATGAATTATTTCTCAATGTCGGACGTTATTTTTGATTCACTATATTGTTTTCTAAATATTCACTATATTGTTTCACTAATCTATCTTCCCTAGCTATGTTAATCTCTTGAGTACGATGCATGTATGTATATATAGTCGGTTTAAAGAGTTTGAAATTTTTATAGATTATTATCATATATATTCAACCCAACATTTGTTTTAAAATTATATATTCAAATCAAATTAATAATTAGCTTTTGTAATAACAATAACAGTCGGCCCAATAAGAAAAAGCCCAATAAACCTGAGCGACTATTTCGCGACTACAGTCGGCCCAATAAGAAAAAGCCCAACAAACCTTACCCGATTCGACAACCTTAAACTTCTTCTCTTCGATGTTCAACCCTAGCCACCGAACCTTACACTTCTTCTTCTTCTTCTTCGATGTTCAACCCTAGCCACCGAACCTTACATCTTATTCTTCTCCATCGATCTTCTTCTTCTTCTGCTTGTGTCTCTCTAAATCTACTCTTCGAACCCTTCTCTTCATTGAATCAAACCCTCCGTTTTCTCTCTCTTCTTCTTCAATTTTTTTTCTTATGATTTTTTCTCTTCAATCTTCAGTTATGCCTATAGCAAAGAGTAAAGGAAGAAAGAGAAGAGTTCTCAATGTATCACAAAGACCCGGAGGCTCTAAACCCCCCACCGCTGAGAGGCGAAAGAGCCCTCTACCTGCTCAGTAGAATTTCACACCGGCGGTCCCAATTCCTCCGCCTCAGACGCCCCAAGAGCATACTCGAGTGGAGAACCAACCGTCACTGTCAGCAACGCCCCAAATCCGGAACTATCCACCACCACAATCGCTGTTTCAGACCTCCGTGAATCAAGTCCGTCGAGACCAGTCGACTCGTTCATCACCGGAAGTGCAGACTAGGCGAGGTTCTCAACCGGGAGATCCTGTGCATGATCCTCTAGACTCTCCCGTTCATCACTCTCAGGCGCCAAGTCATCCGTCATCTCAAGGCCACAACTTCGAACCTGGTCCCTTGTTACCAGAACTTCAGGAGGACACCATAAGGGCTCTAAATGCCCTCCTTACGGTGCCAGGCAGAGAGAGGTTCACAACTGTTCTCTGTGAAGAAGAGGTGCCTGGAACGAGTTGGTAAGACTGTTTAATTGTTAGGCTCTTAAGTAGTTAGCTAATTAGTTAGCAAGTATGATGCTTAGTGATGAACTGTTAGGCTCTTAAGTAGTTAGCTAATTGGTTTTCTGACATGGTTAATGTCTCTAGTTAGGAAATGGTAATTTCTCAAGTGTTATGTTAGGTTTTCTAATGTGTCTCACTGGTGATGCTTGATGCTTAGTGATGATGCTTAGTGATGATGCTTATTGATGTCATGTTTTTTTATGTGTCTCATTGGTAAAGTAATTCGCTTGCTTAGTGATGCATAATCTGATGCTTAGTGATGATGCTTAGTTATGTCATGTTTTTAGATGTGTCTCATTGGTAAAGTAATTCGCTTGCTTAGTGATGCATAATCTGATGCTTAGTGATGATGCTTAGTGATGTTTAGTAATGCTTGATGGTTAGTGATGCTTAGTTATGTCATGTTTTCTGATTTATCTCATTGGTGATGCTTGATGCGATGCTTAGTGATGATTCTTAGTTATCTCATTTTTTTGATGTTTCTCATTGGTAAAGGCATTTGCTTGCTTAGTGATGCATAATCTGATGCTTAGTGATGCTTGATGCTTAGTTATGTCATGTTTTCTGATGTGTCTCATTGGTGATGCTTGATGCTTAGTGATGCATAATCTGATGCATCACTACTGATGCTTAGTGATGCTTAGTGTCTCATGTTCTTTCACATTGTATTTACTCATTCTTTCTCGGTATTTTACATGGAGATTTGATCGGGATCCAAAACTGGTGCGGATGACTACCAAAGTACTTACCAACAAGTTCGATGGTCCCTTCTATAGATGGTCCCTTCTATAGCTGGTCCTGTGTGCCACATGACAGAAGAGAAAGGTACTTCATAGAATTTGCGGTAAGTTTTCTGACCTACACTTACTTGTGCTGTTTTTTTTTCTTGTGCACTAACACAAATAATTTCTCTTTCTTTCATAGAAAACCCACACTTGGGATTCCTTGATTACAGGGATAGTTCAAAAAGAGTTCGAGACGGTCGGTCAACGTCGAATAAAGGATATGGTTAGCAATGTGAGGACAAGTCGTGAACGACCAATTTGGATCGTTGACACTCTCTGGCAAGCTATGGTTGCTCACTGGGATACTGATGATCAACAGCAAAGGAGTCTCACCTATTCCAAGGCTCGTATGTCTGACCGTGATGGTCTCGGTCCTCACATCCATTTATCTGGCCCAAAGTCGTATCAACAGATACAATCAAAAATGGTTAGTCACTTTTATTGTCAAGATACTTATATTTGTATTACCTTTGCAACTTTTAACAATTTCGTAACCCTTCTTTATTTTTAACATTTCAAGAAGAAAAAATGGGAAGAGCTGTCAATCTTGGTGAGGTTTTCATCAAAACACATACAAAGCCAAATGGAACGTATGTTGATCGGAAGGCAGAGATAATCGCCCAAAATTATGAGAAGAACCTGCAGGCGAGGTTGGATGAGCTTGAGGTAGATTCTTCAGCGGTTTCAGACGGTGCTTCACCACCTCGAGAACTCACGACAGATGAATATACTGCCATATTTCTTCAAGTAAAGTAACATCTGAAACTTAGATGAATCTTGGATGAATCTGTTTATAGAGTCTTGGGTGATATGTTTTGCCTATATTAAGCTTTCTCCTTTCTCCTTTCTTTCATAGTCCACTGAGAAGGATTCTCGAGGTAATTACTACGGAGTTGGCAGCCTCAAAGAAAATCTTGGGGTTCTTGGCAAGCGCAAGCGAGGAGACAAATCTTCATCATTCATGGCACTGCAAGGGCAACTAAAGGAAGCTCAACGCAAGATTGAGGAGCAAGCTACTCTTAATGCTGAGGCTGCTGCCAGAGAAGCAGACATATCCCAAGTTTTGTCTGAGCAAAAGGAGAAGATCAACAAGCTGGAAAAGTTCCTGCGCCACTCCAATCCGGCATACGCGGATTTCTTGGAGACTGAATCAGCTGAGCCAACAACCATGGATCCTCTAACAACCAATCTACATGCAACAGCTCCACTATCAACGCCACGATCAACTTCTTAAGTTTACTAATCCATCACTTTTTGTTTCTAAACTCATGAACTTGTCAGTTTCCAGTTTTTGTATGTTTTATAACTTGTACTTTTTGACTTTTGGGTTTTAAGTTCACTTTGTATGTTTGATGACTTATCAGTTTCGAGGTTATTTTTTCATTCTGAAAATGTGGGTTTTTAGTTCAGTTTGAGTAATTTTGCAAAAACAAAAACCAGGAAACATTTCAAATAGTAAAACCATTACATTTTTTTACGAAACATATAGTCGCTGCTTAGTCGGAAATAGTCGCTAAACAGTCGCCAAATAGCCGTTAAAAAAGTTACGACTGTTTTACGACTACGCGTTGACGTCATAGTAACCAAAACGTAGTCGCAATTCAGTCGCAAAAGTTTACGACTATGTTACGATTGGAAATAAAGAGTCGTCACTAAGTTGTAACATTGTCATAACATAGCGACTACGTACAATAGTCGTAAAATAGTCGTAAAATAGTCGTAACATAGCGACTAAGTAGCGCCTAATACTGCAGTCGGTAAATGCATGTTTTCTTGTAGTAAAGAACCCACAAACATTGCTTTAAAGCATAAATAGCTTGTCTAATGTTGTTTGGGATTAGAATATGTTAAAATACAATTCGTTTGATTGATTACAAGTGCTATGCATGTGGAGTGTTTAGAAGTGTGGAGAAAGACTTGTTGAAATTTGGTCCCACATGGGCTACGAAACTCACAAACATTGGTTTGAAGCAGTAAATGACTTGTCTAGTGTTTTTTGGGGTAATAATAAGTTAGAATACAATGTATTTGATTGATTACAAGTTTTAGAGATGCATGATGAGTGTTTAGAAGTGTGTTGAAAGACTGGTTGAAATTTGGTCCCAAATGGGCAAAGAACCCACAAACGTTGCTTTAAAGCATAAATTAAATAGCTTGTCTAATGTTGTTTGGGATTAGAATATGTTAGAATACAATTCGTTTGATTGATTACAAGTGCAAGAGATGCATGTGGAGTGTTTAGAAATGTGAAGAAAGACTTGTTGAAATTTGGTCCCGAATGAGGTAAAAACCCACAAACATTGCTTTAGAGCAGTAAATGGCCTGTCTAGTGTTTTTTGGGGTCAGAATATGTTAAAATACAACTCATTTAAATAATTGCAAGTGCTAGAGATGCATGAAGAGTGTTTAGAAGTATGGAGAAAGACTTATTGAAATTTGGTCCCACATGGGCTACGAAACTCACAAACATTGGTTTGAAGCAGTAAATGACTTGTCTGGTGTTTTTTTGGGGTAATAATAAGTTAGAATACAATGTATTTGATTGATTACAAGTTTTAGAGATGCATGATGAGTGTTTAGAAGTGTGTTGAAAGACTGGTTGAAATTTGGTCCCAAATGGGCAAAGAACCCACAAACGTTGCTTTAAAGCATAAATTAAATAGCTTGTCTAATGTTGTTTGGGATTAGAATATGTTAGAATACAATTCGTTTGATTGATTACAAGTGCTAGAGATGCATGTGGAGTGTTTAGAAATGTGAAGAAAGACTTGTTGAAATTTGGTCCCGAATGAGGTAAAAACCCACAAACATTGCTTTAGAGCAGTAAATGGCCTGTCTAGTGTTTTTTGGGGTCAGAATATGTTAAAATACAACTCATTTAAATAATTGCAAGTGCTAGAGATGCATGAAGAGTGTTTAGAAGTATGGAGAAAGACTTATTGAAATTTGGTCCCAAATGGGCTACAAAACTAACAAACATTGTTTTGAAGCAGTACATGGCTTGTCTAGTGTTGTTTGGGGTTAAGATTATGTTAGAATACAAAAAATTTGATTGATTACAAGTGCTAGAGAAGCATGAGGAGTGTTTAAAAGTGTGGAGAAAGACTTATTGAAATTTGGTTCCAAATAGGCTTAGAACTCGGAAACATTGCTTTGAACAATTAAATTATTTATCTAGTGTTGTTTGGGGTTAGAATATGTTATAATATGATTCGTTTGATTGATTACAGGTGCTAGAGATGCATGACGAGTGTTTACAAGTGTGGAGAAGTACTTGTTGAAATTTGGGCCCAAATGAACTAAGAACCCAACAACATTGCTTTAGAGCAGTAAATGCCTTTTCTAGTGTTGTTAGGGGTCAGAATAGCTTAGAATACAACTCATTTGATTGATTACAAGTGCAAGAGATGCATGAAGAGTTTTTAGAAGTGTGGAGAAAGACTTGTTAAAATTTGGTCCCAAAATGGCTAAGAACTCAGAAATATTGCTTTGAAGAAGCAACTAGCCTGTCTAGTGTTGTTTGGGGTTAGAAAATGTTAGAATACAATGAATTTGGTTGATTACAAGTGCCACATATGTATGAAAAGTGTTTAGAAATGTGTAGAAAGACTTGTTGAAATTAGGTCCTAAATGAACTAAGAACCCACAAAAATTGCTTCGAAGCAGTAAATGGCTATGAACTCAGAAACATTGCTTTGAAGCAGTAACTGGTTTTTCTAGAGTTGGTTGGGGTTGGAATATGTTAGCATACAATTCATTTGATTGGTTACAAGTGCTAAAGATGCATGAAGAGTGTGTAGAAGAGTGGAGAATGATTTGTTGAAATTTGGTTCCAAATGGGCTAAGAACTCAGAAACATTGCTTTGAACCAATATATTGTTTGTCTAGTGTTTTTTCGGGTTAGAATATGGTAGAATACAACTCATTTGATTGATTACAAGTGCTAGAGATGCATTAAGAGTGTTTAGAAGTGTGAAGAAAGATTTATTGAAATTTGGTCCCAAATGGGCTACGAACTCACAAACATTGCTTTGAGGCAGTAAATGGCTTGTCTAGTGTTTTTAGGGTTAGATTATGTTATAATACAAACAATTTGATTGATTACAAGTGCTAGAGATGCATGAGGATTGTTTAAAATTGTGGAGAAAGACTTGTTGAAATTTGGTCCAAATGGGCTACGAAACTCACAAACATTGGTTTGAAGCAGTAAATGACTTGTCTAGTTTTTTTGGGGTAAGAATATGTTAGAAAACAATGTATTTGATTGATTACAAGTGTTAGAGATGCATGAAGAGTGTTTAGAAGTGTGTTGAAAGACTGGTTGAAATTTGGTCCCAAATGGGCAAAGAACCCACAAACATTGCTTTAAAGCAAAAATAGCTTGTCTAATGTTTTTTGGGATTAGAATATGTTAGAATACAATTCGTTTGATTGATTACAAGTGCTAGAGATGCATGTGGAGTGTTTAGAAGTGTGGAGAAAGACTTGTTGAAATTTGGTCCCGAATGAGCTAAAAACCCACAAACATTGCTGTAGAGCAGTAAATGGCATGTCTAGTGTTGTTAGGGGTCAGAATATGTTAAAATACAACTCATTTAATTGATTGCAAGTGCTAGAGATGCATGAAGAATGTTTAGGAGTATGGAGAAAGACATTGAAATTTGGTCCCAAATGGGCTACAAAACTCACAAACATTGCTTTGAAGCAGTAAATGGCTTGTCTAGTGTTGATTGGGGTTAGATTATGTTAGAATACAAAAAAATTGATTGATTACAAGTGCTATATATGCATGAGGAGTGTTTTGTAAAAGCAAGAGACTGACGGATTGAACTAGATCAGAATAGTAAAAACTAGGTTTCTCAAAACTCTTCTTTGATATATAGAAAATCTGTTTTACAATGGGTTTTTCCCTAAAACAATTTCCTAATCTCTCAAAGAATCTCTTTCTAAGATCACACACTTGATCTTAGAAAACTCTCAAAGAAACCCTATGCACTTGATAAGCTTTCAACTCTCTTTCTCTCAAGTTAAAGCCTATTGTAAGAATCTCTTTCTCTTAATCGTGCTGAGCTATCTCTCAAACCTCAGCTCCCTATTTATAGAACTAGGACATCTCCATACAACAGGAAATTCCTATTCCACTTCTAAATAGGTTTTAAGATAATTTTCTTTTTCTTTAAGGATTAGGAAATTATCTAATTCTTCTTGTTTTACTTTTATTCTCATAAAAGTGAAGTCTTCAAGCTTCTAGACACTTCTTCTTTGTCTTGTGTCCAAGCCTAACCGCCTTTCTTCACTTTCTTTATTTGTTGTTTTCGTTTTGTCCTGTCTTCTGAACTAGTCTTTGAACTAGTACACCATGTTGTTCAGACTGCATCTTCAATCTCCCCCTTTTTAACCTTGTAGTCTTCAAGCATCTGCATATTAAATCTTGTACTACAGAAGTTTTAAGACATTACAAACTCTGAAATTCAAAGAAGTCTTAAAACATACTGAGTCTTTAGGTTGTTCATCTTGAAACTTAAAACTGAAACAAACGGAAGCAAAATGCAAAGTTCAAAATAAAAAATCCCCCAAAATCCAAAAACCATTCAAATCCAAGCTCCCCCATGATCAAACAACTAGTTAATCTCAGCAGTAGCAACACTCCCCCATGATCAATGCACTTCTCCCCCTGCTTGAGACAACATAGGTTAAAAACCAATTTAAGCCTTCTTCGTCATAGGATGATTCTGAATCAGCCTTTGAACAACATCAGTGAGCTTCCGCAGAACAACAGCTGTATCAACCAGAGCCATATACGATGCTTCATCACTGTTATCACCATCTCGAGGTAAACGGATGTCGCCGAGACGAATAACATCAAAATCAGAGACAGCTTGATCAGATGCACTAGAGCCACCAAAACTATCATCACCTGGATATTTCTTGGCATAAGCTTCACCAGTTCTAGGATCCTTAACATACTCCTCTGCAGTAATATACTCATCCACATCTTCATTCTCAATATCACCTTGAACACGAAGCAGTTCAGTAATTACTCATCATTCTGAATAGAACACAGCTTCATGACTTGATCATAAATGAGCTGACCTACATCAAACCGAATTCCCTGAATAATCTTGTAAACATCCTTGGCTCGTTTCTCAGCCAGATGATTCTTGTGCGATGTGGGAACCCAGTTGTAAGCAGAGATCATGAGAAGAGCTCCAACACCAGCAGGCAGATTTTTGACATTGAGATCCTTCCAGTCAGATCTGTCTTTGCCACTCAGAACCTTGGCAACTTGATCAAGTGTAGCATCATTAGCAACTGCTTCTGCTTTACGTTCTGTCTTAGTCAGAGGCCTTTAAAGTAGTGCCTGATTGATAGCCGTGGGAGAGAAATCAAACATCTGACCCCTAACAAACACTTGAACTCCAGAACTAGATGTCTGAGACGGTAGATTAGCATAAAATTCACACACAATCTCTCGGACATAATCTGGAAACTCAAAAGCCAATTCATCTAGGCCTACATCCTTAACCTTCTGACAGAATCCCCAAGTATTCACTTTGAGATTATCATTGTAGCGTTCTTGAATAAAACGACGAGAGATGAAGCTATTGTACCTTAACTGAGTAATACGAGACACAAAGCGAGAAGAATCAAAACCCGAAGACTTGGAAATCGGTTTCTTAGTCCGACGCTTCTTGGAAGGTTCGGCTTCATCGGGTACCGGATTGGATCTCTTCTTCAACTCTTGTTGGCGAAATTGATCTTGAACAGAGATGTCATTTGGATCAACAAAGTCGTCAGGATAGTCAACTTCAATCGGAACTGGTTTGAGACGAAAAGATCCCAGAGGAGCCGGCGTTGATTCTCCGTCGGTAGACTGATCCTGGGCCGAAGCATAAGCAGATGAAGAGGCATCATCGACAGCAGCTTGATCGGTGGTGCCGTGAGCAACTGGATCCGAGACCGGAGATTCACTTGACTCCAACCCGTACGGAACAAGAGGTGGAGTTGCCTCCGAATCACTTGATTCATCAATCAATTGAGGACGATGAGGAGCACCATCATCTCGAACAGATGGAACAGCTTGTCTGCCTCCGATCAGACCACGACGCGTAGCTTTCACCATTGTCTGCCTCCGATCAGACCACGGCTGCTCGTCTTCTTCGTTTGCTTCTTCCTTTTCCCTTTTTTTTTTAAAAAAAACTTTGTTTGTATTATAATTTTTTTAAAAGATCGACTTCCCTTCCTTCACCTAATTGTAAAAGATTTCCTTTCCTCCTTTTTTAAAAACTCAAATATCGAGAAAATAAAAATCAAAAGATTTTCACCCTTTTTTTTAAAATAGAATCCCAAGAATAAGGAACTGATTAACTGCTTAGTTCTGAATCAGTCCCTTGAATCAGACAGAGTCTGATTCACATAGCACAAACCCCAATTGAATTTCTCAAGAAGGAAAACTGATTAAACTCCAACGCCTTTGTAAACATATCTGCTAACTGCACCTCTGTCTCCACATGCTCAATAAGAACCTGCTTCTTCTCAACAAGCTCTCTTATAAAATGATGTCTTACATCAATGTGCTTAGTTCTTGAATGCTGAACAGGATTTTTGGAGATATCAATTGCACTCTTACTATCACAATAAACCTGAAGTACTCCAGAATCCATACCATAATCAGCTGACATTTGTTTCATCCAAAGCAATTGTGTGCAGCAACTTCCCATAGCAATATATTCAGATTCAGCAGTTGAAAGAGACACAGAATTCTGCTTCTTACTCAGCCAAGCAATAAGATTGTTGCCCAAGAAAAAACATCCACCACTAGTACTCTTTCGATCTACTACACTTCCTGCATAGTCTGCATCACAGTACCCAACCAGACTTTTGTTGGAACCTTTTGAATACCAAATACCCAAATCAACTGTTCCTTTGACATACTTGATAATACGCTTCACAGCTTCCAAGTGAGATTGTTTAGGATTTGCTTGATATCTCGCACACATTCCTACACTCAGACATAGATCAGGTCGACTAGCTGTAAGATATAGTAAACTGCCAATCATTCCTCTGTACTGCTTCATACTTACATCTTTACCAGCCACATCTTTGGATAGCTTAACAGATGTACTCATTGGAGTCCTTGCTTCTTTGCATTTGTCCATCTGAAACTTCTTCAAGAGTTGCTTTGCATAAGTACTTTGAGAAATAAATATTCCTGCATCAGATTGTGTTATTTGTAACCTCAGAAAGTACTTTAGTTCGCCGACCAAGCTCATTTCAAACTCTTGAGTCATGATCTTCACAAAACTATTGACAAGCAACTCTGATGTACTTCCAAAGATAATATCATCGACATAGATCTGAACGACCAGAATGTCTTCAGCTTGTTCAAATGTGAACAAGGTCTTGTCAACACTTCCACGAGTGTATCCATTGTCGATTAAATAGCTTGTCAGTCTATCATACCATGCTCTAGGGGCTTGCTTTAATCCATAAAGTGCTTTCTTTAGTTTATAAACATGCTCAGGATGATTCACATCTTCAAAGCCTTTAGGCTGTTCTACATACACCTCTTCTTGTAGATATCCATTAAGAAAAGCACTCTTCACATCCATCTGGTATACTTTGAAGTTCAATATGCAAGCCATGCCCAGAAATAGTCTAATGGACTCTAATCGTGCAACGGGTGCAAAGGTCTCTTCAAAATCCACGCCTTCGATTTGAGTATACCCTTGTGCAACCAACCTCGCCTTGTTACGAACCACCACACCACTCTCATCGATTTTATTCTTAAAATCCCATTTAGTGCCGATGATGTTGATGTTTTCTGGTCTTTTAATTAGCTCCCATACTTGATTTCGTTCAAACTGTTCAAGTTCTTCTTCCATTGCTATAATCCAGAAATCATCTTCAAGAGCTTCAACATGATTTTTTGGTTCAATGGATGACACAAAGCATTCAAATTGAACTGTCTCCCAAATCGTAAAATTGCTTTGCATTTGTTTGAAATCAATTTGTACTCCTCTTGTCTTTCTTTCAGTGAGTTTTCCAATGATATCTGAAGCTGAATGATTCTTATGAACCTTTGGAGTACCATGTATGTCTGAATTAGAGATGTCTGGTTCTGACTCATTGTCCTTTGACTCCTCTGTTTCTGAATCAGCCTTCTCTGCTTCTGAATCAGGTGTCTCTGTTTCTGAATCACTGTCTGACTTACTACCACCATTGTCTGAGATTGCTAAGTCATCAAACACAACATTGACAGATTCAACCACAGTATGCGATCTCTTGTTGAATATTCTGAATGCCATGCTACTTTCAGAGTATCCAAGAAACATGCCTTCATCACTCTTGGAATCGAATTTTCCTAGGTAGTCTTTATCATTCAGAATGAAGCATCTGCAACCAAACACATGAAAATAGCTCAAGTTTGGTGTCTTGCCCTTCTATAATTCATATGGTGTCTTAGATGTTTCTCTTCGGACATATACTCGATTCACTATGTAGCATGCTGTGTTCAAAGCTTCAGCCCAAAATCTTTTTGGTACTTGATTTCCATGTATCATTGCTCTAGCCATCTCTTGTAGTGTTCGATTTTTTCTTTCTACAACACCGTTTTGTTGTGGAGTTCTGGGAGCTGAGAACTGATGTACTATGCCATGACTTTCACAAAATTCTCTCATTGACTCATTCTGAAATTCTCCTCCATGATCACTTCTTATCTTCTTAATTGATCCCTTTTCATTAATGAGTTGAAGTGCTAGGATTCTAAAGCTGTTCACAGTTTCTGATTTTTCTTGAATGAACCGAACCCAAGTGTATCGTGAGTAGTCGTCTACTAACACAAACACGTATTTCTTTCCTGACAAGCTTTCTACTTGCATCGGCCCCATTAAATCCATATGAAATAGATCTAGAACATTACCACCTCTCATCACGTGTTCTGCCTTTGCCTTGTATGATCCCTTTCCTTCCATCACCAAAGGTAACATTACCACCTCTCAGTTTTTTTATTTCTTCCAGGTTGTTCTGAGATCCTGTCATGTGTCGAGAACACCCACTATCAAAATACCAAGGCAAAACTTCTTCTTCCTCTTCAGTGAGCATCGCCATGTTGCATCGAAATCCCATTTCTGATGCAGACACACGTTTAGGCTGATATAGATCAGACCTTTTTACCCAAATTTGCGACTTCCACCCATTCCAACAATACTTTCCAAGATTCTTTAGTTTTCGAATCTTCTCCCAGTACTTGTAGCAATAAGCTTTATAATGTCCAAACCTTCCACAAAAATAACATCCTGCATATTTGGAATTATGTGTGTTGACTGCTTCAGTTTTCTCCTGAACTACTCCAGCGGACACAAACTTGGTTTGAGATGGATTTATGCTGTTCGCTCTGGTGAATCCAAGTCCTCGATGTGTCTTTTCTGTTCTTCCATAACTCAGAATTTTGTCGAACTGCTTAGTTCCTGCAAACATGTGAATTTTCCTGTATAGTTGATCTAGTTCAGCTTGTAATTCAGAATTGGTCTTCTTGCAAACATGTGAATTTTCCTGTATTGTTGATCTAGTTCAGCTTGTAATTCAGAATTGGTCTTCTTTTCTGCAGTTAATTGAGTTTCAAGATCATCAGCTTTAGCAGACAAGAGAAGCTTCTCCTTTGTTATTTGCACACAGTCTTTGGCAATCTTCTTCTCATCTTCTAACTCATTCTGCAGCTTTAGAACCAGAGCCTCTAGTCTCATTTTTTCTTTTAGTAAATTCTGATTCTCTTTTCCCATGCTGATGAGAGTTTCACGTACTTCTTTGTAGTTCTGAACTATATCAACTTCTTCTTCATTCTCTGAGTCAGTCACTTCTTCTCCATCTTCAAATTCAGTGATTCCAATTATAGCAACCAGATTCAGGATCTCTTCTTCGTCGCTATCTGAATCTTCTTCCACGCTTATCATGGATCTTTCTTTACGATTCACACAATTCTCTTGAGTGTGACCAACTCCTTTGCATAACGCACACTTAGCATCCCGAAGTTTGATGGTTGGACATTCTCGAGCAAAGTGTCCAAATCCCTTGGCCTTGAGCTTGTTCAACACTCCATATAGGCAAGCATTCTCCAAAATGCTCCATGTGAATCGGTTTGGTGTGTGGGCTGGTTTGCTCCCGGTTTATTCTGGTTTCGATGTCCGCATCATACCCTCTCTCTTGAAAAAGTTTCGACCTCGATACTGTACAATCTGCACCAAGAGAAACCGCTACACCCGACGCCAACCTTCACCTCGGTTTGTCCTTTGAATCTCTCTACTTGTATTAACTCCATAAAGTTCTTCTAAAGCAGAATACATATGTTCTTCTTCCTGTAGTATCAAGTCACCGTCGTCATCTTCAAAGAATGATGTGAATGTATCCTACAAAAACAAAAAGAAAACAGTAGTAACATTAAAAACAAAGAAATCAGAAACAGAAGATTCAAAGTCATAATAGTATCAAGTACTTTAAGTGATCATAGTAAAGAATATTAAAAATAAAAAACAACAGTAACATTAAATGCAGCAGTCGTACATAAAGAAGACAACATATAGAAGATTCAAAGTTCAAGACAACATATAGAAGATTCAAAGTTCAAGACAACATAAAGAAGATTCAAAGTTCAAAAGTCAACATAAAGAAGACAACAGAAAGAAGATTCAAAGTTCAAGACAACATAAAGAAGACAAGTAAACAACTGCTTCTGTTTCCCTTAAGCATCTCTAGTTTCACCAGTCCCAAACTCCAAGTAAACAACTGCTTCTGTTTCCCTAAAGCATCTCTAGTTTCACCAGTCCTTAACTCCAAGTAAACAACTGCTTCTGTTTCCCTTAAGCATCTCTAGTTTCACCAGTCTCAAACTCCAAGTAAACAACTTTGTTCCTATCATCTTCAAAACTTATGAACGTTTGACAATTCTTCCTTGAGATGTTTCATTGATGCTTTGTATAATGGTGACCACATTCTTACACTAGTCAGAGAATTTAAGACCCTCATAGCCCTAAGCTGACAACAAAAATATTCAGGGTGATTCTCCATAAGTTGATTCTTCTGGGAAAGTATCTCATTACATGATGTAATACTTTCCCTTATCACGTCTGGAACAACTTGTCCTGTCGCAGCTTCTCCTGCACGTCTTTTTCGAGTAGGCTTTGGCACATTTGATGTTGAGGGAGCATTAAAAACTACAAGAGCATTGGATGTTGAGGGAGCATTAGAAACTGCATGAGCATTTTATGTTGATTGGCCGTTTTTTCTTGCTTCAGATGCTACCTCATCTTCATCTAACATCATGTTGTCCACAGTGTTTTCACCCTGCTGAGCACTCCATCCCTCAGCTCCAGATACATTAATAGTACTAGATACTTGGTCCATTAGATCAATGTTTGGCACTAGTTTATCCTTTATCTATCTAGCTCCAGGCCATTCCTGAAAAGAAAAAATAGTCAAATAAAACTAGAGACCACAAAAGAAGGTATGAAAGTGTAAAGAGGAAGATATTATACCTTACAACGATCCTCCCACCAATCGTCACTCATGTCTATAGCCCCATTTGGATAATAGCCAAGTCCAGGTCTATTATGAGTCAACTTTTTAAAACATGTGTATTGCTTTTTACAAGTATTAAACTTGTTCCTAAATTTTATCCAAGTATGCTTCTCTCCAAATGCATCATAGAACTTGGACATAATCGTTTGTCTCCCAGCATCATTTACCAATTGGTTTCTTACATTACCTTTCAGTTTCTCTTCAAGTTGCAGTTGAAGATAAAACCGGGTTTGTTCATCACTCCATATTAGAGTCTAGAAACACATAAACAATGTAAAGGCTAAACACATAAACAATGTAAAAGCTAAAAACAGAAACAAAGAACCAAACACATGAAACAGTATTATTAAGAATCAAAAACTAAACCAATTCAGAGACCTTATTAAGACTAACCATCAGATACCTAAGATTAACCAACCGAGAACTCAAAAAAACACACATTCAAACTCACATTCAAACCATAAGCATGCATGTTGACGCTCAGACATTCAAACTCACATTCAAACTCACAAAGCACACATTCAAACTCACATTCAAACTCACAAACCATAAGCATGCATGTCGACGCTCAAACATCAAAACTCAACCTATTATATAAACAAGTGATGTATCCATTATATGCAAACACTAGTAATATTATAAACAATATTAAATTAGATCATGGATCCAAACATAGTGAAAAGTACACTTTAGATATAATTCTATTAAACACATGTCCATTTAAATTTAAACCTTTAAGAGTTTGAAACAAGCTTAAAAAGAATAGAGATAAAGATACTTACATCATTCTCTGGAACAGATGTCATGCTTAGATGTCTGAAACAATATTATTCAAAAAATTAGCAACAAAATACAACACTATATAACAAAATACAGTTCCTATAGAGTTCAAACTCATAAACAACAAAGATGCTTAGAGGCTAAAGTCAAAGTGATGTATAGAAAAACAAAACTAGAACCAGAATACTACATCATAACTCATTATCTCCACTAGCAGTAAAATAGCCAATAACAGCTCAAACAAGAGCATTAGATGAGAAGATACGGCTAGTGTCACAAGAGCATTAGATGAGAAGATACCGCTTCACCATAATTTATAAGTTTGGTGGTGTTATATAATCAGAGTAGTCATTAATTGGATAAAGTAACACAACGTGTGTTTGATGTTCCTAAGTGAACAAGATGCGATGAATATGGTGAATTTTTTAAAAACCCATGATTTTTCTAAAAACCCAGATGAGAGTAACCAAAGCTACAAACTTTCCACAAACCCGGATGAGAGTTTTCTAAAAAGAAGCACACACACAGTATAATATTGAGCAGCAGATCCAAAATAAACAATGAGAAAGCATCACACATCATAAATCAAAGAGAGGAAAAAACAAAAACACTTACCACCGGGATAGATTAAAATGAGGATCGATCTAAGCTTAGAAGAATCTCCAGAGATGAGAGAGGGAGAAATCAGAATGAGATTGTGAATTTCGGAATCATGATGAGTTTGAGATGAGCAGAGAAGTGAAAAGGGGAAGAGACGATACAAAGAGAAGAGAAGGTGCGCATAAGAGACGTGACGGCGAAGAAGGAGGCTGAAAATTTTGTGTTTTATGATTAATAAGGGGTATTTTCGACTTTTAAATGTTTTGGATGAGTTTACTGTAGCCAGATTCGAAAAAAAACTCATCCAGAAATTTAGATTTTTGCGAATGAGTTTTAGAAACGCTTCCAGATACGAAAACCAGTTCATGTTGTTAATTACCATTAAACGAACATCAACATGCATCTGCGTCCAAATAATGTGTCATGTTCACCAAACGAACAACACCTTACTCACTAAGCTATGTAGCACTATAAATGGATGAACATAGCTACTGTTTGTGTAAGCTTATGTGAACGATAATAAGATGAGATCTTCTCCATTGTCTCTAATTCTAATTCTCATTTATATATGTCAAAGTGATAAAGTGAAACTTCCATGATGTTCACTCTCGAAATGAGTTTTAATGAATTTTTCATAGTGCATATCCAAAAGATTGCAAAACGATTCATGGGTGATTAAATCTCCATATTTTGACATGGAACATGCATTTTTGCATTTAGTAATGATTATACATTAGGCCAAAATTTTGTAAGAAATATTTCTCCCTTGTTATGTATTTATGGTTGATATAAGAATTTATCTGGTTCAACTAAATATCGATCTAAATTGCATTGATTAAAAACACCAAGAATACACTAGTTCATTTAATCAAAGCTAATCAAAGAGGTTTTGAAAATAAAATACTACTAAAGATGCTAAACAAGATTAAAAGGATAGAGCAAAACTAATAAATGAAAATGCAAAAAAGACTAACAAGATTCAAACTGAAACTAGGCGAGAAACAACGAATTTCAAATACAAAATTAAAGGCGAATCTTTGAGCTTACGTTATCGATCTAGGAAGACGAAGCTAAAGGTTATGGAGCTAGCAAATCATTTAAAACAAGCATTATTCTTTGGCATAGAGCTCTTAATTAGACTAACCCAATTTCATGATGCTAACCCACAATCAATAAACAAGTTTATTTAGCCACTAAACACGCTAATCAACAATTTCCAAAGGCTAGGAATGTAAAGATCTTAGGGGTTTTTGGTTGGGGAATTTCATCAAACACCTTTCGGGCATGAAATTCCTATGATCTAGAAACAACTTGATCAATGTTTTTCTAGCATGATAATCAACCAATAAGCAAGGATAAACATAAATGTAGCCCGAAACTCCATAACCCAACACTAAATCAACCTAGATCTACCATAACTCAAAGACCCTAAATTACTACTCACTAATCATGATGATTATACAATAGAAATGGGTTGTTCTTTGTGAAATCATTAAGAAAAATAGTAGATTAAGAAAAGAAAGAAGTACTTAGATTAAAACTTTCCTAACACCTTAATCTTATCCTTAAACCCTATAACAAAGCATAGATCCCCAATAATTATGTTTAAGGGGTTTTTATAGAGAAAATGTAAGAGAACCGGGTCAACCCACAGTAAACCGGGTCAACCCACAGTAAATCGGGTCAACCCAATTTTGACCAAAAGACTACTGTTCACGCCCGATCGGGCGTGTGATCGGGCGCCTTCGTCTGAGAAATCAGTTCCCTTCGGGCACTCCCCTGAAACTTCATTTTTCTCTGTCTTCTTGATCCATTCTTGCTCCATTGCTCCCCTTGTCTCCTCTCCCAGCTCCTTAATGATCACCATGTTAGAATCACTCCATTTATGCCTCAACAAGCTCCAAGTTCTCCAATGATCTCCATGTACCTAAAAAGGACTCGACATATGCAAAATGCAACCTAAACACTCTAAAAATGATGGAATATGCAAGAATTTATCCTAAATACAATGCTCAAAAACCATGAAAAACACAAGAAATCGACTCTCCCAAACTTATTTCTTGCTAGTCCTCTTGCAAGGATTAAAAGATAAATTGAGAAAGAGGTTTGAAGGCAAGGATTCGTAACCACGAAATACAAGCGAAGGATTCAAAATAAAGTCCTCAAAGATAGTTCAACGGTGCATAAATCAATCATTGTACTCTCAAAGATTTTCTCATGCCTAAGTTAATGAAATCTCCTAGTTCAAACTCATTCCATTAGCAAAGACTTACAATCAAGTTGAAACATCTTTTTAACATTCATTAAGGTGTTTGGCGAAGTCTCGCAATTGGTAAATGAATCAATCTCAATCGGTGTTTCGGTAAAGGCTTTTTGACGTGACTTTGTCAATTTCTTTCTTTGGGTGACTAACTCTCAAATAAAAGAAATGCTAGACAATCATGAAATCTATCTAAGACCAAGAACAATTTATGCATACAAAGATTAACTCTTGTTGTTCTACCCATCTTAGACATAAGATCCTAATTTCTACCCTTTGCTAACCTTTTTTCTTTTTCTTTTCAAACCACACCCATTGGACACTTTTGGTCTCTTTTCTTATCAAAACTCAACCCTCATGACCAAGATCTTATTATTCACTAGCCACCTAGGGAACCTTTTCTTTAAACACTAAGCTCTTTTTTAATCCTATTTTCTTTGTCATCCTTTTCTCTCCATTGCACATTGCTTTGCAAAACTTTTCTTTTCTTTTGGAGACTAACTTAGATACTAGAGCTTCCTTTCTTATGACTTTAATTCTCTAGGGACTCCTTTTAAACCCAATGATCAAGCCTTTCATTTTCAACCTTTTCTTTTTCTTCTTTCTCCAAAACCAAACCCAAATGTACAATCTAACCTCCTAACTCTTTCATTCCCTACCTAATAGCTAGCTCATAATGTTCAAAATACTAGATAAAACAAGAGCTAATACCTTTTTGTTCTCGATTCTCTCAAGATTTCACAATCTATAGCATTATTAAGAAGAGGCCTCACTCACAAAATCAATTCAAGGGTTGAAAGGAAAGGTTAAGGTTAAGGGTAGCCCTGGGCATTTGGTTTAAACGGTTTAATTGGTTTGGTTTTTTCGGTTTTCTGCTATTTCGGTTCTCTAAAAATCCTGCCGAAGTGAACCGAATAAAAATTAGGTTCGGTTTGTTAGGTACTCGGTTTATTCAGTTCGGTTATCTGACTTAAAACCTGTTCCGAAATGAACCGATTTATTTCATAATTCGGTTATTTTGATCCGAATTAGACAGAAAAAAATATATACTCAAATTTATCTACCAAACCAAAGAAACACTAATAACAAGCCCGATCAAAACTTTTACAATTACAAAGCCCAATTAAATTTTTTACGGTTACAACATTAACCCACTAACGTTTGCCGACAAAGGGGAGGAGGCAATGGCGGCAGCGTACGACCATTTGATCTACCCATCCGATGATAACTTGGGTATCCGCTAACCGCAAACAAATCAGTGACGAGATCTATCACCTTCCATCATCATCCCTCTAGAACTGGTAGAAGTAAAAGGAAAGAGATTGAATTTAAAACTTGGTTTGGATTATTTGTCTGAGTTTTTAACAAGAAAAAAGAATGATATGATACGAAAAGAGAATGTCTAAAACAACACAAACACGACCATATATATAGAAAACTATCTCCAATAAGTGTTGTGATGTATTGTGCTGTCTGTGATGTTTTCTTGTGTTCGCGATGTCTTGTTGTGTCCTTTATGTCTTCTTGTCTCCATGTTGTGGTTGTCATGTGACTGTGAAGAGAAGGCTTGTGGTGATGGTGAAGAGAAGTTTTGTGCTGTCCCACAATGTGGTTTGTTGTGGCTGTGAAGAGATGTCATGTGCTGTCTGTGCATCTACAAGCACAAGCAAACAATATTAGAAACAGTTAGTTGTTTACACATTACTAAACTAATCTCCATTATTTAGTATCATTTGCTGAAGCATAAGCATAATCACAAGCAAAAAGAACCAGAAGCTGAAGCATAATCACCATAAGCAAAATAGATAATTCATAAGCATAATCATAACCATTAGCAAAATACATAGATTCATAAGCTTAAGCAAAATACATAGATTCATAAGCTTAATCAGAATACAAGCAGAACCATAAGCAAACACCATAATACAACCACAACCAACCACAAAATACAACCAGAAATATAAGCAAACTACAACCAAAAGCATAAACATAAGCAAATTACAACCAAAAGCATAAACATAACCAAACACAAGCATAATTATAAGAGATTCAAAGAAAAATCTTCCTCATCAGAATACTTCAAGATTCTTACCGCTATAAAGTAATCCAATTCCATGTATGCGCGCCCGAGCATAGGACTGAATCGCGAGAGATGCACACCGCAAATAAGAGAGAGAGTGTTCCACCAAAGTATAACCTCGTTGGCTTCCTGACCTTCAGTCTTCTCTTGACTTTAAGGATGTTGGTGGCAAATACGACCCCGTAGTTAACATCATTTCTCAAATGATCTACCATCCTTGTCCACTCTCCAATTTGCTCGTTGTATCTCAAGACTATGTCTTTCAACCTTTGGAAAAGGAGTGCCATCTCAACTACCGAGACCGACCCTCATTCCTCCTTTGCAAAGAATACATCCCCGAAAATATTCAAGGCAATGCAAAGCGCGGGATAGCGGACTTTAGTGAGCTTTACATTCTTGCTTACATACTCTCCTCCTACCATTGCCTCCCAAAGCTTTTTTGATTCAGAAAGACGGGGAAGTTGGTCTTTGAGTTGTTGTCAAACCCGTATGCCTCACAAATCTCGAGGATTGAGATCTTGTAGGCCCTTCCCTTCACCTTGAAGTTGAGCACGGCTTCCCTAGCATCTTCCAACCGATCCTTGTTGAATTTCGAAGAGACCGTCGCCATGAACTTTTTAAAGACCTCCGGGTACGTTAGTTTTTCATTCAATATTGCTATCCTCCCCATCCCTATGTCTGCAAAAAGCTTGTCCACTGAGTCGAGCGGTCATCAAGAACCCAGAGAAGCTTCTTCTCACCTGCGGTAAATGTAGCCTGGGAAATTCTTGGAGTGGTGCTTGATGAAAGATAAAATCAAATTTAAATCCAGTTAAATCAACTAGAACATAATGTAACTTAAATCAAGTTAACACATTTTTAAGATAAAAACAACTAGAACAAACTATAAAATCAACCTCATTCACGCTTTACATTTAAAGCTACAGTTTCATACATACTTATGAAAATTGAAAAATTAGAATTCTAACAAAGGGGAACTAGCAAATGAGTTTAGCAAAGTATAAGGCACCAATCAAACCTTGCCACGTATACGCCTTTTCCACTTAATTTTTGATGTTATATAACATACGAATCTTAGGTAATTAAGTGTATTTTGATTTACATTTAAATGATAATACACTAAGGATTACTATAAGTATTATGCATTGAGGATGGTCTAAGGGCAAGTGCAGCGGTGGGACTGCATTTTGGTCCAAAAAAATGTAAAATGTTTTTCTGTTTTTTAATATTTAATTAAAAAAATAGATAACCAATCGCAGACCGCCACGTGTCAGTGGGGCCCGTGAATAATGAAATAAGAAGGCAAAGGACCGTCCCTCTTGGACGTACGCCCCAATTTTCATTTATGTTTTTTCTTTTCTTTTTTCCTTTTTTGGTGGGGGACTGGGTGGAAGAGCCACCAATGTATATGCCCTAACAAGTCCTTCGGGCTCTACTATGTCGATAAAGCAATAAATGAACCGGTCTTCCTCATCAGAATACTTCAAGATTCTTGCCGCTATAAAGTATACCAATTTCATGTATGCACACCCGAGCATAGGAGTGAATCGCGAGAGATGCACACCGCAAATAAGGGAGAGAGTGTTCCACCAAAGTATAACCTCGTTGGCTTCTTGACCTTCAGTCTTCTCTTGGCTTTAAGGATGTTGGTGGCAAATACGACCTCGTAGTTAACATCATTTCCTAAATGATCTACCATCCTTGTCCACTCTCCACTTTGCTCGTTGTATATCAAGACTATGTCTTTCAACCTTTGGAAAAGGAGTGCCATCTCAACTACTGAGGTCGACCCTCATTCCTCCTTTGCAAAGAATACATCCCCGAGGATATTCAAGGTAATGCAAAGCACGGGATAGCAGACTTTAGTGAGCTTTACCTTCTTGCTTACATACTCTCCTCCCTACCATTGCCTCCCAAAGCTTTTTTTGATTCAGAAAGACGGGGAAGTTGGTCTTTGAGTTGTTGTCAAACCTGTATGTCTCACAAATCTCGGGGATTGAGATCTTGTAGGCCCTTCCCTTCACCTTGAAGTTGAGCACGACTTCCCTAGCATATTCCAACTGATCCTTGTTTAATTTCAAAGAGACCGTCGCCATGAACTTTTTAAAGACCTCCGGGTACGTTGGTTTTTCATTCAATATTGCTATCCTCCCCATCCCTATGTCCGCAAAAAGCTTGTCCACTGGGTCGAGCGGTCATCAAGAACCCAAAGAAGCTTCTTCTCACTTGCGGTAAATGTAGCCTGGGAAACGCTTGGAGTGGTGCTTGATGAAAGATAAAATCAAATTAAAATCCAGTTAAATCAAGTAGAACATAATCTATATTATTAAAGCAGTAGTCGAAAGTGCTCACTTTCAATCTCACAAAAATATTACTAAGTTACCCTTAATGAAAAATATCCTTAGTTGTAATCTTTCCCTTAATCCTTAATAAATTAAAACAAAAAAATTTAAAATCGGCTCTTTGTAAGACAAAATCAAAAAATTAGCTCAGACCGGGTTACCGTTTTACCCTTAATGAAAAATACCACTGACTTAAAAGTTTAAGTTAGTTCTTATTTAATCAAAACCTAACAATAAAAATTAGAAATTTTAACCTAGAATCGGAACTTTTAAAACCCTAGCCGAATTTTTTAAGAAAAAACGATATAGAGTGTTTAAAATTTAGGGTTTAGATTAAATGGTCTTATTCGAAAAAGCCCGTTTAAAAAAAATACGTCTTAAATTGAAACCCTAGAGAAAAATTGTCGTCTACTACTATAAATATTAGAGTTTCAATGCTCTCTCCATAACTAAAAAAAAAAACTAAACCTAAACTTCTCTATCATGTTCGCGAAATTATATTTTGATACTGATCTTTGTTCTTCTTTTTGTTCATCGTCCTCTAATTTATGTTTTCTTTATCGTGTAGTGGTTGTTTGGAAGGCAATGTCAAGTAATACTACACTTTTGTCTATGGTTACATCACCTTTTGGATTAGCTATATTATTTTGGGTTTAATTTATATATTGATTCTTCAGCAAAATTTTTTATTTAGTTTTTTTTAATTATTATTTTTTTAGAGGATGTTAGAGAATATTCTACATTGCAATCTACAAATCGTGGATCTAAATTTCAAAGTTGAATGGGAGCCAATTCAATAGATGCTGAAGCAAGTAAGTACAAATATCAAGAATTTCAAAGGGGATTTTTTTTTGGTGTACTCAAGAAAATCGGTGGAAGCAAGGGTCTCAAAAAAAAACAAAAGCCACGAATTCAAAAAGTTTTGTTCATCCTTATAATTGTATTTTTATGTTTTATGATGCATCTTCGATATTTAGGAAAAAATAATGTTGAATTGTTTTTTTGAGCTTCTTCTATTACTAATTAAATTATATCTAAAGCTTAGACATCATTAGCAAACCCTATACTCAAGTATTTAATATTCTGATATTGCTAAATAAATTTTTCTCGAATAATTTTGAAACAAGCTTTTTCTGTGCTCTTGGAGTTCAATTCCCCAATGCGATGTAGCATAAGAGGTTATCGATCCAAATGGATGATTTGCAAGCAATTAAGATATAGCAATACTAATAAAGTCAAGCCAAGCAATAGAAGGTTTGGTTTAAAGAACTCTAATGCATAAAAAGAAACTACAGAATGTAAACTAAAAAGATCTAAGAACAGAACTGAAAATAAACTAAAGATGCAGGAACTACAGAAGCAATAATGAAAATATAAATAAAGCAAGTAAACAATCAGATGGAGAGAGGTCTTGAGGATGGGCTAATAGGGTGATGAATCCTCTTAATCTCATGGGGATGCTTAACATGCTCAGATAGATCTAATCCTAGACAATGAACCACTTAACCTAATCAATCCAATCTCTTGGCAAAGACTATCAGATGTATAGCACTTCCTAATCTCAACTTTCATTGATGAAACATACTATAGATAGGCATAAAGAACAAGCTCATTAAAGTCAATCTACTCCTTACAGCCAATCTCTTGGGCAAGCAAACAGATCTCTGGAATTAGTTGATCAGACATTCCATTTGAACACTTTTTGAGTGCTGGAATGTCTAAGATTTAATCCCACATGGTTAATGCTAAGATAGCATTAAGATCTCCTAATCCAGAATGTATCTATCTAAATCTATACTTAAGCATCCCTAGAAACTAAGATTCCTCATCACTTAACCCATCCTTTAAACCCAGAAAACTACTCAGATCTGGAGTTCATCATGAAGAACACAAACCCAGAAATCATTGAATCTTGCATAACTAGATAGATAATGATCTAAGGAGCAAGATATTATAAAGAAGCAACTCCAAATACTCAATAGATCAAAAGATATAAAGATTACAAGTTTCTGGAAATGTTTGGTGGCTACAGAGAAAAACCCTAATAAAACTCGCTTTTTTTAGCTTAATGACCAAAGGGGTCTATTTATATTAAAGGCAGGAAGCCCTAAAACACAAAAAGACAAATTACAAAGTCGGTTTGAGGTGAGCTCGATCGGATGCATGTTGGGCTCGTTCGGGTCCATCTTCGGCTCGTCCGTGTTCAGCTTCCTCCTGTGAGTCCGGGTGCTTGATCGTGCTTGCTTGGTCGGGCTGGTTCGTAATTCTAGAATGCAATTCAAAGGCTGTACTCTGAAGACATTAGCCATTCCTATTTCAACACAAGATGTCATCAGCCACATAACCTAGACAAGCAATCAAGTCAGCCATCCTTTTTAACATTCATTAAGTGGTAATAGTGAATCCGGATGAGAATTTGAATTTAAACTCATTTGGCTAGGCAAGTAAAAGGTTTAAGAGATAAAGAGAGTCTCTTTTTGGTGCGGGTTTAATCATTTAAGTGCTGGGATCTCTCTATGAACAAGATTGAGCTTTTGGGAGAATGCTAAAGGTAAGGACCAACAAATGCATACAGGAATAACATCTTGACTACCCAAAGTACCCAAGTGATATCCTAATCATCTAAACCCATATGATCCTATTCTACCCTTTAACTCTTTTCATCCCAATTTCCCTTTTTGTTCTAAGTCTAAGGAGAGCTCTTTATAATAAACTAGTGGATAGGGTGTTTTCTTTTATAAACACTATGGTTCTCTTTCTTCTTAATTCTTAAGACATCAAAGCATTTTGCTTTCTTCATACTTTTCTCTCTTCCTTTTAAAATCCAGAACCATTTATTTTCTATACTTTGCATTCCCCACTTATCTTTCACTAGAACCTTGAACTTTTCTGAAACTCTTACTCTCCTAAAGACTCAACTCATTCCCTTATTCTTTTTCTTTTCTTTTCTTTTCAAATCCCAACAAATCCCAAAACCCAAGCAGAATCCATCCTAGTCCTATCTGATCCGAAAGATGCAAATCAGAACTACTCAAGACCCTATTCCTGTTGGCTCAAACCTAACACGTTCTCTTAAAGCTCAATCCCAAAAATAGGCCTTCCACTCAAAATTAAAACAAAGACTTGAAGGAAAGGTTAAGGTTTTTAGGGTGTGGTTAACTGGTCAAGGTTATGACCAGCTACTTGGATCAACAAGAGAGTGGTAAAAAGAGGGAAAGAAGATCCAAGTATGTATACAAGGTATCCATGAGTTTAAAACAAATCACAACCAGATAATTATCAATTCAAGTTAAGGTTCTTATAAGTAAAGGATGGCATCATATCAAATCAAGCTTCAGTTTAGACTAGAATTCAAATCATGTGATCAAAGAATGGTGCGGTCTCATTTCAAACTCATATGAAAGCATTAAACAACTATGAACAAGGGCATTGATCTTAAGTCTAATGAAACAGCAAGTTCTTTGGTTATAATCATCATAATCCCCTATGCTAATGCAATGATCCTAAATGCAACATCCCTAAAGCAAGACTAATATGCAAATGCACCTATATGAACACTCTGTTTTTTTAAAGGATTTTCTGAAATTTTATAAATTTTTAGGGGTTTTTAATGCACATAGATGAATGCTAAACTAGATGCTAAAAATTCGAAATAAGAAAAGAGAAAACATGTCAAATGCTATCCTAAGCTCTCCCCCAAACTTAAATTACACAGTCCCTTGTGTAATAAAAATCTGAAGGAAGACTTAGGATCAAAATAATAAAAATGCAAGGAAGTATTTACAAAGGTGAGGGTGATAGAATTACCTCTCAGGAGGTCCAAACCACGAACTAAGGATGTCAAGCTTCTCCGCTAAAACTTCGTCTTGGACGTTATCGGTGTCAACTGCCAGGTGATAGGTTGACCCGATCGGGCGTGATGAACCGGCCCGATCGGGTGTGCGATCGGGTGAGGTGCTTGTGTCAGCTCCCGGTTCTCTTCTTGCTCTGAACAGACTTCTCCTTGGATCAATTGAAACTCTGGGATGGTATATACAATGGCGCTATTGGGACATCCTCCCAATTGAGCTTGTTTAAAGTCACTGAGCTTGACAAGTTGATGATTAAGCTGATGGTGGATCTTGGAGAGGGACTGAGCTCCTCTCTGCAATCACCTCATTTGCAAGATATCTCTTAACTCGCTGCCCATTTACTGTGAATTCTGTCCCTTCTTTATCTAGAAGGGTTATTGCTTCATAAGGTCTGACTTGTTTCACTACGAATGGTCCAGACCATCGTGATTTCAATTTCCCCGGGAAAGGTTTCAGCTTGGAGTTGAAAACTAGTGCCTGTTAACCAACGATGAGTTCTTTCTTCATTATTTTCTTGTCGTGGAAGCCTTTTGTTCGCTCTTTGTAAATTTTCGAGCTTTCATAAGCATCAAGCCTTATCTCTTCAAGCTCATGCAGATCAAGGCTTCTTTTTTCTTGAGCTGATTCGATGTCAAGGTTGAGGAGCTTTGTTGCCCATAGAGCCTTATATTCAATTTCCACGGGGAGGTGACAAGCCTTACCGTATACAAGTTGAAATGGAGTTCTTCCTATTGGCGTTTTGTAGGCTGTTCTGTATGCCCAAAGGGTTTCATCTAGCTTTGTAGACCAGTCTCGCCTTGAGATTCCGACGATCCTAGACAAGATATTCTTTATCTGTTTCTTGGAGACTTCAACTTGGCCACTAGTTTGGGGGTGATATGCAGTAGATACCTTGTGCTTCACCCCATATTTCTTTAACATGCCATCAAAGACTTTATTGATGAAATGGGTTCCCCCGTCACTGATTACTGCTCTAGGAACGTCATACCTAGGGAAAATTATGCTTTTGAACATTTTGATAACCACCTTGTGGTCATTGGTTGGGCAAGCGAGGGCCTCTACCCATTTTGAGACATAATCCACAGCCACTAAGATGTAGGTGTTCCCGTTGGAGGGGGGGTTGAACAGTCCCATGAAATCTATTCCCCAAACGTCAAAAATTTCAACTTCCAGTATCGGATTTTGAGGCATCTCATTTCGTTTTCCAATATTCCCCATTCGTTGGCAAGCGTCGCACTTGGTGATGAATTCATGAGCGTCCTTAAATAGTTTTGGCCACCAAAGTCCTGCTTGTAGCACCTTTTGAGCAGTTTTGAAAGTGGCAAAGTGACCCCCATAAGTGGATCCATGACAATGCTCAAGCACTCCCTGCACTTCTTCTTCAGCTATACATCTCCTAAATAGCGAATCCGACCCCCTCTTGTAAAGGTAGGGCTCATCCCAAAAGAAGTGATTAACGTCCCGTAAGAATTTCTTCTTTTTGTATGGGTCCATATCTTCTGGTATTTCACCACAAACTTTATAGTTAACAATGTCTCCATACTAGGGTACATGTTCTGATTCGATCAAGCTGCACTGGAACTCCAACTCTGACGCGACCGTGTCTGCTGTTTCTCTCCATATTTCGATTCCTAAAAGCTTTTCTTCAGGCATGCAATCATCTATTGGGATAGTGTCTTCAATCCTCATTCTAGATAAGTGGTCAGCTACCCCACTTTCTATTCCCTTCTTGTCAACTATTTCCATATCAAATTGTTGGAGTAAAACAATCCATCTCAAAAGCCTTGGCTTGGTGTCCTTTTTGGAGTAGATGTGACGTAGAGCTGCATGATCAGTAAAAACTGTCAATTTAGATCCCACGAGGTAGCTTTTGAACTTCTTTAATTCTTCAAAAGCTCTTAGGCAATCATCATCAAAAATGAACTCTTGCTCTTTGCAGAGGAGTCTTGTGAGAGGCCTTGCGATCTTTGAAAAATCTTTAATGAATCTTCTATAGAAACCAGCATGCCCTAGGAAGCTTCTTATGTGCTTTACTGTCTTAGGTGGCTGAAGTTGAACCATCACTTCGATCTTGGCCTTATCTACTTCTATCCCTCGTTCTGATATCTTGTGTCCTAGCACAATTCCCTCATTAACCATAAAGTGGCACTTCTCCCAGTTGAGGACTAAACTTGTCTCCTCGCACCTTGCTAGCACCTTGCAAAGATTTAACAAACACGAGGAGAAAGAAGAACTATACACAGAAAAATCATCCATGAATACCTCTACCGTCTCCTCTATTAGATCCGAAAATATAGAGGTCATGCATCGTTGAAAGGTTGCGGGCGCATTACACAGGCCAAAGGGCATGCGTCTGTAGGCAAAAGTGCCATAGGGACAAGTAAAAGTTGTTTTTTCTTGGTCATTTGGGTGGATAGGGATTTGGAAGAACCCGCTATACCCATCTAAGAAACAGTAATAGGGATGGTTAGCAATTCTTTCTAGCATCTGATCTATTAATGGTAAGGGGAAATGGTCTTTCCTAGAGGCAGCGTTTAACTTCCTATAATCTATGCACATCCTGTGTCCCGTTATGGTTCTAGTAGGGATTAACTCATCCTTATCATTTTTAATAACTATTATTCCACCTTTCTTAGGAACGCAATGGACAGGAGAAACCCAAGTGCTATCTGAAATGGGATAAATGACTCCAGCATCGAGAAGTTTCAGGATTTCCTTTTTAACTACTTCCTTCAAGTTAGGATTCAATCTTCTCTGCGGTTCTATGCTAGTGTAAGATTCATTTTCCAGACTAATCCTATGCATGTATAAACTGGGTGAAATCCCTTTTATATCATCTAAGGAATACCCTATAGCTTTTCTATATTTCTTAAGTTCTCTAACCAACAATTCTAATTCATTATTGTTTAGGTTGGCATTAACGATGACAGGGTAAGTAGAGTTAGGACCGAGGAATGCGTACCTAAGCCCAACAGGAAGAGGTTTGAGTTCAACCTTTGGCGCCTTCAGTTCGGACCAGTCATCCGATCGGGTTGGACTTAACCCGATCATAGTGATGTCCTTCCCAAGATTCAAGTTAATTTCCCCATTACGAACGTCTATCATAGCCCCAGCTATAGCTAAAAATGGTCGCCCTAGTATCAATGGGTCTTTAGGTTCCTCGTCCATTTCAAGGACTACGAAATCAGTTGGTACTTCAACTTTTCCGATTTTAACGTGAATATCTTCTAATAGGCCGTGCGGGAGACGAACAGATCTGTCTGCCAAGATAAGCGATATGTTGCAGGCTCTGTACTTGTTGAAGCCTAGTCGCTTAGCAACGGAGAGCGGCATGAGACTAACCGAAGCTCCAAGGTCACAAAGGCATCTAGCAAAGAAGAGTGGTCCCAGGGAGCAAGGGAGCGTGAAGGATCCTGGATCTTTAAGCTTCTCGGGAACTTCCTTCTTTTGGATGATTGCACTGCACTCAAGGTTCAGTACCACTGCTCCCTGAACTTCCTTTAATCTCTCCATGATAGCGTCCTTCAAGAATTTTTGATACGGAGGTATGAGAGCAAAAGCGTCTACTAAAGGCATCTTTAGTTCGATGTCTTTAATCTGTTTGTCAAATTGAGCCTTGTATCTCGCTGTTATATCCTTTTTAAACCTGCTGGGAAATGGTAATCGAGGTTTATATGAAGGCGGGATAAACTGTTTCTTTTCGGGATCTCGCCTTCCTTTAGTGTCTCCAGCTTGATCGGGTTTGATGTTAACTCGATCGTGCTCGAGATGCACCCGATCGGGCGTGCTTTTCGGTTTGATTTCCGCAGTTAAGGGTAAGGTTAAGGGACTTGAATCCTCCTCCTCTTGGTCAACACTGTCCCCAGGGGTTGGTAAGACTCTTTCACGCGCCGGTAAAACACGTCCACTACAAAGGGTGACTGCATTTGCAAATTCATTTGGTGTTGGAGTACGTGCTTGTTGTCCTTCTAACTGGGTAATACGTTGGTAGAGGCTAGTGAAGTGTTTGGATAAAGTGTTGTAGGATTGGTCCATGTGAGTGCGGATCTCCAGTAAAGTTTTGGTTGATTGTTGGTTGCCATCTGTTTGACTTTGGAGGATCTTGTGAAGAAGAATTTGTAAGTCTGGTTCTTGGGGCTGTTGTTGGCGTGGATTGACTTGATCTTGAGGGTTGGCGACGTTGGTGCTTCTATAAGACAGATTCGGGTTGGGTTTATAGTTTTTGTAACCCTTTTGGTAACCTCCTTGATTCTGGATATAGCTCACCTCCTCAGTATTTTCACAATCACCATCATGAAGTTGAATGGTCTCCTCTTGAACAAAGTGAACACTCTTTTGTTGGTTCATCAAAAACTTGTCGAGCTTGTCATTAAGCGCCTTCATATTCTTCTTATATTTATCCTCCGTATCGGTGTTGCCTCGAACGGTTCTATCATAGTCCTCGTTGGACGTGCCATCGGACTGAGCTAGATTCTCCACTAGTTCCCAACCAGCTTCAACGTCCTTATTGAGGAAATTTCCATTACTAGCGGTGTCGAGAAGTAGGCGGAACTTGGGTAGGATCCCGCGGCAGAGTGTACTGAGTAGTGATTCATTGCTGAAGCCGTGGTGAGGACATTGGGATTGATAGCTCTTGAATCGCTCCCATGCTTCATAGAATGTCTCGTTGTTTCGCTGAGCAAAGCTGGAGATGTCGTTCCTCAGTATTGCGGTTCGTGCATTTGAGAAAAACTTAGACAAGAAAGCTTTCTTGCACTCCTCCCAGGTCGTGATCGATCCAGCGGGCAATGATTTCTCCCATTGGTGGGCTTTATCGCCAAGGGAGAAAGGGAATAACCTCAGCTTGAACCCATCTTCGCTAACTCCATTGATTTTCGTTAAACCACACATGCGATCGAATTCGTCGAGGTGATCGAGAGGGTCTTCCATAGAAAGGCCATGAAACTTGTTGCCCTGAATCATCGAGATGAGGCCACTCTTTATCTCGAAGTTGTTGTTTTGGACTGCAGGAGGGACTATCCCCTGACGAGTGGTATGGGTACGTGGGGCATCTCCTGCTCCAATAAGTGTGGGTACCCTTGGTGGAGGGTCCATCTCTGGTGGCTGAGTGTTTAAGTCAGATGTTTGAACGCGCTGCTTTCGTAGTTGGCTGGGCAAGCGGTCAATGTTATTGAGGTAATTGAGTAGATTCTGGTTGCCTTTGGATCTAGTGTGCATACAAGGTGGCTCGATCAGGAATACGTGGTCAGGATCGATCGAATTGGATGGAAGCTCGATCGAGTGCAGAGTGTAGCTCGGTCGAGTGCAGAGTGTAGCTCGGTCGAGCGCAGAGTGTAGCTCGGTCGAGCGCAGAGTGTAGCTCGGTCGAGTGTACCTGAAATGCAAAATAGACAAGTAGCAAAGGTAGAAATCAGTGATCGAATGTAAACAAAAGAGAAAGAACTTGATCTAGATAGAACTGGGATCCTAAATGGAACAAATAACATCCAAATGGCAGCGGCGCCAAATTGAAACAAGCTTTTTCTGTGGTCTTGGAGTTCAATTCCCCAATGCGATGTAGCATAAGAGGTTATCGATCCAAATGGATGATTTGCAAGCAATTAAGATATAGCAGTACTAATAAAGTCAAGCCAAGCAATAGAAGGTTTGGTTTAAAGAACTCTAATGCATAAAAATAAACTACAGAATGTAAACTAAAAAGATCTAAGAACAGAACTGAAAATAAACTAAAGATGAAGGAACTACAGAAGCAATAATGAAAATATAAATAAAGCAAGTAAACAATCAGATGGAGAGAGGTCTTGAGGATGGGCTAATAGGGTGATGAATCCTCTTAATCTATTGGGGATGCTTAACATGCTCAGATAGATCTAATCCTAGACAATGAACCACTTAACCTAATCAATCCAATCTCTTGGCAAAGACTATCAGATGTATAGCACTTCCTAATCTCAACTTTCATTGATGAAACATACTATAGATAGGCATAAAGAACAAGCTCATTAAAGTCAATCTACTCCTTACAGCCAATCTCTTGGGCAAGCAAACAGATCTCTGGAATTAGTTGATCAGACATTCCATTTGAACACTTTTTGAGTGCTGGAATGTCTAAGATCTAATCCCACATGGTTAATGCTAAGATAGCATTAAGATCTCCTAATCCAGAAGGTATCTATCTAAATCTATACTTAAGCATCCCTAGAAACTAAGATTCCTCATCACCTAACCCATCCTCTAAACCCAGCAAACTACTCAGATCTGGGAGTTCATCATGAAGAACACAAACCCAGAAATCATTGAATCTTGCATAACTAGATAGATAATGATCTAAGGAGCAAGATATTATAAAGAAGCAACTCCAAATACTCAATAGATCAAAAGATATAAAGATTACAAGTTTCTGGAAATGTTTGGTGGCTACAGAGAAAAACCCTAATAAAACTCGCTTTTCTAGCTTAATGACCAAAGGGGTCTATTTATACTAAAGGCAGGAAGCCCTAAAACACAAAAAGACAAATTACAAAGTCGGTTTGAGGTGAGCTCGATCGGATGCATGTTGGGCTCGTTCGGGTCCATCTTCGGCTCGTCCGTGTTCAGCTTCCTCCTGTGAGTCCGGGTGCTTGATCGTGCTTGCTTGGTCGGGCTGGACACGCTCGATCGGGTCCGTGCTTGGTAGTGTCCGAGTGTGCCTGTTTTTGCTCTAAAATGCAGATGATATGCATATCCCTATGCTAAAGATCCTAGATGCGAAATGTAATGCAAAGAGAGTAGAAATCCTAAGAAGTAGAGATATAGACATGCAAAAAGTGCACAAAACATATGCTTAAGAGTATAAAAATATAGGGTTATCAGCTCCCCCAAACTTATTCTTTGCTTGGCCTCAAGCAAGTTCAAAGTAGGGAGAGAGGTTTGAAGGTGGGG
Organism: Capsella bursa-pastoris; assembly: GCA_036452645.1. NCBI lineage: Eukaryota > Viridiplantae > Streptophyta > Magnoliopsida > Brassicales > Brassicaceae > Capsella > Capsella bursa-pastoris. Next base: position 8,847,756 of record CP144198.1, on the reverse strand, counting down.
ATTCAGAACCAAAACTTGCTGCAAAAGAGTTTAAAATCGATGTCTTAGTTCGTAATTCTAGAATGCAATTCAAAGGCTGTACTCTGAAGACATTAGCCATTCTTATTTCAACACAAGATTTCATCAGCCACATAACCTAGACAAGCAATCAAGTCAGCCATCTTTTTTAACATTCATTAAGTGGTAACAGTGAATCCGGATGAGAATTTGAATTTAAACTCATTTGGCTAGGCAAGTAAAAGGTTTAAGAGATAAAGAGAGTCTCTTTTTGGTGCGGGTTTAATCATTTAAGTGCTGGGATCTCTCTATGAACAAGATTGAGCTTTTGGGAGAATGTTAAAGGTAAGGACCAACAAATGCATACAGGAATAACATCTTGACTACCCAAAGTACCCAAGTGATATCCTAATCATCTAAACCCATATGATCCTATTCTACCCTTTAACTCTTTTCATCCCAATTTCCCTTTTTGTTCTAAGTCTAAGGAGAGCTCTTTATAATAAACTAGTGGATAGGGTGTTTTCTTTTATAAACACTATGGTTCTCTTTCTTCTTAATTCTTAAGACATCAAAGCATTTTGCTTTCTTCATACTTTTCTCTCTTCCTTTTAAAATCCAGAACCATTTCTTTTCTATACTTTGCATTCCCCACTTATCTTTCACTAGAACCTTGAACTTTTCTGAAACTCT